>JAZDUA010000105.1:2551294-3826941 GCA_038098605.1 Gryllus longicercus
GGTTGGACTTTGGCGTGTTCTGTAGATCAATTTCACGGGTCAAAACTTGTGACCGAATTATTTAAGTAGTAACATTACAAAAAATAATTTTACTACTTAACAAATAACAGCCTTAGAAAATCATATTTGATGCGTTAATAAGGAACTTTAAAACAAAATTAAGTAATCAGCCAAATGGTGAGAAAAAATGGATTGTGTATTAATATTACATAAGAATTAGTGTGAAGTGTCATTTGCATGGACACAAGGCAAGTCCAAAATCTCAGTTATCAATTTTCTGTGGTTTCTCTGATCAACACCAAGTGAATGCTGGAGCAGTACAGCAACCAACGGGCTAGGGACCACGCGATCATTCCTTTCTCTTACTTGTTCTATCATCTCCCTTTACGTATACTCACATTTACTCGCTACACTACTACGTCAGGAGACCAGTCCGGAACTTAGAGCTTGTCCCGGCTAGGGCGGTGCCCCGCTGGTGGGAGAAGCCTATGCCTAATGGACCCCCCCCCACCAAATCGACGTGTACGTTGGTGCCAGATCTCGCCATCCTGTGAGGAAAGATCACAATCATTTCGATCACAGCCCTCGATATAACACGCACTACACTTACGGGACTAATAACTGTATCAGTTGACGCGTCTGGAAACGCCAATCAATCAATCTGGGTTATCAATGGACAAAGCAGGTGACACGCTCCGAAACACAAAATATTCAATCAATCGTCTTATTGTACTTAAGAACTTCGTGAAAAGTGACATGCAGATAAAACAATTTTAAATATTGTCTTTTATTCACGTATGTTTTCAACTGATTGCAAAAATACCAGTACATCGTACATCATACAAATTATAGGATGAAATACAATGCTTCTTCAAAAGTGTGATAGACAAGAGTAGAAATCGAGTATGAATAATTGCAAAACAAAGAGCAGAAAGGCTCACGATGAGTTACTGAAGAATTGAATATAAAAATGTGTACATAAAAATACATGGACGTAAAACTGAATAACAGTGAGAATGAATATTTTGTTTGATTTTACAAAATAGTTCAAAACAGACAAATTTTCTTTAATACATTGGGTTTTATGAATAGAAGCGCCCTTAAAAGAGAAATCTGTGAAGATAAATATATAAATTTTGATTGACTATTCCACTTGTGAAATTAAAATCAATAGTGTTTAACTATTCATACAAAATGCCCCAAACAGGACGGTGTATATCAAAAAGCTTATCGCTTTTTCTATCCAAATTTTCGTACCACTTCTC
The DNA here is from genome assembly GCA_038098605.1 of Gryllus longicercus. Taxonomy (NCBI): domain Eukaryota; kingdom Metazoa; phylum Arthropoda; class Insecta; order Orthoptera; family Gryllidae; genus Gryllus; species Gryllus longicercus. The sequence goes on from JAZDUA010000105.1 coordinate 2,552,560, forward strand.
CCTACTGGCCAATCGTAAACTGTGACTCATCTATCTTAGGAGGGGTATACCTCGATCGCTATTTCGATGTCCAATTAATCGCGTATGTACTATACCGTAACGTCTTCGATTTTATATTAAAATCGAAAAGGTTATCGTATAGTACATACGCTTTTAGTTATTTTCAATATTTGACGCATTTTGGAACTCTGTTGGACATAATTTCATTCGTGGAACAGTCCTGTTAAATACCACTCGTGCTTTAGAAATTCTCAGATAAATCCCCTCGACGCTTCGCGCGGCGGGGCTTTCGTGGTATTATCTATGATAATGTCTCAAAATTACCTACATCAAAATTATTTTACAATTTTTTTCGCATTACATTTTAAAACAAATCGAGCATAGAAAGTCAGGTGAATCGGTTCAAAGAAGAAATTATCAGGTAAGAAGTCTCACCCGACAGCAGAGTAGCGAAATGCGATAAGTGGACCATGGTGGCAGGTGGAGAGCGGGCTGGGCGGCGATTGTCACTGGATTCCCGTGGGCGTCGCGTCGTCCTTCCTGCGCTGCTCGACCTCCCTGGATCTGCAACAGGTCGCCGCAGCTGCCGGGCCACCCCTACTCGATGCCCATCCATCGCCGCCAACTCATTTTATGGACGACTCGGAAACTATTTAATGGACCATCCAACTTCTCAGTGACTGCGGCGGAGTGTAGATCTTCAACGAGGTAAAGATGGGATATCTCGGAGGATATTTGCATATAATCTGTATCACCTACGTCGTTACTTAGGATGTCTACTTTAATTATCGATGTAATTGCTTATAGGATATGATGATGCCGTACTTGAAAGAAATGGCAACCACACTTATTTCATATTAAATCTTGCAGATCCATTCTTGAATATTTCAACATATTTTGCATGTAATTTTAAGCAAACAAATTTTATAAGATAATAATTATTATGTAACCACATCATTTCCTACTTTCTTTCTCATGAAGAGTATTAAGAATAGAAAAATCTATCAAATGCATTTTTCAAGATTCAAAATATTAGTTGAAATATTTGAAATTAAATAGCACATTACATTAAAGGGGGAATAAAACAAAATCTTACAGTTTAATTCTCATCTTTAAAATAAGGAATTTAAATGATAAACTAGACTTTTAAAGAAAAATACCAAAAAAGTTTAGTTGTTTAAAAAAGATAATAAATTAGAAAAAGGAGCTGTTTGTGCATTTGTGACACAAATGCGACCGGAATTTGAATACCAACCCCTTAGTGGAAGGTGGTAAGAAATCTAATCGCTACATCGCCGGTTGGGCCCATTTTTATTGACGAAAAAATGGAGCCAACTTTAAAGAACGTTCTTCGCTGAATGCGATAGGGTGAGGGTCCTGAATACTAGTGTATCAAGTTATTAATTTTGCAACGTAACGTCTTCTTGACATGATAATTTTTGTTCTAAATCTACATTTTGTTGTAAATAAGTAGATTTAGAAGAGTTATATACAGAATAGTACCTTTAGGAGCCCTTGAGAGAGATGTCGGGAACGTGGCAAGTAATGGTTAATGGATGACACGCGTCCTATTATTGGGCCGGCATGGAAGTGTGTTCGGCACACTACCGAACGCGCGCTCGGTTAAACTACTGCGTCGAGAGCGTTGTAGCTACGTGCACTTGTAAGGAGCCATGAGTTGCTATATTATCAAATCGAGCTAGTACTTCCGAACGGTAGACGCAAAAATAAAAGGAAATTTTAAATACAATAATTTCAATTTCTAAAACTGTACGACAAAGGAAAAACTCCTGGAGGCCAAGTATGTTAGATACAGTGATGGGAATACGTCAAGCTGACCTTTTAGCTTTGAGCCTTACCCTTAAGCGTCGATAAATTTTAAATAATGATCCAGGCCTGAGAACACTAGTAAGCGGCAAAATTCGGTTTAGTCCGACCCTAAAATTCCAAATACGTACATACTACTTCCGAAGTGCGATTAGACAAAGCTGATCAGCAGCTATAGAATCCCAGGCGCCTGCTGTGAAGCGCCTTCAATGAAACCAAACGAAATTTTCGTTCGTAGCCCAATACATGAAGACATGACGGTCCCTCGAACTCTGAAGTAGTTTAGATCAGCGTTCTGCGGTAATCTCTGCCGGGCTCCATGCAGCGGCGGCGCGCCACGGCGAGGGGTGAGTGAGCGATTGAGCGTCGAGCGCGGATTACGGCAACTCACGCGCTCGCACAGCGGAGGGCGGCTGGGGCATTCGGGACGCAAACGCGCTTTGGGCCAACTTTTAGCAGCCAGGTTTAATTAAAAATTCAATTCCCTGGATGTGCGTCCACCATTTACATTTAAACTGAATTTTCCCCCAACGGAGAGCTTCCGAGTCGTGGTAAATGCATCACTTGGCGCCGAACGATGGGTGCATTAACCTCTGTTTTTTGGCCGCCATTCCGCCTTTTTACAGAAGTAAGTAAAACTGACGTAAACAGAAAGATAAATGCTTTGTAAGAACTGCTTAAAATGTTTATATAATATTCTAGAATATAAATTACAGTTCTTTACATTAAATACATGTTAAATAATATGTAAAAGCTGATGGATAGGTTTTTGGTTTATTTTAAATTTTACAAAATTCACGAAAAGGAAAAGTTTAATAGATATTCTAAATTTTGTAGTTCAGATTACCACTTGATATTTGTTATTCACTTTTCGCTCGGTAAATATGATTTAAAATGTTTCTCGTGAGATTAAACCGTGAACAAAACCATCTCAATGAAGTGCGCGAGGGGATATGAAAATTAGCTTTAAGGGAAAATTGAGTAAACTTCACACAACCATTAGAAATGATAAATTTTCAGCATTTTTATTTTTTATAAGAACTATTTCATGAAAATTTACTAATTAAGTGAAGACGAAGAATAATATTTCATGAAAACAAAATCCGTAGACAGTTTATGTTCTCAGACTTATCAAAAATAGATTTTAAGAATGATTTTCAGAACCGCCAGCTTTCAAATAGTTACAGGGGGGAACGTCAGCAAAATAATTTCAATGCGAATTTGTTATTTACGGGCATTGTGCAAACATTGTGCAAGACACCGAATTCCAACGTTGTCACAAAGTCTCCTCGAATATTGGGCGCGGCAAAGAAGTAACCCCGACGGCAGCCCGATGCAAGAAGCTCGCGTGTGGGCGGGGCACGTACCTGCAGGCGGTGCGGCGCCAGCGCGGCGCCGGCGCGGCGCCTGGCACTCACCTGGACGATGGGGCCGACTGTCGCCGCTTGCTGGGACGGGGGCGCCTGCCGCGCACGCTTTATACCATCCCGCCGCCCTCGCCCCGCCAGCGTCGCTACGCCGCTGCCCACGCCGACGCACCGCTCCACCAACTCCCTTGGGCGCCGACGCATCCATCGCCATGGCACCGCCCCCACGTCCACCGGCTCCCGCCCTCGCCACGCCTCGCCGCCGCACGCCTCGCACGCCTCCCACGCGGCCTCGGCTCCTCCGCCTGCAGAGGAACCCGCCGAAATTCTCAAGATGGAGGTCTCGCAATCCGTGTGTTGTTCATCGCACTTCCAATGCAACCGTCTTACCAACTTGTGAGACTTGTCTGTCAAATCATCGTTAGAGTTCATATTTTCGAAGTTTATTATTCCCAAATTGTTAATTGATTGAACACTGTTGATTTATCTAGATATCAATTTTCAAAAAATCGTTCCAATTTTTTTCGTCTGATTATAAACAGTTCAATGTGTTCACAATTTTTTATTCATGTGTCTATTCCCTTCTTCGCAATTTAAGGAGATTATTGTTAAAAAACTCAAATCGTAGTCCAAATCGTATTTTCGAATTTAAATGATCCAAGAACAACTTTATGACTGATGTCCTTTATTCATACAAATTCTATTTCAATACAGAAATCATGTAATTGGCGAATATCTCTTTATATCTGCAACTTACACTTGCCTTTGTACGTGAGCGTTAACAGACACACCAGCATTAACAGACACGTACAGGATTGCACAAGAAAAACTGAAATTTTTTTTTCCGGAAATGTACCATACATCTGTTTCTCCATGTTTTGTTCTCATTGCCAGCTTTGGGTGCTTTCGAGGTAGGTAACTTAAAACAGAGTGATGCAGTATTTCTTCCGTAAACAGCTTCTGCAAGACACGCTTCCTGTTTTATGATTGAACTTTGATTGACGCAGGAGAACTGGCTCACTTACGTTTTTCGTAATTATTATTCACGAATAATAAAATGTGTAAGTTCATGTAACTTACTGAATTTTTTCATAAATCTTTTCTTGATTTACTCAGTTTGCAAATGAAAGTATGTGTACCAGGCATACCACGTGATGTACAAGTGACGTCAACTTTCGGGTCGGATTGTCGGTCGCCGGGCAGCTGCAGATTTTAACATTAACCAGCGTTTCGCCGAAAATATACGTTCAATGTTAGATGATTTGTGTTCCTCTATTTCTGGTTGTTTGTGTTAAATAAGCTATGTGATTAATTTAACAGAGCTCAATGTCGTTAACAGTTTATGCACCTTTTTTTTTAAATAGTTCCTAATCTTCGTGCCTCAAAGTTCCAGTGTGCCAAACTGCAAAAATGATCATTACGATGGTAGCAAGGTTAATATGTTTGGTTTTCGTGAAGAACCCGAAAAAATAAAGCTGATGCGATTCTACGATTCATAAGATTGACCCAACATTCAGCTGTGTGCAAAAACATTTTTCATACAGGCATTTCTTCACTGGGAATTGTGTGAAACGAGGTGATAGATCTTGGCTAGTTGAGTTCAGGAAACGACCTTTATCGACAGATGATGCCCAACAATTTTTTTCCAAATCAGTTATCCTATCTAAGAAAAGTACTTTCACCTTAACGAAAACCTGATGATCGAAAGGCGTAGTGGAACCCAAGTTCAGATCATTGTGTAAAAAATGCCATTTCTACATTTTATGTTTATATTCAAAATTTGCAAACCTATGAATTAGAAAAGTTTTTCTATTACAGTATTTTGTTCTTTAAAGTAAACCAGTCTGAAATATACCCCAAAAGTTCTTGTGGTTTTAAAACATTCAAATATCTTTTGATAGAGGTATTTTACAATAGTAACATTGTTTGTAATTAAAATTTCTAATGAGTTCTTGATAACGATCTAAAATGCACTAAATAGAGCATTTTCGATTTTTAATATCACATTTAAATTCACGTATAGTAGAAAAATCTAAATATAATAGAAAGTAATTTGATCAAATAAATCATTTTTCTCAGGACGAAATTATTTCCTGTATGCCAACGTTATCTGAAAATAAATCAATCATTAAGAGAAAATTCTGTATGACGAAACTCAGATATTCACCAAGCGTGATTATTTTATCTTTGTCAATATTTTACAAATTTTCACAGGCTTTGGAGATATAGAGATTTTAACTTTACCAAGACCATTTAATGTTGTTGAGTAACATGTCAAATCAGACGTACTCAAACACATTTTAAACTGTTATACCATTTTACAACAGGTCAATACACGTTTGGTGGTTTATTAAGTTCTAACAGGGAAAGAAAATGTGAAACTGTCTATCATTGCATATTTGTATGATTTCTATCATCGTTCTACGTCGCGGGTCCTATCCGAACGATGACACCAAAATTCAAGTTGCAAAGCCTTCATCTCTAGACTACCTTGTATTTTCTTAACTGACATAAATATTTTTTGTAGCTTCTTTGTGCATCTATTAGTACTAGACTTCGATAGTACTAATGCGAAATGATGATACGTTGGTTTCATCTAAACAATAGATAATTAAGATCCAATTTTTCATCGCTATAATATTACGTTTCTTTCCTTTCAGAAATAACTGGTAGTGCACAGACCTCTTCAAATTAGTTTCCTATTCCCTTGTGTCGGGACTAGCTTTCCGGTATTAATCTACCCATTTTAGAACAAAATCTATTGGCTATTAAAACAACTGAAAATATTCCTATTCGGTTTCAAACCCACCGCTTTAGTGTACTCGTACGTGGGCTCACCTTCCCCCAGCCCCTGCCCCATGAGGTCGACATACTTGGACGCACTATTTGAAAACGTGTTGCGGTGTTGTATAATAATAATAATAATAATAATAATAATAATAATAAAAATAAAATTATAGGCCAATAACATGTGTATCAACCATGTATATGCTCTTCCCCTCTGTTATTGGTGAGAAAATCTACCTCCATTCTGCAAATAATTAAAATAATATATTTGAAGAACATAAAGGTTGCATAATGGGATGTAAACATCAACTCATGATTCTGTTGTCTTAAGGCAAGTTCAATCAAAGAAAAGAAATCTACACACCTGTTATATTGATTACAGCTAGGATTTTGTCTCCGTTCCTCACAAATGGCTAAACAAAGTACTGGAAATTCATAAAATATGTCAAATTTAAGAAATATTCCTTAATATTTAATGAATAAATGACGTACAAATATACGATTCCAAGGTAATGTCTTGGGAAAAGCTGGTGTTCAAAAGTATATATTCCAGGGCGATTCCCTATCAGCACATGGTTTCTCTAGCTTTAAACCTATCCAGTTCGAACAACACTAAATGCAGCTACAGACTGAATATGAAAAACTTAAAAAGACACTCAAGAAGACATTTTCCGTGGATGGATGACCTGAAAATCTACGCCGAAACACATGATGAATTATAATCGCTTGTAGAAAAAATGTTCAGCGATGTCATCGAGATGAAAGTGAAGTAATTCACAAAGGAACTATTCAAAACACAAACAAAATTTTCTGTGATATTATGGATACCTCCTGAAGAAACATCGCTATTTTGGAAATCCTCAGAACCATCGACTGGACCATAATCGTATCAAGGAGGGACTTTGAATAAATAATCAAAAGCGACTGACAAAGTTGTTAAACATTTGCTTATTATGGGATAATCTGATTTCAGCTATCAACATCTGGGATGGGCCGGTTCTAACTTAGTACTTTGGTATTGTTACTAGAACTGAATCTAACCTGGAGGAGCCGGGCAGATTGACGAGAAGACTGCCACATTAATTCCGCTCTCTTTATCCAAACTTCGCAGCAAGAAAATTATATCTACCCCGAACGATTGGAGGCAGAGGGTTAGTTAATATAAAAACTCTTTGCGTGAGACAAGAGGAATAAATGCGACAGTTCCTCTTAAACTTTACCGACGTGAGGACTGAAGATTCACTCCATTGAACCTCCATGAGCGAAATTATGAATTAAATATCTCTATCTACCAGTCGAGCTGTAATGAATGGAAACAACGAGAATTTTTCATAGAAAATACCCAAAACTCTTGTTTCAAGATGATTTAGACAGACGTTCCTCATTGGAGTGGATTTTAGAGAAATAAATATACCCTAGACCGAGGGTTTTATAATGACATTCAAGACAGAGTTATCAAGACAAGAAACTATCGAAAGCATTGTTTGAAGGAAGATGTAGTGGATAAATGCATGAAGTGTGAAGCTGTAGGAGAAACTATAGAACATAACACAGTTGCATTCTCTTCCCTCTCAGTGCTTACTTGCCAAGGCATAATCAAGTTGCGAAAATCGTGAACAGAGCAATCACAATGAAGCATAATTTATTGGATGAATCGACACCGCCATTCTATAAATACACTCCTGCTTCATTCTGGAACCACCTGGAACATTCTGTTCCACCTTTTGTACTGGGTTCTAACTAATCGTACTAAGTTCTAACTAATCGTACAGTCCATTACAATACGTCAGATATTCTCCCTATACATAAAAAGAAGAAATAAGGAGTAATAATAGGCATCGCAGTACCATTATCCCACAACATCAAACAAAGAAATAGAAAAAAAAAGAAATATGAAACCTTATCATATGAACTAAGTAAATTAAACGTAAATGAAATGTTGTAAATTTGTAAGTTTGTAAATTAAATGTTATCAAAACATACTCACTCGTGTCGTCGGCGAAAGGCCTTGTCAGTAAAAGCTTACTAAAAAACTTAAACACAACTTCCCAAAAAGGTCCTGAACATGAGACACCGCGCAGTTATGTTGCAAACAGCCCATATCATAAGAACATGTATGTCTTGAGAAAGATATAATATGAAGTTATGTTTCTGCGACTACAACTATTTCAAAAACAAGGGGAAAGTGAGCATGTTTACCTGAAAAAATAGTTAAGAAAAATATAAATCATATACAGGGGGATTTTTTTACCTTGAGACAACTAAATATCTTGAAAACTAAGAATCGTACCAAGAAATGTTTCGAATAAAATTTGTCTCAGAGGGGCCTATTGGACGATACTAATCTCGACCTGCCACCTTCAACCCCTGGGGGTGGGGCAAATTGCGAATTCTAAATGGGAACCCCTATTTTTTATAGCGGATTCGGATTCTCCGCAACAAATACGTAGATTTTGCTTGAAACATTTTTTTTGTTTTCCAGAAGATGATGCGTACACAATTTTTCGCAATTTTGGTGAAATTGCAGAAGGGGTGAAAAAACATTATGGTGTTTTTAAGAATCTTATCTATTGATAAGAGTGAGCACCCCAACCTCTGATAGAGAGCGGGGGGTAACGTTTACATTTCAAATGGAACAAATTTCAAATTGCTATAACATCGGGGGTGCTTGTAATCACCAACGGTGTTTGTTTTAGATGAGTCCCCTTGCCTCTCACCAACAGGGTGCTTGTTCATGTTCTCACGTATTGTGGGCAGTTGATCATAAACTTCTCCCTTCAAGTGACTCCACAAATAAAAATCAGGGGAGGTAAGATCTGGTGATCTGGCAGGCCAAGCTACTGTACCACCTCTTCCGATCCACCGGCGAGGGTACACGCGATCTAATACTTCTCCTGAGTCTCGATAATAATGAGCTGGACAACCATCATGTTGAAACCACATTGTTTGTCGCACGTTAAGGGGAAGGTCTGCAAGCAATAATGGAAGTTCGTTCTTCAACAAGTTTCGATATTTTTCACCATTCAAACTGCCGACGATGAAATACGGACCGATGAGTTTGTCGCCAATTATGCCACACCAAACATCCACGTTCCATGGGCGCTGATCTTCAACTTGACGTAACCAATGTAGGTTTTCGGTATTCCAATAATGCATGTTGTGTCGATTGATTGCACCGTGATTCGTGAAAGTTGACTCATCAGAGAACAATACTCCCGCAAAGAATTGAGGATCCCTTTGTTTTTGCAGAAGCGCTCATTGACAGAACGTTATTCGATTCTGAAAATCATCACCATGAAGTTCTTGATGCAAGGAAACATGAAACGGATGATATTTATTGGTATTCAATATTTCTCAAACAGTAGTCTGACTAATTCCCGCACCATTTGTCAAGTACTAATGTGGGGATTATGGGCAACTGCAGCTAATACCGCAATTTCATTCTGTTCTCCAGCAACTGTTCTTTGGCGGTTCCATTTTTTTTTTTTTGGCTGAACACTTCCCTCAGTAGAGAACTGTTGAACAACCCGGTGAAATGAAGCGTAAGCATATGAAGCGTCTCCATAAATTAACACCAATTCAATTTTCTCTTGCAACGTTATAGCCGCCATCGTAACCACTACAGCATTCAATAAAAAATACTAAGAAATGAAAGAACTTGACTCAAAAGGGACGATGCGCACCGATTGAAGAGCAAAGGGACGATGCGCATCGAAAGTAGACCAAAAACTGAAGTACCCTAATTCAAGACGGTGTGTGGCGAATGGAAGCGGACTAAAAAAAAATAATGTGCTCCCAATCGTTGCAGACCAGGAACTGACGAACGATGTGCATCCAATGGAAGCAGACCATAAACTGAGAGCCGACGTTCACGCAATGGAAACAGACCAAGGAGTGAAGATACACAATTCAAAGAATGGTTGTTGGACTTTTCGGCGTACACAAGACGCAATCGATTTCCAATAACGTCATCTCGCAATGTTTGTTCAATTGTTTATGTTTAAAAACTTTAACAATTTTCAAAAACTTACTTTCGTTTTTTTTTTATTTTGGAACGTTTTAGCAAGAAGATCTTGGAAGTGTTATCCCTATTTAGCCCTATTTCATTCACTTTTGAATGTTATTAACGATGTTATAGCAATTTGAAATTTGTTCCATTTGAAATTGAAAAGTTACCCCCCCCCGCTCTCTATCAGAGGTTAGGGGGTGCTCACTCTTATCAATACTAGATAAGATTATTAAAAACAATATCTTGTTTTTTCACCCCTGGTGCAATTTCACCAGAATTGCGAAAAATTGTGTTTTCTACGATTACATCTACTGGAAATCAAAAAAAATGTTTCAAACAAAATCTACGTTTTTTGCAGAGAATCCGAATGTACTATAAAAACTAATTAAAATTCGCAAGTTACCCCACCAGAGGCGGTGAAGGTGGCAGATTGACATTGGTATTCAATAGGCCCCTTTGAGACAAACAAATTTTATTCAAAACATATCTTGATACGATTCTTAGGCCGAATTCATCAGTAAGTCGTCACTTACACTGAGTGTTCCCTTAAGTACATGAATCATATTCATAAACAGCCCTTGAGTGAAGTCTTAAGTGAGCACTCATTCCTACGGCCTATTGTCCACGCCGCCACAGAAGCGCGCGAACGTCAATCATCAGGGCTCTTCGCCGACTATTAAATTCGTTTTGCTGGTGTTCGTATCGTGTAGCCAGTTAAAACGAGCCATTTGTGAAACGTTATGGTAAAAGACTTGTAATGAAATGTATGTACATGTACAATGATGAACAATTCCGAAAGCGGTTTCGTTTCAATAAAACAACTGTACTGCATACACTTGTGCCGATGAGCGACGAAGTCCCAATGACTAAAAGAGGACTGCCGATTTCCCCTTTATTAAAAGTTCTCGTTGCATTAAGATTTTATCCAACTTCATTCTTTCAGGTATGTTTCCAGAACTTTTAACTTTTATTCATTACTGATTTATGAGATTTATTATAATCAATTATGAATTTGCAATATAACAAGTGAAGTAATTTAAATTGTTGTAAAATGGAATTTATGTTAATACTATACGTGGTTGACATTTTTATTACATGATACATTGATAATCCATTACCAATATTGGCAGGTCTATGTTCATACCATTTACATTAGCTATACTAGAGCGTAAGTTGACGTTGTGGAATCAATTGAGTGGTCGCAGCGCGCGATGTCAACTCGACGTTGGAGTGTTCACCCCCTCTTAAATTGGACGTCCTTTGCACAAGATGAAGTGCGTATGTAAACTCAGTTGCCAAAATCTTCGAATCCGCTGCCGCCAATGCCATGTTGTCACATTCCCCCACTCAAGGGAACACTCATTCCGGGGTCGTAAGGAACGTTTATGAAATACGAGCGCCTATAAGTGAACACTTTTTTTGAGAAAGCACTTATCATTTAAGGGTTCGCTTATCCTATAAGTGACGACTATGAATTCGGCCCTTAGTTTTCAATATATTTGGTTGTCTCAAGATAAAAAAAACTCACCCGCTATATATATATATATATATATATATATATATATATATATATTATATATATATTATATATATATATATATATATATATATATATATATATATATATATATATATATATATAGGCTGGAATGTAAGAGATGGTACAGTAAGAGGTCCCCTAATACACGTTCAAGTCGGTTGTTGTTTTGGAAACGAAACGGTTGAAGCTCTTGAGAAATATTGCAGTTACCACTGATCACATGCAGTCAGCAGACAAGACATTATATGGGTCAACGGAAAGGGATTATTATCGCCATAGATCCCATAGATCCCTTTAGATTGAAATATAGCTGCCTCTTTTGCCGAAAAGAAGCAGAAATATCAGGTCTTGGCTATTGAACTGAGCGACAAGGAGAGGTTAGTATCTGTTGAAAAAAGTCCCTATGGTCATCTCTGTAAATGCTGAGGTCGACTTCATCGTCTACAAGACTTTATCTTAAAAATTAGCACATTCAGACAATGCAAAAGTCTGTTCTTCTGAGCACTGTACGCATCATGACGCAGAATATAATTATATAACTTCACGTCGAATCCTAACTGCCCGAGTTCGCAAGCGAAGCACCTTGGTTCTCAAAGGACCCGGTGGCTGTTGTTGAACACCTCGCTACACGAGAAATTTGATGATGATGATGATGATGATGATAATAATAATAATAATAATAATAATAATAATAATAATAATAATAATAATAATAATAATAATAATAATAATAATAATACAATATGTGAACTTCTAATTGATCAAATCTGTTAGAAGTTCTAAAATAGTCCCAAAAAATCTCTATAAGCTTCTCTTTATCAAACTACTTGAATGAGCACACTATTGATTCAACTATTATCTTTTAAACCCAACTAAAAATTAAATAAGAAAAAAATGTAAATTTTATCTTTTTTTACATACCTAGCCGACTTTGTGAGTGGAAATGCTTAATATATTTATCTCAATGATCTGACCCAGTTTATTGCCATAGAAAACAATGTGAATTAAGTTAATTTAGCTGCACATTTTCACCCCAGAGTGCGTTAATGTATATTTTTTCAAAATTAACTGACTTAACAGTAAATTTAACTTTACAGAAAATATTTTAGAATAAATATGTTTAATAAACAATTTAATTAACGTAATCTTTAATTTAATTTCATGTAATTATTAAATTGAGGGGAAAATGTACATTTTTCATATTTCATCAATTTTTCAGTTATCAGTAGTTGAAATATGACTTTGAGAATACTATAGAAGAGTAAAGCCTGTTTTATATGGACATTCTCATTCAAAAATTTGAAGCCGTTTTTGAGCAAAAGTAGTTTGAGCGTTTCTGAAAATGAGCTTTTTTGAGCTCGTTTTCACTCGAAAAGTTTTGGCAACCGGAGAAACGTCACGGGAAATATTCCTAAGCATGGTACTAAAAGATCCGAAAGAATATTAAACACCTCTGATGTAATATTTAAGTCGCGACTTAGTTGATATTTCAAAAACAAATACACATTTGCGTTAAAAAAATTAAAGTAAACTGGTGTCTGTGTATATAGCTCTGTCCAAACAAAAAGTTTGAAGTTAAAAGTTGGACATAAAATGTATATTTATAAGGATACATTAATTTAATTTTATAAGGGTTCTTCGTTCTGAAAATAATTGAAAGGTAATATTTGGAGCCTTTTTTGAGAAAAATTTGAAAGGTCTTTTAGGTTCAATGTTAAATACTCCCAAAAATCAAAATATATGTTTCAAATTTGAAAAGTCGTGATGTCAGCCAGATTGACCATGGAATATCAATTGTGGTAAAAATCCTACTGATGGTTTAACCGCTATCATTTACAAACGGACAGAAACAAATTTGACGTAAACCAATTTTTCGGAATCCAATACCCACAAAATTTGAATTCTGTCTACACAACGTTACTTATAACTATAGAAGCAACAATAAACAACATTTTCGGGATCTTAGACCATCGAAATGAGTTTTTATGTTGAAACAACGCTTTTTTACTGCAGCATTACAGTAGTTTTTGTGTACTACAAAAATAGTATGCGAGAAATAATGAAGACACATTACATTTAACTTGTTTTCCGATGTCGAGTAGCATCTCGATACGTTACATGAAGGCCGTTCTACAGCGGTCGACTTTAAAAAACTAATGAGGTGAGTTGTTTTAATGATGAACTCTACATAAACACGTGTTTTATTTGTTACCATCCAAAGTATATAAAAATACGCATCAAAATGTTGAAGTATTACCGGGACATTTGCAATGCTCGTGGTGACCTACCAGTGTTCAAGTTATTTACATGTATCTGATGATTATTCCCAACAAAAATATGTAATAATAATCTTTCGCGAGCAAAATGAATCATCTTGGGCACATTCAAAATGATTTTATATACAAAACTAGTGGTATCACAATAGCCGTACTTTCTTGCATTATTTGAAACGGTTACGTAATATTTCTTTAACATAAATTTGTGTAAATTTTGAAAAATTACAATATTACTCAGTATAATGTTTATGTCATGTTATTCAGTGCATTTATCTCTATCCATTCAACAAAATTAAAGAAAAAAATTGAAGCGGTTTTGGAGGAAATCTGGTTTAAAAAATTACCTTTCCATCACGCGAAAATACTTACTGACTGACATTTGAAAAAAATGTTTAAGATATTATTTAAAGATATAATTTTAAAGAATAGATTTCATTTAAAGAATTTCTATTTTTAATATTGTAGTTGTAAAAAGACACCGAAACTTTTTTCATTTTTGCAATTTTCGAATATCAGAGAATTTAATAAAAATTGACCTGCATCATTGTCTGTTTCAATGTTTGCGAGCTGCAAACTTGACCTGCATTAGATCTATTTTGATAAAAATTTAAAGAAAAAATTGGAACCATTTTGAGAATACGTTGAATATCGTTGAAGTTTCATATACAGTATCCGCAAAAACAAAATCCGTGTAAAAAAGACACGAGCCAGATCGATCAATTTTTGACACGAGAAAATCAATTTTTGTGAAAATCATGCCCACGTTTTAGCCTATAGTGTTGTTCTTAGACGGACAGACGGATAGACGGACGAACAGACGTCTTGCCATAAACCAATTTTTGGTATCAAAGACTGCCAAACATGGAATCTGACTACACAACTTTCTATATGCTACATTAATTAGCATACACTTCCCACTTAAAGTCGTGGTAACTTAGTAATTCCTCGGCATTTTAGGATCCCCTGGGTTCCCTTGACTTCCCCAAGGGACAATGTAGTTCCTTTCCTGCATTTACTGCCAGCAATGCTAAATTGCTCCCTTGTGTGTAGAGTTTAATAGAGCTTCTGAGAGCAGTTAACGAGATAGTAGATTGCCACTAGACGTGATCCCCAGTGTCCTGAGGGCACTGACTGTGGATCTTGGCATAGCCCAGAGGTTTCAACCACCTCTGTCAAGATTATGGCATTGGGTACTCCATGAAGTTCAGTTGCCCGAGTGTTTGTATTTTGCCACCTTTTCATCTCCTGTTTTCTGAAGGCTAAATACATCCTTGTGGCGGACAGTCACAACGACAACGTGGACTCCTTCCCGGCTTTTTATTACCAGGTCAGGTTTATGTCTAACCACTTCGGCAACGGCGAAAGTGCCTTCCGTGGTCATCATGGTGTCCGATTTCCGGAGCATCTTTTCTTCTATGAAGTTCTTTGTCTCGTCATGACGCTTTGTACTTGCTGGCTTCGTAGAAATGCACTGACCGAGGATGTGATTCATGGTTTCTACCGCTGTATTGCACTTCCTGCATTATACATCCTCTCTGGACCTTTTTCTACTAAGAGTAGTTTTTTTGGCAGTGATATTTGATCTCAATTGGAGTGCAGTGATGAAAAGATCAGGTTTCAGAAGATGATAATCTTTCAAAAAAGCATTTCCAATCGGATCGTTTATATGTGCCCTAGCCGCTCTCCCTTGAGACCCTAGCTTCTCCCAGGCGGCTATCTTGTCATCGGCGAATTTATTGTTATAAGCCCATAAATCTTGTTCCGAATAGGGCCAGTTGAATCTCAGTGTTTTTGCGGTCTTTAACGTTCGTTGCTAGAAACTCGGACAGGATCTCAACCATCTGCAAATAGGATATGCAGATTTTTCTAATTGTTATCCTAGGTTCAGCGCTACTCTAGGAACGTGTTGGGCGAGTATCAGCAATCCTAGTTCTCCATCTCTCTTGGCCAGATAGAATAAGCCATTCACAGTACTCATATATAGATGTAGGAACTGTTTGACTGTCACTCTGATTTGACCGTCCGATTCCCTGAGCGTCGACATAGATAAAACCAATAGATAAAGTTAATGTGACATTATGTAGATATGAAGTAATGCCAACTTCTGAGTGGACTTTAAAAGCGCCTTCTGAAATCTCAAGAGGAGGTAAGGCTTTCTCAAAAACCTCACGTTAGAGGAAATAATTTACTCCATATAAGAATAAGAATTTATTCTTATTCTTATAATTCGGGGACTTATAATTCGTCTTTTTCAGCCGAAAAATTACCGTTTTTGCCTCAGCATTACATACTAGTATGTAATACTACTAATAATAATACTACTAGTGAAATACTGACCACTGGTTGACGCCTCCTTACGAGACTGTCACATCTGGTTGTGCTCTTGTATTTTTGTGACTTTGTCTACTATTTTTTGCGATTTCACTATATTGGTGTGTTTAAGCGTTTCGTTACTTGTAAGTTACCTGGAAATATAGTTTCAGCTGGTTTTTTGCTATAATCAAGACAAACCAAAAGATAACAAATTTTAAACGGTTACTGGAACCTAAACGAACTTAAGATTTACGATTTGGTGATGTGTCAAAACATATAATCAGTTCAATATATATCACGATCCCAATTTAATTGCTGAAATATTTTATTATATTTCTGTGATGAGTGAAGATTACGTTGATCTTTATGAGGACGGTGGATCGAGCAGTTTTTAATTTGTGTTCCAAATCCTATTTATTCTATATTTTCAAGACAAATTTTAATTTAATATCTTTTATCTATATACGGTATAGTCTACTGGTTGTATTAAATAGTAGCAGTGTTCAACAATCTACATAACCACATTGCCAAATTTTGTAAGTGCTAGCTTTCTATCGATTTTGTAAAGAACATATCCTCTCATTCTATTATCGAATCATAATTTTTAAATTTTATATATATATATATATATATATATATATATATATATATATATATATATATATATATGTATGTGTGTGTGTGAATAAATGCAATAAACTTAGATAAGAGAAATAAGATATATATATATATATATATATATATATATATATATATTGAAACGCGGAGCGTTTCTCTAATTAATTAGAAACGCAGGGCATGTTATTCCAATTACGCCTAGTTTGAATTGCGCGGCAACGGCGGCGAGTAACGGACGCGACAAGGGAACGAGTCAGGCGCGAGAAGGCGGCGAGACGGGGCGAGACGACGGCAGTTGCAGTGTGGAACAGAACTCTAAGGAGAGCGGAGCGATGTTGGTGCGCGCGGTAAAAGAAGGACAAAATTAAGTTAAATAATGTAAGGGAAGTTATCAAGAAGTGAGTTAAGTGTGACAGTGGCAAATGTTAAATAGCGCAAGCTGGTGATCGTGGTATTGGTGTCAGGAACAGTGGAGGAAAAAGGAACTGTAAGCCGCGTGGCTGATAACGGCGTGGGTAGTGGCCACGTGCCGGCGTTATTAGAAAAGGAAAGCGAAGGAGAATTGGTGGATTGTGCCGCAAGAAAGCATCGAGATAAACTGCAAGGGATAGGCGGACAGTAATATAGAAGCAGTGCCTACTCGATCTAGAAGACACGTGCAACGGTCGGAGTTGAAGCAGAGGCATTGTGTAACCGCTGCAGGGGGGCCGGTGCCGCGAGCGTCCACGCCGTTATCCGTCCGAAGGGGCGCCGAGTCGCGCCGAAGGCCGCCGATCGTCGCAGCCGTTGGGAACTATCCGAGAAGGAATGAACTATTTTTGGTATTCAAGGTATTGTGAAATCTAAGATCATGGGTATAGTTTTGGTACCAAAACAGGGAGTAATTAGGTTGAAATTGATGTATTAAATGTGTGATTTCGCTAATAAATTACTTGTTTGTTTAAAGAAAATTATAATTGAGTTTTCCAATGTTATTGTCAAACCTTACGAGACCCATTCACGAACCAAGACACCCGTCCTTTCTAAAAATAAATGTAGTGGAAAGTACCGCAAACAAGGTACGTCACAATATATATTACGTTTTCAAAATATTAAGCTTGGTTATAAGAGCATGTTGCTCTTATCTGAGTTTCTTGCATTTATTCCTATTTTATCACGTACATTAAGATGCATTCGTGACATGGCTACTAATCGTTCTACGCTTTTTACTGTCTACACCCTAAAAGCCCAACTTCTGGAAGCTTTCACACGCATAAACAGAAATTTCTATCAACACATCCGAAGGTTGGAAGAGGTCGTACGCAGACTGTTGGGTACAAGTCGGCAACACTGCGAATCTTCCCAACCGTGCACCCGTGACTGCACAAACGTCACAACACATCCAGTCGCAACTCAAAACAAATTTTGTGTTTTAGATTATGAAACAGATTTTCCTCGCCTTCCTGATCCTCACAGCTCATCTCTACCATCGACATGCGCAAATAGGCTAGGAAGCGCGTCAAAACCAATACACGTAAAGCTGCGCATCCTAGCCCACTTGAAAACAAAGACATTCCTACTTGGCCTAAAAACCAAGTACGTATTTGAGCTAACAGCCACGGCCGCCATCTTTCCTCCATTCTCAGTAGGAAGTTAACCTCCAACTACTCAGTCTCATCTTTTTTTTAAACCTAGCGGGAGGTTTGCAGACGTGACTGCAGAGTTGGACATCCACACGAAGGCACTGACAAATCAGGACACAGTCATTATCATACGAGGCCAGAATTACATTATTTTCGATGGTGACTTTACTCCTGAACAACATGTAACAAATTACAATGTGCCGCCCAAATTACTAACATTGTAGTCTCAACTCTGCCCTTCTAGTTCAACAGATCAACACTGTGCAGCAAGATTAACCAAAACAACAATTAAAACTGCAACGGAGAGAAACAAATGTTACACTTTTTTAAATCAATTTGCTCTCAGAAAAACACTTCACCCGGAATGGTCTCCACATGAACCTTTCTGGAAAACATGCAATCGGCAACAAGCTTGCACAACACATCATCAACTTCAGTCCTACGAAGTATCCTGCCAAATATCCATACCTTTCACTTTCCTTACGTTCTCCACCCCCACCCTTATTTCAAACCCTCTTACCTCCTCCTCTGGTCCTACTCCCATTTTTCCCATTCCCAATACCAATTCACATAGACCTGATACCCCAATTTCTTCGCACTACTGGGACACATTACAACCATCGACCACGCACTTGAGGTAAAAATGGAGTAAATATATAGCAACTACAGTCAGATGCAGTAGAAAATCATCTGTGTAGGTACTTGCAAAAGATACACATACAGCACCATCATGTTCAATCCCTTTCAAATAAAACATAGTTTATCGAAGCAGCTCTACAGAACGATTTAAATCAAATGCATGTTCTCTGTTTCACAAAATATTGGTTATTTCATAATGAACTTCGTATTTTCCAAATTCCAAATTTTTACCTCGCAGACTTTTATTGAAGAGATAAAGAATCGCATAAAGATCCTGCATATGGGCGTTCTTGCATTTACGTTAGAAATAATATCGATTCTTTATGGAATTAAATGTGTATTCCGTTGAAAATGTTTTTAAGTATCTGTAGTACATCTTCCTACGACACATTACATAATACACGTAAAAGAAGATTGTTTACTAAAAATAAAATAAAATTATTCATCAGTTACTTGCTGCAAGAGGTACAAACGATAAATATAATTCTTTTTTTTCAACGATCTCATTTCATTTTAACACTCTTCAAAAAAGATAATTAAATATTTCACCGAAAAGCAATTCTTGGATAACACAAGGGATTAGGACATCATGTAAAAACAAACGAATTCTTTCTTTCATTTCTAAGCATCAGAACGTATCTCAAGATTTCCTCCTCTACTTTAAAAAATACAAGTCATTGTTAAGTAAAGTCATAAGGCAGGCTACAATCATGAAGCATGATCCGGATATTTAGATTTAGATTTTGATTTATTCAGTCAAAAAACAGTAAAAACTGTATGTGACGTACGGGGGAGAAGATTATCTGCGCACGTTTTCTTGAGTTCCAGAATCCCTTCCCATTATTTTAACTATAAATAGTTGAAAGATGAGTTAAAGTTTAACATAAATAAAAATAAATTTTAAAAATGGCAAGTTCAGCAATATTTGAAAAATAGTCGTTTCTGAGTTCTAGAAAATTATTTGCATCGGTACAGGAATTGCAAGTATGACTTTTCTGCATTGCTAACAAAATAGCAATTCGCCCTTACCTCTACTCTTACCATTACAAGCAAAAGGAGAGTTAAACAAAACGTGCGCATAGTGAAGTTACATAAGTTCGTCCATAGATCAAAACGAAGCACCTATTGGAATATTTTTAGATGTTTCAAAATCGTTTGACGTCATTAATCATAACATTTAACTTTCAAAATTACTTTCGTATGGAATTTGTGGTATTGCTCAACATTGGTTATGTTAGTACCTTAAAAGACGATCTCAGAGAGTAGAAATACAGAGAGAGAATAATGGAACATTACGTACACACCTATCCGATTCTTTGCCAATTGCGTGTGGAGTCCCGCGGGGATCGATTTTAGGTGCTATTCTCTTCCCACTATGCGTAAACGATATACCCTTGACGATTAGAAACGAAAGAACAGTGCTCTTTACGAATGATTTGAATATTCTTTGCACTAAGGAAACCGTAAATAGTACAATATCAGATATTTCAAATTGGTTTCGTATAAACAAATTAATAGTAAATGAAAAGAACTGTTTCTATACAATTAGAGACAATACCGAGCATCTAAAGGAAAGTAATATTCATTTTAATAACAGCATTTAGTGTATTATTTACCATTTGGATGGTATAATTCTAAAGAACCTGTAACAAGTATTGTATTTCAACTTCTGAGTAAATGACCCCCATCTCGAACAGGTTTTCGTCCAGTTTTCCTGATCCTTGAGCCAATGATGCGATGGCCCCTTGTTTTGCTTCTGGACATAAATTTAACGTCAAGAGAGACTTGAATTCTCCCCATAGCAAGTGACACACACTTCTTAACTGTTTTTGGTGTAAATAAATAACATTCTACATAAATATTATGCGAAAATGTTTTAAAGTAAAACTCGATAGCTTTATTTCAAGGCGGCATTGTAAAATCCTAAAAAGTATACTAATTAAACGTATTTAACAGTTAAGTAATTAATTAATTCTGTTTTTTTTCTGTCGTTTTTTGAGAGTCAAATTCTATAAGATATAATTGATTTGAAACTATTTCAATAACCAATGTAGTTTAATATTACTTTTGGAAAAGAGTTCAGATTTCTGAGCTCTTCTTAAAAATCATTTTCAATTAATTAACTTGTTCAATCGCATATTTTTGGTAATTTCAATATTAAAACGTTTAGTGGGTTATTTGATGTGGCTTTTGTAACTTTCAAGGTTGTGATTTTGTCGATATTTTTCGCTGAATTACTAAAACACAAGCGTCAGGACACAGTCGTAATGATGACCTATTTTAACGCATGTGGTCCTAAAATTGTTGCCGTTAATAAATGTTAAACTCTATTTAGATAGTACCTCTAAATGTCTGTGACGCGCAATGAAAACACAATCCCCTCTTATGTTGTTGCCATGTCATCGTGACTTGCAGGGGATCTAACATGCTGAGCTGCACTCCTCTTTATCTGACGGTGTCATCAAGGGAACTGTCAGTTGCATCGCACTCTGAAGGGATTGGACCCGTGACAGATTTATAAGAAATTTGCTAAACATTTCTCTGAGGTTGAAAGCGTACTTCAAACATTTACTTCCAAAGTATTACTTCCAATCAGATGATAGTAAATCAGATAATAATACGAGTTTCACATTTTTAACACTTCTGTAACAAAGTATGAAAAAGCTACTTTTTACATGGGGCTTATAGTACTCAGATATTTATAGATGGTACTCCACTTAATTTCGCAATCACGTGTGCCATCTCTAATATTGTTATTACTACTGCATTTTCAATGGATAAAACTAATAAATGAATTTGAAATTGAGAAAATCAAAAGAAGAAAATGAAGGGTACAGAGGAGAAACAATTAAAATACACTCTGATAAAATTGTATTCATTCATTGTGCTCCATTGAAGCACATTAAAACATGAAAAAAATCATAGTTACAAAAAATTGCGAGAGAACTAAAACATTTCACTCGCCTTATACAGAATATCTCAGAATAAATGTCTCACATTTTAAGGACATGTAGAATGGTCGAAGAAGATTACTTTTTGTCAATGAACATGTTGTAGTAAATTTCATATATGAACTTTGAAACACGTGTAACAATTTCCCCTCGTTGATAGGCAACTTCTTATGCACAGGTGTTCTGCACGTTCTGACGCAGCCAAGACGATTTCACCTGAACATCTGCGCTTGAGGGTATCTAGCATTCAGGAGCAAATATTACATGTGTAACTCCATTGTAAGAAATTTCCTGCTATATGTTCATTAGCAAATAACTATTGGTGATCATTATTGACCCCTCCTCATTATTGATCATTATTGACACGCCCTAGAAGTTTGTAACATTTTTTCTAAAAATTCTGTGGAGCGCTTTAAAACTCTTTAATGAATTCCTGTGAAATGCAATGAAAGTGGTCTCCATTTTTTTTCCTTACTCCTTTCTGATGTGCCTGAAATCAGGCACCTAGTAAGGAAATAAATGTGTAATCTCAAATTTTGTAAAACATAATAATTTTGTTTGAAATATGCCAATTCCAGATCATTTTTCGCTTTGTTGAGTAAAATTAATCTTTATACAATGCAAATTTCTTCTTCTGTTACCTGCAACTGGTGATCCTCAACGGAAATATTATCGCATCATTTTGCCCAATGTGACCTTAAGAGACGTGCTTAGAAATGTTAAGCGATACCTTTTGAATGACCATTTGGCTATGAAAAAATACTTGAATTCCAAATGTTGTATATAACCGCGAATATTAATGAATACGTGCGTTGTAAATATGCAAATTCATTGGACTTACGACACTGATATTATCCTGAGAACCACATTAATTGAAAACTCTGAAATTTCCATATTAATCGAAACATTTACATTCAACAATTTTTTTATATTGTTATTTTGAAAGTAAGTGGAAATGAGTTATCGAAACTAAGAAGAGCATGATACAGAACTACCCCTTATCATCCATATTTTTAGCAGGATTACGATACTCCAGATACGCACAAAATGTTCGAAAAATTACCACAACCACCCCTCACACTAGTCAACTGTTCCCTACAGCAACATGAAAACAAAGCGATTCCATCTTGAGTGGAAATCGATCTGTAGGCAGGTTACTTACGCATGAGTAGACATCGTGAAATGAGTTTACGATTTTCGTTCGCGACATCAACAAGTACCTTCACTGTGCGAGTCATTCAATTTGTGGAAGAGTTCATCTAAAATAACAGCAGGCATCCCTTGTCTTTAACTCCGGAATCTAAATGTTACTGCCGGGCATAAACGAGAGAGGTGGCGAAAGCGGCGGTAATGCTCGGCATCAAGGGAAAAGCAAATAGTTGCGCGAATGACTTTTAATTTAACTTCTTAGGTACTATAAAGTATTGTAATGCTCGGAGGAAAAAAACGCCATTTTTCGACTGATAAACAGCCCGAGCAAACACGTTCACTACACTTACGGGGGTAATGACCCTTCGTATACCGAAAAATTTGAGCTTTCTTGCTCCTATGTTTAGTAAATTGATTTCTCGGATTTGTAGAGTAGTCAGAATATGTTTTGTTTGATACTCAAAAAGTAATTTTCGGCAAAAATGCTGTCCGTGCGTCTGTGTAATGAAACTAGTGCCTAAACCGTATACAGAATTTTCATCAAACTGGAAAAAATCTGACACAATACCAGAAATAAAACCTAAATATTCCCAAACACCCCTTTAGCTACAGAATCAACAGTCTTTTACCGACTCGAGATTCGTTTGAGACTAATTACGCTTTAATAAATTTATTCCGAAACTCATTGCTTTATTTTAATTCGGATTTCACCCTTTACATTGGACACACCAGCTTCTCAGAATAGTTGTAACTATGGCGTAAACATTTAAAAAATTAATGTTGCTCTGCAGTTTTTATTTCTTTGCTGGTGCCTTTGACAAAGTCACCAGCAGGATCCAAGGCAGTGCAATTTGTGTTAAATGTTTTAGATTATTTTCCCACTTTTTATACTTCACATCTTTTTAAACTCTAAAATTTCTAACTCTATTGATTACTGCATGCATTTTTCGTGCTATTCTTAATGACGCATATGCCGTGGGGGTGAGTTACATTTAATTTTTTTTTCATTTTCAAAACTTTGGTAATATTTCCATCGGGAACCAGCAACAAGATACATAAATGTCTGTTCCCATATATTCGGCTCTGTTAGTCTAGCCAGAATAGTTTTTCTTCGTCTATTAGAAAACTAGTTGACAATTTGTTCGTCTCTGTGAAGACTGGTCTCTTTACTCGTAGCTCTCCTGAAGGGTTTCAGCTCTTTTTTTTTCAATATCTGGGCTTCTTCTGCCTACATACGATACTCTGAGGGCCTGCTGAGGGTAAAATGTCATCTTTAACATTTTCAATTCTTCTTCCGCTTTCTTTATTATTATTATATACATCACTCATGTAGGTAACAGTAAATAAATTGTATATAAATCGTAAAGAAATCGTATTTCTATTCTATAGGCCCTTCATTTCATTGAAATTTTCTTTTGCTCTTTTAAAATGTAATTTCTTTGTATAGAATAATATGCGGCTTCCACTGTGTTCTTGCAGTTGCTCTATTTTGAATTGTACGAATGTACAATTGTACTGAATGGGGAAAATGAATTCTACGAATACACGTATGTCATGCTTTCCTTCTGTCCATGTTCTCCGCAATCTTCGCTGATTGCAGAAACACGCCAAAAATGCTAAAGAACGTGCAATAATTGAAGGGTCCGCCTCTAGATAGTCCAAGCCACATTTTCGACAAATATGATATTCCTACTAACATATTCGCCATATCGAGGATTTACATATTGTGGGAATTTTGAGGTGTTGGTGTAACAAACGACGCAGTAAAAGGGGGAAATTTCTTCTTGACACTGACGAGGAATGTGAGTTTGAAACCTTTTGTCTTATTATTTCTCAGAATGAAGTCGATTCGATTTCTTCAATTGTAACTAATCTATCTGAAATATCGGAACATTTTTAACCAACAGTTATTACATCAACATTACAACATTACAACAACATTACAACATTACAACAACATTACATCACTTTTCAGAAATAACTGCATGAAAGCCACAATATTGCACAGTGAATAAATAATATAGTTGCGACATTTACACTCTCGACGGATGTATAGGCGAGGATCAGCGCCACAAGAAGGGTTTTTCTGTGGAAAAACTGACGTGCGCCAGGAAAATCTCTCCGCAGTAGCACCTCGCTTGTGAGAGTGATACGAGTAGCAACAGAAGTTACGTTGTTAACACGGGCTACAGCTTGTAACAAAAGAAAAAATTGTGTACTCACCACAATGATAACAGATACTGCAAGTGTTATCCCCTTCACTTATTTCCCAGCGTAAATATGTTTAATAGAATGTCCTAATTCGGCTCGATGCGGACAGACTTTCTTGGCGTACTGCATTAATGTGAGAACCAGCCTATTTCAAGTTTTCTTATAAAGAATTTTTCATTAATGCTTCATTTAAACTGAATTATTATTTGTTGCTTTAGGTTTATGTAGAATGTATTCAGTTGTTACTGAATGACTTTAAAAAAATTTATTTAAGATTGGCTTAGAAACAAATAGGTCATTGGCGAACACAGTTACAAAATACACTTCTTACTACGATACTAAATACCATGTTTTAAAAATTGCAAGGGTGACTGAATGTCTTTTGTTATTGTAGAAAATTAGTAATAGCAATACTTGTGAATATGTGTAATCAGCATCTGAGGGAGGGGCTGAAGTCCTATGATCCCCCTCCTTTGGGTGCGCCAATAGCGAAGCCCAAATACAAGTTTTAGGGAAAGTTCTGAAACATATCAATATAATGTCCAAATGTGTATCTCCTGTCTATGTCTTTTCCCGTATCCTTCCCTCCATCGCCGCTCGGCCTCGAGGGCGCGCAGGGAGCAGACGGGCGCGCCGCAGGCGCCAGCTGCGCGGTCGAAAGCCGCCCTGTAAATCAACGCCGGCCACAGCGATTGATTTGCACGCGCCCGGAGCGTCGCGTCTCCTGGAGACCGCGCGGGATCCGCCCGCAATCTGCCCTGCTCGGCCCCGCCTCGGCGCGCCCCTGGCCTGGCTTGCCACGCACAATCTCCTGGTCCATCATCGTCAGGCCGTCTCTGTTCACTCCGTTCCACCCACGTCTTTGTCTTTTTTCGGCTCGCTGGATTTTTGTCACGTTGATTGTCGTTGTTTTGTAAATTACTACTGATTTCCAATCAGGTGAGACAAATAGCTTTACGTGATCCTAAGAGTCGAGGGCTCCAATACTGCGACAGGCGAGAGGTTACCACCAATTATTATAGCTTGGAAGCAAAAGGCTATTACTTATCTCACAATATTATCCAAAGATCCTTAAATCACTATTGATCAGTAAATCCCAATTCTATCCTCTGAACCTCCATCCTGTGATTCTAATACTACGTTACGCCAGCAACACAATATTAAATAGGAGACCTATAGCGGGCGAGAAAAGTCTCTCTGTAGTGACACCTTTCTGGTAAAAGTGCTTGCAACAGAAATAATGTTGGTAGGACGAGCTGCATCTTGTAACAAATGAAAAAGTAAATTGCGAACTCACCACCATCATAATAGTGGCTGAACTGTTCGGTGTGATGTTCCCAACACTTGTTTCTCAATGATCTGATTGCTACCAACATAAAGATAATTTTTAATAGGAGGCCCTGATTCAGCTCGGTGTGGAGCCACTTTCGTGGCGCACTGTTCATTTACGTTAATAATTAACGGCAAGTCAATTATAGGCATGGACTTAACGTACCCAGGTAATTTTGATTTATCTCTTCACCAGGACAGAATCAAAGAATGACAGTCATCGACTATTTAAAATTTCGCGAAGTGTTTTCTGATGTGCCCTGGATGCGTCCTGACCAACGCGTTGCTCTCCACCAGGACGCCCAGCCGCGGCGGCCCGAGCAATAAGGCCGGACGTCGGATGTCAAAGCAGCGTCTGCGGCTCTCCTTACGACGCGCGGCGCGTTATTCGGCCGCGCGCTCTGGTGTCTGCTCGGTACGTTTGCGTCACGAATGCCGCCAGGGAGATCTATCCACCTTAAACAATATTCACAGGATTCGTACACTATTACTTCCAATAAACGGAATAATATTCATACTATGAGATAAATTATGTGTGTATTGATTGATTGATTGATTAGTGATTCCGAGCGCGTCAACGGCGGTGATCTTCCCTGGCTCGATGGCGAGATCCGGCGCCAATCTACATGTCGGCTTGCGAGTCTTCAACCAGGTATCTCCCGCCAGCGGGGCTCCACATCAGCCGGGACAATCTCTGATCCCGACTGGTCGCCCGACATGTTTGATACTTTAGTGCATGTAAGTAAAGGGTGTGCATGGCCCATTTGTTAGGATAGCGCTCCCACATTGCTTGATGTTGATTCTGAGAAAAAATGGAAAGCTACCAATCAGAGCAACCGGCCGCTAGAATTCTCCTCCAGACAACGACTGAATTCGACCCAGATATGTAGCTAGTTTTCGAAAATCCTGCCACCGTCGGGATTCGAACCCTAGGATCTCTCTGTCAGAGACACTGCAATGGCATCAATTGATGCCCCGATCCACTTAGGTGAGAATGCATGCAATGCTGCGGAAAAAAGATTTCAAAAGTTTAACGGCAATACACGTCCGTCCGCATGACCAGCACTAGCACCTAAACCATTTGTTAGATTTTTGCCAAAATGAATATTCCACGATAGAACTGACTTGACTGGAAGACGTGCGATTTTCAAAATATTTTTTAAAGTTTGTGGTTACTTAAAACTTTTGAGACATTTTCAAATTTTCTTTTAAAATGACTCCTAATTTTGTCCTTAAATGTCTGGTAAGAATCGAGTGAAATACATTTATAAAGACGGCGTAAGTCCTATTTTCACTGTTTACTCTAAATGTTCGAGAACTGTAAAAGTTTGAAATTTTGTGAACCTCTCGTATAACTGCATTATTAAAGATATTTTTTCCTTCAAATGAAATTTGTTCCCCGCAATTAGTCCACTTAATCCCATGTAGATTGTTTTAAAAATATGAGTAGTTTTTGCGTAATTTTGAGTGAAATATGGGCAATACTAAGAACAAGATTTCCTCAAAAATGGCTCCATTACCAAAAAAAAAAAAATAAATAAAAAATGTGTAAGGATAGTGTTATAAGGAAACGCACTAACATGAAATAGACGCTGCTTTGATGTGCTCTTACATGAATATTTCACTGTTCTGTAATGTATACATGTACTTTGGCGCAACAGTTCTTTACGAGCTAAGGCCTATAAGCAGCGTCCTGGCCTTGAGTTAGGGAATGCTTAAAAAGAAATACAATAATACATAGGGAATAGACATCTAGTAAAAAGGAAAAAAGTGAGAAAGGAAAAACAAACTTATTATTGACATTTTCAATACGAAATTATAAAAAAATATTAAATAAATTATTTTTCATATCATTTATTCAATTATTCTCGGCGTCCCTAGTTGGTGTGAAACCTGTATATGTTTCATTAATTTCAAGCAGAAATTTCGCAAAAACTACTCGTTTTTTTCAAAAAATTTAACATGGCCTTTTTCAAGAGGTTTTGTACAATAGACTTTGAGGTAAAAATCTCTATCTTCAATTTAGTAGTTTTGAAATATTTTATGCAATTTTCGAAAAAAAACGAGCCACACGCCTTGAATGGTGAATTATGAGCTAACAGAATGATGATATGGTGAAGGAACAATCACAAACACTACCACGCCTCCGCCGGAACCGAATCTGCCGGTTCCTCTGCGCAAACGGCGGGTGCCGCAACCGTCTGCGCCACAGCGCAGACTGCTTCTGCTGCTTCTTCGTCTTCTCCTTCTCCTTCTCTTCTTTTCTTCTTTTTTGCCTCTTTTTTCTTTTTTCTTCTTTTTCTTTTTTTCTTTTTCTCCTTTTTCTTCTTGTTCTTCGTTTTCTTCTTCTTGTTATTATTATTATTATTATTATTATTATTATTATTATTATTATTTGACTCTTTTTTCTTTATGTGGTGGATACTCATTAAGTCCATTGTACGTGATAGTATTTAATCCTTTATATGGTAATCGGGTAACCTGCGTGTATCCGTCCGCCATTCACCTCTTCCGGTCCCCTATTTGGAGCAAATGAGGTGTCATTCAACGCGTCTCGATTTGGTGGAGAATTGACTATTTTCAGTGCCAAAGCTAGACAATTGTGAGCCCGGAGCAATGCTGAAACATAGCCCCCCCTCTCCCGCTGAAAAATGCGAAAGTTGTATCAAGAAACAATGTGTTATTTTATTTAAACAAATGACAAAACTTACAACGTTTAAGCTAAAAGGTTTTGAAAATATATTTTAAATAATAGTTTTAATGAAAAGTATTTAATGATAAAATAATACAAATTCCATGGTGATCATAAAATGCTAAAACTTTTGTTGTGTTTAGTTACTGTTTAGTAAAATTTCGTTTTAAATACATGAAATAATAAATATGAATTTCAGTAGAACCTATTTTAATGTTGCCGTCATTTGATTTATTTCGTAGAGTCTTACCTTGTAAGTAATGACTATAATTATATTTAAAGTAAAAAATTAATTGAAAATTTTATGAAATATTTTGAATGACTACTGAACCTCGACTTACAAAATTACCATAGTGATTTTCTAAAGTTCTATTTTTTTCGATTTTTATTTTTTTCCCCATCAGGCCCATCATTAGGCCTCTTGACTTGCAGAGTCCCGGGCGATCGCCAGGGCAGTCCATGCCTAAAACCGGCACTGACCATTTTTAGTAAATTGAATTGGTGGGGAACGGACAACGTCATCCAACTCCTACGAATACATTCTAAGAGAATTAGCGATAAAACGTGTTTTGAATGAGTTTTAAAGAACAGGTTATCAATAGCTCATTCGAGTCCTCCCGCCTATATCCAATTAGCACCATTTCTAACCGGATTCTTCTAGAATATCCTCGAAGCATTCTAGAAAAAACATGTATTTTGATGTTTAAAAGCATCTACAGTGGTGAAACGCAAGGAATATTACTATATTGCCTTTCCGGCATAACGTAAATTCTTAGGATATTGAGATATACCCAGATATTATGATTTTGGAAATTTTGATTTAAAAATAAAGAATGAAATGATAAGTTATTGGGAAACATTGTTACCTGGAAATGACAATATGGGAGTAGCTTAATATATTTACGAAGAGAACATATATTAGCCATATTGGACATGGCAAGAATTAAACGCAAATATTACAACGTAAATATTAAGACTCAGAATGTTCGAGGCCGGAATAAACAGTGAATATGGAACATTGGATATTCCTTATATAAAATAAATACAGTCAAGATTTGGGACGTGGCAGATTATAATTTCTTTTTTAATTTGGGTATGATGGAATGCAGGAAAGGGACAAACAAAGGTGGCACGTTTTAGTACAGGTGTAGGCCTCATGACAGGATAGGCGTTTTTCCGCAAACGGGTGGAAGCCAATGGCAAAATTACTCATAAAAAGTTATAAGAAAAATGAAAACGGAGGTGACATGCTTTATCGAGACTAATGTTCGCAGAAAGCTATTTTCTCGTTGTATCGCGATTATCGTAATTTGAATTAGTGTCGAAATAGAAATGTCTTATCGAGACATCCGGGAAATCATTTAATGTAAATAGTTTGCATTAGTTAATATTAGATTTAGGGACAGTAATTTTCGTTCAATGTTAACATCAAGAAAGTAGAAAAGAAGATTCCCGGTAGTTGTCGAGACTTCGTGGGAACTTCAATTCAGCAGCACGCAGTTGAGGAATACAACTTCACAAACAATAAGCGTCGCGGAAAACGTCGTACAAGTAAATGAAATAATTATTTGCAAAGAGAAGAAAAACATACATTGAAAAGGTCTCTAAAAGGTAAAAGAAATAATATTTAAATTGAATGGCATGCCTATGATACTTTATTTCATAAATAAAAAAATTGTAAATAAAACTACGAAGTTAGTATTAATAATATTAGTATTAGTAATGTAAATATGTTATTGGAAAAAGAAGGCTAATTCATTTAAAAGATAAACTCCACAGACCAACAGACCAAGTTTCAAAGAATAACCTTACTGGATGAGACTCAACCCGCGTATTACTCAATCATACACGAACGTTGAAGTCAGACATTCATACAAATTACATTGTTTAAAGTTCAAAATATTGTCAAACCTGAATATAAGAACGTTTCAAATTGGCTTGCACAATGTGGGAAGATTGTGTTAATAATACACATACGTATGTTTGAAATGTTTACTTACGTTTCAAACAATTGATGATAATTAAATCTAATTCTGTAATGAACATACATTTTATTTTTTTTTCAACAATTCTTCTATCGTTCCTTTTTCATGGAATTATCTGTGCCCGAGGTTAGACCGAGAGTACTGTGTTTAAATTTTCTTTTTATCATGACCTTACACAGCCAGAATAGAATATTTCAACGTGCTAGCGGCGCCACGCTATGCTAGTTTTATATACCAAGGCAGCTAAAAACCATAAGTTTGAACTCAAGTCCAAAATTATTTTCATTCCTTAATCAGTTTAAAATGATGTTATAAAAAAGGTAGCATATGTAACTCGTTCATGTTACTTTATTCAGTTCATAAAAATTAAAGAACTCGCTCCTACATCACTCTTTTTACTTTCTCGCTACGGAGAACGTTATGTAATGCGAATTTTTGGCAGAAAAACTCTTATTACAGAGCCCAGGTAACGGAAACATGGATAAATACAGTTCCTAAATTTAGAAAAAAATCCTCTAACAAGTAGTGTAGCCAGTATACAGGTTTTGTGGGTCCTTGATACCGGAAAATTGAATGACGGCAAAACGTGTCTGTCCGTCTATGAACAACGCTAGCGGCTAAACCGTTCAGATGATTTTCTCCAAAATTGATGTACCCTAATTTAAAATTTTATAATTTCAAATTTTTCTTCTAAAATTTTGGATTATGATGGTGTTTAATACACACTTCTAGAGAAAAATGATCTTGCAGTATTTGTGTTGTAGGCAATCTAGCACTTTCGATTGACACGTTGGTACACGAGTGAGTCACATACTACTACGCAAAACTCATAACTATGAAAACAAAATGAATTTCATTTTGGAAATTGATTTATAAACCTACTAGCAATTAAGGAGAATGTAGAACATTGAAGTAGGTTTGCCGACTAGAGAACTTTTGTGTTGTCAAATGAACATGAATTTATGAATGAAAAAATATTGTAAGTTGGATCTTTTTTGAATGGCATTTTGTACGACCTTCTGGAAAGTAGTGCACATCTAGACTACCAGAACAGGAAAGATCGTAATATTTAATTGTTTATATTTAAATGGTTTGAAATTCCCACACTGGTAATGATTATTTTTTGCTACATTTGAAATCATGTGTAAAATGGATTCAGGAGTTTTGTGGGTCGATGTTTAACTACGTGCCCAGATCGTCACACGTTAATAGACGATTACCGTAGCTATTGCATCTATCAATCATCGTAATCGTTTGCAACAATAGGTAAGATGTCGAGAGGAGAGTCCTTTGGTAAATGTAAATGGGTTAACCTCGTATCTCTCGCGATCAATAGGGGAGATATCCGCCAGCTTGTTCCTGAACATGATCGAAGATCAAATTACGATGAAGTTACTGCAATATGACGATACCAAACAGTTTCAAAGCACGAACACGCGGTCAATTCCAGATGGAGAAAATTGTCTTCAATGGCGGTATTTTAACAAAATTAGAGGTGCTCAACAGCACATGATCTCTCGCATTATTCATAATTTGGCAACTTTTGAAAATCCAGAGAGGTGAAAGAAAATTCGATCTGCGCATTTTTATAAGTCTACTTCGCACTATCCGATAAAAAAAGATAAAGAACAGTCCTTTTTGAAAACGAGAAAACTACTTTAATTTTTGGAAAATTGAACATGATCTTATTTAAATATCTCTTTTTGGAGAACATATTTTGTTATAAAATAATGTTTCAAATAGTAGTTGTATTAACACGCCAAAGATGTTTAACTTTGGCAATTCAGAGAATTCAACGCAACTCGGATCTGAACCATTTTTACTAGTGTACTTTCCCCTATTCGATGAAAAAATTAACTAGTGATTCTACATAATGGCATATACTTTCTCGCACTACTTAGCTTTCTAATTTATTTCTTTGATCGGGGCTAGCTTTTCGGTATTGCTCCATCCTTTTGCCAGTTACATTACAAAGTATATTTTTTCTCAATTTTTCGGTTTCCTAATGGTAAAAGCAAAATATTACTTTAAGAATATTACAAAAGAGTAAAACGTCCTTTATGGAAATTTTCATTGAAAAATTTGAAGAGCTTTTAAGAAAATGTCGTGTAAGCGTTCCTATAAATGCGAAGTTTGAAGCTCTTTTTCACATAAAACTTTTTGAGTTTTCGAGAAACTTCAGTGGAAATCATCTGAGGCTCTTCAATGCATAGAAATGGCTGGAAATGTGCACATTAACGACGTGAGAGATATTTAACAGAAAATACATTTGCATAATTTTTGGAAAATAAAAAGAATTCAGCAAAATGGCATTCATGCCATCTTTACAGTGGATTTATTACTATCAGTACACAAAGTTTGAAGAAAATTTTGGACCCGTTTTTGGGAAAATTGCATTTGAGCGTTCCTGAAAATGCGTAATTTTGAGCTAATTTTCACAGAAAATTTTTGAGTTTTCTAGAAACTTTATAAGACATCATTTGAAGCAGGTATACTCTTATATGCAATAATGTTCACAAATTGCTGTTAATGTGGATATTAACAGCAATTTGTGCATACTAACAGCGATGTGAATTTTGTAGTTGTAGGAACACGCCTATAAAGTTTAGAACTTTCGCAATTTTAGAAAATTCGGAGTTAACAGTAAAAATCGGATCTACACAGCCTTTAAAAGTGTATTTCACTCTATTCCTACAAGAAATTTAAAGAAAAAAATGGTGCCACTTTTGAGAAAATTTTGAAAATGTCGCAGGAGTTTCTTATAAAGTTTACCCAGAAATTAAGGAATGTTATTGTAAATCGCTGAGCTTCGAATGAGGCCAGATTGATCGGGGAGTACTCATTTAGGAAAAATTCCTATGCTTAATTTTGGTGATAGTGTTGTTTGCAGACGGTCGGACAAGCCGACAGACGGACGTTTTGAACAAAATCAATTTTTCAGGGGACCCCAAAACGTGTATATCCGCTGAAATTTCGAAATTTATTTACCGCCGAAGTACAGTACTTTAGATTTATTCAGTCAAAAAACTGTATGTGACGTAGGGGGGAGAATATTATCTGCGCACGTTTTCCTGAGTTCCAGAATCCCTTCCATAATTATAAATAGTTGTAAGATGAGTTTAACATAAATAAATAAAAATAAATTTTAAAAATCGCAAGTTTAGCAATATTTGAAAAATAGTCATTTTCGTTTCCCAGTTATAGAAAACTTATTTGCATCGGTATACAAATTGCAAGTATGATTTTTCTGCATTGCTAACAAAATAGCAACACGCCCTTACCTCTACTCTTTACCATTACAAGCAAAAGAAGATCAACACAATATGCGCATAGTGAAGCTACATTTACGTCCAGAAGCAAAACAAGGGGCCATCTCAGCATTTGCTCAATGGATCAGGGAAACTTTGTCTATACTAAGTGTATTACTCCTTATAATACGTACGTATATGGGAAAGAAAAAATGGAGCACCATTCCCATCAAATTCCCCTTGCCTTTTTTAATATTATCATTATCATTCATTGACGATAAAAATGATTTCTATTGATGCAGATGGTTGACAGTCAACTGACCTCTTTTTCGACCCTAGAGTAGACAACTCGGAACGATATCTTAATTGCGAAGCGTGAGGTGGCTATTCAGAGAGACCGCGTCATGTTTCAGGTGACGACACCGATGCGACGCAGTGTGGAAAACATTTATAAAATATTCATATGAAAATTATTTAGATTTAGATTTATTCAGTCAAAAAACCAGTAAAAACTGTATGTGACGTAGGGGGGAAAAGATTATTAAAGTAGAATACCAAAATCCATTCTTAATACTGCTCCATGAACCAAATAAAATATTAACAAAATAATTTGATTGATTTTCATGTAATTTAATGTAATAAAGTGTTGATTCACTATATGTAAGTATCAATAACATTCCACGCAATGATTAAATTGCAGACACGTATACATTAAAATTGGCCTATGCAAAGATACAGGTACATCAACAATTATAGCATTGTTATTTTTCTTCTTGAAAATAATAAAAAAAATTCAAATATATTATTTATTAAAAAACTGAAGTGGTAGGGCAAAATAATTCAATTAGAATTGTTTTTATTTTTGAAAATGTAATATTAGCGATTTTACATTAAGTAGATATTGTGTAACCAATATTCTGGACTCTTTGGTTAGAGGAGTTAATTATTTGTAAGTTGGCGATTCCTCATGGCACGCGCTGCAGCATGTCAAAGCATTGGTAATGAATTTCACTTATGTTAGGCGTTTTGCGCAGGCCGAAGTATGGGTCAGAACTAATTAATCCGACTTAGTTTTATGTATCTATTTAGTGGATGCGGCAAAATACGACTCTGTATTTGTGCTTGCCAAACTTTTGTTGCATTAGAATTATGTTACGCCTTCATTGCTTTACATCGTTCCCCCTACGCCTATGACCCGCTAAATTACATTATATTTTTATTATGGATCATTTATATGTTAGCTTCTGTCAATTATTCTTTTCGCCTTTTGCAGATCAGGAGTTCCGTACTTGTGAAAAGGGTTGTTGTAAGAAGTATAATGCTGGATAATCGAAAGTGAAGGCGAGAGAGGCAAGGTAAGAAAGAAACCTGTTCGGCAACTTACAGAAAAATTGAACAAAGACAGTTGCATATTTAACAGTCAATACATTTCCTTTACAAATAATATTATATAATTTCAGGTGACCGACTTAAACACGGGAGATATTCAACGATCAAGTTGCCATTGAGTCAGTTTTCAAAATTTGATGCATTTGTGTCCTGAAGGCGGACAAAATGTTTGTATAGGAAATAATGAGACATTCTCAAATGTATAGACTCTGAGTTACTTATTGGATAAGTTAACCATGTATTCTCCGTCATTAGAATTTCTCAAATCTCCAATTGAGAATGTTGTAAACCTTTTGGGTGGTGTTCCCCAAGATCATGAAAAAGCATTAAAACATGGATTTTACAATGCCTTAGCAATTCTTTTATTAATGATTGCTCTTTCTGCTGGGTGGGCAGTGTTCATTGTTTTAGAACCATTTTTTAAACCATTATTATGGGCCCTTTTATGTGGATCTGTATTGTATCCTATCAAACATTCTTTGGCAACTTCAATGAATTCATGGTTAAGCAGCCTACCTACAAATTCAACTCCTTTGCTTTTGGGAATTATTATTGTTCCCATACAAATTCTGGACAACACATCTGAAAGAATTGGAAATGTGACTCTGAAGTATATAAAGTACATTGTTGGCTTTGTGCTTTGCCTCTGCATTTGCCATATTATGTACCAGTATACTCCTCACATATGTATTTGCATCATATGGAAACTTGGAATGATTGGGAGCAATGCTATTTCATGGTTTATGAGCCTTTTTGATACTTACAGAGTAAGTGTTACGGAATCCTTTTTTCAAATATTTGTTATATAATTAAAGTTAAAGACCTTTATCAGTAATGATTTTTTTTTTCAGATATTGGCAATTATTCTTGGGTATATTATCCTTTTAATATCATTCTGGACTCCAGATACAGCTCATTATTTTACTCTGGCAGCTGTTTTTTTGTGGATGGCAATTTCATTATTTTTGGCCAGTCTAGCATCATCGTTTCAAGTGACAATATTTTTTGTTCTTCAATGTCTTTTTGGTTGTGGTTTTGGCTATGAAGTTCTTCTTGTGTATAAAAAGATGTCTGCATCAAATATTTCAAGAAAAAGTAATTCTTTTAGAATAATTAAGAATATATTCAAGGTTTATTCTGTCACATTGTAGATACTAAAAAAAATCGTTCAACATTTATTCCACAATTTCAGATAAGAATGTGACCCTCTTTGATGCCTTTAACGCTTTATGCCATGGAAAACGTGAACATTTAATTTATGTATGTATTACAACAACCTGGAAATAACTTAATGAATATTTTATTATTGATGTCTATTAGTTTTTATGATTAGTTGTACAGTTCCAGGAGGAATCTTTGTTGTCAGAGGAAAAGCTAAAAGATGTAAATGAGAAGAATGAAAATGAACAAGGTTTAGATAAAGAAAATCTTTCTAAACCCAAAGATAGTGAAAATGTAGAAATAAGACCAAAAGATCTTGTCTCTGGTGCAGTAGGTTCTATAAATAATCCTTCTGAAAAAGAATACTCGAACATTGAAACTATTTCTCAAAAAGATGTTAGGAAGAGACTTTTGCCACTTGATGAAACTGCAAGTAGTTCAGGGATTGAGAGAAGCACTCCAAGTTTTTCAGAAACATCTTTTCAAAAACAAATGATTGCCGCTGCTCTTCATAAACATAAAGCGAGAATTGAGGTTGGGAGCTCAAATGTAAATTCAAATCATCGTGAACGCCCTGAAAGCACAAAATATCTGTATGGTTTAACTTGGGCATGTGTTCTTCTCTCTATGTGGACCTACTTTTGGCTTCTGCATGCTACTTATATACTTCTGCTAATTTATATAATTAAACACACAGGTATGTTAATTTTCTCATTTTTAATTTTTAGGTTCTATGTTATCTACAGTGTTATATGGAAAATATTTGAATGTTTTTATCATTTTAAGAATTTACAAGAATTGACCAATTAAAATTCTTCTGTTATGACTTTGAATTGCTGTGTTTAATTCTAATGTCTCAAATGTCAGTAATTTTAATGAAAATTACTTGCTCAATAAAATGGATGTTTTGATCCTGCCTATTTGCAAGTTCAGTTCATATAAGATGTGTTACAATTTTTGATTTTGTAATTCCATATGTAGCACTATTGTAAGGAGTAGAATAGTTATTGTTATAAGAGTGTGTTTCATCCCAATTACTCATGTTGCTATGTTTGAACAAGAGTGTCTCAAATAACTCTCTGATTCTTGTTGCAATCATTTTATTTCTCAAATGTGTGATTTTCAGGCCAATATTTTCATATTTGGCAGATGATTGAGGAACAGATAAAGAAGTTATGGACAGTTATACACACTTGGTATTCTTCACGTCATGAAGCATTATTTCCAGTTCACATAACTGGTTTTTTCAAGGTCTGTATGGTATTGGTATATTTGAAATTCTTTTGGAAAAAGAATGAGATGACAGAGTTTTGCTAGACATTGTTATCTGTTTTAAACAATATTAAATGAAGCATCTACTACCTTCTCTTTTGTAACCACCTTCAAAAGGAAGTTATTACACATATATATTATTTTGTTATTAGTTTTTTTTCAACCATAACTTTTGCAAAGTATCTGATTTAAATGATTCTTCCCATGCCTTAAAGGTAGTAATCTCCTCATGGTGTCTCTTGTGATTACATTTGGATAATAGGGTCCAAAGATTTCGTATTAAATAAAGTATTTTGCAATATTTTAACTGTGTAAACATCACTAGCTTCTAAACCAAACACATGACTGCTTTGAAATTGATATTCTTTAATTGATCAAATTTCGACTTTGCGACGTATGAAAGTAAAATTAATAATTTAATTTTGAGTGGTGCTTCGTGTAAGTGTAGATTGTTTTCAAAATTCTCTCAAAAGCTGTTCTAAATGTTTTAAAAAAGTCATATTCAAATGAATTGAATTTCATGTATAAATATGGTAAAATGAGGAGAGGTGGCTCAGGGTATCATCTGATGTCACTGCAGTGCCTCTGACCGGGTGGTCGTATATTGGAGTCGTGACGATGTCAGGATTTTTGACGCTAGCTAGATATCTAGGTCAAATTCAGTCATTGTCTGGAAGAGAATTCCAGCAGCCTTCTGCTCTCATTAGTAGTTTTCTCCGGTTTCTCTGATCAATACCAGGTAAATGCCAGAACAGTACCCTAACAAACAGGCCATGAACTTAACATGATCTTTACTTCCTATTCCTTGTCCTGTCCTCACCTCCTTATACAACACACACTTACACTTACATCCACTACACAACTGCATATGCTTGCTTCAGCTGGGGTGGTGCCCCGCTGATGAGAGGTACCTGGTTAAGGAAAACCACACTGGTGGACAGGTAGGTTAGTGCCAAAAATCACCATCCAGTGGGGGACGATCCTCACCACCTCCTGAGGAAAAACCACATGCACTAATGACCTTAGCAGATTGTGTGCCCGGAAACCCTAATCAGTGAATCAAAAATGCTAAAAGTCTAATTTATAATATCTTTGTAGGTTTGAACTTTGCAAAAGTTTTCTAGATTGTTGCGCCTTGATAATAATTGAAGCTCAATATTTTCTCTTGGTAAAAAATATTCATTGAGAGAATTCCACATTTTCTTAATATTGCGTTGTGGTCTATCTGTTCAAAAAGTTAAAAGAAAAAAATTGCAGGTGGTTTTGAAACAACTTGTTTATGTATTTTCTAAAAATTACAGTTTCACTCAAAATTAATTAAAAACAACTATTTTGAAGTAGAAAAAATTGTATATATCATTTTCATATTTAATTTTAAAGAATAAGTTTCATTAAGAAGAAAATCTCTTATCTTCAATAATGCAGTTGTGTGTGTGTCTCCAAAACATTTTGAACTTTGCAATTTTCAAAAATCTTGCAGTTTTAATGAGAATCCAAACAAAGTAATTTATATAACCATACTTGGTTGTATTCAATCCAAAAATTGGAAGAAAAAATTAGAGCTATTTTTGAGAATATTTTTGAAATATCTGATGTTTCTTGTGTGAAATACTGCCAAAATTTAAGATACATTTTAATTTCAAGGGGCCAGGACATCAGATCAATCTGAAAATAAACATTTTTGTGAAAATTCTATGTACAGTGTATTTGCTAGTATTGTTCACTGACAGACAAATGTTTTGGGAGAAAAAAGAATGAGAAAAATATCAACTTGTTTTCAGAATCTGTGATCTCCAAAACTTTATTAACATCAAAATCTCCACATTGATTTGTTATGGCATTATAACGTGTATTTTATGTAAATGAGAAAGTTACTTGCAGTGCTACAAATGCACTTAATTGCATATATTATTGCACCTTCTTTACAATATTCAGCTTTCAATTGAAAAATGTAAACTGGTCTTGGTAACTAGTAATATTTTTAAAAGAGGGTATGTTAAGTGGTTTGACGACCTAATATTGACAAATATATTAAATTAAAAAGGAATCAGTATTTTCTATATTGAAGGTGACTGGTTGAAAACGCATTTTTTTGAGTTGTATCACCATATAACTCAAAATTAAGCAAAATTGCTTATCTTTATATGCTTACACCACCTTTATAAGCATTTCTTACAAGAAATTTAAAGAACAAATTTGGAGCAGTTTTTGTGAAAATTTTGAAAATGCTCCAGGGGCTTCATGTACAGTACCCCCCAAATTTTTGAAGATTTTTTTTTCTTCGAAATCTCAAAGCTTCGACTCAAGCCAAATGGATAAGGGTTTATTCAATTTTGAAAAACGTCTGTGTATGGTTTAGGTGCTAGTAGTGTTAACAGATGGACAGAAGAGACAGACAAATGGATGTTTTGTAAAAAAACTTTTTTTCATAACCTGTATTTCTGTTGAAATCTCAAAACTGATTTTCTGCAGTATTACATAACTTTCTCTTTACTATGTGTATTACCCTGTATATACAAGAAAGTAAAAAGTCATTAAAAATTCCTCTCAGTGCTTTACTGTTTCTTAAAAACTATTTCAAATAAAATAATAAACTTATAAGTTTATTCACAGGAATATTAATTTAAAACTCAAATTTATTCACCACAAAGCCATACAAAGAAGTACATAATAAAGTAAACTGACATTGAAACAAAACTTCATTTGTGAGTATTGAGAAATCCAACATCATCACAACCAACACACACATACAAAGACGAGACAGGTACAAAATAGGAGGACATTTCACCCTGAGAAAGGTAGCAGAAAGGTGGCTGAAACATTGGCACCTGTGAAGGTGTCTTCCAGACAGCCAAGTAGCTACTGATTCCGGCTACGAAAGCCTATACTCTCAAGTACAAAATAATCTTACAGTAAAATGTAAACTTGTTTTGCACCTTTGCTCTATGTTAGGCATTTATCTCATTACTTCGTGACTTAATTACTCAAGCATAGTAATATTAAAGAAAATTTGTTACCAGTAATAATTTTATGTTTTATATAATCATTACAATTTTTTAATAGAAAAATTTGGAGCTCTTTATGGAAAAGTCTAATTTATGAATTTCTTTAATATGTTTTTACTGAAAATCGCACAAAAACTAGTGGTTAATTTAATATGAGTTAAAACTACTAATATTATACAAAATCTTTTTAATTTCAAAATTGTAGTTGAAGGGGGGAAAATTAAAGTATTGCAATTGTGGGAAATTTAGAGCTTTGCTGAAAATCAGATTTGGTTCTTTTTTTTCGCAGATTTGTCCCAAAACATTGTATATTTAAATTTATATTTATTATTTAAATTTAAATAAAAAACTTTATTTTAATTTAAAATAACTGAATCTCCCATCCTAATGAAACTGATAATTTTAAAAAAAGCTTTCTTCGTATTTTATTGTGTTTGTTTTCTAAAATATTTAATATTTTTAATATCTATTTTAGCTTGCTACACAAATGAATGGGGTGATGATGGAAATATTGAAAGATTCTGTGAACATGGCTTGTTGTACTATTGTCATTCTGGGAGTGATATGTGCTATAATTTCTACAATCGTTTTCTTAACTGTTCAGGTAATATTTGTCATTAACTTTTGAATTTATTGTGCAACAGAAAGATAAGATATTGAGCAATTTGAATTTCAGGTATACTCTGAAGGTATTCACATGCTCCAAGTGGGAAGTAGTATTCTCAATAGTACATACATGAGAAACACCAAGCTAATGGATGGTTGGCAGTCTCAGTTAGATTCTATTGTTAATGATGCATATTCATATGGTCGACAAGGCATTTCTTCTGGTGTATGTATGAAATTTTTATTTTTTTATTTTATTTACTTTGCCTGCTAAAGTCATTTTGAGAACCTATTTCACCTATTGTCAACTAAAATATAGCTACTTTTTCTAAGAAATTGATCAGCACTAGAAACTGAGCAACATTTCATTAATTTGACTTGCTCTTCATGGTCTTACAATATGAGAAGAAAAGACACATGTGAGACCATACGGTCTTGCATGCTATTTGTAAAAATGTATCACATTTCCCAATATTAAGTATAAAATATTAGATTTCACTAATTATACAAAATTCCTTTTGAGACCACTGTCACAACTCGCTCAATGAAAGCCACAAACTTGTAACTACTCACTAGGGCAAAAGTACTATAATGTACATGGCGAAAGTATCCTTGCAAAACACTTTCATGGAAAGAGCAGGGAACCAGAAAAAATAAATTCGAAAGTCATAAATATCTTCATGTTACACAGTGAAAATATACATTTACAAATACAAGTAAATTCTGAGTGATTACATTCATCTACAAATGCTAAAAAGAATGAGTATTTTGAAGCTGCATTAATAATATTATGAGCACAATTTATTGTTTGTTGGATATCTTGAACATATATCAATGAAATTTGTGAATTTTGTAATCATTGCTCTAATAGATGAATTGGCATGACTTGTCAACTTGCTTAACTGTTGTTGTGAGACTAAATATACTCATGGAAAATTTTAATTTGAGTCAGCTGATAGACCATGGTCTCATGTGGCAGTAGAAATGTTATCTATTTTTATGGAATACATGTAGTTATTGTTTCTAACTATTCAGCTATTGTTTCTATTTTATTTTTATTTTTTGTTGGGGTTAAGGTTGCATCAACATTTAGTTCATTAGCAATCACTATTGAATTTAACAATATTGTATCTATAAAGATGACATGATATGGTGATGATAGGGAGTGAAAAGACGAACATGGATACAACCACACCCGAGGCGGGACACAAACCCATGATCCTTTGGTCTGAGATTGTTATGGCACTACTGCCTTAATGATCTCAACCTTCCAGACCAGCAAAATTTAGCTTATCATGGACTTAAATTTCAATATTATACTCCTGATTTAAATTTTTTCCTAAACACTAATTCTGAAACTTACTGGATGGCTGAAATTGTTAAGGCAGTAGTGAGTAGTGTCATAACAATCTCAGTCCGAAGGTGGGTTTGAGT
The DNA here is from genome assembly GCA_038098605.1 of Gryllus longicercus. Taxonomy (NCBI): domain Eukaryota; kingdom Metazoa; phylum Arthropoda; class Insecta; order Orthoptera; family Gryllidae; genus Gryllus; species Gryllus longicercus. Next base: position 2,595,990 of record JAZDUA010000105.1, read on the forward strand.
CCCGCCTTGGACATAGTTGAATCTGTGTTCGTCTTTTCACTCCCTATCATCACCACATCATGTTATCTTTACAGATACCATATCGTTAAATTCAATAGTGATCGCTAATGACTTAAATGTTGATGCAACCTTAACAACAACAAAAAGATTTTTTTAAAATTGCAAAATAGCTGATTTATCAATTCTTATTGAATACTACCTTTTCCTTTAGGTTCATCACTGGCTGAAAGATGTAGATCCAGAAAAAGCATCTCAATTGGAGGAACAAGTTTTGCAACTATGGGACAGAATTTATCAGGCTTGGATGACTTCAAACAATGCAGCTATAGGGCCAAAAGTTACAACAAGTGCAATTTATGCCAGCTTTGATAGTTTAGTGGAAGATGTACAAAAGACACCAGGTAGGTTGTAACTGAAATTATAAATTGTAAATATCAAGATTGTGGCAGGTGTGTGTGTGTGTTTTTATTTTTAGAGCAGATGCGCATAAATAAATCATGTTCTGGAATGTGTATAACTTACTATATATTGAAATTATGAGAAATATTTTTTTGTCTCATTTGTAGAGCTTCTTAATATGGCAGGAATTATGGCCTTTCTTCAAGACAATGTGGGAACTTTGCTTACAGTGTTTGACTCTCTTTGGATAATTTTGAAGGGCAATATAACTCTTTTCATGGATTCTTTTTTGGCCATTATTATGATTGTTTTTGGAAGTGGTACTGCTGTTATTAATTTTTTTCTGAATTTGGTGAGGTTTTTAAATTTGTCTTGAGTTACTATTCATGTAAGATGCTTATTTCACTAATATAGGCTTTATTTGTTCTTACGTTTTACAGATAGTATTCTTTACAGCTCTTTTTTATCTTTTAGCTTCTAGTAATGAAATGTATAAACCAGTAGATCTAATTACAAAATATAGCCCCAACAGTGGTAAGAGATTTGCTGTGGCATTAGAGGATGCTATAGCTAGTGTGTTCCATGCATCCATAAAGCGTGCCATTATATATGGTTTGTGGACTTGGCTTATTCACAATCTCTTTCAAGTCAAGCTTGTATATATTCCGTCAGGTATGTGATGACTAATTACTTATTTTTGATGTATCTTTAATATTATATTTTGGTGTGTCAAATCAAACATTAGTTCTGTAGCAGTTCAGAAATTTAGTAATATTTATTTCTTCCTGACTATTTAACATCAAAATTTATTTCTAATTCAAAATTTGTATTTTAATTCATAATTTTTTTCTGCAAAACAGTTCTTTCTTTAAATTCATTGTAAATGTTTATTGAATAAACTACAGTGTATTTTGTTAATTAGTATTGTAAAATGTATTTTATCATATTAATTAAAAATAAAATTTTTCAGTTCTTGCAGCTATGTTAGGTGCAATTCCAGTCATGCCTGTATACTTGCCTAGTGCACCAGCTGTTTTGGAATTATATTTCCAAGACTGCACCTTTTATGCTGTGCTACTTTCAATAATTCAAGTAGTGTCTGCTTCTACAATTGATAGCACTATTTATAAAGAAATCAAAGGGTGAGTTTTAAAGGTCTAACCCAAAATATTTAAGTTATCACTGATTCTGAAGTCCATGTGCCTGGAAATGACTTCTTTGACTCGCTTCCAACCTGAGGTACACTATAATGTGTATTTCCCATCTGAAGGGCCCATCCCGAATCTTTTCTAAACAGTTCAATATATTGAGATGGCATTATCACTATATGATAATGATAAATGATAAATGATGTAAGGGCTTATATGATACATCTTAGCATTTCTTTTGGAGTAGCAGCCACTTTAAATCTTGAGCCGATTCTGAGCCCTGCAAATTTAAAATGAATCATAATTTTTTGGAATATTTTACATGAAGCCACTAAGACATTTTGAAAGTTTTCTCAAAAATAACTTTGATTTTTTTTTATTTAAAAATTTGGGCTGAATAGTGCAAATTTGTTCTTTATAATTTGATCTTTATAATCATGTATGTTATGTTTTGAAAAGAATATATAGCGTTTGTGTATTTTTGAGTGAAAAAGTGACAATTACAAAAAAAAAAAATTCTCTAACAAGAAATTCTCAAAATCTTCTCCAATTTTTTGTACACTTTTTGAGCAGATAGAGCACATGACATTAGTAGCATATTGATGAAAACTTTCAATTTTTCCAAAAATAGAGAGATGTAATTTTTTTGAAGTATCTTGTATGTCATTCGTATTTACATTACATGTGTTTTATTATTATTTGATGCAATTCTAAAAGCAGATATTTGAAATGTTAAAATTTTTAATTTCTACGCGTATCAAAATCTCAATAGTTTTCATGTGTAAATGTGCTCAAGAAAAGAGGTGTTGTTTTCATAATATATTCGTGAAGTCTTGTTTCAATTAATCTAATCTAAAGAAAACTAAACAGTTGTGTGACAATCTGTCAATATTTCTGTAAAATTATTTAATTTTGAAGAATTGTTCATTGCTAGTATGCTCCTCATTATTATAATTATTACTATCACCACCGTCGACGAGTGTGTAAACACTTAACTGTCAAATGGGTTACGTCAAGCAGGGGTTCATTGAATCAAGAGTACTTAATATATTTTTTTTGTATTACTGCTTAATAAAGTTTTCAAAGTTAACTGTGATTCTCTGAAATTTATGAAATATTATTGTAAAATGTTATTGAAAAATAATGTAGGCAACTAGTTTATAATGTTGCTTTATCACATTCTTACAAATTTGAAAACTAGCTACTAATATCACTCATTTTCCAAATCTGCAATAAAGCTTTGCTTTATAAATGACTTGCATGACATGCTCTATTTAGTGTGATTTTGGCACATATTATTTATCATCATCATCATCATCATCATTAATGCCCTGGATTTTTGTTTGTACTTGCAGTGGTGGTCATCCATATTTGACAGCCTTATCGATTGCTGGTGGAATGTTTTGGTTGGGCCCAGAAGGCGTGATAATGGGTCCTTTATTATTATGTGCACTTTTTGTAGCTGTTAACATGTCTACATACATACTTCAAGACAATGAATCTGAGCAAGAACTTCAGGAACAAATGAAACATCTCAGTGAATTAAGTCGATTGACTCAACTTCGTAAGTGTGTATCATGACTGAACATAGTTTTTATCTATCTTTGGATGGAAAACGAAGATGAAAATGTATCTTAAATGACCAAATGTCACTTTGATAGCAAGAATTTTGATTTATTGGAATTTTTTATGGTAATTTATGCATTTGTCTGCATTTAATGATGAATTTTGTTGGTTGAGCATAGCAAATTAATGATTCTTAAACTATAGCTTTACGTAAGGTAGCACAAAATCTATTTTGCATGTTTTTACACCTAATTCCAGAGTTTATATTCTATTTTAAAGTTTATTTAACATTTATATTGTTAAATTTTATTTGTGAAAATATATATGTGAACTAATAGAACAGAAAATCTCTGTATAATCAAAATCTACCATTCAAAGGGATAATTAGAAGACATTTTAGTTTAACTTTACTAATTTGTTTTTAATGTAGGGTTTTTGTTGACATTAATGTTGCCTCAAAACTAGAAAGATTTGTATTGCATCACTTTTAACACATCCTAGATAGCTTATTCCGGTAATGAAATATTCTCTAGTGACAGGTTCTTTAAATGATGAAAGTCTACCCAAAAAATGTGAATTAACTGTTTGTTCATATTATTCTTTCATATGTGCATTAACTATAATGTGTTAAAGTATAAAATATAATTGCATTATAATTTTAAAAAAGTACTACTGTGCGAGTTTTAATATGCTTCTTTATCTTTTGCAATAAGTATCTTGACTTCAATTGGCATTGATGAATAGTAAGCAGTTTTAAGTATTTAGAAGTAGTTTGACCTGATTTAATTCTTGTATTAATTTAATTTTGATTATTTTTCTTGCATTTATGTATTGTCTGTGAATTTATTGTTTTGCTCGTTTCGTGGTGAAAAATATTGCAGGATAGAATGAAGCATTTGCATTTAAATAAAAGTAACTGACATTTCAATATTGTAGGAAAAATGCATATTTTTCCATTGTATTTCACAAAATATTTTGCACAAACATTAATGTATAGGTTAATTATCATTGCTATTTGCTCTGTGATCTTAAACCCAGTAAGGATGTATAGAGAGCTCCTCCTCTCCTTGAGAAAAAGCTAATATGTCTATTTACCCAAAATGTCAGATACCATTACTGTCACCCAAAAACCTCTAATATAGATTTGAAAATCACAATTTATCAAATATAGCTAATTATTTTAATTTACAGGCTAATTTTTCAAGATAAGCATTGTAGATAGTAGGCAATGCTGTGCCAGTTTTATTTTATAGTATTGGTAGGCCTTCTGATTATCAAGAGATTGTTCTACTTTGCAAAGCAATGCAATAACTGAATAACGTGAAAATGTGGGCAAATAGTCATGACTTTGAATTATTATTGAAAAGGCTGTGGCTTAGTTGTAAAGAGATAAATTTGTACTTTATAAAAAGGATGTAAATAAGATTTTACAAGTATTTTTATGTGTGTGCTTGTTGATCATTTATTAGGTTGTGTACATGTCTTTATATGTATGCTTGTGTATGTATGAAATGTCTGTTATAAGTATGCTTATTTATTAAGAAAAAAAATAATTTTGTAATGTTTGTAACATTATTTCATCCAAATTTCTCGTCATAATTTTATTATTATGTTGTTCATGAAGGAAGTAACTTGTCTGTGGAAAAAAGTTTCATGCAATAACACATTGCTGAAATTAATTGATACTCTGAAAATTCAAATATTAATTTTGTATGATGAAAAATGCAATTGTTATCGTTTTACAATTTTTCTTTGCCAAATGTTCTTGTATCAGTTAACAATTTGTAAAGTTTTATTATATGATGCTTTATTAATTCTTGAGATGTCTTTGAAACAAGTCATCAAAGCAAAGCATGAGGTGGATTTCTATTTCATCTATTTTTTATTATGATAACTAAGCTCTTTAAAGACAGCTAACGGAGTTAAAGGAATTCCCATTTTTCTCAATCTTTCCAATTTCCTTTGTGTAGTCCTCTGACAGTCATCGCGTCTTGTACATCTTGGGCCCAGCTTCTTGGTGGTCGACCCTGTTTACTTCTCTTGTGAGGAATCCATTTCCATATCAATTTAGGCCATCGAAATTCCTCAATTCTTTGTAGATGACCATACAAGAGGAGGCATTTGGTTTCAATTTTGTCAATAATATTTCTTTTAATGCTCATAATATCCCTTATTTTCTCATTCCGTGTGTTTCCAGTTTAGAAATGTCACTGCTTCTTCTCCAAAAATCCATTTCAAGTGCAAGAAGTCTGTCTTGTTCTCTTTTATTCTCCACACTTCTGCATCATAGGTTGAGACACTTTCAACAACTGAGGAGTAAGTAATATGCTTTGTTCTTTTTTTATTTTATCATTCCACAGAATGGGGTTTAGTTGCCGTATCACTCTTTTACCTTGTCCAATTTTATTAGTAATGTCATCACTGCTTTTACCATTATATGGTAAAGTGACTCCTAAATATTTAAAAGTTGTACAAACTTTAATGTTTTCAGCCTCTATCTCTATATCTTCCAGCTCATCATCTCCCACTTTGATACTCAGTTTTAGATGTACTAATCTTCAGGCCCCATTTTTCATATTTCTCTTTCAACTTACGGAGCATATAACTAAAGTCATCCATATCTCCAGCCCCTATGACCTGATCGTAGGCAAAGAGAAGGGTAAACATAATTTCACAACTGCCTGGAATGCCCATACCACTACGCTTCCTCTAAATATATCTTAAAAAGTGTCAGTGCTATAGGACATCCCTGTCGAAGGCCTTTCGTAACCAGGAATTTTGAGGAAACTTAATTGCCTATTTTGACCATGCTTGTACAGTTCCTGTAAAATTCTTTTATGACATTAACATAAGTTATCGACTCTCCATTCTATAAACTGGTCCACAACTTGTTTTGTGTAACAGTGTCGTAAACCTTATGTAGGTCTACAAAAGCTAGATGAGTTGTTAAACATCTACAAACTCTTTTTTCAATCAGGTTTCGTAATGTAAATATCCCGTCTGTACATGAGCACCCTGGTCTAAATCCATTTTGCTCTTCAAAATCCTTTACTTCCCTCTCCATTCTTTCTTTCAAAATACGGCCATAAAGCCTAGCTAATGACAGAATTACACTGATTCCACAATAGTTGGAACCATCTTTCCTATTGCCTTTCTTGAACATCAAAGTGATTATTGTAGTTTTCCACTCCCAAAGTACAATATCCCCTTTCAGACACTTATCGAGTATCTTGGTCAGGATCTCTTAGAGTATACGTGGTGCAGACTTTATTAATTCATTATATTACCAGGACCAGGTGCTCGACTGTTCTTACTTAATTTTACAGCTCTGATTACTTCTTGAGTCGTTACCAGTGAGATGTGTGAATTTTATTCATTTGTACTCTTCTCATTTACCATGTCCACCGAAAAATTAGGTCTATCTTCTGTAAGCAGTGCTTTATAATATTCCCTCCACTCTTCCATGCTCATTGGACCAATTCCTGCAAAGTTATTATTTTGTTTTCTCATTGACTTCAGTATACACCATGCTTTATTGGCTCTAGTGTTTCCAAAACATTTCTTTATATCCTCCCTTATATTTTGCCATACCTCATTTTTTACTGCAATGACTGCTCTTTGTGATTTGTTCTTCCTGTCTTATGTCTTTATATATTTGAAGGTCTTCGTCAGATTTTGTGGTGAGCCACTTATTAAATGCCGTTTTCTTCTTTTATACTATCTCTACAGTTCCATTCCACCACATTTCTTTTTTCCTATTCCATATATTTTGTTATTCTTTTTCCCCTAATGCCTCAAAGGCAGATTCGTGTATCTTCTTCTTAACTGCCTCATACATTTTATTAGCAGAATCATCTACAACGTCACACAGTTTTGTGACTGATCTCATTTTATAAAGAAAACAAGTAGAGTCATCTTGACGTTTTTGCAAATTATAATTTATTTTTAAAATATTATTACCACCTTCAATTTTGTAAGCATCTTGTGTACTTTTAAAAGGAAAGAAAATTCTGGACACCAGTAAATGATGATCAGATAACTCACTGACTCCGGGCCTCTCAATACTTTTACATCTTTTATCCAGAGTATTGGTTTTTGTCGTAATATAATATAATCAATTATAGATCTTAAATTCCAAGTTGTCTGTATCCATGTATACTGATGTATCTAATTGTGTTTGAACCAACCATTCATTACTTTGAGAGTATTCTGTTGGCAAAATTCTATCAACCTCTCTCCATTATTATTTATTAAATGTTCCCCATACTGCCATACTATAGGATCGGCAATTCTCCATTGAGTGCAAGCTTTTAAATCACCAACTAATAAAATTTATTTTCGGTCACTTACCTAACCTTTCACATTTTCTTTCTTCAGTGTAAAATATTCAAGAAAGGATTTTAGTGATTAAAGTATAAATGCTTATTATATAATTGGAGAATTATTGTATATCTGGATATTTCTTAAATGATTATAATTGAAATAAATGTTATTTCTTCAATACCTTTACATATTGTTTTTCACATTACTGTTAGTAAAAAAGATGATGAATAAATCTGTAGCAACAAGACAAAATCAGTCAACTACTCTTTCATTGATTTCAAGATATTTCCATGTATAGTTTCAAAAATTATTTTATAATTTTCATATACGAAGTTAAAACAAATGTTGAAGGTACTAACTTATGAAGGTACTAACTTATTTGAAGATGTAGCTCAGGAATTTGTTAGCATTAACAAGTTTATCAGTTTAACTGAAAAATTTAAAGTGATGTTTGTAGCATTAGTACAAGGAGGTTCTACACAGTTGTAATAATAGAGTTGCAACTAAACAAACATGATGTGATACTTGCTATGCATGAACTTCAATGTGAAAATATACAAAGAAATTTACCTTTCATTCTTTATGTTTATTCCTAGCTAATTGAGATGAAAAATAGAGTACTTTCCTTTTCCAGCAGGGGCTATCTCCAAGGAAATATTATGGAGAGAGTCAAAAGTACCTGTAAATGCACATTTAACATGAATATTTTAATTGAGGCAAGAAAGGACTCATTAATTCAATAACTGAAATCATCACACAGTGGTACAAATTAATTACCAATGATTGTATGATTTTTAGTCACCTTTTTGATATAGGGAGTTATTATATATGCTTGGAAGATATCAGTCTGTCATAAAATGTATTTTGATTTTTCATTAAAAATTCTATTAATTGTCTATTTATTATTTTTTAGATTAATTGATCTAGCTTACATTGTTGTGATATTATTGTTTATAGGTTTTAAAAGTTCTGTACATTATCTTTTAAAAGAATTCACTCAAGTTGTGTCGATTATTGACAGTGAATTATTAATGTGCCTGTGCATTGAATTAAATTAAACTAATTCACAATTATATGGGACTAAAACTTGAAAAAATAGTTTTAACAAGACACTTCTTGGTTTGTGATGAATGATGTATTTTCATCATTGTATTGTGACTGATTCAGTAATGTTCATACAACAGCTAATTGCAAGTAAAGTGTAACAATGCAGTGGTGATTTATGTACTCCTAGTGTATTGGTCTTAACCTTTCAATGTGGAATGTCATCTTGAAATGGAACATTTTTTTCACTTCTGCTTGTGGGAATTTGTCCCTAAAATGTCAAGGAATGCAGCAGGATGCTTTTTGGAGATAAAGGGCTGCCAGAGTGGTGCATTGCATTGGCTACCTCTTCCCATAGTGGTTTCCTTGACCTGTATTGAAATGCTAACATGCCCAACCTATGCATCCATGTTGAAAGATTAAGTAGACTCTAGTATTCCTCCCTCCATGATTTTTTAGGCTTGTTATTCATTGTAATGGATGAAATGCTAGATACCATTGAAATGGTTCATGTTTGTTTAAACCAGTTGACCTGGAAAATGGAAATACAAGGGCTGAAATGTAGAAACAAAATATTACAAGTTTTGCCAATCTGTTGTCAGAATACTAATTATAATAATACTCTCTGCTGATAAAGTTTGAAAAGGAAAGTACAATTCACAATCACTTTTTGCACAAATTTGTTGGTATTTTTTTAATTAATTAATTTATTTATTCATTTGGTTTGATTTGAGTATTTGATGTATGTTAGTAAAACTGAAAATTTGTGTTTGTGTCTTGCCCCTTTTGAAATGAATTGTCAACTTCATTAGATATTAAACGAGATATTGCAAATTAGTGGCTTTTGTTAGACAGATGGGGCATTACAAAAACACGTTGAATCATGACAGTGTGAAATAACTTACTGACTATAAATAAACTAATGTGTCCAAATCTTCTATTGCTGTGGGAAAGTGCAAATAATATATGGCCCAAGGGTAGGTTTGTGTAAAATGTTGAATTCCAACCAAGGAATTTTATTTCTCAAGTTTAGCAAAACATTTTTCCTCTGAAAATATTTTTTTCCCTTCAGTGTTTTATAATGGTTGCAGGTCTACAGCATTAGAAACACATGAAAGGTGAAATTTACTTCTAGAAAAACTCATAGCTACCTCACTTACTTTTAATATCTTGGGCTATAATATTTTACTAACCTTCTTTCCTTAATTTGTATTCATTCGGATTTTTCAGAGTAGTTGCTGAAATTACAAAAAATTGAATGTTATCCCATTATATTACAATCTGCTTAGTCTCTTGGTAGTAAGTTGAAATTATTGGTTTGCACTTAAGAATTAAATTTTTCATTAAATTCTTGTAATTTTACAATATTTTTTTTAGCCATTATTGAATTACGTAATATTTCATACAAATGTATGAAGCATTATAGAAAAGGCAAAATAAATAATAAAAAAGTTTAAAAAATTTTTGGGTGAGTTCTTACAGAATATATTTCTGTACGCAAGAAAGGATGTGTAAATTCACAGAAATATGATTGCATTAAGGCAAAAAGCTCTCTTGATTCAACATTGCACCAGATTTCCTAATGTATGTGTTTCGATTTTGTCATTGCTGTGAATTTCAATAAAATTTAACTTTTGAATAACATACAAATGTTTCAGATATTTTAAATATCTATTATTGTTGATTTTCTAGTGTTATATGTGTAGTTGTGTAGAATATGCTTTCATACACACAATATTTCTCAAAATGATAATTTATAATCTTATTAATTTCAAAACAAAGCAGTCATGTGTAATCCTTTGTTAACTATTTTATAGCATTTCCCATTTCATTTTGCTTACTTGTTAAGTGACAATGATGTCAAAAAGGTTTTTTTGCATTTTCCTTGTGAGGTAAAGTGGTGTATATGGCTAAATAAAAATGTGCTTGCTTTTTACTTCAATAAAGATTAAAATATATATATATATATATATATATATATATATATATATATATATATATATATATATATATATATATATATATATATATATTTGTATTCATATATATATATTATACATACATATATATTTGTATTCATTTACACTTATTCTACTGTGAATGAAAGCATCCCTTAGCAACAAATTTTACATGTTTAGTAATTTAGAATCAATTTAAGCTATTTTGCATAGTTATGCAAACACCTAAAATTATTTTTTTCACATATCTGGACCTTATATGCAAAATTTTCTGCTTGGCAGAAAATTCTCAGAAGGCTAACATTAACTTAACAATTGCTGACTTTTCAGCACTCCACTCATTAAAACGAATGGGAAGTCCTGGGATGTGTCAAGTGCTGTATCTCATGCGAAATGTAATTGAGCTGAACTGGCACTGTCCATGAGTTGAGATGCTGATCACTGGAAGCTGCTATCACCGCAGCGTTTTCTTAGTTCTCGTTTACTAGTCAAATGCTTTTCACTATGGTTTTCAAGTACATTTTTAATTATTATTGATTTTTTGTTGTTGTTAGCCTGTTACACATTTTTGAATATTTTCATTTTTTTATTTGCATCTTCCAAATGTTTAATTGCATATAGTGGCAAATTGATTTACAATATATATTGCATTGTACTATTGTAAAATACATGATTTTATTGCATACTAGCGGACCCGACAGACTTCGTCCTGTCCAAAAGATTTGTAATGTGACAGTTTTTTGTTCCTACATATTTTATAGTCTGGGCAAAAAAATATCCTGAACAGAACCGTCGCTTTATTGTTAATCATGTGAATCATAATTATTAACAAAAATCAGTTTTATTTTCATTGTAGTGCTTTGTGATATACAATGTTTTTTGTTTGATTACCTGGCGCATAGACAAACAAATCTGATGGTTTTCCAACACGGGAACAGGCAACATACAATTGACCATGTGAGAAACATGGGTTTACCACAAACACTTAATGATTGCCCCTGGGACTTGTTTATGGTCATAGCAAAAGCAAGCCGAACTGGAAATTGTAGTCGTTTAAAGTTAAACGGCACATCAGTCGGAATCATTGGGATGCGCGGTATGAGAACGTCTTCTCCTTCATACTTTCCTTTCAGTATAGTTGCTTCTATCACGTTGTTTAATAATTTTTTTATCGCCAACCGTGTGCCGTTGCAAAGACGTGGTTGGTTGATATTTCGCAACTTTATAACTACCGATCCAACCTTTAATTGAAGATTGTGAGGTGGCAATCCTGGTAAATCCAGCGAATTTAAAAATTCTGGTGGATAGTTCACTACATCATCTTGGTTAGTAGCCAAATCAACTGATTTATATATCCTCGATTCGCCTGTAATTTGTTCTTGAATTTTTAAATTTAATTGATTTACATCTATGTTTTTTGCAGCCAATATAGCTCGTTCGCTCAACCAATCGTGGTTTCTGTAATTTTGAGAAACATCTGGAAACACCTTCTGAATAAGTTCATCTTTTGATCGAGTTAACTGACAAAAACTTTGAGTAAAGTTAATGCAGCCAGTCAACATGCAGGGCCGGATTTATGCATGTGCTGAAAGTGCTGCAGCACAGGGCACTCCACCAAAAAGGGGCCTCCACCAAATAAAAAAATATTTTTTTTTTTATTTTGGTCTATTTTTCTGCAAAAACTTTTTAATTTCATTGTTATGTTGTAATTTGTATTTTTTTAAATTTAGATTTCATGATGCATTTTTAGTCTCAAGAATATCTACTTATTTAGTATGTATTCAAAGTTATTTAGTATGTATTCAAATGTAGAAATTATTTTAAGAATTTATCTTGTGTTAATGATAACAAATTGTACAACGGAAAGATAATTTTCAAAATTAAAACTTCTAAAAAATAGATTGAGAACTAGTATGACAGAAGAACGACTTAATTATCTTTCAATTTTGAGCATCAATTTTGATATTCTAAAAGAATTATCTTTCGACGATGTAATTGAAGAGTTTGCTTACAGAAAAGCAAGAAAATTTCCTGTAGTTTAGTTATTATAATTAAGTTGTAATGTGTTGTAAATATTCGGTTTATAAATAAAATATTGTACGCAAAAATTATTTGCAAAAATTTTTTTTTAAATTAAACATATTTGACACATAGATTTTATTTTGTCAGCCGCCAACTGCATATAATATATATGGGGGGGGGGGGGGCTCCACCAAAAATCAGCACATGGGCACCCACCAAGTTAAATCCGGCCCTGTCAACATGTCTATAGGAAATTTGCCATTACCAATGTCAATGAGTTGTTTAGAGAATATGTTTCCAGATTGGTCACTTTGCAACTCGACACGCATATTCTTGCTTAAATAAAGTACTCTGACATGTTTCCACAAATTGGAGGACTTTAGACATGCATTGAGTTCATCAGCTGGTGTTGATCGTGGAATCACTGGCAATGTTTGACGAAAATCTCCTGCTAATAAAATCATTGCACCACCAAATTGGTTATGATTGCTCCGTAGATCTTTTAAGGTTATGTCTAAAGCCTCCAAAGATTTTTTATGTGCCATCGTGCATTCATCCCAAACAATTAATTTACATTGCTGCAAGACCTTCGCCATTGCAGAGTTCTTCGAAATGTTGCAGGACGGAGTTTCATTGCTTTGCATATTTAATGGCAATTTTAATGCTGAATGTGCTGTTCGACCACCGTCAAGCAAAGTTGCTGCGATTCCCGACGAAGCGAGTGCAAGTGCAATTTTATTTTGTGAGCGAATCGTTGCTAATATTAATGAAATCAAAAAAGTTTTTCCTGTACCACCAGGTGCATCTAAGAAGTAAATCCCTCCAGTTTCATCATTTGTTACTTGTTGTTCATTCAAAAGTGTAAGATTTGTTTGAATTAATTCTTTCAAAGTGTTGAGATCATACAGTTTTCTCGATTCAACTCTTGGTTAAAAGCATCATGCATTGGACGATTGGGCGCGGCCAGGCCTAATTGAATTAATAGTTTGTTTGACATCATCAAGCACATGTCCTCAATTGAAATCAATGCTTCATTGTAAATTTCTTCACTGATTTGTATATTTGGATTTCCCATTCTATTTCGTATTTGATACAAAATATCATCACACATATAATCTTTGTACTTGATCCACAAATCAATTGGGTTTGATGGAAAGCATGTAGATATGATTATAGAAAACAATGATCGTATTTGATGAGCGTTTGATGATATTACAGCATCATTGAGAGTTTGATCCCAATGAGCGTCATTTTCTAGCAATTGCAAACGTTGACAGGCTTCTCTTTAAGATCCACACAATTCACCATCAACAGTTCGTAAATGTTGGAATGATGTTGGGCCACGTACATTGACTAATAGCAGTCGTAAATAAAAACATCCATCATTGCTTGGATGTACTGAATAAATTCGACCAATGGCATCGGTGGAATACACATCTAGGTATCCTGGAACTTGTTTTGCTTGTTTCCGTCGTATAAATCTCCTTGAGGATTGATTCCAAGTATAATATTTTGGCATTTCAGAATATAGCAATGTTTGTGCAAAGTCATCGTTTAGGCATGTCTCAAAAAAACTGGTTAATGTAGTAGATGGTGGCTGAGCAGCTCTTTGTACTGCGTTCTGTGCTGTAAAATACACTCTTTGTCCATTTTCTAAATGCACAGCTAAGTAAACAACGGAAGGGTGTCTCTCATGAATAGGAAAATAAAATATTCGCCATACTGCTTCATTACTACTAACATAGCGGCCCATTTGGGATTGGGTAACTTCATCATTGGAATTCTCTGCACCAATTCCAATCACAGCCATACCACTCCCTTTGGTTACATATTTGCAAATGTATTTCATAGATTTCACTGAATGGCAAGATTCAACGTTGATGTGTGCTTTGAAGGTCTTTGATAAAATGGGTGAATATGGAACAATCCAACGATTATCTATTTCAATATCTTGTTGATTTAATTTGACAATTGTTGATCTTCCATTGTCTGCTGTCGATCGTCGACGATACAGTGGATAACCGTCATTACCAGTAAGTGTTTCTGATATTAATGTCCGTGGAAATCGTTTTGAACATTTACCATCCATCATACATGGCGAATTTTGATTAAGAGTTCCACAGGGGCCATGTATCATTTTTTTTGATAACTACCTCATGCAATCCAGGATCTACTTGTACATCAGGGATTTCAGCTGATATCACAGCATCAACTTCATTTGGCCTTATCTTTTCAACCAACCAAATCAAAATGTGTGCATGTGGCAATCCTCGTTTCTGCCACTCCACAGAAAACATCCAGCAGCGTTTCTCACCAAACACATAATGTTTTACGATGAAATCCATTAAAGATTTCAATTTTTGTCTAAAGACTCTGGCTGTAACATCATGACGATCAATGGGTGATTGCCCAGGGAATAACTCCTGCTTGATTTCTATCCAGTGCGGATAGCATGTAAATGTGATGAACAAATCTGCTGTGCCATAATGACGAACATACGACATGGCATCTTGAGCATATTCGTGCATATATCGAGGGCTTCTGATGTATGTTGCTGGAAGAATCGTCATCCGACCAACATTCTGTGCATTTCCATCAGTATTAATCGCATCTCGAAGGTGAATATACTCTTCAGATCGGAGTTTGGTCTGATTCAACCTGATGAATGTTAATCTCTCCGTTTCAATTTTAACATACATGTCATTTGTGATATAATCGCCGACATTTCAATATGTGATTGTCTTCATTTTCCCGAATCATTAGGCGGTATGAATAATAAGTTCATTGAACTGACTTTTTTGTTAGTTTCAGGATCTGTAAATATATTTTGTTTTAATAACATTGAAATATAAAATTAAAATACATAATATAGTGACTGAGATATTAACTATTATTTTAATTACCTGTAATGGGATTTATCATTTTTATTGAGAAATCATAGCCATCTTCACCTTACCAAAATATAATGGGATATTGCAGTGCATCATATGAGCGGTGTGTTTCCTTTATACGTTGTAATTGATCATTCCGACGATGTAAAACAATATCACGGGATTCCAAGTTTTCTCCAACTACAACGATAGCAACTTCATCAATAGTTGGTGCATTAAAACGTCTTGCATGTTGACCCGCAGGTGTTTTATCAGCTCTAATTACAATTTTGTGATTATCTGATGGCATCAGATCCAGGGCAGTTTTAAACAATATAATCAATTGATTGTGTTCATGAAATAAAGTTTGTAATTGTTCTACAATATACCTTTACTAAATTGTTATGTGCACAACGCAGATTAGTTTCTTGTGATGAATTGCCCATAAAATAAATTTGCAGGGATTTGTAGTTGCTATCTGACACTGGTAACAGTGAACCTGCTCTGTGATGTATTTGGCCTTGTATCTGTAAATTTAAAAAAATATTATGTTTGTACCAAACACTATAAAATAAAATAAAATAAAATAAATTATCAATGTGGGGTATAAATTTATGGATTGTCAGTGATCAAACTTAAATAATATTTGTTCTTTAAAATTATATCTGTCTCCTAATTAGTTGTAACTAATATCTATCATCAAATATATTGGGTTTCAAAATAATAAAAGTGTCGCTAAAACTGAATCACCAAATAATATGGGGACTAAGTGATGATTATGATCTTAATGATTAAGAAATTGAAGATTAGTAACACATCTTAACTTAGGTGACAGAACATAAAATAATTATGTTTAACTGCTATAATACATACCTTGAAAGTTGGCATAAAATTTTCCCGAACTACATTTGTTGACCCAAATGAAGTCATTTGAAAGCAATTGTTATATTGTTGGATATTTGTCAAAAAGTGTATGGAATTGTTCCTATTCCTGAAACCAATGAGTACAATGGCTCTGGTGGTGGTTCCAGTGGTATCAATTTCACTTTACCATTTGCGCAACACAATCCATTAGCTTCGTTTTTAAATTTCAATGCCTTACAATATGAGCAAACCGAGTTCATAGAACCAATAACAACACATTGGTAGTTACTGTAGTCAATTGACACATCATAACTGAAAGCAGCTCGATTTAAACTTGCGCGATTATTAGTTGAATGTAGCGCTCGCGCTTCACGCGTTCGTGATATCCGAATTCTTTCACGTTCATTTCGGTCGTCACGTTCTTGTGCAGCATGATTAGATCGGTAATTAGCTTGCTTTGTAGCATTTCGGGTTCTTCTACCTAAACTGCTTCGTCTAATAGGAGGCATATCTATATTATAATAGTTTCGGAACGCGACATTAAATCCTCCAACCATGTATTCTGTGCTCCAACGCACACACGCACACTGTTTTGATAGATATGATTGAATTTGAACTTTGTATAACGGTAATAAAAGTGCACATTGACTCTTTGACGTTACGAACATACCTACAACAATGAGTGCTTTAGCTGAGTGAGAGATAGCTAGTGTGAGATAGTGAGAGATAGCTAGAGTGATTAAGCTCAAATTGACTCTACGTTTTAGTTAGAAAACGTTTGTATGGGAAAAATAAAAAAGGCTGTTTTTAGGGTTTTTTCCGGCAATTATTCTAATTTTTCTCGACGTAAAAACCATCCTTAGACTTCAACGAACATTTTAAAAAAAGAATTGCCCAAATTGGTCCAGGCGTTGTTGAGTTATGCGGTTACCAACACATTTTGCGATTCGTTTTTATATTATATAGAAGATAAATCAGCCCCATTCAACAAAATCATTTTTTTGACAGGAGGAAGAATGAATTTAATATTTAGTGTGAAATATTAGTAATTTTATACATTTCGCGACTCACCACCTCGCTCCATCCTGGATCTTGCTCGCCCTATCCCATTTCCCCCTTGTCTTCTCCACCGCTCCGCATACATTCCCTCCCGCTGGTTCGTTATGCGCTACTCCCCCAGCTCCGCCCCGCATGCTCCCGCCACCTCTTTCTTACGATGGGCTCATTTTCAACTTAGACTTTGAATTACTCGAAACCCGCTATCGGAATGAATCATTTTGTAAGAAATTGTGTGGGCATTCAGAAAATTTAGATGATTTTTGGCCAATGCCCACAGCGTATTCGAGATTGTTGCGTAAAATTGAGAGTGCACATTTAAATTCTACTGGATGGGCTGGGTCGAGCGAGTGGACTGAATTGTGAATTAGTAAGTTTCGACCCTTCCCAAACATTCCTAAAATAGCTCAAATGAAGCACGAAGGACCACCCAGACACCTGTAATAAACAACAACAGGTTATAATTGCCACTGCAGGTCTGGGACTGCAAGGATGGAAAATTGAGAGGATACTTGTTACCATGAGACAACAAAAGATAAAACATATAAACATATATTGTAAACAAAGATACACCTTAACCTATGAACCAGTTATATCGTAAACAAAATACACCTTAACCTATGAACCAGTTATATTGTAAACAAAAATACACCTTAACCTATGAACCAGTTTGCACATGTGGCGTGAAGTTGGTACATAATGTAATACGCACGGGGCGTGAATTGGTTGTTACAACATGAAACAACAATGAAACCAGTTTGCACATGTGGCATAAAATTATTACACAATGTAATACGCACGGGGCATAAATTGTTCGTTACAACAACAATGAAACCAGTTTGCACATGTGGCATGAAATTAATACATAATGTAATATGCACGGGGCATAAATTGTTCGTTACAAATTAATAAGGAGAGACTGGCGTGCAGCGACGGGCAGGGTGCTACCCCATGCCCATCTGGTAGGGCTCTCACGACACAGCACTGAAGATATGTGGCACCAACGTTCACCCCCATGTGAACGTATAGTGTGCCGCTGATCAAAATCTTGCCGGGACGTGGCACAGAAGGCGTGCAGCCGGAACATTCACACACACGTGGTCGCCGAAGGCACCATTCAGCACGGCGTCTGCAACCATGCTTGCAACGGACGCGCCGCATACACAACACTGAGCAGTGTAATAACGTTACCAGCACGGGCATTGAAGGCGTGCAGCGGGAACAGTCACACACACGTAAGCGGCGAGGCACCGTTGCAAAAGGCGTCCGTAACCATAGGTGCAACAGGCGTGCCGCATGCACGACACGGAGAGCAACGCGCAACGCGTCTGTTCAACTCGGAGGCCAGGCAAGAAGTGACTGTGTCCGTTGGCGTAGCGTCGGTAACGAACTTCCGTTGCGTCACAGGGACGCTTCTAGAAACTTCTCCAGCAGCACAAAGGAAGAGAGCTGGCCGGAACAGAGTGCGCTAGTGGCGGGAACTAAAGGAGCCACGTCACACCTCGGGGAGCCGCGCGGCCAGGGCAGGCGTACCTGTAAGCCTGCGACCTCTGTTGGAGGCTGGAGGAAGTATTAGCACGAAGCACATAAGCGGCGCGGGGAACGCGGCCATGCAGGCCTGCCCCCTCGCGGCAGCTGGCAGCTGGCGAGCTGTATAATTAGCTTTTGCTTGCTCTAACATCTACCTTAAGTGGTGGGAAGGGGGATAGAATACTTTTCTTGAAATATGCAATTACTTTACCTTTGGTTTGAAAACATTCATTAAGTTAGGAATCAAATCGAACTTGCATCGCGAAATGAATAAAAAAACGTTCTTTATTCAGTGTGTCTATTCATCATTGTGCTGTAACGTCACGGCTGTGCAGCAGCTCAGCGCTGAAGTGCAAGGTAAAGGGTTGAGGGTTCTAAAAATAGCCGCCCGAACAAAAGACTGGAAATTCCATAAGGCACGGGGCCGCCTGCAAAGACAACCCCAGAGAATGTCTCTATCCAGCGCATTTGGGGGAGAAATGACGCGAGAGGTCATGTGACTCGCGCCTATATAACGTCGCGTCGCGATGGCGCGGGTGGGTAACAACTCTGGTTTCCTCCTGGCGAGTCCACAAAACTTTGTCCGCCCAGACTGGTGCGGAGTGTCGATGGCACATGGTGGTTCGATGTGTTCGGACCAGGCGACGTGTTCCTCAAACACTGTCGGGCAGATTGTCGATCTGCCGGGGCACACCAGGTTCCAATTTGCGAGGCGACCTAGCAGGTCTGTCGCAGGCGTCGCCGCAAGGCGCATTAGGGAGAGGGGGCTGCATCGGTAGCTCTAACAAACCGCCTTAAGAGTGAGGTTTTGTAAATATGTACATCTATGTAAATAAACTTGTATGTACTCACTAGTGTCTGTTTTCCTTGTGTAGATCCCTACCCACGACGTGACTGCAAAATACACCTGTTCAATCACGGGCGATCGAGCCATCGCCATGGTGCGGCTTCGCGCGTGCGTATGTCCTGTCGGCTTTGGCCGTTCCCATGGGAAGATTCTGGTCTTCTTGGTTGCAGAAACGGCCCACAACCATTTTCTTTCATTCCAGATTACCAAAACTTTCCCTTCCCCCACCTTAGCTAAGAAGGAACTATAACAGATTATATTTATTTACGTCAAAACAGTTAAAAAACTGTGTGTGACGCAGTGGCTGCTGCGGCAGGGAGGCGCTAGGGACACTGCCCCCCTCCTCTGAGATCTGTATTTCTCCTCCTGTCCAGTTTAAAATAATATCTGTGGGTCTGTAGGGTTGTTTTCGAATCGAAAGTATCATTACCTTTCATACTCCCGCGTGTTCCAAAGAACGGTTTTCATTGGCAGGGGACACTCGCCTTGGTGTCCTAAACGCGGTGTTACGGAACATGGTAACATAAAAAAGGTCACCAATGAATGCTCAAATGGCAACGTAGGTTCGGCAAATGGCGTCGTATGACGGCCGCTGCCCAGCAGCCTGACAGGTCAGGTATTATCCGCGCACATTTTCTTGAGCCCTTGCTTCGCTAGTTACGAGTTAGGTTATTTTCGCAAAAGGAATTTTATATCAAACTGATTCGTTTTTCCATGCAAACTAGTTTCTATTAGATGGGAGAGAACATTTCTGGTTATCAGATTTTGTCTACAACGCTCGTTGCTATTATTTATTCTTAATTTAACTAATGTTCGGAAACGAGTGAAAGTAGATATTTCAGGGCTCATGAAAACGTGCGCATATAATAGCAACCTCGTTGCCCGGCGCTACATATTGATCGATTTTTAAACTTACAATATTCCTTTCGCTTGACGTACGTTCAGGCCAGTGCTATCTGCTGGTGTTCTGATTAACTGATCTCCTCCTTCACAAGCACTTGGTGCGGTAGTGTGCAATCGGCACGGCCGGCGTCGTCTTTCCGATCCGTAGACAAACTGTGTGTGCTCTGTGTTCCGATCGCGTCCTGTTCGTGTCGTTCATTCGTTTTGTGCGTTGAGATTGAGAATGGTTTCCAATTCTGTAAAATGCCAGAAAACAGTCGATCTTGATTATGATGCAAGGCTGTGCTGAAGAGAATTGGACCACCGCAGCCTAAAATAAAAATTACACAATGTGATATAAAAAATGGCAATCGTTCTTTTGTACGAAAATTTCACAGTGGTAAACGACGGTTTTAATTTTACGGGGCATTTAACCTTGTGTTTTCTCTTTGATGGTAAAATGTTCCCACAATATCAGAAAATTTCCCCCAACAAAAATGTTGATTGCGTTTTACAGTACTATCCTTTCGTCAGCTAGCAAACTGAAATCTGAGCTGAATGTGCTATATAAAAGAAGTGACTTGGGCTGTGTCGAAGAAATTTTACCACTTTTGGTAAATAATAACTTATTGGATGTGTTTTCTGGATCAGTTAAACTGTGAAAAGTAATCTGTTCAACTCTAATGACAACTGTAGAATCCGAGAGAGCTTACTCCACTTTGAAAAGATTAAAGACATTTTTAAGAAATACCATGTCGGAAAAGAGATTGAATGCACTTTGTATGATATCATTAGAAAGAATTTTGATACGAGACTCAGTTGATTTTAAAGAATTTGAAATAGATAAATTTGCAAAATGCTTAAAATAGATAAATGTTCCCCAATTAAAGTTACATGCACCTGCCACCACGATAATGATACTGAGCCACGGTAAATGCAGGATGCATGCATGCGTGGTCGTAATAGGCCGATTCGCGAGCAAATATAAAATTCGGATTCGCCTCTTTGTTTCATTTCTAACATTATTAATTTGTTGTATTTTCAACCACAATAATAAAGCTTTTGCGCAATAATTGGAGAAGGAGGTGACATCTCATGTAACATAGGCAGCATCTCTTTAACTGGATATAGGCACTCAACGTTTTGGTCCTTTAAGTTTGATTCATTTTAAAATTTCATTTCATTTTAAGAAAATCAAGTTCTATTTCCGTATATACCATTTTCAGCATCTAGCCATCGAGAGTACTTTTTAATTAAATGAGCAGTATTTTATCCATCTACTTAAAAAAGTTGCCATAAAATACCTTCAAAATATCTTTGAGGCATTTGCCCATTCCTTTTTCACATTCTAGTAAACTTAGCTTATCCTTTAGAAAAGTTATTAATCAGTTTCGATGTCTCATTTCTTTCGAGCATCGGGAAGCGAATTACATTGGGCGATTACTGAATGCGTTCGATAGTCTAAAATGACACACAACTTTATCAGAACGTAGTTGGACGACATACTGCGTCATGAAGTACGTTTCGAATGATACATTTTTCACTCTAATATTACTGAATCCTGATAGTTGAAAAAATAAAATTTAACACGCGCGCCACTCCTACATCACAGGGCTTTACGCCAAGAGAAGCGGTACATTCAAATTAAGTGCTAGGAAAAATATTTAATCGACTGATCAGCTTTCGTACTACAGAGTTGGCCTTTCATTGAGAATTGATGACGTAGCCTGCCGTGTAACCGACATTCGAGCGCCTGCCATGTAACCGACTCGCGTCACACTTCCTTTAAATTAAGACGAGAAGGCAGCTCTTCCGTGGTAGCAACATGAGCCAAAGAGATAAGCCCGCTCCCAAATCTCATTTTGCCAACTTCGAAGATCAAATTCACTTATACAACTAGAAGAGCTACAGAATGGCACAGTCATTCCGTCATTAGTTTTCATTTTTCTTTAGTCTCGGCTACCAATACGAACTTGCCAGTTGCCATTTACCGCCGCCCAAAGTACTTCTTTTTTTTTAATTCTTAATTTTTTGGTTTCCTAATAATAGAACGGAAATATTATTTTATGAATACTAAAGATCATTCCAAAACTCTTCCAAAATTGCAATTTGAACTCTCATCCAAATTTGCAATTTTCTTTGAACACTTTGGAGCCGTTTTTAAGAAAATGGCACTGAAGTGCTACTGTAAATTCTAAATTTGAGGCTCCTTTTCACAAAAATGTACGTATATACGTACGTATACAGGAAAGTAAAAATTACGGGACATTAAAATGCTTGAGAGGGGAGTCTAGTTATATATAGATTTGCCATTGAATCCTTTGAGGATTGAGCCGAACTGACAGACAAAAATTGTAAAAACAATTAAATGGATATTTATATTACGTAAATACCATATGAACTTATAAAAGCTCGTACAACCTTCATAAGCAGATAAGGATAGTTATTTTGAAATAACAGTCATTTAATTTTTTAAAATAAATATTACATGGAATGTAGGGAAAAGATGATGCCACAAACAAAAATCTAGTGGTGCTACAACATCACATTCTTTCTCGTATTATTGGTAACAGTTTCTTAACGTAATTCCACCGTCTATCCTATTAACACTTAAGCTTCAACTTGAAAAACGTAAACTATATAACTCAAAATAACTAATGTTTGGAAAAAGTGTACATGAAAGGGTTGAAATCTAATTTTCAGACATTGACTGCATTAAAAAAAGAAATCTCTGTTTAGTGTTCTAAGAGAGAAAATTTAAAACTGGCAATTTTTGAAATTTCAGAAATGTTAATGAAAATCAGATCTATGCCATTTTATTACGTAAACAAGATTGTTGGAACATAACCTTTCAAGAAAATTTTATTGCCGTTTTTGAGAAAATTGAGTCTTCAATTTACCGATAAATTATGTTTTTCAGTGAAAATAAAAAATAAGGACGGTCATTTTTTAAAGTAGAAATACGTTTATGTAAAAGTTGTTTACGTAATAAGTGTAAGTAGCACACTGGAGTGATTCCCAAAACAATTGGTACCTAAACGTAAAACATGGTATATAAAGAAGCTTTACTGCTTATTTGTCATATTAATGTAAAAAAGTTAAATAATTATTTTCAATCTTTATTTCTACTTTTTTACATTAATATGACGAAATTAATTCAAGACACCACGCAAACGAAGTTGCGAGCACGACTAGCTAATAATATAATCGACACGTGTGTGTGTGTGTGTGTGTGTGTGTGTGTGCGTGTGTGTGTGTGTGTGCGTGCGTGCGTGTGAATAACCAACCCACCTACACGATGATGGTCAACAGGGATACAACCAAATGATCGACATGAAAAGTTTTGAAAGAAATTATATATCATAATGGCATGTGAAGGCTTTTTAATAAAAAGTGGATTCACTTCCTTCTGCAACCCTTGCTTTTGGAATTATATGAACATGATGAAAATCTGTTGGATAAAACTGAACATTTTTGTGCTTAGTGAGCCTAAACTTCAAACTGAAGGTTAATCAAGATGGTCTTAACTGAGAAGAAACTTCAAGGTGTGTGTAGTTCCCCTATCAGGAAATAACTGTTCTTCTAATTCTCATCTTATTCAGCAAATGTTTTATCTAGTTTACCCTAAGGATCATCTAAATTAGTGATCTTACTAAAAAAGACCTTTGTATTTCATAAATAAATGTTACTACTGTAATGTTACTAACGACTTTAAAGATGTTGTTTTCCATTTCACTAATGCTTGGGATTAGTAAAATGCAATCCAGAAATTTTTTGGTTACATGATTGCGTTCACATAATTGTTTATTTGATATTTTTCTTATTTTGCAAGCACATGTGACTAATTATAAATAATATTTTGTCGCAAAAGTACCCAGCGGTTCTAACAGTAGTAAATATCAAGAGGTCCATTAATTTATTGTGAATACTCAGTCATCATCAATCTCTTCTATTTCAGTATCTGCACCGAGTTCATGTTCACCTTCGTACTCACTAAGTTCTTCAGCAGCTGCTTCTTCTGCCTCCATGCTTTCTCTCTGTTTTTTTATTTCTTCAGCAGCTTCCACTTCCTCTTGCTGAACTGGTTCTTTGTTGATTCTCTTTAACGTTGATACGTATGACAAGGCTTGAATTCTATGTTCATCCCCCAGAGACGATACAACTGGATTTTCCCAAAGAATAAGAGTATCCAATTGAGATAGAACTGTCAATTTTTTTACCTCTTTAATGTTGTAAATTTGACAATTTCGTAAATTTATGTATGTTAAAGAGGTCATGGATCTCGAAAAACCACTTAAATTGTCTATAGGATTATTGCGCAAATGCAAAATTTGCAACTTTTCGAGTGATTCAAGTCCTTCAACTTTCACTATTTTATTTTCTGCCAGGTAAAGTCGTTCTATAGTGGGACATTCAATCCCAGCCGTTGTTTCTAGGTAGTTTCCATGTAAATCTAAAATCTTCAAATTCTGAAAGTTTGGTGGAGCAATGTTTTTCAGTTGCGTTGCTCGATTATAGCTGAGTTCCAGACATTCAAGAACTGGACTGTCAAGACCATCAATTAATTCTATTTTATTTTTATTGAGAGTTAATACCTGTAAAAACGGAAATGAAGGTAATTTGCATGTTGCACAAATATTTTCATTGGCCTCAAGTTTCACCAAATATTTCAAATCCTTTAAAACACTTAACGCTTCTTCATTCAAAACATTTCGACTCACGTCCACAAACATTACATGAGGGAAACTCGGTATAATGCTAATGTCCGTCAACATTTTGTCATTTACTTTAATTTGTAAGTACGCCACTTCTATTCCCAAAGCGTTAGCGGGTTTTCCTAGTAAGCCTAAGTATGAACAAGCCTCTTGTTTTGTAAGAGCTTTCGGAATAATTTCCTGTTGTCCTTCTTCCGATTCCTCTGAAGGAGTTCCTTCGGTTACTTCTTCCCCTAAGAATAATTCATCTACTTCTTCTTCGTCCATTTTTATAAGATTATTGAAGTGTAAGAAGAGTTTATACAAACATACGTATATGAATGAAGCAATATCGAGAACCATGACAACCATAGCAAGTTTCTCGTTGTGAAGGTACCATTTAAAAATTTGAATCATGGAAGCCATGGAGAATCCGCGCAGTGTTGCAAATTTGACTCATTCCCTTTGTGCCATTTTTGACGTTTCCGGCAGAGGAACAAGTCGCATTTTACGATTTCAAACTCTTATTGCAAAAGTTATTTGAAACAGTTTCCATAACAATATTTTATAAATATTTTAGTTACGTAATAAATAACAAATTTGCAACAAAATATTTATATTCAACGAATTAATTTATTTATCAAGGACTAATAATTTGCATAATATATTGGAATAACCACAAACATGATGTTGGCCTCAACCATTTACTACATCATTCACGTCCAGAATCTTGTCACATTCTTCCACTGAAAAGTATTTGTACATATATCATGTTCGCTTTAGATTTTTTATTTATTGAGGCTTAGACGCCTTCAATTGCCGAGGTCATTGAAGCCCATAATTGATGATGTAACATTCAATTTGTACATATGCGAAAGATCCCTGTAGTAAGGTTCTCACAGACCAGGGTGGAACTCACTTCCTAAGCGAAATGTTCGTAGCAGTATTGGCAAAGAGCACTACAGATATACTATACAGAACTCATTGGGTACCAGCACTCATACGTGGCGGCGAGCGTCGCGGTAAGAGAATTGTGGTGTTACTAGCAGCTAGTGGCGGCTCGTGCAAACTGTCAGAGCTCTGGCGTGACTAGTTCAATAAAAAATTGAAAAACCGCCAATGGCGTTTTTTGTGTATTTTTATTAAAAAATGCTCCTAGCTTTATTCAACGCACTAAAAATTGTTCAAAGCATTTACTGTAGTCTTTTTTAGGAATTGCATGTATGACCTTGCTCGAACTTTCTGGCACGAGAGAGACACTTGAGATTTTCGAGCACAAAGATACATTTCTTAGCTAGCAAAATCGCGAACTTTCTTAGACTAATGGACCGGGGCATCGTCTCTGCATGACAATGTAGGGACGACTAAGTATCTTGTTCTCAATATTCAGGCTGCACTAGACTAATCTTGACTAAAAACGGTTTAAGATAATATTCTGAGTTTAATGTTTGACCTTCAGGCACAAACTTTCTGTGAATAGTTCCCTTCGAATCGAAAACACAGACAGAAATGACCTCACACGACTTTCCTGCATGCGAACTTTCGTAGGGTTTTTCTTTTGCGGGCTCAATCATTCCATACTTAGTCGCTTCGTTAGTGCTTCATATTGGAAGCTCCATATCTTCTCTCCAGTCATAGTTTGTTATAAAATTTGGTTCACTTTCAGCAATTTCAGTCATGTTCTTGCCTGCCCAATCGGAAACAACTCGACGTAGGCTAGATCCACCGCCATTTTACGACGAGTCTCACTTACTGTCCCTTTCGCGATGTGACGCACGACTTATTGAAAATGACGCTGCGAAATTATAAGCGTCAATTATAGAAATTACTAGCTTTATAACGATATCATTCGGAAACAGAGAAGTAATATAAATTGAAAGGAAAATCAGTCGCACCAGAACTCGGACAGACTGTTTAGGTTGCACGGTTGCACTAACCCAGATAATCGAAAAAACGTATATGTTAGGGATATACATTTTTCTTTTAATATGTTCAATATTCAACATATTGCAGCCATATTGAATACATTGTCAATTGAAATCAAAGAGTGCCTGCCGAGCGCATTCTTCGGTTCCTGGTGCCCTCCCAGGTTTTGCACCATGTCACGCTCTTGGTTCTATTACTGCGTTTACTGCATTTGCCCTTTGGCTTTATTTCATTTAATTTTCATTCTTATTAACGTATTTAAAAAAATACATTTGCAAAATTTACACAACAGTATTGCCTTGGAGCTTATTGAACTTGAAGATCTTCAGGTAAATACGAAGAAAACCAAACAGTAAGTAATGGGCCAATTTCAAGAGCCAATTTGAATAATAGTGAACACAGAGTTTTAAATTATTGCCTTGCATGAGCAAGGAGAATAATTGAAAATGCATTTGGCATTATGGTGTCTCGGTAGAGAATATTTCATCGTGTGATAAATGACAAGCCGGAGAATGTTGACAACATTTTGAAGGCAACAGTGTGCTTGCACAATTATTTAAAACTGTCAGAAAAGCACGCTGTGCAAAAACCTTATTGCCTAGTATCACTGACAGAGAATGTGAAGGACTGATTCAAGGACGGTGATTGGACGAGGAACGTTCCTGAAGGAGGTGGTGCACTTCAAACTTTGCCTCCGCAGCTAAGACTTGGGGCACGAAATGCTACACTTGAAGCCACAGACGTGCATGAGACATTAAGTAAATTCTTTGTTTCACCAGAAGGTTGTATTGAAAAGCAGGAGTACTACATGAGGAGGTTGGGTGCACTGTAAACCAAGAGAAAGCTTGCAAGCTGTTAAGTTAACGTCTTACGTCTTATACTTATGCCAACGCATTGTGAATGAGTCCGCTTCTGGACATAGTTCTAACTTTTATGTTAACGCCATGCTTATGCTTGCATTGTGAATGGGCCTTAATACTGAAGATGAGGAGCGAAGTTATGACTGTCAGTTTATTGACACCAACATAACAATAATTATTATTTAATGAATAATTATTATTTAATAATAATTATTATTGTTATTATTATTGAATCTGATTACTAAGCGAATAAAAAAGACTTAATAAAATTATTATAAGTACCAATAAAACATTAATTATAAGCAAATAATTACTGAAAATAACTAATATAAAATAATAACATACAATTTCCTTAAAATGACAAAAAAACTGACTGAGAAAATGCTCAAAGTGGTCAGCATTTGTCAAGAGACAGGTGTATACTCTTTTGTCAATTGTATGTTGTGCTAATACCTACTTATTGCTAATACCTACTTTATTTGTTACTGAAATACTACATATGCATTTGATCTTTGAATTTTGCTCTTTTTGTTTTACATGGTTCCGTAGAAGTCTTCTATAGATTCGAAAAAGACACGATTTTGCAATTTTTGGATATTTTATAAACGTATGAACAATTGCAAACTTGTAATAGTTTTTTATCAATAAATCTATAGTAAACTGAAAATTTTATAAAGGATTATATTTAAACAATAATATAATGTTTGAGAATCTAAATGCTATAAAATGGGTGTTATTTTATTACATGCCAACGTAATTTCTTCAAGAAGAATTGTGTTAACAGTCGTTCAACGTATATATTCTTATACAAATACTTAACTCGCAACCCATTTCTGGAAACACTACCTCTTTTTTTGGCAACTTGGCAACGCGTGAAATACCTTTGGCATCCTATTCACTTTTAGCAACCCACGGCCGTGTGCCCTCAGATTTCGGTGTGAGAGGATGTGGCTAATTTTAGTTGGAAGAAAGACAAAATATTTATTTTGTCCTTATTAGTCTTCAACGTTAAGTCAGTTAGTGTCCTTGTTAGTCTTCAACGTCACTGTACTCTAAGTAGTGCTACAGAAGCACAATTACGTTCTTACAGTCAACTTCTCACATTAAATTCTTAAGCGTGAAAATACCGATTTTCAAGTGAATAAAACAACTTATTCTTATTAAAACGTAACTAACACCTTATTCACATAAACATACAAAACAGTCGCATTTTAATTTGCATATAGATTCCCTTACAAAACGATAAATAGAGCAATTGCAGAAGTAGAAGTAATTAGCAAGAAGCAATTGCAGAAGTAGAACACAATTAGACTGACTTTGTGGAGTTTTAATCTCATCAAAAATTAGTAGACAAAAATATGGATGTGTTAAGCAAATCCGGGGAAGAATAGTAGTAGTTGTAGAAGATTTTGCGACAGAATTTTCGGAACTAATTGACTATGATGTTCTTAGAGAATAACGCTGAAAAGCAGCTTACAGATGATTTTTATGTGCATTTTTGTGCCTATTAGCAAAAAATGTACTAAATTCTAACCATTCAGTACCATTCGTATCAGCAACCATTTTTACTGCGTTTATAATTTTGAAATTGCAATATTACCAGTTCACATTCCCTATACAGGTAACACACAAGGCCAATGGGGGTTTGCAATTTGAGAACAGGAGTAAACCATTATTATAAGCTACTACGATTCATTGGTATGTCCAATGCTAGAGACTGTAAGAACTTCTTTGAACAAAGCTATGGATGACATAAATTTTCAACACATGAAAATACTTTTAAAACAGTTTACAGGGTCGGCGACTTCATTCAACTAGATCCTACAAAGTATTTGAGTAACTGCGAGTATGCGTGTGTGCGGATCCGTCACTAACGGAGAGACCACTCCTCATGCACCAATCGAGACATGGCATTCGCCGCGCCTCGGTCTCTGGTGGGGAACTGATCATTTGTCTTCAGATCCGGCCAGAAGATACTAAGAAATTTTCAAATACGTTGTTTATTGTGGCAAACTTATTAAATTTGGATAACTTCAAGTGAATAAGGAGAATATCAAACTGTGAGTAATGATACAAAATGAAAGCATATTTAACGTATTGCCTTCGATTTATCACAGTTAGGTTATGAAGCGTGCTATTACCAATTTTCATTTGAACGTGACAAAACTTATTATTATTAAAATTAACACCTTATTCACTAAACATGCAAAAAAGTCGTATTTTTCTGTTTAAGTACTATATATGTCTACAAACTGATTATTAGAAAAACTGCAGAAGTTAAAGTTAATACAAATTCGACTGAGTTTGTGGGGTTTTAATTTTTTGAAAGATTTTGGGTCAGAATTTTTTAAAATAATTGAAAATGATCTTATTAGAGAAAAACGCTGAAGAATAGCTTAAGGATGATATTTTATGTGCATTTTTGTGTGTATTAGCAAGAGAGTTTTACTAAATTTTGTAAGCTGTACTAAATTTAACTTAATTTTGGGAGCTGTACTAAATTTTAACTATTCGCAGCATCCATACCTGCTATACCCTAAATTGAATGTGATACTTTGGAAGCATATTTTATTGTATTGTACCATATTGTTTTGAATTGCAAGGAACATGCGTATATTATGATTAAATAAATTATTTCCATTACAAATTTCCTAGCGTTTTCAATATTTCCAATGCCAAAAAATAGATGCTTCTCACGAGACAATGTTTCACGGATACGCGATACATGAAAAATAATGTTATCCAGCGTGTAGTCGGCAAACGGAAAACTTTAAACCTTTGTCCTTATAAAACAATTTTCTTTAACTAATCTTCAAAAGAAGAAATATGTCAACGATGCACAACGTACGGATTCAAAAAAGTCACTGAGTGACTTAACATTTCTGCGATCCGGCAGTTCTAGCGTGAACATACAGTGTCTTAGAGACCAAAAACTGCGTGTTTAGGTTTTTTGAAAAAGTGAGAAAGTGAAAATATACGAATTATGTTGAGTTAAAATCTTTATTATATTTTTACAAAACAATGCACGATATTTGTTGAATGCCACACATTGTGTACACGGACAAAAAAAGCGAACCTGTTTTCTCCACTGAGTATTTTCTGTTATATTCAATGTTATTAGAGCAATTTCACTTTTCTGTAATTATAAAAGTGAATCTGTTGTCATAATGTCGGTACCATTATCAAAAAGGTTTTGTTGTTTATTCGACAACGGAACAAATGCGTAATAAACACTGAAATAAATGCACAGAACTGTTGCAGCCATTTTCAAAGTGTATGTGATTTAAAATGGTTTTCATTTTTAAACTAAAACTTAGCAATAAAAAATCTAAAAATATTCTCTCCGTTTTGTGTTTTACGAAGAACTTCTGAGATTTTTTCAAGCATGTTCCGGGATTCTAAGACAGCAAAGACGATGCTATTGCTATTTTTTAAAAAAACTTTGCATTTGAATTTGGCGCTAAGAAAATATCAAAAAAACTTTTTTCTAATAATACAAATTAGGGGTGAAGAAATCTTTCAAAAATATTATGTTTATGTTAGAATTAGAGTGTAACTACTCATATGCCATTTGGTCCAGGGGAACTTTTTACCATCTTACGCGTGGGGGGGGGACCCTTAGCCCCCCCCATTGAAAGATCCGAAATCCCGCTTCTGGTGTCCAGATGTGCTGCTTGACCGTTCGCCACACCCGCAACCCTGTGTGTGCGGCGTCTGCATACACGGTCAGAGAATAAGAGCTCAGTTGAGTTCTTGCACATTGAAACATTGTTTTTTTGCATTATTGTGGGACGAGCTTATATGCAATAGTAAAACGAGCCAGTTCAAGATTTTAGGAAGATTTAACTTCTTTGTATCTGACAGCTGAGAAATTAACGTTAGTTCGTCGCATTTAGTTCAGATCAATAGCTGAGGAATAATACAAGAGAAGTGTTTAATGTAAGGAATATGGCTTTACCGGACGACAATCTCATAGGTACTTTGGTTCAACCCTCAACAATGTATTGGCACCAATTTGTAAGGAACTATTTTTTTCTCCTTTAAGTTATAGTGACGTAGCAAAATTAGACCATAGACTCACGTTCTTCTAGTATCCACCGGGTACACGAGCCAATAACATCTCGTCAATAATAACAACAGGAGTGTGAAATAATACGTTAATCTGCTTTGGGGCCTACCTAAAAAAATGATCACGCTATGCTACTGATTGAAGGTCGAGATTTTTTTTCGGAAGGAAATTTGTCCTTCAAAGTTATATTTTTAAATGAATTTAGATATCTATCTATCTATCTATCTATCTATCTATCTATCTATCTATCTATCTATCTATCTATCTATCAATCAATCTATCTATCTATATACATATAGCAGCTCTTGCGTAAATTTCTATGAAATAAAGACTATTTTATAATCAATATTTTCTTTAAAAGAAGCTCCAGCGTATGACTTCTACCTAAAAAAATGATCACGCTATGCTACTGATTGAAGATATCTCTCTCTCTCTCTCTCTCTCTCTCTCTCTCTCTCTCTCTCTCTCTCTCTCTCTCTCTGTATATATATATATACATATATATATATGTATATGTATATATATATAAATCATATATATATATATATATATATATATATATATATATATATATATATGATTGCAAGTGAACTGAAAATGCTGTGATAATATTTGTTGTACTCACGTTATTCAACTAGAATCAGGTTCAGGTAATTGCAAAACATTATGATAATGATATCTTCTCAACAATCTTTTGATGAATTTGTAAATGTGCCATTTATTTCTTTAATTCAAAAACCAAATTTCATAAATCCCTTCAATCAAATATTTACACTATACTTTCTATAAGAACTACATCAAGACCATAAAACACTATTTTTATTTCTATCATGACTTTTATTAACTAGTAGTGCAGATACCCGTTTTTATCTCTTCTTTCTAGCTATATAGGACAATTTGAAGAGTTTTTATCGAATTTTATTTCTTACATCAACGTACGAAAGGAAATTATCATGATGATTTGATTGCGAGAACTGGATCCCAAGAGCGCAATGTAGTGGGTAGATATGGCGAACAGATAATTAATGATTATGAAAGTAGACTTATTATATTATGCAATAGAATCCCCTTAATGTAAGTAGTGAATACTCATATTAAATGGATTCAATGGTCTGCAATCGATTAATGTGCAGGTCTATTGGGGAGTGGAATCGGTCCATTTCTTTCTCGGCACTGAATATTTCTTTAACTACTTCAAACAAACTATGGAAACGCGCTTTTATGATACAAATTCACAAGAATGGCAATAGGAATATCTGTGACAACTACCGAGGGAGTAGTGGCACTAGTACCATTGGAAGGCTGTATGGGTGCATTGTAAAGAAAGAAATTGAAATTGTAATGGAACGATGCGGAAGAACAAAATTGTTTCCGATCTGACAGAACAGAAACGGATAATATTTTCTGTTTGAGACAGCTGACAGTGAAGCGGTTTATGGGAAGAGACACACCAGGATCCGAAGAAAACATATGATAACGTCCCCAGAGTAAAGTTACAAAATGTGTTGGCAATGGAGGGATTAGGAATAAATGTCAATTACATAAGAACAATCTACGATCTGTTCAATGGTATAACATCAGCCATAAAAAATGCGAACACCACCTCCACTGACTTCAAGATACTGCTAACCAAGATGTTGCCCTTAGATAATGGACGAGTAAAATAAATACATGGGAGGAAAAATAAATTACATTAATGTTAAACACATTAATTAAATTAATGAAAAACACATTAATGTTTGCGGATGATCATGTTTTATTGCTGCGGGCAAGGAAGATGTTAGATGTTATATGTTATTCAAATATCATATCTTATGATATAACTTATAACTATAATAAGTTATAATATCCTATATTATTTCTGCTTCTTTTCGATTTTAGATAAATATCTAGTCCGTCCTGGCGCCACTTATTTTCCCTTTTAATCTAGTTGTTTATGAGTTAAAGGACGTACATTTTACATTCCCACAGTCACATGTTTGGCTATTCCAAGTGGTTTGTCCTTTGATCTCGCCTTAGTCGTTTCGTGCCTGATTGTATCTTATGAGTCATCCAGTGTACCAAATTCCTCTGGCAGCGTTACGAGCGCCCTTTGCTGCTTCTGGACTCGCAGGATTTTCTATTAAGTTTTCTCCCTTAGGTTGGATTCACTATCCCTGCGAGACCTGTCTTCCCCAAGTATCTACTTTGGCATGTCCTGTCCCAGGCGAGTTGCCTGCTCTAGTGTTCTAGGCCCCCACCCACCCTCTAGAAAAATGAAGAAGGTAATAAAGAGGGGCAGTAATGTAAAGAGTTGAAGAGGAGATAAGAGAGAAAGAGTTGTAAAGTAAGAGGAAGGACAATAAGATACTGATAAATGACTCTCTAGCCCGCGAAACCTAATAGTGTCGAAGTTTAAAGCACAAGAGTTCCAAAGTGATCGAAATACGACAGTTGAAAGTAGTGTTAACGCCGCCATAGAGACGCTCCTCCTTTATCCATGGATCCAATGTTCTATGGATTGAGGATTTGCGTAATAATGGTTAAAATAAAAACGTGTTTAGTAAATAAGGAACCGATCGATAAAGCACTAGCGCAATTTTGGTGTTTAAATTGTGGTAATAAATAAGGCAAAATTTATATTACATAAAAATATTGTAATTCTCAATTCCAATTTTCTTTTGTTCAAGCACTTTTCCTTAGATTCTGACCTAAATGTGACATTCAATCTCTAATGTTTGCATCCATTTCTTAAATCTTTAAAATCACGATTTCGGAGAGCCTACGTATATTACGAATAAGCTTGTGAAACAGCATAATATTATTTTATAACGTGTGGTAAACACAATACTTAAAACGTGTGATTAATACAAGAGACAATAATATAGTTCACAGACTCTTGTACTTTCTTTGCGTTTCACGTGGCCTTCGCCAGTGCCCCTCTCTCATGCTCATATTATTGAAAGAAAGCGACTGATATTGTGACCTTGAGTGGTTCATGGTTAGCACATATTACAGAGTTTACCACGTGCTTGGCGTGCTTGCATTGACGATGTCTCCGAATATGGCAACGTCTGTTAACCACAATTTAATCATATGGTTGCGTAGGCTTCCGCGGCCGGAGATTATGTTGGCTGGGCTATCCAGGACGAGCCGCGTCAAAGTCATTGTGGCTGACGTTTCGGCCAGCGTATTGTGGCCTTCTTTCGGCCAGCGTATTGTGGCCACAATGACTTTGACGCGGCTCGTCCCGGATAGCCCAGCCAACACAATTTAATCAACAAAATTGCGCTATTGCTTTTATCGGTCGCTTGCTGAACACATTGGCCCTTCCCACTCCTAAAAAGCGAAGAGATAATTATTATTGAAAATGTTTAATAAAGTACCTTTAAAACAGACTAATTATTTAAAAACAGTTGAAACATTGTCCAACAACAAAAAATAGAGATAATCATAAAAACAAATAGTATATACTAGTTAATAAAATAAAAGTCATGATGGAAATAAAAATAGTGTTTTATGGTCTTGATGTAGTTCTTATAGAAAGAATAGTGTAAATATTTGATTGAAGAATTTTATGAAATTTGGTTTTTGAATTAAAGAAATAAATGACACATTTACAAATTCATCAAAAGATTGTTGAGAAGATATCATTATCATAATATTTTGCAATTACCTGAACCTGATTATAGTTGAATAACGTGAGTACAACAAATATTATCACAGCATTTTGTTCAATTGCAATCTGTTTCCCTAATATAGTATGTCTACCTTTTTACAACTGTGGCGATGTCTCCAGGAACATATTCAATAAACACTTTCACAACGTGAAGTGTTCGTTACGAAATGTGTGAACCACAAGTTTCTCAATGTACATACACTGTCCTGTCCTCTAGCGGTCCCAGTTACTAAATCATTGCAAATAGAAATCTGGAAAATGCTAGAAATATTGTCGTAGATTAAGGAAGGGTAATTCCATTAATTTTTTAAAATATAAATACATATTTGATTTGAACAGTCATTTTGTTCATGTTCAACAGTCGAGGAAAATGGGAATGATATCAAAATAATCGATGAAAATTGGTGTATAATTGATATTGTAGTTTAATATTTTAATTATTTTAAAATAATTTCAGATTCAAATTGATTTTTTTTCTATTTGCACATAAATTACAATGAATATTTGCGTAGATTTGGATGGATGATTAGTGAAAAAGTGCGAAGTCATACGCTGGAGCTCCTTTTGAAGAAAATATTGATTATAAAATAGTCTTTATTTCATAGAAATTTACGCAAGAGCTGCTATATGTATATAGATAGATAGATAAATAGATAGATAGATTGATA
Organism: Gryllus longicercus; assembly: GCA_038098605.1. NCBI lineage: Eukaryota > Metazoa > Arthropoda > Insecta > Orthoptera > Gryllidae > Gryllus > Gryllus longicercus. Next base: position 2,632,374 of record JAZDUA010000105.1, read on the forward strand.
GATAGATAGATAGATAGATAGATAGATATCTAAATTCATTTAAAAATATAACTTTGAAGGACAAATTTCCTTCCGAAAAAAAATCTCGACCTTCAATCAGTAGCATAGCGTGATCATTTTTTTAGGTAGGCCCCAAAGCAGATTAACGTATTATTTCACACTCCTGTTGTTATTATTGACGAGATGTTATTGGCTCGTGTACCCGGTGGATACTAGAAGAACGTGAGTCTATGGTCTAATTTTGCTACGTCACTATAACTTAAAGGAGAAAAAAATAGTTCCTTACAAATTGGTGCCAATACATTGTTGAGGGTTGAACCAAAGTACCTATGAGATTGTCGTCCGGTAAAGCCATATTCCTTACATTAAACACTTCTCTTGTATTATTCCTCAGCTATTGATCTGAACTAAATGCGACGAACTAACGTTAATTTCTCAGCTGTCAGATACAAAGAAGTTAAATCTTCCTAAAATCTTGAACTGGCTCGTTTTACTATTGCATATAAGCTCGTCCCACAATAATGCAAAAAAACAATGTTTCAATGTGCAAGAACTCAACTGAGCTCTTATTCTCTGACCGTGTATGCAGACGCCGCACACACAGGGTTGCGGGTGTGGCGAACGGTCAAGCAGCACATCTGGACACCAGAAGCGGGATTTCGGATCTTTCAATGGGGGGGGGGGGGCTAAGGGTCCCCCCCCCCCACGCGTAAGATGGTAAAAAGTTCCCCTGGACCAAATGGCATATGAGTAGTTACACTCTAATTCTAACATAAACATAATATTTTTGAAAGATTTCTTCACCCCTAATTTGTATTATTAGAAAAAAGTTTTTTTGATATTTTCTTAGCGCCAAATTCAAATGCAAAGTTTTTTTAAAAAATAGCAATAGCATCGTCTTTGCTGTCTTAGAATCCTGGAACATGCTTGAAAAAATCTCAGAAGTTCTTCGTAAAACACAAAACGGAGAGAATATTTTTAGATTTTTTATTGCTAAGTTTTAGTTACTTACTTAGCAATAAAAAATCTAAAAATATTCTCTCCGTTTTGTATTTTACGAAGAACTTCTGAGATTTTTTCAAGCATGTTCCAGGATTCTAAGACAGCAAAGACGATGCTATTGCTATTTTTTTTAAAAAAGTTAGTTAAGTTTTAGTTACTCCACCTAGGGAGTACATGACCTTGTAGTTGGTGGTGGAGCTTGAGCGCCCCAGTGACCCTGAGAGCTATGCCGGCGGTAGCGTAGCTACTGGTAGGGCCTCCCTTGCCGGACAGGTCGAAGGGTAGGGGTCAGACTAAGAAGTACTCCAGAAGAGGACGGCAACGGGAAGTCCACGACGGCGGAGAGTGCGGAGAAGAGAATCTTCGTGACGGAGGACCTGGCGGATGGGGCTACTGTTGCTGAGAGAAGTAGGAGGAAGAGGGTTATAATCTCTCACCTAAAGTCTCCAAGAGTCTAAAGAGGGATTCGGGGAGGGGGGCCTCGTAGCCGTAGGTGAAGGCGACTCCCCTAGGACAAAGCAGGTCCGAAGTAAACTCTCTGGTCCCCCAGGTTGGGGGTTGTGGCGATGGGCTTGCTCCCCATTCCATGGAAAAAGTTGATATGCAAAAAAGGATTTTCATATGTCTCGGATTTCAAATTTAAAACGACAAAGGATAAGAACACGGACTATCAGTATAGGTACATGGAACATACAGGGTTTGAGAACAAAACGGGAGGAGGTGGTAACGGAAATAAACAAAATGAACATAGATATAATAATTCTGACGGAAACAAAGAAAAAGGCCACAGGGGAAGAAGATATAGGGGAATATTGGCATGCGTGGAGTGGAGTCCCTAAGAGTCATAGAGCTAGAAGTGGCGTTTCAGTCCTGATGAAACAAAAATGGAAGAAATACATAAGGAACATCGAATGTTTAAGTGATAGAATAATTAAAATTAAGATGATGTTATATGGATACCCAACTACAATTATAGGAGTTTATGGAATAAATGACAATGCTCTGGTAGATGAGAAGGAAAGCTTTTTTGGTGATTTGAATGAGATAATTGGAAATATTCCAATTCATCACGAAGTGATCTTGGTGGGTGATTGGAACGGTCGGGTCGGCAACAGGGAACAAGGGTTTGTCGGTCCATTTGTAGAAGAAATTGTTAACGATAATGGGAAAAGAATACTAGATTTGTGTAAGGAGTTAAAATATTGTGTTGCGAATACCTTCTTTCAACACAAGGATATACATAAATATACAAGAATAGACCCATCTAGAGATATTAAGTCCATTATTGATCTGTTTATTGTACGGAAGGAAAGGAAAATGAAAATAAAGGATGAGGGGGTGTTTCGACAACCAGAATGTGGAAGTGATCACAATATGGTTGTAGGGAAATTTATTTTCCCATTTAGACGTGGCAAATAAATAGAGAATAGAGCAGAGGTTTTATTAGAGCAAAGGGACGAAGTCTTTAAAACGGACCTTTTAAGGCAATATAGTGTAGCTGCACTATATCAAAATAGAATCAATAATATTCTTATAAACTCTGTTGATGGTATCCAAAAAAATGGAAGTACTGAAGAAATGTATCAACATCTAAAATCCGTTGTTTTCCAAGCTGCAAGGGAAGCTTTGGGGCTAGAGAAAAGAAGGAAGCCTTCTTAAAAAGAAATGTTTTCTGAAGACTTAGAAAACAAGATAGAAGAGAAGAAAAAGGCCTACTTTAAGTGGATTGCTACAAGAAATCAAGAAACGAGATCAGATTATGTAGCAAAGAGGAAGGTAGTAAAAGCGTTAGTGAAATTGGAGAAAGAGGAATATTGGAATAGAATGTGTAGAGACATAGATAATACTATAGGATATAATAGATCTTCTAATGCTTGGAAAATTATAAAAAATATGAGAAGCAATGTGACTAGTACTAAACTGCAATTAATTCAATCAGATAAATGGATAGAATATTATGAACAACTTTTACAAGAAGATAGACCCCAATATATGGTGGATGAGGACCCAATTAATACATACCAACATCAACCTGAAATTACAATTTTGGATGTAAAAAGAGCACTAAGGAAAGCTGGCAATAATAAATCAGCGGGACCTGGAAATGTGAGAATGGAACTACTGAAATTTGGAGGGGATAAAATATTACATTATATAAAAGATATTTTTAACAAGATAGAGAGTGGAGGAGACATCCCAGAGGAATGGAACACTGCATATATTAGCTCTATATACAAGAAGGGGGATAAAACTGAATGTGCAAACTATAGAGGAATCAGTGTCATCCCGGCAATAGCTAGGCTATTCGCCAGTATTCTAAAAGAGAAAATTGAAAAAGAAGTAACTTTTAATGAAGAACAAAGTGGTTTTAGAGGAGGTAGATCATGCCTGGATAATATACACTGTGTTAGATTGCTGATAGAAAAGAATAGAATGCACAATCTAGAAACGCATATGGCTTTTATTGATTTAGAAAAAGCCTATGATAGTGTGCCCAGAGGAAAAATATGGTCTGCAATGAGAAGACTTAAAGTGTCCGAAAAATGGATATATTTGACACAAAAGTTATATCAGAATACTGAAGCGTGTATTAAACTGGGAAATAAATTAACAAGTAAAATAAAAATTTTTGCTGATGATCAGATTGTCTTTGCCGCTGATCAGGACGATATGGAGTATATGCTCAGGAAATTAAAGGAAAGCTATGAAAGATGGGGTCTCAAGATTAATCTTAATAAAACTAAATATTTGTGTGTTGGAGGAAAACAAACGGATATTAGAGTGGAGAATGACATCATAGAATCTTGTTCGAAATTTAAATATTTAGGAACATTAATCACGAATGATGGAAAGGTGGATGATGATATCAGCACAAGAATAGGCATGGGTAAAAATGCGACAAGGGCACTCCATGGAATTCTTTGGAATTCGGGTTTAAGTCTGGAAACCAAAAGGAAAGTATTTAAGAGTATAGTGGAAAACATATTGTTATATGGAGCGGAAATGTGGCCTTTGACAAAACGTAGGAGAGACAAGATAAGAACAGTAGAACTGGATTATATGAGAAGGTGTCTACAGTTGACCAGACTGGATAGAATTAGAAATGAAGTGGTGTGGGACAGAGCAGGGGTAACTACGTCCATCACAAAAAGACTAGAAAATAAAACACTCCAATGGTATGGTCACGTGCAACGTATGGGGACAGAAAGATGGCCTAGGAAACTCCTACACTGGACACCAGAACGAAGAAGGGTGAGGGGTAGACCCGTTTTGACATGGCAAGCCTATGTAAATGAAGCGATGGAAGATAGAAGTCTCCAAAACGAAGACTGGAAGAATAGAGATATATGGAGATCCAGAACGGCAAAATCGTGAGGGTAACAGCCGAAGAAGAAGAAGAAGTTTTAGTTAAAAAATAAAAACCATTTTAAATCACATACACTTTGAAAATGGCTGCAACAGTTCTGTGCATTTATTTCAGTGTTTATTACGCATTTGTTCCGTTGTCGAATAAACAACAAAACCTTTTTGATAATGGTACCGACATTATGACAACAGATTCACTTTTATAATTACAGAAAAGTGAAATTGCTCTAATAACATTGAATATAACAGAAAATACTCAGTGGAGAAAACAGGTTCGCTTTTTTTGTCCGTGTACACAATGTGTGGCATTCAACAAATATCGTGCATTGTTTTGTAAAAATATAATAAAGATTTTAACTCAACATAATTCGTATATTTTCACTTTCTCACTTTTTCAAAAAACCTAAACACGCAGTTTTTGGTCTCTAAGACACTGTATGTTCACGCTAGAACTGCCGGATCGCAGAAATGTTAAGTCACTCAGTGACTTTTTTGAATCCGTACGTTGTGCATCGTTGACATATTTCTTCTTTTGAAGATTAGTTAAAGAAAATTGTTTTATAAGGACAAAGGTTTAAAGTTTTCCGTTTGCCGACTACACGCTGGATAACATTATTTTTCATGTATCGCGTATCCGTGAAACATTGTCTCGTGAGAAGCATCTATTTTTTGGCATTGGAAATATTGAAAACGCTAGGAAATTTGTAATGGAAATAATTTATTTAATCATAATATACGCATGTTCCTTGCAATTCAAAACAATATGGTACAATACAATAAAATATGCTTCCAAAGTATCACATTCAATTTAGGGTATAGCAGGTATGGATGCTGCGAATAGTTAAAATTTAGTACAGCTCCCAATTTGTACACTCTCTTGCTAATACACACAAAAATGCACATAAAATATCATCCTTAAGCTATTCTTCAGCGTTTTTCTCTAATAAGATCATTTTCAATTATTTTAAAAAATTCTGACCCAAAATCTTTCAAAAAATTAAAACCCCACAAACTCAGTCGAATTTGTATTAACTTTAACTTCTGCAGTTTTTCTAATAATCAGTTTGTAGACATATATAGTACTTAAACAGAAAAATACGACTTTTTTGCATGTTTAGTGAATAAGGTGTTAATTTTAATAATAATAAGTTTTGTCACGTTCAAATGAAAATTGGTAATAGCACGCTTCATAACCTAACTGTGATAAATCGAAGGCAATACGTTAAATATGCTTTCATTTTGTATCATTACTCACAGTTTGATATTCTCCTTATTCACTTGAAGTTATCCAAATTTAATAAGTTTGCCACAATAAACAACGTATTTGAAAATTTCTTAGTATCTTCTGGCCGGATCTGAAGACAAATGATCAGTTCCCCACCAGAGACCGAGGCGCGGCGAATGCCATGTCTCGATTGGTGCATGAGGAGTGGTCTCTCCGTTAGTGACGGATCCGCACACACGCATACTCGCAGTTACTCAAATACTTTGTAGGATCTAGTTGAATGAAGTCGCCGACCCTGTAAACTGTTTTAAAAGTATTTTCATGTGTTGAAAATTTATGTCATCCATAGCTTTGTTCAAAGAAGTTCTTACAGTCTCTAGCATTGGACATACCAATGAATCGTAGTAGCTTATAATAATGGTTTACTCCTGTTCTCAAATTGCAAACCCCCATTGGCCTTGTGTGTTACCTGTATAGGGAATGTGAACTGGTAATATTGCAATTTCAAAATTATAAACGCAGTAAAAATGGTTGCTGATACGAATGGTACTGAATGGTTAGAATTTAGTACATTTTTTGCTAATAGGCACAAAAATGCACATAAAAATCATCTGTAAGCTGCTTTTCAGCGTTATTCTCTAAGAACATCATAGTCAATTAGTTCCGAAAATTCTGTCGCAAAATCTTCTACAACTACTACTATTCTTCCCCGGATTTGCTTAACACATCCATATTTTTGTCTACTAATTTTTGATGAGATTAAAACTCCACAAAGTCAGTCTAATTGTGTTCTACTTCTGCAATTGCTTCTTGCTAATTACTTCTACTTCTGCAATTGCTCTATTTATCGTTTTGTAAGGGAATCTATATGCAAATTAAAATGCGACTGTTTTGTATGTTTATGTGAATAAGGTGTTAGTTACGTTTTAATAAGAATAAGTTGTTTTATTCACTTGAAAATCGGTATTTTCACGCTTAAGAATTTAATGTGAGAAGTTGACTGTAAGAACGTAATTGTGCTTCTGTAGCACTACTTAGAGTACAGTGACGTTGAAGACTAACAAGGACACTAACTGACTTAACGTTGAAGACTAATAAGGACAAAATAAATATTTTGTCTTTCTTCCAACTAAAATTAGCCACATCCTCTCACACCGAAATCTGAGGGCACACGGCCGTGGGTTGCTAAAAGTGAATAGGATGCCAAAGGTATTTCACGCGTTGCCAAGTTGCCAAAAAAAGAGGTAGTGTTTCCAGAAATGGGTTGCGAGTTAAGTATTTGTATAAGAATATATACGTTGAACGACTGTTAACACAATTCTTCTTGAAGAAATTACGTTGGCATGTAATAAAATAACACCCATTTTATAGCATTTAGATTCTCAAACATTATATTATTGTTTAAATATAATCCTTTATAAAATTTTCAGTTTACTATAGATTTATTGATAAAAAACTATTACAAGTTTGCAATTGTTCATACGTTTATAAAATATCCAAAAATTGCAAAATCGTGTCTTTTTCGAATCTATAGAAGACTTCTACGGAACCATGTAAAACAAAAAGAGCAAAATTCAAAGATCAAATGCATATGTAGTATTTCAGTAACAAATAAAGTAGGTATTAGCAATAAGTAGGTATTAGCACAACATACAATTGACAAAAGAGTATACACCTGTCTCTTGACAAATGCTGGCCACTTTGAGCATTTTCTCAGTCAGTTTTTTTGTCATTTTAAGGAAATTGTATGTTATTATTTTATATTAGTTATTTTCAGTAATTATTTGCTTATAATTAATGTTTTATTGGTACTTATAATAATTTTATTAAGTCTTTTTTATTCGCTTAGTAATCAGATTCAATAATAATAACAATAATTATTATTATTAAATAATAATTATTCATTAAATAATAATTATTGTTATGTTGGTGTCAATAAACTGACAGTCATAACTTCGCTCCTCATCTTCAGTATTAAGGCCCATTCACAATGCAAGCATAAGCATGGCGTTAACATAAAAGTTAGAACTATGTCCAGAAGCGGACTCATTCACAATGCGTTGGCATAAGTATAAGACGTAAGACGTTAACTTAACAGCTTGCAAGCTTTCTCTTGGTTTACAGTGCACCCAACCTCCTCATGTAGTACTCCTGCTTTTCAATACAACCTTCTGGTGAAACAAAGAATTTACTTAATGTCTCATGCACGTCTGTGGCTTCAAGTGTAGCATTTCGTGCCCCAAGTCTTAGCTGCGGAGGCAAAGTTTGAAGTGCACCACCTCCTTCAGGAACGTTCCTCGTCCAATCACCGTCCTTGAATCAGTCCTTCACATTCTCTGTCAGTGATACTAGGCAATAAGGTTTTTGCACAGCGTGCTTTTCTGACAGTTTTAAATAATTGTGCAAGCACACTGTTGCCTTCAAAATGTTGTCAACATTCTCCGGCTTGCCATTTATCACACGATGAAATATTCTCTACCGAGACACCATAATGCCAAATGCATTTTCAATTATTCTCCTTGCTCATGCAAGGCAATAATTTAAAACTCTGTGTTCACTATTATTCAAATTAGCACTTGAAAATGGCCTCATTAAGTTGTTTTTTAAGGAAAAGCTTCAGCTCCAGGTAATGTGTCACCACTACTTCAGAATCTGGAAGTGAGGTAGTAGGTTGCAAAGGAAACATACCACTGTCAAGCCTCTGTCCAATTTCGGACCGCCTAAATATTCCCCCATTACTTTCTGCTCCAAAAGCACCAATGTTCATATGGGTGAAGCAATAGTTTGCATAGCACACTGCCAGAAGACCATTTTATAATTAAAAAATTGTGAACCTGCGTTGTGAGGACACTGAATGATATGTTTACCATCTATGGCACCAACGCAATTGAGCATGTCCCACATATCTCTGAATTCATGTGCCGTTCTTTCATAGTCCACTTTTGTAGCAACTTTAACATACTGTTCATGGAGAGCTTCCCAAATAGCACGGGTTGTTTAATTAATTAAGACACAACATGTACTATTCCCAATCCTATAGTTCCAAGCCAAAGAAGGTATGGAATCACCTGTGGCCAAAAACCTCAGCGTATCAGCCAGTCGCAAGCACCTTGTCAGCGATGTCCGGATACTGTTTTTTAAGAAAGGAGCCACTAAATTTAATAAAACATCAAACTGTTCCGGTGACATTCTTGAGTATAAAAAAATTGATGCATGCATTTCACGCAGGAGGTTATTAAAATCCCCCTGCTGAAGTCTCCTCTGGTTCAAGGGGTGAATCCACCATCGCCTCTTCTGCCGCTTCTTTCTTTGGTGAACTGCGCCAAGCAGCACTGCAACGCTAGCTTGCAGTAGTACAAATTGTCCCGCGATATCACTATTTACGTATGGTAGGGTCGTAATTAGACTTCGTCAATTTCGCAGGTTATGTTGCCGTATATACAAAGAATGGTCCAAAAGGGAAAGCTAAAATTCGCCGTATATCTGATTGAGAAGTCCAAAACGTATGCTAAGTAGTCGTAAATGAAGAGAGTTCAAAAATCAAGCAAGGTCGGTAAAAGAGGAATATAGTATAATGCAACAAGACACGGAGAGAGTAAAAATACACGCGAGTCTCTAGCATTAGTTTAAATCGAACGCATGGGTCATGGACACAGTCGATTCTCGCATCCAACCAATAGTAAACTAGAATGTCTCACAGCCAATAGAAACTTATTTTGCTTATGTTTCTGATAGGCATTGTGGATACTTCAGTCTTACATTTATGTTAATGTTTATGTCTATGCGTTATGCTTATGTTTACGTTTGCATTGTGAATGGGCCTTTTCAGTTTTGTTTCTTAAGCATACTTTACCTAATCGCCTAAAGAGACATTTTGTTTCTTCCTCATGCCGCTGATCACCCCTCCCCACCCACTCTGCAGCGAAAAGCTTCCGGCGTGTGAGCCGCGTACCTGCCCGCCTAAGCTTTTGAATGGGAAATCACAGAAACAGGAAAGTTGCTGCAGCTTATGACCTGACGGTCGCCTCCTCTGCTGTCTCGACGTGCGAGGCACGGCTGTCTTGAAAGGTGGCAAACACAAATTGCCAAAACAAGAACAAGTGGTCTCAGACATGGGTTGCGAGTTAAACGAAAGATCCTGTTTATTTCAATGTATTTACTTTCCTGTTCATAAAAGAGTTTTATTCTTTTTATTTTTATTTGGAAATATTTTCATATCTGAACTAGCGACGTCCGCCATTTTGTACGAGGTAATTTTACCGGGACACTTCCCCATCTGAGATTGGCTGCGGCTGTATATGAGGCTCCGCCTGCATCGTTTCGTCATGACAAGGGCTGCCCAAGCCGTGGAAAGGCTGAACTTATCCGCAGATGTCGCCATTAATTTTTCTTGACAGAACTGTATCTATGTGTTGTTTATATGTACATATTGTATAACGGTTATTAATAAAACTAGTTTTATTATGACGATATCGAACCCCCTTTCAACATAATACGAGCATCATTCAAACTTTTCGCTACGATGCTTACAATAAATATTGAAGACGGGCTGTGAGGAAGGCTCCTATTTAGTTCTATGATAATGTTTCATGAACGTCGTACTTATGATAGTATATTATATTTCAAACGTATGTATCAAACTTCGAATTTTCGTTTTGTCTTGGAAAACAAGAGTTATAATAGATTTAAACTGGAAACAGTGCTATAAAATATCTACCTATTGGAACACTAATTATATAATGAAGCTTTTTTCTATACTAGCCCATTCAAATAAACATTTATTTCAATGGGGTACGCGAACATCATCGCATTATCTTGGATAAAATTGAATCTGGGATGAAAAACCTATTAGACATAAACGTACAAGTGTTATCTGAATGCTGAAGTCTGTGCTTGGTGGTGGCCGCTCCGCAGAAGACTTTTCGCTCGTACTCCGCGGCGCCCTTGGTCGGCAGCGTGCGTGTGCGTGTGCGGGCGGCGGAGGCCGGGTGGGTGGGGTGAGGCAGGCGTAGCGCCGTTTGGCGGCACCGCTCCAAGGACGACAGCGCCCGAGGTTGTCGACGAGGAGGGAGGAGTAAGAGAGCAGGTGAAACGCACGGAGCGGTCGCCGATTCCTCGGCCCTCCGGCGCCCCACCTGCCTCCCCACCCAAGTTCCTCCACCCCGCCGCGGCGCTGGTTGGGATTTCATCGTCCTGCTTGTCGCCTCTGCGCTTTTTCGTCGATATAGTTTAACTTGGTTTAGATTTTTCCTTCTCCAGTTTCTCCATTTCTTTCTGTCCTCTTTTTCTAGCCACTTTTGCTCCATTTTTTGACTGCGTTTCCTCATTCTATTTTCACTGAAATCATCTTGTTGACCCTCATGTGTGATTCCTTAGAATTTCTTACCTACTCTTTCAAATTTTTGTAATCCTCCTCGGTCTCATGTGTGTATTTTCTTAAATTTTCAAGTTATTTGATATATTTATTTTCGATTTATTCTGTTTTTTTCTTCTTCTCGTTCTTCAGATACCATCTTACCTGTGCCGTACTATTTAGGCTTGCTGGCCTTGGATCATATCGCCAAACTCTCCACAGCTCTGCTCCTCGTCTTCCTTCTCTTGCAGATGTGTATCTAACGTGCCCACCCCACCCTGGGCACCTCGGCCGCCCCCTCCTGGCGCGGCGGCGCGAGGTATAAAGAGGCGGGTGACGACGGTGTCCGCGAGCCTCTCCACTCACTCACGGAGCAGGACATTCGCACTCGCTGGCGATGACTCGAGCGGCGACCGCGTTGGCGCTGGCGCTGGCGGCGGTGGCTTTGAGTCTGGCGGCCGCCCAGGACGCCGTTGCAGGTAACGCGCGCGAGGGGACATAGGCGCTTGGGTGTTGCGCAAGGCGATCTGGCGTTTCCTCCTGGTAGACGTGAGCACCCTCATTCAGGCACTTTGCGGTTTTTGGTATGATAGACAGGCGAACATCCTTTTAAGTTTTTGACTCCAAATCCGATTTATAGGCGTTTCACAAACCACTTTTGCACCGTACTTACTTCATTCTATATCTCACCTTTTGTGTATTATATTACTTTTATAAAATTCAACTTTACATCCGTTTGTATTAACAAGCTTCTGGGTGATTAGATGATGCTATGAGATAATATCTATTGATTAAGAGGCTTTGCCTTGGATGTAGATAATCTTTGATATCTGACGTTCACAATTAAAATACTCTAACTCACACTGGGCTGTAACACGCAAGAATAGACTATTGTACCACCTTGTAGAAACAATACATTTTAACAGACATTATACTTACATTATAAATTACTAGAAACAAGATCATTATGTACTCAAGTGCTGTATAAGCAAGGCGAAACGAACACATATCACTCCTCACTGCTTTTTCACAGTAATACATGTTCATTCACAAGTAGAGAATAATAAGAAGAAAATGGTCTAACATTTACAAGATCTTCCGCTGTTTACAATACACTTCTACGCATGACGTTTCCTTTCGGTACTCCCAGACTCGTTCTGAGAAAGAATAATGACACAGGTCTGCTAGTTGTCTCTTTGGACCTTCGCCAGACCCGAACTGCCGGCATAAACCTAACGACTTATGATTTAATCATTTTATGGGTTATGATTTATACGTGAACACTTCTGACGCGTGTTCATCTCTCCCATTAAGGTAACAACGTTTAACTATTGGACTGGCATTTTTCCCCTGGAGAAGCATCTTCTTTTGACCCTCTTTTGACCGTTAAGAAACAAGAAATTATTTTTCTGATCTTTAAGCAAGAATCACACTTAGCAAGATTAGTCCAGGGAATATAGCCATGTTTCAAATGTCATAATTTTGGCAATCGCAGAATATTTTTTCATTAAAAACTATGATGCAATTTATACATACACCATAAGTGTATGCAAAAGTAATAATCAGTCAAAAAGTTCTACAGTGCTCAAATTTCCAGTTCAAAGACATGTCTAAAGCTAATACTTTATTGAAAAGACTAGTTACGGACAAATTCTTTTTTTTTATCTTGATATAAAATAATAACGAGAAAACTCAAATCATACTGTATCTGTTCAACAGTTCACATGCCTCAAATCACACTGAAAGCAAGTATTTCACACTCACTCTGGTATACTACATCTCTTCACATTTGTTTTAATTCCGTATAATACATGTTTCTAATTACGTATGAGCACCGAAATTCAGAGAAAACTAAGCAGTCTATGGTCATTTGAGAGTTGTGAAAGGTTTTGTTACGTATCCATGAACTCGGGGAATATCCAGAAACAATGAAAGGGAATCGATTTGCACTAAAAAATAAATTGATATTGCAATTTTATTGATATTCCGTCTGTTCTCATACTGAGAATACAGACTGAATTCCTTTACACATTGCACTACTTACGACATATCGAACGTCATGCAACAGCAAAGGTTCTGAAGAAGTGCCTATTCCTAACAAATTCTTGTTATTCACACGTTGCGTTTTGGAAAGGAAACTTTCTTTGACTTTTTCTTTGGTTGATTGCGATGTTCTACATGAGCATTTTATTTGTGCGTGTGCGTGCTTCTTTTTGAGTTCAGCTGCAGTTTTGCATTTACAAGCGTAACACTGCTTTCACACCTATTTCTGATACGCGCAGAAATTGAAAGAAAACAATGCAGCAGCCTCCGACCATGTAAGAGGTGTCTATGATTTTTTTAGGAACTAGGGCTAACAAACGGGCCACAGCGCGCGCGATGTTTCCTTCCCATTCCTTGTCCTAACCTACCCCTTACTTACACAAACGCTTACATGCACTACACTACCAGATATGCCGGGAGACAGGTCGGAAGTTTAAAGCTAGTCCCGGCTGGGGCGGTGCCCCGCCGGTGGGAGATATCTGATTAGGGTAATCCCCGCTAGTCGACTGTACGTCAGCGCCCTCAGGGGCCAGCTTCAACGAAGCTCTACCCCTCCCCCGACTGGTATTTCAACCACTTTCTATCACCGTAGTCTTATCTAGGGACTCTTCTCCCTCACCAGTTCTCTTCTTCACCTCTCTCTCGCTAGTTCACCAGGTCGGGATCCTTCCTATTGATAATCCACTGAGGTAGCCGCAGCCCTTCTCAGCGAGCATCCTCGTCTAGCGTCCTCGGTTAGTATCTAGACGCCGCCGCGAATACTTTGCGGAATGATGGTTAATGATAGGATAACGTATGGAATCAATGATGGAGCATACCGGTGGAATGAATATTGGCAGGGGAAACGGATGTATCCCGAGAAAATCTTCCGCGAACCCGCTTTGTCCACCACAAACCCCACTTGGAACCGCCTGAGATGGAACTCGGGCCCCAGTAGGGAAAGACAGCAGGGTGACCTCTACGCTACGGGCCGCCCCGAAAACTATTTTTTGTAATTTTGTTAGGCAGCATTTTTGCCAATAGTTGACAATATTTTTTCCAAAATTGACATAAGATTGGGTGTGCTTTGTTCGGATTATCCGAAGAAATGTACCGTAGATATACAAGTACATCTATGAGATTACCAGACAATGCAACGTAGCGTGCGATGTGAAGAATTTGAAATGTAAGAAAGCGATCGCATCATCAAGCAGATTCAGTTAAGAAACGGCAAAAGAAGATTACCGATTTTGCTGAGTGAAAATTACTGCTCATAAACATGCGGCATACACCATAGTTACCAGTGTAATAAACGTTTCATTTCGTCAACTTGTGTTTCAATAATTAGTTGTTCAGTTGTACACTTTACTGTCAGAAATGTATGCATTACTTTTAATGTATAAGTACATTAAAGTAATTATCATGTACGCATACTAAATTTAATGTACATGTACAGTAACTACGTGTACATTAAATTTAATGTGTATTCATGATAATTACTTTCATCTTCTTTTACATTAAAAGTAATACAAAAATTTCTTACTGTGCTTTTTGCTTCTCCTTCAAGTGCAATTTTTCTACTCCTAACACGGAATGGCTTTTGTTGCTAGTATCAATAGAACTCTTATATAGCCCTTGGTGCATAAATATCATTACTAGCAGTTGTAGCTTAGTAGAAGTTGCAGCAACTTGCTGAATGACACTGCACAAGGCAGATTATAAATCCCGAAGACACCGGAATATCATTAACTTCTATACCAAATATAATTTAATTAATTATACTAAGAATTATGTACATTATGTATTTATTGATTAGAGAAGAAGGAATAAATATTTTTTATTTATAAACAAACATTAATTTTATTAAAAAATACACAACTACACCAGCACTTGAGAAATTAAAAATTCACAACTTATTACAATGTACACTTCGTTGTATTTTGTCAATGTTTCCGGCCAATTTAAAAACTGCAGAATAAAAGGTTTACACCGTTTTGAGGCATTTTGTCTCTTTCTGTTGGATTTATTTTCATACTTTACCTGAAAGTAATAATGTTATTGTTAATAAATAATATTTATTCCGTATTACCTTTTTAATTACGGTTACACAAATAACAATAAAAACAATTGACAGAGGCTGTGTATTTGCTTGTACATAGGAACTGAGTACCAAAAACGAGAAAGATATATACACAATAAAAGAACAAAATGCGAAAGAAAATTGATTTAATGTAAAACAAACTTACTAGTAATATTATTACTAGATAGTAATATTATAATTATATAGTGTTATCAATCTTTCTTCTTTGATCATTCTAGAAATTACTAAATCAGAAAAAACTTTTTGATTCGTAAGGATAAAATCCATTCTGTATTTAACAATATTCATTTTGCAATGTTTTCTTAATGCAATTTTACTATTACTTAAAACCACAACAAATTGCCAATTTATTAAAAATTCTCGAGGTTGTAACGTAACTATTGTTTCTCAAATGTTCTATCGATAGTAATCATTTGTTTAACGAAACGTTACTTTTAATTCAGTGCGTAATAGTAATACAACTTCAACTTACCTTCATATGAATTCGAGGGTTGGTCCTAATTTTGCAGAATATGCATATCCAAAATTGTAATAGCTGGTAAATAATATTATCACACTTTTAATAACGTCTTTACAAATTACTGGAACCTTTTTTTCAGAATCACAGTCATTTACTTTGGGCTTACTATGTAACACTCATTTCCTGAACTTCAGTTCTTTGACTTAATTTATTTGGTCCATTGTTATATTAGGGCTCGTGGCTAGCTCTTGGTCAGCGTGCTCCCTTTCCATGCTCGTTTTCCACTACGCGGCCCCGGGTTCAATTCCCGGTCGAGCCAAGACTATAGTGTGCGTTTTCCTTTCACTGTCCCAATATATGTTGCTGTGTGACGAGAAAAATCACTTCTCAGGTTGAGAAGATCGGAATATGACCTTTCTTTACACCACAAATAAGCATTTTATTAATTTTGTTTATTTTTCCTCCATCGCGAATATTGTTCGGATTATCCAAAATTTCAGATTTGCGAGTTTCCGATTAGCGAGGTTCTACAGTGGTTAATGTCGCAAATAGCATGTGCCTTCCGTCAAAGGGCATCATAAAATATGTGCAAAATTGAAATAGGTATTTCTTGCAAGCTATAAAGATATATTACCAATAATTCTTTCCGGAAGAGGGAAATGAATTATTAATCATTCTTTCCGGAAGAGGGAAATGAATTATTAAGTAAAATATTCTCAGAAAAGAGCAGTGAAGTCGCAAATCTCACAGGACTCGTTTACGACCTGTAAAACAACTTCACTGCGATTGTGTATTTCGGAGAAATATTTTGGCAGTAAATTTTTTGCATGCAAAAATTATGTTGTTTATTCAACAGATTTATTATGGTCAACAAAGGCATTATTAGAATTTATAGGGCTGGTTTCACCAACCGGAATCAAGATGATGATCCCGAGTTGATCCGGATCAACTTCAGTTTGATCCCGTTGTACGTTTCTCCACGCACTTGAAACGAATCAACCTGTCTGTCTCAGATCAAATTTGACTCGCAATTGATCCGGCGCTGAGCGGGGATCACCGAGCGGCCAGATCAGTTATTTCTCGGCTTGGTCGTCTAGCTATTCCAGTTTTCCGTATTTTTGAAGCAAATACCTGTAGTTGGACTTAGATTCAGTATGGAAGTATTTGCTAAGAAGTAGGATTGCGCGCAATATTTGTTGAGCAAATGTGTTTTTTAAGATAGTATTGTAAATAAAAGCAGGGTTAACACAATTGTAGGTTAGAATTCTCGGCATTGGGAAGTAAAATTTAAATATATTTTGGCTTCAAATTAGTGTAATTATAAGTATCATTAGTAAAATAGCATTTTGTTGGTTGTAGTTTATTGGAGGCGCTATTATTCCGCATTTCTATCTGATTTTTGTGATATCTGTATTGCAACTGGCGTGGGATAGTTTTATTTAATACTTTTTTTAGTGTAGTAATACTTTGAATTTTTGTTCTTGTTAAGTTAATTTGTGTCGTAAAAATGGAGTTTGTTTTCGAATGAAGTCATTGAAGATTTATTGTGGGAAGAGACACCACGAGTAATTCTCAAAAGAAGCGATTATTTTGAAATGTCAGAACGAGAATTAAAATTTTCTTTATATTTGCTCATTAAGCTTTCGAGTAATTCTCTTTCAACTGGAGAGAAATTGGGCGTCGTCTATGCATTCTTTCCAATGTCAGGTGAATCCATCACCGAACAAGAATACTACCACACGCAACCGATCACCACACAGACGGAACGAAATTAAATCAAAACAACTCGTTTCCTACAGCTGACCGCGAGAATACATACCCACAATGCATTGCAAAATTGTTGCCAACCGCGCATTTTCACGATTGGTTGTGAATCATGGGATCCGGATTAACTTCGAAGTCCCAAAACGTTGGTGAAACGCACAGGGATCAAGTCGGCCTTGACTCCGCGGATCGGGATCACGAAACACGGATCAACTACGACTCCTGGTTCGTGAAACTGGCCCATAGCACTTGAAATTAATCATGGTCTCTGGCTACCTTCCTTCCTCGATTCGAACACTGTAGTGTCCATAAACTGAACTGCGTATGGCCGGCAACTGAAATTCATGGACGTAAAAAAACCTTTTCACGACGGGAAATCCCGGCGACTGGTAGACGTGACACGGCCCCAGGTGTGTTGCGTCACAATAGCAGACGAAATCGTCGCCGTGGAGAGTCTCGTCTCGCCCGCCGCAACACGCGGTTAGTCGCCACTGCCTCATCTCTACTATTCACGGGAGGCGCCGCTGAGTCAGCATGTGCAACGTCCGGGAGGCAATCGGCACGTCCCTTGCGGCCTGGCCAGTGTTCTTGGCGGAAGAGCGAATAGCATGTCTTGAAGGATCAGAAGAATTTCAATTGAATGGGTTGTAACTACGAAGGTCTTTGAGAGAGAAAGGCAATGTGCTTTGGAACAAAATCGTTCTTTACTAACTTGTTTATTGCCGTCAAACACTTGACCAAATCCTCTTCTCTTTTCAAACAATTTTCAGAATGAAACCATCTCAGGACATTTTCATAGTTATTATGTTATTTGATAGTTATTGTCATTTTGCGTATTAGTCTTTTTTTCTCAGTAACTAATTTTCTTAATAATAATATCTTTGCTTACACGTGTTTTACTAAATATGTTCATAGTTTTAGGAATCTTGTGATTACCATCAGATTACCACCATATAAACCTAAATGTAGAATTAAGTAGAAACGTAGGTTTAGAATTCAATTCACAAAATTCAACAAAATTCACAAAATTCAATTCTACATTATAGAATTCCATAAAAAGGTGTCTCCTGATATTTTCACTTACAAAATGAATTTTCTAGTGAATATGCACCAAATTTCCTGCCACATTAGATTCTGATGAGGTTCAAGTAGTTTTTCACATGGGTACTTTGAAATATTGCTTGTCCATATTGTTTTTTTCTATATTCTTCTATTTATGATCACATTAATCTTGTATAAGATTTTTTCTTCGACAAAATGACATATTTTGAAATATTTGTTATTCTTTCCTCGATGGGGAATGCGGAGAAATCAATTCACGAATGAACGACGAGCGTATAAGCTTCTCTTTTTTCGTTCGATAAGGATCTCTGGCAGTTAACGAGAATGCCATTGTAATTTCATATTTCAATATGAAAGTATAAACTTTGCATCATGCATCATTATGTGTATCCTTACATACAGCTGCATTTCACTATGCAACATTTATTTCCTAAACTCTTCAATCATGCTTAGTTAAATAAATTGTCAGTTAGTTGATAGAATGGCCCATTTAATGGAGGAGTTAGCCAATTGTAACTTATAGACAAT
Source organism: Gryllus longicercus (assembly GCA_038098605.1). Lineage (NCBI taxonomy): Eukaryota > Metazoa > Arthropoda > Insecta > Orthoptera > Gryllidae > Gryllus > Gryllus longicercus. The sequence continues at coordinate 2,651,257 of JAZDUA010000105.1, forward strand.
TATTATGTTCTATATTTACAATTGTTTCTTTTGAATAGATAAATATTTGTCTTGTGAATTGTAGGTTTCGAGGTATCATGATACGAATACAATTTTTGTTTGTTGATTAGTGATTCCGGGCACATCAACAACTAATGTCGGTAGTCCCATAAGTGTTGTGGATGTTTTTCCTTGGGATGTAGCGGTAATATTCCCTCACTAGATGGTGAAATCCATCTCCGACGTACCTGTCGGCTAGCGGGGATTTTCCCAACCAGGTATCTCCCAAGCGCGAGGCACCATTCTAGACAGGACAAGCTCTAAGCTCCCGACTAGTCTTCCGGTATGTCTAGTGGTGTAGTACAAGTAAGTATAAGTGAAAGTAAGGGGTGAGTATAGGACAAGGAAGAGGAAGGAAAGATCGCGCGCGGTCCACGGCCTTTTTGTGAGAGTACTGCTCCGGCATTCACCTGGTACTGATCGGAGAAACGACACATAGCTAGCGATCGAGCAGCCAATCGATAGAATTCTCCTCCAGGCATCGCCTGAACTTCCTATCTATCTAGAGTCGAAAATACTGCCACCGTCGGGACTCGTAACGACTCCTGTCGCTCGGTCTGAGGCACTGCAGTGACATTAGTAGACGCACTGAGCCATCTCGCACACTAATTTTATGTTTGTGAAGTTTTTAATTCTTCTGATTTCTCCACTAATTATATTTTCAAAATGTACGGCTACACAACATAGTATATTCGAAAATATTTATTTTAAAGTTTAATGTGTCAGCTGCAAAAAACGTAAAGTAACGTCATATTGGTAAAAACTCAGGAGTTACAGTAAGATAATACAGAGTATTCCTGTAGATTGTGTTTTGTTAGTTATAAGTGACTAGTGTAATGTGACTGCCTTTAGGAGCACACAATATACTCATGCAGTTTTTCGTAGAAGACTGAGCGAAAGACATTCACCTCGGTGCCTAAATGAAGATAAAGACAGTTTGTTTGATATTTCTTTTGTGGGAGGAACCCAACTTTGCTTGTCCAGAGCAGAAAGTTTGGAAGATCCGGTTTTGGTCTTGAGAAATAACCGTTAAGAACTCGTGGGCGCAAACGCCATAAGTAACAATCCGGGACGTGTTTACTCATGAGCTGCCACATCAATATTCCTGTTATTTCTTTATATACACGTAAATTTTCAGAAACAACTACAAAATCAATCGAGGAACCACCAATCTTAAGAGTTAGTCGTTAACTAAATGTTCTGTAAATCTGTGTCTACGTGGGTAACGATAAACCTAACAAACGAATATCGTAAAATATTTGTTATATTTCTAAAAATTATATATTTGTAAAAAAACGAAGTTATTTAAATTTCTTCATGCGCTTTACTGTTATGCCCACAATACAATTGATGTATCCCAGAAGAGACTTTAACTGTTTGCACTTTGATTTGCGGATGCCCATTTTTTAATTTATTCGTGCTTATATGGAGATCCCATTTTAATAGCGCCCCTACACTAGCGATAAAAATGCTTGACCACTATTTGAAACACACATTTATTTATTAATATAGGCTTTTTTTGTGTATTGTTCAGCAGAGAATGTGAATTTACTACTTATGTACTCTTCGTGTACTTTCTATTTTTCTCAGTTTCTCTACGAGATACAAAATGCTGATTTTTCTTTTAACTTTGTACTTAAACCATATTTGATATTAACATATGTGTCATCCAGTAAATAAATTCTTCAAAAACTATCACATGAGGCCAATTCAATACGGAAGTTGTCATCGAATGGTAGAACTTTAAAATGACACAATAAAATATCGAAGGGAGCGCCAAGAAAAGTGCCCCATCAGCAGGTCATTACTTTTAGTTTCAAGTCGCACTGCCGATGAATAGACAGACATAACATGTAACTAATATACTTCGGTGTTTCTTCCAAAGTAAATTTTTTGAATTCACTATAAAAATGACAACAAAAAGTTGTCTCTCAGAGATATTATATGACAGTCATTATGTGACATGTGTGAGTTTAAAATAATATAATATTTATTTATCCTTATCCGTTTCTGTCGTGGTTTTGAGTAATGTATACATAACATTTTCAATGTGATTTGAATAATAATAAAGGATAGCAATTAACAAATACAATTTAAAGACGATCTAACAAGCATCATGCCTAAATATTTGAAGATATGAAGAATTAAAAAAAAGAATCTGAGGTAACTTCATATAGGAGTTTCTAAATATTGATTAAATGTTGTTTGAAAATATTAAATTAATTTGATATAATAATTATAATAATTTGTATAAAAAAGCAAATATTTTTTAAAATTAACAAAATGTTTAAATTACGGAAGTTACGGTATCTTTTCAAAAACTATGACGTTTTTACACAATGTACCGAAAATGAACACAGATAATGGCTCAAAAATTCAAACTTCAAGAAATGTGGGTTTATTAAAACGTGGTTGTGGGTTGAAATGTGGGTTTATTAAGTGTAAAATATACACTACGTCTACAATTTAGGGTATTGTATTGCGTATATATATATATATATATATATATATATATATATATATATATATATATATATATACACACTATATGGGGGGCGCGCGCGCTCCATCAGAAATATCTGTTATCTTGTGAATTTTAGGTTTAAAATATTCAAAAATTCACAATGTTAAAAATATTATAAAATCAACGCATTCACTCACATTGGTCTCAATATTGAAATTCACTTTCAAAGAAGATACAATATTCTTTAAAAACATATTCTTTTAAAGATTTTTTGAGGTTTTGGCATTAGAAGAGAACTCCGGACTATCTGGCGAAGGCCGTGATGCGATGGCTATCAGCAGGTACTTGACTTTAATCGGCTTCTCCTTTTGTCATCGGATCTGGGTCTGTTGCGGTCTGATTCATCCCTACCTATCTAGTCACAGACTAGTCTATTTTTCTCAGTTGCATGAAATTACAGCATCTATGCTCCAAGTATCGCTAGTACGTTTTCCACGTATTACAGCTGTAAATCGCACAGATTTAAATCGTAGCTTCTTGACAGTAATAGTGTAATGCAAAAGTAATATATATGAACAAGAAACATGACAGTTCATGGTATAAAATGATGTTACTTGTTCATATATCTTACTTTCGTATTAGTTCACTTTGCATCAATTAAAGTAAAATTAATGTTTGAAATGACAAAATATCCTACTATTTTATGAAATGTTAGATAATGTTACTTGACGAATTTCATGTTTATTTAATTTTCTGAGTTCATATTCTCTTTTGACTTGTAATATTCTTTGCGCCACATGTTGAAATAAACGCAATATGTCGACGAGACCCTGGCATATTTTTCAGACACGCAGACACCCATAAAATTTGATTGTCGAAATTTGTTTTATAGCCGTCTGCAGACTTTTTAGCTTGTAGAAAGGGGCTTATGTATTATGTAAAAATATTAAGTCAGGTAAAGATATAAACACTGAAATACTCTAAATGGGCTTCAAACTCACAACCTACGCAGATACGGCACTCAGTTGTGAAAACACACACGAAAACTTAGTCGTGTCGGTTTCCTGAGTCGGTCCATTTCACTTACTCAATTTCATTACCGCTTGAAGTGGATCAGGGCATCATGCCACAGCCGTGCTCTGACCGGAAGGCCCTAGAGTTCGAGTCCCAACGGTGGCGTATTTTCGACACTAGCTAGCGTCACAAGGTCGAATTCAGTCGATGTAGGGGAGGATTCTAGCGACCGGTTTTTCGTGATTTCTCCAATCTACACTGAGGAATGCCGGAGCGGTACCTAACAATCGAACAACGGACTGCGCGCGAACTTTCCCTCTTCCTTTTTCTATTAACATCCCCTTACGTACAAACACAATTACATATCACTATACTACCACACTTGTCGGGCATTTTGAGCTCGTCACGACTGGTTTGGTGCCATGCTGGTGAGAGATATGCGGATGGGGAAACATCGCAAGTCAATCCGTAGTTCGGCGCCGGATCTCACCATCCAGCGGGTGAAGAACACCGCCCCTCTCGTATGCACTACCCTTACAAAATGTACTGTAGCTGTTGACGCGCCTGGCAACGCGAAATAATCAGTCAATCGATTCCATTAATGAAATGTTGCAGAGCCTCTTCCGGAAGCAGCGGCGGCGGTGGCCGAGGCAGAGGCGGGCCGCCCTAAGCGCTCCTTGCTTCTGGCGAAGGCTGTGGGCTTTGGCAAGGGCCTCGTCATCGGCAAGGCGGCCGGCTTCGCCCTCGGGTGAGTTGCCTCCTGCAGAAACTTCACAAGCTTACTATGCGAGCGATGTGACCAGATTATAACATCATTAGGCATTTGTTAACCTCATTGAGCTTTGTTTTTACATTACATCAACATATAACAATGATTCAATGTTGAAAATTATCTGAAAATCACAGTTGGAACCGCGCATTTAAAGGTTTAAAAAGTAAATTCAGTGCAAGTACTTACATTAAACGTGTTATTAAGAAATATAATCAAATAATATAACGGTAAATTTTAACTACAGGTAGAATACTTAGTAGTGTGGCAAATATAGAAGGTAGTTTTGGGCGAAACATATATACCTTCAAGGACGTTTTACTTGTTGAAATTATATCTGTACATCAAGAGAACGATAGGTGTACAGTGTAGGCTTTGCAAAGCTTTTCCTTTCTCTAATGAAACAAATGGTCTTTTCAATTCTTGCTTTCACTACGACCTTACTGTGCTGTCAAAATATGTCTGTCTTTAATAATGCAGTTATCTGCTGAAGCTGACAATAAATTAAATCCGAATAAATAAAAATAGAGTTTCATTGAATATCACAAACGTTTCTACAACTAAGTCAGTTGTTGACAATTCAGAGACGATTGTGTACATATATGGAGAAAACACGAAAGCGAAAAATATGTATATTAAATTTTAAGCGCAGTAGATTGCAATTAATTTTTTCAGATACTTCTTCAGACACCTTTCAATTTCAATTTACAATAGAGCCAATCAAAATCAAAGTTGAAATCCGTCTTTATTGTCTCCAGAACTAGCCAGTCGACCTTAAATTGTTTTTCCAAACAGAGTTTGCAAGCGTGACTAATGAAAGGTATGGGTTAGTGTAATGCATATTCACAACTTGGTAGCTATTTCCATGTTTACTCAGAATTCTATATATCCTGCTGAATTCATCGTGTAGTTTTTGTCAAAATGAATCTTTATTTCTATGCTCTCTTATGACACCACGCGTGTGATGTAACAAGGTTAACTTTCCCTTTTACCTCATTAGGCTATTTTAGCTCATTAAGCTACACTTTTACAAGAATGATTGTATGTTGAAAATGATTTAAAATCACAAGTAAAACCACGCATTTAACCCTTCTTCAAAATGTAAAGAAAGTCAGTGCAAGTACTTTTTCTTTTATTTCAAAAATGTCTCTATCCTGGTATCGCAAAAGTGACAGATCTTACACACACACAAACACAAGTTTCTTCTAGAACAGGCAACTTTAGTCCAAGGTCTCATCAAATGTACATTTAGAATGGATAAACCTTCATAATTTCATTGATATTTCAAATGAAAATAAGTTTCCAAATATAATAAATAATGCATTAAATACCGACAAGAATTGACTAAACTTGTGTACTTTCAATAAGACGCGAAATTCATAAAATTAAATTGCAGCCAGTTTCAGACGAAGACGAAGCCAAACCTTTCAGACGAAAATTGATATTCCCCGCGGACGCCGAGCCGCACCTTGTGGCCAAACCCCTATCTTTCTGGACGAAAGCTGGCTGCTGACTACGGTGCTGGGTCCATTTTTAATAGACGGAAATATAGAAAGAGAGACAGAGTTATTGAAAAAATAAAACTTTTTTTGTATCAGGGAACTTTATAAAAGGTATATTATCATCAACATCTTGGTATCGATTTTAAGCATTAATTTTCTTTATAAAACGTATTAGAGAAATGAAAACTAGACCGATAATATGAAATGAAATATATAACACGATAAAATAAGTATCTAAAACATGAATGAAATGAACAACGAACTCACGCACTTAATGTAGTAAGAGATCTCAATAAGACTCTATCGAACCATAACTATGCATTTCTGTCTTCGTGCCACCAGATTGCAAGAAAGATTAAATTGATTTCAAAATCAGCCTGTGCCATTACTATTCCCAAGACCTACTCGACTGTCGGGATAATCCAGTCTGGCAGGCAGCACAAGGTCATGCGACATCAGTGAGTGCAGCAGTATCACGTCTGCAAGACGTGCAGGGAACTTTTACATGCGGTAAAACGGAGGCGTAAACAGAAGACATCGTGCCTCTTGCCCAGGCGTAGACGTGATCCAAATGATATCTAAAGGCCATAAAAGTTATTCAGTTATTTCATTTTTTTTCAAATACGGTAATTAATAATAGCTTGTATTATAAAAGAATTCGATGAATTTTAGTTACAGTATGGTAATAACTCGAAATCCCCGTTTTGTGAGAAAAAAAACGACACTCGACACCCTAATTGAATCCCTGTAATGTACGGCATCTAGAAGCGTATGTACCTAAACAACTACCTAACATATACCTAAATAAACCTAATATATATATATATATATATATATATATATATATATATATATATATATATATATATAAATTAATAAATAAATTCTTAATAACCTATATTTCCACTTCTCTATCCGAAACTATAGAGCATCCTCCTACCGAAGGTTAGCAGTGTTTCTTGTGATCGTTTATTTTGCGTGAGAGGAAGCATGGAAAACCTGACTGACGGGCTGCTCACGCTACACTAACCGCGAATTTCACGAATCAGCGGTTAGTGTAACGTAGGCCGACAAAGTCGGTCTGGAAGATAGTTAAATATTTATTTGACACCTCGTAACGTTTTACCGGCCAATCCGCATAGCCGCGATCTCTAAGGCAGTAGTGTCGTGGCGATCTAGGATCGCGGGTTCGAATCCCGCCTCGGGCATGGATGTATTTGTGGTCGTCACTTCACCTTTCATCATCATCATTCCATTAAAGAAGTATTTATGATTCCCTGCGCGGGCAGGAGGCCCTTGCCCTTAATGGAATGTGCAGTTGGCTTTAAAAAAAAAAAGTTTCACAGACTCCTTTTGGGATAGAAATGATGCTCCGTTAACTTTGACGACTCACCAAGAATAGTGCGTAGATCGTCCGTTCTTCCTACAGATATTGGCTACTATCGTTGTTATAACTTCAGAAACGTTTCCTTTTTTGGACAAAAGCATCTTGCCTTTCTGCTGAGGCATCGGCAGAAAGTCGTACTAAGGCAATTGTAAAATCAACTTACTTCACCACTGATCTAAGCACTATAATATTTCATCAAAAATAGTTAACAACTGTGTGTGACGTACTATGAGTGGTGGTACTATGGGAAAGATGCGAACTGTGCACGTTTCCTTGAGCTCTGGGGTCCTTTCCCTAACTCATATAATGTTACGTAGAATTATGAATACAGGTGGCAACGAGCGTTTTTCGTAAGATTTGATAAGAAAATATTCGCTCTAGTGTAACAACTATTTGTATCGACAAATAAGCTACATATGTGGGCTATAAACCCTTATCATATGTGTGATGTAATAATTTACTACCACGAGAACGTGAACGATTACTATGTTCCCCACTGAACTCAAGAAAATGAACACAGATGATGAAGCTAATTTATGGCCAGAAGAAAAATAAGAGGCTATCTCAGCATTTACTGAATATAATTAAGGGAAACTGAGCGAAAAACTTAATAGAGATGATAGTCAACGGCCCAGAAGCTGAGATACGGTTCGGTGAAATCGGCGAAAATACAAAATAAAAACATTGTTTCTTTTTGCTTTTGTTTTGTCAATTTTACTGATATATTTTTATTCCGTGCAATTTTATGACTAGTTTGTGAATTTATAAAAAAGAGCGGCTATCTCATCTTTTATTACTTTCTCGCATGAGTACGTATTGTAGATATGGTTATGCAATGCTTAAAAAAGTCATTGCAGAAATTTTGACGGAAATACACATTTTGTGGCTTTGTGATACCCAAAAGTGTCTTTTAGAACGGTATCTCTACGTCCGTCCGTCACTTAAATTGCTTCAATCTATTATTTGAAACAATATCTTTAAATCCTGGCACGCTTTCATGTATATTTATTTTCAAAATATGAGTTGTTTTCGCGTAATTTCGTACTAAATTATGACAATATTTTATAAATTCGCGCACAAAAATATTTTCCCTCAAACGACTCTATTTTTTGCTTTTAAAAGTTCGAAAGGATGGAGCAAAATATATTGATGTTTTTGTTCAAGAGCTCTTTTCATTAAAATGTGGAATTTTCAAAAATTAAATGTTTTTTGCAATATGCAATTATGCAATTTTTTGATTTACAAAACCTTGCTCTTAAGGCGGTTTGTTAGAGCTACCACTGCAGCCCCCTCTCTCTACATGTGTCTTGCGGCGGCGCCTGCGACAGGCCAGCTAGGCCGCCTCGCAATTTGGGATCAGGTGTGCCCCCACAGATCGATAATCTGCCTTACAGTGTTCGAGGAACACTTCGCCTGGTCCAAACACATTGAACCAACACGCACTCCGCACCAGCCTAGGCGGACAAAGTTTTGTGGACTCGCCACGAGGAAACCAAAGTCGTTACCCACCCACGCCATCGCGACGCGACGTTATGGGGCGAGTCTCATGACCTCACACGTCATTTCTCCTCCCACGCGCTGCATTGAGACATGTCTCTGACGCTGCATCTCCACGCAACACCCTTCCTTTCGGGGAAGATCTGACTTTTGATCAGGTGGCTATTTTTAGTGCCCTTTCTCTGTCTTGCGCGTCTGCTGTGAGCCGGTTGCAAGCCGTGATGCTACACAGCTATCTGCGGGATGGGGCCGCGCACTGAGAAAGTATTCATTTCAAAGAACTCGGGTGACGTCGAAATTTCAAAAGACCTTAGGGTAGCTAAACGGTCGCCGATGACACCGCATATGGGCAGAAGAAGCCACGGGATGCGTGTCTGGCAATCGCCGAAAACGAAGCCGGGGAGGGCCACGTGACCCCGCAATCCAAGAGAGGCAGCCGCAGCTCACATTCTGATGAGGAAGACGAGAGCGAGCATTTGTTTCTGATGAGAGAGAAGAGAATAGTGCATTGTGATGAAGGAAGCGATGACGAGAGGTCATTCGAAAGCAGGAGACGCGAGCGAGCAGTTCACATTCTAATGTAGGAGGCGAGAGCGAGTTCAGTTTCCGATGGGGGAGGCGAGAGCCAGAAAAGTTTCTTTTGTCACTGGGGGACGCCGCCAAACACCGCGCCGTGCGCCGCTACAGGGCGTTGCCGCGCACCGCGATTCGCCACACCGAAGCCGCGCCGCCGCCCGAATGCATCGCCGCAACATCGCGGACCGCTCCGTTGTCGCTCGGGCCAGGACGAACGGCAATGACTGTGAGCGTCCGACCTGGAGCCCAGGACTCACGACGGGCCGAGGCGCAACCACTGCTGCCACGAGCCACACCGTCTGCACGACCGATCAGGCGTTGCTAGCACCCGGGACGCCACCTGCTGTCCTGACCGCCTCGCGAAGGGGCGAGGAAGAGCCAAGCCACCCGTCGACCCACAGAGGGAAGCGAGGGTCGCGCTGTCGCTTGACCGCGCTGCACCGGACGGCCAGGGGAAGGGACCGATGCTTGCGTCACCGGGGTCATGGACGCCGGAGTGGGCGCCGTCCTGCCTGAAGAAGCGAACTCTGGCCTACAAGGCCATAAGTATAATAAGTTCGTTTTAAGAAAGATCTGGTTATCACGAAAGGCTTCACCTCGGAACTGCAGCCATGTGTGTAATACATTACGAGCGTGAGAGAAAGCTCTAACACGCACGAATCCTAGAAGAGTCTGCAGACTGAACAACCGGGGCAGCGTTGGATCGGTAATCAGATGAGCCGGAGCAGCCACCTGGGGGCTGGATGGTTACAACAGAGAGAAAGTTATGTAACGGTGCCAAAACTTGATGTTGAGATTTTGTTAGATAAATCTTGGAGGGAGGTCGCTGTACCACCGTTTGGCGCTTTGGAGTGCTCTAGTATTGTAATTTAGCAACACAATTGATTAGCACAAAAAGTTGGAAAATGTGCTGCCAGAGAGCTCCAACAACACCAACGAGCTAGAATATACTAGATAAGACTGGCTGACCCTGTAGTTTCAGCGGTCTTGGTGGAGCTCCGCCGAACTAGTGGCCGCCATGTTTTTAGAAGTCAAATCATACGAGTGGCGGTGAAACCGTCCGTAACCAGTGCCAAACGTAATGCTATTCAGCAATTTTCGCATCTCTGCCCCTGGCAGGTATCAGCTGTTGACAATTTCATCCAATCAGAAGCTTAAACGTCACCATAGGGACGTCGCTATTGTGGCGTTCAAGGGCCCGATTGGATGAAACCGTGAACAGCTGAGACCTGCCAGGTGCAAAGTTGCATAAATCGCAGTATAGAATATTTTGTTTCCCAGTGGGCGCTGCTTTGACTGCAAAAAACATGGCTTCAATTTGCTTCAAAGATGGAGGTACTTCAGCCGCTCTATGTAGTATATTCTAGCTCGTTGCTGTGCACGCACGAACGCAGCAACAATGAGCGAACGCTATTCAGCCAAAATTAATTTACGCACTAATGTATTAATTTTTAAAAACAATTTCTTTGAAAAACGAAAAATACTTTCCTTAGAGTTCTGCAAACAACCAAACCTTTCTGATCAGTTTTTAAAAGAGCCAAACATATCTTTCTGTACTTCAAAAGTATTACATAAATTTGACAAAGTAGGAACCAAAATAAGTGAGTAAATCCTAGTTAACATTGAAGCAACATAGAAAAAAATTACGGACAAACAAGTTCATTGTTTTGTAAATTTACTCGTTTTCTTAAAATATTTACTTCGAATATTTTTGTAAAATTTGGATTCTACAAACATGCATAATAAATTTCTCAAAAGTGAAACTTCTCACTCCAATAAATCTATCATTCGGCACGTTTATCATCAAATCAACTCATTTCACGTATTTATAAATTAACAGTAAGTCACCAAAACCTTGTAAAACATTTTGGGGATCATCAATTATTGAAAGAGAAAATAAAAAAAATGGACTGTCATAGATTTTTAAACCCCTAACAGAAACATCAAACATTTTTAATAATAGAAATAAAAAATCGCTTTAAAATAAATCCTTCCGCCCAAAATTGTACCAGTGAAGTACTAGTAGTTTCGGCCGACATCGTGCTTCTCAGCCACATTACTTATTATTTAAAAGATTACTGCGATAATGGGAAGAAATATGGGAGGAGCTCATGGGTTTCTTCCCGAAGGTTAGAGTGAAAGGTGCCAGAAAAGGGCGAGTTCCTACGAGATCAGTGTTGTCATTGTAGGTTGACAAAATTTCCCCAGTGCATGTGCGTGTCCAGCACCAAGTTTAAGCCTTTTCTGTAGACAAATCATATTGCATTGAAACACAAGGCAGAAGCCGCAGTCTTATTAATATATGAATTTTCAAATTACACATATTAAAAGAATACATAGTAATTATTTCGAACAACTCTCGCGTCGTTAATATTTACATTGTAACTGTAGGCTTACTTTATAATTTATGGACTAGTTTGAGCACAAATGCATTTATGGACTTTAAACACTCTTACCCAAATCGTACAGATTATTTTAATATTATTGTGAAAATACTTCTCAGAAGATAAATGTTGGTATATCAGTTAATAGTGGATCAAAAGTTTAAATGAATGTTATTATTTTGCACTTAATAATAATAATAATAATAATAATAATAATAATAATAATAATAATAATAATTCCAACGTTTTCTTGTTTTTCAGTACAAATAAAAGTGCAGGCCAATAATGTGCCATCACGCTCGTGACATTAAGAATTAACTTGTACAAAAAGTAACGAAATTTGTGTAGCGTAAAAATAAACAATTATGCAACTTTCCTTGGTTTCGCTTCCGTTCTCATTCAAATGTATGAGTTGGTCTGTCTTTGAATATGACATAAAGGGACGCCAGCGTCTTTCATAATCACAAAATGAACTATTTAGCAAAGTCATGCCGCGCAGTACATGTTTCGTTTGAATGGGCCTCGACGAATGAGTGTGTGTGTATTTAAGTTCCATGGAGATGCTTGGATCTAGCTTGATTTTATTGCAGAAAAGTTGCTGATGTTGCAAACTTGGTTGGGTAATACTTAATCTAAATATTATTTGCTATCCATTTTTACTGTATGTGAGTTCAATGTTTATTTGAATCAGACATAGCTCGCACTTTCTAAAGCGTTATCTGGTTCATATGATGTGGATTGAAATGTGTCGATCTATGTGGCTCCATAGCAATGGGTTCCATAAAATTTATAGGTTTCATAGGCCGTGCACCGTAGCATTAAGTAAATGTATGAAATCTAGAACTATAGAAATTCGAGATGCAACCACTAGATAGCGACACAGTCGATATTTGAATACTTATTATACGTTCTTTGCGTGTGTTGCGTTCTATTGAGATGTTCATTGTTGTGTTTCTCAATATGTTCTTAGTAGCAATTTCGTTTTATTTCATTATATTCATTGATTTTTTTCATTTTAGTTTATTTTTTGTTTAATTATTATAGTATATTAAATTACATTATAGTATATTAAATACAGTTATCTTATCTACTGATTATCAAAAAGAACATTAATTCAAACACAAACACACATTCCAGCCAAGCCGGCCTATGTCTTCAATCGTATTTGATTTGAGCTGAGCTGTCCTGATATACTATATTCTTTGAGCTGAACGCTCTCTGATTTCTTCATACCCATCTGAGTTGTATACTTCGACTCGAGCTGCGTCTTCTGCGGTCTTCTCATGTTTATGTTCGAACTTTGCTGAATGTCGACTGCTTCGCTTCAGTTGCTGAATTGATCTGTGCAGTATCATTTAGCCTAAGCTCACCCTATAATAATATTTCACGGAGGAAGGTATAATTTTCATCTGTATTTTCTTTTTTTTTTTATTTCGTTACAAATTTTCCCCTTAGACGAGAAGGTAAGGAATTTGTAACTTAAAGCACGTTTGCCTGCATTTAACAGACTTCTGTCATTTAACTAAACACATTAGTGTCTAAAACTAGAGCACGCAAAAGCATAAATGTAAATATTAGGATTACTCAAGTAATTTTGTTATTTCAAATTAATTATCAACTCTTCAACATAAGACTAATGAAACCTGAATTTGAAGTATGCAATTGAAGTTAATGTTTATTTTAACAAAACAGTGATATATAATAAATTACTTTACTTTTGTATTGTATATTTTTTTGAAAAGACTTAATATGTTTGTAACAAATAATGTACTTTAGCTTCCGGGTCAATGACCCCCATCTCGATCATGTTTTTGTCCAGTTTCCCTGATCCATTGAGCAAATGATCAGATGGCCCCTTGTTTTGCTTCTGGACGTAAATGTAGCTTCACTACGCGCACGTTTTGTTATGGGAAGAGTAGAGGTAAGGGCGAGTTGCTATTTTGTTAGCAATGCAAAAAAATCATACTTGCAATTCCTGTACCGATGAAATTAGTTATCTATTTTTTATAATGAGTTAACTATTCTATATTTTTTTGACAGAATAAATCTAAATCTTTATATTAGCCATTGGCTATTGGAATTGAAATTAATTAATTTACCTTCCATTCTTAATTTTACATATTAATTTTTAATTTTTGCTGATACAATTAATAATGAACTACTATTCAAATCTCTTTGAAATACAAAGTAATAATTAAGTTGATATCTATGCCATTAAGTAGTACACATTAATACAAGAAGAGTCCAGAAGTTAAGGTATTTAAGATGCCATACATAGACAGGCAAAAATGCTCTAAAATATGACATGAGTTTTAAAAAAATTATTAGAGGCTAATCATTTAAATTATTCAAATTTTATTTCTAATGGTGACATTAATACTAGCACTTAAGGAAACGTTTTCTTCATTGGTTCATCATTAAATTTAGTAATCTTCATTGGTTATCGATTTATTGGAAAGGAATCGTTTCACAACTGAAAATTATTCTTTATGACAAACCATATTTCAGCATTATGATTGCAAATTAAATTCACTGATAATTCTACGAAGGGTGAAGTGTGGGTTGAACTATTATTTTACGAATCTTTGAAATATAACATAATTGAAAGAACTAGTTTTTATTCAGTAAACTCACTTAATTTATTCACCAGTTCAGACACATATGTGCAATAATAAACAGAACACTACAGAACAAAGCAAGGAAAGACACAAAAATGAAGTTCTATAAGACAATGGCTGCTCCAGTGTTCCTGTATGGAAGTGAATCATGGATAATGAAAAAAGAGACCAAAGTAAGCTCCAAGCAGCAGAGATGAGATTTCTTAGGAAAGTTAAAGGCTGCATTAAACAAGACCAGATAAGAAATGAGGATATCCGTAAAGAACTAGATATATACAACATAAATGAAAGGATCTTAGAAAACAGAAAAGTATGGCGGCGCCATATCGAAAGAATGGAGGAAGATCGTATTCCACAATTAGTGATGAACTACCAACCGAAGGGAAGAAGAGATATCGGCCGACCCAGAAAGAGATGGTCCTGAAGTGCAAAGTGAGGACGGAACAGGCATTCCTGCCTAATCCTTGAAATGGAGAAGACGAAGAAGAAGAAGACGAATAATAATAATAATAATAATAATAATAATAATAATAATAATAATAATAATAATAATAAGAAGAAGAAGAAGAAGAAGAAGAAGAAGAAGAAGTTCAGACACAATCTGGCTAAATTGTATCATGTACAAAGGTGTCTGTTCTCAAAAGGTGTTTGATGCCACACGTTATCATAGGATGAAAAAAAGAAGACAAAATATTATAGCTATTAGTTATATAAAATATTAACGTATATTCATAGCCAAATTTAATCCTTATTTTTCATCACATGCTCGCAAAAATAATGTATAATTATAGTATTCACTGATATTCAACACATACAAATACATTTAAAACGCACGCAACACAACAAAAACGTTTCGTAAAAGCCACGAAAGCACAACGAAACACAACACACGGACGCTAGGTACCATCAATAACTTCGAACACGCGCAGAGCCGCCATGTTGCATATTTGTAGAATCCATAAGCATTTGTAGACCCGTTTCAAGACCTATGTTATAGAAAGCCTTATAGGTTCCATAAGTCTTTTTGGTTGATGTAGAAACACGTTGGACTATTTTATAGAACCAATAAGCTTATGGATTCCATTCGAACGTTTATGCAACCAGGCAGTCTAGAAGAAATTGTATCTTAATAAGGGCCTCCTTACCGTGACTTTTTCTAACAGTCACACACTTGCCCATACCACTTTTACAAAGGTTTTAAGTTTCAATTTTCTTGGCCATTCGTAAAAATAAGTTGAATGACAAGTTGCATGAACATAATAAAAGGTTATATTATAAGAGGACCAATCATTATAGCTTCATTTTCTTTTGATTAAGAACACTAACTGTAAGTGAAACCCCACATTCTACTCTGACACAAAAGTAATTTTATGAGCATAAAAGATTATTTAACTTTTTTCCCCTCAGAGCTGCATACGGAAAAAAATATGGTTACGGCGGTTATGGTGGCTACGACGGTTATGGCGGAGGCTACGGAGGCTACGGTGGCTACGGCGGCGGCCACGGCGGCGGCTACGGCTACGGCGGGAGCTATGGCGGCGGTTACAGCGGCGGCTACGGCTACAAGCACTACGGGTATGGCGACTACGATCGTTACTGGGGCCCTGTTGGGTATGGTGGTGGCGGGGGCTTCTATCCTAACGGTGGCTACGGGGGTCACGGAGGTTACGGCGGATACGGAGGCTACGGGCAAGGCGGGTTCGGGGGAGGGTTGCACTCGCACAGCCAGTCGTCCAGCGTGAGCTTCGGAGCCAACTTCGGAGGCGTCGGAGGCAGCTTCTCGGCCAGTCAAGCCAGCTCCGGAGCGGCCAGCTACGGGTGAGTGACGCGTCCTGTGCACCGCACCACAGCGCCAGCGCGCACCTGAGCCAAGCTGCACACTTCGCCTGCGCTAAGCCGTTCCCTTGCATTCCACCTAAACTACGCATTGTCTTGAGCTTAGCGGCACAATACTATAACGCCTGCGCTCTGTCGCACACCTTCCATTCCAGCCAAGCCGGCCTGTCTTCAATCGTATTTGACTTGAGCTGAGCTGTCCTGATATACTACATTCTTTGAGCTGAACGCTCTCTGATTTCTTCATACCCATCTGAGTTGTATACTTCGACTCGAGCTGCGTCTTCTGCGGTCTTCTCATGTTTATGTTCGAACTTTGCTGAATGTCGACTGCTTCGCTTCAGTTGCTGAATTGAGCTGTGCAGTATCATTTAGCCTAAGCTCACCCTATATTAATATTTCACGGAGGAAGGTATAGTTTTCATCTATATTTCCTTTTTTTTATCTCGTTACAAATTTTCCCTTTAGACGAGAAGGTAAGGAATTTGTAACTTAAAGCACGTTTGCCTGCATTTAACAGACTTCTGTCATTTAACTAAACACATTAGTGTCTAAAACTAGAGCACGCAAAAGCATAAATGTAAATATTAGGATTACTCAAGTAATTTTGTTATTTCAAATTAATTATCAACTCTTCAACATAAGACTAATGAAACCTGAATTTGAAGTATGCAATTGAAGTACGTTGATGTAATAACTCAGAATAATATTGATTGGAAACTACTGGAAATTCTTCAGAAATAATCATATCTTGATATCACCTATGTCTGTTCTTAAAATTTTTGTTAGTACGAAATAAATAAATAGTTATATTATTTCTATTGGTGAATACTAATAGTATCATGTGTTCTCTGTTAAGGAGAGTTAGGTATTGCACATCTTTAAAGAATCTTACAAATATTTTATAAATTATATGTGAATAATTTGTGCGATGCTTCTTGTTTGTAGAATTTTTAATTTTCATGTAAACTCACTGAAATAATGTCCTAACCTGAAATGGAAAATCCGTAGTTGATTTAACTTCTCGTGTTCTGCGCTAGACTTATGTGTTTTGATCCTTTTCAAATTTGTCCATATTGAGAAAACTAGTAAAAATATATCCTATTCTGGTCTTAATTTTTTTCTTTCCTAATGTAATGGTGAAATTATTTAAAGTCATAGATGTGCCGGCGAATACTTTTTGTACATTTTACCTGTTTGTAATTTACCTTCAAGAACTTGTTGATCTAATACTATTCTAGTAATCTCAAGGGGGAGGGGGACAGAGGCCAACCGATGAGTGTTTGCTTTCCCAGATTTTAATTTTTTAGAAAGCTGAAAACCAAAGATGCGCTTTTGATCAATATATGATGCAATTAATCACAAGTGTTTGTTATAATTCTAGTTATAACAGCCTCTTTAGCTGAGTAAAAATCAGCAGTATTCACTCAAAAAAATGAAGATACAGAATACATTTATGATTTTGTTGCTTTTTAATTGTTAGTATAATATGTAATACATTGCTACGTTATGAATAAACATTTGCCTTAGTAAAGATGTAATAGGTTTTGTCGTTAAATAAAAATAATGATGCTAGAATGTCGATATTTTTTCATTTACAAGCCATAAATTAAATAACGTTTTTGTGTTTAAATGAATGCACATGTCATGTATACTATTAGTTACATAAATATCGTGATTGATTAAAATAGTCAAAAACATCAAAATAATCAAAAGGGTATCGGAGCGTTCTCCCTTCGCAATATACGAGACCATTTAAATTTTAGAGTTAATGCACAATTTAATGTTGAAGCACATTTGGGAAATTGTGGAAATATCTAAATGCGGAAATAAGCTGTTAGTGTAGATTTAAAAAAAAACAACATTTATGTTCATTAGCTTTAGTTTGATAGTTTTATTTACAAGTTACACTTCATAATAATGTACATACGTGACCATTAAAACGATTAAATTCGGTAATTTTCTTCTCAAGAAACGTGAGAGCAAGGAGACAATCGGATACGACGCGACTTGGAAAATAAGGGAACATTGGATGGTGCACGCACAAATACTTTCACCTTCTTCAGATTTGGTAACTGCAAACATGCGTCGCAACGCGTTCGTCGTTACCTAACGCATCCATTTGGTTCCCCGCGGCCGTCCAACTCGCGCTATGGATCAAGCATCTTCAATGAGGTCGGACACCTTTCGCTGACGCCACGCCCCTCTCCCTGCCGTCGGCTCTTGAGCACAGACAGCATGCGCCGTCTGCCCCGGAAGGGCGGACAGTGATGTAATGGCCTAAGCTCCGACAACTTTCCTTGCCTGGTCAATACAAGCATTAATGATTGGCGCTATCGGTTCCAAAATTTTCTGTTTTCTTTTTGAAGGTTATTGCACGGGACGGAATTGCTTGCAATAAAATACGAAAAAACGTAGTAGATTTGTATGCATTCATTTTTGAAAAATATGTAAAAACAAGTGGGGTTGCGCAAAAAATGAAAAAAATATAGTGTAGATATTTTACAGAAAAATTTAAAGTGCCTTAGGGACTTCACGTAAAGTTTCCCCAAAAAATTAAAATATCTTGATGATCTCCAGAATGGCACAACTATATTTTACTCCTGGCGTATTTGTCAAGTTTAAGCTCAAAAGTTGACAGAGGTACCAGACAGACAGGTACACATCCCGATTTTCGGGTACAAAATTGCGTGCATCTTTTTGCCCCTTACATCAATTTTAATCGTATTTGGAATAACACTAGTAGATCTTGTGAAGTGCCTGCGAAGTTACAATCAAAAGAATCTTAAGTACGGTCTATACGATCGACAATTCTAAACCTATTGTTCAGGTTTTTCCGATACTCTTTCTCCCTATTCTAGTTTGGGGAGAAAAATGCACATTCATAATGGTGTTGAAAGTTGCTCTATACAAGCTTTTTCAAATTTTCGAACACGACATTTTCGTCACTGATCTGGCCTGGAAATGAATTCGTATAGGCTGAACGAACGTTTTACTTCCCAGAATATGACATTAATCTGCGCCTAGTAATGTAGTAAATTTGATGTGAAATACAAAACATGTATTCGTAGAAACACTATGCAGTGTTGTTTATGGGGAGTCAATGCGCTCGCGATCGCCTGTACGGCGTAGTCTATGACGAATATGGGGCGGGGAAAGGGAACATGTCATCTTATCCAAATTGTTTTGTAATTGAACATTGTTTTACTTAAAACAATTACCAAATATTATTCGTGTCACATTTCAACGCCCGGCATTTCACGAATACGTTCTGAATTCTGCTTCCCTGACAACAAAGGAATATATGCTTCAAGAAGAGCGCTAAGAAAATAGTCTGAAGGAATGTTGGTTCTACTTAAGTCGAGTTATGCATGAAACGTGAGCAAGTACGGTTGCAATTAAACTGCGTAAACACCAGTGAACCCTTGTGTTTGACAATTCACGGTGAAAAACCAAAGTAGTAGAAACGCAGTATTCATTGCTTTGTTTAACAGAAAGACGATTCGAGGAACACATATTGGTAATCTGAGATCCCTTTCGGCATGTAAATAAAATAATACGAAAAAATCTATATTAATAAGTAAAATATGTAATTATACCAAAATTTGTTAAAATACGGAAAGTATAGTTTGAATGAATTCAGAATTTCTTGAAATCTCTAAATAATATTAAATGCAGACATTTGTACAGAGCACGCCGCGGAAAACATTTCCTGGAAGATGGGCGATATGCGTTATTCCAAATGAGATTTTATAAGCTAGAGCTCCGAATTTTTTTAGACCACCAAGATTGCACTGCAACTGTTTTATTCTGTTCCTAGTATTAGAGAATAAAACTTATTAATATACAAAACTGTGTACAACTTGAACGGTAAGCAAACTTATCTCGTCGGCGGCAAATTCCCACATTAAGCATTCGACTTTCAATAGTTTTCAGGAATAAAACATTTTCCATTTTCCAACTAGCAGGTGCTGTATTTGAAACCAATTTCGGAGATTGTAATTGGTCTTTTGAGAAAATTCTAGTCTTGAAATATTTTCTAGATAGGATTTGATTGCATCTGGGCAGAAGGAAATATTGGTGTAAAAATTCATATTTTTATATTAATCCGTAACAAGTTCAACAACAAGAGGTATGTGAAGAGATTTTTGACAGAACAAATATACTGCTCGAATAAAAATACGTGAAAGTTCTGAAGAATATATTTGATTGTCATAATTTCAACTTAACTCTATTGAGTAGCCTACTACTGGAAGGAGAGTGGGGATTTTATCGATCGTCCTGGAGGGTCAACTCCTCCTCCTCTTTCCTCTTCTTCTTCATATTTCGTTTCTTCTTCTTTAACTTTGACTGGTAGTTGGGTAAGGTAAGTCGACTGCTTTGCTAGTGGCGTGATTTGGGTCCACTCCTTTTTACAACAATGTTTGCTGCGCGATCGTCGGGGCTGTCGGGATCTACGAATTCCTTAAGTGACCATTTTTTCGGGATAATCGCCTGCAAGATCCTTAGAAGAATTCCTTATTTTTTAATGGAAATTCAATAAGGAAATGGCATCATTACAACACATCCCACGAATGAGA
This sequence comes from Gryllus longicercus, assembly GCA_038098605.1. NCBI lineage: Eukaryota > Metazoa > Arthropoda > Insecta > Orthoptera > Gryllidae > Gryllus > Gryllus longicercus. The sequence goes on from JAZDUA010000105.1 coordinate 2,671,923, forward strand.
GTGTAGATTGCGACGTAGTCAGTAGCGACGAGTACTTGGTTGTACGACAGACGCCGCGTCCTAGGCCCAGGTGCTAACATTTCGGCTGCCACTCGCGGAATGGCGGCGGAAACGTTGGCACTTGTGCCTAGGACGCGGCGTCTCCCGGACAGCCAAGTAGTTAATGACGAAGTTCACAAAAGACACGTCGCGTGAATCCCGCAACGTAACCCAGTCGGAGACGACGGCAGCCGGGCTTTGCGCCGCCAGGTCAGTCGCCTGCGCGGCGCCCGCGGTGCTAACGGATGCGCTAACCGACAGTCGGCGTGCTCCGTGTTTAGCTTCTGTTGACTCCCCATGTCAAATCGTGTGGCGTGGCCTGGCGTCGCGCCGCGCCGCAGCCTTGGCCTAGAACGCACATCTTAGCGCATGCGCAATCGCCTCTGTGGGGCCGCTTTCATTCAGAAGTCCACGCAGCAGTTCTTAGCACTTGTACGGTTATCGTGTTTTCAACAAAACAAAATAACCGTATATTTCGCGAAGTTGAAAAAGAGTTTACTAAATAACTTGTTAAATATAGGTAGTTCACTTGTTAAATTGGTAGTTCTCTTGATATGATCTATACTGCGATTTATGCAACTCTGCCTCTCTCAGGCAGCTGTTGGCGGTTTCATCTAATTGGAAACTTGAACGTCACCATAGCGATGTCACTATGGTGACGTTCAAGCTCCCGACTGGATGCAACTAACAACAGCTGATACCTGCCAGAGGCAAAGTTGCGAAAATAGCAGTAAATAAGTTAATGCGTTGTATAATGATTTCCTGATGTTCATACGTCGATTAAGTACCGCGTCCGCTTCTACTCGTGACATATGAAATCGTTATCCATTACTAAGATAACATTTTTACTGAAACCTGACGATCGCTAATTTTAACAATTACAAGTCATCATTTTATCGTAAATGTTTACATTTACTTTCATCATGCTTATCTCCATCCTTATCGCATCGCACAAGCATGCTTATATTCTCCCCCATATGTCACATAAAGTTTTTACTGTTTTTTGACTAAATAAATCTAAATCTAAATACCATTCTGTATAATGAATCTGTATAGTATTCATAAACGGAAAAAATGATCTGCTTTTTTGAACAATTTACTGTTTGAACTCTTAGAGAGGCAGCAAAAAAAAATTGGTTTGATAAACTCCACGATGAAACTTTTCGGGATAGTACCCACAGTCATGTGAAGCGAAAATGCGTCTGTATGGAAATGGAGAGAAATCGGCTTTGGCAGTATCGTCTCTTGGAAGATCGGATAGGGTTTACCTAAATATTGTTCGACCTGTATTTCGCTATTAAAAAGTGTTCAACAGAAGAAATTGATGCAAGATACCGAACATTGAAAAGCAAATGTTCTAAACGTCAATTCATATTTTGATTTTTTTTCGGACTCACAATTACCCCGTTTCAACTTATTAGTCGATGATGTGACCCCTCAGATTTTATGGTGTGTGTACTTGGAAGTTCTTTTAGATATTAAACTCAACTGGGATAAGCATGTAATTTACACGCTAGGGAAAATTTAATTTTGTTGATGCATGCACTTAAAAAAGGAATCCTAATGCTATTTTTAGCTTTTGCATTTATCTAATTTGGAATTAGGAGCAGCTTGCTGAGATCCTTATACAATGAGACGAAGACAAAGCCTAGATAAAATTCAAAGACGCGCAGAAAAAATATCATTAGTTAAACAAAGCACATTCGTAGCGCCGATTTGGGAATCGTTACAATTGCGAAGAAAAAGGGCCAAGCTTAGCGCTTTTCAAAGCTTACACTAGGGAATCGGCGCCAAGTAAAATTCAGAACTGAATCAAGAGACCATTGTTACGAATTTATACGAAAGAAGCAAAGGACACACATTACAAATATCTTCATGAATATGACAATAAATGATTGAAACAGTTGACTCTGGAGACTGAAACCTCTCATCGAAGCAATAAGAAAGAAGTTAGATGTAATACTCGTATCAATTACAAGTGTTTTTGGTTAGTTTATTTTATCGGAATTATTATTAACATATTATTATAGTTGTTACCATTATGTATACAAATTGTTACCAGTAGATTTGACTATTTGCAGGGTATATTTACTAATCTATCTAATAGGTTTTCCAAGGGGTGATGTAACGTAACATTTAATGTTGCAGGTATGGAAGATAATGCAGTGTGCCACAAATAACCAGATGCCAAGTCTACAAATTATTTCCCAGATCTACAGAGTAGTAATTTCAGGATTGAATTTACATTTTTACTCTACATTTTATCATTATTGCTCAATATTTTTGAAAATTTCTACATTATGAAACTTATTTATTAATGCTATAAATAAAATAGATTGTATTAACCATCCATCACAATGTTCATATGCCTGCCTGGAAGCTTACATATCTTTTCCATCCTCTCACTTTTCAAGCTTCCGCAGAACTTTTCTTAGATATATTGTTATTTTGTAGTGTTAATTTATATTAATATACATTTTTACATATATGTTCCTTTTTATTTTTATTTTCAAATGCAAAAGACACATAAGTACAAACTTCAAATCAGCATCATCGAATTACAAAAAACCTCACTTGGTAAAAAAGCTTCATTTTGTGAAGCAATTTGTTTAGAACTTTGTGAAGGTAGATAGCAAGACCATAAGACTGCCAAGAATGAGGTCATAGGTCTCGGAAATGCTGAAATTAATCAGGACAAATTATCCTGTGCTGCGATTATTGGTATATTATATATATTATTATGGCTGTAGCTTGTATTGAGAGTCAGGTTTGCGTTTGTCAACCATCCAAATTCTTAATACTTTTTGTTTCATAACTGAGTTATTAACACTTTCGAAAACGCAAAAATGCATGCCCGGAAATAGGTTTTGGATATTAAGTAGGAAAAATATAATATCACAAAATATAACCTCTAAATATAATTAAAGTAAGTTCGGGTAATATGGAATATCGTGTTTATTTGTTAGTATTGTATTGTAATGAAACTGTTTAGATCAGAGTTTGAAATGAACCCAGACTTCAACTATTTGCAATTACATATGTGTTTTGAAAATTTAAAAACAAACTTTTTTAATACCAATAATTTTATTTTGTTTTTAACGTTGCATTTGAAGGGTATTATGAAATAGTCTGGTAATATGAAATAGGGACGTCAAAATGATAAAAATGAAATAAGGTTGAAAAAAAATACAATGACAATCTGACATTACAAAACAATTCATATATTTTTCATAGTTAACTTCACATGTTCACAATTTCAAATCTAATCTTCCTCCTCTGCTCGAGAACAGTCAAGGTAGGCCCACAGGGAAACGAATAAATATTTCACCCAAATCTTTCCCCGTCTATCTTCTGTGCCATACCAGAAAACTCTCTAAGGCATTTAATAGAGTGAAATATGCATCGAACGAATGATTACTTTAGATTGGGATGCTACAAAAGTCTATACCAAAAAAACAAAAAAACACATGAGGACAAAGTGTCAACAAACTTTGTGTTCCGTACTTGAGAGTCTCAACGAGACATTCTTTTGCGAAGCATGGCACCGGAACATTATGTTGAATAAATGACTAGATGGCGTTGAAAATCGAGGTTCCGCAAGCATTTAGGAAGGGGTATTCTTTCTGCTGGCAGCAAGCGAAACGACCGGTATTAATTTTACAGACTTGGGCTGGGTAACGTTTTGGTGTTAGGAACCGGGAAACTTACGTTAATTGAGTGAATTTGTTTATGTGTAATATATATTTGGTAATTTAGGGTATCATTTTTAGCTTGTGTTGTAATTTGTAAATTTAGTGATCCATGTAAAATAGACTTCGTACGTGAGAAATTATTGGAGAATAGATATATAGCTGGATATTAAAATTGTTTTAAGTTAAATAAAATAACAGGCACTCGCGAGTTGGCGCTCCATCCGAGGCAGGAAATGAAAGTCGCGTTCGCAGACCGCATTTATTGAATAGATCGGATTATAAAATATTATTATCAACACAAGGTTTTCGGGGAACATTACAAAAATTCTCCCGCTGCTAGAATTTACAACGATAGAAGGAGCATCGTGAGGACATCCCACCGAAGGTATCCGGACAGAAGACATCTTGAAGACCAGCGTAGAAGATATTTCGGTAAGCTTACGAACATTTATACGAATGAAATACCGTACGGAATTTGTGAATGTACAAATTAAAGATAATTCAAGTCATTAATGAGCTCAAAGACAAAAAATGTAAGTCTGTAGACTAATGTTAACTATTTATTATTAAAGAAAAAAGGCTGATAGAAGTTACCGACAGATTTTTAATAACAGGATAATACAGCAGAACGTCCAGGAATTACCTTTCTGTACAGAGACACACGTCCACATATAATAATAAAATATTAAAGTAAAGTATTATATGTCCCACCCATGCTTGTAAAGTCAGTGTAATGTTTGAAATAGCAAAATTAATTAATATTATAATAAATTTAGTATTAACAGGCAACATAAATAATTAACATTAGTAGAAAAAGGGCATCATCACAAATGGCTGCTCAATCCGAGGCAGAATAAAATACATAATTAAATGAATAAAATCGTAAACCATATCACTTCAGAAAACTTCCAGAAGATACATTCTGCAACATCTTTGTCTGGTCCAGACGATGGTATGAACTCTACTTCAAATACACTGAAATGTATTCCGCATAAACCGACATACTATTTTGAAATCAACATCGTCTAACCTAAACGTGAAGAACTGCAAGCTACAAAAGAAGCATAAAGTAATAAAAAGCAACTCTGATGGTGTACTTCGCCCTTAGAAAACTAACTAATTGGCTTTTCGAAACCTACCTACGTATATTTTTAGAAACAGAAAAACGAATCTTCTCGGTAGCAGGGGTGGTGCATGTGGTGAGTGACACTCACTATAGAGCACCATACGAGCAATCTGAAGTAATTTACCTCTGTTACACTTGGCTGCAACTCTTTACAGAAGAATAAGCTCGGTATTCCATATTACCTGTCGTTTCCATAATACCCGAACATTCTGTAAAAAAAATTGCTTTTTGTGGTCCGCTCAAAATACTTCCAGATCCTTTACTTACGCCTTCCTAAAAGTATTCTCTGATAAGTTTCACTTAAAGTTGCAAAATAAAACAAATTTCTATAATACACCTAAGTCAAAATGACGCATGATATTTTCATAAAATTGTTCATGAAAATTATGTAGACTATCAACCCGTATTAGCGATAATTCCTTTTCAGATTGATTGGTTTGTGTTTCCGGACGTGTCAACTGCTAAGATGATTAGTCCTGTTAGTGTAGTGTAGTTTATCGCGGGCGTTGACTGTAATTTTCCCCGCCGGATGGCGAGATCCGGAACCGTCGACGCGCAGGGTTTTCCTCAACCAGGTATCTCCCACCAGCAAGGAACCGCCCCAGACGACACAAGTTCTTTAGTTCCAGACTGGTCTGCCGATGTGTGTATTTGTGAAGTGCACGTCAGAATAAATGTGTGTAAGTAAGAGGTGAGGATAAGACAAGGAAGAGGAAGTAAACAAGTGATGCTACAGAATGGCACAAAATTTCTCGTACTAGTTAGTTTTCTAATTCAATTGGTCTGGGCGATTTTTTTCTAATTTCACTGGTCTGGGTAAAAACGAAATTTGAAGGGTTTTTTTTGCAGCAAACTTTTGGGGTTTTAAAAAACTTCACTCAAATGAAGCTCATCCACTGAAAAATGCAAAAAATGTATACAAATTGCTGGAAATATGCATATTAACGGCGTGCGAGATATTTAAAAAAATACATTTGCCTAATTTTGGGGGGAAAACAGCAAAATGGATTTTATATCATCTTAAACGGTGCATTTAGCACGATCCGTAAAAAAAGTTTGAAGAAAAAATTTGGAGGTGTTTTTTGAGAAAATGGCGTTTGAGCGTTTCTGAAAAATACGGATATTTGAGCTCACTTTCAGAGAAAATATTGTGTTTTCGAGAAACTTTGTAACACATCATTTTGAAGCACACGCACCTCTATACTCGTATGCAATAGTGCATACAAATCACCAGTAATATAAATATTAACGACGTGAGAGTGAAGTAAAATAAAGAATTGTGTAATTTTTGAAGAAAGAAACGAATAGAGCAACCTGAAGTTAACGTTATCTGATACAGTACATTGAGCACGAAGCCTACCAAAAGTTTAAGGAAACAAATTGCGCTGTTAGGAACAATTTTTTTTTGTTTTTCACATTGTTCTTTAATATTACACATGTTTCACTCAATATTGGGAGAAAACTAATAAAATGTTCAAAAATAATGTACATAATCTTAATGAGAAAACTAATTCTGGAGAACAAATTTCATTCGAGGGGAAAATCTCTATCTTCAATTTGTAGTTGTTGGAAGTCGGCGAACAAATTTCAATATTTTGGAAAATTCAGAGTTAACAATGAAAATCGGACCTATGCTACCTTTAAAGGTGTATTACACTCTTTTCTTACAAGAAATGTAAAAAAAATTGAATCCATTTAAGGGTAATTTTTGAAAATGTTCCAGGGACTTTATGTAAAGTACCTCCAAAAATAATGAATTATTGGTCATGGCTCGTCTTTTATAGTACTACTCCGGCATATGCCTAGTGTTAATCGGAGAAACTACGGGAAACTACCGATAAGAGAAGCCGGTCGCTAAATTCTCCTCCAGACAGCAGCTGAACTCAATCTAGCTTTCTAGCCAGTGCACACTGGGACAGAAGGGGGTGGTCAAAGTGGGACAAAAATATAAAAATCAATATAAAAAATGTCCTAAAATATTTTATCATGATGAATGGATTATAGACATTCTGGAGCATATTGGATCGTTATTGGATTTTTTTAAAAACATTTTGTATTTGAGATTAGGCAGCAGTGAATGCAAGCATATGATTGTCGTATAAGCTGCACCGCAGCTGCCGGTTTGGAGTAAGTTTTTTTAACGTTGTATTTTCCTGCAATTATTCATTTTATGGCCACACTATGTCTCTATCCTACAAAGACATTTGTGAGTATTGAATTACTACGATTAAATTAATTATCAACATATTTTATATAAATATTTATAACGATGGATTGTAGGTTATGTTGTCCATCAACAAATATTCAATTGACCTACAAAAAATCTGTTAACTGCGGTAGAGTTGAAACTTGATGTAAGTGAGTTTATAGACAGTATTTACGTTAAAATTAGCTGCACCCTTGTGCACATTTGCTGTAAAATTGCATTTCCGTGTAGCAATACGTATTGCGTGTTATTTTAAGAATGAACCAGTTATCGTAATCGGGATCCAGTAGAAGTATTGTGGACAGAAAAGAACGATAAACTATCTGTATTAGAGTTTATTAAAAGCCTTTTAGATATTTCTGGTTGTTGTGAGAACTACTTGAATAAATTATCAATCAACGTGGATACATTTTGTAGTAATTATAAGATGTTGCAGAAGTGTTACCATATGATATATCGTTTCGAAGAGCGCTATAAGGATTGGTTAGAGAAATATTTTAAATTACTAGCTCTTTTAAACAGTAGTCCTGGAGTCTGTGGAAAGATGTCTGTACCTTGTAAATGAATAGGAAGGCCGGAAAGACTCTTCGATGATGCCTTTGACAAAACTAAAAGAACAAAAACTTCACATCTTAGAGACTCAAATTCCCCTAGCGAACTTGCTTTTGCCACATGCCAAAACGTAAGAGAAAGTGGGAATATGGAGTGTTGATAAAGAATGCTCTGAGAACATTAATCGAGCAAAGAAGATTACTTGTATTAACTGTTATCAGAGTACCGCAATCTCTTCTTCGAAAATCGTGAAGTACATCCGCCAGGAATCCTTAGCTCTAATGTTGGATGCAGATATGTCAAAGGATGTGTACATAATGCTTAGAACTTGTGCTAGAGACAAAAATGTTGAGTTATAGCCATCATATCACAAAATTCAAGAAGCAAAGCTTATGTATTACCCTTGTGGCGTCTTTGCCGGGGCAAATAATTACAGACGTGAACGGCTTGTAAATATTTAGTATTTATTAGAATAAAAATACTCCGACACCAAAATACTATATACAATATTTACAAATAAATTTGACCGTTACAAGAAGGAACCTTCCCTGGTTACCACCACCGCTGGCCCGATAATTAATTACCATATCCGGTGTGATGCACCAGTACCTTACGCGAGCATACATGCGAGTATGCCGCACCGACCGTCACGACGTAGCACGCCGGCTTCGGTTCCCCGCCTCGGTAGCCTATGCATTACAATGCAACGCCGCGCACAACCCACACGACGCCCTACCGACGCGTCCAAACCTGAAGAATCAGAAGAACAGAAGGAAGCTCTTAAGACGGAGTCCGCTTATATACCCTCTGGGCAGGCTGACGGAACCGCGTCACCCGCAGTATCCGCCGACGCGTTTCCGCCGGCTTCGGGGTTTCCAAGCATGCACCCACGACACGGCACCCCTTCCCATCCGCTCCCTAAGCCTTTGTGCAGCCCAGCGTCACTTCCGCCAGCGCTGTCCACATGGCTGATATAGTACGTTTGTGCTGGCGACAGATATGACGCCACAAACTCCTCTTTACCCCCCCGGGAATTTTCGTCGCAGTTGCAATCAACACAGAAGGAAAATTCCACAAGTGTGAAAATCCTAGGCCGATCGGCTCACATTATATACAACTGCGCCTGACTTGGCTAATACACAGATAAAGAAAACAAACAGAGAAGGCCCTACTAACCTACCCCATTGACATATTTTTACACTCACATTGTACATTGTACTTGAAATATTAAAGATCTTGCCGTACGGTCGGTCCCTCTTATGCATTGTTAAGATTTTTCAGCCTGGTGTGATAACCTCAAATAACCATAGTATGTTCCTTTTCCTTTTACAACCAAATTCTTGAATTAAATTAATTTTGTACAATACACCCACTACCAAAATGACACATACAATATCACCAATATAGCCACAAACATTACATCAATAAACATTCAAAATCAGATACAGTTCTATACACCAAACTGACACACTGAATTACAAAACCCTATACAGTGATAAATGCACAAAAAACAACAACAATAACTAAATTTTACCCTGTTTTACATTTAAAACCACATACAGTGATACACTTAAAATGAAACAAATAACCAATTTTTACATCTCTCTCTTGAAGGATTGTACAAAGTTTTCTTCTTGCCAGAATGAATATAAATGAATACAAAAGTTCATGATATTTGCTGGAAACTATTCTTTCGTAGGTTTCTTGGGAAAAGTTTACTCAATCTTGACACAACACAACAAACATCACATTCACTTATACATCATTCTTCTTGCACTATTTGTTTTGCACTGTGTTCCAGCGTTCTCGGCGCACACATATCGGCATTGCCGGGTGCAGTGTGCCCCTCTGCAACTTCGGACACTGTCGGGCGCTCATTTTCAAACACCCTACTGAGAATGTCAGCATTTACGTTCAATATCCCTTTCCTATGGCTTATGATAATGTTGTAATGCTGAATCGCCAGAGACCACCTAAGCAATCTAGGATTATTCCCAGCATTCTGTTGTAACCAGACTAACGGGTTATGATCCGTTTCTATCTTTAGCAAAACATTACCGTCTAAATAGTAACGCAACTTCCCTAAACCCCAAATTAAAGCAGCACACTCTTTCTCCGTGGTGCTCCATTTTAATTCCCCGTCTGAGAATTTTTTACTGAGAAAAAGAATCGGATTTTCATTCCCTTCCTGATCTAACTGTGATAACACAATGGCTGCTCCCCTAAGTGCCGCATCACATTGCAGTAAAAATGGCTTACTAAAATCAGGTGCATGTGTGACTGCCCCCTGACACAGTGCGTCGCGAAGCTGTATAAACGAGTTTTCGCACTCTTCCGACCACCGGATTTTGCCTTGCCTATGTGTTCCCCTCAATAGATCAGTGAGCGCAGCTGATTTCTCCGAGAAATTTCTGATGAACCGTTTATAATACGATATCAGACCTATAAATTTACGGATTTCCTTTTTTGTCGTAGGCCGTGGATATTCTTTTATTGCTTGAACCTTGGCTTCATTTGGTCTCATCAGACCACTGCCAATCTCGTATCCTAAGAACGTAACCGATTTCCTAGCGAACTTACATTTCGCCGGTTGCACGCGTAAATTGGCCTCACGTAACTTTTGGAATACTATTCTGAGATGTTTGCAGTGATCATCCCAGTTGTCGCTAAAGATTGCAATGTCGTCCATATATGGGACGGCGAACTCCGCGCAATCTTTCAGTAATGCCTCCATAAGCTTACTGCAAACATATGGTGCATTTTTGATGCCGAAAGGCATCCTGAGGGGTTTATAAGACCCGAATTTTGTCGTAAAGGTGGCATACCGTTGAGCGCGCTCGCTCATTTGGATCTGCCAAAATCCTTTACATAAGTCAGTTGTTGTTATGATTTTGGCCCTCGCAACTGTTTCAATTCGCTCGGCTAAACTCGGAAGCGGAAAATATTCAGTACGAATAACCTGATTTAACTTGCGGTAGTCAATACATGGCCTGGGTTTTTTCCGGGTGCTTCCACCAAAATCATGGGGGATGTGAAATCAGAATCTGAAGGCTCGATGATACCATCCCTTAGCATTTTCGTGATTTCATCCTGGAGGATTTTAGTTTGCCGATGAGACGTGCGATACGGAGCGCTCCTCACCCTTGCATTTTCGTCCAGCAATTCAATGTCCATCTGAACGTTTTTAGTGAGCCCTGGCCTATCAGAAAAGATGTCCCTAAACTCAATTACAAGCTCTCTCAGCCTTTCACTTCCTTCCGGATCCATTTCTGTGCCTGCGAGCATTGCCTCTACAACAAATTCCTCCGGTTCTAATTTTAAGGCGTATTTCTCTATTCCGTCCTCCATAAATTCACCCATTTGTCCTTGATTGACAATAAAGTTTACATACCCTGTCCTTTGTACGTATGCTTTGATCATATTGACATGATATACATTGTCTGTACTTTTGTTCGGCATTTGAATGACGTAATTCGTGTCAGACACCTTCTCTACAATCTCTCCCGGTCCTATCCATTGCACAGATAATTTACGCACCTTGTTCGGAGCAAACACTAATACTTTGTCTCCTACATTAAATGTACGTATCACCGCTTTCTTATCATACCAGGTTTTTCTTTTCACCTGAAGTGCCGATAGTTTTTCATGAGCTGAGTCTCTAATTACCTTCAATCTATTTGCAAGACGAAATATATACTCCGTTACTTCGCTACTTTCCGGCTCTATTCCAGAGAGATTCTCGTAAAGCAACGGAATAGGAGTCCTTAAATTTCTACCGAATACTAATTCTGCGGGCGAGAATCCAAAACTTTCATGAAAACTTGTTCTTAAAGCGAACAGTATGGCCGGGATCTGTTTTTCCCAGTCAGTTCCAGCTTCAAGACACAGAACCTAAAACAGCCTATTTATTGTACTATGTACACGCTCAACCGGATTGGTCTGCGGATGATAAACTGAACTATGGATCAATTTAATTCCAAATTTATTTGCGAATTCTGCCATCAGCGTGCTTCTGAAGCACGGGCCTTGATCCGTTTGAATTTCCCGTGGGAAACCGGTTCTGCTGAACAACTGCAAAAGCGCATCAATTACAGTAGGAGTTTGAAGATCTGAAATCGGTATTGCTTCGGGGTACCTCGACGCAACACAAATAGCAGTAAGTACGTGGACATTTCCGGTACTGCTTCTCTGAAACGGGCCTATCGTATCTAAATTCAATCGCGAAAAGACCTCTCTTAAAGTGGGGACCAACACTAAAGGTGCCTTCTTCCGATCACTACTATACGCGCTGGCAGCTGTCGCATGAACGCACAAATTGCTCCATCTCTTTAAAACAATTTGGCCAGAAGAAGTGCTTAGACAAATTATTCTTCGATTTAGCTATTCCTAGATGAGCACTGACAACTTCATGACAAATCCTTAATATAGGCCCACGAAATTTACCGGGCACAACTAACATTTCATAAATGTCGCCCTTTTTGCTCTTCCGCTTCTTAAATAATAAGGAATTCCGAACAAAATATGTATCTCTTTCAGATTCTGCTTTTACGTCCTTATACTTTTCAAACAAAGTATTTACACCCTCATCTCCCTTCTGCGCCGCGCTGAATTGTTCCGTATTTACTTTCAACATTTCAGCGATCGGCACAGCCAATTCTAATTCTTCTCCGTCTGCTAATAGACATTTCCGGGAATTCCTCCGACGGCTCATGCTCGTCTTCGCCCGGCTTTGCTGTGAGGTCGCCTTCCGCCTCCGGCAATCCTACCTGCGGGTCCCCCGCATCCTCTGCTTTTGTCCTACTTTCCGCCGCAGCCTTACTGCGCGTCGTAACCATGTTTTCCGTTTGTTCTTCTACTAAGCCCTGTTTAATATCTTGCAGAAGTTGATACGTTCTGTTACTCAAAAGATAATAATTAAGTTGCTTTTCCTTTGGCACTATAGCGGCCCTAGTGATTACACTACCTAATTCTGAATTTAGGCGAATTTCCGCCACCGGCAAATTAATGGCAGCTGAATGAAGCGGCTGTTTGATCCAGACCGATTCGCCCGTATAATCACGATCTGTGACTAGATTCGCGGATACAAGATCAAATGACGCGCCCGTGTCTCTCAAGATCTCAGTCGGCTGCTCATTCACGATCCCTGCCACAATGTGCTGCCTCAAGAATTCCCTTGCCTCGGGTTCACACACGTGATTTATTCGATTGCCCTGTTTCCGCGGACAGTTCTTAATCAAGTGCGTTGTTGACTAACATTCATAACACTTGCGGACATAAGGTGCCTCGAATTCTTTCTTCGCGCTATGTTTTCCTACCCCATTCGTACTTCCTGCCGGCTTGGGTGCCACGTGAGGAGCAACAGGTGCCCTGTTGTTTCCGTGTTCTTTCCGGCCGGAAAGATGGTAACTGTGGCTTCTTCCACCCTTGCCGCGCATTCTCGTACGCATCAAGTCTTTTCGCGAACTCAAGCGGATTCGAAAATTCGGCCCATCTATCCACAAAGTGTTCCCGCATATCCCCTGGAACTTTATGCTTCATTTGATCGGTCACGATCAAATTCAATAAACCCTCGAATGTGTTTATTTTTTGTCCCGCTACCCATTCTCTGGCATAGTTTAGCAATTCCCTCGCGAATATGCTCCAGGTCGCTCCGTTTTTGCTATGTTTCCTAAACAACTGCCGGAATTTCTCGGCATCAAACCTGTACAATTCTAACAATTTTGATTTCAACTCCGCATAATCTAACGCTTCTTCTTGTTCATCTAATGTAAGCCATGTGTTAACATTATCCGGAAGTAATCCTATTAAATTAACAACCCAATCTTCTTCGCAGATTTTCAATTGCCTGCACTGGCTTTCAAACGCGCTCAGATAAGAAGTGATGTCGTCCTGCTCTCCTTTAAATCTACCAATTATTTGGCCTATTCTAATATAATCCCTCGCGTGTTCCGAACGCGCTTCCGAACGATTCTCAGAATTTGTTTCGCCCGTCTGGGCATTTTGCACTCGCGCAAGTTCTAACTGATATTCCCTTTCTTCTAATATTCTCCTATCCTCCTCTTCTACCCTCCTATCTCTTTCGTGCTGTTGCCCCATTTCCTCCGTTAATTCAACGGAATAATCCTCATGCTCTATTAATTTCTTTAAAGTCGGATTTGTTTCCGATCCATCTAATACTATTCCTAAATCCCTGGCGATTCGGATCATTCCCTCCTTTCGAAATCTCAGTAAATGCGCTATTGCTTTCGAACAGTGCCTTACGCGTTGCAAAAGAACACGCTTACCCTTGGCTTCCACTGCGTGCACGTCCGTGGCTGCTTCCTGCTGCTTATGCGTGCACGTTCGGCGCTGACGGGTGTCGTGATGAGATGGATGGATTGGCTGCAACACGTCCTTCCTTCCGTCCTTCCTTCCCGTCCTTCTGCTTAAAGTTTCGCCCCGCCGGTGTACTCGCACGTTTTCGTTCGCGTTTTACTTTATTTCGCGCACTATGAATATATTTACGTCGAAACTGTTCCCTGGCTGAGCCTTGCTCGCTCGCCCACTATTTAATCTTTCTCCGACGGATACCTGCGGCCAAATTTACTTTCACTTCCGCGCGCACGGTCCGCTGTTCTGGGTGACTGTCCCGCTGGTACAAAGCGCCCTAACTGCTGGGTGTTTTGTTCTTTTCTATAGCTGTTGCTACAATACCGACCGAACCTTGAACGTGAACCGCAGAATTCTATCCCTCCTACGCTCACTAATAACCCATGGACGGATGCAGCCCCTTACTGGCGTAATTATACTACCGGCCGTTCCTGGCGTGCTTCCGTGTGATGCTGCCTACCACAGACAAACACCGCACATACATAACTGCGTGGTCGTTTACTAACCATAAACTGCGTGCTTGAACCGCTACATACACTACACTTGCGTGGTAGTTCCTGAACCGCTGCCTACACTATACCTACGTGGTAGTTCGTGATCCGCTGCATACACTACACTTGCGTGGTAGTTCCTAAACCGCTACTTACACTACACGTGCGTGGTAGTTCGTTAACCGCTGCCACCATTCTACGTGCGTGGTAGTTCGTTAACCGCTGCCACCATTCTACACCTACGTGGTAGTTCGTGATCCGCTGCATACACTACACTTGCGTGGTAGTTCCTAAAGCGCTACTTACACTACACGTGCGTGGTAGTTCGTTAACCGCTGCCACCATTCTATCCCTCCTACGTCTGTGGCGTCTTTGCCGGGGCAAATAATTACAGACGTGAACGGCTTGTAAATATTTAGTATTTATTAGAATAAAAATACTCCGACACCAAAATACTATATACAATATTTACAAATAAATTTGACCGTTACAAGAAGGAACCTTCCCTGGTTACCACCACCGCTGGCCCGATAATTAATTACCATATCCGGTGTGATGCACCAGTACCTTACGCGAGCATACATGCGAGTATGCCGCACCGACCGTCACGACGTAGCACGCCGGCTTCGGTTCCCCGCCTCGGTAGCCTATGCATTACAATGCAACGCCGCGCACAACCCACACGACGCCCTACCGACGCGCCCAAACCTGAAGAATCAGAAGAACAGAAGGAAGCTCTTAAGACGGAGTCCGCTTATATACCCTCTGGGCAGGCTGACGGAACCGCGTCACCCGCAGTATCCGCCGACGCGTTTCCGCCGGCTTCGGGGTTTCCAAGTATGCACCCACGACACGGCACCCCTTCCCATCCGCTCCCTAAGCCTTTGTGCAGCCCAGCGTCACTTCCGCCCGCGCTGTCCACATGGCTGATATAGTACGTTTGTGCTGGCGACAGATATGACGCCACACCCTTCTGAAATAGTTGTTTCAGAAACGGAGGTTATTGTAAAGTTTTAGAGCTTACTTGATCATACAACCGAACGAATATCAGAGAACATAGCAAAAGACAAATTTCACCTCCTTACAGACACAAAACGTAATTTAGTGCTCATTGGAAAATAGGGATGTGATGGAAATACGGGGCACTCACAATACAAACCTTTGAAAACAGTGAATATGTCGATGATGCTGGCATGCTTTCAAACTCCTTTTTTCCCTTTATTCTGAAAATTGAGTCAGAGGATGAAATAAATATTATGTGGGAGAAACCTCGGCCATCATCCCCAAACTATTGCAGACCAATTCGTCTACATTTAGCAAAAGAACCTTAAACTTTTACTTCACGGTTCACAAGTTATAAAATCAGCTTTACTTACAATTGGACTTCTTTCAGAAGAGGCAGAGAAGGCGCGCCACAAGAACATACGGGATTACTGAGAGCGTCACACAAGAGAAAATTATCGTGTGAACTCAATGGGCAATCTATTCCATCGTCTCTTAGTTACATCTGATCCACTTATTGCAAGTCTGAGGATACCTTATGGCAAAAAACAAATAGAACTTTTGCCGGAAGCTCAAGATTTATTGCAGTCGACCATTGATTTACAAAATATGATCATGATGATTATTTTGAAAACCAGGAATAAAATATCTGCAAATTCAGTGAAATTAATATAATTTCATTGAATTGAATTTATGCCTTATTTTATATGGCGAGACTGAGGCCATGAGGCCTGCTCTTCCGTCTGACCACGCAAATTTCGCTACGCTCCTTTCACCAACTACCAGGGAAAGGAGGTATTTCTTGGGCGAGAAACAGGCGATTTGAATGTAGATCAGAGGCGTCATTTAGGCTTGAGCATCTTTCACGAAGGATTTTTTCGCCCTTAAAAATCCACGGCATCGATCGTGTTTGAACCCGCCAACTTCGGTACACCATTCTGATACGCTAACCGTTACGCCATTGCCGCGCGCGATGTACTAATCATGTACTAATTATTTTTGCAACAATTAATAAATGATATGTTTTGAAATTTTAACGTGTGGTTCCATATCAGTAACTCTTCAAACTTTCTTGGAGCTATGGGAGAAAATCTATGGTCTACAAATCATTTTGTGGCCCAAAGAGCACTGTGAAGTAAGTATTCAACATTATATTATTAAAATGAATGTTCAGTATGAATAGTGGGGAGTTTTCAGCTCGAAATATTTTTGTCCCATTTTGAACCCATCCTGTCCCAGAGTGCAGTGCCGAAAATCCTGCCACCATCGGGACTCGAACCCCAGGACCTTCCGATAAGAGAGACTTCAGTGCCAACAATCGATGCATTGAGCCACTAAAAACAGTAATTCCTATTTAAAAATCCACTGCATTTGTGTGTGTGTGTGTGTGTGTGTAAACGGCTCAAGACGTAGCAGATTGAAATGGCAGAGGACGCAGCCTCCACAACTCAACTTCGCGGACTACGCCTCCTCCTTTCATCCTGCGCGCGAGGACAGTGTTCGCGGGACTTCCCGAAAGGTGTTAGGGAGCTTTTGAATGGCAAAGCTTCATAGCAATCGCCAACGATATTGATATCAACAGGGGACGAAGGAGAGAAAGAGATTTGCACAAACGTTTAGGCCGAAATAGGAGAAGTTACGAACTGTGGTGACAGAGTCCGCCGCTAAACTCCCATAATGCCACATCCTCCTGATTCGCATTTGTTCGACTAGAGCTGCCTTGAACTACAAATCTGCATATCGCCTCATATATTATTTCAGTAGTATACAGACCTTTTGCGGGACTCACAGGCAACCAATCTTTACAAATGAGGTCTCTAAAGAAAGAGAATTTCACGGAGACATGATAAATTGCACTTTGATTTTAAAAAAAATGTGAAGGATTTGTGTAAAAAGTTGCATCTAAATATTCACGTCAAATGCAACTCGCAGCACTCAGTCAGCTGTCTCGCTAAATAAATCCTAAACAAAGCGTTCCAGAGCCTTAAAAACTAAAATTTTGAGGCCAAAGCCTCAAAGATACCTTTTACACACCGTATCTACAGGACTAGATATTCTTGGACATTCTATTAAACTTTTGCTGGTTCGGCACTTATCGATACTATTAATACCACCTATATTTCAACCTTTGGTGATGGTGGCCATCTTTGAGACGTCACGCTTAGGAGGCTTAGATTCCTCTATCTTATATTATTTAAGCTTTCTGTGCACACCGTAGTTTGCGCAGACTGACGAGGTTTATTTAAATAATTATTAATTCAAGAATCGCTCTCGTAGGAACAACTAGAAGTACTATTAATAGTTGCTTGTTACCGATGAAGATTGTTTCTTTTACGTGTAATGAAAACATTCATTTAACGTTTTGCTGAGGTCTACAAGTGCTGTGTACCTAAATTGTGAAGGGATGTGGGTGTACAGTGAAGAGTGAAGACGTGTCTTGTTAGGTTTTGTTTTTGTTTTACCTGAACCAATATTTTTTGTAATCAGCAGTGATTCGGTGAAGTTTCAAGTTGGCGTATTTAGTCACGTAGATTTCTCAAGAGTAAAACACTTTTTTAATATTTTTGTGACTATCACGAAAAGCTAACTGTGAAAGAATGTTGAATTATTTACATGAAATATTTTTAAGGGAGTGTTGTGAATTGTTCCAAGAAATCTCTCGATAATACTGGATAAATTTTAATGAGCATTTCTTTTCCACATCAATTGCATTGTTTTTATTTTAATTTGATATTGTGTTAGTACAATGGAAGTTAGGGCCTACCTTTACACATTTTTAAATAAATATGTTTCGTTAACAAATTTTCCTCTAAGAATGGAAACAGGATATGCAAGAGTGTGGGGTTTATCATGCGAGAGTTCTCGCACGGATACACAAGTATAAGTATATTTATACAATTTTTATATTATTAAATAAAAATTAACTACACTATTTGTATAGATATATACATACATGCAGATTAATGCTACCAACGTTTTGTTCCATCGTGGGAACAAATACAGTGGGAATATACAGTTCGCAGCATACTCTTATCGCCACAGTTTGGAACAAATTCGATATAGGATGACCGAATGATAGCCCTCGATGGCTCGTTGGTTAGCATCATCGCTTTCCAGGCACAACTCCGGGTTTGATTCCCGATCGGGGGACTAATTGTGAGCTTTCTTTGCAATGTTCGAGTATCTGTTGCTGTGTGACGAGGAGAAAGCTCACATCTCAGGTTGAGAAGACCAGACCACAGCGTAGGGTGTGCGTACTATGTGCAAACCACAAGTACCCCTCAACGCATGGCCAGGACGCTGCAAATAGGCCTTAGCTCGTAAAGAGCTGTTGTACCAAAGTACATGCATACATGACCGAATGATCGATCACCATGCGATATAAATTGCACACTAAACCCCACGAATAGCGGGCTCCGCTTTCACTTCGATTTCGAGCTGACGCATACGCAGAGGCTCAAAACTGCAGCAGATTGCTCATGCAATGTGATGCAATAAGTCTCTATTACCAAGATAGTGTATCGAACCTGTCCCGGGAACTGCGCGTTTAAACTGCGGCTAAAAATGACTATCCCTTCTATTTAAACGGAAACGCAAATATGAATAGGCAGTTTTTGCACGGCGAAGTGTTACAGCAATCGATAGCTCTATCGATCTTCTGCGCATGCGCAGTTCGTTTTTCGCGTCATTTTTGTGCATCTACACATGCTCAGAGGATGGATTTTGCAGTCTTGCATCACTTCGCACATTAATGTGCGTCGGGTTGCATCAAGTATCAATAAATTATTACGTAACAGATTGCTACCGAATATTACCAATTACAAAAACCACTCCTAACATCAACAAAAAAGTGCTCAAAAACATAGAAAAGCAAACACAAATATGATACCAGGAAGGTGAAGGGGCTGGGAGAAGTACCGTAGTACTACTCAATAGATAGTACTGTATGTAAGAAATGAAAATTCAGAACAATACAATCCTTTTATCACAAATAATACTTCAATGCAAGAGACTGGAAAATCATTTCCAAAAGATACGTATCCGTTAAAGTGATTTCAGCACCAAAGAAAAAGTGAAATGCTGTAGAAATTAGCGGTGATGCAATAACATGTTCTTACTCGCATTATTTGTAAAGCCTATGCCATACACTACGTGAACATAAAATACGAGTAATGTTTCCAAACAGCATTTTTTTGTTCACGCTGGGATTTGAACCCTTGCTCTGAGAGTTAAATAAATTTTCATTTTACCCCTACATCACCAGCTTCATAGCTAAAATAAACATTCCCAACGCTAAAAAAATGTAGTGATACAACAGTACATACTTTTTTGCATTATTTGTAACGGTTATGCAATATAGTACTACACGTACCTCCAAAAGTGTTTCCAACCATCATTTCTTTCTCCACGCCAAGATCATCCTGCCAGGTACGTTACCGCTCTACTACCAGTCGCGATGAACTAAACATTCCCGACTCATAAAAAACTAGTGGGTTTTCGCTTCATTTCTCTTTTTTCTCCTTGCGAGTGTTTTACAGCTCTTGTGGCCGTTTCTTGCATCCCAATCTCCATACCACCCTATCGTTCCAGTCATTCTCTTCTAGTCCTCTTCTTTGCATAACGTTAAAAATCTGTTTCTGCCATTCCTCTCTTGGTCTACCTCTTTTTCTTCTGTCTAAAGGAAACCACTCGCATACCTTTCTGGGCCATCTCCCACAATCAAGCCTTTTCACGTGACCGAATCATTTCAGCCTTCGTGTTTCCAATTCATCTATTATTGATTTTTGAACCTTCTTTCGCTTAAGAATTCCTTCGTTTCTAATATGTTCCATTTTAGATACTCCACAACTTCTCAAAAAATCCATTTGTAGGCTCATTAATTTCTCTTTTCTTTAGTTCCTATGTTTCTGCACCATACAATGTTATACTTTGTATGATAGAGTCGAAAAGTCTTTTCTTGGTAGACTTGGATATTTCTTTTCCCCAGAGTAGCGAGTTTAACTTTCTAATAGCTTGCCGTCCTTGTGTAATTTTTGAAGCAATATCTTTTCTGGAATCTCCTTCTTCGCTAATAATTTCACCCAAATATTTAAATTCATGGCATCTGATCTCCATTTATTGGTATATAATTTCTTTTCTTCTCTCCCACTACCATATATTTTGTTTTGAGGAAATTGATCTTTAATCCTGCTTTTTTGTATGTTTCCGCAAGCTTTCGCATCATATACTCCATGTCAAACTCATCATTGGACAAAATCACCTGATCATCCGCGAATAATAATGTATATAGGCAATCTTCATCAGTGTATATTCCCATACCTCGGCACATATTTTGCCATCCTTTTGGACTTTCTTGGAGGTAAATCGTAAACAAAGAGGGTGATAAACAACACCCTTGTCTCAGACCCTTCGTTGGTCCAAATGACTGCGAAACTTCATTTCCTACTTTTATTCTTGTTTCTCTTGATTCTCATACCAATATTTTACATTTATATATTGGGCGGTGATACCAACCTTTTCTAGAATTTGGAAAAGTTTACCTAATGTGACCGTATCATAAGCTTTTTCTAAATCGATAAATACACGGTAAGTCTCCCTACTCCTAGCTAATCTCTTTTCTAGCACCTGCTTTATTGTAAAGATGTTATCGATACAACTTCTACCAGCTGTAAACCCACTTTGCTCATCTTCTGTATTAAACTCCCTTTCAATTCTCTGTTTTATAATTCGCCCATACAGTCTTCCTGTAGATGAAGTTACACTTACACCTTTATAATTTTTGCACTCCGATTTTGTTCCTTTCTTGTGAATTAGTGTTAAAAAAGTTTGCTTCCATTCCCTAGGCTACTTTTCTCCTCGCAAACACTTAACACATTAAAAATTATTTGTAGTATTTCTAATACATTGGTTGGAGCATTTTTCAATAGTTCTACGGGAATACCTCCAGGGCCAGGAGATATACCATTTCTCATCTTTGTGATGAAAAATTATCTCATTTAAACTTATTTCTTCTACCTCATAAGTAGGTGTAATATTCAATTGTCTGTTAGTTTCTTTCAGAGCTTCCTTGAATTCGTATCGATTCTCTTCAAACATATCTGAGTGATATTTAACCCATTCGTCCATTTTTATAATTTGTAAATTAGATTGTGATTTATTGTCTTGTCTTAAACATTTTGTCTCCATGATTCCTTGTTTTATGTCCCACCTATGTTCTCTTCCACTTCTAAGCATTTTTTATTCCACCATCTCTCATCTTTTGATTTATTCCACCATTTCTCATCTTTTGATTTTTTACCAGTTTTTTCACCTCTCTATTCAAACATACATATTCTTTCCTGTTGTCCAGATTTTAGGTCGCAAGCCATTTTTCATAATATCTTATTTTCTCCTTTATCTTAGTTTCTACTTCATTATTCCACCAATATTGCATAGGTTTTTCTTTACTCTCTTCCCCCAGAGCTTCAAACGCTGCTTCATGTATTGCTGTTTTTAGAGTTTCGTACATATCATCAGTTGTCCCTTCAGGTTGTTCTCTTAATTTATTTGCCAATCTTAACTGATACAGAAATTTGATAAAGTTTTCATTCAATAGCTTTAGCTGATATTTAGGGTAAGTTATACTTTCTACTTCTGTTTGTTATAATCGTTTTTCACCACTTGCTTCCTAAGGAAAAACTCATTGTACCTTTCAGTAAGTAATGATCAGAGCCACATTCTGCAGCTCTGAAAACTCTTACATCCAATGCATTAATTCAAAATGTCTGTTGCATAATTAGGTAGTCAATTATTGATTTCTGGCTCTTCGTAGGTTGCACCCAGGTATATTTGTGAATATTTTTATGTTCATAGAAACCATTCATAATCTTCATATCGTACACGTTACATATCTCAATCCATCTTTTTCCATTTTCATGTATATCTTTTCAAAAACCACATACTGCTTTGACCTTTATTTTTCTCCCTACTACCTAGCGTTCATGTCCTCCATTATTACTATTTCTTTCCTATTACTTATTGAATCGAGAAGAGTTGTGAGTTCCTTTTCAAAATTGTCTTTCAGGTTCTTCTTAGAATCATCAGTTGGTCCATAAACGGCAATTATAGGTATATAAAACTACAAAGCCATTAACAGCAAAACCGAGTGAAACGTAGTGGACATTTTTTGGCTATTTAATTGCTAATTAATTACCATAAAATTAATTTAATTGCCATTTATTTTTAAAAAAACGCAGTGTTTTTCCAGCTTGATATCATGGTAGCAAAACATTCATGGTTTCTACTTCCTTAAAAACTACTAAAACATTTTTTGCTATTTAATTACCAAGAAATGAATTTAATTGCACTTTCGTAAAAAAGAAACGCAGTGTCTTTCTAACTTGATATCAAAGTAGCAAAATATTGGTGGTTTTTACTCCCTTAAATAACTAAAACTACCACACAATTTTTTGCCATTTAATTGCTAATTAATTACCAATAAATTAACTCAATAAAATTGTGCTTTTACAACTTGATCAACAGGGTAGCAAAATATTTACAATTTCTGTTTTAAGAGTGCCCTATTTTGTCAAAGACCATTGTACACATGATAAGAAAATACAATTAATTACCCTATCAAAACAAAGTAGAATGTATTTGACTGTGTAGATTTCATGTCCCCGAGTAAACAGAAATTGAGTGCGATTTAATTACTGACAGCAAAACCGTTTAATATATCAAATCTTATTAGCTTGTCAAAGAACTTTAATATATGATAAGAAAATTTAATTTAACAATTAATTACCCGAGCAAAACAAAGTAGAATCTATATGGCTGTGTAGATTTCATGTCCCCGAGTAAACAGAAATTGACTGCGATTTAATTACTGACAGAAAAATCGCTTAATATATCAAATCGTATTGTCTTGTCAAAGAACATTAAACACGTGATAAGAAAGTTCAGTTTTTGGATGCTATTTTTCGGTGATTTTCAATTTATCATAACTTCCGTAATAGTCATCGAAAATTAAAGAAAAGAAAAGTGTCTTAAAGGCTTGAATCTCTACTTTGATTTCAATATCAACCTAGTTTTAACCCGTTTAAGAACCCAATAGATGGCGCCAACTTTTTTGTCTAAAAAGTGGTCAGGATCATAAAATTCAGTGAAAACCTAATCGTTTTAAAAAAAACATGTAATTTGGATGAAAAATAACAAAGTTATGACGTTTTGAAAAAAACCCTTGCATTTTAGGCAAATTTAGGCTTTTTTATCGATTTTTGTCAAATGAAAGTATGAGTTTTTGAAGTTTTATTAATTTTTATGACAAAGTCATAAAATTCAGTCAAAAACGAGTCGTTTAAAAAAACTTCATGCAATTCGGGTGAAAAATAACAAATTTATATGACGTTTTGAAAAAACCCTTGCATTTTATGCAATTTTAGGCTTTATTTGTCAATTTTTGTCATATAATTTTTTGTATGAGTTTTTGCAGTTTTAAATAAAATATGATTGAGATCCTGTATATAAATCATGCAAACATTTCCTGCGTCTATATCCTGCATACTGACCCTGTATATAAATCCAGCAAACAGACCCTGCGTAAATTTAATGATATAAAAAATTTTCATTAATATGATAGAAGTTCGCTTATTCTAATATCCACCTACTAGAAATAAATATTTTATGCATTTTTAATCCAAAATAATTCAAATTTTATGATAAATTTTTTGGGTATTTCATAATTAAAATTAACAAATGTCAGAATTAACCCAACTTGTATGTTAACACTTTCTACAACATATTAACTTATTTTTTGTGGAGTTCCATCATATTTCATACTGAAATCAAATATATGTGTGTGTGTGTGTTTATTTATGAATAGGGCACATTTTCGAATGTTTGTGCAATTTTTCAAAAATTCGTTGGTAGTGAACTCTAAATTTCAGTGAATATAGTTTTTTCTTTGTTCTCACGTTTTTTTTATAAATTTCAAGAGCTAGGAAGGAGTGCACTATCAAAAATTCGAAAGTGACCTTTTTTGAATCACCCTAGTGTGTATGTATATGTTTTTATAAACATCTTTTAAAAAATATTTTGAACAATATATTGACCGGAAGTGTGCCTTGGTCTATTATATTCATTGTAAATATTATTTTCTTACCCTTGATTAATAATAATAATAATATAATAACAAATGTGGTCAATACATCTAGTTTTGATACATTTGCATAAACTTTCCTCAGAATGATGTCAGGTTATATTGCTAATTTAACATGAACTTGACCAGAAACACCTGGTGACGGGGCATGGGGTGACTGTAGCGCGTGGTTCATTCAATTCAACTAGTCCTCATTTGTTTTCGGTTTGGGCCTTGACCCGATTCACACTTGAAGCGCGATGGACCCACGTGCTTCAGCAACTCCATGTGGAGTTGTGTGTGGTGGCTTGAAATGAGACGTTACCTTGATTGTTAGTAAGCTGTGTACTTTCTATATTTTGGGGTTTTGTTTATCTTAGTTTATAATTTTTTACGTTTGGTTTTTTGGTGTGTGTAATGTTAATTAATGAATCAATTTATTGTTAACACATGAGTGTGTTGTCGTCATGTACTGTTCATTGTTTATACTCTAGCCCTGATGAAGAAATTAAATATTTCGAAATGTTGACGCAACTAATTGTTTCTTTAAACACAATGACAATCCTGTGAAACAATTTTAATTTATTATCACTGTAACGTTCAGTTTGCTGTTGACCCCTTTTCCTGGTAATGGTGCAGGATCGGATCTGTTCCAAAAAACTGTGAGCATCACTTTATCTGCAGAACGTTGACTCTTGAATTTCTTTTTGACAGGACTCCATGCTCTGACGTTTACTCTCTGATTCGAAGGGGTGAACCCATGTTTCATTTCCAGTGATAAAACGTTTCACCTTCGTTTGCAAGACGATCCATTAGGTGCTGACAGATTCTTACACGATTACGCTTGTGCTCTTGAATAAGTTCTTTCGGAACCCATCTCGCACAAACTTTACGAAAGTTAAGCCTGTTATGCATGATTTCATATGCAGAACCATGACTAATGTGCATACGGTTTGCTACTTCATTAACAGTCACTCGTCTTTTATTGAGTATCAAATCACGCTCTCGTTAGTGTCGTCATGTACGGCCTGCAGCTGGCCGCCCGGTTCATTCCTCATCCTTCACGCTCGTTGGAGCTCTTTTGAACAGTTCAATCCACTGGTAAACACTTCGCTGCGGAAGTACATTGTCCCCGATCTGTGCTGTAAGTCTTCTATGAAATTTTGCTCCTGGCACACCTTCAGACTACAAAAAAACGGATTACGGAAAGCTGTTCTTTGGGGCAAACAAAGTGGCGCGACCATCTTTACGTCGTAACAGCGCAAGATGGACTGATTTGATCAAGCTGAAACCTACTACAGACGAAGACAACGGTGCCACCTAGTGGCTGGTGAGCATACAAACCATATAGTCGACCTAAAGAAAATTAGAGCAAAAATGCCGATATTTATTGACTTACCCTGGTAATTTTGTCAATAATATTTTGACCAATAGATATAACCGCATCCGATAGTGAACATTTTTTTTAGTTATTATTAATTACTTCAGAGTTTTGAAACATTATTTGTTTTACAGAATTGACTCTAATTTAAGTGAGAATTTCAGATGTAATGGTTTCTTCGGGCGCAACTGTCCATAAGTGAACTGGGGCCTCCTTCAGAATTTCGTTCCATGTATCTCTTTCCCGTGCCTTCCTCCAATGTTTCACTCATATGCGTTTCAGGTATTCAAATGGTATACACTAACAAAATAAATAGTTGAAAAAACACATTTTATATCATAATAAAAATATTTAAATGCTTAAATATCAAAACAGTAACTTACGTTTTTCTTTCACAAAGAAAAAACAACACAGAAATACAAAAGCAACAACTTACACAATACGACTGCTTTTTATTTTTGTGTTAATTTTTTCTTTGTGAACAAAGATATTCATTTTTTCTGAAAATAATAAACAATTTACGTGTTTGTTGAGCGTTTACATGTTTCTGAAACGCAAATTTTTGCATAAAAGGATTTTTTCAAACCAACTTTTTAGTCCTCATTGTGGCTCAGCTATTCGGAATATCCAAGGATTTTATTAGACAATATATGCTTTAAATTGTCTTAAGAGCTTATTTTCGAAGTTTCGATGTTTCCTTCCTGGACATTCAGTATTTATGTCACTCAAAATTACACTAAAACTACTCAGATTTTTTAAACGGACATGATGTTATTAAAAGATACAACTTTCGCGAACAACTTTTATTGATGAAAAAAAAAATTATGATTATGATTATTATTATTATTATTATTATTATTATTATTATTATTATTATTATTATTATTATCGTAGGAAGACACTGTAGGAAGTTGTTGAAGGGAGACAATGAAAAATAATTAAACTTTGGCAATTTTCGAAAATTAACAAAATTCAATGAAAATGTGTCATGTGCCGTATTACAAGCGCTTTTTGTTTCATCCAAGAAAAAAATCTAAGCCGTTTTTGAGAAAAGTTTGAAATGTTAAGGATTTATGTAAAGTACCTTCAAATATGAAAATATCCGTTTAAAATTCAAGGGGACGTGACATCAACCATATTGATTGGGAAATATATCCGCCAGCGTTGTCCACAGACAGACCAATTTTGGGGCATCAATGACCCCCCAAAACATGGATCCACAACGTCTAAGAGGAATTAATTTTATTAGATGTTGGGACAAGATTTATCCACTTTTCGGTATTAGGACACCGCAATGCGAGTATTTCTGTCAAAAAATCTATATTGCGTTAATAGAATGCGAGAAAGTAAAAATGGATGTGCAGGTTGTATGAAAATTAAATATATGAATAAATAAGTAAACAAATAAAGAAATAAAACACCAATAATTTTGTGCAAGAATTTATTCAATCACAAACAACTTTGATCATTTCCTCCTTATTTACTTGTTTTATATAAAGTTTCAGATAAACTATACCTCTCTGTACTTCATTATATTAACACATATGTTGATTCTTTTGTTTCGTATCGACCTCTAGAAACTCAAATATTCATAAATATTTTGAGAACAATTTTAAACCTTTACTAGGAACTTCTCAAAAACAAAAATAATGCTATACTATATCGGTGATTAAATTATAACAACAGATCTCAAATTTTGTTTTGAGACCGTCATAATGATAGATAAAAGGTAAGATGATCTCCAACCGAATTCTAATGATACCTATGACAGAACTTAACTAAAAATTTGTAAATCTGGCGAAAATTTGTCATACTATCAGCTTTTAGTGGGGTTGTTATTTCTCTCTCCTGAAACATCACTATTTTTTAGATACGTGTTATAATTTAGCCATCAATATTCCTGTTCTGAAATTTCAATAATATTGATACAACCATAACTACAGACCTTTTTGTTTCCACACTTTAAGAGCAGCATGGTGAATAATGGTGTGTCTTTTTCCAAGTTTATCAATATCTTGACAATAACCACCACCAATAACAGTGGCACAAGGAATCCCTCTGTTGATTACGTTGGTAAGAACGAACAGATCCCGTTTAAACAGTCCTAATAAATAAAATTTCATATTATCAAATTAAGTTATATTTTATAAGTTCCATTAAGTTATAATTTCATATTATCAAATTAAGTTCATTATGTTACGCATTCAGAATTCTATCAAATTCTGTCAGCCTTCATGCAGGTCGTTGCGTGTATTTTGCAAATGTACATTCCCGCCTGAGATATGATATAAAATTCTGGTAAACTCATCATGTAGTACTCAGACCTTTAGATTCCAAAAGAAAATTATTCGAATAATGAAAAAATGCCATCCGCGTTACCCTTGCAACCCTCTCTTCACTGAGCTTAGAATCTTACCATTACCTTGCCTACTTATTTACGAATCTGTAATATTAGTCAAAAGTGACTTGCTTAACGGTGGGAACATATTTTCACGCAATACTGATATTTATAATTAAAACACACGTAGAAATCACATACATCAAGTGTCAATAGCTCGCTATCAGAAATCCACATACAATACATCTACTTTACTTTACAACGCACTGCCAGATGACATTAAACAATTGAAGTCGGTTCACAAATTTAAGTTAAAAGTAAAATCTTTTCTGCTGCATAACTGGTTCTATACAATTAGAGACTACATTGATTATAAAAAAGAAAAATAATGTTTATTTTAACAAAACAGTGATATATAATGAATTAGTTTACTTTTGTATTATATATTTTTTTTAAAGACTTAATATGTATGTAACAAATAATGTACTTTAGCTTCCGGGTAAATGACCCCCATCTGGATCATGTTTTTGTCCAGTTTCCCTGATCCATTGAGCAAATGCTGAGATGGCCCCTTGTTTTGCTTCTGGACGTAAATGTAGCTTCACTATACTTGCAATTCCTGTACCGATGCAAATAAGTTTTCTATAACTCAGAAATGAAAATGATTATTTTTCAAATATTGCTAATCTTGCGATTTTTTAATATTTTAAAAATTTATGTTAAACTTTTACTCATCTTTCAACTATTTATAGTTAAAATGACGGGAAGGAATTCTGGAACTCAAGAAACCGTGCGCAGATAATCTTTTCCCCCCTACATCACATACAGGTTTTACTTTGACTGAATAAATCTAGTCTAACTTCTAAACATTCCTGTGATACAATTTAACAAGGATGAAGGATATTTAGAAATCAACAAATGTCATAAGAACGCAAATACTCTAGTGATGTTACAGAATTGTATAACGTTTTGGCACCAGTTAGTTTTCAAATTGTTTTCGTCCAGGCTAGCTTTTTGATATTGTTTCACCTTCCTCTCAGCTACCACCTACCGTCGCCTAAAAGACAACTTTTCACATTTTCTCAATTTTTCGGTCCATAATTGTAGTATTGAAATATAACTTTATGAATATTAAACAAGAGTAAAACATGGTCCTACAATGTATAAATTTTGATCCAAAAAAATTGGAGCCATTTGTCATAAATAGGAGGCGGATTTTGATGACCTAAAACATTAGCAAAAATGATCAATAAAATGCTCTTAAAGTGCTTTGAAAATGACCTAAAAATAAAGAAAAATTACGTAAAAAAAATAAAAACCTCTTCAGATTAACTACTCAAACAGTTAGGTATGTTACTGTCATCGAGGCTTCTTCCTTTTGTTCGCGAGAACTCAGCCTTCAAACTTCTGGTCCGGACTGTTCTTTAAAAGAAAATCTCTGGCTTTATTTATCGCGAAATCAACCGAACTGACAATGGCGCGGATAGGGGTCACATGAACCTTACATTACATAGTACTTTACGGCCATTACATAAGTACGTACTTACGGACATTACAAAATATGAGCGAAGAAATCGAAAAAGCTACTCAGGACTTCTGTGTGTGAACATTTGTTGCACCTCGTAAATATTGTTTGAAACAAGTATTAAAATGATATTAAAATCGATGAAATCAGCGAAAAATGTATATAAGAGTAGAAATACCATACGAAAGGATATTATTTATTTATCTTTCCAATTCTTTATGACACGAATGTTCTTTGCAAAACAGAAACAATAAATAGTACGATTTCAGAAGTTTCAAATTGGTTTTGTTAATTAACAAATGAATAGTTAACGAAGGAAAAACAATTTCAATGCATTTTTGCATTTCAAATCAACAATCGCATGCTCCATTGAAAATGAACAGTATGCAATTAGCTGATGTTAAGGTAACAAAATTTCTAGGCCTCTCAATTTAGTCAACCCTCAAATGAAATGTACATATAACAGAATTAAATAGTAAATTAAGTTAATTATGTGACGCATTCAGAATTCTTTCAAATTCTGTCAGCCTTCATACAGCTCGTTGCATGCTTTTTGCAAATGTGCACTCCCGCCTGAGATATAATATAATATTCTGGGGAAGCTCATCACCTTTAGATTGCAAAAGAAAATTATTCGTATAATGAAAAAATGCCATCCGCATGATCCCTGCAAGACTCTCTTCATTGAGTTTAGAATCCTACCATTGCCTTGCCTATTTATTTATTTATGAATATGTAATATTTGTCAAAATTTACTTATTTAACGGTAATAACATATTTTCATGCAATACTGATATTTATAATTACAATTTAAATTCATTTTCTCATAAATAATTTTACTTATCACGAAACGTCATAAAAAATCATTTAAAGCACTTGCACTCAAAAGTGCAATAAGGTTTACAAATGCTTGTTATCCAAATATTAACAAGAGATAGATTTAAAGAAATATATTTGTGTAGGTTTTGAAAAGTGAAAAGAATACATGGATTTGGAAATGGATTTACGGAATGTAATTCAGAACATTTAGCACCATCCGTACAAAATGTTTAAAAAACTAGGTGGTAAAACAGCACACACGACATCTCGTCACTCAGTAACGGTTATGTAAGACAATTACACCGCATTTATATCTTTATGAACACATCTCAGTCGATGAGCACTGACAAGGCGCGCATGCAGCGATGTGCGCTGCCAGTAATGGGCACATATTTTTTGATTAATTCTTCCCAAATACGCAATTTGTATCGTAAAAGGAAGGTGATCCGTAGTTGGTGTGAAATCTGTATATATTCCATTAATTACAAGCAGAAATTTCGAAAAACTACTCTTTTTTTTCCAAAAACTTGTATACATGACAATTTTTGAAATGCTAATTTTGTACAATTCTTTGTCTGAGGTAAAAATCTCTATCTTCAATTTTGTAGTTTTTGAAGAATTTTTTGCAACTTTCGAAAAAAACGAGCAATATCCTAAAATGAGACTAGCGCCATATTTCTTACCGTTCATTTGTTTCTTTTTGTTATATGGTGACAAAGTTCAATTTTTTAAAAATCTTTCCCACTCTCAGTATTACAGTTAGAGATTTCTTTCTTAATAAATTTATTTTCCAATATTAGATCTTTAAATGATTACATGAATACTCTTGTAAATTTTTATGTGGAGCTCTACTTTTTTCAAAAAATTAGTAGTTTTCACATAATTTTGAGATATGCTATTTGCATTTTTAAAGTGATTGGTGTGTCACTAACACATGTTAGTGAGATAGAAGGTAAAACATGTAGTCATTACCAATAATACAAGAAAGTATGTCCTATTGTAGCTCTACTAGTTTTTTCTGACATTTTAATTCACATGTACTGCCTCCTAATTTGATAAATAGTACATTGTCGGTTTAAATCTGACTTATTTTAAAAAGTAGAAACATCTCTATTCAAAAAGCATCTATCCCGTTCATGGTGCATGAGGTTATGTGCTGGAATATCACTGAATATCACATACAAGGGGACATACCCTGTAGGAGTCAGTGAGCATGAGGGTTCCCAGGTTGGTATTACGGAAAAAAGGAGGAATTGGTGGATTTCGCCAAAAACCTGGGATAAAATATGGTATTCCTATTCAAACATAGACAATAAGATTCCTGTGCATAAGTTAGCGAGTTCCTCTAATGATAAGGTTAACTTGCACTTAGTGGTCAAGAAAGGACACTAACTTTTTCGTGGTGGCTCGAGCGCCGTGGCCCGTGTCACCATTATACAAGTATAGAGGAATTATATATAATAAGGACATTTGTGTCATTCATTATTACTAGGGCTAGGATAGTTATGTAATATTTTTTCTATCACATTTTAATTGATGCATATTGAAATATGTCCATAATGTTTTTCTGGCGAGAAATGCAATTTTTATAGTGCATGTTTTTTATATATTTTGGGACTCTTTATAATTGCATAATATTTAGAACATATCATTTTCAGAGGAAAATGCCTAAAAAATGCAATTATTAATTACTTTAAATATGTAGTTACTACTTCTTAGTAGTAACTTGTAATATCAATAAAAACAATAATAATCATAATAATAAATAAGTTAATAATAGTTACTGTTCATTAGGAACTGATTATAATTTTTGTATGATATTTAAATTTAGACCTGGAATTTTTCTCAAGATGAAAATGCTCTCCAAACAAACTGATCGGCGAGATCTTCATGGTGTAAGAAACTGCGCCACGGTAGGAGAGCAGTAGGGACCGATAGAAAGAGAGTATACTATTTGAAACTAACAGTAGCATCTGCATTACAGCTCAGTTTTGAGTGTGGACATGGAGTGCTCGGGTGTTATTATTTGGTCTCGACACGCATACGACTTATTTTAATTCCAAGTAAGTAGTAGTGAAACGTAGGCGTTCGCTTTTTCGCAGAGATTTTGCCAGTGAATAGGATCTTTAACGAGCGCATAATGAGCTAGCTATGTTGTACGAGTTTATGTTTACGTCACGGGCGACATAGGAGTGAGTGATTAATAGCCATTACCTCTGTGTAGATTACTATACTTTCCCTACGACCTCAACATTTTCAGAATATATTTTGAACAGATTTTGTGTTATTTTCATCGGCATCGGTCCCTTTTGTCCCACTTGGCCCTTGTTTTTTGTGTCCCATTTGTCCCCTTGGCTCAATTTGTCCCGTTTTCTCCCAACATCAATCTTGTCCCATTTGTTCAATTGTCTCCTTTTGTTTCCCATTCCCATTTGTCCCTCTGTCGTATTGTCCCATTTTGTCCTTGTGCCACAGTCTCGTCCCATTTTCTCCCCTTGTCCCATTTTGTCCGATTATTCTATTTTTCTAATTTGTCGCCATTTGTTCCTTTTCTCCCATTTTCCAATTTTGTCCCCTTGCCCTCTTCGTCCTCCTTTCCCCGCTTTGCCCCACATGTCTCCCTTTGTCCTTTTGGTCCTTCCGCGCACTGCGATTGTTATTTAAAAACGATATTGCAAATTGCAAAGAGAATGCAATTCTGCCCGTGGATTCAAAAAATTCTAAGAATGTGATTGGTCGACAGGCCGTGGATTCCGAACTGGAATCCACGGAATTTGTAATTGATGTCATTCGTCGATTAAATATACAACAGGAATACGTACACTGTTCAATGGTCATAGACAAAAGAAAATTATCCACTCGATTCTGTTTGCACGTGCGTGAAATTATGTGCTAACTACTGAAGGGATCGTGTTATTCTGTGTTAAGTGTAAAAAAATATAAGTACAGATACTAGGTTTTAAGTGACACAACATTTGAAAGCATCAAAACACGTAAACATTGTTCACTGTTTTCACACTTTTCACAAAAAAGTGGTAAATAGTTGATGCTAAAGGACCATACTTCAAACGAAACAACCAGTTTAACTTCGAGCCCCAGTTGTCAGCCTTTTATACGGACATATGTGAGGCTTTTACTTGTGTTGAATTTCCCAGTTACATGCGTTTTTAGAAGCATACACGAAACAAACTATTCCACTTGACTATTCCATTAGACTCTTCGTAAACATTGATCCATTAATTTATGAAAAACATATACAAGAAATTTGTGATTCCATTAAAGATAATATAATCTGGGTTAATTTGGACGAAACTGCCTGATATAAACCATCTCTATGCAATTTAATTGTTGTTACGCTCGCACAAAATGAAATTTCAAAGGCTTATCTTCTAGCGACTGACGAAATAGAAGCGACAAATGTACATACAGTTCACCGCCTCAAGTGAAACTGTGCGCGTAAACGTTCCTACTGTTAATACTTTTATCGGTCACATGCGTCTTTAACCCTTGTTAACATGCAACCCTGTAAGTTTGTTAAGTGCATTTGTACCTACCTGTAGGTTAAGAAATTTAAAATCCTTAGCAACGAGTTTTAACATTCTTAGCAACCTAAATAAACAAGCACCCATTCATCGCAAGTCAACATTATTACGAAAAAATCACATGGTAATTTACTAGACAAATAGTAATGATCGAAACGCATTATTTTCAGCGTCCATCTTCCTCGAGCCACGGTATACAAGTGTATTGTTGAAGTAGATTTATCTCAAGCAATACCCAACAATATCGATTATCGTGCCGCAACAACAGAATTCATGTGTTTCATACAGCAGTAATGTCGTAAATTTTCTCAAAAAAAAAAATTGAGATTTTATGGTCACCGATAAAACTGAACATATCACGAAATGTTAGTGTTATTACTGCCTCGTCCAAATTAAAAATCTCGGCTCCGCTCCGCGCCGCCTCGACTTTTTAACTTTTGGCATCGGCAGTAATAACACTCGTAACATTTCTAGGTATGTTAATAGCTATAATATCAAGCGGTAAACAGGCTTTCCTTAAATCTCGAACCAGAATCAGTTAGTTAAACAATTGGCTCCGTAAGTTCCACTTAAATTTAATAGAAATTAATATAATTATCTAATATAAATTTAATAAAAAGTCTCTTAAGTCTCTCAATATCCTGTGCAGTAAAAAGGAGAACGAAGTTGTCAGACAATGAAGAGACATTGTCGCTAGAAGAAATAGCAACCTTTAAATATGCGCCAATAACATTTGTGGTGGCTGATAGTTGTTTTTTCCCGTACAAATAAATTTTGAGAAGCAACAGAGTATCGTTTCTGTTTACAAACCTTAAAATGATGATTAGAAACCAGAAAAACATGTATGAATCGTGAAAATATGTAATGAAAACAGTAAGAATAAGAAATATCTAAAATCAAATACAAACTGTAATATAAAGTTCACTAATAATTAGTGAATTTTATACTACATATTATACATAATTTATATATATATATATATATATATATATATATATATATATATATTGTGGCGAAATGGGATTATACAACCCCATAACACCACAGTTTCGCCGGCATAAACGTTTACAAGCGGCGAGAAGAGCGGCCGAAAACAATAGTAGCAAAACGCGCAGCCTGGTATCCGTTGCTCGTACTAGTCGCCACGAACTATCAAGCCACGTTTTTGCTGGTGGAAGGCACAAGTAGGAGAAATAATCCCCACCACGCCGAATTTCCCCAGCCTGCGCCAATAAATACGCAAACGCGGAAGCGGGAAGTCTCTTTTGTCGCCATCTCGCCTGGAGTCAACAACTCTTCTGCTAGCACGCGTCGGGTCAGCAGTTCTTCATGTAAGGCACCGCTTGGCAAGTGTGCAGATTTTATCAGAGCGTTAGATTAGTTAGAAATTGCCGCAACGACTGTTTAGAATAGGAGTGTACGGCGTTGAGAAACGTCTAGCTAGTCATCCGCGCAGTAGTCAGGAATTAGAGAAATATTCTTCTATTAACTAATGCGGGAAGTAAAAGTGTGCCCGTTCTCAGGAAAGCTCTGAAAGTTCTTGATTAACAGAATAAAAGTTAGGAACGAGCGAAGTACTTGCACTAGCAGTTAGGGAAGTGCAAGGGACATTTTCTGCAAATTGGGCGTAATCGAAGGCGGTAGCAGCCGTGGGAGGAGAAGAAACCGGTTAGTGGAAACGGAAGAATACGCGGGTCGACCGGGAGAAGACGACGACCGAGAAAAAGGACGCAAGAGGACGGCGAGAGCAACGCAGAACTTCCGAATCGAGCAACGCGGTGCGGAGCGCAGCACGCTGTTTCAAGGTTGAAAGACGGACAGTTTCGAGGTAACCTGTAGAACTGAAATTAGGTCAAGTTCACGTCGGCAGGGAAAGAATAGTTTCAGAAGTGTTAAAATTTGAGGACACGGGTGTTAATAATTTGTAGCTTGGGAGTGGAAGATTTAATGCGTTATTGCTTGCCTTTAACCATTCTATTGTAGCAGCCATTATTCTGTTACCAGCACTTATAATTTAAAGATAAATTGAGAGTAGTGCGCTTGCCCACAGGTTAATTATTGTATGTAAAATTTTAAAAAAGGCAAGAGATTGTAAATTAGGTTTAGTTTCACATGCAATTGTAATTAGAATAATTTAAATTTAGACGTAGTGAATTTTCAAAGGGAATTCCCAGTACTGGTCAGAGAAATTACTTCAGAAAATTAGTTCTGAACAGAATTAAGTGTTCATTTGGTGAATAGGCCATAAAAGCTGCTTATGTGTATTTATTTGATCATTTTTGGAAGTGTAATTCTATGTTTGATTTGTTTTTCGTTGTCATCAATTCATGCCACAGAATTTTGAGTGAATTATATGCTCGTTTATGTGTGATTTGTGTGACTTTTATTGTGTCAAGGGTTCAGACCTTTCTCGTACCCCAAAGATCCTGCTTCCTGAGATTCTAAGCTCGCTTCACGAGCGTAATATCTTAACGACTTGCTTACAGTGCATGCTGAGTGTGCAAAGAAGGTACAAGTGGTGTACTATAGGTAAGGCGGTTAGATATTTTGGCGCCCATTACGTGCGGCAGCGATCGATTGAAATCGAGCAAGCAAAGGTGAACCCTAGACACAATAAACGAGCATTTTGTGGTATTTACTAGGTTGTGTACTGTGTTTTCTTTTCAGCAAGTGTTTTTCTGTGTACAGTGAAGTGTTGTATAGTGCATTGTATTGTGATTTTGAAAGGGAAGTGCATTTTGTATTAGAAAGGTAAAAGGCAAACGCAAAGCATTAGAATGGCAGGCAGTCAGGAATATAGGGAACCGAGGCAGATTAGGAGTGACGAGGACAGTGAGGGCGACGCGGGGGACGAGATACTTCGTAGGATGGAAAATTTAGGGTTGCACGAGGCAGAAGTACGTGAGCCGACCACGGATCGCACCGAGTCAGCAGAGACTACGCCAGAACAACCGTCGCAACGCGCGCAAGAAGATACGATGAAAACATTAATGCAGGCATTGTTAGGGAATTTTGCGCGACACATCGGAATACAAGTAGAAAATCAAGGGCGAAAAATTGACGAGCGGATGCAAAAATTATCCGAGGAAACTAAAGAACAGTCTGAAAAATTAGCAGTCGAAATCAAAGAACAGTCGCGAAAGTTAGAGGATCAGTCGCGAAATTTAGCAGAAATCAAAGAACAATCGCGAAAATCAGAGGAGCAAGTGCAAAAATTAGCCGAGAAAATTGACGACCAGACCAAGGTTTTTAACGAAAAATTCGAGCATTTTCAACAGTCCATAATGTCTGAAGTAGTTGTAAAATGTGACGAACTTCGGGGAGAAATCGCTGTGCAAGTAGCAACATGCACTCAGTTAATTGAGGAAAAGCATACAGAAGTTGGAGCGAGAATTGATTCGATATCTACGGAAATCGAAAAGAAAGACGAAGAGAATAGGGCACGTGTCGGGGAAATACAAAATGAAGTCCAGGAAGTCCGCGGCAAGGTTACAGAAATTAGTGCAGATACGAAACAAGTCGAAGCGCAAGTAATACAAAAATTAGAAGAGCAAGAACGTAAAATTCAGGAACTGCGAGAAATAGCAGAAAGTAAAGTAGAAGGAGGGGGAGCATGCCGAGGAAGCAATATTAATATACCAGCATCGCTTAGATTCTCAGGCCATCCAAACGAGAATCCGAATGCTTTCATTAAATCATTACAGAGCTTTTTCGTGCTTTCGAATGTCCGCGAAGCACACAAAACTTTGTTATTGCATCAAGCGTTAGAAGGCAATGCAAAGGCGTGGCTAGAAACGCTACCAGCAGTTCCCTACAGAATTACTATTACTATGCCAAATACATTTGACGAATTTGTAGTGAGGTTCCTAGACCGTTACTGGGGAAAGGAACAGCAGATGAATTTCAAAATTTCGTTAATGAGTGGGTATTACCGTACTTCTAGCGGAACCATGCGAGACTACGCGGCACGAAAAATAGCAGCTTTAAAAATGTGCTCTCCTCCCGTAGCGGACGAAGAAATAATTTGCATTCTCACAAGACATTTCCCGCTAAGCATCCAGAATTTGTTACGCAGCGTTGATGTAAAGGATGTAGAAAAATTTCAAATTTTGTTAGGCAATTATGATTTGACGTTTGAAAACATGAACCAAACTCCGAAGACGACGAAATCAAATATCAACGCGATGCAAGTTATTCAAGATACGGTAGTTTCATCGTCGAAGAAAGGAGGGGGCAAAAGTCAAGGTGGATCTCGACAGCATAGGCTGGACGGAGCGCAAAGAAATGGCGAATCAGCTGGTGTAGAAATGCGCGACCAAGGTCACGACGACGAGCGAGCAGGTACGAGCAGGAACGTGAACAGCTTGCAGCGGGCGAGGTCACGGAGTCCGCGAAATGAAATCGCTAGAAATCGAACGGGACCGGGAAACACGCCAAGTTCGAGTTGAAAAGGGGTCCCAAATCGAACAAAAATTACGACAAACACGCGATCCCTATAACTGCAAACCGAATTACGAACAATGGAGAAAATTTATGGGAGAACTGGAAGCCGAGAAAAGGGGAGAAATGTCCCGTGATTGAAATTAGTTGCGCTGGTGTGCATAGTAAGGCATTGGTAGACACCGGATCAATTAAATCTGTGATATCGGAAGAGTTGTATGAAGAGCTAGTAAGCAGGAAAATAAACGTCTTGGAATTACCAACCAATAACACTCGTATGGTAGATGCATGGGGGCGGAAATCTCATCCAGTGAGGAAACAAGTAATGGTAGAAGTAACAATTAGAGGAAAAATGTTTGATATAATTTGTTTGGTGGTGAAGAAATTAATTTACCCATTAATTATCGGTGTGGATTTTTTGGCGGAACATGGCGCTATTATCGACATAGGAGAAAAGAAAGTTCTGATCAACGGAGAAAATGTTTGGGAGGAAGATGAAAGTCAGGAGGCGCGAAATGCACACGTAGATGAGGGAGACGAATCAGAAGAATTCGCAGAAATCGAAATGTGTAGCGTACAAATGGAGGAGAATGAAATAAAGGAAGAAATAAGGAAGAAAATAGTGGAGCAAGAAAAGTTGAGGGTTGATCAGAAGAATGCATTGTACGAAATGTTGATAAGCGTCAAGCATGTCTTCAAAAATCACAACGAACCGATAAAGGGGTATCAACTTCGAATCGAGCTAACGGAATCGCGACCAGTTAAAGCGAAGAATTATCCTATCCCCATAGCCTACCATGACGAAGTGAGAGAAGTAATGAACGAGATGATCCGAGAGGGAATAATTAGGAAAACGATCACGGTGTACATCAACCCAATTCTGGTAGAAGTAAGAAAAGCGGTAGAAGAAGCAAGGAAAGCGGTAGAAGAAGTAAGGGCAGCAGGAGGAGGGAAAGCGGTAGAAGCAAGGAAAGCGGAAGAAGAAATAAGGAAAACGGCAGAAGAAGTAATAAAAGCGGAAGTAGTAACGAAAGCGGAAGAAGTAGGGAAAGCAGCAGAAGTAAGGAAAGCGGCTGAAGCAACTTAAGATTTTGTTTCGACGCCGAAAAAAAATCTTAAGAAGAGAAGGAGGGGGCAATGTGGCGAAATGGGATTATACAACCCCATAACACCACAGTTTCGCCGGCATAAACGTTTACAAGCGGCGAGAAGAGCGGCCGAAAACAATAGTAGCAAAACGCGCAGCCTGGTATCCGTTGCTCGTACTAGTCGCCACGAACTATCAGGCCACGTTTTTGCTGGTGGAAGGCACAAGTAGGAGAAATAATCCCCACCACGCCGAATTTCCCCAGCCTGCGCCAATAAATACGCAAACGCGGAAGCGGGAAGTCTCTTTTGTCGCCATCTCGCCTGGAGTCAACATCTCTTCTGCTAGCACGCGTCGGGTCAGCAGTTCTTCATGTAAGGCACCGCTTGGCAAGTGTGCAGATTTTATCAGAGCGTTAGATTAGTTAGAAATTGCCGCAACGACTGTTTAGAATAGGAGTGTACGGCGTTGAGAAACGTCTAGCTAGTCATCCGCGCAGTAGTCAGGAATTAGAGAAATATTCTTCTATTAACTAATGCGGGAAGTAAAAGTGTGCCCGTTCTCAGGAAAGCTCTGAAAGTTCTTGATTAACAGAATAAAAGTTAGGAACGAGCGAAGTACTTGCACTAGCAGTTAGGGAAGTGCAAGGGACATTTTCTGCAAATTGGGCGTAATCGAAGGCGGTAGCAGCCGTGGGAGGAGAAGAAACCGGTTAGTGGAAACGGAAGAATACGCGGGTCGACCGGGAGAAGACGACGACCGAGAAAAAGGACGCAAGAGGACGGCGAGAGCAACGCAGAACTTCCGAATCGAGCAACGCGGTGCGGAGCGCAGCACGCTGTTTCAAGGTTGAAAGACGGACAGTTTCGAGGTAACCTGTAGAACTGAAATTAGGTCAAGTTCACGTCGGCAGGGAAAGAATAGTTTCAGAAGTGTTAAAATTTGAGGACACGGGTGTTAATAATTTGTAGCTTGGGAGTGGAAGATTTAATGCGTTATTGCTTGCCTTTAACCATTCTATTGTAGCAGCCATTATTCTGTTACCAGCACTTATAATTTAAAGATAAATTGAGAGTAGTGCGCTTGCCCACAGGTTAATTATTGTATGTAAAATTTTAAAAAAGGCAAGAGATTGTAAATTAGGTTTAGTTTCACATGCAATTGTAATTAGAATAATTTAAATTTAGACGTAGTGAATTTTCAAAGGGAATTCCCAGTACTGGTCAGAGAAATTACTTCAGAAAATTAGTTCTGAACAGAATTAAGTGTTCATTTGGTGAATAGGCCATAAAAGCTGCTTATGTGTATTTATTTGATCATTTTTGGAAGTGTAATTCTATGTTTGATTTGTTTTTCGTTGTCATCAATTCATGCCACAGAATTTTGAGTGAATTATATGCTCGTTTATGTGTGATTTGTGTGACTTTTATTGTGTCAAGGGTTCAGACCTTTCTCGTACCCCAAAGATCCTGCTTCTTGAGATTCTAAGCTCGCTTCACGAGCGTAATATCTTAACGACTTGCTTACAGTGCATGCTGAGTGTGCAAAGAAGGTACAAGTGGTGTACGATAGGTAAGGCGGTTAGAATATATATATATATATATATATATATATATATATATATATATATATATATATATATACTTTTTCACCGATGTAATTTTGTATTATGTAAATGCGTTTTATATTCATTATAAAACACATTTACATAATACAAAATTACATGTATAAAAAATTCCTAAACAAATTTTAAAAATAATATAATTGTCTTAAAAATCATATGGAGAGCACACGTTACATTCCCATTTGCACCATACAAATTATCTGCCAATAGTAGAAGCTTCATCTATTGCTATCCAGGTCCGTTGTTTTGCAGTCTGACACACTAATATATTAATATCATTCATCGTACAAACTAGCGATATCTACGACCAGCAAACAGTCACTGCAGCGTGAAGAACTCTCACTGAATGATAAACGTCGGCGATTGTCAATGTTTCTCTGAAATTAAAGTTAAAGATCATGATCCGCGACGTCAGTGATATTTTTCACACCAAAAGATGAAAATCTGTCGCTGACGTGCACATCCAGCCACTGAGATAACTCAAACAGACGTGCCGGACTGTGAGAACATCACGCATCTTCATATATGGTACCTGGAGTGGATGTAGTAATGATATAAGAAAATCGCCGATTTTTTTAAATACTTATTTTTATACAAATATGTAATAAAATTGAAAAAAAATCATTGAATAGAAAATACCAAAAAATGTAAAATATGTAATATAGTAGTCTATGTAAAAATATGTAACGAAAAAATTGGATATTGAGTTAGGACGGCGACGATTCGCCAAGACTACAAATTTAAGTTCGGTAACATACAGGATGCGGCAGCATAACTTCCTTTTTTAAAATGCGCGCCATTCAGTTAGTTGATGTCATAGCGGAGCGCTAGTGGTCTCGTTCAAGAGGGGGTACTGTAAAGTTTTGTCCCGACACGGTTCAGTCGCCATCATGCGTCGGAATAGTGAGGAGCGTGCCTTTGCCGTTGAGGCCTACTTTTCAAGCGGATGTTCGGTTATTGCAACACAGCGTGCATTTCGGAATCGCTTTAATTTAGCCCCGTTGGCTCCCGTCCCAGACCGCAAATCAATTGTTACATGGGTCACTACATTCAGACAAACTGCAAGTGCGACAAAACGAAGAACTGGAGTCCCTCGGCCCGTTAGATCACCTGAGAACATTGAAGCAGTGAGAGCGTCAATGTTGCGATCACCACGGCGTTCTGCGCGCAAACACGCACTTGCCCTTGGACTATCCGATCGTTCTGTGAGAAGCATTCTTCGTGATGATCTTCATTTTCATCCCTATAAGATGGCGATAGTGCAGGAACTTACAGAACGTGACTTCAATTCTCGGATGAACGCGTGTGAGCTTCTTCTTGATGTCGTTCCCGAGGGTGCTATTGTTTTTTTTAGCGATGAAGCCCATTTTCATTTGTGTGGGTCGGTTAACAAACAAAACATGCGCTACTGGGCTGACACCAACCCTCGAGAATTGCATCAAAGGCCTTTGCATTCACCCAAAGTCACAGTGTGGTGTGCAATTTCCTCAGCTGGAATTATTGGTCCCTGGTTTTTTGAGGAAAATGAGGTTACAGTGACAGTGAATTCGGACCGGTATGTAAACATGCTACAGAATTTTTTTTCCCACGGCTAGAAGAGTTGGATTTGGGGGACACTTGGTTCCAACAAGACGGTGCAACAGCACACACTTCAAGAGCATCGATGGCTGTTTTGAGGGAACACTTTCCAGAGCGCCTTATCTCAATTAGAGGCGATTTGGAATGGCCGGCACGCTCTCCCGATCTGTCCCCTTGTGATTTTTATCTATGGGGTTTTTTGAAATCCCTTGTTTATGTGAACCGTCCAAGAACCCTACAAGATTTGAAGACCAACATCGAAGAAGAAATTGCCAACATAACACCAGCTATGCTAACAAGAGTCATGACAAACGCCAGATATCGGTTTACGCAATGTATGGAGAATGAGGGACGTCACCTAACAGATTTGATCTTCAAAACAATGTAAATAAAAACTTTAGACATGTACCTACATTATAAAAAATAAATAAATATTTTCCGATGCACACAATAGTTTTTATTGAGTTTTGAAAAAAGGAAGTTATGCTGCCGCACCCTGTACAATGTAGGCTTTCACGGCCAGTTTCTACATCATAACTAGTTATTTTCGGGTTTGAAGGTTGACACTTAGAGAAGAAGGACACTTCGC
This sequence comes from Gryllus longicercus, assembly GCA_038098605.1. Taxonomy (NCBI): domain Eukaryota; kingdom Metazoa; phylum Arthropoda; class Insecta; order Orthoptera; family Gryllidae; genus Gryllus; species Gryllus longicercus. The sequence continues at coordinate 2,715,438 of JAZDUA010000105.1, forward strand.
CCCCGCCAGCAACGCCACTGATGATGCCTGCCACAGTTGCAGGCGAAACGTTTGGACCAGTCTCCGTTGGACCACGGCCTTCAAACCCGAAAATAACTAGTTATGATTATATTCGGTAAGTAAAAAGACAAAAAATATGTAGTTGCATAAAAATCCGGTTTCTAATGATGACTTAAACACTGAGATGGAAAAAATTAACTTACCTTCAGCAAGTGTTAATCTATAATTCAGGTGAGTTTTTATCATAATTTGCATTGTTTGGATATACTATGTGTCACTTGATAGACTATGTGTCATCTTCAGTAATAAAGATAACGGATTGAAAGAACAAATTATGATAATTTTATGAGGTTTTGTATCGTATATACGTTCTGCGTTGTTAATACATATCTACACGTTTTAAAGCTCATAATTACTTATATATTTTATATTTTTAATGCATAACTACCCGAGCCCTAATTATTACTCTCGTAAGACATAATCGAATCACAATCTTCTTGCATTAACTGCAAAATAGATACAAGAAATTAAATCGCACGTTTACTATGAGCCTGAGCGTTTACATTGCTTGCTACATTTTCGATTTGAAACGTTGGAATATAGACGAAGATAAAGCAGTGGCTGTCAGGAACGAAGAGATGGGGCTTCGCGGGGAAGTTGTGAATGTAAGATCTCCCATGTCGTTAGTCAACCGCAACTGGAGAGTTGTTGCGACAAAGTTCTCAATGTGCACGACAAATAGCGAGTTAGTAGATCCAATATCTCCGCCAGGTGTCTCTGAATCTTTCCTGCAGACTGTGACGATATAACAGATGAAAATCGTATTTTAGTTTGGTTGTAACTCTCCACTAACCGAATTTCTACATTATATTCATAATTTGTTACAAAAGAATATGATAAAGCATGTATTTGAAATGCTTCACCACCATTTTTTGTTGCCCGTGGAAGTAGGCAGTACTTCTTCTTTTGTTGAGGATGACGAGATAGAGATAATTCTATTTTTGTTGGATATGGTAGTAACATACCTGTGCAATACAATGGCAGAATATAGAGTATCGGCTCTTGCCATGTTTTCCATCGAGCCAGACTTCCTTACCCAAATAGCAGACTTTAATAAAAGAGTTATCACAAAATTTACTACGAAAAAGGAAATGCGTACCGACTTAATTTACAAATAAGTACGTACACACGTTCTTCATTTATAATTAATAATGATTAAATAATGATAACTAATGTTGTGGAAACGGGACTGTCTCGAAGAAAAATCTGAAATTTGAAGTACAGTATATTTCAGAAACGTACTTATAAATTCATTGCATACCAATCCCAGCATCAGAGCCCCCTTAATGCCTTATTCTGTAAATCACAAACGTTTGAGGGCACGAACGGCCACTGGTCCCTACGTACCCCAGGTGGGTTGGGACACTATAGTGCCAACCTATACAAGGCCTGGTCAACCAAACCTGCAAGTTGGGTTGGTAGGTCATCTTGACTTGATGATTTTAAGGTCTCTGAAGGTCTGACAGTACAACATTTGCAAATAAAAAAAATGCCTTAAGATAGCTGCATATTTTTAATTACTATAGACTCAAAGTTGCTATAACTAAACCTGAATTTCATTAAAAAAAAACTATCACTTAGTGCCTACCAGTCTCAGTCAGTCATCCCTATTGTTAATGTTATCAAACTTTTTTTTTGCTATTTCTTTGTACAACAAAATTATTGTAGTTACAATTAGTTTTTCTCCTATTATGTTTCATGTTCATTTAACATTCTTTTATTGCAACTTTGTATTGCTGTAAAAATAGTCCTGGCATTAATTTATTTTTTTACAATTTTGTAGTTCAACCAGATTTTTTTATATGAAAGTAGGATTTCAATCCTGATGATTTCAGTTCAGAAAGGGTTTATTGTTTGTTAAATTACAGAAAGTATGCATACCTTCATCAGTCATCTTCAATTTACCTAAATTGTCTTCTGCATGCGTGTCAACACCAGCATCATATATTACGATGTCAGGATTAAAGCTTTGCAAGACATCAGGAAGATAATCCTGAAAGTAATAAATTAATAGTTCATTTCTATCCAATAATCTTTAATGCAAGACAATTGATCTGCTAATTATTTTTAACATTTTCAATGAAAAAACACAGGAAAATGGATATTCACAAGCAATTGCAAACATCATTCATTTCACAATGATCCAATGTTTCAGTTTTCTATAACATTTCAAAGTCTTGAAGTTTTATTAGTAATCTACATTTATATTATGTTCTTTATTACACTTGCAACATTTGCCCAAATTTTTTAAATTAATTTAATGTACATTCATATATGCTTTATTTCGTACAGTATATTTCACTTTACCCAGAAAACTTCACAATTTATGATTATTGTATTAATGAAAACATTTCCTAGAATTTTTGCTAATAAATGCTCCAGCAATGAGTTAAAGATTTAAAATTCATATATTAATTGAGGATATACAAACTCAGCGTAAAACAAAAAGGACATAATTCCTTTCCCATTAAACTTTTTTTATTTATGTATGCCTCATTGTACTAGTAAATAAATAAAACAAAAAATAAAATTATAACTTTTATCATAGACTTAGGTTCTGGGGCTGCCAAAGCACATACTTTCTCGCATTGTTTCTAAATGCTCTGCAACATTATACAGCAAAAGTGTTTTCAAGCAGCAAATTATCTTTCCGCTCCAAGACTCGAACTCAGATTCTCAGAATCAACGGCGCGGCACTTATGTCACTACACTACAGAAGCGCCGCATTTTATTTGTGATTAGAATTGCTTCAAATGGTTTTCAATAAAGATTCTAGAATTTTCTATAATTTTCTGAGACAACAGTACTAGCGAACTTCCCCTCCGAAGAACTGAGGCAGTAAACACTAAAGAGCCACCTCGGCCACCCGAGTAATGAATGGGTTATTAACTTATATAACAGCGCATGGTGATTTCAGTTCTAGCATTAGGAAGCCGAAAATTTGAGAAAATGTGGAAAAAAGTAGTTTGGGCGACCAAAGGAAATAGTATCTGGGAAGAGAAACAGTTACAGAGTTACTAGTTACAGGGACAGTCTCTAATTCAACTAAAGAGATCAGAAATCTAAATGCTGCGAGCAAGTTTGTGCCATCTCATTGCACCACTAGTTTTTTTTTCTAAATTTAGCAACAGGATATATCTACTTCTTGATTACCACAACCCGTTTAGCACAACTCCTACTAACATGTAAAGAAAAAATTGGTACCAGTTTTCCAGAAAATCTTTTTTTTTTTTTTTACTTTCTCGCCTTGCGAATTCTTTGTAAAAAGAGAAAGTTATGTAATTGTACGCCAGAAATGCCGAAATTTTGCCAAAAATTTATTGCCGGGTTCTCGTATCGAAAAAGTGTGAAAAGATTTCAAAAAAATTGCTCCAAATTTTTGAGTTAAATTTTATTGTTCAAAGACGTTTAAGGCTAAATGTACCGACAGTAGTACAATTTGTGGCCACCACGTGGCAGCACCAAAATAAGTAAAATTTACTTCATAGATAACGTCTGAACCAATGGTCCGATTTTCGATCTGTAAACGGCATTTGACGCCTTTTTAATATAGAATTGACGCTACGATGCCCTTTTTCCAAAAATTTAGCAAAAATTCGAATTTGAAATTAGTTCTCGAACTTCCGAGAAAAAATTCAAAAATGTGGGCTTATAGCGCGATGGCGACATGCTTGCTGAATCCAACGCCGTGACAATCACGCAAATCGAACAAATAGGAGCGTCGTAAAGTGAAATTTACGAAAACGCCTCGCCCCCCTTCCCTTTCTTCGCCGTAGTGTCACCCACCCGATTGTTGTGGGCCGTCTGTCGGCGCGGGGGCACGACCAGGTCAGGCAGCGTGCGGCCAGCCCCGGCGGAGCAGGCGGGACTTGCGGGATACGCGAGCCAGGCAGTCGGTTTATGCTTTCGTCACTGCATCTCAATCTACTTTTCCACAGATTCCAAACTAGAGATGCTATACTGCTATTACAGACCGAGGTAAACGGTCTGTAATAATAGTACATAACTATCTTTTTCACATATTTCCGTCTTCCTTTGAATACCATCTTAAAATTGTTTGAGACATTACTCAAAATATCGATTCCTATTTGGAACTGGTTTTTAAACAATTGAACTAATTCTGTAAATATCACCATTAGTCCATCTCCTCACATCTTATTTTAGATATATTTTACTTCTAAGGTATTCCGTTTTCATTCCACCTTACTCTAAGATCTTCCGTTGTCACATACCGGAAAGAATGAGCGGAGTATACGCACGAGCTCTTTTATCCTACAACTCGATTTTTGATCTCAAAACGGCGTTTATCTGCTTTACAGAGATTATCTGGTGAATCTCTTTTCCCAAGTAAAATAGCCAAAGCTATTTTTAAAAATGTTTTCGTACTTTCGGACAAATTTAAAAAGGTGGTAAAATAGCGCGCTGGCGAGCTGCATCCTGACCCCAACTCCGTAACAAGCATCGAAATAAGATATGAATCATCCCAGCTTACTTGGTAAGTTATATTGATATAAAATAAATATGTTATATCTGTATAATTTTGAAGGGAATAAATAATTCCAGGTGCGTCATTTCGTACAGACTACGTAAATGAATAAAGAGTAATGATGCAATTGGATAACTCCTAGATTTGGAGCATGCTTTCCCTTCCATTTTCTTTCTTTTAGAAAAAGTGGATTTCATATAAGAAGTTATATGTAGTATCTATCTGTAGTATGTAAAACCAGTTTGACGTGACTCTATGAATCGGCCACAATGATATAAATAATATGGAACATTCAAACGAGCTTAAAAACCAAGGAAATTGTTTCTGTGAGTATGATCGTAGAATATACTTTACGCTAACGCTTACGCGACGTAATGTAATATAAACAACTTTCCAGAAAAGATAGAAAATGAGGCTTCTTTCTATGTGAATTGTTTCTAAAAATCTTCAGAAAGTATATGATTATATCATGGACTCTGTTGTACATAATAATAATAATAATAATAATAATAATAATAATAATAATAATAATAATAATAATAATAGGCACGCGTTTGGAGTAAAAAATGTGTACTATAGTTTTGCTTATATCGTCCATTGAATCTTCACTTCGATGTCTGAGATTCCACTATTTATAATAATTTTGAAACTTCTTTACATTTCACGCAGAAAATATTTTCCAGCTCACACTATTGAAGTGAGTTAGTTTCACCATGATTTCTTCCCCTGTGTCTTTGAATAGTTCGATTGGAATATTATCTACAGCGGGGCACCTCCCATTTTTCAGTTTTTTTTTTTTGTCTCCCAATGCATTTCTTCTATCTCCGGTTTTACTTCGTAATCATATATATATATATATATATATATATATATATATATATATATATATATATATATATATATATATATATATATATATGTATTCACGATTCTTCTTGTAAGTCCTTCTCATGTAACTTTTTCGTGTATTCTCCCCCCCCCCAAAAAAACAACAAAAAAAACAACGCGTCATCGCCGTGTTATGCTTAATGTACTTATTATTATTGTTATTATTATTATTATTATTATTATTATTATTATTATTATTATTATTATTGGCGTGTAGGCCATTACTAACCACGCTACAGGAATAACGTGTGTAATTTTTTCCAGAATCAGATTATTCTCCTGTATCTCTCAGTATGACAAGGTTGTTACGCCTTGAATTGTGAATTACGAGATGATAGGATGATGATGTTGAGGGGTGATAGGACAATTACTAATAAAATATGACACGTTGTAAAAGTGATATGATTTTTCTCATGGAATTGCGCCAGTTAGCTTAACGGAATCGTGTCGAAAACTTTCCTACTCGCAAAATAAAATAGCCACTTTTAGTACTCTATACATGTGCGTCTATTCAAGCCGTTCCGTATGTATTATCCAAGTCTAGTGATATGAGGGAGGCCTACAAATTCTGGAACAATACAATCTTCATTAATTGTGAACACAGAGGTACACAGGTTTCTCATAATGTAATTGAATTGTTTTATATTTGCTAAGATATCTGCAAGTATATTGTAGTAAACTCTAGAAAAAATCCTACTATGTACCGACGTAAACGCACCATGTATAAATATAATTAGTGGCTTGCAGCAACAAAAATGTTACTGAGTGAAACCACACAAAAGTATTTCCAAATATAGAACCCACACTACTCAAGAACAAATAAAATACTCACGCCCAAATATAAATTTATTATTTTAATGAAAACAGCCTTGATGAATACAATAACAAAGTATAGTATGTACATACAGTTGAACTGTTATTTACATAGGAAAAACACAAAGAAAGTAAATAAAATGCTGTCCCATAATGTGATTCCAGAATGGCTAGTGCTGCATCTTCCTTGGAGCCGTATTGTTGCATGGCGTCTGCTGTGTTGTCAGCCTGCTCTGGCAATATTATAACAGAAATGTGCAATACATTTACTTTTTAAGTGAAAATCGAAACAGATAATTGTTTTTGAAATTTTCCCGAGTTCATGGTTATCTTACCATTGTCATCTCTCAAAGGACCCGAGACTGTACAGTTTTCTTTCAATTTCTATGTGCTGTGAAAATTTGTACTATACATTACCGAAAGGTTTTTTTTTATAGGGAATCATTTGCCAAACGATTACTGGTCGTTGCGCTCATATTCACTTAGTAATATTTTAACACTTCAGTTTTGGAACTTAAAAACTCACTGTTCTCGCTTTACCAACTGTAATCTCATGCTTGCGCGAGCTGGGTGAAACGACGACTGCTTTCGATAGCATCGATTGCAACTCGCTCAACAAACGTCATAATGAACAAATGGCTGCAGATAAGCATTCAACCTTTTAATTAGTTTAAAAATTTTTTTTATTCTTTAAAATAGGTTTCTAAGAACAAGTTAAAACGCTACTAGGTTTCACTGTCACGAAATTTGGTGTGTAGAGAGCTTTTTTGTTTCTGAACCAAAATACTTATTGTCGATATACATATACACTTACACAAGAGTCATTTCAAGTGAACGAAAACACTAGCAGTTTCCTAGGATTAATGAACCTTCCTAATTAGGCTCTTCCCGAGCGCAATAGTAAAATTTAATGCAGTTTTTAAATATATGACTCCCTTATACTCATAGATCTCGTCATTCGAGGATCCAAAATTTCAGATAGGAGCACTTCTTTGTAGCAGAACACAAGTTTCTGTATCATTTTTTTCTCCCAGAAATCGTCATCGCGGTGAATAATTTCATGATGCATGTCCTTTGGGGTCCATACAACGAAATGGCAACTTCTTTTCCCTGCGAGTTGAAGCTGGCCCTGAATTTGATAATAATAATCGCTTCTTTTCTTCAATTTCAATGACTTTTTGTCAATGCAGAAATTCTTTATGTTATTGCATGCTTCCTGTATTGACATGTTTTTTGCTGATTTGGGACATTTTATTTCTAATATTGAATCTTCTCCGACCAAACCGTCAGGGGAAGCTCCAAGAAACCCATGAATTGGGTGTACAAAGAGACCGCATTTTTCAACAATTAGACCTGTTTTTTCTTGAAAACAATCAATAGCGCGTGATTCATTCTCGCTTCCGTACATCATGGCACTTGACCGGAAGTCACCCCATACAGCAGTTTTTTGGCGACAGGAGCCCACTTATTAGACTGCCTCTTACAAACATATCCGAAATTGGACGCGGTGAGCCTGTCTTTTCTTTCCATGTGCCACCTCTCAGATTCTGCCTGCCCTCTTGTTGCTATTTCAAGCTCCATTATTTCCTCTTTATTAAGTGACAGTTGCAAGATCTTCTTCTCTTTCATTGTTGTCAGTTCGCTATCCTCCATGTCCACCTGCATAGCACATACACCGTAGTCAGCTAAACCTTTCTGGCTATCTTTATGATACGCTGCCCCAGATCTTACTTTCCTGCCATTCTTTCCCTCTTGCCGTGCCTTGAAGAGCGACCTTCTGCAAGCTGCTCTTCGTTTCTCCTTCTTCTCGCCTGTTTGCTTTACAATAGAAGCAGGACTTTCATTCGACATAGATTTCATTGTCTCGTAGTGCCAATACGATTTCAACTGAAAATCCAAACCGGCAGCTTTTGTTCTGTGGGTAAAAGAACCTCGTTTGCCTCTGTTAATTTGTTTTCCCCCAGTAAATTTTGCCACTAAAGACATGTAATATTCTGCAGCGTTGCTAGTGCTGTTGGTGATAAGTTGATGACTTTTCAGTACAACTGGCTGCAATAGAAATCGTGCTTTGTCGCAGATTTCCTTCTCTTCTTTGGTCAGGTCGATAGACTCACCTATTTTGGAGCAAAAATATGGCTTGCAGAATCTGTGAATGCCAAAAACATGTAGCGGTCCATTTTTGAGATCCTCCTTCAAGGAATTTACATCTCCTTCCTCCGCGTTGTGTGCTATTGCACCTCGAGCAGCCGCCTTGAGTCGCCTGATTATTTCATTCGATAATTTTTTAGTTGCAGTAGTGGATTCTTTTTGAAGTGCATACAATCGTTTGGTATAATTCTTCACCACATGATTTGCACACTCCACTTTTTGTATTGATCGACCGTATTGATCGACCGTACGTAACAGACGTTTTCAGATAATAAAATACGCTGGAGTCTCCATCTCCCACAACTGTGTGGTACTCTAATCCATGAAGTTGCTTGCTGCGCTTGAAGCATTCTACCAGCATATCTTTTTCCATTGAAGCTGATGCTCCATCCCAATTTTTATAACATTTGTCATGTTTAGGGTCTAATTGTTGAGCATCTCGGTACTCGCACATGCTGCAGTACTTGTTCCTAATTCCTAAATCCAAAATTTTTTGGGTTCTCATCCCAATTACGCAAGATACACCGCTGTTGGCTGTGTAACGATGTCCATGGCTGCGATGTGACCAACCTCCGTCCACAATAACAGTGATAAAAGGTGTACCATCTTCTGTTACATCTCCTTTCTCAATTGCTAGATTTTTTTTCTTCTTCACCAGCCTCTTTCATTTTCTGAAATAATACGTCTGACCATACCTAAAACACAAAATCGATTGTTTCCGAATATCATACTATAAATCTTTCGGGATTAATATATCGAGTTTGTTATGATTTAGTAATTCACTGTCATTAGAATCAAAGTTTACCTCTCCGAGATGGGATTCCGCCTGTCTGAAAGATTTTGGGCAAATTGTTTTAATTTCCATATTGCTCAAAACTTCCTCCATGTTTTCGTGTCCCGACCCAATGGAGCAAAAACCCCAAACTGTTTTTTGAGTCAAAGTAAGTTTTTTCTTGTTTGATCTTGAGTGGTCTGGCTGACTGCAGATGGTTGTTTGTTGTTGACAATAGGGACAGCAAAATGTCATTTTCCAAACCATGTCGATTATTGATGACGATATTAATTGCATGTACCCTTTACTACTCTTGAGACAATGCATTCGATGGAGTTCGAGTTTCCGCATTGATCTGTAGAAGTACTGCCCATTTACGATGTAATTTCCACTATTAATCAAATCTATATTTTTCAACACGGCAGGGCCCGGATCTGTTACTAAGTAATTATCTGTCCTAAAAAAGAAAGAAACAAACATGAAGTTATTCAAGTTCATCAATTAAGTGGTCATATAAGACAATGATCATCTGAGAAATTAGACGCTTACGGTTCTTCAGTGACTTCGGAGCCAGCAGAATTCAAAACAAAATCCCTGCGTGGAGGTGTTTCTAAATCAGAAACGGGCACCGTTCCTTGAGAAAATGGACCGCTACAACTTGCACTATAAAACGCAGGCATAAATGTTGGTGTGTAAGAAAAAAAACCTATCGAATGTAATAACGTTACATTATTACGAGGGAGGAATCGAAACTTCGAAAATAAGCTCTTAAGACAATTTTAAGCTTATTTTGTAGTTTTGTAGTTTAAGCTTATAAATTCCTTCGATATGTTGCGAATGCGATCTCACCTTTCAATAGTTATTTTAGAGCCTTGATGAGTGGGCGACAACAAAGGAAGAATCGAAGTGGATGAGGCAAGATCAAATCCAGACTCCACTCCTCCACTAGACGCAGGATACTCCTTCGAAGATAACTTCCTGAGAAGCAAATAATGTTTTAGTGCATACTTCGAAACGTTTCAGTATTTGCAGACCCAGCCTAACGTGAGCTGGCGTGTCCGCGTGCTTGTAATTACTTGCTATCTTATCGTTTTCAAATTGTCAACTTGTCGGTGAAATTACGCAGTTCTAAAAAGAGAATATTTTTAATAGGGAGGTGACACTTCAAGAATTGGGTTCATAACTTTTTTGAACCAAAACCACCCTCTTCTCCAAGATTGCGCCAAGATGCGCGTCTGGCGGGTCGGTTGCGTCGAACGCACACCAAGATCACGAGAAGAGCGCCAGATCCAACAGAATGGGAGGTGATCGAGCGGAAGATGTTCCGGCAGCGAATTTCAGTTTTGAAGATCCTTACAAGGAAACAACAGATTCGACTCCGATTTGACCTACGAGTGTTGCAATGTGAAGCTCTAATCGTACCGCGATTCCGAGACGGATAGCGTTGGAAGGTGTAAGGTCAGATAGCTTCCTGTGCTCTTCACTTCCATATATAACGCCTGATCAGGCACCGCCCAAGGTTATCGCGTCTCCGCGTCAAACTGCCGCGATTCGAACTGGTGGATTGCCACATGCGGAGCTCTAATCTGAGTGCACACGCGAGCAGTTATGCAGAACTTTTCTAACATAAATATTTTCTCATTTCTATTTTTTTTTCTAAATGGTATATTGATAGAACACAAATTGCTAAAGAACTTTTTGAAGTACTGTACTTCACAGGACGCACCTAATTCGTCTTTCTTGTTTGTCAGTATGTCAGTTTGGGCTTCTGTACAGTTTTTATCATAGTGGTCCAAACCAAATTTTACAGTCACATATGTAGCAGAGGTCACGAGTAGAGTACGAAAAAACAGTATGAAGTGGAAAAAATGTTTATAAATTTGTAAAATAAAAATCAGATATAATATGCAACATTATAATTCACTAAAAACATTTAGTACTCGAATACTGCTCATGTATCGTCTCAAAATATTCTCAAACAAAAAAAAATGTTTAGAATTTGAAATTACATTAATAAACTATTTATTTAGCCAAATCTAAAAACAAAACTTCCTTGACCTACTTTTTTGGAAGAATAGATTTTTAACTTTGGCAGCAATGAGAGCAATGGTACAAATGTGGGAAAACAATGACCAGCAGAGAATCATTGCACCGTTATCAAGAACACTTTTGCGACGATCAATCTTTTTCGGATCTTGCGATTAGTTAAAAAAAACACGTCACTCATACTTTTCACACTTATAAGTAGTATTCTCAGGGGTGCTCCGCAATTGTTGCGATAGGGCAGTACAGACTGAAGTCCAAAGAGGACGCGTTCAGCCAGCCGCGTTCTCACGTGCGGCATCCCTGCTAGTTCCCATGCAATTGTGAATTACAGTAAGACAAAGTACTCCGAATTTTGAAATAAAAATATTATTAAATTAATAAAATATTTTTAGACAATAATTTCAAGAAAATTGGTAGATATTTTATTAACTACATAAAATATTAGCAAAACGCTTGGTTAGGATTGAAATGTGACAAGATTACAATTTGAGAAGTACATAGAAGTACAAAAATATGTTATTACATAAGAATTCGGAATCTTACGTTATGATCGATACACTTATGTCATCACCTATATTCTTTTCCAGTTTGTGTCAAAAGTTCCTAAAACTTCATAAATATTATAATAAGCAATAAGAGTTAGATAAATGTGGATTTATAAATTACGAGAATAGGTAATTCACCCTTATGTAAAGACATCTCAATTTTCACGTCATAAGAAATAGGGTCGGAACAGCCATCTGAACTGAAACGTATAACAGTAGTATTATCAAGCACACAGTGTTTAGAATTCTGCAGCAATGTTTCCTTGTTTGGAATATCTCCTCGTACGTCTCTTTTCAAATCCTTCAACACCACTTCGTTTGACACTGGCGGATCCAGGGGGAGGGGGCATGAGGACCGTGCCCACTATTATTTAAATGATAATTTTGTATAGTATCATATTCAGTGACACCCCCCCTACCCGCCCGAAAAGTGATCGGGTGGATCCACTCCTGCTGTGACACTTCTCCTAACTCCGTAAGCGGAAGGCGATAACACAGACCCTCGTATGTCATCGGAAGCGACCGCAGATCCTGCACAGATCCTGAGGGGGGAGACTTGAATTTTCTTGACGCAAGCTACAATTACTGGTAACATTGGGGAGAGTTTTATATCGTAAACTAAAAGTAAATTATAATTTTGAATTTCTTGGTACTTTTTAATGCATGTCGCAGTTATCTACAGTGTAATTTTTGCTTATTATTATTATTATTATTATTATTATTATTATTATTATTTCTATTCACATTTATTCACAAGCATCGAAATCAAGGGTAGACCTGTGAAATCGGAGTCGCAAGGACAGACATGCAATAGTCACAATCTCTGTTGTACAGACTAACAGGCAGACACAAGAGAGAGAGAGAACAAGAGAGTTACAGCTTTTGTGACTGACCAACGAAATTCTAATAGTTTGTACATCTTATGTTTGTACAATGTAACATGAAAAACTTGTTATAAAACATTTGTAACAAAACATTTGTATAAAACATTTGTAACATGAAAAAAGTTAATTATGAAAAATGAGTGTATTTGCTGTGTCTGTGACTTATTGCACAGAAGAGTTGTGCAGTTTTGTAATTCATGATGATATATGTGATTATCATTCATGATGTGATTATGTTTTTGATGGATCACTCACCGTCTCTTGTTCTCCATTTTCCAAATCATGAGATTAGCAGGTACCAATCTCCTTTTCCTCCTTCGAGATGGCGGCAGAGATTTTTTTGTTGGTGGTATTGTCTGCCATTCTGATGCAGAAGCAACGTTGTAATTCTGCTTCTCGCAGTGATCATTAGAGGATCTAAAATATTATTGAAAAGAAATCTTTACAAACTCACTTCATTGGCCATTTTGTACTTGAACTACAGTGCAGTATACTCCTCTGTAAATCGAAGTTTTTAGTACCTCAGACATCTACAAGCCACTTTCACACTTTGCGGTCACAACAAATTACTTTTGACGTTCAAAACCTGGAAAGTGTTCACACTAGTGTAACGATTTTTGACGCCTCATCTTTCGCAAGGCAGCAATTTGACAATCTTTCTCAAATAGTGAGGAAAATTCAATTAAATTGCTCAAATAAATACATTCCCAAAACTTTAATAAACCACTTATTTAAATATTACTGTCATCTGTCGTGCACACGAGGTTGAACTAAAGAATTCGCCGAGGACCTAAAGTGTAAGTATTGCTCCTTCGGCAGTAATTCGGAAGTATTGCAGCCTCCGCTAGCAGTCGAGGAAATTGTATATCTGCTTCGACAACATTGAATGAGGTTACAAATCACTTCATCTAATACAGAATGTGTCCTGTTCTGAGTAGACATGATCTGCATTTATTTTATTATATCATGTTTCTATGAGTATTGACGAACAGAAAAAAAATATTTACCGTGGTAAACTGGATATCTTTCCTCCTATTCTCCTTCGTGTTGCTGAAAGTCGAAGATGTTTCTTGGATTTTGTAGTAATTCTACGAGAAGGCTTCTCTTGCTCTTTGACTTGCTCGCAGTTGTTTTCCTCCATTACCACAAGCGTTCACAAGTATCACCACGAAAAACTGACGCTCAAATTCGTTTGGAATTCGAGTCCACGAAGACTAGTCGTGAGCTGCCTTGTTTTCGGGTGGGGGGTTCGCGGAAAGCGGGGTGTCTGTAGCCTTATCTCGTGCATGTCACCACTGTTATGACAAACGAGCAACTGAGCTTAGTGCTGACATCGGCCGGAATTCGGCACGTTTGCTTTTTGAATTACAGACCAGGCGTGATCCACGGTTCTACACCACGTGTTTATATTGTTAGAGTTTGCTGATTGTTCGTAACACAAGTGTATTGCGTATTCATTTCAATTTTGTTTGTGACTTTCGGAGGGGTGGTATGGCTTATGTTCAAAGTAAGGCCAAACAATACACAGTGAAGCTAGGGAAATTATGCGTCTCGTTATTATGCATATGACGAAGAAAAGAATTCGGGCGTTCTTCAACACACGCTGCATAACAGCAATATTCGGGTAGCAAACTATACTGTATCTGTTCGAACTGTGACATCAATTAATAAAGAAGGATTTCCGGTAAGAAAATGTCATATTGTGAAGAAAGAAAATCCACATTGATGACTTTGACTTATTGGCCGATTTGTTTTCCTTATTCTGTATGAGGTTTGCCTATGGACACTTGGAGTAACATATTTGGGACAGCTAGTTGTTGCAGATTAGGCGGGGGTGGGGAGGACAGCTTCCAAGAACACCGAGCGCATACCTCAGCTCGCAATCACGTCACCTCCCAAGAATGAGGTGGCTCGTGAATGAACAGACGCAGTAGACAAGTGTAAAGCGGAGAAGGGCACCGAATAAGAGAGCCAATCAGTGAACTTGGTGTGAGCATTTTCCAAGTTGTCTATTTGCGAACCACTGTCCCAGTGCCATTTCGGACTAGAAAATCCCGGGCCCCCTCCCCCACAGCCACTGTACCCGAGTCCAGGTTCGTTCGTCTGACGGCCCTTTCCTAGTCCTATTCGGCGGGTGGCCGATGAAAGAACGACCGCCCGATGCATTCGGAGCAACAGCTTGCTCAATGGTTTTTACAATGGACAGACTGAATCAGACCCTCAGAGAAAATTCAAGATCATCTCCGTGAAATATAAAGAAGTAGTTTCAAAATTATTATAAATAGTGGAATCTCAGACATCGAAGTGAAGATTCAATGGACGATATAAGCAAAACTATAGTACACATTTTTTACTCCAAACGCGTGCCTATTATTATTATTATTATTATTATTATTATTATTATTATTATTATTATTATTATTATTATGTACAACAGAGTCCATGATATAATCATATACTTTCTGAAGATTTTTAGAAACAATTCACATAGAAAGAAGCCTCATTTTCTATCTTTTCTGGAAAGTTGTTTATATTACATTACGTCGCGTAAGCGTTAGCGTAAAGTATATTCTACGATCATACTCACAGAAACAATTTCCTTGGTTTTTAAGCTCGTTTGAATGTTCCATATTATTTATATCATTGTGGCCGATTCATAGAGTCACGTCAAACTGGTTTTACATACTACAGATAGATACTACATATAACTTCTTATATGAAATCCACTTTTTCTAAAAGAAAGAAAATGGAAGGGAAAGCATGCTCCAAATCTAGGAGTTATCCAATTGCATCATTACTCTTTATTCATTTACGTAGTCTGTACGAAATGACGCACCTGGAATTATTTATTCCCTTCAAAATTATACAGATATAACATATTTATTTTATATCAATATAACTTACCAAGTAAGCTGGGATGATTCATATCTTATTTCGATGCTTGTTACGGAGTTGGGGTCAGGATGCAGCTCGCCAGCGCGCTATTTTACCACCTTTTTAAATTTGTCCGAAAGTACGAAAACATTTTTAAAAATAGCTTTGGCTATTTTACTTGGGAAAAGAGATTCACCAGATAATCTCTGTAAAGCAGATAAACGCCGTTTTGAGATCAAAAATCGAGTTGTAGGATAAAAGAGCTCGTGCGTATACTCCGCTCATTCTTTCCGGTATGTGACAACGGAAGATCTTAGAGTAAGGTGGAATGAAAACGGAATACCTTAGAAGTAAAATATATCTAAAATAAGATGTGAGGAGATGGACTAATGGTGATATTTACAGAATTAGTTCAATTGTTTAAAAACCAGTTCCAAATAGGAATCGATATTTTGAGTAATGTCTCAAACAATTTTAAGATGGTATTCAAAGGAAGACGGAAATATGTGAAAAAGATAGTTATGTACTATTATTACAGACCGTTTACCTCGGTCTGTAATAGCAGTATAGCATCTCTAGTTTGGAATCTGTGGAAAAGTAGATTGAGATGCAGTGACGAAAGCATAAACCGACTGCCTGGCTCGCGTATCCCGCAAGTCCCGCCTGCTCCGCCGGGGCTGGCCGCACGCTGCCTGACCTGGTCGTGCCCCCGCGCCGACAGACGGCCCACAACAATCGGGTGGGTGACACTACGGCGAAGAAAGGGAAGGGGGGCGAGGCGTTTTCGTAAATTTCACTTTACGACGCTCCTATTTGTTCGATTTGCGTGATTGTCACGGCGTTGGATTCAGCAAGCATGTCGCCGTCGCGCTATAAGCCCACATTTTTGAATTTTTTCTCGGAAGTTCGAGAACTAATTTCAAATTCGAATTTTTGCTAAATTTTTGGAAAAAGGGCATCGTAGCGTCAATTCTATATTAAAAAGGCGTCAAATGCCGTTTACAGATCGAAAATCGGACCATTGGTTCAGACGTTATCTATGAAGTAAATTCGCCTGTGATAGTGCTGCGATCTATTGAATTTTCCTACAAGTATTTTTCGGTGCATTTAGCCTTAAGAGAATGGTGCAAGTCTCATATTCTGTGATTTCCACGATTTTTCGAAAATTGCAAAAATAACTTTTAAAAGTACAAAATTAAAGATAGATTTTTGGCACAGACGAAGACTTGTACAAAATTACCTCTTTGGAAAAGGTCTGTACAATTTTGTGAAGGAGCAGTTTATGCGCAATGTGGATAAAAAATTTACAAAATATGTATCTTGATTAATAGTATTTTCGATTAGAATTGCTTCAAATGGTTTTCAAAATTTTTTCCCGGAATTATCAATTATTTGCTGCAGCAACACAGAAATGTCACAAATAATAGAGCCCAACTAAGAAGCGAACCAACGAACCTGCCATTCAAAGAGCCCTGGCCCTCTCCACCCCATTTACAGTCCCTGGCCATATTATTAGACGCACCCTAAATTTTGAATAAAATTTACGTTTTTGTGACGAAAAATGTATTTTTTTTATTTCTAACGAAATACATAAGTAATAATTGAATACTTATGATAGAAACAAGATATCATTTGCAAAATTATGACTGTCACTATAATATATAAACTAATTTTCATAAAAAATCTCCATGCACATGTATATCTTTAATACTTTGTCAGGCCACCTTTGGCGGCTATTAGAGCTTTAATTCTTTTTGGTATGATATTAATGCATGCCTGGACAGTTTCTTCACACTCTGGATGATGGTACCAGACTTGAATTATTTTCAAGGAGGCGAATTTTTGTTATTTCTTAATTTGCGATTTCCCTCATTATGAGCTCCCAAACATTTTCTATTGGGTTCATATCTGGTGAATTTCCTGACCATGGTAACACAGGAACATTTTTCTCCAACAAAAATGATCGAACTGTTCGAGCAGTATGACATGGAGCCCCATATTGCATAAAATCAAATGATTCTTCATTTGAGAACCATTCCTGTAGTTGAGGCAGCAGTCGTTTCTCCAATACGTGCTTGTACTGGTCTTGTTTCATGATGCCCTTAACCAAGTACAGACACCCCGTGCCTTTGCCACTGATCCCTGAGCAAATCATTGCCTTGACTGGATGTTTCACAATCTGGATGACACAATCTGAATGATACTTTTCATCAGGGCGCCTTCTCACAAATTGATGCTTGTTCGCTAGAATTTCGAAAGTGCATTCGTCGCTAAAACAAACCTTAAATACAAGTAAATGACATTAGAATTAATTTTGGTAGCCATTTATACTTATAAAAAAAGCACTAGACTAAATTTTTACCAATTTCCAGAAGTCCAAATCTTTATTCTTAAGGTTCTTAGCCCATGCAAGACGTTTTTCTTTCATACCAGCTGTTAATCTGGGTTTGTGGGCTGGTCTACAAGCTTTAAAATTCATTTGTAGTAGTGTACACCTTACTGTCCTTTCAGATACACAGATTCCACTACTTTTCAATATAATTTAATTTGTTTAGTAGTAGCAAACCGGTTTTCATTGCAAGTCTTCCTCAAACATCTCTCAGATCTTGGTGAAAATACAGGATGCGGCAGCATAACTTCCTTTTTCAAAACTCAATAAAAACTATTGTGTGCATCGGAAAATATTTATTTATTTTTTATAATGTAGGTACATGTCTAAAGTTTTTATTTACATTGTTTTGAAGATCAAATCTGTTAGGTGACGTCCCTCATTCTCCATACATTGCGTAAACCGATATCTGGCGTTTGTCATGACTCTTGTTAGCATAGCTGGTGTTATGTTGGCAATTTCTTCTTCGATGTTGGTCTTCAAATCTTGTAGGGTTCTTGGACGGTTCACATAAACAAGGGATTTCAAAAAACCCCATAGATAAAAATCACAAGGGGACAGATCGGGAGAGCGTGCCGGCCATTCCAAATCGCCTCTAATTGAGATAAGGCGCTCTGGAAAGTGTTCCCTCAAAACAGCCATCGATGCTCTTGAAGTGTGTGCTGTTGCACCGTCTTGTTGGAACCAAGTGTCCCCCAAATCCAACTCTTCTAGCCGTGGGAAAAAAAATTCTGTAGCATGTTTACATACCGGTCCGAATTCACTGTCACTGTAACCTCATTTTCCTCAAAAAACCAGGGACCAATAATTCCAGCTGAGGAAATTGCACACCACACTGTGACTTTGGGTGAATGCAAAGGCCTTTGATGCAATTCTCGAGGGTTGGTGTCAGCCCAGTAGCGCATGTTTTGTTTGTTAACCGACCCACACAAATGAAAATGGGCTTCATCGCTAAAAAAAACAATAGCACCCTCGGGAACGACATCAAGAAGAAGCTCACACGCGTTCATCCGAGAATTGAAGTCACGTTCTGTAAGTTCCTGCACTATCGCCATCTTATAGGGATGAAAATGAAGATCATCACGAAGAATGCTTCTCACAGAACGATCGGATAGTCCAAGGGCAAGTGCGTGTTTGCGCGCAGAACGCCGTGGTGATCGCAACATTGACGCTCTCACTGCTTCAATGTTCTCAGGTGATCTAACGGGCCGAGGGACTCCAGTTCTTCGTTTTGTCGCACTTGCAGTTTGTCTGAATGTAGTGACCCATGTAACAATTGATTTGCGGTCTGGGACGGGAGCCAACGGGGCTAAATTAAAGCGATTCCGAAATGCACGCTGTGTTGCAATAACTGAACATCCGCTTGAAAAGTAGGCCTCAACGGCAAAGGCACGCTTCTCACTATTCCAACGCATGATGGCGACTGAACCGTGTCGGGACATAACTTTACAGTACCCCCTCTTGAACGAGACCACTAGCGCTCCGCTATGACATCAACTAACTGAATGGCGCGCATTTTAAAAATGGAAGTTATGCTGCCGCACCCTGTATTCTCTTCCGTCCACACGTGTTCTTCCTTCGTGGGGATAATTCTTCACCAAGGACATTTTTTTTCTTAATTCGCCGAATAGATGTCTCGGATACGTTCAACCTTCGAGATAACTCACGATTTGAATAATTTTCTGAGTCGACAAAAGCTTTCACTGCTGCGATCTTCCGATGAGACAAATCACTTGCCTTTCCCATTATTTTTATTCAAAACTTTCAGTTTTTCGTATACAACAATTCACAATTTTTTAAATAAACACGGCTATACCTATATCACAAACTAATAAATGGAAAATAAACCATCTTCATGCAACAACACACTACTCATGTCACCGCTTGTTCTACTCAACTCTTGTTATTTGTGCGTCTAAGCAACAATGAGGTGTCACAACAATGGTACATAATGACAAATAATGTGTTAATTATTAGAAAAAGAAGCTTTGTTTTTATTGATTGATTCGCAACAATGCCAGATGTAATGTACTGCAGTGCGAGACATCAAAACTTAACATTTTGTTAAAGATTTGGAGTGCGTCTAATAATTTGGCCAGGGACTGTAGCTACCTCGGCTATTCAGTTACGACGTGCAATGAATATGGTTTAGATCTAACATTACGGAGACGAGTAATTAAGAAAATGTGGAAAATGTTTGTTTTTAGGACAACGAAATAAAACAGGCGAGAAGATTGTCTATTGGAAAAGCTGGTCAAAAGTAGAAAGAATAGAAAACTAACGAGGGCGAGAAAGTCTGTACCATTCTACACTTTTGTAGGAATAGTGCTAAATGTACTCAATAATATGTCATAAACGCTGTATATCTCTATTCTTTTGTTCAATACTACAAATATGTAGTTTTATTTACTAGCATCACACCTCATTTACCATCACCAATTCATTCACCAATATTTACATTAGCCGCAATTTATTCACATTAGTGTATTTATGAGTACATGTGCTTTTATAAATGTCATAAAGTTTCTCGAAAACACAATTGTTATCAGTGAAAATGAACACAAAAGTTCGCATTTTCAGAATCGCTCAAAAGCCATTTTCTCAAAAACAGTCCCAAATTAACGCTTAAACGCTATTTTCTTAAATGCAGCTCCAATTTTTTTAATGAAAAGGGAAGATTCAATTTTATTAAATATTCTTAAATTAATACATCGGTTGTACTATTAGGGGACGAATTCGTAGGGTCGAATTCATAGTCGTCACTTATAGGATAAGCGAACCCGTAAGTAATGCGCGCTCTCTCAAAATAAGTGTTCACTTGTAGGCGCTCGTATTTCATAGACGTTGCATACGAACGCGGAATAAGTGTTCCCTTAAGTGGAAGGGAAATGTAACAACATGGCATTGGCGACAGCTGTTTCTAAGTTTTTGGCAACCGAGTTTACGCATGCACTTCATCTTGTGCAAAGGGCGTCCAATTTAACAGGGGGCGGACACTCCAACGTCGAGTAGACGTCGCGCGCTGCGACTACTTGTCTCTCTCATTCGTTGTGTTTATAATCTTCAAATAAGTTTCAATTAATTCCACAGCGTTAACTTATGCTCTAGTATAAACTAATGTAAATGGTATGTACATAGGCCAGCCAATATTGATAATGGATAACTATTAATTTGTTGTTCAGTCCCTTATTTTCAATTAAGGTCAACCACAATGATAAGTGCAAAAATGTCTTCACATAATAACTTTATTCGCTATGACGTTTCGGAGACTTGTTTTGTCTCCATCAGGTACAACTGAAAATTTAAATACAAAATTTTGCATGAAGCCAAAATGAATTACACAAAATTTACACAATGGTAAAAAATCTACTAAATGTTATTGTTAAAATCAATATTACTTTCCTTTAGATGCTCGGCATTGTCTCTAATTGTATAGAAACAGTTCTTTTCATTTACTATTAATTTGTTATTACGGAACCAATTTGAAATATCTGCTATTGTACTATTTACGGTTTCTTTATTGCAAAGAATATTAGTATCATCCGCAAAGAGAACTGTTGCTAATCCTCGAGGGCATATCGTTTACGTACAGTAGGAAGAGAATAGGACCTAAAATCGATCCCTGCGGGACTCCACATGCAATTGACAAAGAATCAGAAAGGTGTGTACATAATGTTCCATTATTCCAGTAAGGTATTTCTACTCTCTGAGATTGTTGTTTAAGGTACGAACATAACCAATCTAGAGCAAACACCACGAATTCCATACGAAGGTAATTTTGAAAGTAAAATGTTATGATCAATGACGTCAAACGCTTTTGAAAGATCTAAAAATATTCAAATAGGTGCTTCGTTTTGATCTATGGACGAACCGACATCTCTAAGAAAAGAAAATATGACAGTTTCCGTAGATTTTGATTTTCGAAACCCACGTTGGCAATCTGAAAACGCGTGTTGTTTACTAAGAAACATTTCCATCAGTACGTAAAAAAGTCTCTCTAATATTTTTGAAAAACCGAAAAGAGAAATTGGTCGATAATTATAAATTTCATTTTTGTTGCCTTTTTTGAAGAGCGGCTTAATCTTAGCTGTTTTAAAAATATCTGGAAAAGTTCCTGTGCATTAGGATACATTAAATAAGTGAGTTAACGGGTGTATAATGGCGGGTGCGCAAGCCTTTAACAAATAATCCGGAAATTCATCTAAACTGGCCGAATATTTATTTTTTAGTCTACCGATTATTTTCAGAATTTCATGAGAAGAAGTTTCGGAAACAAACATCGTGACTAAAATTTTTGGAGAAACGTCTGATGCTGAATTTTGAACTGAACTCTATGTTAAAGTGTCCGCCCCCCGTTAAATTGAACGCTCTTTGTACAAGATGAAGTGCGTGTGTAAACTCGATTGCCAAGAAATTCGAAACAGCTGCCGCCAATGCCATGTCGCCAAATTTCCCTTCCGCCTAAGGCAACACTCATTCCGCGGTCGTAAGAAACGTATATAAAATAAGAACGCCTATAAGTGAACGCTATTTTGAGAAAGCACTTATCACTTAAGGGTTAGCTTATCCTATAAATTACTACTATGAATTCGGTCTTAGGAAACCGAAAACTGAGAATTTTGTTTAATGTTATTTGGTCGGCAATAGATGGCAGCTGGCAAGAGTATATGGCGTGTCCAAATAGCTTGCCCAGACCAAAATAAATAGAACACTTGGAATTAATTGTTTGATGCATTGGTAGGCAAGTTACTTATGTTTTTCGCAGAGGTTTAACAAATATATGTCTACTCACAGTAAGAGAACTCATGTATTCCTTATCTCCAATTCCTTCTCTTAACTCCACATCCAGATCACTCTCCTGTTTTCTAAATGGAAAATTACGTCCACAGTGCATTGAAAATGTAAACACCGTTTCAAGGTTTTTGAATATAAAAGCAGTACCATCTCCCTGAAAGTTGAATATCTCGTTAGTATCAGGCTAAATATCTAGGTGTATGGCACATCAAAAGTCTTTTATCACCTGATGGACATCTAAATCTACAATGAGAACTCTCCTGGCTTTCCCTGTGGTGATGAGAAACTGAGCAGCTATGGCTAAGTCATTGAGCAGGCAGTATCCTGTACCACGCTCTGGAAAGGCATGATGTGTCCCTCCTGCTGTGCTACAAGCTAATCCACGGTCCATGGCAAGCACAGTTGTCAAAAGAGTACCACCTGACACATATCAAGAAAATATTACTTAACTTAGAAAATTATTAACTATTGCTAAACATTAGGTAATGCAATTTTATGTAAATGTAAACATAATAGAACCATTCATGATATTCTCATTATTACCAAGTATAGGACTCAACATCAAGGGACAACATTAATGGAGATGCGTATGCGGTCAAACCAGTTCGAATTTGGCGTCGTTATTCGGATACAATCATTTATAACAATTCCATGAGGCAAATTACGAGCAAAGAGCATACATTTCAAACGCACCACGCCAGAAATGTTTCCCGTAAAAACCGCCGGCTAACTTCCAAAGAGAAAGGGGATTCAGTTCTAGTATGAAACTCTTTGAAATAAACTTTGAACTGCTATCAAACTGACCAGGAGTTCGCGCCAGCTCCTGGGCGCCGCGCAGACAGCATGGCACATTGATGGCAGATTCACAAAATCAGAAGCCTTTCCGTTTAACACGCGAAAAGATTGCATAGTTTGAAGTCTGCGGTCGAGCCTGCTGATGGCGAATCGCATCGCTCGTGAAAAAAATGAATAAATACGCGCGTATCGGGGGAATTGAAAGTGAATTACAAGTGGTAGTGTTCCAAATCTAATTGGGACTGCATTCTCCGTGCACAATGCCTTGTAGTGCCACAGTGCCGGCAAGAAACAGCGAGGCTACGCATGTGCCCGACAAAACTAATAGAATCAGTCAGGAAGACTATTTCCTCTAGCTCAGAGACAGGTAAAACTGACAATTTCTCTAACACTTAATTCCCCTTACGCCGAGGTACGCTAACAATCTTTTCTCTCTCTCTCTCTCTCTCTCTCTCTCTCTCTCTCTCTCTCT
The DNA here is from genome assembly GCA_038098605.1 of Gryllus longicercus. NCBI lineage: Eukaryota > Metazoa > Arthropoda > Insecta > Orthoptera > Gryllidae > Gryllus > Gryllus longicercus. The sequence goes on from JAZDUA010000105.1 coordinate 2,739,404, forward strand.
CTCTCTCTCTCTCTCTCTCTCTCTATATATATATATATATATATATATATATATATATTGTGGCGTCACCAATTAATTAATATAATTTTATTGTGGCATCGCCAATAACAAAGTAATTTCTACATCTGGAAATAGCTCGCGTCGAGAAAGAAGTGGGTCAAAGGGACGCTGCCTTCGCCGCGACGGTTTCTTTCGTCACGCAGGGCCGCCCCGACCGCACTCAGCCTCCTTTTCAGAGGCGGACCGTTTATTGCCCCCTCATAAAAAGACATAATGGCCCAGGCCGAAGCCCGGCCGGACTTCGCGCACCCTCGCGCCCACTTTCTTTGCCACCACCCTGGAAGGAAGGCGGAGCCCCCCAAAAGGGTTGGCCGGGTGTCAATTAAGACGACGACGCATTTACAACACGTCGTAAGCGAAAACCTTTCTCAGCGAGTCAACCGATCCCCTTTCAAACAATGCCCACCCCCCGCATCCGTTCTGGCACGCGCCTGGGCTAGGCACCAGAATTCCCGCAGGGGCTGCTTACAAACTAAATACAGTAGGCTGTCGATTAGCCCATGCCGACCGTCGAGGATCCGTGAAATGCGTTTCTGCACGCGCACGTGTCCAGACAGCTGCGAGCAGCTCCTGGAACACTGACAAAGGGAAGCGAGAGAGAGAGAGAAGCCAGTGTCAGACAGAGAACAATCGACGGAAAAATACGGGAAAATTGCCACATGATTGGTTAATCAGGATTCTGCGACGCAGCCACCCTCAGCCAATGGGAAGCTTCGCCATGAGGGAAGGGAGAAATTCAGAGCTAGGAACATTTTGGGAAGGGGAAAGGAACTTCTTTTAAAAACGCGATGCACAGTGGAAAGAGGACACTTCTAAGATTTTTTCGGCCAGACTTCTAAGATTTTTTCGGAACGCTCCTAAGAATTTTTTTGAGAGCTAATTTTTTGTTACTTAGAGCTACTTCGGAGATACTTCGAGATACTTCCAAGATACTTCTTGGTTGCCAATTCGCTCGATTACTCAGTTACTTACGATCGGGACGCGAGTTTGGGAAAGACTTTCCCAGAATCGAATTAGCTAGGACGCGACTAGTGGACTTGTCGCGGAGGACACTCGGGCGGGAGACTACTGGATCCCGCGCCGTTTCCGCATCGGCCCACCAGCCTTTGCCGCCTCCCGCTTCGGGCCCAGTGACAGCCCACCGCGTTACGTCAACGCCCGTGGCCATTCGCCCCTCTGAGCCTGCTCGAGCCGGCGACCTGCCGAGAGGGGGACGCGCCGCTACCTGCCGAGAGAGGGCGCGCCGCTGAAGGTCAGCGACCCGGGACTGCCGCCGCCTCTGCTCCGGAGCCGCAGCTCGGCCCGCCCGCGGAGACAACGCAGCCACTGGTGAAAAAATACGAGACGAAGCCGTCTCGCAGAACAATCGTAACGGCGAGAAACTGCAAAGTGGCCGCGCTCAGGCCCCGCAGACCTTAAATGATGAATAGCACGTTTCATCAAAGAGTAAGCATAATGTGTTAGCTGTAAGGGAATTAGCAAATAGTAATTAGGACAATCAGTCCACAAAGTAGATTTAGTAGAAAACTTGCGTCGCCCTTTGCGACATGTAACTTCCCTGGCAGCTTTTGGTGCCAGGAATAAATTGTTATTTGTCACAAATGACTCTGTGCTAATTCATGACCTCCCAACTCTTCCATCCAGTCACATTTCAGGAGCTGAACCTGGCGCCCTCCCCCGCTATTATTACAATATATATATATATATATATATATATATATATATATATATATATATATATATATACTCTCTTGTTTATACTTGTCATTTCAGAACATTCCCTTGTATCAAAGGACTAGAAAGACGTGTAGCAGTTTCGGCGGCACGATATCTTCAGAAGCTCTCCCAAATAACTCGAGCTGTATTCGCAGCCTCAAACAACAAACATGTTATTTTTACGTATAAGTCTACTTCCAAATAGCGAACTATGAACCACAAAACAACAAAACCTTGTAGTAGCAATGGATTCTTCTACCACGACACAATTGCAAAATCTCAAAGCAAATACCGTATTACTCGCGCAAGTTTTCTTGATACATGAGCTCCCTAGTCTTTCCCAGCGCTGAATAGCACGGCACGTTGAGACACTTAGGTTCGACTCGGAACGGCACGTACCAGTTTACAGTGCTGGCAACAACCACCTCGTACCTTCAAAACAATCGTAGCAACACTCGAGGTACGCTTTAACCAACGAGTTAGAGATCTCTAACTCGTTGGCTTTAACACGTGAAGTTCATGTTCACAGTTGGTACGCCCTTTTAAGCCGTGACGTAACCAGTGCCCTTCTCTTCCCGCACCCCCCGCTGTGGAATATCAAGAAAACTTGCGCGTTCAATATAATGTAATGTAATGTATAATGTAATACTGTATACATGGCAGATCAAAGAAAGTGTTAGAATTAAAGACGCTACCTGTCGGCGATTCCCTGACTTGACTACGACTGACGGGACTAGACAATACAGCGGCCCCTAGAGGGCGCTTATAGAGGAGGATTACTCCAGTGCGCTCAACGCTCCTTACGGGGTTTGGTTACAGCACATGTTTACTCGCATGATTGAAAATAGTGAAGTAATATTAAAATATTGTTATTACTGACATACTAAAAACTTAGTTATAACGTGAAAACGAGTATACTTCGGTTATTATAACGTGGCGCGACAGTTTTACCTGTCTTCACGATGGAATTCTCACGGCATTTCGCGTCTTTCTCGGTCGTGCCGCTATAATATTTATAAACGCATCGCATTGCTTGATACGGTCGCGATCATGCGAAATCTAGTGGTACGATCGAGAAACGCAAAATGTCGTGAGATTACGCTTAGATCGTATTGTTTTATATATATATATATATATATATATATATATATATATATATATATTCAATATGAGCACTTTTTTGCTATCCTTTAATCGATTTACGACTACACTCACTTAAATATTGTATGAAATAATGTTTAGTATTCATTATAAGGCCTATTTACACGCTCCCATGCCCCTTCGTATTTGTGTCATTTCAATAAACATCAAAGCTCGTAACAATGCAAGTTAAATTAATATATGTTAACACGTAATATGCAATAATAATAATAATAATAATAATAATAATAATAATAATAATAATAATAATATTGAAATAACTTTCACTCCAAATTATCAGGTGGGCGAGTTATGTCCCTAAGTTACACCCTCGATTAGAACTGTGCTTCTGAAACAATAATTCCAATAACTGTATACAAATCAGAAGTCATAGCGTACTTTTTGAGGACGAACACATTTTAAAAGAAACACTTACTTCCAATTATCCTGATTCCTAAGAATCTGAGAAATCTTCAGTTTCCTCGCTCGAACCTGCAGGGGCATTTATAAAAATGTTATCAACCGACGTTTCCATAATTCCATCTTTCCTCCAATATTCTTTCAGCTTCTGCACGTGTAAACAGTATCCCTCCCTGTCAGATGGAGTGACTGAAGAGAAAGCTGAAACTGCTAACTCTTCTAAATGTTGAAGGGACATATCTCCCGTGATGTTTCGTTCTCTAAATATCCTTTTGATTTTGGCCCATGCAAATTCTATTGCGTTTATGTGGCAGTTATAGGGCGGCAAACGAATAACATTTTGCCCTTTCTCTTGCGAGAACATCTATAACATAGGATTTCTGGGTAGGTGCATTTCCTTTATAATTTGATAGAGAACGTCCTTTCTTAATGTGTCATCACAAGAAATACCCTTTCTTTCTAGCCACTGACTCATTTGTAATTTCGTGTCATATCTGGACGGAATTTTGTCGCACTGCCTGCAATGATATGAGGCGTTGTCCAACACGATAAAAGAAGCAGGAGGGAGATATTGAACTTGTGATCGGAACCACTTCTCAAAATTCTCTGAATTCATATGTCCGTGATAGTCTCCAGTAGCCAATTTTGCCTGAAATATGAGTTGGGCTTCGGAGATAAACCCCCTTTTCGACCCAATTCTGGCAATTGCTAATCTTTTTGATGCACTACCCCACTCAGTAAAACCAATCACGTCAACTTTTGTTTGCCAGCATTTGTCAACAAATTGGTGTCAATCCATGACTCATACAAATAAAATATTTCTTTGTTTTCTTCCCTTAAGTGCTTCATTTTTACAATATATCGGGCTCTCCAGTCCACAATATCAGCTCTCTCTTATTTCGATAGGCATGGATAGTTTCGTAGGAATGAAATCGAACCTTCAACACCCACGGGTCGAAACGCTGACCCCAAGATCCGGGAAGCTGTCTTCGCAATTTCCCTCGTTGCTCTGGCTCCCAAGTCATGGTGTTTGATGTGCAGTTTGCAAAGGGTGCTAAAATATACTTTTGTGAAAATGAACGGAAAACTGTTTCAATTTATTGTTCATTAGAACCTTTTTTTTTTACACATTTGCAGTTCATTGTAATCATTCGTTAGTAATACACAAATTTTAAAGCCATAGTGCCTTTTAGCACATTTAACAAGGTAGTCAAAATTCAATGAAACGAGAACTATTGGAGGTACGGGTGACAACCAACAGCCCCCTTATCCTCCACGTCACGTTCACGAATTATGATTAAATATAAGGAGATTACAGAACTGAAGAAACGCGTTTAAATTTCATGTATACGTTACCTCTTTTTGCCAGGTGTTTCTGGAGTATCATTAGGGTTTCTTGATTTTTCAGCTTTTATTCTCTTTGTAGTGGATTTACTAACCCTTGTATAAGCAGACGCCCATTTCAATGATTGCGGAATGTCATCAAGTAAAGAATGTCTCTTTTTCAATTTCGCACATCTCCGCAACTCTGGCTATTGTTTTTCTCTCTCTGTGAAATGTTCAACGCACCTGTTTGGAAGGAGTTAGAGGTTGCTCCTGTGAGGGACCTTGTCCTGACTCTGTCATTTTCGCTATTAAATAATATTTTAATTTTGAACACCACGTACTAAAGCAATCCACTTCCATATGCGGTCTGAATCGCACTGCAAATGGTTCTAATTCATAATTCATAATAATCATAATAAAGTCATCATCATTCATAATAAAGTCATGGCGGTATTAAGAAACACTACCTTGCAAACGGAAATTTTCTTAATATAACAGACCATAGTATTAAACTAAGATGTGTCACTTACTGCAAGATTGCATATTTTAATTGACTCACAATATTTCACTGCTACAACTAAATCTTACAAAATAAATCCATTTCTTTTCATGCATTATCATACCCGATTCATATCGCACTCTATCAACAAGGTGTGATGTCCAATTAAAACCAGTTACTCGTTGTTCCTCAGTTGATGTGCTTCCGCTAAAAAATTTATCAAGATAATCATCAGTATGTACTAATGATGCCACACTCTTCTCTATTTTATTAGGCATGATAACCTGAAAGGAATATCGAATGATAATCAAGGATCACAACAATCATTAAAAAATGAAAAAAAATATTAAGAATCCAGGAAATCCTGAATGTAGAAAATTTATTTGATTTATCCTGAGCCTATTTTTTATTGTTTCTCGGAATAATCTAGGCAATTTTTATTACAGTTTTGATTATTTTTAAACATATGCATCTTAATTAAATATTGACTATTTTTATAAACATTTTTGAATATAAATAGAAAATAATTATTATATACCTGAGAGTGTTTTGTTACAATGCCACTTGAACATAAAAAATCATACACTTTATGAAACTTCTTCATAGGAAATCTATGGCCTGGAGGAAGATCACACACATATCCATAATGATGAACAATAGGAAGATTCTGAATATTTTTAAATTGTGTTGGCTCTCCCAGGAACTTTCTATGCAGAAGTTTGAACTGCAAAAGAGATGCTTTCATTTTAGAGATGTCAATCCACAAGTGTATCTATCCTTCAGATGTATTATCAGTTTGAGTACAAACCCATGGTTTCCCAAGAAAGATGGGCCAAGAATAAGACGCTGACACCATAATTATTGCAATGGTACCCAACAATGAATATTAAGCAAGTTGTAACTGCAATTAATCTGTAAAGAAATGTGTTTAAAAAATTGAATACTCAATACATTTTACTTTCGCGCTACTGTTTATACAGTATAGTGAAAGAATTGAAATGCTATGGAATAAAAACAACAACAACAAAAAAACGGCGAATTTTTGACAGGGAAACTAATTGCCAGACCGTGATAGCAGAATAAAACTTCTCCCTTTATACAGTGACTTCTTCTTCTCCTCCCTCAAGCATTAGACCGGTTGGTCCGTTGCGCCTCCTTGATCTAACCATCTTCTCCTGGGTCTACCAGCGCTTCTTCTTCCTTTAGGGATGTACTGAAGCACTTGCTTTCGAATACGGTCGTCTTCCATTCTTTCCAGGTGTTTTTTCCATTGTTCTCTGTATTCCTTAATTTTTTTCATTTAAGTTGTAAATTCCTTTATTTTTCCGGATGGTCTCGATTTTTAATCTGTCCATTCTTGTTACTCCCAGGGCTGATCTTAAAAATCTCATCTCGGCTGCTTGAAGTCTACTGTGTGTTCTGGAGTTCATAGTCCAGTTTTCGCTTCCGTAAAGTCCGTAAGACACTGCCATAACTTTATAAAACTTTAGCATTGTGTCTTTACGGACCTTTCCTTTGAGCGCTCTTTTGATGGTGCCACACATCAAATTGAATTTTTCTATCTTCCTTACAATATCAACTTCGCCTAGATATGATACGTCACATCCTAGAAATCTAAAGGTATTAACCAGTTCAATAGTTTTGTTTTCTAATTTGAATTTACATCTTAAAGGTTGTGAGCCTTGGAATGCCATGGATTTGTTTTTATTTGTAGATATACTTAGATTATATTGCTTTGTTATTTTATATAGTTCATACAGTGCCCTTTGCAGATTATCTTGTTTATCTGCAACTAAAATCTGGTCGTCACCAAAATAAAAGTTTTAATAAAATTTTTTCCTTTAAAATTGTCTTCTATATTAAGTTTCATGATCTGTTGTTTCCATTCTCTCACAGCATTGTCTAGATATAGATGAAAAAGTATAGGTGAAATACAACACCCTTGTCTGACCCCTTTATTAATATTTCCTTGGGCAATAATTCCAGGTTTTAGTTTTATGTATATCTGTGTTCCTAGTGTGTATTTCGTATAACTTCGATCAAGTGCAATGGTATTCCTCTTTTTCCCATAATTTTCCATAGTTTTCCTCTGGGTACACTTTCGAATGCTGTAATCAATAAAAACTATGTAGGTCTTTAGGTTGTATTCTCTTCTTTTTCTATTATTTGTTTTAATATAAAGATATTATCCGAGCAGGATCTTCCGTTCCGGAAATCTGTTTGTTCTTCAAGTAGTATACTGTCTACAATGTTTCTCAATCTATTTACTATTATCTTCCCATATACTGTATATGCCGTATTCAGAAGACTTATACCTCTATAATTTTCGCAGTCAGTTGTTGGTCACTCTTTTAAAAATGGGTATTACAACTGCTTTCTTCCATTCCATTGGTATTCTTTTTTGTTGCCAGCATTGATTTAGGAAATCTAGAAGCCTATACTTGGCTTCTTCTGGTAGATATTTGAATAGTTTGCATATTTAAATTGTCTGAGCCAGGAGCTTTTCTGTTTTTACAACTTTGTAAGGCTTCTTGAAGTTCATTAAATTCTATTTTATCAATTTCTGATATACATATGTTCTTTTCCTCCTCATCATTTACATCTTCTCCCTCTTCTTTTGTCCACAGATGTTTAAGAACTTCACTTCTTTCTTCTCTATCTAGAAGATCTAAATTTGCTGCGTCTTTTTCTTTTCTGTTTAGGTGTTTCATAATTTTGTAAGCAGTATACTGGCGACAATGTACATCTCTTTCTATGTTAGATATGTATCTTTCCCAGCTTTCTTTGTGTGCAGCTTTTACTATTTTTGGTTTCTCTTCTTTGTATTTTATATTCCTCCAATGTCTCAGGAGTTTTCGTCATGAGCCACTGTAGATATGACTCCTTTCTTTGAACTGCACGTTTCAATTCTTCATTCCACACATTAAGTCCCTTATATTTATTCCTTTTCCCTAAGGTTTCAAAAGCTACACTTTCTATCAGTTGGATTAGCTTCTGCCATTCTAATTCAATATTCGTGCTGATGGGTTCCTTTAGCATATATAGTCTTAGACGTGATTGAAATAAATTTCTGATGCTAGGTCTTCTAATAGGTTAGCCTTCCATACTGTTTCCTTTATGTTGATCTTTTTGCGTGTTGTTCTTGTCCATTTAGTTTTAAGGATTACTTTCCCTCTTACTAGGAAATTATCTGAATTTATATCCATTCCTCTCATCACTCTCACGTCCTGAAATAGTTTTCCCATCTTTTCATTTGCAATTAAATAGTCAATTACTGATCTGTATCCTCTGTACACCCAAGTAAATTTATGAATATCTTTATGTCTAAAGAACGTATTTTCTATTCGTAATGAATTAAAATTCACAAAATCACGTAACACTTTTCCATTTTGATTAATTACTACTTCTCCGTTTGTTCCAATTATTTCCTTAGTGGGCTGTTGTCCTATCCTAGCATTCATATCTCCTCCTATGACTATATAATCATTTTATTTGTGGAATCTAGTACACTTTGTAGGCTTTCATAAAATTTATCAGATTCTTCCTTTCTACCCTCTTCAGGAGCATACACTGATATAATACTCATATATCCTCTAGCTATTTTGAATCTGCATGTTACAATTCTTTCATTTACCCAACTGTAAGAAGTTATCCTATTTCTCATTTATTAGAATAGCTGTTCCTGCTACTGCTCTATTTTCGATAGGTACACCGCTATAAATGAATGTATAGTTTCCCAGATCACATGTTCCCTTCTGCTTCTTTTTAGTTTCAGATAACATAACCAAATCCAGTTTAGCACTCTTGACTTCTCTTAGCAATTCGTATTCTTTGTTAGCTATGCCTCGTACATTCCAACATCCTGTATTGACATGTTCTGGTATACCGAGACGTTTGTCCTTTAACTTTGCCAATGTCGTTACCAAAGGATTTCCTTGTTTACAATCAATGAGTGTAATGAGTGAGTATACAGTGACTTAAATCCTCTAACGGATTGTGTAGTCAGAAACCATGTTTTGTGGGACCTCGGTACCGAAAAATCCATTGACGGCAAAATGACTGCCCATCTGTCCACTATGAATAAGCTAGCGGTTAAACTGTGAACAGGATTTTTACCAAAATTGATATTCCCCGATCGATCTAACTTATGTCGCGGCTTCTTGAATTTGAAACAGATTTTTTAATTTTGGGGAGTACTTTATATGAAGCACCCGGAAAATTTTCAAAAATGGCACCAATTTGTACTTTCCTGTATACGTACGTATATACGAAGTAAAATACGCAGTATAGGGAAAGTTACGCAATGCTGCGGAAAATCGATTTCGGGATTTCGACGGGAATACGCGTTTTGGGGTCCCATGATACCGAAAAAGTGTTGTTTTTTTTTGTTTTTGGTGTTCAAAATGTCCGTTTGTCCGGTGTCTGTGTACACTACTAGCCCCTAAACCATGAGTAGGATTTTTTCTAAATTGAAAAAAAAACATGTCGATCTGGCTCGAGTCGAATATTTGAGATTTTGAAAAAAACTCTTTAAAATTTGGGAGTACTTTAGATGAAGCCCCTCAGACATTTTCAATATTTGCTCAAAAACGGCTCCAAATTTCTTTAAATTTCTTAAAAGAATAGAGTAACATGTAGTAAAGGTGGCATAGATCCGATTTTCACGGTTAACTATATTTTCGAAAATTTCAAAAGTATGAATTTTTTCGGTGTCTAATTTAATTAACAAAATTGTTAATTTAAGTAGTTTTCGCGCCATATTGCGTGCAATATATGCAATTTTAAAATATTATAAAAACAAGATTTTCTCAAAAACTGCTCAAATTTTTTTCTTTAAACTTTTGGTAGGGATAGTGCTAAATGTACTCTATAAAATGACATATTGCTCTATTCTGTTTTTTTCAAAAAAGACAAAAAATTTTTTTTTGACTTTCCTCTCATGTCATTCATGTTTATACTAGCGACAATTTGTTCACATTATTGTATTTATGAGTACATATGCTGTAAATAATGTCATAAAGTTTCTCGAAAACTACCGTTTTCTGTAGCTCTAAACTCATTTTCAGAAACGTTCAAACGCCATTTTTTTCAAAAACGGCTCCAAATGTTTTCCTATTATTTTCCTTCCTATTATTTTTAATAGATATTCAGGACTCCCTTACGGCACTATTGAAATGCTTTAGAAACCTCGGTATGATGTCAAAACCGACTTTCATTGAAGCCAATAAATGTGAAATTAAATAATCATTTTAACATTTGTTTGGTGTTCGGCTATCATTCTTCATGATTATTGATTGTTCTGCAAGAAAGAAGAGCACCCTTTCGCGCAAACGATTCGAAATGGGTTTACAGTCAGTCACCTGAGCAGTCGTTACCATTTCAGCATTCAACGCATTGAAAGGAAGTTCCGAACAATCATGAGTCGAACTCGCCGCCCACAAGTCAAGACGCTGTTAAAAAAACCAGGCCGAGTGTCACCAGATTGGAAGTTGCATTCCCGACGTCCACATGCGGCAACTGGGGTTAAACATTCATTTTTTTGGCCGTAACTCATCAGCTAATCAGTGCTGGGGACCCTCTCAGAAACATAGGAATTCTTCGCAACAGCCTTGCCAGACTAATAAATTTGACGTGGTTGAACTCTCAAATACACACGAAGCAATAGAGGAACGCTAGACATTGGTACTCATCCTTATTACGATCATGTGAACGATCTGGATATGCATATAAATTTTGATTGTAAATGATTAATATGCATAATTGATCTCCTAAAATAATGCTTGATATTCGGAAGCTGTCATGTTAACATTGTCTTGACATTCATGAATGTATTTGATAAATATGAGTAAATACTCCTAAAACTCCTACATTACTATAAGGTTGGCCCGCGCTGTTGTATTAGCAAATGTTCCAATGACCGTTGTAGAAATCCTCTTTATCTCCCATGACTTCCAAAATTTTTTTCTCAATTAATACAAGGGCAAGATGCCCATTCGCTCCTCTCATTATATTTATTTTTTATAATTATGTATTATTTTAAAGCTGAAAAACTTTCTATGGTTGCTGTTGGAGCTGGTATCAATTATATTTATTTAGCTAAATTTTTTCTTTTAAAACTTTTACCAATTTTTATGGAGATTTGTCTTAAAATGTTGCAATTCTCTTAAAAACAATTAGTTCATTTTTTTTATACCCAGAGTTTCAAAAATATTTTAATCGAAGTTAGCAAACAACTTCTTAGAAAAATTCTTCGTTTCGCGATTGAAAGTAAACATGTTCAATCAAAAGCTTAACTTCATGTGTAAGTGAACCAATTAGTTTTGGTTTCAGTTATCTTCATTTTCCTTCTCAGGACATGGCAACCAAAAAACCCAAAGAAAAACTAGCAAAACTAGTAAAACACTCAATTAGGTCGCACAGAACACTACAGTCTCTTTCATAGTTCATACATTTGCATTTCATAGTACACACATTTCACAAGTTCATACGAGCACTACGTCGTAATGGCGCGTTTCACCGCGCGAGGCAGAGGACAACCAAGATTCTACGAACACAGCGATATCTTTTCATCACGGTCTGGACGGTTTATCGCCGTGCAAAGGAATACGGCACGAAGTGGGCGGATGAGTTACCGTAAGTGGCGATAAGCTCTCAATTCGTTGCGCTATTACTCGCGAATCCTGTATGTGCTTCTCGTCGTTTCATGGCTATTTCCAACCTGTTTGTTTTACTGGTACCATTAAAATATCTGTAGATTGTTTTCCTAATATTCAATTATTTTATAAAATATTGAAAAAGCTTTACTGCTATAATTTTGTTCGATCATTGGGGTATCTATCGATGACCGAACGCCTCGCCATTAAAAATATGGCTGTCTACTCTTGGATGTTGAAAAGAGAGAAGATGGAAGTTGTGGAAGGAGGAAGATAAAATTTCAAAATCAATGACAAAGATTTTCGGTGTGTTCTGTTATAGTGCACATAACTCTATTAAAAAAAGAACAGTTACTGTAACATGATAGTGATATTCTGCAACATGGATCTCGTATACTGCAACTGTTTTTGTTTTTTTTCGTATACAGAACTGTATACAGTTCTTTCTATTTTCAATACAAAGGGCTAGTTCAGGCGCTAGTGGTGTTCACCGACGGACAGATAGATGGACGGACGGACGGACATTTTGAAAAGAAACCCCGTTTTTGGTGTGAGAGGACCTCAAGAGGTGTAATTCCGTTGAAATCTCGGAATCAATTTTCCGCAGCATTACATAACATTCTCTACTACGTACGTATATTACTGCCGTACGTATACGACAAAGTAAAATGGTGGTTAAAAATAAACTTAATATTACTAGAATATTAGTAATTTGTTTATTGGTATTAGTTATTTATCAACTGCATATGATATACAATAACTAACTGATAAACAAGTTGTAATCTGTGTACAGATGATAATAAGAGTTTTGCCAAGAATATTTTATTCTCCACGAGAATGCACATAGTTTTGACAACGTTGCGTTGGCAACAGTGCGTTTTTCGTTTCTTGGTTGAAGTGGAAGTTTTCAAATAATTGAAGGTGTTAGTAGCGCAGAAAAATGCAATACTTCAATATTGCGTAGTCGTTTCAAATAACGCGAGAAAGTGTGTGCTGTTGTAACACTAGTTTAGTATTGCACGTACTACTATACGCAAAAATGCGCGAAATCTACGAACATTTTCAAAATATGTGCATGTCCTTAATGAAAGAACTAAATATGGAGAACGAAGTTTACTTGTAGGGAAAATATCTTCTAATTTGTAGTTGTATGAATAAGTCGGAAAAATTCAAACTTTTGGAATTTTCTAAAATTTAGAGTTAACCGAGAAAATCAGACCTAAGCCATCTTTATAAGTGTATTTTACTCTATTCTTAAAAAAAAAATGTGGAGCCATTTTTGAGAAAATGTTGAAAATATCTCAGTCGCATCTGTCAAGTTCCCCCAAATTTTAGAGAAAGATTCTTCAAAATCGCAGCGCCTAGAGTCGAGCCAGATCGACCGAAGAATATCTATTTTGGAAAAACTCCTACGTATGGTTTAGGCGCTAGTGGTGTTTACAGACGGACACATGGACCGACGGACGTTTTGAAAGAAAAAACACACTTTTTCAGTATCAGTTTCTGTACTCAAAACCTGTATTTCCGATGAAATCTCGACATAGATTTTCCGCAGCATTACATATCTTTCGCTATATTACATAACTTCGTACATACGTATAGTTAGGAGCTGACTTGATTGCGAGGCTGAAGAATGCGGCGTTCTTGGAAGCTCCCTTCCCCGGCCTAATCTGCAACTACTAGCCGTCTCAAATATATTACTCCAAGTGTCAAAGTTAAAACATCATACGACAATAAGTAAAACAAATAAGCCAATAAGTAGAGTTAACCAAATTAAGAACAATGTGCTGAAAGATGACATTATTAAAATATACAAAAACAAGTAACTATCTTGCATTCTTACCTCGGTAAAGGGGACGTGCAAGATTTGTATATGACGAACTGTCCTCAGTGCTGCTGTCATCAGTGTCACTGGAATCCAAACCTCCAAGATCGATGATAAATCAGTCGATGGCGTCTTCTACTATCCCATCCTTCTCCCAGCACCCTTGTTCTATCTTAAGATTGTGGTTTGTGAATCCTTCCCAATCAACTGTAGATATAGATTTCAACGCATCTGCAGTCACTTCTAGCAACTTTGAAAGGGATAAATATCCAGAAGCGTGCTCTTCGATTTTTCTCTTCATTTTGGCCCAGGCTAACTATTGTGTTTAGATCACACAGAGAAGGCGGCAAACGAATTACTGTATTTTATTATGTACTTTTAACGTGGTGTCTATACGGTACACTTTTTGTGGAGTTTTGTGCTGTACGATTAAGTCGAAAAGTGCATTTTTTTTCAGTCATGGAACAAGCAATATTATTATTGAGCCAGTCAATCACCACCTGTTGTACAGCATACTTATGGGGCTTGTTCTCTTGGAGGCAGTGATGTGGTGCATTGTCAAGCACAATCACACTCTCTTTGGGGAAATTTGGCAACAGCTTTTCATTTACCCATTTTTCAAAGTTAGCCCCGTTTATCTGGCCATGGTAATCATAGGTAGCTATTTCAGCCTTAAAAATCAAAGTGGCATCGTCTTACTGTGTACTGCGAGTGAAATATATTAAAACTACATACGACATAACTGCGGCCTAATTATGTAACGTCCATCTTATTATATTTCTTCCATCTTAGTATATTTTGTGTTTTCTGTATAGGGCCTTACATCCTTTCAGGCGCGGATCCACGGGGAGGGAAATAAGGGACTCCTCGTACGTTTTTTTCACTAAGTATTAGCTTTGACTTGCCCCGAAACTTTCATGCAAAATATTGTCTGATAATCGTTAAAACGAATAAAATAATACCGCATCACTGGCTGCGTGTAGCCTGCGACATTTTACAAAATCTGTAATGACATAAATATGACACCAAAACATTGAATTTCCTCTCCCAAAATTCGTCTCTGGATCCGCCCCTGCAATTCTTCCTGACTAAAATATTGTTGAAGGTACCATTTTATTGGTTGCAGAGATATTGTAACATTAAGGTTAAATGCATAGAGCCTCCATATCTACCAACAACGGGAAGAACTAAGAATTTCAAACTGTCGTATCGCAGCGTTACAACGCATTCAGCGTTACAATTTTCGTATTGCAATATGACATTTCTTTAATTTGCAATTTCGAAGATATCCAAAAATTATGCTATACTAAGTTTTTACAAATCTATGCATGAACTTTTGTTTAAGAACATATTTTTTAGTTCATATTTTTTTAACAAAAATTCTCTACCATCAATATTGCACTTTTGCGATGAAATTTTTTTAAATACAGAGATATTGCCGAAAATGAGACAAACTCTTCATTCTTTACTGTGCTTTGAGGCAAAAATTGGAGGTGTTTTGAGAAAATAATTGTTTAAAATTGCCTACATTTAACGCAAAAAATGTTTCATCTGAACGGTTTAGTCACTACGATTGACCGTAGACCAACGGGCGGACATTTTGCCTTCAATCGATTTTTCGGTATTAAGGACCCACAAAATACAAATTCTGTCTTCACGTGTGAGCAGAAATAATTTACTTCACATATGAACGAGATTTATCCACCTTCTCGTTAACACGGCTCGTCAAGAGTTTTTGTGTCGAACAATGCCTATTTCCTTACAAAACTTTCTCTTTACTACTTACGTGGAAAGGCGAGAAAGTAAAAACGATGTTTTAACAATGTACACAACGAAAAATTATATATGGAAAAATCTTAACTGTGTAATATTTGCTTGCTACAAGAGCCTCAAATTTTAAATAATAAATACTTGTTTAACGTTTTTGGAAACACAATTTGAATAATAGACTTGTGCAACCTAAAACAAGAGGGGGACGCAACTACGTTCTCTGACCCCTTTTCCATTTAATAAGTGGGAAATATGGGATATTCGTAGAACATATTTATGGGATTCAAATATTTAATACATAAGGCGCTTTTCAAAATTTTCAACATGGCCACAGCCCTGTTGTGCGCACATCTATGGTGAGAACTCTTGTTAGTCATAAACGTTTAAGTAATAAAAGTTTTAAAAATAAGTCTTGTTTAATGTATGTTTGATCTGTTTATAATATTAAAACACATTCAGAAATCTCAGAAACATTTTCAAGCATCAACAAAAAAATTATGAAATTTATTTTCACTAGTTTTTTGGTTCACAGCTTCTGTCACCTCCTCCCCCTTCAAACAGCACTGCTTCAGGAAGTATTTGGTTATACTTACCCCAGGATTTATTACATACTGATATGATTAGCGAGTATAAGATGCCCAGTGTAATTCTCTTAAATGAAGATAATACCCCAAGAAAATCATAATTTAAAATTAATTACACAATTGCATACCAAATCCCTAAATAACAAAGTAATTTTTGAGTTCGTACATCTTAGAGTAGACAAATTGTATTGATAAAGGATTCTAAATTTTAATTTTAGACAATCACATTAGTTGGAAAACAAAACACGCAAAGTGGTGCCACAGAATGGCACAGACTTTCCCGTATTAGTTTTCTATTTTCTTGCTATTCAGACTTGCCCCATACTCTTGCCAGGTGCCATCTATTGCCGTCCAAAGTACATTTTCTTTTTTAAATTTTCTTAATTTTTCGGTTTCCTAAAAGAGCTGAAATATTATTTTATGAATATTAAAGAAAAGTAAAACCTCATCCTAAATGGAAATTATCTTTGAAAAATTTGGAGACGTATTTTAGAAAACTCCGTTTAAGCATTACTGTAATTGCGAAATTTGAAGATCTTCACAGAAACATTGAGTTTTTGAAAAACTTCATTAGAAGTCATTTGACGCACATTAACTTACTAATACAGTGACCACAAAATTGCGTTTACAAATTGCTGACAATGTGCGTGAGAGACCTTTCAGAAAATTGCATTTGTGTGATTTTTTGAAAACACAAAAAAATTCCCCGAAATGAACTTTACGTCATATTAAAGTATAATAAGCACTATCCGTTCTAAATGTCTGAAGACAAAATTTGGAGCCATTTATGAGAAAATGGCGTTTGAGCGTTTCTGAAATTGCGGAATTTTGTGACGTTTTTACAGAAAATAGTTGTTTTCGAGAAACTGTATATGACATTATTTAAAGCACATGTGTTCATAATATAACTAAGAATAATACATATAACAATGAGAACAAATCGCCGCTTATGTAAATATAAACGACGTGACAAGTAAAAAAAAATAATAAAAAAATAAAATAAAATACATTTTCGTAATTTTTGAAACGCCCAAAGAAAAGAGTGACATGGCGTTTATGTCATTTCATAGAATCCATTTAGCACTATCCCTATCAAAAGTTGAAAGATGAAATTTGAAACCGTTTTATAGAAAACCTTGTTTTTGAAATTTTATAAATTGCGTATTTTGCACGCAATACTGCGCGAAAACTTTCGTGGTTGTAGGAAGACGCCGTAAAAGATTAACCCTTTTGCAATTTCGAAAATTTCGAGTTAACCGTGAATATTGAACCTAAGCCAGTTTTGTACGTGAATTTTACTCTTCTTACAAATTAAAAGAAAAAATTGGAGCCGTTTTTGAAAAAATTTTGAAAATGTCCCGGGAGCTTCATGATAAGTACCTCCAAATTTTGAAGGAATTTTTTCCAAATCGCGGGACCTCGAGTGGAGCCAGATCGGCCGAGGAATATCTATTTTTGGAAAAAATTGTACGTACAGTTCAGGCGCTATCACGAACGGATAGACGGACGTTTTGCTGTCAGTTGGTTTTTCGTTATCAGGTCCCGGCAATTAATTTTTTTTTCTGCCGAACATCCGCAGTTTTTTCGCGCAGCATTGCATAACTTTCTCTATACTACGTATTTTACCTCGTACATATGAATACGGGAAAGTAAAAATTGACAAATAACACTGTTTATTATTTACACATTTTCTTTACAACGTCTTGGATAACAAATGCTTCTCCATCCTCAAGTACATATATGAGCTAAAAATATAAGATTAAAATGCATAAATATTTATACAGTATATTATACAATAATTTAAAACAATGAAAAAATGCAGTAATGTGACACTTGGAAAGGACAATATTATCCCTTTCTGGAATTCATTTTTAAAAACCTTAAGTAGATTGCTTGATATTAATAATTCATGGGCAGAAATTTAACGAGATATTAGTAGCTTTAAATATATATGAACCACAGATCCAATTTACAATTGAAAGAGAAAATAACACCTTAAATTATTTGGATATAAAGATTGTGGGAAACAATAATAAACTTATAACAGAACGGTCCCAAAAACCTGTTGCTAAAGATCGTACTTTCAATTACAAATCAAGGCACCCAACATAAATTAAGATACATGTAATGTATGTTGATAAAAGGTCAATTAATCGCCAAATGAAATCCACAAAAAGTACACTATTAGCTAACAACTATCTTATGAAATTCATAAATAAAATTGTTCATAAATATTTAATGTTTCATAAGAAGTTAAGAAATCAAAGAAACTTAAAGAATAGGGAAAGACATGCAAGCAATGTAGAAATAAGTCCAAAACCAAGTACAATAAGTACATCATGTTGCCGAGATCAGCAATAGATTTAAAAGATTGGCACAAAGAAAATTTAATGAAAAAATTAACTTTAGAAATAACATACTGAATAAAACCAATGTAATTAAAAACGTAGAAGATAAAATACTTCATTGTGAAGCAAATAATTATAGGATAACCTGTCTAGATTGTGACATGAATTACACTGCTTACACTTAACGCAAATTGGTTGCTAGAATAAAGGAACATGAGAGAAATGTTAGGGAACCAACTAACCCACAGAAGTCAGTAACCACCTTTCCGATAAATGCTGGCCACAAGTTGGATTTAAAAAATATTCACAGATTAGACCATAAAACTGGAAGGTTTCGCAGAATGGTATAAGAAACTTTATATATTAAATTATTAATTAAATAAAATTATTTTAATTAATATTAAATTAAATAATTCCATGAATTCTATCCTGAAATGCCAAAGCGTATGATAATATTGTACATAAAATTAAGCAAAATTAAATGAAATTGCCCTTTAACCCTTGTCTCCTTGTGTTGACCTGCTCATCTTCTCCTCACCCCTCCTACAGCAGTTTCCCCTACTACTACATTCTTGTTTCTTACATTTGAGGGAAAATTCATAAAATCATGTAGTAGTACATTGACCAGCAATCTTTCCGCAACCAACTTCCGAGAGAAATTTAAAAAGGTTTATCAAGTGTAACCTTTAACAATGGGTAACACTGATTTGTGTAGGATAACAATAAAGAATTCAAAAAACAGTCTTCCGGTCAACATCATATACTCAATGCCACATATGTTAAATTCTCAAAATTGGCATTATGAAAAGTAAGCTTCCAACTATCTTGTGGTCTTCTGTTAGCACACGTATTTCTCATCATTTTAAATTGTTGTATAATGTACTATATGAATATTTATGCATTTTAATCTTCTTTTTTTTAGCTCTTATATGTACCTTAGATGGGGGTGCTTTTGGTCTCTGAAGCATGAAAAAAATGTCAAAAAATTATCCGTGTTTTTTACCAATTTTTATGTTTATTTGATGTGACTGTTTTCCAAAAAATCTGATTGTCTGAAATTGAAATTTGGAATTCTTTATCAATAACATATATGCCAAATTATAATAATTCAAGTTATATAGACAAATGTTACTTGATTTATAACAATTGAACATTTTCTGATAAAACGTGTTTGTTGTAGATATTCGTTTAAATATTTTTTTGAAAGATGCTTGTTTAATAATTTTTATTTAATATCCACATAGGCGAGAATAACTATCCACACCATTTCAATAGATGTTCAGGTAGAGCTGACTTCCAGCTACATATGAGACTTAGTTACAATGTGGGGCAACTAGTAGCAGCATGCATTAATTTCTCATCCTACCTCTGAATTCGACATTTAAATTTCTCATAGCACTTCTGCAAAGTCCCAGACATTCACTAACAGACAGTGCCATGATGAGCCCTGGACTAGACCATTACCATCAAACTTAAATTGACATCTCCAGATCTCCTTGGACAAATTGTAAATGTGCAAATAACATTTAATATATGAACAACTTTTAATATACAAACATGTCACTTTATTGTATGTTTTATCTTGTTGATAAAAATATAAATTTACAAATTCATAAAACAAGAAAATTTACATTTTAAGGCTTAAATTTGGGGGTTAGTTAATTAACAACAAAAGTCCCAACCACGTTTTACAGTTGATTTATCATGTTCGTTAGGATAGGAATAAAATACTGAATGCCATTATAATACAACATGCTGCAACATATGGGCTCTTTCTTTCACCAATTCGTGCACACTTCCAGAATGTACCCAGAAATCTGCAAATCCATCATACAAAAATTCAATGCTTTCTCTCAAACACCAGGAAAATGTTTAAATGGTTGTATTAATAAAACATATTAGAAATCAACTTACCCAACTTTATTTCTATCAAGAACACTGGGAAATAATGTTCTAATATATGCACATGTACATATAAGTAATAAAACTACTGTTAGCAAGCTCTGGAAGTTAAATATAGCAGACTGCAAAAGAAAAACTCATTTAACAATGCAATCATTTTCAAATATTACTGCTTTATATTCAGGAAGTTTCAATCGCAAAATATATTACTGAAATTCCAAAACACAACTCACCATAGCACACAATCAAATCTCTCAACATCAATACTAAAGTACTCAGCCGTCTGCTAACAGTAGCTAATACTAACAACTCGATGTCTTTACCTTGTCCGTAACGTTTTGCAGTCAATCTTAGCAGGATAGCTAGAAACAGTATAGTGCTATGCGGCGCGATAATCGCCTGTGAGGACAAGCACTTCAGACTTCTCCAGGACACTATTATTTGTACTCTCTGTGCACGTCAAGTTTTTGACGCACCATACATGCCTATTGTCAACATACCATTGTAGCCACCATGATATTGTAAATATATATATATTTGGAAGTATTAGGAACAAACTATTAACTGTCTTTCAGATCGGAACGGTGCAATTTTAGCTTCTAATTGTTAAATATATTTTATGTTGTATTCAGTAATTACATTACAATATATTATGAAGAATAATATATAGAAAAATAAAATTGAGAAACGTCTCGTCTCGCACGTCTTGAGAATGTAGGTTGGTTAAATTGCTATGTTGTCAGTTCAGCAAATGTCAGTTTATAACCTCAATCTGTGTGTGATATGACATTGAAATGTGTAATGTGATTTTGAGAGAGTTGGCTTAGTTTATGCAATACGTTGTAAAGATTGAACGTATCTACTAATTTTGGTGTGAATATCTTTGAAAGGTGATTTAAAAACAAAATCTTTCGAGGTAACTGAACATAACTTTTTCGCATAATTTGTGCCACTGTCCTTGAACGAGCTAATAGTACTTTTATTTTGTCTTTAAAATATATAAAAACGCATTGCGTCTCGATGAACGAGCAAATTGTGTCGACGTTTCATCCTAATATACAGCCATTCGTGAAGGAATTACTCGTAAATGGAAATGTTGGTAAGTGAATATCCATTATTTGTAAATTAAATTTGCGTTTTAAACTGCGTTTTTTATTACTTAATTTGTACAGACATGGATATTACAGGTATTGGTGGCGGAAATTTGAAGATAGCAGAAGTGCAGTCAGGAAGACCCACTATTGAAACATCGGGAAGTGGAGATAGATTCAAGTTATCCATACCCTTTGCTGGGCAATTCATTTCATGGGAAATAATATTTAATAGTTATCGTAAAAATTACCCTCCCGATTTTACTTTTAATGATGAAACATTTTTGTCTGATCCAGATGTTGATATTCTAGAAAAACATCTCCCTAGTTTGGCTAATTGGAATAGCCAGGATCCAAAAGCTCTGTATTATGTTATCTCAGAGTTGCTTGCGTTGTACAGGAAGCATCAGGTATTTTTTTAAATTTTATTTTTCAAATTGCATAATTGAAAATATTTTAACTTAAATGTATTCAAACTCTTTTATGATTTTAGGTTAATCTGCTTGATGAATTAGATTATTCCAGAATTCAGTTTGAATATTTGTCATTGGTACGTCAAGCACAAGTGAGTGAAGATGATGTCGAAGTTCTCGTGGGTAATAGAAATAAATCACGATTTTTATGTGGAGCAGTAAATTTCTTAATAAGGCTGAAAGTGGATTTTTCTGGATTGCCACCGGTTTTGAGTACTGAAAATCCTGGCGAAAATGTTGCAATATTGTTAGTGACATTTCACTCTCCAGAAGGCAGTCGCATTACTCCTCAACTTCATTTGTCTCCTGGTGTTGAAAAAGCATTAGGAGGGGCAGGAACATTACAATTACCTCCTTTCCCTCCTGATGGAAGTTGCTTGATGGACTATGTACCTATTGTAGTGGATCAACTTCAAGAACGCGTTGCCAATGTAACACAGTGTTATGAGAAGAAAAAAGAATACTTAGCTGCCCTCTTTTACCATCTGGAAAAGAGTATCCTGGAATATGATGGTGTAACCTTCTCGCATGCCTCTTTCATGTTGGAGCGACGAGACTTTCACTTTCTTTTACATGTAACACTGCCTCTTTATTTTCCAAAAGAGAAACCAACATTTCAGTTTCAGTCTGTATACCATGCTCGGTATGGCAATCCGTACCAAACACGTTGTGATGATTATCCTTTTAGCCCACGCTGGGATATTAGTGAAATGGTTGAACGTGCATGTCAGTTCATTACAGAATATGCTGAAATATTCCAGAAAAACTCTATTCAGAGTGTGCATAATTAATTATGTACATGTGTGCCTAATGTACAATTAGACTGATTTTTGTGACTTATTTGAACTCTCAAAAAAGCACTTTTCCCATTCCTGTTGTATGTAATGAAGGTATTTTTACAATAACTTCATGCATAGAGAGTTTAGTATGTGTTCCTTATACTGAAGCAAGCTTAGTGCCGGTTACTTACAAAATCTTTTTATTTTGACTGTAGTTACGAGTTATGTATTTTGATATCCATTCCAAGGAAAATGAAAGATCTATTTAAAAATACTATTTGTTCCATAATTTTTATTTTTTGTATAAATCACTTGCTTGTTAAACTATTTCCTGAACAGTTTTGAAACTGATGTAAAAGTGGGAATTGGTTTCATAATACACGTTTGAGAGTTTCAAAGTACCAAAATTGTAAATTGATATTAATATACATTAGTGTGTTCTCAAACTCTTTCCTTATGTAAAACACCTGAATGCTTTAAGTAACCCTTTTAATTATCCAGGGTCCATTGTCAGTGGTCTGGTGGGCTTTGCATGCCCCATGGTTACCATTGTCTTTAATATGAAAAATATACATTACCAGTGGTTGTCAAAACAAAGGAGACTTTAAATTTGTTAATTGATATAGTTGGCGTATTAAAAATGAATCAATACAGAGTTTTAAGGAAATAAACATATGAGTCGAGGTAAGTACTAAGGTCTTCTTTGTGAATATGATTCGATACATGTTCTGAACAGATGTGCAGTAATCTCTCAGCATTCAAAAGGGTGAAGTTCCAAAAACACATTATGGATGTTCAGTCCATCTTCTAAAGGAGTGAGATGAGTTAGATTCGTGATTATTGGGAAAGGGTTAAAAAGACAGAGGGTGGGGACCTGACAAGCAATTGCAGTAGTATTGAGTAAGCAAGCACACTACAAAAGAACAGCACATCATCACAATTATCATGTCAAACAAACAAGATTTGAAATTGAAAGTTATTTTAAAGTGATTGGACACAGAGTTTGGTTATCTTTATTTCACATAATATTTCATTATGACATCAGTGTCTTAAAAATCTCCAAATGAGTTGCTGCTTCTATTTCTCTCTTTAATTTAAAAGTTCTTTACCTGGTGCAATCACATTTGAATGTCCTTTCCATACATTACATATATTTATCTACACTAAGTAGCGAGATAGGAAAAACACAGAAGAATAAAATATACATCCCCCTCACTCATATCGTACATCCGCCAGATCTTTACAAATCATTTAACTATCCAATAAAAATTAATAAAAAACAATGATGTAATTTTTACTTTCTCACCTTACCAATTCTTCGCGAGAAGAGAAAGCTACGTTATCATGCGCCCGAAAAAGTAATATTACAGTAAATAACAGTAGTAGTTATATTAAAGTAATATTATAGTCGGGCTCTGGTAACGAAAAAATAGATTAATCCTGTTGCTCAATTTAGGGGGGGGGGAATCATCTAACACGTGATGTAGGTAGAATCCTCTTTGTTGGCAAAGAGTATATTATCAGAGACGGCACTCAATGTTAAAAGGAAAACCCTTATTTGCACAACTTCCGGTGCCGCCACATTGGACTGTATGTTTTTCTATTGGGTAAACAGACAGCCAATAGCGAAGAAGTAACCGGTAAATTTGAAATAAACCAGCGACGCGGGAACTTTAAAATTTCACTCCCATATTTCCACGCCTTAATTCATTAAAAAATTCACAATAATAATTATAAGGATTTTATGGAACAAAAAAGTCAAATTAGAGTACTAAAATCTAGTATTTATTGAGCATATTGATATTATACAATTTCGTAATTTCATTAGTAATAACAATTTTGAATTACAGAAAGTAATAAACAGTACACCTGCATAATTGCCACTTTAGTATTTGCTTGTAGATATGCCAAATTAATACTCTGGAATATAACATTATTACAAGCATTATGAATAAACAATAAGAACAGAATTGAAAAGAAACAAATGAAAATACTACTGCACATTTGCCCAGGTAAAAGAAATAGTTACGATACAAGGGGTAAAAGTGCCATTTTATTTTGCGAATTACTTAAGCCATTAAGAACATGAATTACATAATTATGTACTGTTACATTAAGATCAATATTATCTGATTAGGTCACATGAACGTATTTTGTTTTCTTTGTTGCTTTCAAAGTTTATCAGAACATTTGAGCGTTGTCCCACTTTTAGCAGTAGTCCAAAAAATTGAGCTTTTAGCATGCTCTGCATGCCTTGAAAGAACCGCTTTTACTAGTTGCAACCTAAAAATGTTTTTCATTAGTCAATAAATATTTGACAAAATTATTTTATTTACCCATGCTAATCTCACACATGCACAGTTCAGAGCGTGGCTTTTTTATAATGGGATCCACTGTGAAAGTACATTCACCTTTAAAACAATGATTAACAAATAGTGGAATTCCATCAATGCTTATGCACTACAATTTAATTCTGAAACTGGATTGTCAAAGTGCAAATAGTTGATTGCACCAGGAGCCAAGCCTGGGACCTTCTGATAACTGGGCAGATGTCCTAATAACAGCTATAGAATCAAGCATTGCATTCACGACTCACAACAATTCACAATCCAATAAGGATCAGCATTCAAATCCAGAATGTAATTGGCATGACGTTGAACAAAACACAATGATACACACACACTAGAATATAAATTGAATCAAGATTGTGTTTGTCATGAGAAACTATTATTGTCAGAACAGTATAACAATACATAAGCAACTTATATAATACTAATAATAAAAATTAACACTAATAAGAAAGAAACAAATTGCAGACTAGATAATAGACATTAAAGAAATTCTAAAATTGCATGAAAATAGCCTCTGAAACTCAAAACCTTTGTATTCATAATATTCAAATAAAGTGTCTTAACATAGCAAGAGGCATTCCAAAATTCAGAAAATGATCATGCTTTACAGAATTAATTTTATCTTTAAATTTTATTTAATTAGAACTTTCCAAATCAGATGTGGGAAATACAGTTTATATAATGGATCTGTACCCAATGACAGAATACACACTGATTTTAAAACTCTCGTTGTTCATACCTTTATAAACTGTCAGCGTAAAAGAGATATGTTCAGAAACTTTGTGCACAATGAAGCAAGTCATTCACTGCACATTACAATAATTCATTAATATTATCTCTCTGAGTTCTGACTCCTCAAAGTGAACATTAATTTAAAGCCACTTAGGGTCAAACTCGTAGGGCCTAATATGCATGCTTCAGAAGCCATCTCTGGAAGAGGATCTGAAAAGCAAAAAATGCTGTTAAGAAAGATACTATGTCCTCAAATGAATGTTCTGAAAACAAATCTGTATCAAAAAGAAAGATGTTTCTTTTAATTCACAATCTATAATTACGAAATTAGAAAGCACAGGAATATCTTGCACTTACCACACACCGAAGGCGCAGATTCATCTCCCAGAATGGCTTGTTGCACCTGTCCAGAAGTACAAGGATCTGTAATCACCAAAAAGAGTTTTTTATTTACTATAATTTGCCCTCAATTGGCACTAATAACTGTATATTGAAAGGAACATACCATGAGAAACGTCCATAAAAACTTGAGGTGACACCTCACATGGGTGAAAAAGATCTGAAAATGGAAACAAACTTGAAATCTATCCCATCTTCAATAAATGCAACAAAGTAATAATTGAGATTCTTAAAGATTATAGCAAATATTTACCTTTCACAAGGCTAGAATAAGCATCTGCTGCACTTGTAGCAGCATGTTCAACAGCACTAGAACCTGTATTAATAAACAACAAATTATTGCCAATACATTATGCTTTCAATAGCATGCTTCTTTTTGCATCTTACAACATACAAGAGACTTACCATTTTCAGTTTGAAAAGCTGCCTGTGTACAAGGATCTGAAAATTAAAAAGAGCTGGTATCATAGCCTCCCATCAAACTATATATTCCACTAAAACTAAAAAAATTTATTCTATTAAAACTATATTCTAGTAATATTCTATTAAAAAAGTCTTATCAATTACACCCATAGCTGCAGTGGGTGTCACCTCGCTTGGTCCAAACAAGGTATTTGCAACTGAACATGAACATTAAAAAAATTCCACTATTTGTTACGCACCCATCATCTTCTCGAAGCCAAAATGCACGCTTCAGATTTCAAACAGCAGTAAATCACTTCATTTCTTTAAATCACTGACTGCTATATGGCGTTAACAGCCCTACGAACAGCACATGTATATACAACGATAGATCGGCGAGGAAGGAATCCAACGGTAACCAACTGGCTCGTTTGCGAAACAATTTCAAAATGAAAAAGTAGTTCACCGATTCTCCGCTTGAGCGAGCTGGTGTAGTACAGTTGCATATGGCGTCGCTGAACTCTGATTGGCTACCGTATGGAATTTGAATAAGGACCGGATGTGCCCTATCTAGTGTCATACCACTGTTTGTTGGTTCTTGATACCAAAAATTCGATTGACGGCAAAATGTTCGTCTGTGGTCAACGCTAGCGGCTAAATCGTTCAACGACTTTTCTCTAAAATTCATATTCCTCATTCAACCTGGTTGATGTCGCAACGCCTGGATTTTGAATCCGATATTTTACATAAGTCCCTCTGACATTTTCAAAATTTTCCGAAAAACTACTCCAAATTTTTTGATTAGTTTTTGTTGTTTTATAGTGCGAAAGATGTATAAGAGAATGGTGCATGTCTCATATTCGGTAATAATCCTGATTTCCCTAAAATTGTAACAAAAAATTAACTACAAAATTGATAAGAGGTTTTTGGCTCAAAGTCTTTGGACAAAATAAGGTCTTTAAAAAAGCTCAGATACATATTTTGTAAAAGTTAGTAGTTTCTGCGTAATTTGCGCTTCAAATATACAAAAAAAATTCTAAAAACTCGATCCAAATTTTTTCTTTGAATTTTCTTCACATGTGTAATAAAGAATGCTAAGAAATATCTGCTAGTCCCAGCAGGGGGTATTGCTTTTTTTCCGAAAATTACAAAAAACAGGTTGAAAAGTACAAAATTGAAGATTGAGGATATTATCTCCGGCAAAGTTGTTGTACAAATTCACCTCTTCAAAAATGTCACGTTCAATTATTTGAAAAAACGAGAAGTTTGTGCATAATTAGCGTTTGAAATTTACGAAAAGTTTTTTCTTAATAACTGCTCTATAATTTGTCTAAAATTTCACCACGTATGTAATAAGGGACGGTAATAAATGTAGTGCTAGTCCCATTTTTGAGTATTGCTTTTTTTTTAAAATTTTTTTTCTTCGAAAATTGCAAATTAATTTTAAAACTACAAAATTGAAGAAACTTTTGCCGCAGACAAAGTTTGTTGTAGTAAATAAGCTATTTCTGTAAATAAATAATAAATAAACTTAAAAAATATAAAACTAGTGGTACTATAGAATGGCTCAGACTTTCTCGCCCTATTTAGTTTTCTAATCTCTCTATTCTTGACTAACTTTTGGGATAAGTTTCGTTCTCTTCACGGCTGATTTCGAGCGGCTTTGTCGCTCGAAAAACAATTTGTTTTCCACATTTTCTTCGGAGGCAAGGTCGGCTTGTTCGAGCCTCACTCAGGGATAGTTATTTGTCACAATTCTGTGTTGCCGAACAAAACTATTGAAAATTGCAGAAACTTAATTAAAAATTGTTTAAAGCATTTTTGCTAACAAATACAATTAATTAACATTATATATGTGATTTTTGAATATGCTACTTTTGACCCCCTTAGCTTTTCACATTTTCTCAGCTCCGTAATGCAAGAACTAAAACAGTTGTCTTGGGTAATATGGAATTGTATATATCTTTTCGTCCTGGATGGCCGATATTGTTCGGATTCATCTCTTCAAACCAAGAGGTCGCCGGTTCGAGTCCCACACGTGGTTTTTAATTTAATGAGTGTGTTGTTGTAGAAAACTATTAGGGATTCGAGAAACTTTATTGAAAATCATTTGAAGCATTTCTACCCACAAATGCAATACGTACATATACAAATAAACTGGACGCGCTTTTGCAATTTGTAACTTTTAAACATTTTTTCAACTTACTTTTGCGATTTGTAAAACGTATGTCACGTCAAATCAATTGTTGAGTTTCTGCGCATCTGTATGAATCAATTTAATTATGCTAATGAAACTATCAACATGAAATTTAAATACATTATGAACATTAGCCATGTGACCATCTTAGATATCCCTAACGGTTAAGAAATTATTAGTACTTTCTCGCCTTACGAATTCTTCGTAAAAAGAGAGAGAGTTATGTAATCGTGCGCCAGAAAATCCGAAATTTCGCCAGAATAATTGTCATTGCCGGGATCTGGTAATGAAAAAGTTGGACAAATCATGTTACTAAATTTAGAAAAATAATTCTCTAACTCATGCTGCAGCCAGAATCCATGTTTTGTTGGTTCTCCGTACCGAAAAATCGACTGACAGCAAAATGTCCGTCTGTGTTTAACGCTAGCGCCTATAACGTTCAGTTGATTTTCTTCTAAATTGATATGCCCTGATTGATCATAACGGACTGGAGGTTTTGGGAGTTTCTAACGGATATTTTGATAGTAGGAGGTTATTTTATACAAATCAGTAATTTATCTTTTTATACCTTTGTCAGGATTCTAACCACGCGGTGCTTCTGTGGCGTAGTGATATGAGTGCCGGCATGTAAACTCTGAGTATCTGGGTTCGAGTCTCGGAGCAGAAAAATAATTATCTGCTTGACAACACTTTTGCTGGTTGTGTAGTATTGGAATGTTGCGGAGCTTTTAGAATCAATGTGAGAAAGTATGTGCTTTGGCGGCAGCACCACTAGTTTTTAAATGTCCCAGGGGCTTAATGTAAAGTACCAAAAAAATTCAAATATCGGTGTCAAATTCAAGGAGCAGCGACATCAGCCAGATGGATTGGGGAATTTCAATTTTGATGAAAATCGGTTTAGCCGCTAGCGTTGTTCGTAGAACAAAAGGACAGATACGTTTGCCGTCATTCGATTTTTCGGTTTCAAGAACCTACAAAACAAGGATTCTGGCAGCACCACGTGTTAGAGGATTTTTATTTCTAAATTAGAAACTGAATTTATCCACATTTTCGTTAGCAGGTCCTGTAATAAGTTTCTCTGCCAGAAATTCACCGTTATTTAGCACAGAATTACATAACTTTCTACTCCGTAGCGAGAAAGTAAAAAAACGCAAATACAATTCACAGCACCTCAACTATGTCATGCGTCCGCCAGAGCTTTTAAAGTCGCGCATGGGACTGCCTTTCCTGCAGCCCGTCGAGTCCCGATAGAGACACACAAACAGCGGGGAAAGCGAAATCAACTATACCAGTACTTCGCTGCAAGACGCAGGTAGTCCAAGGGAGGGAAATGGAATCGCTGCAGACCATGGCGGAAGCTTTTCACAAGTTACAAACGCCCCAGCTGTGAACTATATTGGTCTTGTAATTTAATGAAATACTATTTTGCATTTTTTATTTTAATTTCAAAGAGAAATTAAATAATTCTGATTGTGACTGGGGGGCTGCAGCACCGCAAGCCATCCGCACCAACCGCTATTGGAGCTATCCCATAGTCACTCCACTGAATCACGGACTCGTGACTCTCAGTGAAAGGGGCGTAGCAAAATTTGCGTGTTCAAACGGAAGAGCGGGCCTCATGGCTCCGCTCGGGCCCGAGTCTCGCCACGTAAAATAAGGCATCAATCCAATTCATCTGAGCGGTCTGTGAGGTCTTGCCCCGTGAGGTGAGCCCTTGTTCTGCCCGCGGCGTTGGTAGTGTCTGTGTCGTTCTGTCACTAGGAGCTCGATTGGAGGCATCCTGTCGCTACACACATTGCATTATACGAGACCGTGCGGTACGCCCGAGCCTACCTCACTGCGCTTCTTCTGTACGAAGAGATTATCTTCTGATTTATTGCAGCAGTATTTATTGCTGCAGCCCATACTGGAGCAGCCTATAGCAGGGTCAAAGTTGTGACATTTGACAGCAGTCGTCTCCGCTCCTGTCTTGATCCTCCAACATTCAGCATTAGTCTCGTCAAGGCCATCATCGCTTTTGCCGCCTTATCGCTGACGTACTGTAGGTGATCGTTGAATCTTAGCTTCGCGTCGATCATAATTCCTAAGTACTTCAGATACAGACCGGAATGGATGGTTGTCCCCCACTGAAATGGCGATGGATTCTCTCAACTTTCTACTTGTGATGAGAATTGCCTCAGTTTTGTGGTCCGCTAAATGCAAGCGGACAAAGGTTAACCATCGGCGAAGTAAAGACTTTGCTTCATTGGCGATTTTAACCACTTCCTCTTTGTTATACAGCGAGTGCTACGTCGTCCGCAAAACCGATGACCTCGGCACCTCCTGGCATGTTTATTCTGAGAACGCTGTCATACATTATATTCCACAGTAGAGGGCCCTAGACAGCCCTGTGGAATGCCTCCGGTAACTATGTCAGTTGATGATCCTGGTGCGATAAAACAGCCTTATTCCTGTAAAGAAGCTGACGATCTTAACCAGTACTGTGGCACTCTCATATGCTGCAGAGCTTTTAAAATGCAGATCCATCTCGCCGAATTGAAGGTGTTTTTAACATCTACGGTGGCAATAGCGCAGTACTTTTTCCTACCCCTTCTCGATCTTTGCCTTCCGCGCTATGTCAAATACATGTTGAACTGCATCTATTGTAGATCTCGCCATTCTAAATCCGCATTAGTTTTTCGCAAGCCATCCTGTGCTCTCCATCGCTTGTTCCACATGACTGTGTATCAATCGCTCCAGTACAGTCCTAGCCGTGTCGATCATGCATACAGGCCAGTAGGACTATGCTTTATCTATTGGACCTTTCCCTTTACAATGTAGGACCAATTGCTGCAGCTTCTATTTATCTGGAAACACGCGTTCTCATATGCACGCCTCATTGATATATATATATATATATATATATATATATATATATATATATATATATATATATATAAAGAATGGGGCAAGTTCGAATTGCTGTTTCGACGGCGAAGTTTGGGATGGCATCTGGACCTGGAGCGTTGTTCCCCACCCTTTCACAAGCGAGTTTGAGTTCTTCCTCTGTAATCGAGGGTATCTCATAGTCCTCTCTAGGTCTCGCCTCGAGCTCCAGGAGTCACTCTAGAACTTCTGAAAAGAGCGGTAACAATGGTGACTATTCGATGAAGAATGGTTACGCAGTGAGGCTTACGCGGATTCCTCATTTTGCCCATTACAGTTCTCTAGGGTCTTCCTCATGGATCATTATTCACTTCATTGCACAGCTCGGCCCAGCTTCAGCGTTTGCTGTCATTGATAGCTCTTGTGAGGTTGCGCCTGGCATGCATTGTTTATGTTGGACAACCTCGGATTCTCTTCTTTGTGCTAGTCTGTGTAGCCTTCTCACCTGGCGGCATTTCTGCGTTAACTGGGCAATTTCCTAATTTCCTCGTCCCACCAGTAAATTGGACGGCGTTAGGGCTTCCTCGATGTTCTAGGCTTCGCATGCTTTAGAGATAAGATCCATCAATTGTAGGGCTTTGTTGTGCGCCTGTTGGATCAACAGCTTCCACTAGTATATTGAACGCGTCTGCTTCAAATTCCGTCGCTTTCCACCCTTCATTTCTCCGCTTCTCGTATCTTCCTACTGAATCAATTTCCTGAATTTCATAGAATATTGCCTGGTGGCCACTGTGAGTACAGCACTTGCAAACCTCCCATTTGATACCTGACCTTACTAAAGAATCACTCACAAACATGAAGTCCATAATAGATCCCACATTTCTCTGAGAAATGTGTTATTACTTCCAGTGTTCGCCAAGGCCATAGTCAGGGCTGAGAAGGCTTCCAGCACAGTTCTTCGGCCGTTTTTCATTGGGCTTCCCCATTCTGTTGCCCAGGTATTAAAGTCACCTGCAATTGTGCTTGTGCTGCGTCCCATACCAGTTGGCCAAGGTTGGCCGTGGTTTCAGCCATCCACGAAGACGTATCGAGTTTGCGGCACTGCTCACACAATGTGGCAACATTCACATCAAGTTCCCGTACCAGCTGCGTTAGCAGCTTCCTCACAATGGTTTAGTTTTGGCTGCACTTTCTTCATATTCTGCCCTTTTTCTCAAACTCCTGCTGGAAGCCCGTCCTCTTTCGGCGCAAAGAAAGCAACTCGGGCTTTTCTTGCAAGACTTCCCGAAGTGGTCTTCACATCTCCAACAGTTCTGCGATGTCTGCTTTGACACATGCACAACTGATGGTCCAAGTCTCCGCATTTGAAGCACGGGGTCACTCGCACTCTCTCGCGGCGGCCGCCGCAGTTCACCTTGCCTGTCTCCAAAATCTCATTTGCAACTGCCGTAGGAAGACTGATTACAGCCGACCGTGTCCATCCGTACACTCATCGAAGAGACTTCACATTGTCTGACATTAATCCCCTCGCTTCTTGAAATTCCTCAACCAAGGCGTGCCAGATCTCGTCAATGGTAACTTCGTCAAAGCCTTTCACCTCGATAAGGATCTGGCTCGTGAGAGCTTTTACTCCGAATTTCCCATTCAGCACCTTCTCCAGAGAAGCCTGTAACTCGGATGTTTTGCCAAGAGAGTTGAGCTTCAGCAGAAAGTCGCCTTTTGCAGTCTTTCTTATGTGTGTAACAGAGCCCAAGTCATCGAGATCGGAATTGCTCTTCAGAACGAAATCTAACTTGTTTCGGTCATTTTGAACTTCTGAAGCTCCCGCGTGAGTCTTTTCCAAAAGTGCCGACGCCGAGCACAGATTTCGTAGGGGGAAGGGGCAAAGGCCACTCGAGAGAACGAAGGTCAGGGAAGGGAAGGGAAGGGGGTAGTTTGGAGTTTTTTTGACGTTTGGAGGTAGATTTGTGGAAACTTGCAGTTCGAAGAATTTTAATAGCTATTCTACCACATCCAAGTGAAATAAACAGTGCAGAAATAATTAACTGAAGATGTCTTTAAACGAATAAGTAACATTAGTTTTGACGTCTTCTGGAAAGAAACCCGAATGTTTTGCGCAATGTTGACATCAATTATATTACTGAACCATCTACAAACTCCAAACTTTAGGACCAAACTCTTTTGACTTCAAATGAAAGTAACACTCACGTAGGGATATGATGGAATGAAAATTAGGTAACAATACAGTAAGCCAGTGTGTTGTTTTTTAATCATGTAGTTGGTATGATAGCCAAACTTCGAGTTTTGTTGCAACACTAATTCTAACAATATTTCGTAATACTTTGTCCATTGCATCCTCCTTCAGAATAATACCAGTGTTAAGTTTTTATTTATTTGAATACTTTTTATGCGAGATCGTGCGAGCAACCTCAAAGGCAGAAGCAGCACATTTAGTAATGCAGTATTCTTTAAGTTTACAAATATTTTGGTGGTCAGGCACTGGAAATACTTTTCGTTGATCCCATAATTTGAAATGAAGCTTCTCAGTTTTAGTTATTATACTCTTCAATATTCCGAAGATTATTAAATTCTATTGAAAATGGGTACTATCAAAGCCAACTACACTAGCGGAAAAAAAGTATTGCACCACTGGGAAGAGCTCGAGCAATCAGGCGATAAGGAACGTTGTGGATGGGAGGTCACAAAAGCCGTAATAAACATTTCACGGATGACTGACGAGTGCGACATAATTGCAGCGTGTCGAAATGGACCAGACGCGCCATGTACTCCGCGGCTTTAAAAGGTGCTGTCCACTGCGATAAGTCGGGACTCTCGTATGCCACGGTA
The DNA here is from genome assembly GCA_038098605.1 of Gryllus longicercus. Classification (NCBI taxonomy): domain Eukaryota; kingdom Metazoa; phylum Arthropoda; class Insecta; order Orthoptera; family Gryllidae; genus Gryllus; species Gryllus longicercus. Next base: position 2,773,783 of record JAZDUA010000105.1, read on the forward strand.
TCGGACTTGTTCGTCCTTTAAGCAATTGGACCAGTTTGAGCGGGGTCGGATTGTCGGCCTGCGCGAAGCCAGGTGGTCCTTTCGGCGCATTGCTGTCTTGGGCCGTGATCCGACGTCGGTGCTGGCGAACGAAGGGTAGGCGAGCCGCAGACTCTTCGACCTCACCGCGGAGCACTAACGCACGTCAAGATTGACGCATCGTGAGGGAGGCGTTGGCAGACCATACGGACACCCCCACCGAGATAAGAGCACATGTCTCCCCTTGCCCCCAACGTGTCTCCATGCTCCACTGGGAACGTTACCGGTTATTTGCTGCAGGATTACAATCGCACACCGCTAGCCCGACTCACTCACGTCGAACCATCGTCTGGCATGATGCAATGTGCATGTCAGCTGGGAGACGGAATGGCGCGCAGTGGTGTTCAATGATGCGAGCATGCACACCAGTGATGATCGTGTGCGTGTGCGGCGTCACTCAGCTGAACGCATGCGTCCGGAGTGTGTTTTCCATGTCACGTAGGGCTGACCCCGGGAGTGATGGTGAGGGGTGCCATCAGCTACAACGCGCGTTCGTCTATGGTGTTCGTGGGGGAGGGGGTCATTGCCCAGCGCTGGATATATCTAATACGGTGAACGGCCTGTGTCTTGCAACGGGAGGATGGTGAGCTCTTCCGGCAGGAAAATGCCCGCCGCCTTCACACGCCTGCCTGCACTACGCAACACCTCCCCGCAATGTTCGTCAACTGTCCTGGCCGGCACGTTCGCCGGATTTGCCCCCGATCGAGCATGTGCGGGGCCAATATCTGACCAGGACTGCCTGCTCGATGTGAGGCGGTGCAGGAGGCATGAAACTGTACCACGGGATACTATTCGCCACCTGTTCGGTGGGGTGCCAACCCACATCACTTGTACTGCTTGTACAGCCCGCGGTGGGTACACGCAGTATTGATATGGCGTTTCCGGTCCATGGTTCTCTTTGTTGGTGGACGTGCGAGTCTCAAATAGCACTGCCACGTCCGAGTGTGCTGTATCTTTACGGAGGAATAAATTGTACAATACAATCGGGATGTTGAAATACTTTTTGCTGCCTGTGTATTATATTCAGTAACTATGTATTTGCCCATGTCTTATCGACTTTAATGACCGTGTTTTGGGCACACCAAAATTGCAGACGGATTCGGGCCCTGGCTTCATTTGCGAAACATGGCAAAGGTGAGAACATTTTGAAAATGTCCGGGGGAACTTCATGTAAAGTACCCCCAAATTTTAAAGATTTTTCAAAATCTCAAAGGTTCGATGCGAGCCAGATCTACACGGGTTTCTTTATTTGGAAAAAACTCTACGCGTGGTTTAGGCGCTAGTAGTGTTCACAGACACTAGACGGACGCTTTGAAAAAATAAACGTTTTCGGTATCAGTGGGACCTCAAAACGTGTATTTCCGTCGAAATCGATTTTCCGCAGCATTACATTACGTTCCCTACACTGCGTATATTACTCCGTATATACGTACGTATATGAGAAATTAAAGAAAAGAGGATTTTGCTTCAAACGAAATTTGTTGCCCCTAATTAATTATTTATTCAGGTCATTTTTTAAATCTTTTTCTCAATATATATAGAAGTATCTTATATACGTGGTATAGAGAAAGTTATGAAATGCTGCGCAAAATCCATTTCGAGATTTCAACGGAAATACACGTTTTGGGATCCCCTGATACTGAAGTGTTTTAATTTTTTTTAACGTCCGTTGGTATGTCTGTCCATCTGACAACACCACTAGCGTCTAAACCATACGTAGGATTTTTTTATTGAAAAACTCCCTGTCGATCTGGCTTGAATCGAAGCTTTGAGATTTTGAAAACTAATATTTTAAATTTGGGGGTACTTTATATAAAGCCACTGGGACATTTTTAAAATTATCAAAACTGCGCCAAATTTCTTGTAAGAATAGAGTAAAATCCGCCAGGTAACTTAGGTTTTTTTTCACGTTTAACCCGAAATTTTCGAAAATTGAAAAATAATTTAATTTTTTGGCGTCTTTCTGCAGCTACAAAAATAAAGATAGAGATTTTTCCTTGAACAATTTGTTGACATTAATTAGTTATTTCAATGAGGTCAAATACAATTTCTGAAAATCTTAGTTTTCGCGAAATATTAGGTGGAATATGTGCAATTTAAAAAATACGAACACAATTTACTCAAAAACCGCTTCATTTTTTCTTTAAACTTTTTTTAGCGATGGCGCTAGATGTTCTCTATAAGATGAAATAAACGGCATATTTTTTTTTATTCCTTTGTTTTTCCAAAAATTACAAAAATATAATTTATTTGCCTGGTCTCTCACGTCGTTGATATTTACATTGGCGGCGATTTGTTCACATTGTTGCATTTATAAGTACATGAGCTCAAATTTCCGCACCTTCAGAAACCTTCAAACTATTTTCTTAAAAAAACACAAACAAACACAAATTTTCTTATCACACATTTTGTCCGGATACTGCTAATGTGCAATGTTGAAAATGACAGATAGTTTTGCTGTGTTCTTTTGTTCTTAAAAATTACAAAAGTGTAATTTTGTGACTAACATTGCATGTTATTTTTTACTCTAATGTCAATTTGTCTACATTATTGTATTTATGAGAACATATGCTTGAAATGTCAAAGTTTATCGAAATCTCAAACTGCACTGTTCAATATAATCTGTAGTTTATTTTGGGGTATTCTTTCATTTTTTCAAAAATTACACAAATGTAATTTTTGTGAAATATCTCTCACATTCTTATTTCCAGTGATATGTAAAAACTTCTGTATTTCTGAGTTAATGTGCTTCAAACGACTTCCAATAAAGTTTTTCAAAAATTCAAAACTTTTCTGTGGAAAAGCTTCAAATTTCGAATTTACAGTAGCGCTTAAACACCATTTTCTTAAAAACGGTTCCAAATATATAAGTAACAATTGCTATTTAGGATGAGGTTTTTCCACAATATACGTATTTATACAGTAGCGCAGTTGAGCACGTTTTTTCTTTCCCGTATGTATTCGTATATACGGAGTAATACACGTAGTATGGAATGGAGCGCGAAGAAACGGCAGAAACAAAATCATTGCCGGGCCTTGATAACCAAGTGGATAAATCCAGTTGCTAAATTAAAAAAAAAATCCTAAAACATTTGGTGTAGCCAGAAGTTTGTGGTGGGTCCGTGAAAACGAAAAATTAATTGACAGCAAAACGTCCGTCTGTTAACAACACTACCAGCTAATCCATACGTAGGATTTTTTCCAAATTGATGAAACCAATGTCCATGTGGCTCGAGTCGAAGCTCTGAATTTATGAAAAACATTCTTTAAAATTTGGGGGTACTTTGGATGAAGCCGCCTGCACATTTTCAAAATTATTTCCAAACCAGCTCCAAATTTTTTCTTTAACTTTATTCTTAGGACAGTATTTAAGGGCGTCACAGATCCGGTTTTCACAGATAACTTTGAATTTTCAAAAATTGCACAAATGCAAGCCTGGATTTTATTTTGGCGTTTTCCTGCAACTACAATACTGATGAAGATTTTTTCTTCAAATAAGATTTGTTCTCCATAGTTCTTTCATTAAGGTCATGTACATTCGTTTGAAATTTTTAATAGTTTTCACATAATATTACGAGCATTTTGTGCAATTAATTACAAAAACAAGGTTTTTTCTAAAACGACTCCAGCTTTTTTCTTTCAACTTTTGGTAGGAATAGTGTTAAATGTACTCTATACGCTATATTGCTCTATTCATTGTTTTTTTCAAAAATTACAAAAATGTAATTTTTTTCATGCTGTTAATATTTACAGTAGAGCCAAAAATATAATGTCTCTCATCCCTTTTATATTTACAATACAGGCGATTTGATCACATTATATTTATGAGTAAATGTGCTTTAAATAATGTTACAAAGTTTCTCGAAAACTCCAGTTTTCTGTGAAAAATAGCTTAACATTCCCCATTTTCAGAACGTTTAAACACCATTTTCTCAGAAACTTCTCCAAATTTTCTTTTCAAACTTATCAAATGGATAGTGCTAATTGTACCATTCAATTTTTTTCAAAAATTACAAAAATGTTTTTTTTTTTTTAGATCTCCCACTTCATAATATGCACATTTCCAGAAATTTGTGAACACTACACTTTTATTTGTGAGTGGCTGTGCTTCACACGACTTGTAATGAAGATTTTCGAAATCTCAAAAATTTTCTGGCTTAAAATTTCGTATCTACCATAACGCTTAAATGCCCTTTTCTTAAAAAGGTCTCCAAATTTTTCAATGAAAATTGCCATTTATGGCGCTGTTTTACTGTTCTTTAATATTCTTCAAATAATGTGTCTCTCCAAATATCAGGAAACCACAAAATTAAGAACATAAAAAAAAAGTACTTTGGACAGTGATAGATGGCAGCTGGCAAGAGTATGTGACAAGACCGATTATTATGCTGAGGCAAAAAGAAATTGAAAACTAATACGGAAAGACTGTACCATTCTGAAGCACCACCAATTAGGCTAGTTAAGAGATGCGTGCACATACATCTAGTGATACTGGTGAAAATCAAGTACAACTACAGATAACATTTACTGAAGTATATAGATTTGTTTGTAAACTTGCCATTATTAAGAGCTAATTAAAAACCTAAAAAAATAATTTATATTTTTTCTTGACCTTGTAGTTTTATATTCCTGGGATTTCAAGAGTAAGTCATTAAAAAACACGTGGTTGTTTGTTTTAAAAGATCCATCTGTCTTATCTGGTGTGTGTGGACAACACTAGCGCCTGAACCATGCATAGGATGTTTTCCAAATTGAAGAAACTCCTGTCCATTTCACCAGAGTTGAAGCTCTGCGAGTTTGAAAGTCGTTCATTAGTTTACGGGGGGACTTTACATGGAGCCCCTGGGACATTTTCAACTCTGAAATTAAGAAAATTTCAAAAGTGAATTTTTCGGGGTCTTCCAACAACTACAAAATTTCTTTCAAATATAATTTGTCCTAGATAGCAACTTCTTTCATTAAGGTCGCGCAACATATTCAATTTAAAAAAAATACTAAAACAAAATTTTCTGAAAAACGGCTCCAAATTTTTTCTTTAAACATTTTGAACGGATAGAGGCAATTGCACTCTTTAACAGGATGTAAAGTTAATTTCTGGGTATTTTTTGTTTTTTCAAAAATTACACAAACGTAAATTTTTTGAAAATCTTTAATGTGCTTGATATGCTTATTTCCAGCAATTTCTAAACACTATTGTATTTGTGAGTTAAATTAGTTAAAATGACTTTCAAATTAAGTTTTTTGAAAACTCTTTTTTCTATGAAAAAGCTTCAAATTTCGAATTTACAGTAGCGCTTAAACGCTGGTTTTTTAAAAACAGCTCTAAATTTTACAAAGAAAATAGTCACTTAGGAAGATATTTTACTGTTCTTTAATAATCTAAAAATAATATCTTCCCTTGACAATTAGGAAACAAAAAAACACACACACACACTTTGTGTGGCGCTAGATAGCAGTTGGCAAGAGTACTAGAGAGTAAACCGAGGCCAAAAGAAATAGAAAACAAATATGGGAAAGTCTGTGCCATTCTGAGCACCATAAGTTTAATTTTATTTTTATGGTAAAGCTGATAATTATTTAACAATGTTCTCTCTTGAAGGATAAGGTACAATGTATGGTTAGTATAGGATTATCTAATCCTCACGAATTTATGTAATTCTAATCAGTAATACACAGGATTTCAAGAAATTTGAAAATGGTTAAAAAAATATTCAATCAAACAATTCATAACTTCCTTCCACTCTTTTATAAAATTTACTCAGAACAAGATCTTCATGCAAGGTGGTAAAATATTTAAGATACATTATTTTCAGAAAGTAATGAGCTATAATTACAATTCCATTGTACATTTCATGTATTCAAGGAAACCTAAAACAGTCATTTAAAAAAATACACCCCTATTTCAAACCAATAAATAAATAAAATAACATTCAACGAATAACTTTCTGAAATAAAACTTCTGCAGTGTCAAATACATTTAAAGTGAACCTGTAAACCATGCCTGTTAACTCATCCCACATATTTTGCGTGCTTTGGTGCGTTGTCAAAATTCACTATCGTAGAGGAAAGTTCCTCTTACAATGTTATACACTGAGAAACTATTACAAAACAATACTAAAAGACAATTAACATATGCAACATGAACCAAATTTACCCTGAATGAAGAAATCATCATTCATATCAACTTTGAGCACAAATGGTCATAGAAAATCGACCTCTGGTTTCTGTTCACTGCAATTGTCATATTTGACATTAAAAAGGATTGACATCTGCAAAACAGCTCCACTGAAATTTTACAACAGTCCATCTCAATGTGCTGAAAGGCTCTGGATACCAAATTTGTCGCACAAATTTTCATTTTAATTATTAATACACACAGATCTCATTTTCAACAATTCAAAGTAATAGATAATAAACATGGCAGACACTCACCAATTACTAAACAATCACACTAATGTTGAATTTAGAATGTTTTAATTTGAATTAAAATTAGTCTTCAGTGAGAGGAACTTACTATCTGTCAGTCATTACATTTGCAACTTTCAGATTCCTCAATCATGTCAGCCATGAAAAGGTTCATTTCACCACAAATAGTGTACATAATAAGACACTAAATTTCAAGGTATTTCTTGAAGCAATTGACGAAAAACTCAAATAAGTAACTCTCAACTGCATGTTCATGTATATACCGTATAAATAAGTCATCATGGAAAAAGGGTTTGTCATTGTCCTATATTGAATTTTACAAAGTATTTAAGTTTTTCTCCCATTTGTAATTTACTTATTATCTAACACTGACCTGAAGTTGTCACAGATTAACCTTTACCTCACAAGGGTCAATTAATCTCCACAAGGTGCTCTGGGAATTAATTTCAAGTAACAAGAAAATTATTCAGTTGTACTAACACTCCACAAAATGTGAATATTTACTATGAAATACTTTCATCCAACACAGACATGTTACCCTCCACACTGGTTTCACAAAGAAGTTTTGAAGATCCTTCTACAACTGATGCTGCATTAGCGTCAGATCTTATAAGGCAATTGATTACTCGCTCAGTCTGTGCAATTCCACGGCTACTCCCAACTGCCTAAAAAAGGGTAGAAAAGAAATAAAAAACAATATCATGTAGTAATAAATATAGATGCACAAAAAAAAGCTTATCACCACACTTACTGAGGCAGTAAGATTCATAAAATTGTAGACTTTTTGAAGAACTGAGATAATTGTCTTGAAATTTCCCTCTGGCAAACACTGGCGCACATATAATTCATATTCCTGTGCAACACAAAAACATATTAAAACCTTATTAAAGAGAAGGTCAATTATTCACACAGTCATTCAATATTTTTGAAAAATCCTATTAACCTTATTATCTATAATCAGGTACCCAAGCAGCAGACCGATATATGCTCCAATCAGTGTGTGTTCCATGTTGCGCCCTGCCTTCTGGAGTACTAAAACATACAATTTTCTTGAAAATTTAACTTTCACAGAAGGAAACAGAATGCTGCACTTCAAAAACTACAACATACAGCATCCAAAAATCAATGTTTCCCAAGGAGACAAAAAAATATAGACATTCTCATATAAGTCGGTTCCACTTTCCTTGATATTCCACAAGCAGGATAATGTAAGCAACAACTTGAATTCATTAAAGATGTTTTCAGTGTGTGAGCGTGTGTGTAAGGAAGTGAGTGAGTGATCGAGGGAAAGTGTGTGAGCAAGTAAATGCGGGAAAGTGAGTAAGAGCGTGAAACGAGAGCGTTAGCGTGCGCGTGACTGCAGAGGAGGGCGGGCGTGTGTTGTTAAGACTTCATGTTAAGGATCCACCAAAATAAAAATATCCATTTTAAACTCGCAAGCCCTCAGATTTTAAGTATTTGTATCGAGGATGCACAAAACATGGAATCTGACTACACTGGTTAGAGAAAGTAATTTACTACTTGTAGAAACAAGATTTATCCACATGTATGATACAAGGTGGTTCAAATATGACCGGGACTGATTTTTTTTCAAATACCCCGACATACGCAGTAACTGCGCCGCCTGAAGAGAATCTAGCCACAACCCCCCACCTCCCTCCTTTGCAGGTTAGAACCTGTTCAGTCGCGTCTGGGTCTTGCTAGAACGATGAGTGAACAAAAGGTGCCGCGGTGTGTGGAACAACGCATTATCATCAAATTTCTCGTTGGAGAAAACGTTCAACCGTCGGAAATTTTGCAGAGACTCAAAAACCAGTACAGGGAAGAGTGCCTCTCACGGACCCGTGTGTTTGAATGGTGTAAGTGTTTCAGAGAGGGACGAGAGCGCGTTGAGAATGAACCTCATAATCGTCGGCCGCGAACATCCGTAACCCCAACAAACATTGATCGTGTTAATGCGGTTATTTGTGAGAACAGGCGCATCACTATCAAAGAAGTTGCATCAGTAATTGGCATCAGTGTGGGTAGTGTAGAAAACATGATAAAAAAACACCTAAAATATAGAAAAGTGAATGCTAGGTGGGTTCCACGCACTTTGACGGACGAGAACAAATTGATGCGCATGCAAGCTGCCAGTGTTCTTCTAATGCGGTTTGAAAATGAAGGAGATGCATTTTTGAAGTCCATTGTAACCACTGATGAAACGTGGGTTCACTATTTTATTCCTGAGTCCCAGCAGGCATCACGTGAATGGCGACACGCCTCTTCTCCAAAACCCAAGAGAGCGCGGAAGATCCGTTCGGCGGGAAAAGTGATGGCAACATATTTTTGGGACTGGATGGGTGTTATCCATGTAGACTTTCTTACAGAAGCTAACACCATCAATGCAGCTTATTATTCAGCACTTTTGGAAACAGAAATCAAAGAAAAGATCCGATCCAAACGGAAGAGAGGTGGGAAACGGGTAGCATTCCTTCAAGACAATGCACGGCCTCATACTGCTAAAACAACCATGGCAACCATCAGCAAACTGAAGTGGGACCTTCTACCACATCCGCCGTACAGTCCAGATTTGGCCCCAAGTGATTTTTACCTTTTTGGACAGCTTAAATCACATTTGCAAGGCATGCGATTTGCGGATAATGACGCAGTCATCCACAGTGTTCGGGAGTGGATATGCCGACAACCAAAAGACTTTTATGAAAAGGGCATTAGGATGCTCCCAGGACGTTGGAAAAAATGTATAGAATCTGGAGGGGAGTACTTTGAAGAATGACATGTACAAATAATTTTTAGCTAATAAAGTATTTCGTAAAAAAAATCAGTCCCGGTCATATTTGAACCACCTTGTATTAGGACCCCACAACAAGGTTTACTGTTTCAAAATGCAAAAATTTTGGGGTACAGCATTACAATACTTTCTCTATACTATGTAAGTAGTATGTAAAAATGTTGGGAGCTCATGTGCATGTAATACTGGCAAATAAATGTGTGTGTGTGTGTGTGTGTGTGTGTGAAATTACCATTACTTGTCTCGATGAGCTGTGAAGAGTTACAGTTGTGATTTAATCATTTGTATTGTAAGTAAGTAAGTAAGAAATGTCAAGTGTTCAGGGCTACCAACATATTAGATTTGCACCCCACACACTTAACATTATATATATATATATATATATATATATATATATATATATATATATATATATATATATATATATATATATATATATAAAAATAAATAAATAAAACCCACTTACATTTGGCAACAGTTTCTTCAATGAACTCTTCATGACTCTTTGGTTGTGCTACTTCAGCTTCAGGCTCTTCTGTGTCTCTCTTCCCATCCAGTATAGCATCAGTTTTTACTTCCTCAACTCTTGCTAATTGTTCATGCTCGTAAAACAACTTGATGAGAATCTTCACTGCACTATTGTCTTGCACTAAAATGAAAACAATACAATCAAAAGAATTTTTGTCTAAGGACACATGTAAGACAAACCTGTTTACTGTACATGTTTATGTAAATAATACTTTGATTATATTGCAAAATTTCAAATTGCATTATAAAGATATTTCTCAGTACAATGAAACAAGGTGTCCTAAAATATATGAATGAACTACAAGGCAATATCAGATCCAAAAATAAAATTGTTTTGTTTGAATAAGTATGAATGAGTAATAATGATAACATGAACATAATATAATAACATGAATAATAATTGAATACACAACATGACAGTTCTTGAAGATATAATTCAAAATTATGCAAGTCAGAAAACAAAATATGTAATATCAAAACGAAATGAGATCATTTAAAGTAGGCGAATTTATCTTCCTAAAATGAATGGAAGTGGAATACACAATAATTAGCCAATATCAGGCACACAAATAAAATAGTTAATTTAACAAATAATTTTAAAAGTAAATTTAAGATAAGCAGTGAGATTCAATGGAAAAGAAAAAAAAAAAGTTTGTACACACACACACAGATAATGACCAACAACACCATGACATGATAAAGGAAACATCATTGCGGTAGGTGTCGCATGTCACATGTGAGAGTTCACCAGAATTACTAACTTTGCAGAAATCTGATACTTTTACGAAAACAGTCCAAACATGTCTTATACGCATAATAAAAATCTAGTTAAAATTATTGGAAATTTGGTGTTTCATACAAACTAAGAGAGCATACTTTCCGAGGGTAGTGAAAGAAATGCAATTGCATTGATAACTCATCCGTAATGATTACCAAAATTATGAAACGAGTCTTCAGTACATAACTTACAAGGGAAAATGTCATCATCAAAACATATTCGAGCTTCCATTAGTATTCTCCTATTTTCTTCACTGTGTTCAACAAGATTGATAAGTAGTATCAGGCCCTGAAAAAGTACATCACTTACTCAGAACAGGTTTTTTAATAAATGTGAAGACAACATGGCCAGAGAAGAAAAGATGCCTAGAAGTTAATAAGAATAACATACCAACACAAGAAGATCAAACTTCTTCTGATCTGGAACATATTTGGGTACTTCCAATATAACATGCATACACGTATTAACTATGCCTTTTCGCTGACCCACTAATGTACTTCCATAGGCTGAAAAACAAAAATCAAAATTATGAATCCAATCATTTAAATCAGAAACTAACAAAAAATTAACCCCCAAAAAAATTTATTGTTTTCCAAAAGAAGAGTAATTTAAAAAAATATGTGTACATCCAAAAGCCAATTCACAGAGTAATGTAAAAAAAAAAAATTTTTAACATGGTAAAATAACAGTAACATTGAGACACTTTAAAGTTATGGAATAATTTAAAGCATTAATAAAGGGTTACCAGCTATACAGATTTCTTTTAGCAACCGTAACTTAAGAAATAATACAGTGGCTCTCAAAATTGAACGTACACATTTTAGGATACCATAATTCTTCTCATATGAATATTTCTGGAAATAAAATATGTAATTTTGATATTTGAGGTTTCCTGGAAGGACTAGTGCAATTTGAAAGCAGAAAATTGCTTTATTAGGTGTAAAATTAAATATAGTGAGAGATACCCACGATAAGCGTTGAAACAAATGTACACAATCACAAGCACGCTTTCAAATGTACCAGTTGGGAATGTTTTCTTGCACACAAAGTTGTGACAAATAGATTAGTTCATGGTCAGATTTGTGGAGAGCATCATCAAATTGAAAATATCCTCGAGAAGGGAAACTACATTGGAAGAACCAAGACTTACACTGAATTTAGCCATGAGGGGAAGATCCCTATGAGATACTGCGATGACAATGGGAAGACATCATTCAACTACATGGTATGGTAGATCAATTCAAGTACAATGGCTGATTAATTAATAAAATAGGCTGAGGCTGAAATTCGATACTCAATGAACGAGATAAAACAAATAGTCAATAACATCAGCAGGAATCCTTGCCAAAGTGTCGTTAAAATGACTCAGTGAATGGTTTCAACAATAGGAAACTGTATCCACAGAAACTGTCAGAAAGGCACTACGAGACGCAGGTTACAATGGGAGAGCAGCGAAGAAGAAGCCTTGGATTTGTAAGGCAAATCTGCACAATACACTGCAGTTCACAAAATAATATTGACACCACCCTTCAGACTACAAACAGTGATTTACAGTGATGAAACTAAATTCAAGATATTTGGATCAGATGGGCAACAGTACATGTGGAGGAAGGAATTAGAAGATTAAATGTTTGTGCAACTGTTAAGCACGGCAAGGGCATGGGCTAATATGTCTCCGTAATGGCATGGGGCAATATGTCTGCGTCAGGTGCTGGGAAATTCCATTTTATTGATTCCACAATGACAAATTTGTATATTTATTTTAGAAAGTAACGTCAAACAAAGTGGGGCGAATCTTGCACTGGGGCCAACATCTTACTTTCAGCAGGACAACGCGGTCATCCATAAAGCGCTTATTGTGAAGAAATGGTTGTAATATTATGTACCAAAGCACCTTGAAAAACGATCACAATCACCCTACCTTAATCCTTTTGAGAACATTTGTGAGAATTAGAAAAACATTTACAGAAGCATTAAGTTTCGAATAAAATGGGGCTCAAGGGGGTTCTCTCAGAAAAATGGAAGAAAATCGTTTGCATATGCGTTAGGAGGAGATTTATTTTTTATATATTATTTATTCAGTTGTTTCAAGTAATTTTTGTAATGTATGAGTGAAGTAGGTTTGCATTAATACCTATACTTATTTTGTACCACACATTTCTGCAATAAATATTTTTTTAATGTCATTTTGTATTTTCTTACATAATGTATGGTAAATTTTGAGAGCCACAGTAAATACAGTAAGTCTGTATTTATTATTAGGCCAGGGAGAGAACATGTAGTGATGAGGTGAGTGCAGTACAAAGGCAGTGGTGTTATGTTGAAGAACATGATGGCCATGAAGCCTCACACCAGAATATGTGGGAGGAAAGTGTTGGTAAGATGAGTATTGTACCGGCAGTGAGAGCAAGATGTGGATATGTAAAAGGGATGTAAATCTGAAGTAAAATTGTGAGTCAAAGAACCTGCGGTAAAATTGTGAGTCAAAGAATCTGAAGTAAAATTGTGGGTCTAAGAATCTGATGCAAAATTGTGATTTAGGCTAGTATGATAAGATTGTAAAATAATTTGTGCTTAGTAGCAAGAGAAATCCCATATGTTATAGCCCTGATAAGTTACTACAAGCTGGAACATTGGCAGTTAAAACCACTTTTTTTCTTTTCACCTAAACTCAAGAAAGTACATTAAAATGCAAGTGAATTCATAAAGGAATTATATTATTTGAAGCCCATGTGCAACACATCTTGGCTATCATTTGCATGAAATTGCACATTTTGGCTGATACTGCCTGGAAATATTGTAATTTCTCAGAAAATTATTTGGGAATGTTCTTAATTGAAAATTATAATAAAACAATTACGAACATTCTTTGTATAACTTAATTTTTTTAAATTTGGTTTCTGAAGGTAATTTTGTATTTTTCAATTTTTTTATTTACTTTATTGCATATTTGTGCTAATTTAATTTTTGTGTGTGGAATAATACATAAAATGTCCAATATGATTGGTTTAAACAATATGTACAAATTAAATTATAATAATCATACTAAAATCATATTTCATTGACCTGAAATATCACAACCAAAATGTAAAATAAGTTGATAAGTGGATTAACAAACTTTTGGGCTACTTCGTACAGTTTTGTAAAGTTTTGCTATTTTTATTGCATGTGTTGCACGTCTTGGAGATTTTAGAGCACGTTTTAGAAAGTTTTACTGCATGAAAATACGGAATTTCTTCATTAATAATCATAGGGCATTAGGTGCGAACATGAATTCTTGAAAAATTAATTGCATCAATACAAATTCAACATCCAAAACTGTATTCCTTACGACCAGAAATGATAGATCCTAACAATAAAGTAGTATTTCTTTAAATTGCAAACTGCTGTGACATGGCACTGCCAATGTATTGTGACCTGATATCTTGTGAAAGAGACTAATCAGCAAAATATGCACGGGAAATTTGGGTCTGCAATTTCAAAGATTTGCAATGATTACACAAAACTTTTCATATTTCCAAAAAATTTACATTAACTTTTTTCATGATCTAATTGTAAAAACAGATTTCATTATCTAAGCACTGGAAAATATAACTTTAAATGGCCCAAGAGCCTTGTCGGAATTCTATACATAATTCTATACATAAGAACAGGCTATTGATGCTATTATTAACAAATATATAAAGAAATATGAGGTTGTTATGTTCTGAAAGATTTCAGAGTTGGTATATTTTACAGAGACGAATTTCTTGAATAATTATGATCCAGATATGGATCAGAAAGGCCCAATGTGGATGACATGCTTTTGAAAAAATGTATGCTTAACTCTCTTTAGGCTGTTAAATGAAGGACAAAGTAGGGTGACCATACAATTGAAGCAAAAAAGATGTGATCTTACTAAGGAAAAATCTCTAGACAGCAACACTCCTAGTCTCCTTACAAGCCCTTTTAATCAAACCAAGCTGTTGTAAGGATCCGTTAATGGTCATATCTGGGTGTTGAACAAAATTAATTTTGGCATTAACTAAGACCCTGAGGTCTCTAATGGAAAACACAAGACCTAGATTTGAGCCACTGATGGAGTAGAAGCTTTTAAGGATATTTGGGTTTCTGGAGAAGGTGATAACCATACATTCGCAGAGGACGGTCATTATATCCAGTTGAAGGTATGAAGAGTTCAGTATCCATATCCAAGTTCCAGGTATGAAGAACTGATAGACTATCTTGAAGGGTAGTATTATCATTTGCACATTTTACACATTTAAACAATTTGATATCTGCAAAAAGCAGGAGCTTAACTTGATTCATAATTGATCATGTAACATTTAACAATAAAAAATAACAGATCAAGGTGGGTACCTTAAAGGACACCTGAATTGATTTCGCCAGAAATAAAATTTCTACATTTAACAAATTGAATATTGCCTAACCACTTCAAGGTTAACGGAGTCAAACACTTTACTGAAGTCAGCATAAATGTTGCCTACCTGGATCTATTTCCCCAAAGCTTCATGAATGAAACGATTGTAAGAAACTAAATTGGTTTCGATATTTCATCCTGGCATTAATCCCATTAATCGATATGAATAGAATTATTTTAGATTTAATCTGGTCAGTAACAATTGATTTGAAAAGTTTGGGTATAGTGCTTAGAATGGAAGTTGACACTTCATTTTTGGATCCAGTTTTGTGAATTGGTGTGATAAAGGCCAATTTCCACTCTGATGGAAATTTACCTTCAATTAATGATCTCTCAAAAAAGATTTGCAAAATGAATAAAAAAAATAAATTTACAATGAACTAGTAGAATGGGAAGTATTCCATCTGGACCAATACTTATTAATATCAAGTTCACAGATCTTTTGAAAGACTTCATTACTTGAAATATCAAGAGAAGATATTATAGGGCGTTTGCATAGAGAAATTGAGGTTGGTAATATCAATACTATTTATTGGTCTGTAAAATATCTAGCAAACATTTACAACAGACATACCATCAATTAGTGATTCAGATAAATATTACATACGATTTGGGAGTCAGAACTAATCAGATCTTTTACTGTTATAATATTTCCAGAAGCTTTTTTGGATTGGCTACGAATGAATTGGCCACTTTGAGGCAGTATCTCTGAAATCTCTCCTCAATAAGGACTAACATTTACTTCTCAGATTTGAAAAGGTCTGGTAAACTAAATTTGAATTAGGTATTCGTTTTCTATTCTTTATGAGCTTCCATTTTTAAAATAATTTATGTTTTCAATAAATTGCTGTTCCACTCTGGAAATTTTTAATCGAATAATCAAGAGAAAGAAAGAAAGAGAGAGAGAAAGAGAAAGAGAGAGAGAAAGAAAGAGAGAGAAAGAAAGAGAGAGAGAAAGAAAGAGAGAGAGAAAGAAAGAGAGAGAAAGAAAGAGAGAGAGAAAGAAAGAGAGAGAGAAAGAAAGAGAGAGAAAGAAAGAGAGAAAGAAAGAGAGAGAGAAAGAAAGAGAGAAAGAAAGAGAGAGAGAAAGAAAGAGAGAGAGAAAAAAAGAGAGAGAGAAGAGAGAGAAAGGAGAGAGAAAGAAAGAGAAAGAACGGAGAGAGAAAGAAAGAGAAAGAACGGAGAGAGAAAGAAAGAGAAAGAACGGAGAGAGAAAGAAAGAGAAAGAACGGAGAGAGAAAGAAAGAGAAAGAACGGAGAGAGAAAGAAAGAGAAAGAACGGAGAGAGAAAGAAAGAGAAAGAACGGAGAGAGAAAGAACGAGAAAGAAAGAGAAAGAACGGAGAGAGAAAGAACGGAGAGAGAAAGAAAGAGAAAGAACGGAGAGAGAAAGGAGAGAGAAAGAAAGAGAAAGAACGGAGAGAGAAAGAAAGAGAAAGAACGGAGAGAGAAAGAAAGAGAAAGAACGGAGAGAGAAAGAAAGAGAAAGAAAAAGGAAGAAAGAGAAAGAAAAAGGAAGAAAGAGAAAGAAAAAGGAAGAAAGAGAAAGAAAAAGGAAGAAAGAGAAAGAAAAAAGAAGAAAGAGAAAGAAAAAGGAAGAAAGAGAAAGAAAAAGGAAGAAAGAGAAAGAAAAAGGAAGAAAGAGAAAGAAAAAGGAAGAAAGAGAAAGAAAAAGGAAGAAAGAGAAAGAAAAAGGAAGAAAGAGAAAGAAAAAGGAAGAAAGAGAAAGAAAAAAATTGTACACGACCTTTTTAAAAAGCTTGTTTTGTACAACCAACTTTATCTGAGGCAAAAATCACTACCAGAACAAATTTAATTTAGGGGGAAAAAATCTCTTCAATAAAATAGCTGTAGGAAGATGCCAAAAAAGTTAGAACCACTCTTTTAATTGCCATTCACAATATCCAACAACAAAATTTATTTAAAAATTTGTAGCTTTTTTTTTTTTAATTTGAACATGTCCAAGGGGCTTCATGAAAAGTTACCCCCTAAAATTATAACATCGGTTTCCAATTCCAGAGAACGTGGCATCAGCCAAATCGATGGGAAAATATCAATTTTGGAGAAAATCTGCTGAACGGTTTATGCGCTAGTGTTGGGCACAGACAGATTGATAGAGACATAAGGACGCACAAAACGTTGATTCTGACTACACCATAAGTTAAAGAATTTTTTTTTCAATATTTTGCAACACTTCTTTTATCCACTTTTTCGTTACCTTTAGCCAATAAAAGTGTTTGTGTCGAAAATGCCTCGTTTTTTGGCGCACAATTACAATATTTCTCTTTTTATGTTAGTAAGTGCAAGAAAGTAAAAATCTCTTACTTGAATATTGTCGATTAGTAAATTTTTTCAATTTTCGAAAATACAGAGAGTTTATTGACATTAAGGCGTGTCATTACCTTACAAGGCTCCAGTCAAGAAAAAAAATTAAACAGAACAGTTTTATAGAATTTTTTTTTTATTCGCCTGTATTTCATGGAATCAACTTAATTTTTGAAAATTTTTACTGATTTTACTAAAAGAGTAGTCCTTGAAGAACAAATTCCACTAAGGTAAAATATTTCTTGAATAGTGTAGTTGTAGGAAGACGTGGAAAAAGTTCTCCACTTTTGCAGTTTTCTAAAATTCAAACAATTCAATGAAAATGCAACCTATGAGACTTTTTTATTGCCATTGCTCTATCCAAGGCAAAAATGCATCCAAAATATTTGATGCCATTTTAAAAAATACTATTAACGCCATGAAAAAGACCCCCCCCCCCCCCAATCTCAATATTCATTTAAAATTCACAGTTCAGACAGACAGACGGGAGTATCAATTGTGGAGAAAAGCGTCTGAACAATTTTAGTGTTGCAGATGACCAGTCAAACATTTTGCTGTCAGATAATTTTGCAGTATATTTTCTATATTATACGAGAAAATAAAAATGTCCATATCAAAATGCAAAGCAAACAATCAGTAGAAATTCCAATAATTGAAAATGGACCGAAACTGTTGTTTTAAGTTATTTTTTAAAAGTCATTACCAAACAAAATTAATAATTTTATACTCACATTGGTTGTTAAAATCATGTGAAAGATTTATCAGCACCTTTAATGTAACTAATAAGGCTTCCCGTATGACTACACCAGTAGACTCTTTGTCCGACTCATCTGTCACAGGATACATGGTAATTTCAGCATCACACTGACAGAAGAGTCTAAAGAGAATATCGACTAACACTCCATCTTCATAGCGTAGCAAGTACAGCTGGTTTTCTTCATGCTGATGAGTGACCTATCAAAATATATTTTTGTTATCAGAAACTGCAGTACAGATTTCAATTTTGTAATTACATTTGAAATACTGAACTTACATTTTCAAGAACACGTAAGCATCTGTCCACTTTTCTTAACTTATCAAGGAGAGGTTCTGACCACTGAATGACAAACTGTTCACCCAAATGGCGGCAGCATTCAGAAATAGTCTTGACAATGTGTTCTAAACCCCCTAGTTCCCGCAGCTCTTCTTTAAACCATTCCCCAGCACGACGGGATGTCAAACTAAGAAGAGTCTCCATTGCAAGATGTCCAACCTATATAAACACAAAAGGGTAGAAAGAATCAGATTATTATACATATAACATTAAATCTGTTTGGCTTAGAGACCACAGACATAAAAGAATCACATAAATACAGTTACGAATAAAAATATGAATTGGATGAAAGCAAGAACAATTTTAATGTGAATTCTTACCGTAATATTGTCCAAATTCAGATGTTTCGCATGTCCTTGGCTTTGAATTTCTCCACATAATTCACGAACTTTTTGCTTGTTTTTATGTAACTGTGCACTGCTCATCCCACAGTCATCCAATGCATTCCTGTGACTTGCATCAGATTCCAAGAGATTCAGCATTAACTCTAGGCTGTGTTTGTCAAGATCCATATTCAAACGATCCTGACTGAGAACAAACATCACTGTTGCAGTGCACAATGCCAGGCTCTGCAAGATAATGCAAATCGTTGAGAACTTGAAAATATTCCAAAATTGGTGTTTAAAAAAAAGAGGCAAGAAAAATAACACCAGCACAACTTTATTCAACAGCAAAAACATTTTGCTTTGATAATAGTTTAGAATAAGAATATTTGCAAATTACCATATTTACCCGAATATAAGACTAGGTTTTTTTCAAAATATCTCAGTTGAAAAATGTGGGGTCATCTTATATTCACAGATTAAGCATAGGCGGTTAGGGTTTAAGTTTTAACATTGCCATGCCAAGAAACTTGTAAATGTTTACGTAACAAACTGCAAAGACAGTAAAAGTATGGTGCGTATGTGTGCCGCTGTACGTAATAATATTTGCGTTCTTATTCTCGGCATCCATTGCGAATTTGAAGGCAATTTGGCCCAATATTTTGAATGGGCCAGTAAAGAGAGAATTTAACAACAATGGCATTGAAACAAATGAAACGTAACGTGAAAATAAATGCCGAGATTTTGAGTTTTGAACAGTTAAAGAAACAGGCCATCAACAAGTTGGGAGATGAATAGAAAATCTGGTGTCACAGAAGGACTTGTTTTTATGTGGTGTCTAATGAAGGAATAAGAAAAACACAAATTCAAAGCACAAAACTTTCAGAGAGGCCTAAAACGTCAGGTGTTGCAGAGTGGAAGGAGGACCAAAAAGAAAGAAACACTGATACATGTGAAGATGAGGGTAGTGAAAAAAAAAACATCATGATATAAAGGAACAAGAAAATGATAGTTCAGCAATAAGTCTTAACATTCTCATCAACAAGGCAACTTTCTAGTCAGTAAGACAATTTCCAATTTTATTTTGACTAAATAGTAAGAATTAGTTTAAAATTTTAAAAATTCTCCGGAGGCCTCTTCAAAATTAGCAGGTTGCTCTATATTCAGAGTTGATTTATATTTGGGTAATACAAAACACGTGTTCAATAATTCTTTCTCTATGATCACAAAAATTTATTTTAATGTGGCCCCTGTGAAATATACAGGAGTTACTTTAAGAAGGGACCAGTTTGATCGGATGGGAAACAAATGATCATCACTCATGGTGATAATGCAAGAGATCGTGATTAACCCATTTGCAAATGAGCTACCTGTAAGTGGAACACACAGACAATGTGAGTGCATGGACATAAGTGTTGCCAACAGTGGCCAAGCAGTAGCTGTCAAAATGGTCCCTTCTTACAGAAACCTCTCTGTATAATAAGTACAAAACAAAGACAAGACAAATGAAGTGCGTGCAAGAGGTGGTCCCTTAACTTTCTCATGTACTTCCTCTTACCTTCTTAAATATATATATGATCTACACTATGAATATATGTAGTAAAGAGAAAATTCTATAATGATGTGAAAAAGCAATTTTGAGATTTTACCAGAATTACACTTTGGGGTCCCCTGATAGCGAAAAAATTGTTGGTTTTTTAAAACATTCTTCCCTCTGTCCATCTGTGAACAGCATTAGCACCTTAACTTTTTGTAGGATTGTTTCCAAAATTAATACTTCCTGGTCGATTTAACCTGATTCAAGGCTCCAGGATTTTGAAAAACATTTTCAAAACTGATCAACTAGTCAATAAGTACCTTAAGGAAATCAAAGATGCAATGTGCTTCCACACAGTCTAACCTTGACTGCCTAACCTACTTGTGATCAATATTCACGAAGATCTCAACAGGCTATCCCAATGACCAAACAACTGGCTGCTCACTGCCAATCCACTGAAATGTTTAGTTCATATTGGGGAAAAATGAAAATAAAAAATAACCCATGCAAACGCTATCATCTGAAAAACCAATATATTCCACACTTCCATTTGAAACTGACTTGAGAATTATGTTCTCACAGGATTTAATGTGGAGTTCAATATGCAATGAAAAAAAGCCATCAGAATCTCCTATCTGGTCAACAGAGCCTTCAAGCACCAGAGCCTTCAAGCACCAGACGTTTCAACATCTCTGTAACATTTCCACTTACACACATTAGGCCATTAATTGAATTTGGTCACTGCATCTGGGTGCCATATGTCACCCAGGAACTGGCTCTCTTAGATAGTGTGCAGAGGAAATCCTCGAGAAATGTTCCTGCCCTGAGACGTCACACCTTGAGAGACTTGAAGTTCTCCACCTATCAACAGCTAGCGACTGGATTTTGCAGGGAGATCTCATTGAAACATGCAAAATACTAAACGGTCACAACAACTGTCCAAGTTTTGATGATTTCTTCCTCTGCAATACCAACATCTACTGTTGTGGTCACAATTACAAATTGAACAGACACTTTTTTTGCACAATCCATGTAAGTTTTTTCTCTCGAACAGAGTCTGATCGCTTGATTCGCCAACCTGCTGCTGTTGTCAATGCTCCCCGGATTCACACATTCAAACAATATTTGAACCAATTTTATACTATTCCTCTTGCTTATATACCATCTTTTATCTTTTTTCTTTCTTTTTCAGTTTTCTTTTCTATTTACCAAATTGTAATTTTATAATAGAAATTTTATACTTCTTTCTCATATGTAACTTTGTTTTATTGTGAACATTATCCAGATTGTCCCACCCGTTCATGTAAGTTTTAGTAAATAAATAAATAAATTCTTTACATTTTGGGGCTTTCCATGAAACCCAGGGGACATTTTCAAAATTTTCATAAAAACGACTCTTATATTTTTCTTTAAATTTCTTGTAAGGATGGAGTGAAATACACTTATGAAGATTTTACAGGTCTGATTTTCACTGTTAACCGTAAATTTTCGACAACTTGAAGAGTTAAAATATTTTTCAGCATCTTCCTACAACTACAATATTGAACAGAGATTTTTTTCTTCAAATAAAATAGGTTATCCTAAACTAGTCTCTACATAATGGGAAATATCCCCTATTAATGTACACTAGGTCTTCTGCACATTAATTTCCATTCTTCTCTTTTCATTCTTTTCTACTCGTAGTACCGCACTGGGTATATCGTCTTTATCATCTGCCACTATCATATGACTTTTTGCAAATAGTAGACTAAACAAGGTTTCATTACTAGGGCCCAGAAATTCATGTCATAAAAAACTACAAAATATTCACTTAAAAAGGCAAAATATAATATATTGCATAAACTACATATACTATATTACATACTACTAGTAAAATGTGGCATCAGCGATGCTGTAAACTGTTTTAAAAATGGTTTTATGTGTTGAAAATGTCTTTCATACTTCATTTCCTTCATGACCAGCATTGTTCAAATATATTTTTTCAGTATCTGGCATTGGACTTACCAATGAATCGTAGTAGCTGATAATGTTATATTCCCGTTCAAAAGTTCCAACATCCAATGGAATTGAGTGTTATCTCTATACAGGATATGAAATGGTCTTACTGCAATTTCAAAATTATATTTGCCGTAATAAATACTTCCAGGTTTTGATGGTAATATTTAAATTTCAGAACAGCTGCATTTTTATGTTATTTTTGCCTAAATGCGTTTGATGTGAATATAACATTAAAAGGTGACTGTTTTGTATGTTTATGTGAATAAGGTGTTAGTTAATTTGAATAAGAATAAGTTGTGGGTCACATTCATTTGAAAATCAGAATTTGCACACTTATGTAAGAACGTGAACATGCGAAGTAGAGCATAACGTTCATTCATTCTCTAGCATTACTCAGTTTTGTTTTCTCCATATTAACTTGAAATTCTTCAAGTTCAATAAGGTCCAAGACAATATTGTTTGTAGGTTTCAGCAAATTTATTTTTTTAAATACGATAATAATTCGGCTCTAAATTGAAATCACACTATAGTGTGATTTACTTGGTAATTCAATAGTGCATCAATTCAGTTTCATGTAATCAATCAAACAGAACACTAGTAGGTCATAATAACGTTAAAGATACCTTCACCTATTAAGTTACACTCACATTGTTTGTTGCTTCTAACGATCTTTTTCAGACTTTCCTTCTTTTAAGGTACCCACTATAACGTAACCGCCCACCTCCTCAGTTACTCAGTTTTGTTTTCTCCGTATTAACTTGAAATTCTCCCTTGTCTCCACCTGACTGCTGAGAAGTTATCAGAAAAAGATAAGACTGACTGTTGAAAATTAATAACCCCGTTTTTCATGCATTTAATTTTGTAGTACTGAAAAGAAAATATTTGTAACAGCTGAATGCACCATTCTGTGTAGGTTAGGAAAAGGGTTTGCGAGCCTAATACACCCCCACTGTATGGAGTTCACTGACCTTAAGGAATATTTACATCTGGGAGGTGATAACATATTTTCTCATCTTTGAAAGATTGCAAGTGAGATCACTTGGTACACAACCTGCCAGGGTCTGCTGTTAAGAAAGCTGAATCGACAAGGATATTTCAACACGATGTGTAAACTAAACCAAAGAGACCTAAGGATCATTTCTGGAACAGATAGAAGTTTGAGGTTGTTGCTACGAATTCTGAAAATAAAGCAGAGCCTAGAAATGAAACATTGTAAAATGACTGTGAAAATAGGTGTGAGGAAATAATTTCAAAGACGAAGATATTCCTGGATGTCTCAATCATGAAAGAAGATTTATCAATATTTCGTAATCAATTAATTTTCTAAAATTTACCTTATGGAGGGAAAAAAATGTTAGTTTGGAACTCTGTTTTTCCTGTTGTAATTAGATACTGTATTGTTCTCTGAGATGCCCACATTTACCCTACAAGGGTGTGATTCACACGACACACAAAAATAAAAATAAAAAAATTCTGAAGTGTCCAGCTCTGGTTTCCCTCATTCCTCTTAGCTGCCACTTCAGTGTGATGAGCAGAAAGGTGGTAGAAACAGATCACATAAAGTGGGGTAATGAAATAATAGTTTCTCTAAACATTTTTTCCCAACACTTGTGTCAACTGCTTCCCAGCTATGAATAGTTTTCTCACACCTTTTATGTACAGCTTTGCTTTTTCTGATTTTTCTTTTCCCCATTCCACTAAAAAAAGTGTATATTATTTCCTTTCCTTTAATTTCCATTTCCCTTTTTTGTTTCACTCAACACTATGATATCCATGTTAAACTCCTCTATTGCATTAAAAACTCGATTTATTTAGTGCTTAAACCTTGACAGCCCTATCAATAAACGTGGTGTAAAATTCTATTATGTCGTGGAATAACCCAAATGCAAAAACCGAGGCGAATAAGCACGAACCGTTTGTGCGTTTCGCTTTATTGTATCATTGTCATTTTCAATTCGACTGTACTTTCGTTTCTTGTGATCCAATACTTGGCAACCTAGTTTATTACGTGAATCATTAATTTGTCTGTATTTTCTTGGATTTTTGGAACTGGAAACTTCGAAGTGATTTTGTTGGCGTTTCTTATCAGAAATAGAAGCATAAACAACATTTCTGAAATGTACGGACAGACAAGGGAAAAAAAAGTAACTGAGCACATGTGAATCTTTTTGAAGGGTATTCAGCTGAATTTCGAAATAAAAAATTGGTTTTCGTGGGACGGAATGCACGCGTTAACGAAGTGTGTTGAAGGGTGTCAATAACTGTAAGCAACCATATCCCTTATTGGCCTATAGTGATATATGTCTATTATAAGTATTTTACATCATTAAACATGCATACATGCAATACCTCATAGAAAATTAAGGATACACATTGTTTTATTTTAATAATGTAAATAGTGTTATCCATGAACAATTAAATAAATAAATAAAACGATATGACACATCGTTCTCAAATTTTCAGTGATTCAACATTAAAACTAAGACCGAAGATGAGAAATTTTATGGTGGATTTTTGGTGGAATCTACTTCTACCTCTATAAATAATTTATCCACCCCCATAAAAAAGAAAGAAAAAATACTGTTTAAAGATGTTTGTTATATTGAAAAGCAGCTTTCAATGCTGCACAGAACAGACTTAAAAATTTCTGCAGAGACGTTGCTTTTAAAAGTCAGAATTTTATGATGAGGAAGAAGTGATCGGCCACTTATACTACAATAGTAGCAGATGTTCAAAGAATAGCAGCAGTTTGGAGAGCACTTAGAGAAAACAATTAAAATAAAATGTATAATATATAATTGACTTAACATTTTATGAATATACTGATTTCAAATAAAAGTTATACTTGTATTGTGTGTCTGATAATAGATTTATTTTTATTTTATAAATATGCTCCAGTGTTGCACCTATTGAACATTTAAATCTTTTGGTAATAAATTCTTCTTAATGTTCAAGAATACAAAAAATTAGTTTTCATTGAGTGTTGTGAGAAAACTTTCCATTTTCAAATTAATATCCATACTACTGGTTTCTCACACGTTTGAAAACTGAATTTACTAGTTTTTCCACACCAAAAATACAAGAACTTGTGACTTGAATAGGCTGCCAGAGATCATACATCTCTGCAAACATTAATAATCTCTAGAAAAGCACAGTTACAGAAATTACCTTTAGTAAAAATATAAGAAAGAAGTGGATCGGTTTTCAATGTAAATAAAAATGTTATACCAAATTTAATTCACATAAAACAGTGAAAAAAAATGTTATCAATATCGAGTCTTCACCAGATATTGGACTAAAAGATAGGTACATTTTGAACTCAAATTAATAGATTTGAAGTTCTACCAATCTTTTAGGACCATACCTGAATAATAAAAACAATTATTGTCATAATGTTTTAATGTGAATTTGGTAGGCAATAGTTATGAACATGTCAATATCAAAAGTTGGTCATTAATTAACAATATTCATGTAAATGAGTATTTGAATTCATCAACTACTGTCTTAAAATAGAAAAAGTAATCTTCATATTGCGGTATTTCAGCATGCTGTTTTAAGTTGATGCCTGCCTTTAAAATATACTGTAGTAAGAAAAGACAAAACTATTTTATTACATGCTTTCAAGAGAAAGAATGTACGAAGGATTTTAGTGATTTTTTTTAATATTAAGTTTCGGAGGGTAAAGGTTCAGAAATTGAGGAAATAAAAAATATTCTTGAGATGATACAATCTTCTAATACGAGTCCAAAACAACTTTCATTCACTCACTATTATTTACACATATTTTCAAATAGTATGTCAACAAAACTGAAAAATTAATTTTTTTGTGAGCAAGGGAAAATTCAACTTGAACAATTTATTTTTTAATAATTCATACAAGTGGGATTAAATCAAATGGAAATAAATTCAATATAAAGTAAGTAACATTGTTCAATTATAAAATTGAACAACGATTTATCCTTATATCAGAATTAAGTGTTCCAAATGGCATACGAGTAAAAATTAATTGAAGCCGCAGTTTTAATTAGTAATAAAGTTAAATGGAAGGATTTTTCTTCTCTAATAATTATTGTCCAACAATTATATTAACAATCTCCAATCAAGTTAGGATATACTTTTTTTAAAAATATATTTATATTGTACCTATTCCATCATAAAATTTTCCAGGTATTTTAACTTTGTTTACAATAATTATATATGGCAAGATGACAGCAGATATCTGAAGGACAATAATATTACCCAGAATTTAAAAGAATAACTTTTAACTACATTTGAATAAATACCATTCTGTTTAAAAAGAAGGGAATTAGGAAATTAAGTTCTTAAGAAAACACTAACGTATTTGAGGATTTGGAAAATAATTTTTAGATGCAAGTGAAATAAATAAATAAATTAAAAATGTTGTTTGTGAGATGAATAAAGGATTTAAAAGAATCAATTATAAGTTCTGTAGTGTGTGTTTTTTGGGATTGGTATATTATTATTCGGATTTACAGTCAAATTTTAAAAATTTTCACAATTGTTTCTCATTGAAAAATAGAAAAAGGGGTTAAAAATGCACTTCTGAAAGTGTTATATTCATAAACTTAATGAACACATAGTTTATTTATTTCACCGAATTCACATCTTTTTCTCATGATATTCGTCACATTTCATTTTTAAACCGTGTTCTTTCTGCAATCATTTATCTATCTTGCACACGCGCTTTTGGTGATTATTTTTTTAAATGGACATCAGTATTCAAAACAATCGTAATTCGAAAACCATTCGTTCATAAATATGAGTTAACTAACAACCAATGCAATCACACAATTCAGGAAAAAATGTGAAATATTCTGTTCAAACATAACGTAAAGATCCCGCTAAGTCCTTACAGAGGCATCAAAGAATAAAGTAAATACGCCAACAATGGTGTATGAATTAACATTGTCAAGCATTGATTCCATACTTAACAAGGACGAGTTAAGCTACGGTTTAACGGCCATTATTGGTAAAAATTTAATCCATCTTTATTCTGAGTTTCGCTGGAAGTAACAATTCCCAGAATAAGCTTGTTTTAACAAAGTTACACCAAGCTTTTATTAGTAGGGCTGTGAATGATGTAACATTTTAAGTTCACATTTTCCTTGCCTTTGTCGTTGTGAGTTTCCATTGAGATTTTGTGTTCTTTTTATTTTTTCCAAGTATGAGGGGGTCCCATGCCTCAACCTCCTTCCAGAAGGACCTGGAAATTTATTTTAAGGTTTTCTTCCCTACGTTTAAGTCTTTCAGGACTCTGGAGTTCAATCTACCTGTTTGAACTTCTATTTCTGAACAGGAAACGGGAAGGTTACAACTAAGAATCGGTAACAGAAGTCTCCCAGCTACTGAACCCACCCACTGGCTCCCGAGGATCAGGAAAAGATTTTAGGTCAAAAGAGTATCTTATAGGTATGGACAATGGTTAGCCACTCGTTTCTAGGTAGGAGAAACCAGGCTAATTGCTGCATTCCCTACCCATCAATGAGGGCATGCAGGTCAATGGGATCGCTACATCCCTACACCTGGTTTGAATGAAAGAAGTTAGCTCAGGTTCATTTGTTAAGAAATAATGGAAAAGGAAATATTGTTTACCAAAAATAAATCGCACCGTATATGAACGCTGCTTGAGGTCAAACAAACCGTATATTTCAGAAATAATTTCACCTATAAAGCGATGAAATAATATTTTTTTTGTGTGTGGTGTTGAAAATAGATTTGATTTATTTTTATAACTTAGAGACACGGAGAGCCAGCATACCAGAGATGAGATTCATCATATTTCTGAGCTAAAAAACTTTGCACTATTATTTCTAATTACAAATGGTTTCATGTTAATCGTAGATTCCCTACTTAGTTCATTATTGCAACTCACCTGATCTTTCGTGGCATCATGTAAGGCACGGAAAAACTTGGTTACTGTCCCATGAGCACGCACATGCATTCGAAATGCAGGAGCCATACACTTTGATGCAAGTGTAATAGCTGACAAACACCTGAAAACCATTGAATCAATTTGAAATAAAAAACAGGAAATCTAAATATTTTTAAAACAACAGTACCATTCAAGGAGTTATCAACTACTGTATGTGAGCCCCACAATACTCGACAGATAAAAAATGCATCTACATTTAAAGTAAGTACTCTTGTAAAGCTTGGGTACTTTTTAAATGAGAATGGTTACAACAGACATTTTTGTTGATTCACTGATGTCAATTTCCTGCAAGATCAATGAATATGCGGCACCTACTCAACTATTTCATTTGTTTAATGAGGGGTTAAACCCAATGGATGCACATGCATAAAATAATGTGTTTGAAAATTAAACACACCGTTGCTTCAATGAACTACATAAATACAAATACAAACTACAAAATAGAAAATTAAGTGAAACTAAATGGAAGTAAATATGTGTAAAGATAATAGGTTCCAACGAAAATGTGCAAAAGAATCAACAATTTGCAGAAATATGGTGCTTATTAACAAAAAGACAAAATACCCATTATATACACCATTAAATCATGTTGAAATTATTGGAAATTTGGCGTTCATTCACGTAGAAGTGAGCATTATTCTTGAGTACATATTTGCAATGAAATCCTATGCGTCTTTTTCAGTGTATTTGGCTCTACACACACAAAAAGTCTGTGTTTTTTCCGATGGACGACAGGCAGGCAAGTAGACAACAATCAAATGGACAGAGGGGCTCTTATTGAATGTCCCTCGTAATTGTGGTTCGAATTCTCTCACATGTATGCGTGATGACACCAATCATTTCGAAGATAGACCCTGTGAAAAGTGCACGTGATCACACCCAGAGATCCAACAGAAAAAATTTTCCAAGACGTTCAACGTTTTCATAGGCACGGTTAGTACTTGGATGGGGTCATTCCACGTCAAATCGTTGCAGAATAAGAGACATTTTCAACCCTCGCCCCCACTAATTTTAGTGAAACGTTATGAACACCTTCTTTATGGGACATAAACTATCTCTGTAAATTTTAGAATGGTAATTTTGTTGGCTTGTATTTTACGTGTCTTTGAAAATCGAAAAAATGTGTAAATTTCGGTGACCATGAATTCATTTGAATCGCAATATATTCCGTTCTATCAAACGCACAGCAAAAATGCTTATCTCATTGGAAAGCTTATGTGTTATTCCATATAAAGATATATGAATTAATTAATTTTTTTTTAAGGAAAAAATACATTGAATGGCAATATGAATTGCCTTATTGATGAAAGTTTGAATTTGGGATGGCAATGCAGCAAGAAGTTATGATCCGAAATTTTTCCACATGCACCTGCGAAGGCGCTTGCTTGCTGTCTACCATGAACGGAAGCACCGTTTCCGGGCGCCCAAGTATATCAGCCAACGCGGGGTCCCGGGGGCGCAAATGTTTATGTATTGATCACTGTAGGGACAAAACCAACTGCGTTAGCAACTACTGAAACCTTCCAACGTTCAGTCTGAGCTCAGTTGTCTTTCGTGTGTCGTAGGCTGTAGAAAACTTTCCAGGGTGTGCCACTGTGTAATATCAGAAGATCAGTTTAAATTTTCGGTGTGCTGTAATACATTCAATAAATTTGGGCACTCTTCTCATAAAAAATCCATCGTAGTGTTTCTTCCTTCGATGGTGAGGGTGTATTGGTCATCTCAACAAAAATTATGCAATCAATGCAGGAAAGATTGATTCGTGTGTTGCATCAGAAGGTTCATTGATGAAGGTACATCCTTGGAAAGTTTAAACCGTCTTGTAAATATAGGTGAAACACACATTAGGGTAAATATGTAGAGAAGAAATTTAATAAAATTGAAAAGGTTTTAAAGGAGAACGTTTTCATTTTCCTAATGACCCGCCGCCTGGTCCGTCAAAAGAGAAATTTCAGTTGAAAGAAATTTCGAACATATAACCAAAGTTAAAAATAACTATTTTGACACTTCTTCCGAATAGCTGGAGCATTAATAAAATTAAAAGTGAATTACCGGTTTCTGAATGCACGGTAGGCAAAGCCAAAATCTCTTAAAGGGCAGACCGCATTGTCCTCTCCGCACTCAAAACCAGGCAAGAATTTATCCTAAGCGAGTATCAAAAAAGTAAAGGAATATTATTGTTCAGATGCTGTTAGTAGAATAATGCCCAGCAAGAATTATATAATGTTGAGGAGTGCGGGAAGAAAATATCAAGAACTGAAGATTCTCATTCTTGTAAACTTAAATACAATATACTGTAGCGTCACTGATTTTTAGAAATTAAAATTTATTAAAATACTGTTTCAGGATTCTTGCAATATGCGACCAAATGCTTCGTAAGAAACGACGCACTCGACAGCCCTTGTTTTCGACGGCGCCGGACAGGCGGCGGTCGTCTCGCGTCCGCCCGCCCTCTCTTTCTTTGTGAGCGTCTACAGTAAAAGGCACGCGTAACTGCTGAGACCCCATCCCCTCTGTTAACGGAATCTCGAGGAATTCAGGTAAAAATTATGAAGACTTGTAACAAAAAAAGTGATAGGAATGGTAAATCTCGGCCGTGCATTGGCGAGTATCGAAAAAATTCTGAATATTTCAATGTAACTAGTTTTTTGTTACGAATTAATGAAAACTATTTATAATAAGATTCTTTTTTATGGGAAATTAGCTCACTTGAAATCTTTTCTTTTTTTTGTGATTATTCAGTCATTAAAATAGAGAAATTATGTTCACTGAATAACTTCTTTTATTTCCCTATAACGTCCATCCTCCTTTAGTCACTTGCAGGTAACTAGCAGGAGTCGAAGAGCTAGCCGGCGCGGTCAACGTTAAATTAAAGGTGCGAGTGTGACAATATGCAGATTTTAAATTTCCACATCCTGATCTGAAATTGTGTTTTCCACGTTTGCATCTCTTCTGCCCGAAACTGCATTTTAGCTGGTGTAAGTGGAACACACTGACTGTGTTTTAATCAGAACGTCAATCTTAAGTTTGATGCTGCAAAGTTACTAACATTATTACAACGTTCTAACTTAAATGTTTTTTACAAAAACATGCTGGCCTTCATAGTACACAATTCACCCCGAATTTGTTACTTTTTTGGCGAGTGCTCTGAAAGTCCCGGGATTTCGACGATTAAAAATAATTTGGAAGAAATGGAAGAAAACTTCATCGAAACAATTTCGTTCAAACAGTGGGTGAGAACTGACGGATCAAATTTAGACAATCGTGAAGCCCAAGAAGATTTTGATTGTTTAATGGCAAAACTGAATTGTTGACACATTCATTCATCTCTTCTGAAAAGAATAAATACATACGAGATTGTCAACTGGGAGAATCCACAGCTTTGTGCGATTTTCTGAAAACTTTTTCATTGTTATCCGAGATGAAGTGCATGGATTACATTAAAATAATGCGCAGACCACATTACATCTTTCAGATTACCTTCTTCAAATGAAATGTTCAGTGACAAGTTAATTATTGTTTCAGACTGAAACTGTCAGGATTGGGACCCTTGTTGACTTGATGTGGAATGACCCGTGCGCGCCAACGAACCAAGACGTTGGCTTACGCATTTGAGACCGGTGGTGTAATAGTTAGCGTATCGGATTTATACCCAAGTTCGCTGGTTCAACCGTGATCGAAGCCGTGGGTTTTTATCTTTCGTACGCCTTCCTTCGGAGGGGAAGTAAAGTCTGCTGTCCCATACCGTCCCCGTAAGGTCCGCTGTCTGCGTAGGTAGGTGATGGTCTCTGTCTGCGTAGGTAGGTGATGGTCTATGGTGGCGAGTTGTAGGCGACCACCCGGACCCTTAGTTTCACGGTGAAGCTCGCACCGTTAGGTTCGAGGTGGAGGAACTGAGTAGGCAATGATCAAGCTCCTGGTTGCCGATTCAACCCAGTAACCCACCAGTTGGGCCCCTGGCGTGCCGACCTTTGGGCAGGCCTAGGTGAAGGAGGTTCTTAGGAACGCTCTGGAATCCACATATAAAAGTCCGACGGGAAATTACCTACCGTCTGGTTGCCTAGGTTCCGGCGGTTCTCTCGTCGTTAGCCGCCAGTGTACGCAGTGAGGAGACAATGGGGGCTCCGAGCCGCCCGGACCTTTGTTCGGATGGCCCCCAGTTGGGTACGTGGCAGTGGCCCAATACTCTGGGCATAGAGGAGAGATAGCATAGAGGCGCATGTGAGTGGCGTGTCATCACACGATGATATGGACTCCGGTACAAGCCCGAAAATCTAGTAGCTCCGAGCCCGGAAAGCGAGTAGCGGGGCGGCCCAACTCAGGCATTGAATGGGAAAGGTTGCCGAGAGGGCCAACTGGGTCCCGACTGGGCCCGGATATCGGCTCGTTGTCGTACATGTGCGGCGGGGGGAGATAAGAGCGCAAATCTCAAGCTACCCACCCCGGGGACTTGTGCCCCCGATAGAACACGAACTTGTTGTGGAGTTGTGCCCACACTAGGAGTCTACTGTCTCATGCTGTGGATTCACTGCGTGTAAAGCTCCTCAAGCCTAAAAGAAGCCTCTGAGCCAAATTCAAATCGCCTATTTCATCGGTGAGTTCTGGCCCGAAAGACCCTCAATGGGGGAGGGCTCGGGTAAAAGGAAGTCTATTTTTATTATTTAAGGTACTAACACTACTCGTGTTGCTATACACTTTAATAAAGGGGGCCCGGATAAACGTTTTGTTGGCGGGCCCATTTCGTTAAGCTACTGACCCCGATACCTTCTATCTCTACTAGATGACGAAAGGACCGTAACAAAACGTGCATGGTCATGCGGAAGAACTGCCCTGATGAACTGAGCCTCGCCACGTAAAATTAAGAATAAAGAATGGAATAGAATAAAAAAGGCACATTCGATAGAGTAAAAAATTTAATTAACTTCTGTACCTTCAACACCACGCGTAGTTTACAGCGATCTTTGGAGGACGGAATACTGGTATTCCCGTCCTAGTCGTGCAATGTAAGCCTGCGAGCGCTTTCTATATCTTGTTCTCGTATCTTTGCGGTACAAAAAACGTAAGGAGAATGACCCAGTGTTCGCATTGCTGACAAAAAGGAATGCGCAGCCAGTAGGATGACAGGCTTGACTATGATAAACGTCCGTAAACGTGACGGCACTCATCGCTCCACTGCCTCGTTTGCATGTAAACGCAAAAGAGAGTATTTGATGGCCACTCTTTGCTTTCAATATGATTTCATACACTGCTAGTGCATCAATATCTCGATCAACAAAAATATAAATATTCCGGTCTTTCTGCCACAATTCCTAACATAAGGATTTTAGGATAATCTTAAGAGTATCAGATTGAGTCAATATTGTTTTTAATAAGTTTGTGGAGAAGCAAAGGATGATGTAAAAACTAGAAAGGAATGGAAAGAGAAAATTCCAAAACTAATTGAAGGATACGAAACAAAAAATATTTTCAATGGAGACTAAACATTACTTCTTTTCAAAATGTTATCTACGAAATAGCTTGTTGAAAGGAGCGGTAAATATGTAGGAGAGAAACTGTCGAAGGAGAGACTTGACTATTATTCTGTGTGCCAATATGGAAGGATAAATCGAAACTCCCGTTGTAATAGGCAAATCGTCTTGTCATAGGTCATTCAGAAATAGCATTCGAAACACTTTGCCAGTTTACTGGACATTCATCAAAAAAGCCTGGACGACAGGAACAATTATGGAAGAATGGCTGTGCATGCTTAAAGAGAAGATGGCAGTACAAAACAGCAAGATCTTGCGTTTCTCGATTCCGTCACTGACACTATCCCTGAATAATTTGATCTAACGTAAAACTTGTTTGGTTCCCATCCAACAACAGTTACACAGCTCTTGGGCCAAGGTGTGATTTCCTAATCCAAATAATTTTATAGTATTTAAGTATGTGATGCAAACGTGTTATTAAGCTTCCAGAGTGTGTTACTGAATATTAAGTAAATCGATAAAAATACTAGATTCAGTGAATTGTATAAGCAAGACAAAGAACATTCTTCCAGAGACAGTGATGAGATGTTACCCTTAATCTGGCTTTTACAACAAAGAACAGAGTAACTGAAGAAAAGAATAATGAAATTTCTGGTTTGTGTCAAAGTGCAAGTTTAGTTATTAGTAACAATAAAATGATCAAAACAAAATGCAATAAGCTTGCTGATTTATATTGCTCTCTTTTTAAGTTACAATTAATAAATCATTCCAGACAAAATAAAGTAGGTATAACAAAGAAAATGATTGTGCATCCAGATGTATATTCTTAATGCTTCAGACCGTTTGTTTCCAAGTTTGTTAGTTGAGACGTTACTGGAGGCCTTGAGGTGTTGGACGGTTCATGTTCAGCTCCTCATATTGTAGTTAATTTCCTGATTTGAAGTAAAGAGCTGACAATTGAAGGAGTTTCATCTTATTCTGTCAGTGATTGACATTTTGCCAAACATTTGAGGTGATTTATCTGTTCTTTATATTGGAATGGTGGGGTAGATCTTGGGTCCCCGAAAATGGAACATATTCCACCATTACCTGAATCTATCTAGTTTACAACTGTGATCCATATCCAAATGTCTCTGCTGAAAATGTGTATTGGCTACAGCATGCAGAAAACCCTTTCTTCACACAGCCCACTATGAATTGTGATATGACTAGTGAACACAATGGGTCTAATTCATTTAATTACAATTTTATTTCAAGTTCACGAGAACAAATGCAATGCTATCCAATGCCCGCTAAAAGGCAACGTAGTGGCTTCTGGGTCTTCGTATAGCACCTACAATGTACCATTAAGCAATAAATTTCAAAAACTACCTACTGAAGAAACAGAAACAACTGGTGAAGAAACTAATAACAATACTCCCATACCACCAATTTTCATTCACATCTATAATAACCATGCAGAACTAATATCCAAAGTAACAGAAATTTTACAGCATAACACATTTCAAACAAAAGTTCAAGGAGTATACATAAAAGTGCTTGTAAAAACAATTTAAGATTATTCTCAACTGAGAAGCAAATTGACTGAAAATAATATATTGTATCATACAATTATCCTACAAAAACAACAATTTCAATCCACATATGGAATGTCCCTATTCAGATCTTGGAGATATTAAATGAACTCCTTTGTCTGAATTTCCCAGCCCTCACTATTATTTATCTAACAGATGCACTGAAAAGTCCATGGCTGTTGGTAGCGGTCACGTTAATGAAAAACTAAGCAGACAAGAAAATATATGATCTGTCATCACTGATTAGTGCTATAATACAAATCAAAGAAAGAAGACATCGACCTGGCCCAGTCCAATTCAGGAATTGTCAGACGTTTGGGCACACAAAGATCTGCGGGTTACCAATACACTGCGGACACTTTTCGGCAAATCATGTTACCCCACAGTGTATTTCTTCTGAAGCAGCATGTGCAAACCGTCAGCAAGCTCACGCATCCTCCAGTAAAAAAAAATAAAAAATAAAAAAAAAAATAATAATAATAAAAAAAAATAAAAAAAAGAAGAAGAAGAAGAAGAAAAAAAGAGAGAGAGAAAGAAAAGAAAAAAAAGAAGAAAAAAGGGAAAAAGAAGAAGAAAAGAAAAAACAACTTTTTAATCCTTTTAATAAGGTAATCAATCAAGATTTCAGGCTAGAATTAAATTCAACTACTCCTCACTTCACTAATCAACATTTTTCTTCCCCAACGCCACAATTAAGAAATACCTTTAAATTCCAAGCTCGTCCTTTATATCCAGAAAAAGTTAAGGAAAATTTATATAACAACTCTTCATTTAATGAACAAATAAATTCATTTGCCTTCTCAATTGATAACCAACTTCAATCTTTAATAAGCAAAATGTTGTCAAATTTAATATCCACAATCATTCAAAATATCTTGCAGACTTATAACATACACCCTCCTTAGTACATTCAAAAGAAAATGAACATTCCTCAAAAATTAAAAATTGTTTCATGGAATGTATATGGATTTAAAAATAAAATACCTTTACTTTCTTATTATCTAAAACTGTATAAAATAGATATAACATGAATTCAAGAAAGATCTCTCTATTTCAAATAAATTTGATGTTCCTGGTATATATACACAGGTCAGATCATAAAAATTTTACGACTTTGGGCCGTAAAGGAGGAGTAGCACTCGCAATTAGAAACTCAATTGAACATTTCTAAATATTCACTCCAAAGACAAGCCAACTCATTATTCCTATATTCCTAATATATATCCAGTTATAATTGATTTTGGATTACATATAGTAAATTAAAGGGTGAAAGTATCTACATCACCAGTAATCTAATTAACGATTTTGGAATATCACAAAACGTACCTTTTTATTTTACAACTAATGTTCTCGACGCTTTACCTTCATATCATCAACCTTTAACTTTTTCCTTTTCTCTTTCTTTAATCTATAACAAACATGAATATTCATTTAATCTTCATGAAGGAAATTGGCCATATTTTCAATCTCTCAATTCTAAATTACTTCCCTCGATTCCACTTTTAGGAACAATTACACAAATTGTGAATACATTTCTCTCTTAAAACATTCTGTTTTAGTTACAATTGATTTTATCGCTCCATCTCCATTTAAACATGATACTTTACTTCCTATTCCTCTACCAGCACACAAATTAATTTTACACAAAACGAAAGTTTGTAATTATTGGCTTAGACATCGTTCCCCGTATCTAAAAACATCTAAATTATCTAGCAAAAACTGTGCATAGATTATTGAATTTCAATCACATATATCATATACTCCATCAATCATGATAAGCAAACATAAACGTTCAACGTTGTGTAGTATCACTCTAAAACTTCTAAGAAAGTAAACAATAATTCCATTCTTGTGTACAAATAAGAGTGTACATTCACCTCAAGAAAAATGTGATATATTAGCAGACAATTTAGCCAATGTTTTTAAATTTCATGAATCTTTTAATACAGAGGTTTTCATTAGTTCAAAGTTCTATTTCAACAGAGATTCAAACTGTTCCGCATCCCATTACTTTCATTTCACCCTTCAAAGTAACCAACTATATAATAAATTTGCCTCCAAAATTAACCTTTGAGCCAGATTATATTTCCCCACTTATAATCAAACAATTTTCATTTTCACTTATTGTACGATACATTGCTATATATAAAATGCTGGTCTTCGTTTGAGATATTTTCCCAAATCATGGAAGCATGTCCATGTTATTCCAATTCTTAAACCTGGAAAACCACCACAAAATCTCTCAAATTACTGAACAATTAGTTTACTTCCATCTTTGGGGCAACTTTTTGAATGATACATTTTTCATAGACTTAATATTTTCTTAAGTTCTATAAATGCTATTCCTCTCTATCAATTTGGCTTTCGCTCTCTTCTCCCACAAATCACCTAATACTCAGACCGACTGAAGATATACTTCTCGCTTTTCATAATTTTCAGAACGTTAGTTGAGTTTTTCTTGGTATTGAAAAGGCGTTTGATACAGTTTGGTACCCAGGTGTAACGTACAAACTTTCACTTTTAGGAATTCCTCAATATCTCCAAGATTCAATTCGTGGTTTTTTAAATAATCGTAGTTTTCCATTCGTTTAAAACACTATTTTATCTTCAAAATCAAATCTAGCCAGTGTCCCTCAAGGAGCTGTACTTTCACCCTACCCTCTTCAATTAATTTATTTAATATTTTCCGTCAACACATGACACTTCAAGTGACAGCGTTTGCTTCCACGACCGGAGTCAGGGTTTACTTGGCTATCAGGGAAACGCCGCGTCCAGGGCACAGGTGCCAACGTTTCGATCGCCATTTCGCGACCATCACCTTCTGGACGCGGCGTCCCCTGGATAGCCACACTGACTCCGGCCACGGAAGCCTACGCTCTCACTTGATCAACCTCTACGGGGAGGAAACATTCCAACTAACTCTTGAGTTCTTCTCTCTACGAGACAAACGGAAACGGAAACTGAACCAGTTCGCTTTCCTCCAGCGGTGCAGAGATGAGGTGCTGCCGTGCTTTCTGGAAATCCGTCACCAGACTCAGTCGGCATTACGTATTCTCTGTAGAACGGGTTTCGCTCTTCTACGCGAAAGGATCCGCCTTACCAGGCGATGATACTTTCTAACATTACAGATGATACTTTCTAACATCGAACGAAATTTGTTTAAAACTCACTTAAATGCTAGCAGGCAGTCTTAGTACATCTGATTGGACCGCGGAACGGGTACTTTAAATAGCCAGAAGCAAGCAAATTCGCAAACTTGTCAAACTGAAGACCAAACAACATCCTGAGGTTTTCGGGGTGGGCGCAACTAGTACGGTCGTCAACCTAACGGACGAAGAGCTGAACGACGTCACTGTGTCTATTGAACAGAGGTCTCATTTTCGATCCCGTACCCGAATGTGTTCCTAAGACGGATATCGTGGCACAGCCCTGCCACGAAAACGCAGTCTATAGTTTCCTACGAAGCAATCCCGTACGGAAGCTGAGAGAAGAGGTCGCGTCACGGATAAATAACTCCGTGGCTATAGAACCTGAGAGCAAACCCACGCTCAAACGTGGCAACCACTGTATTCCCAGGCTCTATGGCCTTCCCAAGATTCATAAGCCTGACGTGCCACTGCGCCCCATCGTGAGCGCTATTAACTCCCCCACCCACCCTCTTGCCCGCTAAGTGGCCGACAAACTTAGCCGACAGCCATTCACCGACGACATCAAGTCATCTGTCAAGAATTCGGCCCACCTTATTGACATTCTTAAAGAGCATCGCGTAAATGACACGAACATCCTCTCAGCTTCGATGTCACGTCTCTTTTGTCACTATGGTGCCGGTGGACGAGGCGACCACTGTCATACGCACAAATCTTTGCACCTATTGCTCCGGTACATGGACGACACGCTAGTAGTGTGAACCCACGATTCTCACACCCTAGCTGACATACTACAGCACATTACCACACACACCCCAAGATGACGTTTACGATGGGAGGTAGAAAATTAGGGTAAACTGCCTTTCCTCGACGTGCTGGGGAGTCGAAAAGCGAACGGCAGAGTAGGGCATAGTGTTTACCGGAAACCAACTCTCACCAACCGGTATCTGCACGCCTGTTCTCACCATCACCCGGCAACGAAACGAGGGGTTCTGAAAACTCTCGGCATCAGAGCAACTAGAGTGTGTGATAAGGAATCGCTGGACTCTGAAATAGAGCTCTTAAAAACCACATTTCGAGGTAATGGATACAGTGGCAACGCTGCCAAGCTGTACAGCACGCAACGACCACCTCTAGCACTGCTGACATCACCACACCAGTGATAACTCCAACAGCAGGACGGCCATTCTACCGTATATACAATGGGTCACTGATTAAATTTGCAAGCTTTTGAGCCGCTTCGACGTAAAGGACAGCCTACAATGCTCATAAAAAAACTCTGACAAAAGCTTGTGTGAAAGATCGCATACCTCCTCTCATGTCATTAGGGGTATTCGAGATCCCATGCAGCTGCGGCCACAGCTATATTGGCGAGACGGGACGGACCACAAGAGGAACGCCTCCGGGAACATTCGCCATTATAAGTACAATACTGATAAATCGGCCGTAGCCCTCCACGCCTTTTATTCGCCGACACCCGCCTCCTAATCAGAGAAGACCGCTGGGTAATGAGAAGAGTTAGAGGCAATATAAATTATTAAGGGCCGGTTTCACCAAACAAAGAGTAAGAGTTTACTCTGGAGTAAATCACGTTTACTCGAGAGTAACTTCTTGGAGCGTTTGACCAACACTTTACTCGAATGTAAATCGCTTACACGAGAGTAACTTTACACCGCGAAAATCCGTCGGGTAAAGTACGGAGTAAATTCAGTTTTCAACGTGCATGTACCTCCGAAGTGCTGTTACGGGTCGACGATTACGAATGATAGTATTTGAAGACGATTCCAGCAATGATTCGGAATATTATCCACTAGTGCGAAGACAAAGGGTGCGAGAGATAATGGATTGGTTTTAATTATGACGATCGAGATTTTAGTCATGAGGTTATGTTTGACCAAATCAGCTGTTTAACTTCATCAGATAAATTGTAAACTATAGAGAACGTCTAAAGTTCTTTTTGTCCCATGTGGATACGAAATAAAGGTAGTACGTACCGAATACGACAACAAAAGGAAAAATAATAACGACAGGAACTACAAGTACTAAAAAATATTCATTTATTTATTCAGTAAAACTGTATGTGACGTATGGGGGATATCATTTGCGCACGTTTTCTTGAGTTCCAGAATCCCTTTCCAACATTTTAACTACAAATAGTTGAAAGATTAATAAAAGTTTAAAAAAGAAAACAACATATAATAATAAAATTTAGAAAAACACGAGATCAACATTTGAAAAACTAAACATTTTCGTTCCCTAGTTATAGAAAATTCATTTGCACCGCCATCGGTAAACGAATTGCAAATTAGATTTTTCTGCATTGCTAACAAAATAGTTACTCGTCTCCAGAGAAGAAGAATGAATATTTATTAAGAAATAAAGATACAGAAACTAGGAAATAAACTATGCTAACTCAAACCACCATAACACCACACCAGATTATAACGCCAAGAACTCCGAAACTGAAATGAATGATAGAACATAAGGAATTAATCAAAGGTTCACGTTGGTCCGCATTGGTTCCCAGCGTCAGTCTCGCTCACAGCCTCTTGAATCGCTCTCAAATAGTGTGTGCTCAGCTGATTTGCGGAGTAAATCGGAGTGTATGTACTCTAGAGTAAAATAACCCTCTAGAAGCATGGTGAAACGCTCATATTCTACTCGAGAGTTACTATCTTGGAGTAAATGGTTACTCTCGGGTAACTACACTCAACTTTACTCGGCTGTTAGTGAAACCGGCCCTAAGCATCCCCAAAATCTCAATGCTGATCAAGGCCTTCGTCTCCACGATGCCTGGAAGCATCTATTTTACGCCCGGTCGAGACCCGGCACGGTGCCCACTGCTCCACGCCGTCCGATTACGCGCGATTCGCCTTCTTCCAGCCGCCCGGGGAGCCCGCTCCCCGATTGGCCGTGCACCCTCTACGCATTGGCTGATCTGACCAATCAGCTGACAGGAGAGAAACTATATAAACACGTACGCAGTCAAGTAAACAAATGACAGTTCATTAGCATTATTTGAAGTCAATATTATACAGTACAGATAGAAATCCTGAATTTACAATTACTTTACTGCAAAATAATTTAAATTGGGTAGATTTATGGAGTAAAAAGTGGCATATCAAATTGAATATATCAAAATGCAATAGAATTTTCCCCCCTTACGCAGATATTATGAACCACCTTCTCTCACATATCAAAATGAATCAATAAAATGACTTTTATCCACCGAAAAAAATAAAATACTTAGGGGTATCAATGGACAGAAGACTCCATTGGGGAAATAATATCGTCCATAGAATTTTGTTAGCTAATAAACAATGGCATCAGTTACTTCCTCTCGTTAAATACTCTTCTTCAGTAAGTATACTCACTAAATTTCATAATTATAAAACAATAATTCTGCCTATATCATCTTATGCATGTCCAATTTGGGGATCAGCATCTAAAACAAACAGTAATAAAATACAAATTTTTCAGAATACCTATCTAAGAACTATTATTGAAGCCCCTTGGTTTATTTCAAACATACAAACTCATTCTGAGTTCGGTATACTTTCAATTCAAAACTTTTTTCTACAAATGTCGGCAAAATTCTACATCAAAGATCATACCAAATATTCCACCTGCACATCATTTTGAACTTCGTAAGCATAATCCCTATTGTAACCAACTGAACGCAAAATAACAAAACAATTCTTTAACCCTTCCAAACCCTTATTAACCACATGAAATGGTTTTGTTCTTGATGTGCGAGATGCACTTTTATAGCTCTTATTTTCTGTATTTCGTATTCGATTTGTTCATCTTCTGCTGCCAAGGGCCTAACTGACCAAAG
Source organism: Gryllus longicercus (assembly GCA_038098605.1). NCBI lineage: Eukaryota > Metazoa > Arthropoda > Insecta > Orthoptera > Gryllidae > Gryllus > Gryllus longicercus. The sequence goes on from JAZDUA010000105.1 coordinate 2,816,058, forward strand.
GCATGTAATTAGGCAATAAGAAAAAGTTTGTTAGTTTTTGATTTATTGGTAATTTCCCGAATTTGCACGCCCATTTGTAGTTCACTTGGTCATGTTCACTAAAAAATGAACGAAAAATTTGATTATTTTGAGAGAAATTTTAAAACTGCAATTTAAACCATTTGTAACTCTCTATGTTGTTGCACTAAAAAGAGAATATCATTTTGGACAAATTATTTCTTGCAGTTAGGGATTTAGTTTTCACAGATCATTTTTGAGCTAATGAATTTTGATCTGGGTTTTCCCAAAAGTTACTTTTTCCCTTGTTTGGCATGATGTGAAACATCATAACTTCTAAGTTTGAAGATATCTTTATGATTTATTTTTTGATTGATTTCAGAAAGTCAATTCTTGTTATACAAAGTCAAATTGTTATAGAAAATGTGTATTATCAATAATAAATTTCACTATTAATTGATACTGTTATCAGTGATTTTTAAAAAGTTCTAATTCAAATCCCTATAAAGAATATACAAATACGTTAACAATATTAATATTTAGGTTGGGGAACTAAAGTATAATCCAAATAACAATCTTAACAGGTTGAAGGCCATTAGGTTCAAAATTGGCACTCAACAGAATTGGTTTCTTAACGTTTGAGTCATTTGAGTCCTTCATCGGCTTTTGATTCCTCAGACCTTCAGAGACTGATTAGTCCCTCACTTTCCATTACGTTCAACAGTCTTCTGAAATTGTAATACGCACTAAAACCTATATCTTCTTCTAACATTTAATTATATTAGTAATTTTTCAATTTTATTTCTTTTTCTTTTTTTTTTTTTTTTTTTTTTTTTTTTTTTTTTTTTTTTTTTGTAATCCAAGCTATAAAAACACAAGAAGGTAATTGTTTACAGCTTAAGCCCAAACAATTACCAAATTCAATAAAAACGTTAATAATTCGTATATAAACGTTAATATAAAAGTTATTAGGTTTTATGTAATGAAATAAGAAAATTTGTAATATTTGTGATTAGATTTTACTAGGTAGTTGAGGCTACTTGTCAAGGTCATTTGTCGCTTTTGTAGGTGCATAATTCGAAGTACGCTCAATTCTTAGTGTCATTGACTATGTAGTAGGATTGACATGTGAGAAGGGGGGAAAATTCTTATTTTGGTAATTTATGGAGTTCATGTTTCTCAGGTTCAAGAAAAAAGGACATAGCATTTGTTGCCGATTAACTATGCAAGCCGGAACACAATAAATGAACTAGGTCTCTTTCACAATGAATCAATCACTTGAGACTTACATGCTCTAGTGACGTAGTTGTTTGAAGTGCTTTTCAGTCATTTTTTACATATTACATTTAATTTTCCATTGTTGCTGGATTTGTGCTTTTGAGCAATCATTGTTACAAAATAAAACATACCTACAATACCGAGAAGGAAGGGAAATCAATTTTTTTTTAATACCAATGTGTAATAGTGGTTGAGAAGGGAATTGTAATAACAATTGAGCGTAATGGATGAAGAAGAGACGTATCAATTTCCCAATGACAATGATAATGTAATCAAGTGGTAGTCACGTTTAGCTTGGTGGAGGAATTGGTAAAACCCTGAGCTGACATGGATGGTACAAGAGGGAACCCGAAAAATGTGGTGGAAAAGAAACTGAAAAAAGGAGAAGAATACACCCAGGAAAATGACAGAAATCTAATTGTGCTAAAGTGGAGAGACCTACACCACATTCTTTTTATTACTAACATAAGTTGGAAGAAGTCACGAAGCAACACATCACTTACTACAACAAAACAAATCATCAATAGACCAAATGGGATCTAATCACACACCTCTAAGACGATCTCAGAAATGGTACTGGAAGATTGCTTTCAACATCCTGCTGACAACGGCAGAAGTAATCGCTCATTCCACATCCAAGAAGAAATAATTACAATTTTCACCCCAAAAACAAGTAGAAGCATTGAGATTCTAAGCTACAGTTTCACCCAAGCACTAAATCAAAAAGATTCCAATACGTCAAAACTGTTCTATTCATTACAATAGTTTATCATCTCAATTTAAGAGATCTTGTACGCAGATAAATTGCAAGTAAATACCTTGTGTATAAAACATAACTTTGCATTATGCTTAGAATGTTTCCAAAAATGCAAAAAATTTTGTAATAAGTACTGTATTTGCAAGTTATATAAAAGGATGCCCTAAATTTGGAATAAAAAGTGTGATATTACTTTTATTTCAATTATCTCCCTGATATTTTACAGAAAATTCTTTACTAGCCTGTAATTAGAAATGTGTTGAACGATAGAGCCGAGATGGCTTGACCAACCACATAACTGTGTAACAGGTTCAGCTGTATGTGCTCAGCAGCACCGGCTTTACTTTTAGCAAGAGCCACCCCGAAAAACAACGCACTATTTCGAAAGTTTTGAAGCAAAGGCATCCTTGCTACCGAGTAGTACTGACAACAAAATAAAGTAATGTATCAAGAAACATCTACATTTGCTACTAAATGAGTGAAACTGATAATAACAGTTCAATTAATGTAATTGTAAATTAAAAAAAAGTACCATTATGGACCCTTGTGGCCTCCAAAATGTAACAATGCTTCTAAACGCCGAGGGTCATATATAAACAGGATTTCTTTTTAAATTTAAAATTAAATGAATTTACCTGGTTCCAATAGGATTGTTGTCTTGCAAGGCATCTAAAATATATTCTACATCATCATTGAATTCTTGGAATTCTCCAGATTCCTGAATCTGATGAGCTTTTTTCACATTGCGAACTACTGTATAATACTGCAAAAATATAAATCACAATTTTAGGTCATCAGCAGAACCCCTTTATTGGAGGAGATACTTCAAAACAATGCACAAAAATGCATATTGTCAATTTCTTAACCAATATCTGACATAATTTCTCACCTCTTTATCCTTTTTGTTGCATCTAACTCTTGTTATTATTTCATCTTCGACTCCAACTTCGTCATTGCTTTGTGGCCATGTACACACTCTAGTAAGTTTACCCAATTCAAACTCCTCATCCATATCATAAGCACTGGCTGCCACAGGCTGAGAAGCAGAAGTTGCAGCAGCAGATTCTGAAGGCTGAGAACTGCCAGCTGCTGCTTCTTTATCAGTATCTGCCCACTTGTGTTTATAAACGGCACGACGTGTTCTACGACCATCTGACAGTAAAGAACGTGTTTTGAAAATACTCCCTTTTTTTGTCGCAGGAGAAGCTGTACGACCTGAACGGAGCTCACGACCCACTTCCATTTCTGGTTCAGGTTCTTGTTCAAGATCTGCTTTGTCTTCCAATTCCTGAGTATCCTGCAAGTCCTGACTAGGGTGCAATTCCACAGATGATGCTTGTGGAACAACTGGAAACTGAGTGTTTTCTATCACTGGTCCTTGATCCATCTCAGATTGCGACTCAGCTAGAGTGTTAATTTGATCCAAAATGCTGTTACTACCTTCACTATCTGAGAACCAATCGTGCTCTGGGAAACCTTTCCCTTGAGGTGCAAGATCAGAGGAAGGTGTTGCAGCAGTCTGAGGTAACTGAAGAAGCTTCTCAGCAGTGCCTGTGAAATCCATGTACGTTTCAGCAAGAAGCTCCTGAGCCTTCAGTAATTTCTCCTGGTCATCTTTCTCATTGTCAGGCACATTTGGAGGTTCATTTTCCAACATATTCAAAGGTAGAGGATCTGTTATGAGAGGTGCATCTACACTACAAGTTACTGCTAAATTTACATCTTGATTGGAAGAATAACAAACAGGAGACAAATTACTAACAGTCGATGGTGCAACTTCTTCTGCTGTTATTGTTAAAGCATTGCTGGTACCACCTTCAGTTGTAGTTTCAGGCTCACAGTCCATAGCCTTGCCGGCCTCTAAGGCAGCAACAGCTCGCTCCACATCATCTAAAGGAACAGGAGCTTCATTTTCTCTTTCTATACTTCGAACACGTTCCTCACGGTGTCTATGAGAGTCCTTCCTCTTCTCTTTACTTGATTTCTTTGGTGGAGGTGTAATACTGGAGGATGTGTCTTTACTAACAGAATGTACAACAGACACTTGATATTCACAATTTGGATCAACCGAGGCCTTTCTTCTTGAACTACGCACAATCACACCACTGTCACTGGCAGGTTTGCTGCTAGACTGAACACTTGTGGACACCGGAAGTTCATTCACTAAATGAGAGGTACCTTTGACTATCCTCAAGACTATTGGGGGTTTATTTTCCTCCCTAGCAGGAACAGTTGAAGGCTTGGGAGCACTTGACACAGATAATGAAGATGAAGAATCTTCACTTGTTTTACTAGCAGCTGAAGTGAAAAACTTTTTGGACCCTTGATTACTTTTATTATATTTTCTTGATCCATGAGACCCACAATTCAATTCACCACTGCGATTGCTTCCCATGTATGATGCAACAGAATGTATAGGATGAATTTCATCAGGGGAGTCAATGTTTCGACTTTTGAAGAATTTCTTGGGCTTAGATACAGGGGGCTGTTTATCAGATCCCACTCTGCCATCTGGATCTGTATCAAATGTAAAGGGATCTTTGGAACTGCTTCGATTACTGAAGTCTATGCGCATTCGCTTGTTGCTGATCACTTCATCCCTACGACCTAGAAAATAAAGCAAACCAGAAGTTAAGATAATTGCTTTTACAAAGGGAAAAATTAATTAGTAAATTATTTTTTTCCAAAAGTGATAAAAAAAAGTTATACTTAATCAACTAAATAGTCTGGTAAATGAATTCAAATTTAATAATAATAATAATAATAATTATTATTATTATATATCAATGATTTGCTGCACCTACAACTATGTATAGCTAAAATTAGTTCAGTTTCCTTCCTCTATTACACTAAGTTTATTCCGCATGCATCAGAAAAAGTGTGCGTGTGGTCATCATCATCATTATTAATATTATTATTATTATTATTATTATTATAAAAATGCTTATAAAATTTCAATTATTCACCATCCTATGAAACTAAGAAGAATGTCCTTTCCCTTATTTAAAAAAAAATTCTTGGTTCTTTTTTATTTTTTTAACTATTCAACACTACAAAATTTACATTATTTATGTAGTTTCTTATTCATATAGTTAATACTTGAAATAAATGTACATATGTAACTAATATTCTTATAAATGATTTCTACAAATAATAAATTATTTCAATGCTTTAGAAAACAGTACCTACCATTTAAATTGGTGCTTCGCAATGAAGTGCAAGATATTACACCCCATCTTCCTATTGTTCCAGCAGACTTGGCAGCTGATGGTCTATTGCTGTTCTCGTGAAAAAGCTTATCAAATTGGATACTAGCTTGAGAACCATTATTTAACTTGCGGCTATACAATTTTGAATAGCCCCGAGACATGATTACATTTACTGCACCTGTAAAAACATTAACAATTAACAATTTTGTAGGCACAGGGTAAAAGTTCTTAAGTAAAAAATCGTAATTTGGAGAAACCAAGGGTTAGATTATTGAGCAGTAAGCTATATTAAGCCAAATTAGCTATATTTCCTGATGCTTCTTTGTCATAAGGTGGCAACATGATTTTGGTAGTTTTTCTAAAATAAAATATATATACTTCACTCGTAGTTTCAGTACTTAAACCCAATTTTGCCAAACAGGGCTTATTGACTTAAGAACTTTTAACCCGAGACCACAGAATTTATTTACATCACCAGTTTACAAATCCATTTCGAACTTACAATTATTCCTCAAGTAACTTTATAATAATAAAGAAATATGGAGTGCGGGTGACATACTCTTCAACTTCTCAATCTATCAATGTTACTTTACAAGAACTGATCACATTAGCAATCAACAATGCCAAAAAGGGACTCCAAATGTTCTTTAAAAAACTAGCAAACTTCTCTACCTATTAATGCTTTTTGTCATACAAATTGTTACATGGATTTAGTTGATTAAAAATTAAATATCCCTTCATAAAACAACAAATGAAGTCACGGGTTCATTATTTTCATAATTAGATCCCAGAACTTACACACGACAGCATATACTTAAATTTTGGAAATAATAAAACAGAGATGGTATTAATAACTTAAAAGATACAGAATTCCAAATGAATTTGGTATCAATATTACGACATAAGACAGCACCTGTGATAACAATGAAACCCTTCAACAACTGTCTACATTTTAACTACTTGAAAACACATACCGTCCGTCTGAACGTCAACTTCGGCTCGCACACACTGATTTCCCACTTCAATATTCTGGAACTATAGGTCTCCAGTCATCCCACGACAATTCATAAAACTCATCATCGATATATGCCAAGTGAATCTTCCCAAGAACAACATTGCACAGATTAGCAAAGCATAACGAAACTTCCACAGTACCTAGTTCCATGAAAATAATTTATGTCTCCTGTATTGTGACATGATCCAAAAACACGAAGCGTCCGCCGCCATGTTTTCGGTGTGTACACTGGTGTGTATATACGTACAAATAATGATCCAACGACACTACGTCAAATTAAGGAATTGTTTTTGTAACAGCTGCAGAAGAATCGCGACGAACACTTTCACCAATGTGTTGGATTATAGCCATAACATCGACGAACAAGTCTACCACAATTTAAAAAAAATTAGCACGCAGCCTCACTCCCAAAACCACGTTGATACTACTTCGATTCCGGGTTGTTCAGTGGTCGCTGAATCTTTCGTAATAGGCGTCACTGTCCTTTGGATACTTGTTTACAGTGTGGAAAGAGAAAATTTCATGGAAACGCATGGAACCATACCATACAACAAACCAAATGGAACGATGCTGATCATGCAGAATTGCAGATGAGCGTTGGGATGGACGTTGGCTCGCAAAAGAATGAGAGAAACGAAAGAAAGTGAGAGATTGTATGCATAGCATTTCAAGAACTATAGTATCAATGACAAACGATTATAACAAATGTATTTACGATGTGGACAAGATTGCGAAGAAAGTAGATAAGTAGATACATGCAACCAATCACTTTTATATCAGTTTGACCTTTCATATCGCAGAAGAAACAAAAAATTTTAAGAAATTCGATTTAAAAAACATATCTCCGCTTTTTAAAAATTTTGATTTGTTATTAAAATATCGGTGAAACGCGTTTACGACAGTTAAAGTTAATAAATTAGACAAACGGTCTTTGCAAAATTGTGAGGAATCCATGTATCCTCTATTATTTTAGTAATTTCGCTGATATGTATACAGACGAAGACTAACGTTGTAATTTGTATAGATATTACTCGGGCAACTTTTCTTGAACGATGGATTCACGATTTCGGGTGGAGTGGGGGTATTAGTTACAAAGTAGGCCACTAGATTATTTTAAGTAATGTCAACGTCTGTGAAATGAAAGTCAAAACTGCATCTTGTGCTTAACTTTTTTCGGGAGTTTTAGGTGACTCCCTTGAAGGACCTGGACCTGACTCAGCCATTTCTTTCGATATTGACAATAAACCTGAACAGGCGTTCTGCATTATGAAAGCAACTGGTTTTGACTAGCTTCTGTTTCGCGCCAACGAAGTTTCAATGCTTTGAAGGTTGTCATCATGCGAGCTTTTGCTTTCAACTGTTTCTTGCACAAGGGAGGGGGGTTCAAGGCCATCGTTCAAGAAAAGTTGCGTGAGTAATATGTGAGGATACGATTGTAGATGTTTGCAGGAACAATTGACGCATCAAACGATCCAAACGGCGTAGGTATAAGTGGTTTATGAATTGTTCTTAAATAAAGCTGTGACAGTAAGCCTGTAGTAAATTGATTGTCATTTCGCGTGTCTAAATTGTGAAAATAAATCAAGGATAACCTCGTTTCACAAAGTAAATTATAACAATAGAGCACTGATGATCTGCGAGATTCGATGCCTTTTTTAAGTAGTACAGTTTCCGGGTCATACAACTCTAACAATTCCTTTTAGTTCACATAAATTCGTTGTTTCGACGAAAGCAAATGGTACTCGCTTAAAATAATATTCACAACATGCAACAAGTTCCTGAATAGCCGATTGGATTTATTCGCTCTGAAATTGTAATGCCCGCCGTTGCGAGTATCCACGGTTCCTGTGAAATCTTTAAGCGTCATTCTTGGAAACATTTTACGCAGATTGGGTCGTTCCGATTAGATTCCGGGATCGATTCTTTTATTTCGATTCCCATGGAATTGGTATTCCACATATAATATGATGACAAAAGAGCACACAATAGCGCCATAGCTTGGTTAAATGTACGTTACGTAGCACTTATTTGGCATCATTTCACACGCTTATCACTAAATTCTGTCAGAGTTTTGGCTAATTTTCGGCAGGATGTTATATGGTATCTTGGACATGTTTCTTCACACAGTTTGCACACGCAATTACTCCGTGGAACGTTTGCACAGTTGGTTTCCTTCTCCCTTGCACAGTTGTTAGTGGTAGCCGGGAACCGCCAGTCTAGCATAGACGACATATTTCTTGATTGGGCTCCGTCCACTTCTGAGTATCAGAGGAATAGAATTCTTCGTCTATTAGGTTTTTCTTTTGTATCCTCTCCGACATCGCAGCCCTGTATAAGCGCGTCTTCAGTGTCTGGTGGAGAGAAATGTAACCTTATGTCTTCTATTACGAAGGTTTCTTTGGTCAGGGCAATATTAATCTAGAATGAGTGCATTTTGAGACACATACTGCTTTTGTCAGATGATTTTTTCAGATGTGGTCATATTTATTCAATTCCATACGTTATTATCGGGAGAATTTTCGCGTGGAATAATTGCAATGCGCTTTTGAAGGATAGATTCTTAATGTTTTTGAGTTGGTTTATTGCGATCACGGCTGCAGCTGATCTCTCTTTAACGTGGCAACTGAAGGTCAATACGGTTGTCTGTAGTGTTATGCCTAGATATTTGTACATGGCGACTGTTTTTGGTACCTCACTTCCTATTGCTATGGTTTCATTTCCGACTATTTTGCCTCCTTTTAGAAACACCATTAAAACAGTTTTCTCTCTGTTTACTCTCAGGTCTTTCTCCGTTGTCCACTTAAGACAGGGAATTCATGGCTTCTTGCAGGTTATTGATATTATTTGATGTTAATAGCATATCATCTGCATATAGGTAGAGGGAGACTCCATCTTCATCCTCAATAATGCTACCAATATCTATGAGAGCAATATTGAAGTGTAGTGGGCTCAGGCAGTCTCCTTGTAGGACGACGTTAGTCTGTGCGATTTCGATTGATTTTCCAACATTGCCGTCTATAGTAATGTAGTTAAATAAAATAAGAACACGTGGACTTACAAACTCTGTTTATTGATGTGTGTGCAGACTACATCCATACAGCTCAATCTTCAGGACAAGAATAAACGAATGCGCATCGTGCGTACACTTATGTACATACCGTCACTAGTTACATAGTAATTCCATAGATGTCAGTAAATACAATTTCTCTAATATAAATGTACGTAAATATTCCAACACGCCTCCTTACATTTATATTGCAATACTCATAATAATATCATACTCTATAACTACATTTATCCGATTACATGTAACATTTCTCGAATTTTCACGAACTTTACTTAACGATTAAGGATAAATGTCAGCTACATTATTATTCGAATCTACTTTGAGTAGATTTATAATTCCTTCCATATAACATTCATTTACAAAGTGATAATGTACCTCAATATACTTTGAAGTTTTTGAAAAGTTTCCACATTTTGCAATGCTCAAAGCGTCTGAATTGTCTTCATATATTTTCACAGGTTTGTCAAGTTTTACATCAAAAATATCCAAGATATCTCTCACTAACTTAATCTCAGTTACAGCTTCCGACAATGCTACATACTCTGCTGAAGTGGAAGATTTTGCAAGGCTACCTTGTTTCTTTGATTTCCAAAATATGACATTTCCGAATAATCTAATTACATATCCAGTTGTAGATTTACGATCTATGTTATCGCCTGCCCAGTCTGCATCTACAAAACAATCTAGAGCATCAATCGTTTCAGTTTTACTATATGTTAGTTTTAGATTTTTTGTCAACTACAAATACTTCAAGATTCGCAAAGCAAACTGAAAATGAGTGTCGCTATAACAATTTTGAAATCTGCTCAAGTAATTTACACTGTAGCTTTAGCTGTCTAGTCGCGTTCCTGAACTAATATACAAAAGAGCACCTATCAAGTTCCTGTATCTAATATTGTGATATAGTCTTGTGCAGGTTCTAATTTCAAATTTACTTCCATCGGTGTATTATAGTTTCGAATCTTTAATGTTATATTTTTGAGCTAAAGATTCAATGAAAGCTTCTTGGCTGAGATTCATTACATTCTTTCCATAATCATAATTAATATTAATCCCAAGATAATGCTTGACTTCACCTAAATTTTTCATTCTAAACTGTTCTGACAAAAGACTTTTGATTGTCTTGCGTTTAGTTCTGTTTTTGCAACAAATTAACAAATCGTCTACAAACATAATCAAATAAATCATATCATCTCCATCTCTCTTATCATACAAACAGTAATCATAATTCCTTCTTTGAAAGCCTAACTCATCCAAAAAATTATCAAAACAATCATACCACGCAGGTGGACTTTATCACAACCGTACAACGCTTCATCTAATTTACAAACTTTATCCGTGCCGTCTTCGTAACCTTCCGCTTGTTTTTCATAAATTTCTGATGAAACTTTACCGTTAAGTAACGCTGTTTCTACATCGAATTGTTCGATAATTAACCCCTTTTGACAACAATATGAGAGCAATATTTTTAATGTTTGCATTTTCGCAACTGGTGAATAAATATCATCTACAATTTCCTTTTGTTGAAAACCTCTCGCAACTAGTCTAGCTTTATATATATTATCAGCCTTTTTGTATAAACCCACTTCACATCTAAAATACTTTTATCATCTGGCTTTTGAACTAATGTCCAAGTTTTATTATTTTCTAAACATTCAATTTCTCGGTTCATTGCCTGCTTTCAAAACTCAGATTCGTTACTATTCATCGCATCCTCAAACTTTGCAGGACTATCTGCGCTACAATAGTTAACATAAATCACATTGTTATAGGTATGCTGCCTTTTAATCTATTAGGTAGTCTGCGCTCTCTTTTTGATCTCCTTAGTTCTTGTACCTGATCTTTATTATTTATACTCGAAGTCTCTCTTTTTTGCTGTTTTCATTTAAATCTAATTCACCACTTTCACAATTAGAATCATCTGAATATTCAAATTTCGAATCATTGTCTTCAAAACCAATACATTTAACATTTTCTTTTATAATATCGACGTGTCTAGCAACAATTATTCTGTTGTGTACTAATATCCTATAACCGACTTCATTATAGCCTAAAAAACCCTAATCTTCTTTACGATCCCACTTAGATTTTGTCAATTGTTCTGGTACTCGCACAAAAACTCTACTCCCATATAAACGTAAATGTTTTGCATCGGATTTCGTTTTGAAAAAAAATCATAAGGTGTTTTCTTTTCAACAATAGTGTCTAGTGTTCTATTTTTAAGGTATGCAGCCACACAAACCTCTTCTGGCCAAAATCTTCTATCTACTTTTGCTTCAGCTAACAAACATCGCGACATGTCCATAATTGATCTGTTATATCTTTCAGGCGTACCGTTCAATTCATGTACCTAAGGTGGACAGGCATTCAAAAAAATTCCTTTTTCTTTAATCAAATCATAGATTCTTTTGTTCAAATATTCTTTTCCGTTATCACATCTCAATTTTTTAATAGTTTTACCGGTCAAATTTTCGACTTCATCTATGTATTCTATAAAACAGTCATAAACTTGATCTTTTGATTTAATGGCATAAACTCGACCTATTTAGACGACAACTCGACTCGAACTATTGTAGTAATCTTCAATAAACGAAAGAAAATATATTTCCGCATTAAAGCCGGCTGTTGCATGAGGCCCATTTAAATCAGTGTGAACAATTTCTAAAATTTCTTGTGCGCCGCTTCTATTGTTATCAAAAGATAAATTATGCATTTTATTTTCAATACATGTCTTGCATTTCATAAATTCTTATTCTATTTTTTCAGGTATGCCATCTAGTAGCTGATCATTACACAATGTTTGAAAATAGTTAAAATTTGCATGCCCTAATACACGATGCCACTTTTCGTTTAATGTAATACTTTATTCTCGCTCGCGATATTTACTTTAGCTTTTTTAACATTGATTGAACTAGTCATTTTATACTATCTTCCTTCTTTCCAAGCAATCACAATTAACTCGTGATTTTGATTGAAAATTTTGGAAATATTACCTGCGGATACAATTTTGTGTTTATCTGTGATTCTTGCATAACTAATCAAATTTCTTCCATTTTCTCAACATAAAATACATTACGTATTTCAATTGGAATTTATCATAAACAGAAAAATAGCTTAAATAATTACATGTCCGACTTAAGTAGCTTTTAAAAATTACCATTCCTATTTTAAACATCTACAGTTTTTTTAATTACACAATCAATACACAAACACAAAAATATTCGTCGTTATTAATTTCATGATCTGTACCACTATCGAGTAACCAATCAATTTGTGATTCAATTTTGTTACCTGTCTCATTACACGCCACCATAGATTGAATTTCTGTCGGAAAACTATTCATACTGTGTCCATTTTGTCGATAGCTGCCTATGCCGCCTTGATCCTGACCGCCTCTAGATTCACGCATAGAGTAGAGATACACTCTATGTATCTCTCATTGTATCTCTCCTCTATGGATTCACGATGCCCACATTGCCAGTTACCATAACGTCCATCAGAGAGTATATTCGAGAGAGAGACGTCCATATTGCGCGCCTCGGCCACGTTGCCAGTTATTCCTTTCATGCTGCTAGTTACGACGTTGCCAATTATTATAACCTCCTTGTTGATTGAAATTACCTCGATTGTTTCCTCTGAATTGTCCGCCCTCCTCTGAATTGTTTCCAGGATCCTCTGACTGCCAGTCTGATAATGATTTTGCTCCTGTTTCGTCATGCTTGTCTTGCTTTCACTGTTGAAAGCTTTGGATCTTGAGCTCTTGATCTTGTACTCTTGTGTCCATGACGAACGATAGTCTGATACTTATTATCTTTGTGAACGGTTTAAACAACTGTTTTCAAGCGCAATGCATCTATACGAGTCTGGTGCATCTATGTTCCCTTTTCCTTTATATATGACTTTCATTGTTGTCAGCCTCCAGTTATTTGGAATTCTTCCGAATTGGATGCATTTATCAAATAGATCTGTCCAGCATTCATCTAGTTTTTTTGAACCTTTTATATGTTCGTGGAATGACTCCGTTCCCGGAGTTCATTTGGATACAGTTCGAGAACGTTGGTTTTTTCTGCTTGATGGCTATGAATGGGTCATTTCGGCTTCTTCGGCGAGCTTTATTGCCTCCTTTTCTATGTAGTTTTTTTTTTCATCTTAAGGAGAGTCATATTTTCTCCTTGCCAAGCCCTATTGGTTGTACATTTGTGTTGGGTGTTCTGTTTTGACCTTCTTTAGTAGTTCGAGTACTGCTCGCCTCTCTGTGTGGCATTCAGAATCAAACCATGGTTTTGATCTTCTTTTATATTGTAGTTTTATTTGGGATTCTTTAAATACTCGTTCTATGAGCGTTGCGGCATTGTTGACATTTCTCTGTGCAATTTCTGTTTTGATGGATGAGGTATTACGCACGTTAGGGATGCTTCGTCCAGTTTCTGTGTCGGTTTGAGTGTTTTTGATTATGTTCTGGATGCTGCTGTATATAGAGGTGCTTAGGAGCGCGTTCACTGGCAGGTGTTTTCTGATCGGGGTTGTAGCCGCAGTTTTGCATGAAAGGGGTGTTATTTTGGAGCTGACGAAGATTACGTCGATCGTGCTGGCGCCATTCGGACTTATGTAAATGTGATCTTCGTTCTTATTTCGTCGCGTTGTTTATTAGTTTGAGGCCTTCCTTCGTAATGTAGTCAAAAGTAATTGAGCTTTTCAAGCTAGATTTATCCAGTCTGCAATTCATGTCTCCTGCTAGGATGGTTGGGTTTTGCGGTCTAATTTTCTTAAGCGCTTCACTTATTGCGTTGTTAATGTTCATTACCAAGCATTGTGGTTGGTAGTATCCACACACTATATTTGCGTTATTGTGTTGTGGTTTTCAGTGGATCGTCATTATGTTGTGGTTTTCAAAGACATGCATGGGGCGAGGTGTGGCTTTATGTAACAGGTTGTGCCTCCACTTAGTCTGCCTCTAGCTCCGTGTTGTGCCAGGGAATAGTAGCCGTAGTAGATATATACTCTCTGTAGTATCCGTCCAAGCACGTTTCTTTTCTTGAAAACGTTTCGGTGAGTATATTTTCTGCCATTGTCTTTAGTATTGAGTCAAGTCCTTCCACATTCTATAGAGTAAGTTTTGTTGTGGAATGTGCGTAGGGGCGTTCTTCGGTTTTCTCAATTTTGTACGAGTCCTGGTAGAGATACTCCTTGTGGCGCGCGAAATCACCTGATTATTAGGCCTTCAGTCCAGAAATCTGGGACTTCTACATTTTGTAGGCGTTTCATTGGAATCCTGATTTTGAATGATCTATTGAATCGTTTAGTTTTCAGCTGTTCGCATGTTATTTTTCCAATTCCCTTTCCCTCAAGGAAGGTTGTCACATCCTGTGGTGAGGTACTTTGTGACATCCGGCCTACCTATCTGATCTCCTACCTTTAGGAGGCCTTCGTGCGAGGTACCGACGATGATCTTTCCTTTCCCCCATTTTCTATAGGAGACATCTTGAAGTCTTACAGAGTAGTGGTGGGGGAGACGAAGAGAATTGTGGATAGGTCCGCCATTATCACCCACCGTGGTAAGTAGCGCTGTACAGGTACTTTTGCGAACTAATTTTAAAACAATTGAAAGTGTGAGTGAATTAACGAAATTTCCCCAAATTTGATTTTTTCTTTATAAGTACAGTTATATAACAGTTTCTCTCGATGGTCGCTTTTGATGCACTTTTGTTCAAGAGTAAATTTGGTAGTTTTGAAGAAAAATTCCGAAATATAGGAGTTTTTGGATTCCAAATTGCCACAATAGTGGAAGGAGAGACGCGGAAAAGACGACGTGTTCTTTTCCGAATGATCCTGAACGGTAAGTGAAATTGAATATTTGCCATGATTCGTTTCGAATGATTTCAAAATATTAGGATAATTAATATTTTTTATTTATTTATTCACAAATAGCCCCTGACTAATTTAAATAATATCAAATTTTGCTAACAAAACCTTTAACAATTATTAACAAACAATTTATAACAATGACTAACAGTTCTTCAAATAACAAAATCAATATAATTACTATAACTCTTTAACATTTCAACTTTCATGAAATAACTTTCCTCAATTTATATAAGAAATAAAGTTTATTGGCTATTTAAAACATACATGGTTATCTGTAATAACTGCAAGATATTTGTATTTCCTAACCCATTTCAAATTTCCACCATTAAACACAATTGAGTGTCGTGATTCTACTTCTTCTCTAATTTTATCTTGCCCCAAAACCATACACTTTGTTTTACTGACATTAACTCTCAAAAAATGCATGCTCAACCATTCATTAATAAAAGTTAATTCTCTATTAATCTAATATTATTCCGCTAATTTTTATATAGTGTATATTATTATTATTTTTGTTTGCAATAACATTAAATTGAATATTTGTTTCACTTAGCAATTTATTTATATTACAAATTTTATTATAGGTTTATGAAATGGCTGATGGCAAATAGGACCCAAACCTAAACTCTGGAGGACGTGTGTGTGTGCAAGACCTGGTAAGTACAGAAACCCTATTTTATGAAAATGAGTCAGCACTACATAACTTGAATTTCAATAATGCCTCTTTTTGTATTAAGCTAGAAAAGAGAGTACAGAGCATGCAGGAGGTAGAATTCATTCCAACAATGATACGAAGTTTAATTCTGTCAATTTTAGTAATCTCTTAGTATTGCTGTGTGGTAATTTTGGATTTCAAGTGATATGCTGTAGTATATAAAGTTCATGGTCCATTCAGATCCATAATTCTTTTTTCAGGAAGAAGACGATTTTTGACAGGTTTTAAAACTAGTTAGTATCACTGTGAAATGTAATTTTCCTCCAACCATATGGGCTGGAATATCAGCTGTTGTGGGTGGGTCAAAGTGTGAGTTCACTGCATGTAGTTGGATATATAGTTTTCATAAGTGATTTACATTGTTCCAATACTGTCACTACAACGAATTGTTCAAGAATTGATACAAATTGTGTGGAAAAAGATGGAAATATGTTTGTGTGCAAATTAAGTCATGTA
Organism: Gryllus longicercus; assembly: GCA_038098605.1. Taxonomy (NCBI): domain Eukaryota; kingdom Metazoa; phylum Arthropoda; class Insecta; order Orthoptera; family Gryllidae; genus Gryllus; species Gryllus longicercus. The sequence goes on from JAZDUA010000105.1 coordinate 2,832,417, forward strand.
TGTAAATCAATATGCCAAAATTCTAAATTTCAAAGAGCCGATGTGTTGTTTTCTTTCAATATGAACTGAATAAATGACTGACTGGCAAACTGAATAAATTGTAACAAAGTTATATATTTACATATGTTTTAAAAGGACATTTTAAAGAGCACTTAGCTTGCATTTTATTTATATAAATACATTCATATGTGAACATTTTCCATTTGGTAGAATGACAAGAATAAAAAGGAATATCATGGCACAAACACAAATTAGCCAATGTTTGAGTAATGAAAATCATTTGTTATCAAGTGTTAATCACCAATAATGTCCCTAATTTTATTTTCACATCAAAAAATTGTTTTCATAATTGAACTGACAATAATGAAAATATTTTCTTAATAATTGAAGACCTATTCAATACCTGTTATAATTATTATTAAGTAATTCTGGGTATATGATCAATCTTTGGATTTTCATCTACTGTCCATTTAGTAACGTGCTGTGCTTTTGAACAGCAATATATCATCTGAAATACATGAATAAAAGTGATACCTGCTGTGCCGACTGCGTACCTTTAAAAGTGCCGCCGGAAATTAGTTCCGGCGCCACTCAAGATATGGCGCGATAGCAGACGCCGCGGCGCCGTCATGCTCGACCAGGCTCCGGAGCGGACGGGCGCACCCGTACCTGACAGCTGGCCAGCGGACCCGCAGCCCGAGCCGGCTATGAAAGCCGCGCCCGGCGAGCTGAGAGACAGTCAAGCGCCTGCCTACATTGTGAAGTGATAAGGATTGTGAACAAGTGCGACGACACAGCTACGGCTACGGAGTTTCTCTCTCTTGGAACAGTGAACGTCTACGATTACGATATCGGCTACGATACGGATACGATTTTGGATATCTCCCCGAGAAATTGTGACTTGGACATTCTTCGGTACATCTTCTGGAAAATTGTTTGGTTCTGGCTTGAATTTGTCTACCTCTGTACTGATTGTGGTTGGAATAAATCCATTTTTAGAAATTGCTTTCTTTTGGATACTACAATACCTTCCTCCAAAAACTGTGTTCTGAGATAAATCAAGTTGAAATAGATTGAGTTAAATATTTTTACTCAATGCTTTTTGTTAGATTACACTTTTATCCTGTAACATGCTTGAATATCCAATATTAATTTTGAAAAGAAAGGGGGAATATAAAGTTTAAAGGTGACTTTTTTCCTGTAAATTTTCACAATAATTTAGTTAATCCAAAGTTCTGGAGTCCAATGATGTTGCTAATCGTAAGAATAAATATGAATTAGTAATGTAAATAAATAATAAACATCCAAAATGGGCATGGTGATTTTCTCTTGCATTCAGGGGCTATGTACCAATGGTAGTATATTGAAAGTGTTAGTGTGATACGTATTCTATTTTTTGTATTTTACATAATGTTGGTGAACAAGAAAATTATTTAAATTGTGTAATGCATATGAATCTGAAATAATTGGCATTTTAGAGGATAACAATTTCATCTTCTGTAGAGCTTTTTAAGGTTTCACTTACCATGTGTACATGATATAATATTGTAGTGGTTTAATTTGGTTACTTTGATTGCTTCACAGCAGTGATATGAGTAACATGAGTTTCACATTGGCCAGTGTATATCTCCTTACTCCAAATATTAGGATTTCTTTTAGTATATTCATACTGAATGTACTTGAAATATAGACATTTTAAATTAAGATTTAAGAAAATTTGTTAATTTAAGAGCTGTAACAGACTTATTCAAGATTCATATCTGTTTTAATTTGTTTTTTATTAACTTATTTTATATCAACAATCAGTACTTTTTCTAAATTTATTTAATGTCAGTAATTTGATACACACGAATTTATATATTGTGTAGTGTTATGAGGCCAATAAAGAACACTAACTAATTTAAATAGATAAACTTTAATGTGGATTAAGATGGATACAAAATAGTGTCTCTTGTGTCTGATATCACAACTGAACACTGTACATAAATTCAACTGACTACAACTGATTCGCAACGACAATCTAGTGACATAGTGTTGACAACCTAACAACGTCAAGGCGCACTTACAATATAACCCCATAACATCTTCCCCTGAAGTTACGTTGTATAATCATTCAAATACGAAGGTTTTTTAGTAATTCTTTTAGGTCTACTAACTGGACTTGATTTTACAATGTTTCGTTCATTACTATGGTCAACAACAATATTTTCAGCATTTACATTGTTCGGCGAATTATCATTCGTTACAACTTTGTCTACTTTAACATTTGCTTCCGATGTAGGACTACTCACACTATCTTCAATTTCAACATTCTCTTCATTATCAACATTATTTTCAGAAATATCATTATATCTATTTTTATCAACAACCACAGCACTATCTTTTCGAAGAAATCTGCGGTTCCTCTCTAACACCGATCCCGACTCAAGTTCTACCTTATATGATCGCGGTCTACTCATTGTCTCTCGTACCACACCTGGTTTCCAATTTCTCTTTTCTGTTTGCAAAAGAACCCTGTCTCCTACCTGCAACGGAACTAGATCTTTCGCTTGTTTGTCATAATAATATTTCTGAATGTATTGTTTATTTTGCGCTTTTATTACAATATCCTTTTGAATCTCAGGTTTTAGTAATTTATCTGTATATGGCAACATACTTCTAAGTCTACGATTGAATGACAATTGCGCCGGCGATGGCGAATTACTATCTAACGGCGTATTTCTATACTCCAGCAGTGTTAAATAAATGTCTTTATTATCTTTGAGTGATTTTTTAAGCAAATTTTTAATCGTTTGGACATGCCGTTCTATAAACCCGTTTGACTGTGAATAACCTGCTGACGAAGTCGTACACTCAAATTCCCATTCCTTAGCAAAATTTCGAAATTCTCTACTCACAAAGTTTGTCCCGTTGTCTGAATAGACTTTCTCAGGCTTGCCATGTCTAGCAAAAACAGCTTTACATTCATTTACCACCGATTCTGACGACATATTTCTAAGTTGCGCGACTTCTGGGTATTTTGAGTACAGATCAACTATCAGCAGGTATTCTTTTTTTTTTCAAATTGAAATATATCCATCGCTACAATTTCCCACGGTTTCGTAGGAAGATCCCTATTTACAAGGGTTTCTTTTTGATTAGATTTCGAATTACAAAGGCAAACAGAACAACTATCAACTTTATCTTTAATTTCCTTAAACATCATTGGCCAGTACATACAATCACGTGCTCTATTTGTCGTCTTTTCAACGCCCATATGATTATAATGTGCTCTGTCGATCATTTCACGTCTCAGTAGTCGCGGTATTACAATCTGTAGCCCCTTTACTATTAAGCCATTATAAACGCTCAATTCTGACCTTACTGACCACTATGGAGTTAATTCCGGCGGAACATATCGTTTTTCTACAGGCCACCCATTTTGTATTACTTCTTTTAGTTTTTGTAACTCATCATCTTTTTCTGTATATTTAATTATTTTGTTCAACTTTTCATCAGTTACGTTAGACATTACATTCAACAAATTAACTTGTAAATCAGACTCGTCATTCAACCGGAAATTTCCATCATCAATACTCGCACGCGATAAAGCATCAGCGATATATAACATTTTTCCCGGTTTATAACGAACATCTAAATCATAACCCTGTAGCCTAAGTCTCAATCGTTGAAGTCTAAGAGGAACCTTGTCCAATGATTTTTGAAATATAGAAACCAATGGCTTGTGATCGGTCTCCACCAAAACCTTTTGACCATAAATGGATTGATGGAATCTCTCACAGCCATGAACAATCGCTAAAGTTTCCTTTTCAATCTGGGCATACTTTTGCTGAGTATCAGTTAATGTTTTAGAAGCATAAATCACTGGACAACCATCCTGTAGTAAGACTGCTCCAAGACCATTCTGCGAACTTTCAACTGAAAGTGTTGCCGGTTTATTGGCGTCAAAATAATGCAATACCGGTGCCTGCGATAAACACTCTTTCAGCTTGTCAAAATCTGTTTGACACTGATTCGACCAGTTCCAAGTTACGTCTTTTTTCAACAATCCGCGCAAAGTACAAGTCAAATCAGTCATATTCGGTATAAATATTGATACAAATGTCACTATACCCAAAAATCTGCTCAGATCCGCTTTATTGCCTGGTACCGGTATTTCCAATATTGCTTTTATTCTATCTTTATCAATTTGAATACCATCTTGGCTCAAAATGTGTCCCATAAATTTAACCAAACTGACTCCAAATATACATTTTTCTTTATTAAATTTCACTCCTACTTCCTTTGCCCTATCCAATACTTGTTCTAATATTTTATCATGTTCTATTTGAGTTTTTGCTGCAATTAAAATGTCATCAATATAAATCTTTACTCCTTCAATATCTTTAAAAATATCAGTAAAAGTGGCGTGAAACATTTCAGGAGCACAAGATAGGCCAAAAGGTAATCTTAAGAATTTATACCGACCAAAAGAAGTATTAAAAGTCGTTAAATCCGAACTTTCGTCCTCCAAACGAATTTGGTAGAACCCTTTATGAGCGTCAAGCGTCGAAAAAATTCTTGTTCCGTTCAAATCAGCCGTTAATTCCTCAAATGTTGGTAGTTTAAAATGTTCCCTTTTAATCGCGTTATTCAATTCAAACGGATCTAAGCAAATTCTGACATTCTTATCAGGTTTGTTTACAACAACAATAGGATTAACCCAATCTGTAGGCGCTGTCACTTTTTGTATAATGTTTAATTTTTCCATTCTATTTAACTCATCTTTTAGTTTATCTCGTAGTTTAAATGGGATCTTCATACACGCGGACACTTTCGGTACGGCATCATCTTTTAACACAATTTTACATTTTTTTATTGATATATCTCCAATACCCCGAAATAAATCCCGATGCGTAGAAAAAACAGTTTCTAGTTTGATTTCACTCACACTCCTTTGCAATAAATCTAACTTTTCGATTCCTTTCAAACCTAAAATTGGAAAACTTTTATCAAAATCTACAACCTGAAACTCTAAATTTTTAATACGGTCATTTGCTTTGCATTGCAAAGTGATTTTACCAACAGCTGGTATCTTTGTGTTGGCAAAGGTTCTCAACGTTACATTACTATGAACTGTTTTGTTCCACTTTCATTTGCTTTAATGTAGACATGGGCAATACATTAACTTGTGCCCCCGTGTCTAGTTTGAACTTCACTCTCTTGTCACAATCAGTTAACTCCACAATCTGATACCAGTCGTTTTTATTATAATCAATGCTATTTACTGTTTTTTCTACTTGAATTGAACCCATGAAACAATCTCCGTCGTCCTCACTGTCTGTGTTTACTTCATACACTAGTTTACTTTTACACATTCTCGCAAAATGATTTAACGCTTTACACTTTCGACACGTCTTACCAAATGCCGGACACTGTCCCCACTCATGTTTAAGTCCGCATTTACCACATCCTCTGCCTGGTGTTGAAGTTGACCCCTTTTTTTGATAGGCTTTACTCGTTGACGGCTGCTGTAACTTGTTTCCCTGCCAGGAGCTTCCCGTGGACTTCCTCGCGTATTGCTCATTATTCTTCTGAATGGTCTCGACAGATAATGACTGCCTTTCCATTGTCTCCAATTGTTGTGTCTGCTCTGCTGCTCTACCCATCTCAACTGCGCTGGCTAAGGTTAAGTTTGCCTCAGCAAGCAATTTTCGTTTTAGATTTTGGTCACATACACCTTGTCCTACCGACTGCGCCATGTTATGAGGCCAATAAAGAACACTGTAACTAATTTAAATAGATAAACTTTAATGTGGATTAAGATGGATACAAAATAGTGTCTCTTGTGTCTGATATCACAACTGAACACTGTACATAAATTCAACTGACTACAACTGATTCGCAACGACAATCTAGTGACAGTGTTGACAACCTAACAACGTCAAGGCGCACTTACAATATTACCCCATAACATGTAGCTTAATATATGTAGAAGAGGACTTGATTGACTAAATTGTTTTTGTAGATATCAGGGCCGGATTTAACTTGGTGGGTGCCCATGTGCTGATTTTTGGTGGTGCCCCCCCCCCATATATATTATATGCAGTTGGCGGCTGACAAAATAAAATCTATGTGTCAAATATGTTTAATTTAAAAAAAATTTTTGCAAATAATTTTTGCGTACAATATTTTATTTATAAACCGAATATTTACAACACATTACAACTTAATTATAATAACTAAACTACAGGAACTTTTCTTGCTTTTCTGTAAGCAAACTCTTCAATTACATCGTCGAAAGATAATTCTTTTAGAATATCAAAATTGATGTTCAAAATAGAAAGATAATTAAGTCGTTCTTCTGTCATACTAGTTCTCAATCTATTTTTTATAAGTTTTAATTTTGAAAATGATCTTTCCGTTGTACAATTTGTTATCATTAACACAAGATAAATTCTTAAAATAATTTCTACATTCGGAAACGCGTCTTGTATTCCCTTCTCAATTATTAAGTTATACATAAAATGTTCCCGACTTAAGGCGCTTTTAGATTCCTCATCTTGTATGAATTGGTTAATGAATTCTTTGAATTGGATCAACTCAATTCCAAGATTTTCATCGACGTCGTCTACATAAATTTTACTAAGGTTTGTTGCGTGCTTGATTATTTCATCTGAACTAAGGTTGCCTAATTTTGATAAAAAACCAAACCGAGAAGAAATTATTTCATACGCAGAGACACGTTGATCTAAAGAAACTAAAAACTGGTCAATTACTGGAAGGTAACTTTTCACTCGAAATTCTTCAGCAGCTGTTAACTGAACGTTTGCAGAATTTCCATAATCTAATGGAACCAAACGAACATTCCGTTGTCCTTTTCTACGTATTACATACTCTGTTGTCCCAGATTTTTCCATTCCTAATTTTTCATAATATTCAAAACTGTCGCGCCTTTCTTGAATAAATAATCTCAACGATTTAATAGCTGCAACAGCAGTATTCAAATCTAACTTGGAATTCTGAAGTACTTTATTTGTGTCATTTACTCTGCTCAAGACATCATTCCAAAATACTGCATAAATTGCGATTTCTAACATATTCATTTTGTTATATAAAGCTTGTGCTTCACTACGAGTTTTAGAATTTTGAGAATCATCTTCGAAGATTTTTAGAAGTGCAGCTTTAATTTCAGAATATCCTCGAACTAAAGCTTTAGAAGCATCCGCTCGACAGGACCACACGGACCACACGGACCACTGGACCACAGGACCAGGTTGTATCTATTCTTTTAGGAATGTAAAAATTGGTTGTACTGTCACTAGACTCAGGCGATTTTGAAGCTTGTTCTTTTAGTAGTTTATAGCGACTTGTTGAGCAAGTAAAAAATACATAAATATTTTCCAAGAAATCAAAAAAAATTGATTGCATTTGCGCAACATTCTGCAGCTGTTTTTCCAACCAAATTCAGCGAATGTGCTGCACATGGAATCCAATCTGCTAATTCGTTGTCCAATTTAATAAGAGCTTGTAAACCATTGAATTTACCACTCATGTTAGAGGCATTATCATATGACTGACCACGACAATTTTTTATATTAAGATCATTGTCATTTAAAATACTTATTAACCCGTCATATATCTCTTGTGCTTTGTGACCTTGATTTGGTAAATAAATCAAAAATCTTTCAACAGGAGTGGCATCTTCAATGTAACGAAATACTATTGACAGCTGATCCACGTGGCCTTCATCAGGTGTCGAATCAACTGATATCGAGTAGTAGCGAGATTGTTTAATACGTGAAATAATTTCTGCAAAAACACGTTTTCCCGTTAGTTCAATAATCTCATCACAAACTTTTGAAGAAAGGTAGTTGACATGACCACTTCCTCGGTTTGCTTTATCAGCTATATGTTTTTTGAAAAAGTCGTCATATTCAGCTATTAATTCGAGTAAACCCAAATAGTTTCCATTATCAGGTGATCCAAGAATTTCAGTGTCCCCACGGAATGCTAATCCTCGTTGGCATATAAACTTGATGACACAAGTCGTTGAAGCACATTTCGCCAATAATTTCTTGCTTCATCTGCTTGTTGAGTAAGTTCCACATCAATACGTCCTATATTTTTAGAACGTTTCGCATATTCAAAAACGGCATCTAAATGTGATTTTGATAATTCGTGTTCTTCTAAGCGTTTGGAAGCATGCCTCCAATCACAGAATCCACCGTGTGAAAATTGAGTTCGTACATTGCTTAGTAATTTACACAGAAAGCAGTATAATCGTCCAGCACTTGGAGAGAAACAAAGCCATGAACGTTTTACCACTTCGCCGTTGCGAGTTTTTCTTTCAAACATGCTTCTTTGACATGTTCGAATGTAGCTACCGTCTGTTTGTTTAAATGAATTCGAATTCAAATACTTTTCGTCGCAATGTTGAAGATTTAAATTCCCAGTCTGTATCCAATAATTTTGGAATTCTCGCATATCTTCTGGCCACAGACCTATGTCCGTTGTCGTACCTTTAGATTCATTAATATGCTGTCCTGTAGACTGATCATCAGAGTCGAACTGCTCATTTACCACCTGTTTATACAAATATAAAATTTAAAGTATTAAATTAAAATAATATGTAATAAATAATAGTAAATTACGGAATAAATATTTACCGAATTCTTGACATCTGCATTAGATTCTGTTTCATAATTTTGTTCAAAACAAGATTTATTAACAGATGGAATATCCTTTTCTGAAGCCTAAAATATAAAGCATAAATTGACATAAATGCTTAAATCGTTTAATAAAAATAAATCACATAATAAATGTTAATTTGCAAAAGTAAATTAAAATAGCTTTTAATCAATGTATATATCGATAATAAACATTAAGTCTTAATCATCACTTAATCAATATTTTTAATGAACTTATAATTTTATTTAATAGAAAAAAGCAATAGTGGAAAATAAGGCTTTATAAAATCTAACGAATCACTGCCTTTGAATTTTTATCTAAGAAATGAATTTCCAGTTGTGTACGATAAGTATTTATTTTACAAACGTTATCAAAATAGCATTTGTAATCTTTATTATTTACCGTTTCTTGAGGAATAACAGATGAAGATTTTGCTAAAACTTGCATATAATTTTGTAATGTGGGTGTTTTGGATAACACAGACTTTAACTGTGTTTTCGCTTTATCTGCTTCTTTTCGTTTTAACCACTTAATTGTTTTAGTTTTCCTTTATGTCGGTCTTCTTTTCGATCCATTGTTTCTTCGTTGTCGTAGTTTCAAAAAACTGGATATCTGAAAATGTATAGTTTTACTTCATATCTATACAGTATTTGAACTGGATGAGATATATTAAAGTAATTAGAAACTTCATTTAATAGTAATTTTATATGAAACAGTTCATGAACTTACAAAATTGGCTTTAATTTATGAAATTTTCAAGGGATAAAAAAACTAAATTGTATCACCAAATATACATAATATAATTAGTATTTCTATAATTATTTATTTTTCATATATATTAAAAAATATTGTAAATTCAATGTGTTTTTCATGCATTTTTCTACACAAATTATACATGCTATGTATAATACATACCTTTTCCTTAAATTGCACACTAGTTACAACTATTTTGCACACACTATGTAACTATTCACCTTTATTAAAATATAGTTAACTCACTTCCATATGCGATCGACAATCAAATACGACTGTCAACTATGAAATAATTTTTAAAGGAACAAAGGGTATTTGTTTATGAAATAGGAGACATGTATTTCACAGTTATCAATCGTTTATTTATGGTGAAGTCTTGAAACACAGTCATATTCGATTATATATTACTTCGGACTATAAATAATCGGCACATATTAGTAAATGAAGTCAGATAAAATACGATCTCAGTAAAAGTAAAGTTTCAATAAATTTATTGCATTTATAAACTTTCAAATTCAAATATATCTAATCAAAATAAAAGTTACGTTATTCATAGTATAAAATCAGATCGGCTTAGCCAAAAGAGCAAGTCGAAACCGGTGATCATGTTTGAAACACGATATTCGGTTAGATTATGTGCTTTTAATACTGAATAAATCATAAATAACTTTGAATACATACTAAATAAGTAGATATTCTTGAGACTAAAAATGCATCATGAAATCTAAATTTAAAAAAATACAAATTACTACATAACAATGAAAATAAAAAGTTTTTGCAGAAAAATAGACCAAAATAAAAAATTTTAATTTTTTTTTTGTGGAGGCCCCTTTTTGGTGGAGTGCCCTGTGCTGCAGCACTGTCAGCACATGCATAATCCGGCCCTGGTAGATTTGATTGTGAAAATGAAAGTTTTGTATTCATTTATAAAAATTACCAATAACTTTCATTTGTATCATAACACTTCAGTTTTGAATTCGTGAAATTTCCCAACCATATGTAGTTTTGATAATGAGACAATATTAAAAAAGTAATGATCGCTAGGTGTATTTTGACTATTTTCAAAATTCATGAATTCAATATTTGTTTGGTATTCAATATGTGTTTGGTCTAAAGCAAAGAGAATTGATTTGTGTATATTATTACTTATACTGGTTTTGTAAAAATTGTTTATATTGTGTATGATGTACTTGTGAGTATATGTTGTGTCTGTGTACTTAAATGTTTATTGTAAAAGAGATCTCATTATATCTTAGGAACATACATTTTCCTTTTAATGACATTCAATATTCAAGGTATTGCGGCAATATAGATGTACATAAAATCATTTTGAAACAAAAGAGCGCTCTTTCCGGTGTCTGGTGTCCTGCCAAGTATTGCACCACGCTCTTGGCTGTATTACTGGATTTACTTCGTAAATGCTCCTTGGCCCTTCGACTTAACATGGGGAGGATACTGGCTTTTGGTGGCACTTTTGAATAAAACGAGTATTTTGTTCAAATGACTATTTATTTAACTGTTTTTAATACAAAAGAACGGAGGGCCCGTTCACTCGCGCACGTACAATACCAACAGTAAAAGTGATACCAACATGGGGCGCGAGAGTTCTCGTCGACTGATATAGATGGCGCCAGTACTCGAAATACGAAAATTCAAATAATCCAATACTCCATCCAATTGAGTGCTTAAATCTCATAGAATAAAAAAAATTAGGTTTTTGTTTTGATGTAACGATGAACAACAATTATATATAAAAAAATTAACACTTTCTCATTCCCAAGTTAAAGATAAGTTTATGGAAATGATCTCGAGGAGTAGGCTTGGTGAAGACGTCGGCTAGTTCTAGATCTGACGGTACAAAACTAGCGCTGATAGTCCCCTCTTCAAGCTTCTCACGGATATAATGATATTTGATGTCCACATGCTTTGTCCGTTTATGGAAGACTGGATTTTTCACAAGACAAAGCGCTCCCTGGTTGTCCATCTTCAGGTTTGTTGGTTCCTGGACTGGTTCCCCAATGTCATCAAGAAACTGACGAATCCAGGTCACTTCTTTAGTTGCTTCTGAGGCAGCAACGTACTCCGCTTCCGTCGTCGATAATGTCACAGCCTTCTGGATTTGACTGTACCAAGTGACCGCCCCATTTGACAGAAGGAATACATAACCCGACATGGAGCGACGGGTGTCTAGATCGTTTCCAAAATCTGAGTCGGAGTACCCTGTGACCACTAGCATCTCTGAATTTCTACGGTACTCTATGCCAAAATTTATAGTACCCTTCAAATATTTTAGAATACGTTTGACTGCATTCCAGTGAGTCTGGTCATTATTTGAAGTGTACCTGCTAATTTAATTCGTAGCGAACATTATATCTGGTCGTGTCACGATCGCTGCAAACATCAATGATCCCACAGTCTCCCGATACGGATAGGAATCTTCGCTATGATCATCGTAGTCTGGTTTCTTCAGTCTCACGTGCGGATCTGCTGGTGTACCAACCGGAGCTGCATCTTGCATGTGAAACTTCTCGATCATCCTGCGAATATTACTAGATTGGTGAATAAGTATACGACGATTATTACCCTCATCGGTCTCGTCCAATATCTCCATCCCGACAAAATGTCCGGGTTCCATGACCGTGATCTCGAACTGCTTCCCCAACTCATCCAAGAAACTGTAGAGCGATGCTTCATCTGAGGACATGACTAGTCCGTCATCGACGTAGAGAATCAGAATTATCGTCGATTTTGAACAACTCTTCCTGTAAACACACTTGTCTGCTTCTCCTCGTCGGAATCCTTGGTCAAGCATGAACTGGTTAAACTTTTCGTTCCAGCACCGCGATGCCTGCTTTAGCCCGTACAGTGATTTTTGTAGTCTGCATACCTGACCGTCACTTATATTAGCACCCTCTGGTGGATCCATGTAAATTGTCTCGTGTAGGTCTCCATATAAGAATGCTGTGCGTACATCGAACTGTAACATCTTGTAATTATTCTTCACTGCTGTAGCCAATAAAATTCTTATCGAATCATACCAAGTAGTAGGCGAAAAGATCTCGTCGTAGTCAACTCCTTTCTCCTGGGAAAATCCCTTGGCACATAGTCTGGCCTTGAACCTTGGTTTGTTCGATGTTTGATCTTTAAGAGAGAAAACCCACTTCGACCCGATGACCTTCATGCTGCCAGTTCGCTCACGAGTTGCCATGTGTCGTTCCTTTTCAGGGCACTGAGCTCCTCTGCGATCGCCTTTGACCACTCTCTTGACTCACTGCCTTCCATGGCCTCCTTGTAAGTCTGCGGTTCATTTACCATAGCGAAATTCGCTGTGTATCTTCCTGGGCGTTGCAATTTGTCTCGCTTCCTCAGATTGTAGTCCCTGGCGTTGTCGACGACTGTCCCTTCATCCTCTTGAAGAGCTTCGACGTTCCTCGGGTTTGCGTCGAACTGTTCTCCATCCAGATCCTGTCGAGGTTCGGTCCCATTTACTGCGGGATTTCTCATTGCCGGCCGCTGCGCCTCCGGAGCTGCTAAGTTGGATGCTCCACCTAGATCGACGATTTGGTTTCGACCTCCAGGATATTTTTCAGCGTCGTCGTCTCCATTTTCCATTTGCGCAATGCTGATCTGGACGGTCTTCTTCTCGGTATCGATCGTAGTGTGTTCATCGAAAATCACGTTTCTCGAAACTTTTACCTTTTTTGTTGTCGGGTCAAACAGTCGATAATTGTCAGAATTTCCATCATACCCGACAAACATGAGTTTGCTAGATTTGTCATCCAACTTAGTTCTTTGACAGTCGGGGACGTGCATAAATGCAGTGCAGCCAAACTTTTTTAAATGCGATAATGATGGCTTCCTACCCATGAAAGCTTCATACGGCGTCGTGCTTCTCTTTTCGCTTGTTGGAGTCCGGTTGAGAATGTACACTGCCGTGTTAACCGCCTCGCCCCAGAGGTACTTTGGCGTGTTCATTGCGTGCATCATGGACCTGGCACTCTCCATGACCGTGCGCATTTCCCTCTCAATGCGACCGTTCTGTTGTGGGGTATAAGGCGAAGTGTTTTCTAGGATTATGCCTTCTCTCTTCAGATATTCCTGCAGACTTTCATTTAGGTATTCTCGACCGTTGTCACAGTGCAAAACCTTGACCTTACGGCCTTGTTGCTTCTCAACCATCCGCACATATTCCTTGAGACGAGGCAGAACATCAGATTTGTGCTTCATGGTCCTGACGGCGAGGTAGGATGTTGCGCTATCCTTGAATAGAACGAAGTACCTGGCACCTCCGGAAGATTCAGTCGCAATAGGGCCGCACACATCGGAGAACACTCGTTCCCCAACTTCCTCCTCTCGGACTTCTCTGGACGCATGGTGAAAACGATATTGCTTGCCATACAAACAAGATTCACAGAGAATCTCATCCTCGTCACTCAGTGTGATGCCGGATATCACACCACTCTTGATCATTTCTCGAACCCGCGTAAAGTTTACATGGCCAAGTCTGTCATGCCATCCCTTCAAGCTGTTCTCTGTAACTTGTTGAGCCTGATGAACTGAAATATTTCTAAACAACATACGATAATTATTGTTGTCATCGAGAATCGCACTCGCAATGAGTTTTGAGCCATGTAGAATCTCTGCCTTTTTTCTTTCCTTCATTATTGACCAACCCTTCTTGGTCGCGACATCTTCAGAGAACAGGTTTCTTCTCAGGTCAGGAACAAATAGGACGTTCGTGATAACTGACTTGTACCACTCACCTTTAATCTTTTTCTCGATCTCGATGTCTCCTTTTCCAATGACAGGTAATGACACGTTGTTTCCAATTACGACTGTAGTCCCTTCAGAAACAGCAGACATGTTTGAGAATAGTTCGGCCCTGTACGACATGTGGGCAGATGCTCCGCTGTCCATGATCCACGTATTTTCCATGTTGACACCTCCAGGAAATTCCACGTTGAATGAAGTATACTCCTTGTCGCGATGTGATGACTTATGCTTAGGCTTGTTCCTGCAGAACCGGGCGATGTGGCCCCTTTTCCCGCACTGATAGCATTTGATGTTTTGTTTCACCTCCTGGTTTTGATCGACTGATTTCTGCTTGCTCGATCCACTTGATGACGGCTCGCTCTGCTTCGTCGACCTCTTTGATTTCGACGATTGATTTTTGCCCGATGAGACCGTGAACGCAGTTTCCATTTGCTCAACCAAAGACAGGTTTGCTTCTTCGTCAACTAACCTAGACGTCAGATTTGTCAGCGTTTGTCTGTCTTCGCTAACTGATAGCCACGCCTGTCGAAAATTCAAAAATTTCTGCGGCAACGTGCTTATTATTTTTGTCATTATCGCCGCATCGCTTACAGTCTCCTCAATATCCTTTAATTTCTTCGCTAAGTTTTCGACATTCGCAATGTGTTGAGCAACGCTGTCACTATCTTTCATTCGATATTGGTGAAATCGTTCGTGTGCAATCATTTTGCTCGACTCATCGTTGCAAATAGATCCAATCAAGCTTATCAATTATTTGATGAGATGACTCACAATTCTCAATCAAGGTTATCTGCGCGTAGTCTAATGCAGATGTGAAAATAAACATTGCCGTTGCGTCATTTTTAATCAATGCCTTCTGCGTCTCATTGTTATTTTCCGGTTTCAGTTCAGTACCATGGACGATTTCGTAGAGTCCTTTTGCCCGAAGTGCACAGTTCATTTGGAATCGCCATTGATTGTAATTACTGCCATCAAACTTACTCAGGCTATTCATGTCTAATCTCTCAGCCATTGTGACGTCACTCAATTGCCACACATGCGACGAACGCGACCTCAAGCGAGACGAACACGAGCTTGAACAAGAACGAACACGCTTCCACCACTAAATTCGAGGTTAGGTCCGTCGCGATTAGAAATCTGACTCACAGATTGCAATCGACAATTACATGCACGTGGCGAGCCCTCCAAACGGTTAAAGCCTCCTCGATAAACTGCGCGAGTCACACGACGAATGCGCGCTCAAGCGAAACGAACACGCTTCCACAGCCAAATTCGTGGTTAGGTCCTTGGCAATTCGAAATCCGACTCACAGATTACGATCGGTCACAAATAGTCTGGTTTTTCCACTTCAAGCGTTCTCTGGGCCCATAACCTTTTGAATAAAACGAGTATTTTGTTCAAATGACTATTTATTTAATTGTATTTAATACAAAAGAACGGAGGGCCCGTTCACTCGCGCACGTACAATACCAACTGAGAGTGCCAGGTCCATGATGCACGCAATGAACACGCCAAAGTACCTCTGGGGCGAGGCGGTTAACACGGCAGTGTACATTCTCAACCGGACTCCAACAAGCGAAAAGAGAAGCACGACGCCGTATGAAGCTTTCATGGGTAGGAAGCCATCATTATCGCATTTAAAAACGTTTGGCTGCACTGCATTTATGCACGTCCCCGACTGTCAAAGAACTAAGTTGGATGACAAATCTAGCAAACTCATGTTTGTCGGGTATGATGGAAATTCTGACAATTATCGACTGTTTGACCCGACAACAAAAAAGGTAAAAGTTTCGAGAAACGTGATTTTCGATGAACACACTACGATCGATACCGAGAAGAAGACCGTCCAGATCAGCATTGCGCAAATGGAAAATGGAGACGACGACGCTGAAAAATATCCTGGAGGTCGAAACCAAATCGTCGATCTAGGTGGAGCATCCAACTTAGCAGCTCCGGAGGCGCAGCGGCCGGCAATGAGAAATCCCGCAGTAAATGGGACCGAACCTCGACAGGATCTGGATGGAGAACAGTTCGACGCAAACCCGAGGAACGTCGAAGCTCTTCAAGAGGATGAAGGGACAGTCGTCGACAACGCCAGGGACTACAATCTGAGGAAGCGAGACAAATTGCAACGCCCAGGAAGATACACAGCGAATTTCGCTATGGTAAATGAACCGCAGACTTACAAGGAGGCCATGGAAGGCAGTGAGTCAAGAGAGTGGTCAAAGGCGATCGCAGAGGAGCTCAGTGCCCTGAAAAGGAACGACACATGGCAACTCGTGAGCGAACTGGCAGCATGAAGGTCATCGGGTCGAAGTGGGTTTTCTCTCTTAAAGATCAAACATCGAACAAACCAAGGTTCAAGGCCAGACTATGTGCCAAGGGATTTTCCCAGGAGAAAGGAATTGACTACGACGAGATCTTTTCGCCTACTACTAGGTATGATTCGATAAGAATTTTATTGGCTACAGCAGTGAAGAATAATTACAAGATGTTACAGTTCGATGTACGCACAGCATTCTTATATGGAGACCTACACGAGACAATTTACATGGATCCACCAGAGGGTGCTAATATAAGTGACGGTCAGGTATGCAGACTACAAAAATCACTGTACGGGCTAAAGCAGGCATCGCGGTGCTGGAACGAAAAGTTTAACCAGTTCATGCTTGACCAAGGATTCCGACGAGGAGAAGCAGACAAGTGTGTTTACAGGAAGAGTTGTTCAAAATCGACGATAATTCTGATTCTCTACGTCGATGACGGACTAGTCATGTCCTCAGATGAAGCATCGCTCTACAGTTTCTTGGATGAGTTGGGGAAGCAGTTCGAGATCACGGTCATGGAACCCGGACATTATGTCGGGATGGAGATATTGGACAAGACCGATGAGGGTAATAATCGTCGTATACTTATTCACCAATCTAGTTATATTCGCAGGATGATCGAGAAGTTTCACATGCAAGATGCAGCTCCGGTTGGTACACCAGCAGATCCGCACGTGAGACTGAAGAAACCAGACTACGATGATCATAGCGAAGATTCCTATCCGTATTGGGAGACTGTGGGATCATTGATGTTTGCAGCGATCGTGACACGACCAGATATAATGTTCGCTACGAATTAAATTAGCAGGTACACTTCAAATAATGACCAGACTCACTGGAATGCAGTCAAACGTATTCTAAAATATTTGAAGGGTACTATAAATTTTGGCATAGAGTATCGTAGAAATTCAGAGATGCTAGTGGTCACAGGGTACTCCGACTCAGATTTTGGAAACGATCTAGACACCCGTCGCTCCATGTCGGGTTATGTATTCCTTCTGTCAAATGGGGCGGTCACTTGGTACAGTCAAATCCAGAAGGCTGTGACATTATCGACGACGGAAGCGGAGTACGTTGCTGCCTCAGAAGCAACTAAAGAAGTGACCTGGATTCGTCAGTTTCTTGATGACATTGGGGAACCAGTCCAGGAACCAACAAACCTGAAGATGGACAACCAGGGAGCGCTTTGTCTTGTGAAAAATCCAGTCTTCCATAAACGGACAAAGCATGTGGACATCAAATATCATTATATCCGTGAGAAGCTTGAAGAGGGGACTATCAGCGCTAGTTTTGTACCGTCAGATCTAGAACTAGCCGACGTCTTCACCAAGCCTACTCCTCGAGATCATTTCCATAAACTTATCTTTAACTTGGGAATGAGAAAGTGTTAATTTTTTTATATATAATTGTTGTTCATCGTTACATCAAAACAAAAACCTAATTTTTTTTATTCTATGAGATTTAAGCACTCAATTGGATGGAGTATTGGATTATTTGAATTTTCGTATTTCGAGTACTGGCGCCATCTATATCAGTCGACGAGAACTCTCGCGCCCCATGTTGGTATCACTTTTACTGTTGGTATTGTACGTGCGCGAGTGAACGGGCCCTCCGTTCTTTTGTATTAAAAACAGTTAAATAAATAGTCATTTGAACAAAATACTCGTTTTATTCAAAAGTATTGAAGTTTTAAAAATAAAATAATTTATTTGTGTCAAACGTGTCGAAGTAATAGTGCTTGTTGCAATGTGCTGGAGTCGAAGCTTTAGTGCACAGTAGAAATGAAAGCCAGGACCACGTGCGCGGGAGGTGTATATACTGTAGCGTATAAGCCAGCGTGCCTCGTGGCATCTATTTGGGGACGCTTGGTAAGGGATTAGTAAGAGGAAACTTCTCGCCACAGGAAGGAGAGAAGGGTTTTTCCTTAAAGCAAGAACGCGGAAACGGGAGACACGAGGCTTTGGGGTCTTCCGGTCTTAAGAAACGGAGCTTAAACCCTCATGCCTAGCAATAGAGCGCGGCGGGGGCGGCGTGACGTAGTAGGTCACGTGAGCCTCGACTATAAAAGGGAGTGCACAGAGCCAGTGGGGGGGTTCTAGAGGCAGTGGGAGAACCTCGTGCAGTTACACAAAACTTGGCGCCACGACGGTGCTGCGGCGGGCCGGGCTCGCGAGGCAAGTGACGTGTTGACGAGCCTGTGGAGGACTTTGTGTCCTTGGGTGACTGCGGTCACGTGGGAGCAATGCTGTGCTGTGTTCCGAGGTGAGGAGTGGTTGAGTGCCACGATTCACGCCGATTCTCAATCGAGTAAGATCGCTCCTGCGATCGAGGCAAACCATCAGTTGGTACGCCAGTACGGACTTTGTGTCCCAGTGTGACATCCGGTCACGGAAGCTTGGCTTTGTGCGCGCTTCAGAAGTGGGAGTGGCGAATTTTACAAACGAAACCGATCATCAATCGGGTTTGGATCGCTCCCGCGATCAGGGGATAGTAGGTCTATCAGAGCTAGGGTGTAAGAAGGAAATTCATTGTAAATATTTGTTGTGTTTTCTTTGTAAATAAATATTTGTGTTATGAAAGTTCTGTGTCTGTGTTCGCTGTGAGAATCCATGACGTCACAATACCTAGCGCGGGCACGACGAATGCAATTATGTAAGCAATGTTTCAATGTAGACATTTAACTTAACTTGCATTGCTAACATTGTTATTATTTATTCGTTTGATGAATTTTGGAAATTACATTTCTGTCATTCGATGGAGATGCAAACTTCAATCTGTTGGGGCACCAGCCGCCCCTGCCTGTAAGTCGCCTCCATTGTCTCTGAATAGACATCTAACTTTTCTTGCTTCAAAGCAAAAAACCTCTTTTTTCCGTATTTGCTCTTTCCGAGCAGTGGCGGTTCGTAACAAAATGTTCAGGGTAGACAAAACAGATAACTGAACAGGTGCGGATTCCGGGAAAAGGTCTGGAGGCCATGCTCCACTTCAATCCATTAAAAAATTCAATTTATTTAAAACAATTGTCTCTGATATCGTTTCATTCCGAAGCATTATTTCCATGAAGCAGGCGCAGACTTGATTTCAAGATATTCAGATTGTAAAAAAGTGTTGCCAGTTTGTGTTGCTCTGACAATAATTCAGAAATCAGATTCAATTTGTTCAGAAGTGTTTAAAATGAATTGAATAACATAAGTGATCTTTTGATATTTCATGTTTTTGCTAATCTGTAGCTTTAGATAAAATTTCCATTTCTATTCTAAGTACTCTTCTTAATTAACAATAAAAGACATGGCCAACAACAGAGCTTAGCTTTAACATTGCTACCTGTTAGCCATTTGTGTAAATCATACCACGAATGATTTGAGTTTTCTTGCATTTTTCTCGCGTACACGAAGTACAGCCGTACTCAACTAAGTCGACCATTGACCAAAATTTGTCTCTTTTCTACATCGTTATAACGAGAAAACTGTACGCTGTAGTTCATTCACTGTATCTGTCATAATATTAACTTAAAACCGGATTTAAATACAAACAAAATAAAGTAATACTAATATTCCCAACATACAAATTTAAAATGAAAAATAAATACTTCCTAAATAATAATAATAATAACTTTCTCTGCTCATTAACTCGTCAACAAAACTAACACGCGCTACGCGGTTTGCGTGTGACTGGAAATCGAGCCTTCCGTGGGGGCAGGCAGCAAGTGAATTGACTGACCTTAGCCCAACGCTCATGCGTCCAATGTGGACGTAGCATGCTACGTTCACTACGGGGCCTTTTATCACAATACAGTGTGAAGCGACGCAGTGCCCGGGCGTGCCTTTACCATGACAGATGCAAGCGGGAGCGTGTATTTGCGGGAAGAGAAGAGACGGGCCGCATGGCGCACGGGCTTTTAGGAAAAGCTTGAAATGGAAATATGGCCCGTGCCTCGTTAATGAAATATTCATTAAGCATTTCCAGTTCAATGATACGTACACCATACTAAAATAGTAAGATTCATTTCATTTTTGTTGTTATTTAGCAATATATTAAACTAGAACGTATTTGCACTCAACATAACAACAATGCTTACCTTGCGTACCCCAAGGAGCCACCACTGGTTCCGAGGGTGGTATAATTTTACATTCCTGATTTCTGGGGACAGTAAGGATCTAAAAAAGCGAAATTTGTCTCTCCCGTCCCTTTTTGCTGTAGTCAGTGCATTAGCGCACACAACTTGGTTAATGTAAAAAAAAACTTTATTTTAGCGAAAAACGAACATTTCACTTCACGTAAGTGGACATACAGAAAAGAAAACCGTTTTAAAATCGTTACAGGTAATGGAAAACGTCCAACGAGGAATGATTTCAATAAACTAAAGGAAAATTATTGATTATGTTCCAACTGCCTCTTGCCACTCAGAGGAGATGGTGCTGCCTCAGATTATATTACCATAGATTAATGACATCTCTATTCATCCACGACTATACCATGTGCGATAAGTAGTATACTAGTACTCATTGTGCCAGGGCCGGCTTTAAGTAGTGCGGGACCCCAAGCACAAAATTGTGTTGCCCCCCCCCCCCCCGAAAAAATAGCTCCATCTTTATTAAATAAAAAATGTATTATAGTACAAGTACTTTCTGTACAGATACAAATGAAAACTGATAATTTTGTATAGAAATTTTTACTTGTGTTACATTTTTTTTACATTAAATACATTTTACATAATTTTTTTCTGCTCTTCGCTGCAGAAAATTGGTCGATGATGTCGTCTAAACGAAGATTTCTCAGCTTATCATGCTCCATACTCAGGATACTTAGGTCTACTAAATTTTCTTGTACAGTTGTACATTTTGTTACACAGACTACTTGATTAACAATTATTTCACAGACAAAAAATATGGTATGCGTATTTTTTCGAAACGCGGGGTCCCTGGTGAATGGGGGCCCCCAAGCAACTGCTTGTTTTGCTTGTAGGTAAATCCGGCCCTGCATTGTGCTGCCTTAACAGCAATGAAAATCTGAACTTGGACATCTCTATTCATCGCAGCTATTGTGCTGCATTTAAATCGCTATACAATTGGCAAAACAACTTATGAAAACTTACAATTGTTAGAATGACAGCAACACATTTCAACAAATTTATGTAGTATTCTTGAACCTCGGAATCCCAAACCCACGTCCCTCTACCACCAGATGTTGAATTAGGTAATGATAAAAGATAGCAACGAGCGTTGTCAAAATCTGATGATCAGAAATATTTGCTTCTTTGAAACAGAAACTATTTTGTATTTGAAAACGATCTGCAGATTTGATGTAGTTCTATCGTGCAGCATAATGAGGCGGAAAGAAATCGTGCGCGAACAATACGCATGCCACGTATGCCTGGTAAGTAAATTTCCACAAAAATGGCGCAAGTCTCGTTTTTGTTGAATACTGAATTTTTTAGAAAATTTCAAACGTTACAAATAATGCGAGAAATTATCTGCAGTTGAGCAGCACTAGTTTATTCATTGAGAAGCTATTTGTTTTGTTATGGAATAAATTATCGTGCTTGATGGGTGTTTATTTAATATTTTTAAAGTATCTTCACTACCAATTGTTTGGAATGTGATAACGTGTATATGGTTCAGATTGTTTAGACTTGTCTTCAAATAATTGGAATTATTTGAATTTGATCCTACTAATTCATGAGTTTCGCTGCAATTAATCTCACAGGAGTGAATGTTCCTTGTTATCAACCGTCAACATCGGTCGTCGCTATCTTATATTCATAACTCATCTACAGTAACACTTGGGCAATGCAGAATCTCAAGGGAGCAGTAATTTTTTCATTGTAGAATGTTCAAGAGCCGTGTCATAAATAATGCACAGTATTTTATATTTTCTCACATATTTATCTTTTTTAAGAAAATCTCTTTTCAGTAATTCAATGTAGTCTTCATTCTTCTTATTTACCGAGTCCGAACGATTGGGAAGCTCTAGAATTCCATCAATTACCTCTTCTTTGTTCATCAGTCGAATGGTTCGGGTAGCGGCTGCCGAGATTTCATCGAGGGATAAAAACGACGTCCTCGCAGAGGTTTTTTCAATTTTGGAAATTAGTCAAATTCCGGTGGACATGCCTGGACTGTAGGGTGCATGTAACACTTCCCAACCACATTCATGGAACTTTTCTGTTCCGACTATGGCTGTGTGATGGCAAGTGTCATGGCAAATTTAGTGATCTAGATTGGTCGAGCAACAGAGGTCAGTTTTTGTGCATTTTCAGTATAAATCATTTGACATTACTCTAAATATGGGCGTTGCTGAACTTCATGTGGCTTCAGAGATTTTTTGAAATGTCGCACAATGATCTTTTTTCAATAACATCTGCCTCATGTTTCACACTACGCTCATCTGTCAATGTTCTGGGTTTTTCCAGCCTTGAGTCGTCGTTTTTTCTCACACAACCTTCACGACCACTACTAGCCTAACAGGAAACTGCTACAGCGTGGCCAGCGAAAGAGACTTGGCCAACGAAAGACACAGTGTGGCCAAAGAAAAAATCTCTTTCGTTGGCCACGGCTACAGACCACTGTAAGCTCACCGCTCACTTCACCTAAATCTTTCTGACTCAGCCGGTTTTTCCCGTAGTTTCTATCTTTGTGTGGGATCGTTGATCCTCAACACTCACAGTACCCGAGACCTGTGTAGGTTCCATTTCGAATACCAGTTATTAAATAACGAAAGAAGTTATTGATGAAACCGAGACACGTGCTCCTTCCTCAAGCTTTTAACTACAAGTGACGCAACAATTAGTAGCGTCGCGACCTTCAGCCAGCAGTGTTTCCAAACTGTGCATTATTTATGAATTGACCTCCGTAATACTGTAGAATTTACGTTAGCCAGGGCCACGGTTTATGTTCACATTGTGCAGATTTTAGCTTTATATACATTCCAAATGAAGGGCATTTTACTGTACATTGGTGAAGGAGGGGGAGGGATTCCAAGCTCAAGAAAAAGTGAAAATATAAACATCCCAGAAAAATTATAAATCATTAGTTTTATTTTTTGAAACTAAAGACCTCAGTACCTCACCATGCACACCTTTGCAACAAGTATTTGAATTTGGAATGAATTGAAACTAGTGTAGATACTTACCATAAATCAATTTATATTTTTGTTTTTATAATTAATTATAAATTGAATTTGAGAAGACCCTGCCTCTTACACAAAAAGAAAGTTAAAAGTTTCATATTTTATTTCTTAGACGATTCATTAATGTCAACAGTGGCGTAACGTTCGGACCCGAAGGGCCCGCATTGCTGGCGGGTCCAGGTAAAATAGGGCCCGTTTATAGAGGATATTTTTATTTTTTAAGGTCCTAACACTACTTTATTAGCTTTACATTTTTATAAAGAGAGCCGGATAAATGTTTTGAGGGCGAACCCGCACTCATTTCGCTACACTATTGAATGTCAAAATTTTATCAGGGCGTATTGATTTTTTTTCAATGAAAGGTTCTTTTATGTTGTGGCAGATCCAATTCGAGTTGTAATCCGCCAGAATCCATCTGTAATCAGGGGACGATCTGTGTGTCGACCGACTGGGGTGCGCGCTGTCCATAATTCCAACAGGTTAATGGGCCCAGAGTAACACCAATAGATACGAGGACAGTTTGAGAACGTGCACGATGTCAGGTTATCGTTTTTTCTTTTGTTTTAAAACACGTACGCCGATAAAATGAATACGTCCAACGTAAGGTTTGAAACTCTGAATGAGGAAAACTATGACACCTGGAAGATACAGATTGCGCGCAATACTTATAAGGAACGATGACCGGGGTTACGTGAATGGCACGAAAGGGAAGCAACAGTGGCACCATCGAACAGTGGATGGAAGCCGACTTGAAGGCACAGTCAGACATCATCCTCACCATAAGCCCGACGGAGGTAAAGCCGATTAAGGGATGCGAGACGTCGCGCGCTGTGTCGAGAAAGTTAGAAGAAATCTATCAGTCAAAAGGCAACGCCCGCTCTTTAATCAGTTAATCTCTTTGAGAATGCAAGATGGCGACGATGCGAGAGAATTCGCTCGTGAAATCTTCGACGTAGTGGACAAGCTGTCGGACGTGGAAGTGAAAATCAACCCAAACTTGCTGACGGTAATCCTGCTGCGAAGTGTGCCCGACAGTTTCGACAACTTTCGATGCGCGATCGCAACACGCGATAACTTGCCGACGCCCGATGTCCTGCGAATCAAAATCGGAGAAGAGTTCGATTCGCGGAAGGACGCCAGGAGAAGTGCAAGTCAAAGCGCGATGGTCGCTGGGAAGTTCGGGGGAGGCAGGTCGAGGGATCGCAAGAATGGCGAGAAGTCGGAAAGGGATTCCAGGATGAAGTGCTATATGTGCTCGGAAATTGGCCATAGAGCAAGGAATTGTCCGCTGGCTAGAATGGTACAAGACCTGAAGATTCAGCAGACCGCTAGTGGGGCTAGTGGGACGCTACTCTATATGTATCAAGGAATACACTGGAGGTGTGTTTCCGTGCCGGTGGCAGCGAGGGCCGGAACGCATGGTGCATCGATAGTGGGTGCACTTCGCACATGTGCAAGGACATTCGCTCTTTCGAGGCTATCAGCGCAACAGGGCCTGGAAAATTTTACCTAGCCAACCACGCGTGCACGGAAACGAGGGGAAAGGGCTCTGTTTCAAGGAGGGCAGATGTAAGTGGGAGCGTGAAGGTGATCAACCTTCACAACCCACTGCATGAGCCCGATCTGCGCACGAACTTAATTTTGGGGAGCAAAATTACGGACAAGGGGAAGTGTCCTTTTCAGGAAGACAATTGACAAGGTTCTAGACGGCCACGGAAAGGCCGGCGCCTCGCGGCGTTCACCGCGACGCGCGAGAACGACCTCTACTTCTTCCGTGCACACGAGAACGGCGAGTGCGCAAAGATTGCCGAGGACGAAGACGTGCGGAAGGGACCGGAAAGCAATTCCCTTGAAGACTGGCACATCCGTCTCAGACATCTGAACATTACGGACTTACGTGATCCTGTGAAGAATGAACATCTACGTCTACTATCGTCCTGAACAACATCAACCAAGATCAACATCAACCATGGATGCAGAGTTTGTCTGCAGGGGAAGATTTGCCGAACTCCATTCTCTAAGGATTCAAAACGTTCGTCGGTCGCGGGTGACTTGATTCATTTCGACCTATGTGAACCAATGCGTGTGACATCGTATGGGAAGAACAAATACTTCTACACACTCATTTACGATCTTTCGCGCTGGTGTGAAGTAAAATTCCTGAAGAGCGAAAGCGAAGCTGTCATTGAATTTGACAGCTTCAGGGCTGCCATGAACACTCAGCAGGGGAAGAAAATTAAGTGCCTCCAGTCGGATAATGGACTGGAGTACAAGAACCGAGAGTTCGACGAATTACTGCAGAGGCACGGCATCTCACGAAGGATAACGTTGCCGTACAATCCGGAGCAGAACGGTGTAGCCGAAAGGGAGAATAGGACGCTGATGGACACGGCAAGGTGTTTATTGAGCCAGTCAGGGCTGCCTTCCTCTCTCTGGGCTGAGGCGGTGAACACGGCAAATTTCATCCGCAACCGATGCCCCTCACGAAAACTAAACGAGAAGACACCCTATGAACTCTGGTTCGGAAGAGCACCACATGTATCCGAATTCAAGCGATTTGGCTGTGAAGTCTTCATCATGGGCAGGTCACACGGAAGAGATAGCGCTCTGGAAAGGGCTTCTTTGTGTGCTACGTTGCGGAGATAAAGGGCTTCAGAATCTGGATACCAAGTGAGGGGAAGGTCGAAGTGTCCAGAGAGGTCAAGTTCGTGTCGCAGCCAAGTCTGAAGACTTCTGAGAAGAACCATGCTGAAAAGGTCCCAGGGCTGCTGGGAAGGGATGAGGTGGAGGCCGATGCAAGACCTTTGAGTTGAACCTCGGCCGGGATCCTCCTGAATGCCCGGGTCGGAACAGCAGAGAAAGGGAGGCAGTAGAGGAAGAGTCAGTCGGCTAGGTTTTCCGAGGTTTCGCGCCAGAGTCAGATGGCAAAGATTTTGGCGGATTCACGCCAGATGAATCAGAGACCGTGGTCAGGTGGCTACTCGAAAGACCTCGCAAGATCACTGGACAGCCAGAAAGACCTCGTTTGCCTCGTCCGGAGGGCAGGCGTGGAGGCCAGCGGGCTGAGGTTGCGAACTTAACCGAAGTTTCGGTCAAGCAAGCTCTTTCTGGTGAGGACTCTCAGGAGTGGTTAGAGGCCATAGCGAGCGAGGTAAAGTCCATACTAGAGAAGAAAACTTGGGAGATGGTGCCAAGACCAGACGATAGGGGCGTGTTAGGGAGCAGATTCGTTCTGAGGAACAAGTATGGAACGAATGGAGTGTCAGAGACTGGAGACAAATTCGGTCTTTCATTCTCAAACAAAGCACATAGATGTTCGCCATTACTTTGTTCGGTAAGTTGTGGAGTCAAGGCTACTCACGTTGGAGCATCTGGCATCGGTAGACATGTCAGCCGACATCTTCACCAAGGCCTTGACCAGGTCGAAGCATGAGAAGTGCGTGGAGCTGCTTGGACTGGTGAATGTCACATGAAGTGTGGGGGATTGTCTCGAGGGGAAGTGTTGAGGTTATCGACAGGGCGATACAATCCCATCAGGAGAGTGCCTATTGATATGCCGAGCAATCGACTGACGCTCCTGCGTTCTCTTTGTCTAGAGCTGTAGTGTGACCGTGGCCGTCACCGTCGAAGAGAACGTGTGTTGCTTGGTGTGTGCTAACAGTGTGTTGTGCGTCACAAGATGTTATCCGCCAGAATCCGTCTGCAATTAGGGGAAGATCTGTGTGTCGACAGACTGAGATGCGCGCTGTCCATAATTCCAACATATGTTTTCAGCAGCCCATAAATCAGCTGTAAATGATACCTGATTGTTAATAAATCATTAGTTCAAATAAACAATTTAACCATTCTAAAGACGAATCATTTCTTTCATTAAGAATCAGTTATGCTTCAAAATTTGAAATAGAATTACTTAAACAGGAATTATTTACTTGTTTACTTTTACTTGTAGACCTGTTTCTGTTCACCCCATTTTATGGTATACTCAATCTTTTTGTTCTTTCTCCTCCCCCTCTTTTATCCAACCTAACAATGAAAAAAATATTTATGTGGAGTCTGAACTACATTTGCCCCCCCTCTCTTCTGATTCCATCCCTGCTTTTTCTATGACAAGTCATTACTTTTCTCCCAAAAGTTACATTTTTACAGTTTTGAGATAATAAATACACACATTAAAAAAATTATTCTCAACTGATATATTATCTTGAAGACCATATCCCAAGAGGGCATTAATTTCAAGATGTTCTTTCTTTATTATTTGTAATTATTCAGTAGTATGTCTGTTCCTTCTTGATTTTAGTCTTTTCAGTTCCATGATACCTTTGAATATTGTTGAAGAATATGATTTTTTAGGTGTTAATACATTTTATAACATTTATTATAGGGAATATAGATATCCTAATAAGCTAATTATAGTTTTTTACCATAGTTGTTTGTTTACCATCTTTCCATAGTTTTTTTCATTTTTTTATTTTTGATATATTTACTTTTAAATAAATATATATTGGTAATATGAAGTATAAATTTTATTTACAATCACATTTATGAGTTAAAATTAAACCATAATGCATTACAGGATGAGAGGCTTGGTACTTAAAACTGTTAAGGCCATTACTATTAAATACAAAGTGAAAGTATCTATCTTTTCTTCTGACATGCATAGTGTCATTGTACACGTAGACTTCCTAAATATATTAAATGCCTAATCACTTCTTTTAATAATATGATATTCATTAGCAACTAATACAATCAGTATTAGTTTCAAGTTGTAATCTTATAATATTATTATTATTACTTTCAATTCCAAATTTTTTATATTAATTCGGAATAACAATAAAAAAATTAAAGAAAGGTTTCTGACCTAATAGTAACACCAAATGGAAAATTACCACATTTGTTTCCTTAATTACTCAGTCAGTTTTCTGTTATTTTTCTTCCTGAATGGTGACTCTAGCTTTTCTTAGCCTTGTTTATTAAAACCTTTTTTCTTTCACATTGGGATGTTTTTATCACTAGTGGTGTCAAGGAATTACAATAATCCTATTTTAGATAGAAAAGAAATGGATTATACTTGCCTCAATTATGGTACACAACCAAAAGGAAGAGGTAAATAACTGCAAAACATGCTTTCGGAAGTTACATTTAATACTTCTCTATTCCACAAGTTATAATGTTTTCTATATTACCAGTATCACATCATATACATATATGTATATATATTATATATATAACTTATCTTGTAGAGACCTTATTGCAATAGACTCAATAAAACTTTTCTGAGCCGTCTGAGTTGAACCATTCATGGAATATCCAGTAATGTCCACTGTTTGGCACAGAATCTTTACTGATCCAAGAATGGTCCACACTACGGCTAAATGAGGTTCTCGTACGCCGGGAAGCCTGAGAGCCTGCTCGTACCGAGTCCGTGCAATCTGGTGTCCGAGACAGCTCCGCTCTTGAGTAGGCA
The DNA here is from genome assembly GCA_038098605.1 of Gryllus longicercus. Lineage (NCBI taxonomy): Eukaryota > Metazoa > Arthropoda > Insecta > Orthoptera > Gryllidae > Gryllus > Gryllus longicercus. The sequence goes on from JAZDUA010000105.1 coordinate 2,861,532, forward strand.
TCAGGATAACGACAGAAAAACATAGCACATTTAGTGTAAGATTGTACGGAGCGTAATGTAACGTTAGCTAATTAATGCAATGCACAGCAACATGATGCCTTGATCAAATGGTGAACACACAGCTTCACCAATCCACCAGACGTGCGTATTGCTCACGAAGTTAAGCCCCGGAATGGCACCTCGTGATCAACTGAGCCCCATACACCTTTGGCGGATTAGGAATAGGGAGACTGGAATCCGTTTCCGGTAAGGACCCAGACTCCCACAAAATTTAGTTCTTTAGCATTTCAGAGTTTGAAATTAATGAACAGACACGCACGGTTTGACATTCAGTATGAGGGGTCTACAGGGTGGGGGGACTGACTAGACTAGTAAGCGCCAAGTGACAATAGTCGTCTGCTTTGGCAGTACGACCAAAATTGACCCGACTAGATCCTGGCACGCCTCCCTTGAAGGAGCCTGCTACTGCTTGTCTTTTTCATACAATCCTAGCCTTCACACTGATCAACATGGATCAACAACAAACTTCCAGGGTTGCCACTTCTCAAACACCAACACTGATTTACATAGCCATCTGTAACAATCCAAGAAGCTGGTGCCTGTAATAGTCCTTCCCTTTTGGGATGACATCAGCGACTTGGGAATATCTTCAAACAAGGTTTTTAGAACCAATATTTCAATTTTCTGAAAATATATACAATATTATTTCCTTCTTTCTTTCAAACTCCGTGAATATCTCAATTCAGTACCTTCTTAATGTTCTGGAACCTCTGGAATTAATCACACACTATAACGACATGACCTAGAACTGAACAAACATGCCTTCTAGTAGAACGTGCTCAGAGAGACTAGCCAGATCGTTGGTTAATATTCGGGGGGAAAATGGAGTTTTATGATTATTATAAAACTCTTCAAAACTTCATCCACATAACCCAGCTCTACCAACCAGGTTTGGGAGAGTAGTCAAATTTATTGATGGGTATTTTAACCTTCTTTCCAAGCTCATTCCATGTGGTCTCTTAAAAAAATTTAATGGAATGTGTCTTAGTGAGAACCACAGCAAAAATGTTTTACTCATCAAGTTCATTTCATACCCATGGCATTTTATGACACATTCAGAGAAAAATAAGGTCATTGTTTTGATGTGCTTATCGCAAAGGTTACTGCCTGGCTTGGAAATTAATTCTTTATGAGATTCAAGGAAGTGGAATAAAAATTCCAAAGATTCCTTGTCAGAATGACAGTCTTCTTTCGTTGTGATATTTTCCACATACCAGGCAGAAACTGGTGACTAGATAATTCCATGCTACGATACATGGTTAAATGCTTCAAAAGTATATGAAAATCTAGTTTAGGTACAATTCCTATTGATGATAGTTTATATTGATCTCATCTTAACACACGATCTGAACTTCAGATCTACAACAACGCTATGACCGACAACAAAACAGATCTATACATTATAATAATACATTGTCAACAACTGTTTCCAATGCTCATTTGTGTTTTCTATACAGATCACAAAGAACAACAGTGCGAACATTTTTAGATTAGTCCTTGTCCATTGGTAAAATACCATACTCAAAGTAATATTACCATTACAATATACATTACTAGTAACATAAATGCAAAATTAAGCGTACATGCAGCCGCACACAAGAATCTTGTGTAAACCCATGCCCAGTTTTTCTGCAGTTTTTAATAACGAATGAATCAACAGACACATAAATAAGACTACAGGGGCTTTATCACCTCACTTACTTTTCAACACCAGGGCATGGAACGTCCTTGTGGTTCCAAACAAGCCCCAGAGTATCACTCACCTCACACAACAGGGGAATGAAATCTACTTGTTACTGGCAAACACACAGGAAAAATAAATAATAACAAAATACTTTCTTTGCTAAGTAACAATGATAGAGAACCAGCAAAAACTGGTTCTAGTTCATATTTTTTTTATAACCATGCATTCCATGATTATATAAATAACTCTGCTTCTCATAGAAATTTTTTAGGGCTATTCCCAATTAATTTTCTTTAGCACTTTTCCTCACATCCTCTTTTCTTCTTGTCCTTGTCCTCTATGCTGTGCCACTTGCTCGGATGTTCTGCAGGGATGTTAAAGAGAGGCAGGACCACTGGCACCTTCAGAACGCTGAGTTGTTGTGGTTGGCTGACAAGTCCGCTGGCGCCGTCAATTGTGAGCCCGGGGACACCACCATCAGCGGCTCCGTGTTGCGGCGTTTCATCTTGCCCTTCATCTTCTTCAACATCGTGGCCTACGAGGGGGGCACGCAGGGGGAAAGGACAGGAGAAAGAAAAAAAAACAGTGCAAAGGAAAGACAAGAATTTGTTGTCAATACTTAAAAAAGTGGATCCATGCATACACACAATTGTGAGGAAATTACAGACTGCATTAATAGGAAGAAAAGCTGCAGTTCAACAAGCAGAGGAAGGTATATAGGAAACCATTTGAATGGAATGAATGGAAATATTAATGGTTTGTAGCAAAGACACAAATGTTTCATGGGTGCTGAAAATTATTCATATATACACACATCCAAACACACACGTATCACTCATGCACGAAGGCCCTCATGGGCAGACTAGCACACTAAAGTGGAACAGGAAGGAAGCACCCAACTCCCAATATGCACCAGATAGAGATCCGTGAGGAAGAGGAGAGAGAGGGTTTCTAGTCATCACTGCTCTTGCCCCCCTCCCCATCTGCTGGCAGAATCGAGGGTTCAGTGTTTCGCCGCTTGATCTTATTTTTCTTCAGCATCGTCGCCTGTAGCCAAGAGGAATGGGTCAGATATTAGTTAAAGGAGTGGGTGGAATGCACTTGACTCTAGTTAGGTCAGATTAAGGCATGACGATTCACTATTAGAAGAGGTGAGGTTCAACTTAGTTAAAAGAGGTTACAGCAATTTGTATTCACATGAATGGATATTAGAGGACTGTGCTGAGAAGAGCAGAAGTTTCAAATAGTTTTTTTTTATCCAGTTTTGTTATAATTAAATTAGTTTATTTTTGTCACATAAGGGTGTTTTAATGAAATGTGTCCCGAGAACCTCTCACTGAAAGAGACAATAAAAAATTATTTTACTTCTGGACAATGTTTGAATATGAAAACCCCACTACAAAACTATTTTGAAAGTTAAATTGAAGGTAGAAAAGGATTTTCATATAATTTCCTCACATTAAATGTTGACATGTTTTTATAATTCTTTAACATACATTGGAGAGAAAGGGAGGAAGTAGTTTTTGAAGATCAGAAAAGGTACAAACTTCTACAATGTTAAAATGATTAATAAAAACAAAATAAAGGCAGATTTGCTATGAAATTTCCAAGCTACATTTCATGTCACATTTCATTCCTGCACACTGAAATGCCAAATAGAGGAACAAAACACAAAAAATAAAAGAAAGAAACCACGAAGAAGCAACAGGGCAAATGAAAAATATGCCAATGTCACAACACAAAATTGTTACGACTCATTCAAGGCGAGTACTGGCAAGTCATCATCTATCCTATAGAACACATCCTCTGCTATTCATTCATGCGAAGAGACTCACTTTAATGAATTATTATGTAAATAAAAATATAAATGAACTAGACACGTAAGAACTGCATTTAGAAAATAACCCTCACTACCTTTGCATAATAAAGCAAAAAAAATTACCTTCAAGGCTGACTTCAGCACAACAACATCCCCAGGGCTTTGAACCCAGGGTTCACCATCCACTTGCACAGGGACATCTGAGTTGAGGTGGATTTTTATATGCCCGCCCTAAAAATAAAAAAGAATTTCATTAAAATCTCTCAAGACAAGTTTGTAAATTACATTCAATGGCATTTTTATTTTGAATATTCAAATCATAGGTTTTGCATTTACTTTTTGTCACATTATTAAGCAATTTATACAACTGTCCAGGTAATAAACTAGTTCAAAATTTGTCTTTGATTATAATATTACAAATCTTTTACGTTTAATGTTTTCAATATTAATATGCACCAGCCATTGAAAGTAAAATGCAATGCAACCATTTTTTCAAATTTATAATATTTTTTTTCTTTAAATTAATGGTTATCATACTGTTTTCAAAATTTCAGGTATACTATACAGTTTTTCCAACTATTAGAACATTCACATACTTTCAAAATATAACTTTTATCCCCTTTTAATAAAAATTTTTGAAATATTTTATTAAAAAAATGCTTTTATTAACTGTGTATGTCATTCCAATTGTAAATATTCATTCCAGTTGTTCAAAGGATGTATTTATTCACATCCAGATTGTAGTATGCCTCATTATAACTTACTTGGGCAATTCTCATTGCTGAGCGTAGACCAGATTGAATCTGACCAAGGTGTACAACACCAGTGACGCCCACCACCTCCAACATTCCATCCCAGTGGTTTGGTTTGGTGAAGTGGTCCTCCTTCTCAGGTCCCCACGGATTTGCCCCAGATCCCCAACTGAGAAACACAAAATACTTAATATTATGTGTTTCAGCATGAAGGAAATATCAGCATGAAGAAAAGTAAGAAAATTAGGATAAATTTTTCATTTAAAACATCATAATTATTTATGTCATTTAAAACATCATAATTATTTATGTTCCTAAGCTATTATTGAATGACAGGTTTCTCTATGATTTAAACAGAACAGATTTATTTGAAGTAGATTAACGAGTAATCATTAAACAATAATTTCACTATTTAACTTTTCACTGTTTATGCTTCTGTTATAAAGATAATTACAGGGAAGTCAAATGCTCCTAACATCAGAGAAGAAATGAAAAAAGAAATGAATAAACAGGTAATCTCTTGAAAGTACATAGGAATGTGCAGCCAAAAACAAGGGGGGGAGAACTACTTTTCTGGTTTCTTTTTTTGATTAAACTTTTTTTTTATACATGACGTATTTTACAAGTACATAAATAAAACATCTTAAATCTAACATAATAGCATATGTTAGTGTCATATGCAGTGCCGGAGGACATGCATTTTTAATTGAAGATAATATTAATTGTTAATATAAAACACCAAATAACTGGACACAATTTATATCAAAAAGTTCTTGAAGTTTTATTTTATCACATACGGGAAGTAAAATTAACAAGTGCTAAACTTGTGGTTCATGAGCACGTAATATTTTGGGAGAAAGCAAGAATTTCGACAAGAGCTAATCAATATTGTTTGTAAAAACTTATTAACTTGTCTTCGGAGTGGAGAAAATTACAAACAAAATGTGAACATGCAATCTTACAGGGGTAGAAAAAAACACAGATAAAGAAGAAAGGTCCAGACAAAGAATATTACAAGAAGCGAAAAGGAAAGAGAAACATCAGTGTGGAGGCGTCTGCATCTGCTCTACCCCTTTCATCGTCTGAAGATTCAGATAACGAACTTCCAAGTTCAGATGAAAACAATGTTGGTGATTTTTTAGGAGAGGCTTCTGAGAGTACATTAATACAGAATGCTGCAAGGCATGGCTCCAACAATTTCATTACTCCTAAACTAATGGCTGCTTTAGATAGATACCAGCTGAGTGTAAGAGATTCTGTATACATCCTTCAGGCGATAGCAAAGGTACTTGGCCACAATACCTTGAAAAATTCACTATTAATAAATCTAATATTCCAGGAGTTTTCAAACTTTTTCCAGCCACGGCTCTCCTGACCTACACAAAAATTCCAGCGGCTCTCCTGATGGCAATGTTTCAAACATAAGGGTTAATATGAGTCTACTAAAGATTCAACACAAATGGGTAAGTGATACAATAGGCTATTGGTAAAGGGCTTGCCAGGTTCAATTAATCAACACAATTAGGAAATTCATATACATTACAAATAGCATATAGTATGATAGTACAAAGTTATTTTGTAGACATAAATGACAAGCATTAAAGTAAATCAAATCTAAATATCATTTTTAATAATCACTGCGACACCCCTGGGAGGCACAGTTAGAATACTTCTGTTCTTCAAATCAGACACAAGAGGAGAGAGAATGCTAAGAAACTATTAAACCTGCTTTTAAGAGTATTATATCTGAAATTCTTACTGTTGGGTGGTAAACTGTTGCCAGCATTAAAAAGCAGGGAGCCAAAAGAAGAAAGACTTCCAATTGTTGTTACATTTGGGGACAGTCAGCATCTAATCGGGTTTTCAAAATTGTGGAATTCTTCTGATAAAGAGCAAATTAGTGCTGTTCGGAATGTGTTAACGCACTGGGCTATCGAAAAAAAATGTTCAAATTCTTTGTTTTGGCACAACTGCATCAAACTCTGGATGTTTTAAGGGAGCATGTGTCTTCCTTGAAGAAAATTTGGACAGAGACTTGTTCTTTCCTTGCCGACATCACATATACCAACTTATTTTACAATGTGTTTGAATGTAAAATACATGTTATAGCAAGCAATCCTGGCACCACTTTTTAAACATTTTAAATAAAGCTAGGAAAGTGTTTATGCCAATAATTTTTAAAGTGGCAAAGATAATGTGAAAATGTTCTCTAATGAGTCCGAAATTAAAGAATTGTTGGACTACCATGAAAGTATCAAACAAAAGATACATCCTCCCGGGGCAGTGAATTGAGCTGAAAGGATGGCCAAAGCTATTTAAAGTTTAAAAATATTTCTGCTAAGGTCAGATCGTAAACTATCCAGTTAATTAAGAATTCCTTAAAAAAATGTCTCTGTTGATTTAACAAACTGTGGTTTACGTGCAGTGCAGCTGTAAAAGCCCCTTATCAAGATATCTGCTTTTAAAAAGTTCGTAATTCACATGGGAGAATAGATTTCCCAATTTCAAAAGCAGCTCTAAAGAAATTTAGACACAGTATGTGGTATTTATCAGAAGGATTGTCTGTCTTATTTCTCTTTGATGATGATAAGTACAAATCAAAACTAAAAAGGTAGCAAATTTAGCCAGAGAACAATATGGTAAGCACAATTGTATCCCGATGATCATTATATAATGATAAATTATTATTAAATATTATTAATTCGTAATATCCAATAATCTCCAAATTCAGTTTAATTTTCACTTCAGTGAAAATCTCCGACTTTGTGTCAACCAAAAGCAGATATCAGTTTTCTTGCCTAAAGATGGGTACTAGTTTTATTCGAGAATGTCCTTTCATCTGGACAAGCAACTCTTCATATTTAGAAGCCCATAGGATTGTTAAAAAGTTGAAAGCTGCGAATAACTGCGCTGAAAGGGCGGTTAAATCAATGCAAGAATATTATGGACTATTAGCTGTAGATGAGCAATTTGTGTTGTTCAAAACATTGTTCACTGTATCCATATTACAAGAAAGAAAAACTGAAAAAAGTACCCTTAAGAAGAAAAAAAACAAAAACAACAACATAACATAGTCTAAAAAGTGAAAATGAATTAAATTGTAATATAAAATTATATATTAAACGTGTATCAGTAGTTTTCCACTGACTTAAAACAACTATCCCTAACATTCAAATTTCGGGCTAAATCTTCGTTTAGTCTAGGTTTAATATCAGCCTACTGAGATTAAATTTTTTTTGACCCATTGGAAAATATATTGGTACCCATATTGGTACAAAATACCCATAGGAAAATATGAGGCTTACTCTTTAAATATTTTCCAATGAGTCAAATTTACTTAAAAATAAAATTTCATCTCAAGTAAAATTTAATATTTCCTCTCCAGGACGCATTCCCTGCTCTTGCGAAAGTCACTAGTCGAATACAAGGAAGACCTAGTTGAATGCATTTATTTCTTGATAAAAAAAACACCATGATTTATTCTTTAAACAAAACTACAATAGCGGAACAAGTAAACGAGTAGACAAATCGTGAATAAAGAAAAACAAGAACATCCTCCGCCCGGTCTCGAGCGCGGGCGCTGGTTGGGAGGGGCGATCACGGCGACGCGGCGGCGGCAGAAGCGGGCAGCGTCTGTGAGGTCCCTGCCGAGGGCCGTCGGGTGGACGCTCGACACCGCGAGCAAAGCAGGTGCCCGGCGGCCTTTCACCTCTAGCTTGCAGCGTCTGGGCGAGCGCGTGCACGTCTCGTCGGCTTTGTCGAGGGCGCATCGCTGTGACGCGATTTCACGGCAAGCGGAGCGGGTGTGCCATAGCCTCCCCTCAGACATGCAGCGTCTGGGCGAGCGCGGGCAACTCGTCGACGGTTGTGTCGGTGCGCGTCTATATGACGCGGCGTCAAGGCAACCGGCACGGGCGTGGCAGTCCTCTCGCCTTGGCCGTGAGGCAGCCGGGTGAAGCAGGCACCGCCCAGTAGGCTTGGCGTCGCTGTGACGCGGTTTCCTCCCACCACAGTTCACAACAAATTGGCGATGCATGCAACGCCTGCCGAGGGCACACTGATGTATCACAACGTCGAGGCAATCAGCTCGGGTGCGGTGTCTCCTCGCCACAACAGACTTTCTCTGACCCGCCGACCAGTCGGGTTCTAAGTCGACCGTCTACCAGCCTCCGCACTGCCTACCAGCCTCCGCTGGCCCTACCCTACCCCCTAGCCTGCCTCCCTGCTCCTACGTTCCGGAGCACGCACATTGGGGTGACGTAGGCAGTGACCTCTGTCTCTCGCTCTCCCGGTCTCTCTCTCTCTCCCCCTTCCTCTGTCTGTCTGCCTCTCAGTCTCTCTTTGTCTGTCTGTGTCTCTCTCTTTCTGTGAGAATGTGAGAGTGTTTGTCTATAGGGTCTTTAGCTGATCTCGCAACCCATGTCTGAGAGCACTTTTTCCCGTGTCAGTCACATTTCAAGACAGTCGTGCTTGGCACGTCGAGACAGCAGAGAAGGAAGAGCGTAGGCTTCCGTGGCCGGAGTCAGTATTTAATTGGCTGTCGGTACTAATAGTTCGATTTTCGTCCTGAAAATTATTTTTCCGTAGAAATGTGATTAACTTATTATGATTTATATACGTAACAATGATGAAGAAAAGAGTTATTGATTTTTTCAATATGGCGTACTAAAAAAAATCTGAAAAAATCAGTAGTAAAGAACCCCCTCTTAATACCAATTTCAAGGACTGTTTGGAGATGCCACCTCAGAAATAACACAGAAAAGTAACAAGTAATAATTTAAAAAGAAAAGAATTTTCCACCAATTTCACTTTTTAATTCTCCAAGATATGTATAGCTGTCAACTATATCTCAAAATGTTTTCAAAATTTTATATCCGAGAATGACATAAAAAAATTAAAAACCGAAAATTCGTATTTTTTCTTATATCTAGCAAAATAATCAGGCTGTTGACCTGAGATTTTGGGAAAATGACTTTCAAAATAACACTAAACATGCTCTCTATTCAAAATTGAATTAAGCTGGTGGCAATTATGCAATAGAGGCTAATTTCCTCCCATGAGCATGTCTATGCCATCTATACTAATGAACAACGTTCAGATGGATATTGAATCATTATAATTAATATATATTAAATCAGAAGTGATAAGTTTGAATTGAGGGAATGGTAATAGTGCTATGATACAACGAGAGGGAAGAAAGGGAGAAGAAATGGGAATGTCCCATGAAGAAAGAAAGATGGGGGGGATCTTGTTTTTCGCAAATTTTTCTTGGATTGCACATAATTTGAAAAGTACTATATGTGCAAGTTTTCTTGATTTTTCACAGCGGGGTGCATGGGGAGAATCTCTAGCCATGCTTAAAGGGGTGTAGTGGCTGTTGGTATGAACTTATCGCGACAAAGCATGACAAATACTGCAATAATTTTGAAGGAATGAGGGGAATGTTGACAGAATTGTAAATTTGTACCTGCTACTCTGAATAAGACCTAAGTATCTCAATGGGATATATTATTCATTGCTGGACAAGAACTAGGAATCTTGAATCAAGTATCAAGAATACTTGTGCGAGCAATAGTCTCAAATGGAAGTATGGCAGTTCAACTATTCAGTTACACATTAAAATAAATATTACAAATAATAAATAAACAAGACCTGTTATCCCTAACCACTGGGTCCTAAAATACGGTATAAATGTTTTATACACAAAATGATAATGCAAACTCTTTAAAAGAAAGTATTATTTTGAAGCACATAAACCTCAAATAATATTGACAGATGATGTACTTAATTATAATCCGAACCAAAGAATATTAGGAATGTATGGTACTTAAGAAAACTAGAACAGCTCATACTTTTTCAAGTTAATGATAATAGTTTTGTAATATTATAATTGGAACTTGAAAAACTCTAACCAAACAGAATCCAAAAAAAAAGAAAAACACCTCATTAAAATGTTTTTGCATTTTCAAAGGTTTTCAGAAAATGACTTTCTGCCATTCAATTGAGTGTTTTGTACTCTATTGTTACAAAAAATTAAAATCAAAAACAAAAATATTTACTTACACTGGAATTATAATCTGAGAATCACTTGTACTACCTCTCAGCCATCGTTGCATTATACATATAACCCTGTTGTTTACTGAGTTACAATATATACATAATGTCATTGTGTCCCTTCACATTTCAACTTGAAATTGCATGAAAACTAATACTTTTAAAAAAGAAATATCTAGCTTGAATATTAAAGATGTTAAAAGACTGAAAAAATTGAACCTTATCAATTTTTAAAATTTCATAAATTTTTATTAAAAAAGAAGATTTGAGTATGAAGTATGAGTATGAGATAATGAGGTACATTATTAAGAGTACTTTACATTAATTGGGCAAAAACAGTAAAGGAAAAATATTTGAAGCCAGTTTTCAAGAACATTTTCTGCATTTTGTATTTTTATTAGTCCCTATTTCAACCAAAATTAAACAAAAAATAGAATTTTCAAAAAATTCTATTATACTATTTAAAGCCTAATTTGAAGAACAGATGTAATTACGAAAAAATCTTGATTTTCAATAATGTAGTTTTGAATGGGTTGAAAAAATTTTAAATATGTACAATGTCTTAAAAACTTTTCAATGAAATGAATTTGCAACATTTTTATTAATGATGTCTATTCAAAAAAACATTTGGAGTCATTTTTTGAGAAAATTTTGAAAATCTATCATCTTTATGTAAAGTAGCAATACAAATTAAAATATCCGTTTCAAATTTAAAGAGCCTTGAGATCAGGTAGATTGATTGGGGAATATCAATTTTGGTGAAAATTCTATATCTAGTTTATGTGCAAGTGTTTTTCAAAGACAGATGGACAGGCCATAAACCAATTATTCAATATCAAGGACCAGAAAAATGTGGATGTCGTCTACATTATTTATTCAAGAATGTAATTTATTGTGTATAGGAGCAAGAAAAATCCACTCTTTTGGTATCAAGAACCCAAGAAACTAAAAAAATTAGCACTTTTTCCTCCAGCATTACAATACTTTGTTAATACTACAAAGTAGCATGGAAGAAAGAGAGCTACATAATCTTTCCTCTATGGTAGTATTGAGAAAGTTTAAAAAATTTATGCAAGTCTTGAATCAAAACTTCAACAAAAAAGACCTTGAGGGTTTCAATATCTTAAAAGCTGGATTATGTCCAAGTTGGGGAAGAGAAGCTACTATGCCTAGATAGCTATAAATGACAATTTTAAGAACTAAGCTTTTTTTATAAATGTGGTTAAGAGGTGACATAAGTACCACTTGCATAAAGAAATTAGAAGTGATACAAAATGGGCCTTTCTTACTATGCCCTGGGTTTCCCCTGAGTACTCTAAAAATGATGATCTCATGAAAACCCTTGAAATACTGTTGTGTGAAATACAATTATTAATTCGCAAACACAAATTAAATATTTAATCATCCTAACTCTTCCTAAAAGCCACCCATCCCATCTTCTCCTTTCCTCAGATAAATTCAGAGTTTTATGTCAAACACATTGGGGGGAAAAAAAGAAAAGAAAAGAAAAGAAGAAGAAGAAGAAGAAGAAGAAGAAAAAAAGAAAGAAAAAAAAAGAATCCTGTTCCTACACCAAAACCACTTGTAATAAATTATGTTTTTGAATGGAACTGGATTGATTTAAAGAATAAGATGAGATACTAAAGAGAAAAAAAAGGTATGATAGAGGCCATGAGATTCAAATTAAAAATTATTCATCAAATGGAATATTTAAGCAATATAGAAGCTTAGGAAGAAGATAAAGAATGTTCACACAGGAAAAAGAAAATCTTTTAAATTTTAGGTCTTCTTGTAGAAAAACAAAATTGAATTAGAGTAAATTATAAAATAGAATATATAGTGATGAATTTCAAAGAGTATAATAATTAAATTATACAAATTAATTACGAAAGAAATGAGATAATGTGTATGCAACATGACATTACATTTGTTTATTTATTTAATACTTTTTTGTTTTACTTATAGGCTATATTTGTCATAGATTTAATTTGTGATGTTCCTAATTATTTTTTTTGTACGTGCATGAATATTAACAAGATTATCTTGTCAGATATATGATGTTGTTAATGATGATATTTTGAAATGTAATTCAACACTGCCTTTGCTTAAATTTTTTGCACTTTATTGCTACATGTTTATACATTGAACTGCACTTCACTCCTGAGCTCCATCTGCACTCTGAACCACAAAGACACTCGCCACAGAGGGCGCTGTTGGATCAGTTTTTACAGTCTTACCAACATAAAGCAAAAAATGCTCTTTGATTACTAACATAGTCTGGCCCTCCTTGAAAGGTGCGCTTTCAAAAAAAAAAAAAAAAAAAAAAAATCCTTTAAAATGATTTTATACAATGATTTAATATTCGTCGTGAGTACAATCTTAATCGTCAATTGGCAGCAGACACAGCCTTTTGACGCTCCTTGTGAAGACACCTTCAAGAGTTTTCACTGTGACTACTCGAATTTCACCGTCTTGTCCGGGATGTAGTTTGATTACTCGCCCTCGTGACCACCTCAAAGGCGGTACTCCTTCAATAAGAAGAACCAAATTGCCTAACTCGACGCGTTGATCTGTCGTATTCCATTTCGTTCTTCGCTGCAGCTCCTGCAGATACTCTCGCTGCCATCGCTGCCATCACTGCCACAGGATCTGACGAACCTTTTTCAGGTGCTGCCACCTTGACAAATGATTGTCGGGTTCTTGGATATGACTTGACTGTATGGGTTGAACTAGTGAGTCGCCAATTAGGAAATGGGCGGGGGTGAGGACACTCAAATCATTAGGATCGCTAGTGAGTGGGGTCAGGGGTCGCGAATTCAGGATTGCCTCAATGTCGCAAAGCAAAGTAGATAGTTCTTCGAAGGTGAATATGCGTCCCTGAGACACTGTGTACAAATGTCGCTTCATTATTTTTACCACCGCCTCCCACAATCCTCCAAAATGTGGCGATCGAGGAGGAATGAATTTCCAGGATATATGTTGCTCTGCTAAGTGCGAAGCGATGTCTGATGACTCCCTCGTGAGGAATGAATTCAGCTCCTTTAACGCATTCGCAGCGCCAACGAAATTTCTTCCATTGTCAGAAAACATTGCGAGCAGATTCCTCTACGTGCGGTAAATCGCTGTAAGGCTGCCAAAAAGGCTTCAGAGGTTAGGTCCGAGACAAGCTCTAGGTGCACAGCCTTTGTGCTGAAACAAGTGAAAACTGCTACGTAGCATTTGAAAATCTGAAGCCTGCCTCTCCGCTTACTCTCTCGAAGTTGAAACGGGCCGGCGTAATCCACCCCTGTTACAGTAAAAGGTCTGGTGACCTTAGTGACCCTTTCTTTTGGTAAATCGCCCATACGAACTTCCGGAATGGAAGGGTTGAACCGAAAACAGTTCAAACATCTTCGAACAATTTTCTGAGCTTCTCTTCGACCAGCAATCGGCCAATACCTCTGACGAATGGCATGCAAAAGTTGCTCCGGTGGACAATGGTGCAGTCGAACGTGCTCTCTTCTCATAATTGATGTTGTGATATGATGGTTGGCTGGCAAAATTATAGGATATTTCTGCTCTTCCGTGAGCGATGAATATTTCAGTCTTCCGCCTACTCGTATCAATCCGTCTTCATCGACGAAGGCATCGAGTGATTTTAGTGGACTGCCCTTAGGTTGCTTTTCTTTCTTTATCAAGTTCTTTCGAAATGAGGATAATGCTTCCATCTGAGTCCATCGAATGATGCTAGTTTCTGCTTGACGCAGTTCCTCGGGCTTCAAGTAGCCAGTCATTGTTTCTTTCGGTGCCATCTTTCCAGTCTTCACATGTATTCTGGATTGGATATTTCCAAGATACCTATGCCAGTAAGCAATCAACCGACGTAACTTTGAAAAGAAGGAATATTTATGCAAAATCCGGGAAGTATTCGTTATGGTTAGGGTCGTCTTTAAATTCTTCAGCTCTGGCAGATCGGTTTCTGGTTCCATTGAAGAACTTGGACGTGGTGTTGCTGTAGCTAGCCACTCAGGTCCGGACCACCAAAGCTCCTTGTGTTCAATCTCTTCTGGCGAAATTCCACGAGATATAAGGTCTGCTGGGTTGTCTTTCGAAGGGACGTGGTCCCATGTTGCATGCTCAGTTGCATCCTGAATTTTGGTAACTCAATAGAGTTACCAAAATTCAGGATGCAACGTAGGACTTCAGTAGTCGGGGTTCAGTCTTGATCCAACCCAACACTATTGTGCTATCACTCCAAAGGAAGATATTTTTTATTCGGTGTGAGATTGCGTCCATTACCTCTCTCAGAAGTTTTGCGAGAAGAAGTGCTCCTTCTAATTCTAATCGAGGTAAAGATATGGTTCTGTTGGGAGCGACTGCCGATTTTGAACTTATCAATCTGGAGGTAACAACTCCATGATTTTTGCTAACTGCGTAAATGCAAGCTCCAAATGCTTTCTCAGAAGCATCACAGAATCCGTAGACATCGAACCTGAATTCTTGGTTATGTGGATGCACATTTCGAGTGATTGTCAGCTTGTTTAACAGTGCCAATGAAGAGTAATACTCGTCCCAAATGTCGAGCTGCTCCTGGTTGAGTGGTTCGTCCCAGTCGAGTCCATCTACCCATAATCGGTGCATTATAATCTTCCCTGTGATGAGAACTGGACTTATAACACCAAGCGGGTCGAACACTTGAGAAATCTTGGATAAAACATCTCGTTTTGTGATTGCTGGTTTCTGTGAGAAGGTGACTTGAACTTGCAAAGTGTCTCGCTGAGAATCCCAGACAAGTCCCAATGTCTTACAGGCTTCTGCTTTGTCCACTATCATCAAGTCGTGGGCGTTTTGTTGAATTTTTATGTTTTGTAGAATCCGTTTGTCATTGGACCTCCATTTCCGTAGTACCATGTTTCCGCTCTCGAGTAACTGCAACAGCTCTTCTTGCATCTGCATCACAGTGTCTATGGTCTCGCCACCCGTGATACAATCATCCATGTAAAAGTCCTGACGTATCGCCTTTGCTGCTAAAGGATACTGCTGATCGTATACAGTAGCAAGTTCTCGCAGACACTTCATCGCATGAAACGGAGCAGAAACCGTGCCATAAGTAACCGTATTTAATTGATATGTTTTTATGGGCATATGAGCGTCTCTTCTCCACAAAATCTGTTGCAGTGATCTGTCTTCAGGATGTACTGTAATCTGCCTGAACATCTTCTCGATGTCTGCTGTGATGACATATTTGTGAGTACGAAATCGAATCATGATATGGACTAACTCCGCTTGCAAATTTGGACCAGTCATTAATTTATTGTTCAATGACTTTCCGTTTGTGGTTGCCGCAGACGCATCAAACACTACTCTCAGCTTCGTGCTGCTGCTGTCCGGACGTAAAACTGCGTGATGAGGTATGAAATAAGACTCTCCTGTTTCCAGTGGTGTGTCTTCGATAAGCGACATGTGACCGAGCTCCTCATATGTGTCCATAAACTCGCAATATGCTTGTTTTAGAGTTGGCTGTCTGATAAATCTTCGCTCGAGTCCTTCAAGTCTCCTCTTGGCTTGTTCTTTGGATTCACCCAGAACAACCTCAGGTCGTGTTGGCAACCTGACAATGAATCTACCTGTTGAATCTCTGATTGTGGTATCTGCAAACAGTTTCTCACAAAGTTGTTCTTCCTTTGTCTGATATTTTATTTCTGGTATAGCCTCTTGTTTCCAGAACCTTTCTAGTTGCTGTGACAATTGATAATTGGTGACTGTCAGACACGTGGCTTTTCCATTTCCTTTACTCTGTACTTCACCTCCAAGAATCCACCATAGTTGCGTGTTTTGTAGAGCTGGCTGACCATCGATGTGATTCTTAGGTTCGCCAACAACGATTTTCCAGTAAAGGCCTGCTCCAAGCAGTAAGTCAATACCTCCTGGCTTGCAGATGGGTCTGCAAGATTGATATGACTTGGCACAAGTACTTCGTCCACGTTGACCTTTGATTGAGGTAATTGTTCCGTTATCGAAGGTACAACAAGACATTCCAATTCTACCTCGAACTGGTTCTGCATTGAGGAAATGCGTATTTGGTCGACTCCTTTCGCTTCCCCTTGGACACACTGAACTCCGCTGAACTGTAGCTTCTGATTTGTGTGTTTTAATTTAAGCCTTTTGCTTAAATTTGTTGTCATTAAATTTAACTGTGCTCCTGGGTCCAATAACGCTCGACATTTGACTTTCTTCCCTTGATTGTCTTCTGCGTAGATGAGTGCGGTCGAAAGTAAAATTTGAGATTTTGTCTTTCTGGCCAAAGCTACATTTAGTCGTTGGGATGCTGGAGTGCTCCCAGAGTTTTGTACTTGGGGAGTTGTCTCTGAAACTGCTGGTTTCTCCGCGTTGCTCAAAGTATAACCATCTTTGTGAAGTAAAGTGTTGTGTGGCATGTCGCACTTCCTACATTTTGATGATCGACAATCCTTAGAAAAATGCCCATACTTCAAACAGTTTACACAACATTTCTTTTCCATAAGTAGTTTTCTTCTGTTATCTGGCGATAGCTTCAATAACTCCTCGCAGTTGAAAGGAAGATGATTTCCATTTCCACACAAAATGCAGTTGGACGATGTATTTATCAGGACTAGCCTTTTATTTTGCGCTCTATTCTTTTGATAGGATGTCTTCAAATTTGTAGATTTGGGACTGTTTTGTCGTAGTAACATCAATGACTGACATCTCTCTGCCAGAAACTTTGTGAAATCAGTTAACGTTGGCATATTTTCTGGTGTACGATTCTTGTTTCTCTCTTGCCAATCGCGTTGCTCCGCATAGTCGAGCTTCTTCTTAGCTAAATGTATTATTAATGAGTCCCAGTAATCTACAGGCTGATTCAGAGATTTCAAGGCTGATATGTTTGTCTGAATGTGCCAGTTCAATTTTCTCATCGAATCGACCTTGTTGTCTTTGCTAATTTCGGGAAACTTCAAGAGTTCTTCCATGTGTGTCTCAATTATCATTATCTGGTTGTCATATGTGGCTTTTAGAAGATTCCAAGCATTTATGTAATTTTCATTGCTGATTGTGAATCCTTCGATTACATTTAGTGCTTCTCCTTTCAATACTCCAACGAGGTACTGATGTTTTTGAACATTGGGTATACTTTTCTCGTTGTGAATTGTGGTTTCAAAACTGTTTTTGAAGAACAACCATTTTCCATAATCACCGCTGAATTCTGGAAGTTTTATTTCTGGTAGCTTCGGAGCATTCCTATTGGCTGAATTAACTTGAGGATTATTTTGATTTTGAAGATTGGGTTGATTGTCAGTAGCAGGTTTTTGCTTCGTTGCCAAATCGATGATGGTGTAAAGCTTCGTAGTTACTTCGAAGTACTGCTTTTCAAATGAAGCACGTTCACTCTCGCATTCCAAGTCAAATGCCGCTATTGCACCTTCATCTTCGGGTGTATATTCTTCGATCTCCTGCTGAATATCTTCGAAGTTCTTCCATGATTCTCCAATCTTCTCTAACTTCACTTTTGCTTCGGCCGCTGTAGAGGCTTCGGTGATAGAATTGGCTGTTCTGGTCAGGAAACCTTTTACTCGTGCACGACTTTGCTTCAATTTGGCTAATTGCGACATCCTGAATTGCGAATGGGTTTGGAACGTTATGGGTTAATAGTTTTCGGTATTGATGAAAACAATATTTAAAAAATGAGTCAATGTTTTCAGTTTGATTGATACAATATTCGAAAACTATTAGCGTCAATGTTTTTGACTTGAACAATATATGTATATTTGAAATTTGAGCCAATGTTTTTGACTTGAACAATATATGTATATTTGAAATTTGAGTCAATGTTTTTGACTTGAACAATATATGTATATTTGAAATTTGAGTCAATGTTTTTGACTTGAACAATATACGTATTTTACATTTGCGTCAATGTTTTTGACTTGAACAATATGCGAATGTGAAGGGTCACTTGAATATTTTTTTTAACTTTACTTAGGTTAGGATGGACTTAGGAATTCGAAAGAATGATTTTCTGGCGACTCACTAACCTGAACTTCTGTCGATGTTCTCTGCCACGCCGCTGTCCGATGTCCGACCGATGCGTTGTCGATGTTGAGATATCACAAATAGACGTTTGTAGACCGCTTCTGGAACTTTGTGGAACCTTGTGTGACGCTGCTTGTACTGGCGTCTTTGTTGCTCTTGCTGATGTCTTCGTTTTTGACTGTTGTTTGACGCTGCTTGCAATGGCGTCTCTGTTCGCGTTTTTGTTCGCGACTTGATGTTTTGACTTTTATGTAATGTTCAATACTCTCAGGCGTCGAGAGTCCCGCTGTTGGGCGCCAAAATGTGAATGACGATGTTTTGAAATGTAATTCAACACTGCCTTTGCTTAAATTTTTTGCACTTTATTGCTACATGTTTATACATTGAACTGCACTTCACTCCTGAGCTCCATCTGCACTCTGAACCACAAAGACACTCGCCACAGAGGGCGCTGTTGGATCAGTTTTTACAGTCTTACCAACATAAAGCAAAAAATGCTCTTTGATTACTAACAGATGTTCAGGTACGATATGTGATGTTCAGTATAATATATGATGTTCATACAATTGCTCAAATGTAGCAATTAAGGATAAAATTGTATTTAGAAATGACGCCAATTAATTCAATTATCCAATATCAACAAAAACTTATTTTTAACATACACTTAACTACTTTTCGATGTTTTGAAGGTGGAAAATAATACAATACATCCTCAGGAGAAATAAATACAATAAAAGTTACAGAAACATAGGCAAAATAAAACTACTACAAACATTCTGATCAAAGAGAAATTATCAAAATTTTGAGTCTAATATTAAAACATTAAATTACATACATTAGTTCTTATAACCACTCTTACCTTAAAATGTTGAGAATAATAATTCCTTCAACCTGAGGAAGCTCCACAAGTTTACCATCAACCTCCAAACGTATTTCTTTGTGCAGATCCTTGCACATTTTGCGGCCTACCATTTTCCGTAATCCCATTTTTACATACACTCCCTTGTTGTGTAGCCTAGCAAAACAACACATAAGGAAAAGTTTAAATTATACAATTAATTTTTAGTTCAAATAAACTATAATTTTTATTTTTCATGAATGAATTGGATATAATATTGTATAGCTTTAACATAATAAGAAATTGGTAATGAACAATAAGTAGCATCTTATAAATATGGAAATTTTAATTGAAGACAACGGGTGCTAATTTAGAATATAAACTGGATTAAATAAACTAGGTACCGTACTAATGAAAATTATGGGTTTTAGATTAGGTTAGTAATTTTTATTACTACATTATACAAATATTCTACCTTAATATATTTTACAAAGATAATTTAAACCACCATTCAAAATTAACATTGAGACTAAAATGAAACTTTCAATTATTTTTCAGCAAAGAAAATGTACCATGTAACAAAGATAAAATAGATATAAATTACTCTATAATACTTGTGTGTATGTGTTTATACGCAGAAATGATTTTTACCCTAAATTGAGGAAAGTAAATAACAGAATATTATAAATAAGTATTTGTTGGAAGCATAAGGGCAATGAGTGTGTAAAAAAAAATTAAATTTTTTTTTTATACATCAGTAAACATGTGCTTAGCTAAGTAGCATGCAACCATCTAAAATGCTTTAAGAGTGCGTCCATAGCAATGGCTGTTATAATGGCTGTTCGAAAGTTCATTAAAAGCAGTTTAGGGCTTAGATTTTAACGGTACTTATAAATATTTGGATAAGCATCCCACTTGTCCCGTGTCCCATTTTCTCCCCATGTCCTGTAAGTCCCATTTGTCCCCCTTATACATTTGCCCCGCTGGCAAAATTTGGTCTCCTTGTGCCAATTTTTCCCGAGGTCCATCTTGTCCCATTTGCCTCATGTCCGGATTTTGTTGCCTTGCCTCATTTTGTTCTCCCTATGTTATGCTGCTCCTCTGTCCCATTGTCCTTTGTTATCCCATTTGTCCCCATTGTCTAACTTATCCCCCTTTCTCCATTTTGTTCCTTTTCTCCCCTTTTCCAATTTAGTCCATCGAGAGTAATGACAATTCTTAACTCATGAAAGTGTTAAATGTTTATTTTATTCAAAATAAACATTTAACACTTTCATGAGTTCATACTAGAAATAACAAAAAATATTGAATGTTACACATCCTATATCATGTGACATACCAGAAATCCCCGCAAGGCATTTAATAAAGGGAAATATGCATAGAACTACTTTAGAACTGGATGCATAGAAATAGTCTAGACCAACGAATACACTTCGTCAGGACAACGTGTCAATAAATTTTGTGTTCCATGCTTGATGGTCTGAACGCTATATTCTTGTGCAAAGCATGGCCCCGGGACATTAATTTAAATAAATGACAAGACGGCGTTGGAAATCAAGGTTCCACAATTATTTAGGATGGATTAGTCTCTCTCTTGGCAGCAACTGAAGTGGACGGTACTCATTTTGCAGACTTAGGCTGAGTAACATTTTAATGTTAGAAACTGGGAAACTTACGTAATTGTGTGATTTGTTTATGTGTAGTAATGTCATTTGTAATTTGAGGGAATCATTTTTAACATGTGTTGTAATTTGTGATTTTGGGGATTCATGTAAAATAGACTTCATACATGGGGAATTAGTGTAGAATAGACTCATAACTGGACATATTGTTATAAGTTATGTAAAATGACAGGCAGTCGCGAATAGGCATTTCATCCGAGGCTCAGGAAGGGAAAGTTGCGTTCGCGGACTGCATTAATTGAATAGATCGGATGATAGAATATTATTCTCAAAATATCATTTTCGGGAAACATCAAAAATTCTCCCGCTGCCAGAACTTACGACGATAGCAGGAGCACCACAGGACATCCCACCGAAGGCATCCGGATGGAAGACATCTTGAAGACCAGCGTATTAAAGTAAGATAGTTTTAGTTTTAGTAGAAGATATTTCCGTAAGCTTATGAATAATTATACAAGAAATATCTTATGGAATTTGTGAATGTACAAATTAAGATAGTTCAAATCATGAATGAGCTCAAGACCAAAAAATTTAAATCTGTAGAATAAATATTAATTCTTTATTATCAAACAAAGTAAAAAGGCTGATAATTTGTAAAAGTTGCCATCAAATTTTTAATATTAGGGTAATACAGCAGAACTTTCAGGAATTGCAACTCTGTAGAGTTGCAGAGACATATAATAGTAAAATAAGAAGGTTAAGTATTATTTGTTGAACCCAGGTTTGTTCAGTCAATGTAATGTTTGAAATAGCAAAGTTAATTAATATTGTAATAAATGTAATATTAACCGGGCAACATAAATAGTCAAATTAAATGGTTAAAATTGTAAACCATCTCAAATGGCTGCCCAACCTGGGTCAGAATAAAATAAATAATTAGCTGAAGTTCTGAAGTTAGTTAAAATAAACCATCAGAATTAGTCTGTAAAGACTCGGATGGATATTGCACTTCGCTCACAACCACCAGACTGTTAGAATACCCAAATATGCTTTCAGTTTGACAACTGATAACTATTATTTCCATGAAAAAATTATTATTTTCAGAGATATTTGGCTATTTGGAATCAGTAAAAAGGCAGTCTTGCTTTACTCCAATCATTCAATTGATGTTACCACATCTATCTTAATCCTTATTCACTGATTTTTGTCAGCAAGATTGCCACAGGCTGGTACTTAAATAATGTCAGAATAATAAGCCAAATAATTATAAAAATTAATATGTATTAACATCAAGAACAATTTTGTAAATACTCTGACATAAAACAAAATAATCTATCTAAATACATACAAAAGTAATCGACTCTTCAATTGATTCTTCAATACTGCCCCCAATATTATACAATTTTAATAATATTTAAAGGGTTGATAAAATTCTAATAAGTTTCTTTATAAAGTTGTCTTATTGCTGACTCTTTGTTGATCCATTGATATTTATTTGATGTCAATCTTCTTTTCGTTAACTAGTTCTCAACCATCATTATATCTGGTTCCTATGTTTTGAAGTTTGATAAAAGCAAATTCTACTAATGTATTTAATTGCACTCTGATTATCAATCTGAAGAATTGAAATTTTATTTTTGTCCATAGCTCCAATTTGTTTCAATAATTGATCTAGCCAATCTAATGATCTTGAAGCATCACTTGCAGCAATATATTCAGTTTTTGTTGAAGAAAGTGCAACACATCATTTTAGTTTACTTTTCCAAACAATTGGACTTCCATTCACCTTCAACAAAATTCGTCACAGATTTTTGAGTACGTTTATCTCCTGCATGATCAGCATCTTCAAGAATTAAATTTTAAAAAAAAATTGAATATCTCATTCAAAGTTACTTAAGATATCAATAACTTTTCAATAATGCAAAATGAGCTTGTGCTGGAGAATTCTGAGATCTTGAAGCAACATTTACATGATGCAATAAATGAGGTCTTGTTCCTAAAGTCAAATAAATTAGACCTCAACGGTCTCAATATAATTTAACATTATTAAATGAAAGTGATTCTCCGGGCTTCCTGGTTCAGTTGCCAGTGATAATGGTTTTCCATCTAACATTCCATACTCTTCCAAAATTCTTGTTGCATATGCAGTTTGATTTACATAAACGCAATCATTAATTCGTAATCCAAGATATGAACAATCTATAGTTCTCTCAAAATGATTTGATAACTTCTGTATACACATCTTTAAGAACTCATCAAAACCAAAAATTAATCCATCATCTACATGAAACAATAAAATTATTTTATCATTTACATCCATCCATTGATCTGCATTGCCTGACATTCATACCAACTTCTAGATAACTGTTTTAAACCACACAAGCTCTTTAATATTTTACACACTTTTCCTCAACAATCTTCATATTCTTCTGGATGTTTCATTTATATTTCTTCTTGTAATTCACCATTGAGAAAAGTAGTTTTTAAATTAAGCTGTCTGCATGCCAACCATTTTGAACTGTTTAACTCAAAAGTGCCCTTACTGTCTTAAATCTTGCTACAGGACTGAAGGATTTGGACTTTGTGACTATATACCTATGCAACAAATTGTGCTTTAAGACAAATCACTTCTTTATTTGAACCAAGTTTTGTATTATACACCTATCTACTTTATCTGACATTATTTTGCAAATCTACTAATTTCAAGTTTCATTCTTCTTCAATGAAGTTTAATACTTCATCCACAACTACTTTTCATTTCTCTGCATCTTCAGATTGTAGAGCTTCTTGATAATTTGTTGGTATATTTTGTAGTGGTATGATCCTTGGTATAGTCTTCGAATCATTACCAACATGCGATGGTGCTTGTACTTTCCTTGGATCCTCTGGAACATCTTTAACAACATTTTCTGCATTTTCAAAATTGTCATCTTCAATCTGTTCATCAGCAATTTCATTTTCTTCTTTCATCACTAATTTCCACATCATCATCATCAATATTTCTTTGTTCATTTTCATCTTCTCTATTACAATCTAAACTTTCTGTACGAATTCATTTTCTTTTGTATTTCTTGTTGTCACTTTTTATCATTGAATATCTTTACATACATATACAGCTCTCTCCTCTAGAGAGTAAATATAGTTTTCACCCAACCATATATTTTCTCATAGATTTACCATCAAATTTATTCCTCTTGTGAAGAATTGTGAAGAATTCTGTACCAAAAATAATTAATTTTTCAATTCTTTTGTAAAAATATTCGTTTTGAAGCTTCTTTGGAGCAGATCTATTTAACATATAAGTTGCAGTCTTAATAGATTTTTCCCACAATGATTTTAGAATGTATGGAGTAGAATAGAAACTTGAACACAGCCATTTTATACAAAATTTTATTTTCCCTGTCAGCAACTCCATTCTGCCTCCAAACTGTTCAGATGTATAAGGATATGTTACTGAATGCTTCAAACCAATAGATTCAGTATAATCTTGTATGTATATGAAGAATCATTCAACAAATCTTGTATTTTGTTATTAAATTCAGTTCTTCTATCTGTACAAAGTTCTTTTACAATAATTGTGGTGTTTTTTGTTTTTATCATTACAATAAATATAAGTAATTATTCTTAAAATTCATTCTTTTGACATTAAAGACAACTTAACTTCATTCTTTGGATGTTGACATTCCTTTTACAGACATTTCCTTTTCTTTTAATAACATGAAATTCGAAAACTATCATTGAAAACTACCAAACAGAACCATGTAAATGTTCTCCATTGAACATCAGAATAAATCATTTCTCCCAGTTTCATAGGTTTATGAATCTCGCCAAATATCAATTGATGATGTTTACCATGAAAATGTCGTTTACAAAATTGACTTTAAGTACATGTTTCTATTCCTTGATTTATTAAAAAATTGTGTGATGTATCGTTTATCATGATTACCAAATTTTTGCCAAACCAATGCCAAACCTGAAGTTCTTGAACACCTTCAGCCATTATACAACTTCTTTCTTTACTAAAAACTTTGACAATCAATTGATATAATTCATTTTTAACATCAGATACAGCAAGAGAAATTGGATTATCATGTCTAAAAAATATCCAAGATTTACAATCATTAAGAATTACTTAATCAATACCTTTCTGTGCACCTTTTTTCTGCAGAATATAATTTACAGCTTCCGTCTGGACAGTACCAAACATCTTCAAAATATTGTTTTATCCATTTGTGTCCATGAAGTACTAAAACATCAATTCTTCCTGATCTAAGAGCTTTAATTTGTACACCATTCTTAGCACTATATACTTCCTTTGGCATATTAAATGTTTGATATTCATATCAATCTTGTCCATTTCTCACATGATGAGTTGCTCCACTACCAACATACTACTTATCATATTTCACTTCTTCACAAGAAAAATTATAATTGCTCATATCTATATTTTTTTCTTAATTGCAGGTATATTAATGTCAATTGATTGAGAAGTCATCAGTATTGCTAAATCTTTTCCCTTATTTTTATTTATACATTCATTTGATCGATCCTTTACTTACACATTCAAAACAAATTAAACCTGTTCTATAAAATTTTGATTAATGACCTACTTTACCGCAAGAAAAACATTTCCTGTCATAATCTCTTTTTGAATTAATGAACCTAAATTGATTAGACTTTGAAATGTCATTATTTTGCAAAAACCTAATACTTTTTTGTTGCTGTTAACCCCTAACAGAATTTACCTTTAACTTTGATAACATACCAATCGCAGCAGATACATCATCTCTATTTGTTATATGTAATTCATAGTTAAAGCATCATTATGGCAATTTATGCCATGTTTTGTCATCATCAGGTAAATCATGTCATGTAACATAAATATAGCCAAAAGTTTGCAAAAATCATGCACATAAGTCACCATTAGAACTCGGTTATTTAGTACAGAAAATCTTGTCTGTATTTTGTCAAACTTAGTTAAGTGTCCCTGAACTCTATGAGAAGATTCCCATGCTGTGAACTTTGTGTCTTAATAAATCAATATTGTCTGCAGATTGTGTGTTGTATATTGCACGTCTCCCAATATTGTCCCATACATTTTGACCATACAATTAATGTTTTTGTATCAAATTATCCTTTTCTTGGCCCTATCATTTTATACTCATTACTGATGCAAGAAAGTATATGCTGTTGTAGCACCACTAGTTTAAAATATAATTGAAGAAATATATTTTTAATCTATCATAAGTGTCTGGGATTTTCTGAAAAAATATATTTCTTCAATTATATTCAAAGCTAGTGGTGCTTCAACAGTACTTTCTTACATCTGTAACGATTATGTAACTACAAGCCATTACTTCTAAAATTTAGATCGTTGAGTTATGATCATTACCAATAATAGAGCATTAGGCTTGGAAATTTAATTCATTTAAAGGTATACCTCAACCCTAAACATGGTTTCATGCACCCAAAAACAGCCCAACAATGAGAAGTTATTCTGAAAATTTTAAACTGCCATGTCACAAAGTTTTCATTACTGTATTGCAATGTGATAACTTCTGAAAGTTGCTAGCAAAAGACATGTGGGAAATCTGGATTGGCAAATTTACAAATAATTACTCATATTTTTGAAAACTTGTACCTGACATTTTAAAAGAACTGATTTGCTAGAACAGATTTCATTTAACTCAAAAATGTCAATTATCAACATTGTACTTTTACAATTTTGTTTTTGCAATTTTCAAAAACAGAGTTTGCTGAAAATGAGACCAGCACCATTTTCTTTACCATTCTTTGCTACATACAAGGAGATAAAGTGAAGAAAAAATTTGGAGCTGTTTATGAGGTTTAAAAGTTTTAAAATTGCCTCTATTTCACACAAACTTATGCAAAAACACTCATATTTTCGAAAACGGTACATGACCTCCTTTCAAGTCCAGTCTTTGAATAACAGATTTTTTCAAAGCAAAAAATTCTTTCGTCAATATTATAGTTGTAAAACTGAACAATTTGGAACTTTGGCAATTTTCAAAAAATCAGGGATTAAGAGGAAAAAATAACCCAAGCCATTTATTAAGAATTCTTTATGCAATTCAAGGCCAAAGTATAACCAAAAATCCTTTGGATCCATTTTTGAGAAAATTTTGAAAATGTTGTTGAGGCTTCATGTAAAGTGCCTCGCAAAATCAAAATATCCATTTCAAAGTCGCAAGGCCTCACTTTTGTTCATATCAATCACGGAATATTAATTTTGGAGAAAATAGTCAATATCATAGTGATTTGCTACGTACAGGAACGTGATTCATTCAATTTTTTTGTTACCAGGTTAAAGATTTTTTTCTGTTGAAAGGTTGCCATTTTTCCTTGCAGCATTACAATACTTTCTCTATATTGCATAAGTAGCATGTGAGAAAGTTAAAAGTATTGTCTGAAAAAATGTAATATTATTAAGAAATAAAATAGTATGATGATTGATTGTTAGTGATTCTGGGCACTGATGTCATTAGTCCATTAAGTAAAGTACATGTTTTTTTCTCAGGAAGTAGCAGTGATCTTCCCCTGCTGGATGGTAAGATCTGGCACCGACCTACCATCGGCTAGTGAGGTTTCCCACAAACAGGTATCTCCCTCTAGCCCCAGCCAGGACAAGCTCTAAGCTCACGACTGATCTCCCGGTATGTGTGGTAGTGTAGTGCTTGTTAGTGGAAGTGTGTAAGTAAGGGGTAAAGATAGGATAAAAGAAGGAGGAAGGAAAATTTGTGTGCAATCCATGACAGCAACTGAATGTGACCTAGCTAACAAAGTAGTGTTGAAAATCCTTCCACTGTCGGTATTTAAACCTAGGACTTCCCGTTCAGAAGTTCTGCTGTGACATCAGTTGGTGAAACCAACTCTTCCACCTCTCTGGTGAAAGTAGTATGTTTTTGATTCTTTATGTATTAATTATTCTTTTATTTAAACAAATATTTTCCTTTTTTCAAGATTTGTTATTAACCCTTCAGTGTGGTATGCCATCTGTAGATGGCAATTTACTTTCTCTTCTTAACATGGTATGCCATACCTGGACGGGTTGGATTTTCCTTTCCATTCACGGTAAGAAATCTCAAGATGGAAGGGACCTTTACTTGTCTTTTCTCTCATTTGCAGTGTACCGTGTACAGACACTGGTCGCTTGGCTGTGCCGTGCACAGCCAAGCAGTGTAATACGGTGAGTTTTCAGTTTCCATTCGTGTGGTTTTTGATACAAATATTTTAATATAGATTAAAGGTTTCTATTTCTTTGTGGCAGTTTTTATATAAACAATTAATTTACAATACATTGTCTTCTATGTACATATCACATGATTGCGATGTGATGACTACAACTGATCAAATTATTTTTTATATAATGACTGCGACTGTCAGACATACTATAAATAAAATGACACAAATTGCCTGTAATTTAATGCAGACATTGTTAAATAAGCGCCGCACTTTATGGATGGGTAATTACTACAACTCCCCATCATTAACTGCGATGTTAAAAAATGGGAACAAGTTGTGTAGGAACAATATGTTTGAATAAAAATATGTTCCTAAAATATGGTGGAAAAAAAAATTGAAGCAAGGTGAGTACATCGCCCAACTTTTGGTCCCCATTTCAGTGTTGAAATGGATGGATAAAACGTCTATTTCTATGATAAGCACCTACCAAGGGAATGAACTCAAAAAAGTCATTACGTTTTCAGAGTTTGGCAGCGCAATGCCCCGAGCTGAGATGCTCCCGCAGCAGGCCTCGCCGGATGTGCTCAGATTGCTACCCACCCTGCAGTGCCGCTGACTGCACCTCTCACTTAAGGCCACCTTGCAATGCTGTCATGTTCACCCTTGGCACCACATTGAAGGGTTAATGATAATTTTGATTTTAGAAAAGTTAATTTAAATTAATAAGCTATTATTATTAATTATGTAATTATTGTATTATTTGTTATTTCTTGCTTCTTCTGCTTCATTAAAAACAGTAATTCTTTTTGCTCTTTTACTTCCCTCATGAAAATCCTGGCTACAGTAACTAATGCTTATATTTTCATACAAACAGTGTTTTCATTGGATATTATAAATTGTGAAGGAATTATTACGGCATGTTAAGTATCATTCTGGAATAAATTATTCTTAGGAAAAGAAATAATGCAAACATAAAGAGGTGATTCAGTATTTTTAGAACTTAACTTGTAATGTATGAAAAATGATCTTCAGCCTTTCAAAGTAGATGCAATTAAGAAACATACTAAAATTAATAGTGAAACACACCTGCTGATGAATTTACTTGGATTTTCTTCCCGAGCATTATGAAAATCCAAACATAGGTCAGCATCTATTCCAATTCCAAAATAATTATTCATAACAAAAATCTGGGTATTATCCTCATTGGTGGATCCAGCTGAAACAAACAAGTATGCACTGTTTGTGAGCAATAAAGTATGTTATTCAATATCTCAACAAGCAACATTTTAAAGACATTTTTAAGCTTTAAGAAATCAGCTGCATGTTATTCAATAAAAAAAAGTACAATAAATTATCAATGTCAACTTCAGTTTAAACTCCTCTTTCCATCTGTGCAAGTGTCCAGGGTGAGACTATTATATTATAGAACCTAAATAGGACTAAATTATGAAGCTTTTAATAATATCAAAATACGCAACTTAAGTACTAAAAATTAATATGAAAAAAACTATAACCCTTACAATTAAAAACATTAAAGTTAAAATATTTTTCATGTTTTATAATAAAATATTTAAAACATTATTGGAAGTCCAAAGCACATATTTAGATCACTTATGCATTTATCTGTCCGTGCATCTGTCATTATTTCTTTGTTCTAAAACATTCTCACAAAAATCTTGTGATAACAATTTTTACTCTTTTAACAAAAAATCAACATCATTCACAATTTACTAATGACTTGTATAAGTTTTATTATGCCATATCTAATCAGAAAGTCAATGAATGAGAAATATTGTTAATATTAGGCTCCAATTTCCAATAGAAAAAGAATTACCTTCATAAAATATCTGAGAAAAAAATCAGAAAGAAAAGTCTTTACAAAATGCTTCTGTCTGCACAAAGGAAAAACAAATAAATCTAGTATTCTTTGTTGATTGAGTGATCCTCAGCCTTGATCTGTTGGTCCTACATTTTAACTGATATTGCTTGAAAGGACAGAAGCAGTGATGAAGTATCTACCGACAAGTTAATCATCTGAACATCCAAAACCATGATATTGGCAACAACAGAAACCATTGAAAATGTCTCCTTTTTGGAAAACGAACAAACAACCTCAATTTCAAGAGTATCTGCAATCAGATATTGTATTTTTGATAGAATTTAAAGTCATAATAAATTTCGACTTCTGAACAAAATGCTTGTTCTCCCCTCAAATTCACTAGTGAATTATGGTAGCCTCTTGTCAGAAACTTTTACGACCCTTTCAGAAAAATATAGAAGAAACAACTATTATATTAGTAGAGAAAGGGAGAAGAAATGACACACCTTGAAACCTGCAACCATAAATAAATAAACATTAAAGATAATACAACACAGATTACCTATCATTTTTGTTATGGAGCACATTAAGAAGAAAACTAACTGTTAAGGTTGCCTATCAGTGAAGAATTGAAAAGAATCATGAATTGCAATCTATATTTGCCCAAACTCTCAAAGCAGTCATTTCATTTGGAATTGTGAAAATTCTATATCCCCCCCAAAAAAGCATGCATATAAAATGTTGTTATCAAATATTGCAATATTGCATGAGAAGTGCTTCACACGGAAATATCATGTCAATGTAATACAAGCAGAATGTGGTTTTGATTGCAAGCTTCGAAAGGAATCTACCCACTACACTAAATTTTCTTCAGTCTCAATCTCTAAAGCATTGAGCAAGCACTGCATACTAGAGACAAACATGCAGTGTATAACCGAAAAGTCAAAATGCACCTGCTTTTCCCCATTAATAATTATTAGCAATAAAAATATTACAAATTAATATAAAATTATTGTAAAATGAACAAGTTGCATTAACATACACTATGTACAAGATGCATTAAATGCAAATGAGGCACTGAACACTGGAGCTATCAAACATCTAATTCTGGAATGTTTCATAATGAGCAATATGTAGAATTTCTCACTTTGCAATTCTAAAATTCTACAACCTTAACACACATTTCCTCTCTTGATAAATATCATCTTAACTTGGAAGACTGAATTTCACATAATCTGTGAAAAGACATCACAACCATTATTAATCTTAAGAAGGCACCTGATGGAAGAGGAGCCAAAGAGAAGTTAGATTTTTGTATCAAAGACACGTACTAAAACATGTCTGAACATAATATAATCATTTATTAATTAAAAATATTTTACCATATTCAATACTTTGAAAATAATTCTATAATTTAGAAATTATCACATTTAACAGAAAAGAGATACACATTTTACAGCATTAAAACATAGTGATAATGGGAGTGTACTATTGAACACATTACACTAACACAACTTTTTAAAGAACAGTGTGTATGCAAAGCTACATTCAACAAAATTTAAACAAAAATTAAAAACTGAGAAAATAATCTCAATACAATATTAAATCGTGGTACTTACTCCCATGATATGTAAGTATTTCTACATATTACTTTCAATATGTACATAACAGCAACCACACATCATATAAGCCAGGAATAAGATAGGAGATTTTCATTAATGGATAATTATGAAGAGAACAGACTTATGAGAATCAAAGTGATAATTTTCTAAAATGGCACATTGTTTTCTACCTTCAAGCACGAAATAAGATTAGTTAGTTTCAGAAAAGGAGAACTATTGAAAACACATGCTATGTAACTACCACAATCATTTCCCTTCATTTTTGCTTGTAAAAGAAAATTCTACATCATAAGCATAAACATGCTTGCTGCACAGTGATTGCTACACCTTTATGTTTTTTAAAGCTCATGAGCAAGTAAAGGAAATTAGATAAATTTTGCTTCAGATATTTTTTCAGGAAGTTTAGTAAGGAATGAAATATGTAATACTATTATCTTAAAAATGATTTCTATTTTGTTTTCTTCTATTAAAAAATACTGACTGTATGATCTGAGGTAGATGTAGCTTTCTCCTGCAGCATGTAAGATATTGAGTAATAATCCAAGCTTTAACTCTTAAAAACTAAAATGATGCATTAAAATAAATGTTCATCCTTCCCAAAGCACTTGGTATTTAATAGAAACAGCATTGTTGTTTTGACAAGTTAATGTATTTCAAGGAACTTTCCTTGACCCTTTTGGGACAACAATATGACTCACAACATAAAGAGGCAACAGGCAGCAGCAAGCAGGCACACTGACAGCAAGTAGGAGAGGATCGGGATCCTTCTAACAGCCACCGGCTCCTGGTTTCAGTATCAACTGCTAGTCCCCTATAACTTTGCTACACAGGACCCCAAATTCATCCTGGGAAACTTAAATCAGAGGATGGGTATGACAAACCAGAGCCTACAGGCGTCTGAAAGAAGAGAGAACACCTGCATGGACGGGCCCCATTGACAGATGGGTTCTGTTACTACTAGTGTATCAGTGTACCTTAACAGACCACACAACAGACAATGGGATCAAAAGTGACCTGCAGGAAGTTAGGTAAAGGGTTAAGAAGACATGACATCAACTGAGTTAGGCACCAATTTTCAGAGCCAAGTATACATACCGCACACCCCCCTCCTCCAACTCCCTCTAGCAGGCAAACCCTTAACTTTCTCTGTCTGAGGATGATCTGCAGAGAAATAACAGCTATTCAGTATATGTGTGTCTAAGATCTTTACACCTTAGCAACCCTCTCAGAGAATGTCAGTAAAAGTGGCTGACACAATTTTATTTGTTAACAAACATATGTAAATTTTACAACAAACAACAGATGATGCCCTTTGTTATAAAATAAAGAGTTAAATAACCATTATGTTAGAAATAAAACTTTCTTCCTGTGTTTCACAATATTCTATGAATAAAAGGAATATTATTATATATTATAATATTATAAAAGGAACCAAACACATAGAGACTGAGTAATATTAATTGTTCCTCGTAAATTAGACCTCTAAGCTGTTTAATACTGTTAAAATATAACTTAATGCCTTCTGTCATACAAATCAAAATCTTCAAGAATATTATTTTTATTTTAAAAAATTAAATCTTCTTTGATAATGTTTTGTAATTCTAAATCATCTTCTTCTCTGGAATTTCAATGAGAATAAAGAAGTGGATAGTCATGAAGTTAAAAGAGTCAGGAAAGAAGCAGCTCTTGCTCAAAAGTTTCAAATCAATAGTCCATCTTCTGGGTACAGAACTCAAAATCAATATGTTATCTTGCTTGAATAAACTGGAATGCACAGAAATAAAAATGGCCATTGCTCAAATCTCAGCCAGATGGACTGCATTCTTTATAATACAATAAATTATTAGTGCAGATTACAATAAAACTGAATATCATAGTTCCCATTTTGAAATTAATTGTATGATAAACATGCTGAAATACAAATAGTAGAATGAATTACAACAAAATTAATGAATGAATGAACATATTGGAACTATCAGTTTTACAAAACGGAACACCATTGACCATGATAAATATATCTAAAATATTTTATTTCAAGTGCATACTGTTGAAAAGTAAAAGAAAACCTTAATATTACATTCTGTAAGAAGTAATCTCTAAAGTCTTGAGAAACATCTAATTCAATACTTTTACACCTACAGTATAAAAGCATTCCAAGCACTAGAAACCTGCATCTTACCTGTGGAATTTACCACAGTCACAGAAGCACCTTTGTCTGGATCCTCAGGATGGAAAACAACTGTCCAACGATCCAAACGAATCTCCTCTGCATCAATAACATCTCTCAGTAAATTCAGAGGATCTTCTCCACCAGTGTAGCCCGGACCCCAACGCAAAACACGAGCCAAGTCATTGCCTGCAAGATGCTCTTATGTAATATATGTATAAAATATTAGTGATAAAATAAATAAAAGTGTAACACTTTGCCATTTCTTTAATACAAATTTCTGAAATTAATAACAAGATTAATATAATGCAAAAAACACTTTTTTTAAAAAAAAATGAAACAACCATTGTAAACAACTTTCAAGTAAAGTTGTTTGTTGATTCCAGAAGGAGGTAATTCACATCTTCACTAGATTAAAATTTTATTTAATTGAATTAAAAGGAAACAACCCAATTGTCATTAAAACAGACTCACAGCTTCAAAGTTAAGACTGTATCATAATTTTGTTTGATAATTTTTCTATATGTAAGTAAGTTGTATGGGTATAATTTCATTAACTAGAACCAAAATTATTTTGAAAGAAAATTGGTGATGTTTCAAAAACATTCAAATCAAATATTCTCAAAAATGTTCCAATCTTTTTTTTGGAGAATTTCTAAATTAAATTAGTGTGAATGCATGACACAGCTAAACTGTTTCTTCTCGTAGTGTTATTACTCAACTACTCTTTTTTTTATGTCTATAACATTATTCAAAGATATAAACTTGTAATGAGAAAGAAATCTCTGACTCTATTATTGGGAGCGTAGAACAGGTTCAAAAATAAATTTAAACTTTTGCAATATTCAAAATTTCAGAGATTCTATATTTAACATATATAGATAACATGATAAACAATTCTTTATTTATAAATGCATTTTCTTCTTTTCAAGCAAAAAGTGTAAAGAAACTGGTGGTGATACAAAATGGCACAGACTTTCTCACACTAGATAGTTTTCTAATGTCTTTGGTCTGGGTTAGCTTTTCGATCTTGCCTCATCTTCTTGCCAGCTGCCATCTATCGCCGCTCAAAGTACATTTTTAATTTCTCATATATGTACTTATTTACAGAGTAATAAACATAGTATATAGAAAGTTACCTATATAATGAAATGCTGAAAATTGATTTTGAGATTGAAACGAAAATACACTTTTGGGATCCCTTGATACCAAAAAAGTGCTTTTCCTCAAAATGTCTGTCTGTCATCTGTGAACAACTCTAGCACCTAAACTACATGTAGAATTTTTAACAAACTGATCGTCCCATTGCCCTGTTGATTTGGCCTCATTCAAAGCTCTGTGATTTTCAAAAACATTCATTAATGTTTGGGGGTACTTTACATGAAGCCCCTGAGACACTTTCATGATTTTCTACAAAGTGGCTTCAATTTTTTTCTTTAAATTTCTTGTGAGAATAGAGTAAGATACACTTAGGTGGCATAGGTTCGATTTTCACTGTTAATTCTAAAGTTTTGAAAATCGCAAAAGATTGCATTTTTTCAGCGTTCTTCTACAACTAAAAAATTGAAGAAACAATTTTGGCTCATTTTTGAGGAAATGGCATTTGAATGATTCTGAAAATGTGGAATTTTGTGCTCATGTTTGTATCACTTTTGAGACATCAACATTAACGATGTGAGAGAGATGTTAAATAAATTAAATTTTTGTAATTTTTGAAAAAACAAAGAAAACCGCAAACTGTCATTTATGTCGTCTTGTACAGCACATTTAGCACTATCACTACTAAAAGTTTAAAGAAAAATGTGGAGCCGTTTTTGAGAAATTCTTGTTTTTGATATTTTTTAATACTGCACATATTTCACCCAATATTGCTCGAAAACTACTAAAACTGTCAACAAAAAAACAACGTACATGGCCTTAATAAAGAATTAATTAAAGCGAACAATTTTTATTTGAAGGCTCAATCTCATCAATTTTGTAATTGTTAAATATCGAAAAAATTTTAATCCTTTAAAATTTCGAAAATTCACAATTAACATTGCAAATCGAACCTATGTCACCTTTTAAAAATATATTTCATTAAATTCTTACAAAATATTTAAAGAAGAAATTTGGAGCCATTTTTGAGAAACTTTTGTCTCAGGGTCTTCATGTATAGTACCATACCCCTCAAATTTAATAAATGTTTTGAAAATCGCAGAGCTTTGAGTGAGAACACATCGACAGGGATTTATTCAGTTTGTAAGAAATACTATGTATAGTTTATGCGCTAGTATTGTTCATACAACAGACGGACGAACGTTTTGAAAAACAACAGACACTTTTTCCTGTATATATAGGCAGGCTCTCAAGTTTTGATTAAATAATCTGGAAATTAATCTAAAACAGCTTAATATTTTTTACTTTCTCGCTACCGCTACCGCGGTAGAGAAAATGGTAACGAAAGTGGTCCTTGTAACAAACATAAATTTATAAAAAAGTCCTCTAACACGTGATGTAGCCATAATCTGTTTTGTGGGTACTTGATACCAAAGAGTCGATTGATGGCAAAACGTCTGTGAACAATGTTAGCGGCTAAACCATTTGGCTGATTTTCTCCAAAATTAATCCCTGTCCATCTGATCGATATCGCGGTCCCTTGAATTTGAAACAGATATTTTGGAACGTGATTTGCTTAAAGCCATTGGGACATTTTCAAAAACAGAAAAAAATGGCTCCATAGTTTTTTATTAAACTTTATTATTGGATAGAGGGAAGAACGTTTAAGAAAATAGCGCAAGTCTCATGTTCGTTGAAAGACCTGACTTTTCAAACATTTTTAAAAAATGAAAAGTTTTACAGCGTCTTCCTAGAACGACAATAATGAAGATAGTTTGTTTTCCTTAATGAAATGTGTTCATCAAAAACAGATTTTCAAATAAGGTCATGTTCAATATTTCAAAAGCATGAGTATTTTTTGTGAAATTTTGTATCAAACATAGGGGATTTTTACTTTTTTCCCTTAAAAATCGAACATTTTTTTACTAGATTAGAGCTTTAGATAGAATGAAGGACGCTTAAGAGAATAGTGCAGGTCTAATGTTCGTTGTAATGCCTGATTTTGCGAAAATTTATTATTATTATTATTCTTTTTTTTTTTTTTTTTTTTTTGGCTGATTATTCTGAGAATTTCGCTGGAACAAATTTAGGAAACAAACAGTCCAAAATGTTTTTAGAAACAGTTCCAAAATGTGGTTTTAGTGAATGCTATAGATTCTCTACAGCATTTGGTTTCAGACCTTTAATGAGATCAACCGCAATTATGGAAAAAATTGAAGTCTCGAAAAGTTTACCGAATCGCTTCTGCCATTATCCTTCAAAACAACGTTCTCTACAAGTTTTCCACATTGCTTTAGTTTTGTCATATTTCATTATTTTTGTCAGTGCTATTACTTTATTTAAAATCCTTTAGTATTTTCGGAAGTATACATGGAAATCGGATGGTACGTTATGATATTTAGAAATAAAGTAACAAGTATGCTTGTTTTCATACTTTGTTCTAATTCCTTGGGTTATCCACGTAGTGCTATTCCATGAAATGTTTAATTTTCTCTTTTTAAGGGGAAAGCACGCGTTAAAATGAAATGTCTTTGAGAAAAATAAATATCTGTTCTTTATGCCAACGCCATTATACATCGCGTCCCATGATTCCGGCAGCAAGTAATTAGTAAACAATTCTATTTTAGTTTTTGTAAATAATTTACTAAATAATATTATTAATGTTCAAGTGTTCAAGTCAACTAAAACATTCCTTATTATTTCATATCAAGTTACGGCTTTCTTAATTATGGTTTGAGTTATTCCTTTAAATTTCTAGTATACGGGGAAATATATGTATGCAGAGAAGTTTATATAATGCTGCGGAAAATCAATTTCGAGATTTTAACGGAAATAAGGTTTTGGGATCTCCTGATACTCTAAAGGTGTTTCTCTCAACACGTCTGTCCATCTATCTATCCGTCTGTAAACTACACCAGCACCTAAACTATTCGAAGAATTATTTATAAAGTGTAATTTCTCAAAAATGACACCACGTTTGCTTTAAATTTCTTGTAAGGATAGTGTGAAATAAACTTATAAAGATGCCACAGGTTCGCTTTTTACAGTTAACTGAATTTTCGAAAAATTGCGAAAGTTTAAATTTTTCGGCGTCTTTGTTGAACTACAATATTGAATAAAGAGATATTTTCTTCAAATCAAATTTGTTTGTTCCTAATTATTTCTGTATTTAAAATCATGTACATTTTTTTGAAAATATTAGTAATTTTTTGCTTAACTTTGAGTGAAATATAGATGCTATTAAAATGTATTAAAACAAGATTTTTTGAAAGATAGCTTAACATTTTTGCTAGTGATAAATGCAATGTGAAACATAAACCCCATTTCCCTGCATACTTTTATTATTTTTTTATTTCACAAATGCAATTTGTTTGAAATATCTCTCAGGTCGTCAATATTTGCATTACCAGCAATTTGTATACATTATTGTACGTTTGATATGAGTGCATGTGCTTCAAATGATGAAGTTTCTTTAAAACTCAAAACTTTTTTAGTGAAAATGAGCTCAAAATTCTGCATTTCCAAGTACGATTGAACATTTTCTCCAAACTTTTCGTGTGAACTTTTTGTACGAATAGTGATAAATTTTAAAGTTATTATTTACATGTTCTGTCTATGGTTATGGTTATTTTCAAATTAACTAATATATATATATATATATATATATATATATATATATATATATATATATATATATATATATATAATATTTATTTTCAAATTAATAATTTGTTTCTGACATTATGCCTGATGGAAATAATTAGTTTCCGAAACGTTATGTATCACGTGTAACATTGATATAAAGCAGTTATATACATTTTTTGTCTTTGAATTACGAGCCAAATAGAGCCTGACTAATAGGATCAATGCACTGTTGAACATGACATAAATGCCAATTTGATGTCTTCTTTTGTTTTTCACAAATTACATCAATGTAATGGTCTAAAGTTCTCTGTAATATTTATTTATAACTAGTGGTACCTGGCAGACGTTGCTCTGCCCGTCATCTTCCTTTCTCTCTCTTCGTTTCCCTCCTCTCTCATCGCCCACTCCCCCAGCAGAAATGTAATAGAATGTTCAAAAGACATTCGGCCTCATACTTTTAGTTTTTAATTACTTAGAACGTTTCATTTAGGAGTTATTTAATGATACAGGTTCAAAAAATTCTGCCGAGAATGATGCGGGTTGCATTTGACGCGCGCGCGGGTGTGTGTGTGCGTGTGCGCGTGCGTGTGCGTGTGCGTGCGCGTGCGCGTGCGCGTGCGCGCGTGTGCGTGCGTGCGTGCGTGCGTGTGTGTGTGTGTGTGTAAATAATATTATAATACTATATATGAATTTTTTCGCGAATCGTCCAAATTTTAGACACAATGTTCGTTTCCGAAACTTCTTCCTATGGAACTCTCAAAATAATCGGTAGACTAAAAAATAATTCGTCCGGTTTAAGTGAATTATCGGATTTTTTGTTAAAGACTTGCGCGCCCGCATTATACACCCGTTAACTCACATATTTAATGTATCCTTTCGCACAGGAATTTTTTCAGATATTTTTAAAAACGGTGCTTACGAGCCAAATAGAGCCTAACTAATAGTGATTAATGCACTGTTGAACATGCACTGCGATATATACTCTCTGCTGCGATTAAGCTTCTATTCAAGAAAGGAAACAAGAATGAAATTCAAAATTATCGGCCAAGTTCTCTTTTATTGGTTCGTTCAAAAATATTAGAGATACTTTTTTTAACGTACAAATGAAAATATTTCTTAGTAAAACACGACGCGTTTTCAGACTGCCAACATGTGTTTCGAAAATCAAAATGTATGGAAACAGACAGATTTTCTTTTCTTAAAGATATCGCCTCATCGATGGATTAAAACGAAGGACCTATTGAAATATTTTTAGATCTTTCAAAAGATGTTGACGTCATGGATCATAATATTCTACTTTCAAAATTACCTTCGTATGGAATTCGTGGTATTGCTCTAGATTGGTTATGTTCGTACCATAAACAACGATCTCAAAGAGTAGATATACCTTACTGAAATAATGGAACATTATGTACACATCTTTCTGATTCTTTGCCAATTGCATGTGGAGCCCCGCATGGATCGATTTTAGGCCATATTCTCTACCTACTATACGTAAACGAGACGCCATAGACGATTAGAAACGAAAGAACAGTTCTCTTTGCGGATGATACGAATATTCTTTGCAATAGAGGAACCGTAAATACTACAATATCAGATATTTCAAATTGGTTCCGTAATAACAAATTAATAGTAAATGAAAATAAAATAGTTTCAATGCAGTTTTCTATTTCAAATAAACAGCTCTGCACTCCACTGAAATTGAACGGTGTCTCAATGACGGATGTTAAGATAACACCATTTTTAGGTTTTTCAATTCAGTCAAATCTTAAATGGAACGTCCATTTAAATGAATTGAAAACTAAATTAAGTTCTTTATGCTACGCTTTCAGAATTCTTTCAAATTTAGTCTGCCTTTATACACCTGGTTGTGTATATTTCGCGAATGTTCATTCCCGCCTGAGATATGGCATAATATTCTGAGGAAATACATCTTAAAGCTCCCAGAATTTTAGATTACAAAAAAGAATTGTACGAATAATTAGCAAATCCCACCCACGTGATTCTTGGAAGCCTCTCTTTATTCTAGGTATTTTACCATTACCTTGTCTCCTAATATATGAATCAATGGTTTTTGTCAAAAATGACTTACTTAAGGACGGGAATATATTTTCAGCAAACGCCGTTGTCTATAACTAAAACACAACGTAGTTATAATATTCATCAGATAACAGTATCAACAGGTCACTATAAAAAATTCACATAATACATGTACATTATTTTACAACACCTTGCCAGATGCCATTAAACGATTAAATTCGATACAAAAGTCCCAAAGAAAAACTTTTCTGCTGCACAACTGTTTCTATACAATTAGAGACTATACCGAGCATCCAAAAGGAAAGTAATATTAATTTTAACAATGACATTTAATGCATTATATATCATTTGAATTGTATAATTCTAAAGAACCTTTAAAAAGTATTGTACTTCAACTTCTGGGTCAATGACCCCCATCTCGATCAGGTTTTCGTCCAGTTTCTCTGATCCTCGAGCAAATTCTGAGATGGCCTCCACACAGTTTTTAATTGTTAGTGACGTAAATAAATAAATAAATAAAACCGGTCTTTGATACGTTCGACATTACATATTGCAGGCAAAACAACGTTTAAAACATTCTGTATTTCATTCGTTAAGAATTGGAATCGGTCTAAGCGAACTAAAACTATAAATAAAAGTCGAAGACTTACTACCTTCCAAAGGTTTTAGAACCGAGAAAACACGAACACCTCTATTTCATATCAGCTCTCATTTACAACTGAACCTCAGAGCTAAGACGGAAAAAGAAAGTTACTAAACTAGTTGTTCAAATTGTTCCTGCTAGAATATTTGCGATGTATGAAAAGATACTAAGGGGGCTCATATTCTATAAATGGCTCATATCACATTTACGTCTATCTATATCTATAATAAATGGAAAATACTCTTTCTTTTTGAGTGTTAAATTTGAGTGTTATGACTCATGATTTTAGGCACAAAACCATTTAATTTCTAAGTAAATAACTTTTAAAAGCAAAATATAATTGAAAGAGCATTTATTAATAATGGATATTTACAATAACGCTGAACATTATCCTTCGTGTTTTATAATACTGAACTAAAGTTAACATCACTTTATTATTATTATTATTATTATTATTATTATTATTATTATTATTATTATTATTATTTCTTCAAGTCTCTCTCTTAGCGAGGTGCCTATAGCAGACACCGGGACCTTTTTTGAATCAAGGTGCTTGCTTCGCTTGCAAACTCGGGTGGTCAGTTATATCAATAAAAACTTCCTAACGATGCATGCAGTACTCAGGAGAACAGCCTTTTGCACTGTTTGAATGTGCCAGTTCTTACGGCCAAGCCTTGCAGACGATGAAATTAGTTCTTCGGAGATCAGTCCATTTGCAGAGATGACCACAGGGACTACTTCAACAGATACTAACCTCCCCATGTCGCTCAGTCGTAGCTAAGGCCTGATATTTTGCTTCTTCTCGGCAACAGAGGCAACTATATTTCGGTCTAAAGGGATAGCTATGTCGACTATAATCCCTCTCCGTGAAGTCTTGACAATCCATATTATGTCAGGTCTGTTGGCTTTGACCCTACGATCAGTGGTGACTGCTACATTCCAAAAGAGCTTCCACCGCCTCGACTCCAAAACTGAATCCGGCTTGAAATTGTAGTATGGAATCTCTATCTGTATATCTCCGACTTTGCAGTCAGGGCCTGATGGACAACCGCAGCAACGTCGTTGTGCCGACTCAGGTATTCTGTTTGCGCCAAAGCAGAACACCCGCCCATGATGTGTTGGAGGGTTTTGCCGGGTTGATTTAAAAGGCGGCAGCGGTCCTCTACACTCATATCCCCAATTACCTTTGGTAATTGCGAGTGGAGGTTACTTCGTCCTGAATAGAAATGACGAACCCTTCTGTCTCAGCAAAGAGGCCAGATTTTGTTAGCCAGAAGACTGACGATCCCATATGCACGGCGTTTCCTTTGAGCTCAGCAGAATACCTGCCGTGCAAACGCTTCTGGGTCCACTCACTCAGTATCTTCTTTCGTGATACATGGTACTTCAGAGTCCGCTTGATTCAGGTTCTGAGGGGTAAATGTGTCCGTGGCACAAATTGCTTCATGCATGCCCGTCGTTTTCTGAAGGAAGTATATGCGAAGATTGTTGATTTGCTTCGCACACAAGTACTCAAAATCCAGAAGACCTCTACCTCCTTCGTTCCGAGGTAAGTATAGTCTTGTCATTGAATTGCTGGGATGGTGCATTCGATACTTGGTAAGAGTGGTCCTAACTTTTCGATTAAGCTCCTGCAATGCAGTTGTTGTCCAGTGAAGAACACCAAATGAATAGACAGCGACAGGTACTGCCCATGTGTTGATAGTTGATATGAGGTTATTTCCATTTAAAAGAGTTTTACAGATTTTTGAGACTATTTGAACAACTTTATTTTTAATATCACATCTCATCTCTGATTCACTTGTGCTCAAAAGTTGGTGCAGGCCTAAATATTTTTAGGTATCCTCTTGCCCAAGTTCTTGGATATTTGTACCACACATCAGGATGAGTTTGTCAGGATTTTCCCTCTTTTCACGTGCACTGCAGCTCATCAATGCCAAACTTCATACTAATAGAGTCGCTAAAGGACTTTTAACAAGTTCAAGCAACGAGGAAAGTTGGTTCTTATCTCTGGCGTACAACTTGAGATCGCCATGTAGAACTGATGATTAATGAGGATATGGGGATTTTTAGTGATTTCATATCCCATCCCTGAATCTCTTAACATTTTGCTGCGAGGGTTTAGAGTTAGCGAGAACCATAAGGGACTAAGACTATCTCCCTACCTCGTTTGATCGTCAGTTCCTTGGTGATATAGCTGCCTCCAGCGAATGAGACTTTTATCTTTGTACGCCAAGTTGCCATGCAGTGTTGGATTAAGTTCACATACTGGTAATTAACTTTGTAGAGGCGAAGGACATACAAAAGACACGAATGAGGTAACGAGTCGAAGGCCTTGGTATAATCAATCCATCCTACAGAAATGTTGCGGTGTCTCTTTTTAACGTGATTGACTACAACACTGCCTACTATCAATAATTCTTTGCAATCTTGAGCACCCCTTCTGCAACCATTTTGCTCTGGTGCCAGAAGATGATTGGCCTTTAGATAGGTATGCAGCATACTGGCTAGCACAGATGTAAACATCTTATATACTGTAGGTAGACATGTGATAGGTCGATAGTTACTCGGAGTCTTAGGATCGCTAGACTTGCTTATCATAAATGTAACTCCTTCAGTAAAAGACGCCGTAATGATAGATGGATCATTGAATGCAGCTTGAAACCACCTGGCCAAAACATGAGTACACGGGAAATACTTCCCCCAAAATTTTTAATCCCATCAGAACCTCGCGCTTTCCAATTCTACATCTTTCTGACTGAATTGAAGATATCTCTGTGTAATAATAGGAGAGCACACCTGAGGTATATCACAACACTTCCCTTCCTCTTCTGCTAACCAGTAAGCTCCATCATCATGGGTCTTGGGGATGCTCCATATATTACTCCAATATTCCTCCATCTCGGAGCTTTTAAGAACCGTTTCAGGCAACTTTCTTTGATCACTGAGTTGCCTGAAAATTTTTTTCTGGTCGCATGAGTATAAAGCATTCTTTTGTCTTCGTTTCATTGCTTTATGATATCTTCTTATACGGCACCCGAGGGCTGCAACACGCTGTTTCAGATACTCAAGTCTGTCTTGGAGCCTCTCCTCGAAATTCGTTTGGGTTCTTCGGATTCTCATCTTTCGTCCAATCGCCTTCACTGCATTGGATACCTTTGTAGTTGCATCCTCAGGAGCTTTTAAGAAGTCTGTCAGAGTGCCTATGTTCCGCCGGAAGCTTTCAATTTTGCGTTCAATGCGCCTCAACCACGGGGGCTTAGT
Source organism: Gryllus longicercus (assembly GCA_038098605.1). NCBI lineage: Eukaryota > Metazoa > Arthropoda > Insecta > Orthoptera > Gryllidae > Gryllus > Gryllus longicercus. Next base: position 2,905,890 of record JAZDUA010000105.1, read on the forward strand.
GAGCTTAGCGGACTGTCCTGAGTCTTTCGATGTTTTTAATTTATCCTTTACAGGCTTACCAAGACCTTGTACAACAGCAAGGGCTGCACAACACACATAGCTTACCACTTCCTCAAGCGCTGTCGATTGTTCTACATCCACCTTCGGCAAGTTATTGACAGCTTCCATCGCCGCATTTGTACGTGGGCCCTATCCCACTCGTGGGATCCATGTTCTGGAGGATAATGGAATACCATGATAGTATGGCTTCATAATGCGCAGTTCAAGAGAATTGCTCAGGTACTGGGAGGGAGGATTCATCAGAATTCGTCTCCGCAGACCATTCCTGATTAGCTTGTGAGTCTTCATTATTTCTTCCTTCATCATTTTCATTCCTATTCTCAATGCCTAAGGATGTTCTTACATTCTCCCTAATGGTATTTATCATTGCAGTTGAGAGAACGTTCCTTACAATGATGATGCTCTGCTGGTCGCACACTCTCTGCTCGGATACCGATATGTTCGGATGCAGCTTTAACCATTCTTCGTGAAATCGGGACCTGTATCCTTCCATGTCCGCTTGACGTCTGGTAGCCAAAAAGTACGCATACATAATGGAGATATTTAACTCCTTAGTCCATTTCATGCGCTGGCGTTTGCTCTGAGGTCGGGCGGGGTGAGCTGTTGTGTCACTCGAGCTGCGACCCCCAGTATTTGTTGTTTGTATTGTGGTCGCCATAAGTGGTGCAGCGCCACATTATTATTATTATTATTATTATTATTATTATTATTATTATTATTATTATTATTATTATTATTATTATTATTATTATTATTATTATTATTATTATTATTATTATTAATTTCTTCTCAAAATACCGAAACATATAAATCTTTTATATATAAATTTGAAGAACCGCGAAATGAAATGTCTAATTTTTTGTCCATTTATCCCAAGGTTGGGGGGGGGCAGTTGCCCCCCCCCCTGAATCACGCCTCTGTTCATCCCTGATATACCACGACTTCATAACAAACAGATTAAGGATGTCGGATCCTACTTTTACGAGAAGCAAACTCACAATACAATGTTTTATATTATTTGTAAATCCGACAGCGATGCAACTGCATTACACCTATCAGATTCTACCTTTACCACACAGGGCATGTCAACAGATGATCAGAAAATTAATTGGAAACGAAAAAAAAATCGGTTGTTGTGAACATTCTCAAATCAATTAGTGATAATATAGATCAGGACACAAATAAAATGTATGAAATACATAATAAACGAAGAATTTCAGACTACAAATTTCGAAAATGCCATGAAACAGCAGAAACAATAGAACCATAATTGGATTCTGTCGAATGGTTGTTAACTCAGAATATTCCAAAAAAACAAAACAATGTAGTAAAACTAATCCATCAAATTTTAGCAGGGGTACAGCATTAACAATGCCTTGTTATAATTATAAACCATCTTCAGTCATTGATAATAGTGATCTCAAACTCTGTGGGGACAGAGAAATCAAACTGACGTCACCATACTAGCCAGGAGACCTGACATTACTTGGGTTGACAAGAACGAAAAAGTCCATATAAATGACATAGCCATCCCGCTTTCCTTTAGCATCGACAATAGCTACAATAACTAGTTGTCCTACAGAATGGCATAGACTTTCTCGCACTAAAAAGTTTTCTAATATCTTCAGTCTAGGCTAGCTTGGAGAAAAGAAAATTGGAGAGTTCTTGAGAAAATGTTGTTTGAGCGTTTCTGAAAATTCGCAATTTTGAGCTCATTTTCACATACAAATTTTGCGTTTTGGAGAAACTTTACAAGAAATACTTTGAAGAACTTGTACTCACAAATGCAATAATGTATACCAATTGTCTGTGGTATAAATATGAACGACGTGGGAGATATTTTAAAAACATTGCCTTTGTGTATTTTTTGGGGAAAAAAGAATACAACTCAGACTTGACACATGTATGTATGTCGACGTACTTAACCCGAAACTGAAGCTAGAATTGTGCTCCCACCATCCTATTTTTTTAAATGGCAAAAAACTATCGTGACATTGTATTTTTTTGTTTTCGGGGTTTGTTGTCAGACACAAAGACTTGACACATGTTACTTTGTGTATGTCGACATGATGAATCCGAAACTGAAGCCAGAATTACGCCACCCCCTACCAATTTTGTTTAAATCGCGATAAAACACTGTGAAATGTAAATTGTAAATTTGTGGGTGGTGTTTTTATTGGTTTTTTGCGATTAAAAAACTGGAGAGGGTGGCGCAATTCTAGCTTCAGTTTCGAATTCAGCACGTGGACATACACAAAGAAACGTGTCAAGTCTGCGAGTTTCACAACAACCCCGAAAACAAAAATACAATTTCACGATGGTTCTTTGCGATTTAAAATAGAAATGGAAGGTGGTGGCGCAATTCTGGCTTCAGATTCGGATTCAGCGCGTCGAAATACGTAGAGAAACATGTGTCAAGTCTGACAACAACTCCCGAAAATAAACAAGTCCCAGTTGTTCGTGAAAATGGAAACACGCTCATTACTGATGATCGGGCAAAAGCTAAAGCGTTTAATAAATATTTCATTCTGTTTTTAATAGCAATGCGGATTATCCACTAATTCAAGGGTCTTCGGTTACAAATCAGTTTTATATTGAAGTAAACGTTCTACGGAATAAAGTAAAATCCATGAAAAATGGTAAGTCAAGGGATCCAGATGCCATTTGTACGGATATAATTAAACTAAGAGGAGAAGCAATATTACCCAACCTATTAGAACATTTCACCTGTCCATGAACAATTCAAAAGTACCTGAAAATTAGAAATTAACTTTTGTCATACCAATATTTAAAGGGGTGACAAATATTTATGTATCTAGGGCGTTAAGTAGATGCTTTTGCTCCGAGGGCGGTTTCCAAACCCGTGGGCCTCTGGCCCGAGAGGTTGGAAGTCGCCCCAGGGGTTCAAAAACATCAAGTAACACCCGTGGTACAAACAAAAGTTTATAGTTTAACTAGTTGCTGAATCAAACAAGAATTCGAAAAAAATATAACTTTTCTTGCGTCTAAAGTGAAAATGCGCATTGTAATAGGCATTTGTCAATATGACGTCAGATAAACAAAACAGAATGTGTATCTGTTATTCGCGCAACTTTTCTTGAACGATGAATTGAAGAAATGCGGGTGGGGGTATTGGTTACGAAATCGGAAGCTATATTTTATGAAAAAATGCCAATGCCTCTGGAGAATCAGTCATGCTTTCGCAACTTCTCAATAATTTGCGTTCTAACTTTCTCAGGAGTTCGAGATATCTCCTGTGATGGATCTTAATCTGCTTCTGTCATTTTTTTTACATTTTTTGGAGAAAATCACGGACAGAAAATAGTGTTTATTGCGTCAGTGAAGAGATGTTTGAAATGTCATCAGTGCTCGCCGCGAACTTTTGCCTTCAACTGTTTAATGTGCCAGAGAGGGGAAAGCAAGGTCATTGTTCCAGAAAAGGTGCGCGATTAATAATTACTACTGCGTACTCGTTGATTTATTTGTACAAAATGAAAGAATATTGTGAAGTTCCAGCGGAAATTCTCGCAGAAGCTAACAAAGCTACGGACAATTGTTCTCAGTAAAATCTGTACAAATATATCGAAATGATATGGTGTATTTGAGAGTTGTATGGAATGTAACAATGTGAATTGCGCTGATGAAACAGTACTTTTACGTTATTTGCCTCTATCGCCAAAATCCATTTAGAGTTTTTCAGAACTTCAAACAATAACATTTTGAGGACGTTAGCGATGTGCCTTACACATCTATTTACTACTAGTAGTAATGCTACTCAAAAAGCATATGTCCCCAAAAAGGTGATACGTAACTGAATTATGATTTACTGATGGCAATGATAACGGGAATGGGACATTCACGGGAACATTCCAAAAATGCAATTTTTATATCAATCAATAAAAATATGGTTTATAAAGAGTTATTTTCCTTATTTGAGCGTTATACCATTTATTTGTTTATTTCTTTGTATCTGAACTGGATAAATCGAATTCATAAAATGTTGTATGCGTTGATATTAGGTTGAGCCATAAAGTATTCAAAAGGCCCTCGAGAATACAGAATCAAAAAGGCCCTCAAGGGCATTAACAATACCGTTAGGTGTTTTGTTTCTGGTCCGTAAACACTCAACAATAAATTAGTAAACCAAAAACTATGCCGGTAAGTCTTCCGTCTGTGGTCTGCAAACGTATGGAGCATCTAGTCGCGAGTTACATTAAGTAAGAATGGGAAATAAAAAATGGCTCTATGATGGCCAATACGGGTTCAGGAATGGTTACTCATGCGAAAGTCAGGTAGTCACGCTATTTCAGGACCTAGCAGATGAAATTGACGCGGGCGAGAGAGTAGACGCAGTAGTTATAGATTTTGCCAAAGCATTCGATGTCGTTCCACGTGATCAGCGTGTTCAGAAATTAATGAATTCAGGCATCGATCCTAGGAAGGTGGCGTGAATTAGAAAGTTTCTGCGAGACAGAAAGTTCTAATTGGACAATAGTTATCTTCCGGGGCAATCGTTAAGTCAGGAATACCGCAGGGGAGTGTCACTGGACCTCTTCTCATTGTAGCGTTCGCCAATGATCTGCCAGCACACTTAATCTCAAATGTTCGGCTATTTGCAGACGATTGCGTAATATATCGTAGTATGAATTCAAAAAAAGAAGAAATGCTGCAACGGGATCTTGATACGTTATATTATTGAACGAAAATTAATGGAATCACTATAAATAACTAAAAGCAAATCCATCACTTTTGGCAGGGGTCATAATTACAAAGAAACAATTTATCGTTTAAATAACGACATTATTCCAAAATTTTGCTCATGAAAATACCTAGGAATCAATTTCGATAATCAATTAATCTGGTAAAGTCATGTAGATTTTGTTGTAGGGAAAGCCTGGAGATCTCTTCACTTTGTAAGGCGCATCTTAAAAAAGAGAACGTCAAACGCGACGGAAGTTGAATTATATCTTGTTCGTCCGATAATGGAATATGGAATTATTTGTAGGGATCCGCACAAAATTATGCAGAGTAAAAATTTGGATAGGATTCAGCGTAGGAAAGCTAAATATGATTTCAGGGACAAGAGAATGGCAGGGTGGGATTCACTCGAAAACAGGCGATTAATAGCAAGTTTATATAAACCTTATAGCGGTCATCGAGCTTGGAAAGAAATTAATTGGTGGCTAAGTATTCCTGCATACATCAGTAGAGGGGATCACAGGCACAAAATAAATTTAAGACCACAGAGAACGGATATCGGGAAATGTTCTTTCACAAACCGAACGATAACGGAATGGAATAGATTGCCAGCAAAGACTTTTGAACACTTTCCACGAAACGTTCAACAGTTTAGAAAATTAATTTAGGGTATTACTAAGTAAATGAGGAACTTAACTAAGAATAGTAGGTTATAGAGTGATATTGTGAAGATAAGAATATGAGTTATAAGAATATGAGTTATATTGTGAAGTGAGGTGTCGGGCAGTGTAGAACAGAGAAATAACGAAGGAAGTAATTTAAGGGTCATTGTGATGTGAAGTGAAGTGTCAGTGCAGTGTGGTCTTAATTGTACAAACATTCATTACTGAGTTAGATTTTAGACGTTCCTTTTCTTAATGTAACTGAATGTTTTATGAATCAGTCAGTTTTTGTATTATTGTTATTATTATTATTATTATTATTATTATTATTATTATTGTACCACTGTTTTTACTTTATATTATTGTAGCATTAATATTATATTATTTGCTTGTTAGTTATATTACTTTATTTATGATATTAGCTGCCACCAGGTTATACCCAGTTGCAGTTCAAATAAATTGATCTTAAAAAATAAAATGTCACGATGTTTGTTTGTTTTTAATTAAAAAAAGTGGAGGATGATGGCGCAATTCTGGCTTCAAATACGTATTCAAGAGTTGAGATACATAGAGAAACATGTGTCAAGTCTTTAGGTCTCACAACGTTTTTTGTGTGCCTTCCGTCTGATCAAGAACTAGCCGCACCTGTCGACAGCATCTCGGACATTGCTCTGACCCACTCAAGCAGGCCTGCCATGATGGATGATTCAATGCAATGATCGATATCGAAATGGATAGCTGTCATGAATGCAATCATTGTCAGAATTTATCCTCTTATTACCCATTGCGGAACACATTGTGTGGGTTATCGGCAGGAAGTTTACAGAAACTTACTTGTACAATACATCGGCAGGAAGTTTACAGAAACTTACTTGTACAATACTCATAAATATCCCTTCTTATGAAACAGAACGTTGCTCATTGAAGATAATTAATTTTACAGGTCTGGAAAGTACCATGTCTCGGGCATTCGAATCCAGGAAATTAAATTTGGAATTCATGCAGGAATTCACGGTATGAAACTTCAAATCAGTAAGTGTAGCCTCTGAACTACAAATCCAAGATTTAGATCCCTGCATAATGACATGATCTACAGATATGTCTTAGGCAGAACCGGAAAGTCTAAAAGGGTAATGATAGCGAATTAATTGAACAGCTTAAATAAAAATATGAACAGGAAAATGCCAAGTACTGGGGATTTGCTTTTCAGTTTTGACCTCAAACCCCAAGGCAACACAATTAAAAAACTTACAACCTTTGACTAAGTTAGCAAATTAATATATATATATATATATATATATATATATATATATATATATATATATATAGTGTGTGTGTGTGTATGTGTGTGAAATTATAGATACTCTCAAACCACAAGTAAGCGTCTATTGTCAACGAGTGCGATGCTATATCAAAAGCTTCAGAAGGAACAAAGACAATCAGGATTTTCCCCAAAACCAATAATATTACATTAGAACCTGAGAAGAGATGTTCATACAGGAAAGTAGCCCGAGAAATTGGCAGTAGAATAACCTTGGGACGAAATATATTCAACATAATCTATTTTCCATCCAATGCATTTTGAATGAGAGAAGTGTCAAACATCTCAATCAAGATCAAAGAAATGGAAGGTTCCGATGTATCAATGGATGTTCTGAAAGCGGTCATTTACTAATTACGAAATTGGTAATGCCCTGGACCAGAGGGGGTTTATAATTTATGAAAATATTGATCTGTCTACATGAGAGGATTATGATCCTCATAAATCTTTAACTGCAGCATCTCGAAGAATTACCAACGGCTATGTGTGAAGGTATCATGAATCCAGAAGCAAGTGATGCCACAGATCCGGGGCAATTTTGACCTACCACATCCTCACATATTTGTATAAAATCATAAGTAGTTGTTTAAAGTTAGCCCAAGAACATCGTTGGGAACAAAATAATATTCTCTCAAAGAACCAGAAAGTCTGTTACAAGTGTTCGTTGGGATACAAAAAACTACATGTGATCGACAGTGTCATAATGTTTTTGGCGCCCAACAAAAAGCGAGAAAAGCGAGCTGTTGTATGTTTTAAAATGTGTGATATTAGCCATGTATTCCGTAAGATTCCTGAGGTGCGCAATGAAGATGTTATGAAGCTGGAACTCAGGAACCTTACAACGATTAACGTAGATCATACTTTCTGTTTAAAGATTCTCCACTTACATAGGAATGTAATTTGGTACTTAAAATGTAAAATTCAATGCATCAATAAAAGTAAACACATCCGAGCAAAAAAACAAGCACGAAACCATGACAAGAGGCCCTATCAGCCCTAAAAGCCCTATCAGCCCTAAAAGAAGATTAGCTTTACAAGTATCTGCGGATCCAGCAAAATAAATTGGTAGTGCACAGTAAAATGAAAGAGGAAAAACAGGATGCATAAGTTCGGAGAAAAAAAGTATATTCAAATCCTTCTCAATTTAGACAAATCTTACAGCAACAATCAATATGTGCGCAAAACCAATTACATACAGTGGTCGTCAAATGGTCGAAAACTGATATTGAACCCTTGTAAAGGCTTATCGGGATACAAATGACCCACTTCCATATCCACCATCCTAAAATCTCAAAAGGGGCATGACCCCAACAGAGATAGTAAGCCATGACATTTTAAAAATCGACAATATTCATTCAAAACAGATCATCAGAATCAGGGAGTACTTTCGGAAGAAAGCTGTCATCTAATCAACTACAGTGGTTCAGAAAGCACAGGATAATTATTCTGTGCCTCAGTCAACATGAAATTGATCTCCAGAAATCATCCTTCGACCGGGTTATGAATCTACAGAGGCAGAAGCAATTCACGGTAGATATTCGGCTCAGATGGCCAATTCCAATGTTCATATGCCGAACAGATATCTTACTATTTCCCCCTAGTATATGCCTCGAAACTGGGGTTCATGGTCGCAAACTAAGACCAAGTAATTGAAAAGAGGGATTATCTGTAATAAATAATAGAGGATTCAGACGTGCCCTGTGAAACTGTCAGACTTGCGATCAATGCAGTGAGACTATTAAGTATATTATCTAAGCATGTAGTGCACTAAAACCGACTGAATATAAGAACAGACGTGATATGATGGGTCGAATTATTCGTGATTGATTTGTCAATATCTGCGATTCAGTACCGTGTCATGATACACCAAACTAAAAGAACAACTCAAAAACGTCCTTGAAAACAATAGCTATAAACTCTACTGGGACTGAAGTTACTGACAGATCGGACGAGCAGTTCACCCAATAGACCTGACACAATACTCTGAGATGAACATAAGAAAAAAGTATGGTTTGTGAATACAAGCAACATTACACCAGTGTAACAGGGAAATATCCAGAAGTACAAAGAATTGATCTATGTTGTGAAGGAACGTCCTAGAGACAAAGATGTTGTTTCAGCAACGTGTACCATTCCTAAGACCATAATGTACTCGCTTGAAATACCCAAAATGAAAGAATCCCGCCACCAGTCTCCAGAAAACTCTTTTATTTAGTACATGAATTGAATTCAATTAATGCCTTATTTTACGTGGCGAGACTGAGACCATGAGGCCTCAGACCGTTTGACCACGCAAATTTCTAGAAGTGATGTAAGTTTTAGCTTTTTAAACAATCTAAATACTCGTGTACGCTTCTGTATTGTACACATTACCTTACATTCCTTTCTATCCCCTACGATAACTATTAATTTTGTCTATTGATGTACAATTAATTTTTTAGATGTATTATTAATTTGGTAATTATGCTTTGATGATAACTATGTGACTTCTATGTAAGTACCAGTGAACCACTGGACACATTTAAATGACAACAGTAATAATAATAATAATAATAATAATAATAATAATAATAATAATAATAATAATAATTATTATTATTATTATTATTATTATTATTATTATAACAACAACAACCTCGTATGGTGCCGGGTATTTTAGTAGAATAGCACTACGGGACCTTCCCCTGCCGTAGAAGGCGACTAATCGGAGCAGCTGTCCGCTGTCACTCTCCTAAGCATCCCGTCATTCCCCCTAAGTCAGTGCGTTATTGCTTTCACTTACTTGTGGCACACTTCTATTTTCTGTTCTGTAGGCCAATCTTGTATCGGTCAACTCTTGTGTTTCCGCCCCGACGCTATTAGGTTGCGAGGGTTAGGGAGTCGTTTCCATTCTACCCTTCTATTTTAATTCTATTCTTCTGCCCCCCTTTCTCCTTCCGTTTCTTTGAGCTGGCGGTAGCTAAAAACACTAGAGGAAGGTGACCCTGAAGAAAAATCCCAAGATGGAGGATCTGTCAGGATCGACAGTTACGGTGCAGGGGATCGGAGCCCCCGTACCGGTGGTCGGTGGTGCGCAACAGGCCTCCGGACGTCGTCACCCAGCGACTGCAATGCCAGGGGTGCGGATCACTCGGCACCGCTGGCAGATATTGCTACGAGTGATAGCAAACTTCGAGGGACTCGTATGGAAGTTTGCGACCCTAGGGTTGAGGGATCCCTTACAAACTCTCGTCCAAAAAAAAGCCCTGGGTTCAATGCAAAATGAATGAAAATTGGAAGAACCATAAACTCTGATGACTTGTTCTAGAACACTGCAGCGGTACCGTACAGTTGAAAGAACAGAAAGAAATTTTGATAAAGTAAGTCCATTTCTAATAGAGAAGAGTATTAGCACCTGTGCTGGATCGCAAGGAGTCATTGCCTATGCCACAAGTCGTAGGCTAAAAATGAGCGCGATGGGCAGATAATTTTTTCAGCTCCCATATCCTGACATTCCAGCGTTGTACGTTACCAGAGAAGATTAAAGCCGGCATTCATCGTTTGACCGGTTCAATTTAAGAGGTTATAAGACTTTCGCAGTGACGTAGAACCCGATATATGAGCTAGAGGTGGTGTTCCCATATTGATCAGCAATATACATCATGCGAGTCGTCTCGATCTCAACACACCTCTACAAGCAGAAGCTATAACCTTATACCAGCCATTGAAGATGACGTTATGTTGCATATACTTACCCGAAGTCTCATGACAAAAAGAAGACCTACAAGACCTGATCGATCTACTAAAGCCTCTATTTCTTATTCTAGGCAACTTCAATGCTCACAGTACGACATGGGGCTGTTCTAAAATATACAAATGAAGCGGTCAGAGAATTGATGATCTGCTACTTAACAACGAATACGTACATTTAAACACAGGAGCAAGCACTCATTTTAACGCTAGAAATGGCTGCTTCTCGGTCATAGATTTCTCAATATGTAGTTTAAATCTTGCAACATGATTGACGTGGAAACCACTGCCAGATTTTCATCAGAGTGATCACTTTCCTCTGTGGATTTTATCAAACATACCAAAGAATGCAGTATATTTACACCAACGTTTGTTGGTGTAAAGACGTGCAGACTGTTTCCGCTTCACCAGTCATATATCGCCAATAAATATCAGTGGCAATACAGAGAAAGACGTTACAGATTTCATCAACACTGTAATATCTTCTGCTGTAAAATACATTCCACAGACTAGCGGCTGCTCATCTAGGATTCCGTTATCATGGTGGAATACGGAGACCAAAGAAGCAATAAGAGATAAAAGAAGTCTTCAGTAGATAAAGGCATACACCAACCCAAGACAATCTTATTGCTTTCATGTGTCTGCGTGCACTCGCTCGAAGAATAATACTAACAGCACAACGAACAAGCTGGGAAAAGTACGTAACAACCATAACTCGGACGACCGAAGTCACGGAAATATGGCAGAAAATCCTGTCAATAGCTGGGGGGAAAAGTGTTCAGTTCTATCACATGCATAGACCACGAAGAACAACTAATCGGCAACCCTGACGAAATAGCCAACGCCTTAGCAACCCAAAACTCCAAAGCCAGTAACACAAACAACGACCCTAAAGACGTTCTCGGAAAAAAGAAAGAAGAAGAACAAGTGCTATACTTTATAACCGATACAGATAAGCCATATAACGCTCTTTTCACATGGAGAGAATTGCAAGACGCCATAAATGCAGCTGGAGACACCGCAGCAGGTTCAGACAGCATACTACGTCGGTTACCGAAGGAAATACTGTCCGCCATGTTGAACATATATAATTGAATTTGGGCACAAAGTAATTATGCCAAAGTCTGGAAAGAAGCGATAATTATTTCACCTTTAAAGATTGGCGAGGATCCGTTGAAACCTGAAAATTATCGCCCGATATCATTGACGTGCTGTCTAGGAAAAATCTTGGAAAAAATTGTCAACACCCGGCTAACATAGTGCATCGAAAGAAACAACCCCCTGAACATACATCAGTGCGGATACAGACAATATCACTCAACAATCGACCAGCTAATATATATGGAAAACGCAATTCAGAATACCTACATCAAAATACGATATGGTATTCTTTTACCTGGAGAAAGCTTTTGATAAGACCTGGCGATATAACATTCTGAGACAGCTATATAACTGGCAAATAAGAGGAAATCTACCAAATTCATATCCAGCTCCCTTAGTACCAGATCTTTCCACGTTCGCGCTGGGCAGACCATCTCAAAAAGCTACGTACTAGAGAAAGGTGTACCGAAAGGCTCTTTCCATTGAGTGGTATACTCTTTATCATAGCGATCAACGAGATGTTTGACGTGGAAAATGCATGTTTGTTGGAAAATGCATATATGTAGATGACATTGGTATGTTTTATTCATCCAAATCACCGACAATGATCAATTTCAAAATGCAAAATGCCATCAATAAATTAGTACAAAACGCGAAAAAAACGGTTTCTCAATTACAGCCGCCAAAACCAAATGCATTCACTTCCGTAGGAAACGAAAAAGATACAGAGATCCATATCCGGCGCTAAATGGTGTTCAACTGGCGAACAATGAAACGGCTAAATTCCTTGGTTTGATTTTTGACAGACATTTAACCTGGAAACAGCATCTGTAATATACCTTGTCTAGATGCAGAACAGCTCTGAATGTAATCAGATGCATTTCCCATATAAATTGGGGAACAGATAGACATCTTACTCCATCAGTACAAATCCATGGTGATGCCCAAAACAGATTATGTATGTGCAGTGTACTCCTCAGCCATAACGTCAAGCTTAAGGAAATTAGATCCCGTTCACAATACATGCCTCCATTATGCATCTGGAGCGTTCCGCACTAGTCCTTCCTTAAGCCTCTACTGTGAAACCAGTACCATGTCGCTACGTCACAGACGACAAACAATACTACTCAACTATAGATAAAAAAATACTGTCACTACCGAAACATTTAAACCATTCATTGATGACTCGACCTAATTTGGCAAATATTTACGATCGAAGACCTTCATCTACTCGTCCACCCAACACCCGCGCAATCGAGATAGCCAAATGCTATGTCATCACCCTACCACCAGATTTGATACATAAACTATATGAAATTCTAGTTTAGATGTTAAAAATGCCAGTAGTTAGACTCCGCACTACCAGTGTAAAGAAAAAAGAATGACTTCCCATAGATTTAAAAGTCAGATTTCGATCAGTTCTCGAAGAATACTTGGTAAGTCACATAATAATCTACACAGATTGTTCAAAAACAAAACATCGGTTAGGAAGCGCATTTGTAACTGAAGACATATCAAAAACTTGGACACTTCCACCACAAGCAAGTGTGTACACTGCCGAATTGTATGCAGTATTGCAATCTTTGCGATACTGTGAAACTCAATACAAGAAAATTCGTCATCTGCACAGACTCGCTAAGTCTTCTCACTGCAATTGACAGACGTCAAACTGTAGACCCACTACTACAAATTATTTTCATATCATTAGGCCATGATTCTCATATCATCTCAAGAGGCCATAAATTAGAGCACCGAGGAGCATCAGTTACGTTCATCTGGTGCCCTGGACACATGGGTATTCCAGACAATGAAGAAGTCGATTCTGCATCAAGAAGTGCCGTAAACAACCAATCAGAAACAGACCCGATTAATCAGAACATCAGTAAATCGTCACCAAATGTCAGCTACGCTCGACGAGAACAAGTGTGCATAACCAGACTAAGAATAGGCCATGCAAGAATAACTTCTTCATACATGCGGGGAAATGAAGAACAACCCATCTTAAGCTGCGGAAGATTTCTAACAGTGAAACATTGACAGATTGTGTAGATCTCTCAAGACTTAGGGACAGATGCAGCATGAGAGGCAACATGAAGGTAGACCTCGGAACCGACAAGACGGTAACTGACAAAACAATAAAGTTCCTGAAAGAGACCATCTTTTCTACAAAATTTAAATATAATGATTAATTTGAACATCAATCAATAACAAGGCTAAAAGCCTTAGTTGCCAAATCCTTCAAAATAATAATAATAATAATAATAATAATAATAATAATAATAGCTGATCCATTGGCCGAGATCGCTTAGGCATCAGTGGAGGTCTCAGACCAAAAGATCGCAAGTTCGAGTCCCGCCTCGGGCATGGTTGCGTTGTGTGTGTCTCTGTATGTTCGTGTGTATCTATTTCATCATTCATTATCATCATCGTCATAATTTCATCCCATCCCCTGGGCTAACAACCCAGGGATATAAAAATGCAATCAGTATTAAAATGCTGATTCTCCCTATAGAAAAGTAACGTGCACCTACCCCGATCATCTAGTCTGAGCCCCGGTGGGATGCACGCATTGCGTGATGGTCGATTCGTGAAAAAATAGTAATAATAATAACAATAATAATAATCCTTATGTCTTGTGCAGTTCAGGGGTCTTGTTTGTACGAGCACTATGTGGACGAGCGGCGGTTGCGGTCTTCTGTATTCATGCTCTCCGCGTGAAGATGATTCAGGTGTTCGGTCACCAGAGAGAGTGCACGTATGTAATGATACGGAGTGTACGGTTATGACTGAGGTTTTATTCGTTCTATTTGCCTGGCTGCATCGTGAACAGGCATACTTGGTTTCTAAGACGTGCGATATAATACGAGCAAAAGAAACGAACACGTGCGAAATTCTCTTGAGTGAACACACGCGAAACCTTTTGATCCGCAATCATGAACTAGGCGACCCTAGGCGACCAAGAACTACGATGCGTGAAAACCACAGATGCAGGCGGTCCTTGCGAAAAAAAGAATGGATACGAAACGAAAGAAGGGCTCTTTCGAACATTATCTTGTCGTTTCCTCCAACAAGCTGAAGCAAATTGAAAATTATTCTACTACTCATGATGTGTGGCTCTAACTCGAGAACTACCAGGCGAAGAAAAGCTACCTAGTTGAAAAGTCTGCTTCAAAGAATGGCGGACAATGTGTGCACGCACGTGCATCGATTCTTTGATTCAGTCGACACGCTAGACGTCATGGAGATTGATATTAATACTTTCAATGAGCAATCGAATATGCTGCGTACGCTGAAGGCGCCTAGACCGAATATGTAGGTTCCAATGTGTCAACCCTAAGTTTTTGGACTCTGATACAAAGTGATGCCTGGACATCAGGGTGACGAGCCACATCTGAAACGAGATCGAGCGTTCAGAGAGTTTCACGACACGGGTCCTGCAGTATTGAAGCTCGCAAACTGTGCCACATCAATCACTACTAGTGAGAGAAGTGCGGATTGCCGCACGCGTTGATGACAAATCGAGGAAGGTCTGTTAAAGGTGCTCTCTATGTTCGAGAAGAATAATACTTGGGGCCTCGAGATCCGTCCCAAGAGACCACAAGGTCGTGGGTGTCGAATGATGATGAAGAGTCAGTTTCATGGCGATGAAGATGTAAACACGTCTGGTCGCCCAGGGATTCAGCCAGCAGCCAGATATTCACTTCACTGCAACATTCGTATCGGTGGCCGACAACAATCTGCTTCGTAGCATATTTTCTTGTCATCCATGGGATGATGCGACAACTTAATCTCGAGATTACGTATTAAAATTACGTCTTGAAGAAGAGACGTCTTGAAGAAGAGACTCGTACATGAAGCCACTTGAAAATATTTAAGAAATCTTGCGAGACATCGAAAGTTCTATGATAGCCTCAAGATTGTGTTTATTATTCATTATCTATCATTTTCGCCAAACATGAGGCTAACATTAATTTTGATGCATATGAAAACAACATTTTTGTTGGAAATATACATTTATATTGTAAGGTTGAAGTTTGTGAACATGTCGACAGTGTCGCCATCTGCGTCTAGTATATTATTGGAAATGTACTCTATATTGAGAGATAGAGGTTTGTGAACGCGCCGACACTGTCGTCATCTGTTTTTGGTATGTAAACGAATGATCATATTCATTCGTCCTTTTGTCTTACTGTGCAGCAATGTAGTGTTTGTAAAAGACCGTCAAAGACGTTCAATAAGAGTTTATGTATATGTATTTTGTTATAAATAAAAGTGAAATGCAGTGTAGTTCTCAAGAGTTAATTTAACATGGTAGCAGAGCGTGGTTTCCGGATGCAGATGAATTGCTGAAGAGGTTATATTGGAGTTCAGCCCAGTGTCCGTCGATTCGAGGAAGTTTGCGACATGGACGACCTGAACATTCCAGCTTTTGATGGAGAGGACTACGCAAACTGGAAAACGAGGTTAACTATCTATTTGAAATTAAAAAAATGCCATGAGGTGACCACGAGGTCGAAGCGAGAAGAAGACAAGGACGTAGAATGGGAAGAACAGAACCTGAAGGCGATGCATTGCATTTTTAGTGCAATTACTAACAAGCAGCTAGAGTTCGTGAATGATAAAGTAAGTGCTTTCGAGGTTATGAAGAAGTTTGACGAGCTATACTCCAAAGAGTCAACAGCGTTGCAGATTGTCTGCAGGAACAAACTAGATGGACTCAGATTAAAGAATTACAGCGACATAAATGAATTCTTCACTGTGTTTGAGAAATACATAAACGAACTAAAGTCAGCCGGGGCCAAGGTAAGCGAAGAAGAGAAACTAAATTACATGCTCAAAACGCTGCCCGAGTCACTAAGTTATATCGGAGATCTAGTGGATGTTTTGAAGAAGGAAGACCGGACTGCGGAGTACGTGAAGGCAAAAATAAGGATGAAGAGCATCAAGGAGAACCAGGACAGTGAGGGCGTAAAATCAAATGCATTCATCTCGGAGAAGAGACCTAGTGCGAGCGGCCAAAAAGTGTGCTACGGATGTGGTAAACCAGGACACTTCAAGAGGGAATGTCGACAAACTGAAAATCATCGAGGTTCCCGGGGACGTGGCGGAAGAGCACGAGGTAACTATGGAGGTTATGTCAACCAAAGTTATGAAAATGGACATCGCGGAGGCAGAGGAGGACCACGTGGGTCCAGAGGCGGTCGCTATGGTCACGACCGATCTTACCGACAGAACGAGCAAGGAGACCGACATTACCGACAGGACGACCATGGTGGTAGGAACCGTGGAGAACAACAGTTTTATCAGAATGTAAGTGGCGCAAGCAGTTTCGTGACAGAGGTCTTCGCCAAGGAAGTAAACAGTGTAACACAGGATTCAGGTCAGATTGAAATTAATTGGTTGTTAGATAGCGGTTGTACAGATCATATAATTAATAACGAGGAATATTTTTCTAAATGCGTAACGTTAAAAGAACCGATTAATGTAAAAATCGCGAACGGAAAGATTTTAACGGCAACTAAAGTTGGTAATGTAATTAGCGATTTTTTAGTGTTTGACAGATTAGAACGAGTTGAAATGAAAAATGTATTTTACATTAAAGATCTAGATAGGAATTTAATTAGTTTTTCAAGAGTCACAGAGAAACATGATATTATTGCAAAAGGCATCAGCGCAAAAGTTTTTAGTAAAGATAGGGGTTTAATTGCAGTTGCATGGAAACAAGATAGGTTATATAAAGTGACAAGTGTGATCAACAAAGGGGAATTTAACGTAAACTTCTGCAATAAAGAAAATATGACAATAAAGGAAAAGTGGCATAGGATACTGGGGCACGTAAATTTCAATTATTTAGATAAAATTTGCAAACATCAATTAGTAGATGGAATCCCTCAAAACGTCGAGTCTGAACCTATGAAATGTAAAGTGTGCATAGAAAATAAAATGCATAATGTTCCTTTTAAAAACAACAGAAATAAGGCTAAAGAAATCCTAGAAATTGTTCACACAGATCTAAATGGGCCACATTCAACAGTAGGTATGCATGGTGAAAGATACTTTGTTTCTTTTATTGATGATTATAGTAAACTTGCACGCGTTTACACAATTAAAACTAAAGACCAATTATATGATTGTTTAGTTGGGTATGTAAATGAGGTTGAAAATCTTACTGGGAAAAGGATTAAGAAATTGCGGTGTGATAATGGAAAAGAATACATGAATAATAATATATATCAATACATCAAGGAAAAGGGGATTGTTTTAAATGCGTGCCCGCCATATGTGCATGAGTTGAATGGAACTGCTGAGAGGTTCAATAGGTCAATCATGGACATGTCAAGATGTTTATTAGCCGAAGCAAAAGTTAACAATAGGTTTTGGCCAGAAGTAGTTTGTGCTGCCGCGTATCTGAAAAATAGATTGCAAATACCGCAGAATTGAAAACTCCTTATGAAATATTTTTTGGAGAAAAGCCTAATGTCACACATTTAAAATTGTATGGAAGTAGAGTCTTTGTAAGGGTGCCAGAACAATTGAGAAAGTCAAAATGGGATAGAAAAGCAGATTTGGGAGTTCTGTTAGGTTACAGTGACGTTGGATATAGGGTACTCATAAATAATAAAATTGTTGTGGCCAGGCATGTAGAGGTTGTTGAAGAAAATATTAGATGTGTAGGTTTAAAGGATAATGGTTCCGTGAGTAAAAGATTAGATGAATCTGGGTGTGAAAATTGGGAAACTGGGTCTGAAGATAACAGCGAGGACGAAGAAAGGTTAGTTGAAATCGAATCTCCAAAAGCAGCGCTAAAGGAAAAAACAACAAGGTCGGGTAGAGTGGTTAAAACTCCACAACGCTATAGGGATGATAATACAAGTAACTTTATTTATATTAACGTATGTAGTGCAGATAGCCCGGTTAGTTTTGAGGAGGCGATTAATAGCAATGAATCGAAAAGCTGGAGTCAAGCTATGGATAGGGAAATTGAATGTTTGAAGAAAAATGACACATGGGAGTTAGTTAGTAAGCCAGAGGGCAAAGATCTTATAGATGTTAAATGGGTTTTTACTAAAAAGTTTGATAATAGGTACAAAGCAAGATTAGTTGTTAGGGGATTTCAACAAAAGGAATGTGTTGATGATATATATGCACCAGTAGCTAAAATGCAAACTTTGAAGATTTTACTGTCATACTGTTGTCATTTTGGTTTAATTATTGAACAAATGGATGAAGAAACAGCCTTTTTAAATGGCGAAATCATGTCAGAAGTTTATGTTAAACAACCTGAAGGCTACGAAGACGGCACAAATCGAGTGTGCAAATTGATGAAAGCACTGTACGGTTTACGAGAAAGTCCGAGAGCTTGGTATGAGTGTTTAGATACTTTCTTGAAAAGTTTAGGATTCCAAAGAAGTGAATATGATTATTGCCTTTATGTTTTGCGAAAAAGTAATGTCCTGATTTACTTGATAATTTTTGTTGACGACTTGCTCATTTGTTGTGTAAAGAAAAGTCGAATTAAAGAAATCAAAAATTTGTTGTCAAATAGATTTAGTATGAAAGATTTAGGTGAGGTTAAAAGTTATTTAGGAATTGATATAAATTACGAATACAAGAAAAACAAAATGAGCTTGAGTCAGGAAAATTATATTAATTCATTAGCCGAAAAATACAAGATTAAAGACTCAAAATTATATGCTACACCGATGGAAGTTAACTTGAAATTAGAACCAACTCAGGAATTGCGTAATGATATAAAGTATAGAAATTTGATTGGTGCGTTGTTATATATTAGTTCAGGAACAAGGCCAGATATCAGTTATTCTGTTAATTATTTGAGCAGGTTTCAGAATTGTTATGACGGCACATACTATAAGTATTGTCTGAGAATCTTAAAATATCTGTATTTGACAAGAAACCTGAAATTGAATTATTGTAGAAACGAAAATGCAAAAGTTCTTGATTGTTATGTAGATTCAGATTGGGCAGGTGACAATATAGATCGTAAATCTACGACAGGTTATGTGATCCGTATGTTTGACAATGTTGTATTTTGGAAGTCTCGCAAACAATCAAGTGTAACAAAAGCTTCGACGTATGCAGAGTATGTTGCGCTATCAGATGCTGTGAGTGAAGTGAAATTTCTAAAAGATGTAATGAAAATTTTTGATTTGAATTTTGATGAACCGATTGTAATGTATGAAGACAACTCAGGAGCATTGAGTATCGCTAAATATGGTAACTTTACAAAAAACTCAAAACATATTGAAGTCCATTATCATTTTGTCAACGAGTTGTATATGAATGGTTTAATTGATATAGTCAAAGTAAATACTGATGATAACATGGCAGATATTTTCACGAAAGCTTTGTGTAAAGACAAGTTTGTGTATTTTAGGAATATGATGAATATTAACTGAATTTAAGATAGTATGTATATAAATGTAAGGAGGCGTGTTGGAAATATACATTTATATTGTAAGGTTGAAGTTTGTGAACATGTCGACAGTGTCGCCATCTGCGTCTAGTATATTATTGGAAATGTACTCTATATTGAGAGATAGAGGTTTGTGAACGCGCCGACACTGTCGTCATCTGTTTTTGGTATGTAAACGAATGATCATATTCATTCGTCCTTTTGTCTTACTGTGCAGCAATGTAGTGTTTGTAAAAGACCGTCAAAGACGTTCAATAAGAGTTTATGTATATGTATTTTGTTATAAATAAAAGTGAAATGCAGTGTAGTTCTCAAGAGTTAATTTAACAATTTTAAAAAAATGGACCCTTGGCGAGAAAATAAATTGTTTAAAAATACCCTATATTTCTCGCAAAATTACGTGGAAACTACTTATTTTCGAAAAATTGTACATGACCTTATTTCAAGACAGACAGACAGACTGGATGGGCGGGGGCAGAAAAATGTTTTGTCCTCAAACGATTGTTCGGCATCAAGGTCACAAAAATATGAATTTTGACTACACAACATGTTAGAGGAAGTTATTTGCTACATACATGACCAAGATTTATCCACTTTTTCGCTACCCGGGCCTTTAATAAGAGTATTTCTCTTGTTCTCCAATCTCTGGCGCACGATTTTTCTTAATTCGTAAGAAGAGAAAGTATTATTAAACACATTGTTTACATGCAGAGCTCTGCCGAACAGCTTAAATTAATTATTAGGAATGAAGCTTGCACAAAACAGAATTCATTTGAGCACAGAAAAAGTCTTCACCAGGCATACAAATTGTAGTATGTCAAAAGTTTACACGAACTTAAAGAAACAATCAAATTGAGGGATTTTTTCTCTTTCATGAAATATGAAACATGAAATTTCATGAATCATGAAATATGGTAGTGGCACCTTGCTATTGCGACGGAAAATCCTCTCCCACCAACAATGGAACAGGTACAAAACGCCTTCCATCTCATGCTCAGGGAAGTTTTAACAGCTTTAGGGGCTTTTGTTAATTTGGGGACCCCTTATTCTTACTTTCACCGATTTCACCCCCACCCCTCAAATTTAAAGACATGTTTTGTTAAAAAAACTAAACTTCTCATCAGTGTGTGACATTCTCACATCAACCAGCCACATTTCATATTATAAATATTATCCAATGATGCGCGACACATCACTCCATTGTGCCAATTTTTTGCGAAGTTTAATCATACATCACTTTTTATATATTTTAATTTTTTTTAAAATTTAGTATTAAATAATTTGTTTAAGGACTACTGGTGTTCCTGGGCCCTTTGGGCCCATGCGTTAACACAGCACTGTTTATGCTGGTGCCCAAACATGGTGACAAAGACCAAATAATAAACCTAGTCAATGGCTTCTATCATGTGTCTCTAAGTATTCAAGCCATTCATAGGAATGAAGTATTGATACAAATAATATGTGTTCAATGCATCACCAGTGTGTTCAACCATGTGCCCGTTGGTGAGGTGAACAAGGCTGCAGTAAAACAGTATTGTATAGTGATTAATTTGTAGTGTTTTATGTCATTCTCTTAGCCAACAATCAACACCTCCTCAATGTCTAGTGGACGATGACATCGCGCTACCAAAAACAAGTTTTAACATCAAGATTAAGATGAGTATTTTAATGCCAACGCAGGGGCTAATGTTCATGTTCAATGTTCATGCTTACACCTGAAACACCGGCTGCTTACACCTGAGATTTATGTCTCATCACAACTCCCGATTATCCAGGTGTACTCCAATGCTTTCCCTCTTCAGTGGGCATTTGTGAGTAAACAGGATACAGTCATACGACCAGCTTTGGAAAATATTTTTTAAATGAAACGCGAGCTGTCTTGTGTGCATTGATATATTATAGAAATAATTTTGTAGATTTGTACATAGACAATATGTAAACAAAATTCTCAAAACTACACATATTGTCTCTCACTAGTGTTAGACACTTCTCACTGGTGCGATGTTCTGATTCTTGTTTATCATGTATATTCTGTTATTTCTAGTCATTGGTAATGTGAACTTCATCTAGCATGCTTCGTAATATATTCCACTAAGGACTTCATCCACCACTTTTCGATAACGACAACATTAACTGACAAATTCTGCCATTTGCTACATTTGCGCCTTATCAACATCGCTCTGCGTTGGCAAAGTAGGCCTATATATTTGCTGGCAAATCTCGTAAACATTCTTACCCATCTTGCTCACTGTGCCCACTCAGCATTCATTACACGGTATGTGCATTGAATAATGAATATATTGTGATAATATTGTGATAATATTGATGATATATATTGATGTGATATATTGTGATGAATTGTATAATGAATTTGTTTGTGAATATCACTTCCTTCCCTCCCACCCTTCTAGGGCTGTCTTACTCTCCTCAGTATTCCTTCCTCGGTTGTAACTCCCAGTAATAATGTATATCAAGTTTTGTTGAAATAACATTGTTCCCACAGTGAAAAGTTATGTTGGAACATTGAAAAGTTATGTTGGAACACGAACACACATACACATCCATAACTTTTTGTATATTAATATTTTCGGCAATAGGCACACTTGTGAGGCAATGTTTACCCCAACAGTGATATAAATAAAAGTATTACATGTAATTATAATTATATTTATTTAAAGTTAATTATAATATCATAAATATATTTGTTTTTTAGACATTGAGGAAAAAGGAATAAATGTGTTTTTTAAAAGCTGTAGCTTGCTTGACATTTGGTCTCAAAAAAATGTATTAAACAAAAGTTGTAGGAAATTGTATCCACTTTAAAATTGATTGATATAATTTTTCTACAGGACTTCAGGATAAAGAGTTACAGAGAAACCCCTCAAAAAAGTCACAAAAAATATCAGTTTTACAAACTCCCAGAGATAGCACAAGATCTGGGAGGTTGAAAATGTGTTTTAACTAGTGCCTGGGAAAATACAACATACCCAAAGAAAAAATATGTATGACCTTTTTCGAAGTAACCTCCCATTTTCAGAACTTATTGACTGGACTAGAAAGGTTATATTCAAACTTAACAAGAATCTAGCTCAATGTGTAATGGCTGTAGAAACAAGCCCTGATATTAAAACATATCAAGTCAGAGGGAAGGGAATGATGAATTATCTTGAGATATTGTAAAAATCTTCAACCATTCATGTTTATGAATTATGTGCACTTTTCGGTCGTTACAAAAGACTTTGTTACAAGAAGAGATCAAAATATGGTTACAATTACTCAGTTATAGTAATGAAACTAACATAACAACATTTATGACTTACCAGTTCCAAGTGGTACAATTGCACAAGCTGGAGAGGAGCATTCGCTGTCCTGCCCAACATTATCCAAGCACTGCAGTACCCAACCAATAGTGCCATCACCTCCACACACAAGAATTTTGTAGTCCTTAATGTGTCTAAACACATACAGGCTGCAAACATACACATTTAATTAAAAAATGTTTCAGAAGTATTGTTAAAACTTTC
Organism: Gryllus longicercus; assembly: GCA_038098605.1. Taxonomy (NCBI): domain Eukaryota; kingdom Metazoa; phylum Arthropoda; class Insecta; order Orthoptera; family Gryllidae; genus Gryllus; species Gryllus longicercus. The sequence continues at coordinate 2,929,419 of JAZDUA010000105.1, forward strand.
TAAAAATGTTTATAATTATATATTTCATTTATTAGAAAATTAATCTGTGATCACCTCAGCCAACCACTCATTTTCAAACTTAGTATAAATAATAGTTAATTATGATATGAGTGATAAAAATAATATTTTATTTTGTGAATAGCAAATGCTGCAACATGAAGCTAACAGGCCTTGTGGTGCAATCCTATGAGCAAAATAAAATCACTTTTACTACGTATGTCATACACATCTTTTTAGACAGCTTTACTGACTTTCCTTTTCCTTTATATCAAGTACACAAATCATTAAATTTTTACCATGTTACAAATATAAAAGGTTTTTTCCCCTTTATGAACTGGATTTTATTTATTTATAAACAATTAATATTATTATTACTTCTTTATCGTCACTTGGCCCATTGGGGATGCTGCTCTAATGAGTATCCTTAGGAACACTGGTTTTATTTTTATTTTGACACCACACATAATGCTATTTATATATTTATTTTACTCTAATCTATAAGCAAACCCCATATGTTTATCCATGATATCCACTGCAGAGAAATTCATTTCATGGGCCGACAGAGCTTTCCGTATGGAGTCGCAGCGATGTACTTTACGTAAAGGATATTTATCTTAATAAATTTTGAGCAATAGGAATTCTATCTACCTTTATGAAATTAAACACATTCACACTTTAAACAAATTTTATAATCTGGCATCTACTTCTCAGCTTACAAAACAAAACAAAAAATACACATACAATTCGTTTCATGACAATAAAAAGAACAATGAACAAGAACACAAAAAAATCTTCCTCAATTAGTTTCCCCATTTTATTAACAAGCACTCACAGACTCTTTGTTTGCCCATACTCTCATGGCCATATTACCTTAATATGCTTACTTTAAAAATTTAAATACAAGGACAGTACTTCATCCTCCTATACGTGAGAATAATTATTGTCTATTGTTCACTTCCCTTTTCGCTGCCCTGCCTGTTTGTATGTTGTTATTCAGTCGTTGTCCAGTCCTTGGCAATATCCTCTAAAACATCATCGGACTCACTCCATACCAGTTTGTATCATTCACTTCGTCATTGTTCAAAACTTCTTTCGACAATTACCATTTATGTTTCTTCCCAGTTAACTACACACTTATATCTGATTACTTTGTTTTAGCTCTTCTCACAACCAAAGTTCAAACCTCTTAGGCTACACATATTGGCACATCCGACTGTTCAAGATCTTCTGCTCCGGCAGTTGATAAAACGCACCGCTCACTTGTTTTTTCTCAAGGAGCCGTTTTAGTCCCAATATTGTTTCTTGTTTGTACTTCTGTGTCAATCTCCTCCTTTGTTCACTGCCTACCTCTCTTCCGACTGGACACTCATTCATTGACACCTGACACAGTTTACTTCTTGACAACCTATTTCCCTATAATCTTCTGATTTTAATTAATTCCACAGAATTTGCTCACGTGTCCAATTCCTAGTCTATTTATTGTTTGATACTTCCCTTAAAAACCTGTTGTTTATATATTTAGTATTCATATTCTGCTGATACCCGTTGTTGCCCATTCAACCCATTTTAATAATACTTATTTTTATTTAAAAATTTTAATTTGGTCTTCTAATGACCCATCGCACAAGATAAGTATAAGATGAGTTTTTTCTTTCTTTCTTTCTTTCTTCCCAGGGATTTTTTTCCAGCTCCAGGGAATATGAATTTCGATAATCCATGCCGGATACCCACTATGACCCTCATGGGGACACATATTAACCTTTACACTAGATACACATTTGGGCTCCTTGGGCTGTTGTCAGCAGTCTCAAAAGGCCTTCCGTGACAAAACACATACATGAAAGACAAGGGGCAAACAACCATGCCCACAGTGGGACTCGAACTCACGACCCTTCAGACCGAGGCAATGAGTCGGCACACTCTCTAGTATGGTCTTCTCTACATAGCTAGAGATAGCTGTGGCTCTAAACACCTCAGCCATTCAGGTGGGTTATGTTTAAGATAAGTATACAAGATAATTCTCTTGCGTTTTTGTTGCATTTGTAGTTTTATCAGAACATTTCAGCATGACCTTTTTTTTAGCATTGGATATTGAACTTTTAGCACATTGGGGATGTCTTAAATGTAACTTCTCTTACTAGAGGCTGGGCTATCTAAAAAATATATTGTAATAAGAAAATAGAAAAGGAAGTTAAAAAATTACCTTCTACAATAAATGTTGTAGTCTCAAAAATACCATATTATTCCAAAGAGAATCTATTTTAAAGGTATTTTCATTAAAAGTGAGCTAAAGTTTTATTAAAGAACCCATGAATTTTTTTTTATAAGATCTCTTACATGTTTGCTGTTGATGAAAAATAGAGTTTTGCCAATCCTGAGTAAATATGTGAGTCTTTCCAGAGTATTGAACTCACATTTCACTATTCTTATATATTTATTAATGACAAGAATTATTAGTATACTAGAAATGATAAAATTGGAGAAGTGTATATTTATCTAGACATGTAGATTTATCTAGAAGTGTATATTTATCATCAGCCAAAACCTCTTGCCAAAAGTGTATATAACCTGTAATATGTTTTGTAATTTTCCCTAAATTAGAATTAATTTTTAAATAAGAAGTGATAACATCAGACCCAGCACACTGCTGAGACAATATGAAGTAATAAATGTCTTATTTATTTATTAGTCATTAATATTAATATTAATGTTATTATTTAGCCATTGTAGAGCAAAACCTCCTACACAAAAGGTGGTGGGGGCTCATACAGTAACACTTCTAGGTGAGCCAGTCCTGAAGAGTGTTTAGACTCTCGAATGCTACAGAAAAAAAAATATAGTAAATGACTTTAGTTAATCATAAATGATCAAATATTTTGAACATTAGATTACAAATATACATGACAAACACATTACTCTCCTTTGTGTTATGATGAATCTATGTAGATGATGATGATAATGATGATGATGATGATGATGATGATTATTGAATATCTAAGTCAGTGGCAGGAATAAAATAGTTATGCATATAATTTTGCCAATGAAGAGTCACATACCCAGGTAATGGACCACCATTGTCGAGATCAAACACTTGATATGGATTCAGCAACTTGCGAAAACTGGAAATGAGCTCAAGGCCTTGGCATCCTCCAGATTTAACATTGACAAAAACTAGGAGAGGTTGCACTCCAGCAGGCACAGCACTTGGCTCAATGTTTGGCAGCAGCATCACTGTGGACACAAGATCTCATTAGTTTCAATAGCTTTCATGTTTGTTTTTGAATTAAATAAAATTGCTAAGAGAAAAAAAATATTGCAAATTATATGAAAAATATTATAATATCTATTTGATAGTTAAATTGGTTGAAAGCTATCTGATACCACCTGAAATTAGCACAAATTCTAGTTTTTTATTTTTCCCATAGGATTGGATTCACATCAAAGAACCTGGAGTACTTCATCTTTTAATTTCTGATATAACTGTATTGCATGTTTTTTAATCCAAAAAATTTGATTTTGTGATTTTGATGGATAACACATTTTGAGGATCCCCGAGATAATGCTTTTTTCAATGCTCCTGGACCATCATCATCTTTAGATATTAAAGAGCAAGAAGAACTCATTGATCTCACTTGTGATACATCATTGCAGAGTAAATTAAATGAAGTGCCTTTCTTTGAATTCTGGATACATATTAGCAAGAAATACCCAAAGCTTAGCCAAATTGCAACAAAGACCTTGATTCCTTATGCGGTAACTTATTTGTATGAGACAGGTTGCTCAGCTTTGGTAGCTATGAAGTCTAAGTACAGTTTAAAGCTAAATGTAAATAAAGAACTTTGAGTGGCCCTTTCTTCTTTAATACCATGTCTTGATAAACTTTCTTGTCAAAAGCACGCTCATCCACCACACTGAATTTTGTAATTTAAATTCTTAATTTTCTTGAAATTCTTGTTAGCTGTTTAGTGAATATATCCTTATTTCCTATTTTTTGAATAAACAAAATGTGAATAATAATTTTCATGTATTTTTAATGTATAATATAATGCATTCTTTTTGGTCATGCAGAATTCTGTTGAATTTTTTATATTTGGTAGCAGAGAGAATAATGTAACAAATTTTTTTAAAACAAAATTACGTCTATATTTAATAGATGGCTTAAGTATTAAGAATGAGAAATAGGTTGGGGAATGTAATGATATACTCTCTTGTCTAGGATGGCCTGGAGGTGAAATGTTTAAGGAGCACTGAACTAGTGTATAAATAAAAAAATAACAAACGGTGTATAAATTATCATAAATGGATATATTTTTTCATTAATGGAATGTTATTCCAATTTGTTAGATTATGAAGAACGTATTCAAAACTGATCTTTAATACAGTCTAGAATATAAATAAATCAGTACAGGAGACTCCCACCCATATGTATCCATTTGACTTGTTTGCAGAAATTTTCTTGTCAATGTGCCTCAGAAATTCTCTCCTCTCTTTATTGGTGCAGGCAGCATCCCTAACTAATTCTGAAAGTCAGTAATAATTAGGTTTAATTTGGAGGGCGTAAATGAGTAAATGAGTAAAGGAGGCTATTAATCTTCACTGCCGCATGTTATGCAGTGTATCATAACTTAGCACCCATCTCCATGCTTTAGCTGACACAGCATTTGAGTGAGGGATAACTAGAACCTGAATCTTAATTTAAATATTTTCATATATTGTAAGTAAATATTTCATCAATATTTCACAATACATTTTTGAAAGTGATGCAGAATAAAAGATATTTCAATCCTCTTGGTAGAGAGATTATTTGATGATGGTAGCAAAAGGCAACAATGTAGATCACTATGACTTCTCAGAATTCCAAAACAAACTATGTATATGTACCCACTGACTACACACAATTCATGGTACTCCTCAGAAGCCGTTGCCATTGTTCAAGGAATTGAGATTTTTATGGTAATATTGGGGTTGGTCTTACAATGAATTTACTATCTTAAATCTTTTCTCCTTTTTCCTTTATTCAGCCAGTATTAAACAAAATTAACACTTCAGCTATTATCAAAAGTTATTGGTTTGTGCTACAATGTATTTTTTCTTATTTTAAATAAATTAGGAGAGGGGATGCAAGTGTTATGTAAGTTTGGGGGATTAAGCTTGTATTACCAGTGTATAATAGGGGGGGGGGGGGTATCCGAAATACTCCAATTTACTTTAAGTAATTTATAGACAACATCTAAGTGTCTCAATTTGTAAAGTACCTACTTAAGTGACAAGAAGTAAAGAATACAAAATGCAAGCAAAATACAATATTCCATCTGAATTCTCTTTAAATATAAACAAGAGTAATAAGAAACATCATTGAAATAATTATTTAAAACAAATTCTACTACATTTCTTGAAATTTACAGTCACTCTGAGAAATATTAAAAAAAAAGACACTAGATTACTTTAGAATGAGCACAGCATTGAAAATTTCAGAATATTGTCATAAAAAAGGATTGTTTTCAAACACTTAATTCAAATAGAATCCTGTGAACTACAGTGTTAAAAAAGATCTATTTACAATATTACAAAACATACTCCATAGTCAAGTCCAAAAATGCAGTGCAGCTTAAATGGACTTTCAAATGTTGAAATTAAAATGAGTGAAAAATTTAGAATAACATATTCATAAAGTGGGGAAACAAACATGTTTTTGTAGGGAAATAGAAAGGAACTGCAAAAGAAGTGGAAACATTTGAAGCAATGTTTGCATATTAACAATCTATTATAATTAAAATAATCTAATAAAAGTATTAACATTGATTTCTTCACATTATAAATAAAACAATAAGAAATATTATCACAAATAATTTACCTAAAAGATGCTTATCTTCATAGGAGGACTCTCTCAATTTGTACAGTGCTCGGACTGCTTTATCAGCATCTTCATATATAATAACCATAGATCCATACTCATAATAAATTGGTCCAATACATGAAAATTTATTCTCTGCAAATGAAAAATACATAAAATAATTACTAGAGAAATTCAATGACTTAATTCAATCAAATAATATTAATATTTAATATCTGAATTTAAGTTAAGAACTTTTGAATTTAAATTATATGTTAGATAGCCTTCATATCACAGTTATGAAATCAGGTATGTGGTTAAATAATTTTCAAAGTTCTGATTTCACAAACAATTATCAGTCACAATTAGACACGGCCAAAATTATGTACGTGATATTTATATCATGAGCCTTATTTCAGTATTCTTGAGGTAGGAGGATAGATCAACTTTGAAAAGTAGTATATTTCTTAGAATCTTTCTTAGGTTTTCTATGAGCTCTGTTTTGGCAATGCTAATTACATGTGAAACATGTTTAAATGGTATTGCAGAAATTTTGAAATTTTCAGTAAATATAATACATACCACTCCCGAGCAAGCCATCAAGAATTTGCTGATAATCTTTCTCTGACAAATTGGGAGGCAAGTTCCCCACAAATAGAGCCAAGTTAGGACCATGTGGATCTTGTTTCAGTTGCAAGTAGAAGCGCATCAACTCCATTTGTCGAATTGAATCTTTCCCAACTTGCTTTACAATTTCCCATGGTCGTTCAGGACCTTCCATCACATTCTGAGTCACTGTTTAGTGAGAGAGAGAAACAAATGAAATAATATAATTTAAGCTTTCCTCTCTGTGAAATTAATTAGAAGGCATTTTAATGGGAACTGATCACCAGATTAGTGAGAACCTGGAGAAGCAAAATATTGAAGGGGTAAAAAAATGATTACACCAAAAACTTATACTTAAAGTTTTGAATTAAATTTTTTCAAAAATTATATTCAATAAATTTACATTCTTGGGAAAACAGGCAATCACAAACATCAGAGTTTTAAATGGATTGGGTTGAATACCAAGCTTCAAGGCTCTCTATTTCCAGCATTTTTTTAATTTTATAACAAAACTGAAAAAGTAGAATTAATTAGAAAAATTTTAAAAATTAATTCCTATTTTTCAAAAAAATTGAATTATTTTGTCAATTTTCATACATACAGAAGTTAATAGAAAACAACAGTTTCTCATTTTAGAATTTAATAAATTATATATATTCTCACCACCACGATCTAAAAGAACTTGACTTAGGCGGAAGTCCTCCGGTCGAGCACCTTCTACTCGAAATCGTGCAAAAGCCTCCTTGATGAGATCCTCAATAGTTGTATCTGCATTTACAGGGATGGTGCAGAATGATTCTGTCACTTGAACTTTTCCAGGATAAACCCGCACTTCTCCACTATCGTTGTCTCGATCCCTGAAGCAATTTGTAAACGAAGTCTCCAAAATTTTGTATTTAAAATTCATGAAAGATTTCACTGACACCAATTTTTTTAGTCAAGTAATTTGTTTTATTTTTATGATTATGTTATTTATAAATAATAGTAATAACAAATGCAAAAGTAAAAAACATGTACCATAGAGATTGTTGATACAATTATTTGTTATTATAAAACTCTCAATGCAAAGAGGGGGTTATTTCAGAGAACTCATTCAATCAAAACTTCATAATTTCAGAGAATTCACAACAGTAAGCCTAAGTACACACAAGTTTGTGGTGAAACAATTAAAATGAAATTTTTAAAGCTTCATGAACATTTTGGAAATGAAAAACCAACATCACCTAGGAAGTATTTGTCTTTTTAGGACCATTGTCAGGAAGCTTATCAAGTGAGGTAACTACCTCATTGGAAAGCCATGGATAACAACCACTCCAAAGAAAGCCATTAAATAAGTATTGTAAACTAGAAGAGGAATAAGATTTGACAGAATGCAATGGCAACTACATCACCTAAGTACTGGAACTTAGTAAAAACACAACAAAATTAACTCCTTAAAGCCTTGGGCACTTTGAGGGTCTGTAGTGTTCACATTACCTAACCAAGTTTAAAATATTTTTAACTTTTTATAACAATATATCAGCCTTCCTCTACACACATTCTTGCTGCACTACATTTGAAAAATTGCAGACATAGATGTAATGAAAAAAATTGAAACTGCAACAATCTGTAAAAGAATTGAAACCAAATCTTATTATTAAAGAAAATGTCATCGTATACTGCAGGTTGCTAGGCATGTTGCCTGTTCCTGTTTCTCAGTGGACCTGGCGGGTTTTTAGTCCTCCAGATGTTCCTGATATAGATTTCTTTTGTAGTCTCTCAACATACACCCCAATGGTTTACACATCAATGCTGACTTTGGGAAACTTTCCTGCTTATTCTGTTGATGTGAGAAAACATTTACTCTCACCTTCCTTTATTTCTTCTACTTCATTCTTTGTTTTAAGCCTTTTTCTAATATATTTCCAACTTTGCCGCACCCTTAATGTGACCCTTGCAAGATACAGAAATCACATCTGCTTGATCTCCAGACTTTGCTGATCTTTACATTTCATTATCTCAACTTCTGATCCGTACATGAGTATTGGTTTTGAAATCATCTTATGTATTCTTAATTTAATCTCTTGAGTCATATCCTTTCCAAAACATCTTTTGATTAGACTATTTGTTATGTTATATTTCTGTGTTTAGTTTTCAATAATATTCCCTAAATAATTGAATTTGAATACGTGTTCTATTATTTGCCTATTAATGACAATTTTAACTCTTCTCATATCTTTTCCTTGATATGCCATTGATTTAGACTTGTTTGTGGAAATTTTGATGTTTCAATTCTGTTTTATACAATTCATTTGATGCAATTTGTAGGTCATCTTCTGATTCCATTATTATAACACCATCTGTGTAAAGGATTGTGTGGATCTTCTGTCTTTTACTGAAAATTGATTCCCTTCTTGATTATTAGTTTCCATTCCTTGGTGTTATGGATGGCATATATATTTACTAGACATGGAGGCAAACCACATTTCTGGCTTAGTCCACTGTTGTGTAAGATTTTGGCATATTTCCATTATTTGTTTTTATACTCACCTGTGGGTTTACTTAGCGACTTTGAATTGCTTTCCTTATTTCTGTAGGTCTCTTTTCTTCTAGCAGATAACAGATTCAGAAAATGTAAAGTAAAATTGTATTTCATCTGCAGAGAATTAAGCTTCTTAGTTCCTTCTTCCAACTTTTAAAAATTGCTTATTATTAGCAGTGAACATTTATATAAATAGTACTTGACAAAGTTCATTAGGAATTAAACTTTCATCAGGAAGCACACATATTCACAAACAATTCTCAAATTTTCCCATCAGTGTAATTCATACTATGTACATTTTTTTTCCTTTCTTTAGTTACATAAGATTACTCTGTGAATGTGAAAATTATATTGTTTTGCAGAAACAAACAAGCACTTTATGAATTAAAGCAATGTGAAATATTATGGAAACTTATGGAAATTATTATGGAAATATTATAGAAACAAGTAGATAAGAAAAAAAGCAATTCAATGCCCCAAATAATGATAAAAAATGTAAAAAGTGATTGGAAACAGTCTTAGTAGTTCTGCTCTGAAGGAAATTATGAACCTATGTGACAAACATCAAAGTTTGAATAACTTGACTAGTGGTGATTGTATTTTTGAAAGCTGTTGATTTTATTAGTTAATGTTTTTTAAAAGTTTCTTGTAATATTATAAGTTATATTAAAATGTGTCTTGTTTCTAAGTATGTATGCTCATTTAGAATATAAAGAAACATTCTGAATTAATTTTCTTATCGTTACTTCCATCTGTTACATAAAATCATTATCTGAAGCAGTGATATTTACAAGATTCATCAAAAAATGGTTCATTAAAAGTACTGTAACGAATATTGCATCACCTGCAATTCGCGAATTCACGAATATTGCGTCATCTGCCGGCGCCCCCCCTTGCCCCCGAACGGTTATTTCGGAGTCGCGTACAAAGGTGGAGCAAGTGCGGGTTGTGTCGAGACGAGCGCCGGCCAGGCATAAATTTGCATTTGCATTGCGATGAACAGTGGTGGAGTGGGTGAACAGCAGTCAGCAGTCTGAAGTCTGCAGTGGAAGCTGAGCTGTGAAGTGTGCATCACGGTAAACAGCAGTGCAGGTGACCCTGGTCTGCGCAGTGAATTGTGGTCTGCGCTGTGAATTGTGATCTGCGCAGTGAATTGTGGTCAGCGCAGTGGACCGTGGACAGTGCATCGGACTGTGCGATAGTGTTGAAGAAGTGAACAGTGTAAATAAATAATCAGAAGAAGTGAACAGTGTAAATAAATAATCAAGAGAACGGAGTTGTGTGTAAGGAAAAAGAAAGTGAAGAACACAAGGACTGTGTAAAATATTTGTAAATAAATTAAGTATTTTTAGTGTAGCATTGTTTACTAATAAAAGTTTTTGTTAAATAATACCTGTATGGGTTTTAATTCACCACAGAGAAACGTTACAGTACAATATTTATATTCTTCATCATTTCTTATTTGTTTGTTTAACGGTTTTATTTGAGTTTATTCCTGTACTTGTCTATAAAATAGTCATACTAAATTCTGGGTGTGCATAGGAAATTATCAATAAATCTTGCTGCTTTGCAACTTGTGGATTTATCAAGAATTCCCTGGGTACTCTTGATATTACTTATCAATTCATGTAATGTGTGCAAGTATAATTTGTTTAGCATATTCTTGCTAAAACTCTTGCTAAATTTTTAAAACAGTAAATTACATTTAAAAGCTCTCAAACTAACAAAAATGCTTCACCTGAAACGCAAAAACACAGCTGGTCTTTTTCCTTCCTTGCGATGCAAATTCAGCACTGGCAGTGGGTCTTCCAGTCGGGCCTCAGGCAAACGAGTATCTTCGGCTGCATACACATCTGTCAGGTAGAAGTTCCCTGCAATTCATATTTCAAGAAATTGACTTTAGTTGGTTTAAATTCAGTAGTGAATAATTATAGTGAATAATTATATGTGTTTTTTCTCATTGTTCTTAGATTGTATTGTACAATCTGGTATTCCTCAACTTCTATTACATTACCTCAATTATTTTCCCATCTAATAAAAATTTGTGATCAAACCTTGCGTGAAATGGATAGGTATAAGTAGATTATATTGAGTATGTATGTATGTATTCAATGGATGTATCAGATATAATTCATTTCAAATTATATTATTATTCCTTACACAGAACAAATCAATGATGAAATATACCTTCTGCCAAATCCTCCAAATATTTCTAATTAACCACTTTGGTTTTGCCCTATTGACTTTTAACTCAACACTGTGTTCAATAGTCTTTCCTCTTTCATTTAGTTAATATAAGAGAGATCTTTCTTCTAACCTCCCTTGTCTCTTTTATTACATTCTTTGCCTTAAATCTTTTAAGATTGCTCAACTTCTTTGCCAATCCATCTGAGTGAGTCGTGCAAGGTGATGAAAGAATATTATTTGTGTAGCTTCTAATCTTTCTTGCTCCCTCCATTCATTGTCCAAATTTCTGACCCATGCACAAGCATTGGCTTTGATGTCATATTGAATTATATCATTTTACATTCTTAATTTTACTTTTTGTGACATATCTCTTTGGAAATTTTTATTAATTTATTTACATTTATAAATAAGTAAAAATGACAAAAAAACTCTTTTGAAGACACTGAATACAAATTTTTAAAATAAGTAACAAAAAACAGAATGAAAGTCATTAAAATATGAGTTTAAGAGAAAAATGTAAGTAATGAGCACAAAATATAAATTAGATGGGAGAGAACTTACCAAAACATGTTAAAATAAGCAGACATCTTATTTGTAAAACATATACAAATGTTTCTTTCAAAATATTTTTAAACAAAGGATAATTCCATAACCTATAACTGAAAAAGTTCCCCTTACAAAAACACACATTCTCACTGTATAGAGAGAGAGAGGCAAGTATGGGCAGAAAGGGAGCCCACCAGCATTTTCTCCCCACACTTGCCTCTCTCTCTACACATTGAGGATGTAAGTTCTTACCAGCACCATTATATAAAACATCTCAATTACATTTTCAAGAAAGAAAAACTAACTTAACATTAGTCTTAAATATTTTGGCAGTGGCAACTTTGCTTGTTTTATGTTTTGAAATTATCTTCTTCTTCTTCTTTTTTTTTTATTTAAAAATATTTTTTGTTTTACATTATGATACGATCTTATTTAAACATGTTTTAGTAAGTTTTCTTCCATCTAATTTATTTTTTGTGCTTGTGTTTTTTGTTACTTATTTTAAAAATTTGCATTCAATATCTTCAAAAAATTTGTAATTTTTATCTTCAGATGAAAACATGTCTGATATTTTATGTGCACACCTGATAAGGTATGAAACCTATATGCTAAACATTGTGATTGTAAAATGTCACTTTATTGGAATTTCAACTCGACTCAAAGCTCTCTTGGAAATTCCATAACAACAAAGAGTGTTCTCCTGAGTCAATTACCTTTTACAAAAACTGAGGTCTTTGTGTTTCTCTGAAAATCATGAAGTACCATGTCTTTTCCAAAGCCACATATCATATGGTCATTTGCAGTCATGCTCCTTATATGCTTTTAATGCAAAAGAGAGCAATTAGGATTGTGTTGAACAAAAAAGAAAAATGAACTGTGAAGACTACTATTTGTACAACAAAATACTTACAAACTTATTTAGTCTATACATCTTTGAATACCTCTCATTTACTTATGATAACATTCAAATTAAGAACTCCAGAGCTGACATTCATGAACTCAACAATAGGTAAAAATTGACAGTGTTTTTTCTTAGATGCAGACTATCACTAGTTTAAGGAACTAGCTTCTGTAATGGTATTAATTTATTCAATAACCTCCCAACCCTCAGTACCTCAGTACTCCAGTACCCCTCAGTACTCCAAGGAAGAAATTTAAAAATTTTGTTTACAACTGACTGTTGGGAAAACCATTCTATAGATGACCTTTCTGTTATGGAAAAGAGCTGAATAATAAATGCACAAATCAGAGAACTGAAAAAAATAGCTATCACTTTGAAACAGTGATTCCTGAAAATGAGAGAAAGCAAATAATTGTTACACGTCAAAGGTGAATGAACATAAAAATTGGGCTTACCTGGATCTCGAGTAATATGGAAAGCTCTTAAGGCTGCTGTTAAAAATTGCTCAACATTTGACTGCCGGGGAACAGTTACCACACGAAAAATTCGTCGGCGATATGAAATGTTGCCATCATAGACCTTGATACTCTCTGCAAAGAAAATTGTTCAAAGAAATAGTGTTTTTCTTATATTCTTACAATTTCACAAATACTTGTCAATACTTTATTGTTCTCTGGGGCCATTTAAAGTTACAAAGTGTCATGAGTCAAATTATTTTGGGGCCCCATGGTTAGTATAATGCATACTGGATACTACAATTATTTCTAATAATATAGAGTATTAAGCCAAGAAAAATATTTTCACGCATGATTGGAAACTCATTATTTTAAATAAATATTAGATTTAGAACAGGTTAAAAATAGAATTGAATTTGGCTCTTTTCATTTTAGAACAAATATTTTACACAAGTTGTGTCAATTTCTTGTCATTAGATGAAGAGAAATGTATCTTTAAGAAAACCTGAAACATGAATTAATTTTTATAATATTTTTAATGATTCTTATAAAATTGAATTGAATTTTTTTAAAATATTCTTCAGCCTAATTTGAGGGTCTTTAAAATTTGGGGATCCTGAGCAGCCCTGAGCCTGAATGGACTTGTGTTATATATGTGTTAAAGTAGGTATTTGGATGTTAGTTCAGAGAGTATTACTCGCGCAACTTTTCTTGAACAATGGGTTGAAGAAATGTGGGTAAAGTGGGGATATTAGTTATGAAATTGGCTACTAGATTTTATGTAACAATGACAATCTCTGAAGAATCAGTCATGCCTTCGCAACATTCTCAATAATTTGTGTTCTAACTTTCTCAGGAGTTCGAGGTGTCGCCTATGATAGACTTGACCTGCTGTGGTGACCTGCTTCGGTCATTTCTTTAGATTTTTTGGAGAAAATAACAGATAGAAGTCCTTGCCTTCAAAAGTAAATTTTCTCTATTTCATGCCAGTAAAGGCGTGCTTGGAATGTTGTCATCAGTGCTCGCTGCCAGCTTTTGCCTTCAACTGTTTATTGTGCCAGAGAGGGGGAAGCAAAGTCATCGTTCAAGAAAAGTTGCGTGAGTGATATCAGTTCATCCATAATATTAAGAATATTTATCCCACTGATGACTTGTTATACTATACCACAAGAAATACATAAAATAAAATTTAAAAATTTTTTAAAAAATATTTAAAAATAAAAAAAATAAAAACTTAGGTAATTTTATGCTTTTGAAAAAAATTAAAGATAATATATCCACTCAAAAACCAGCAAGAAAAGAAATTATATGAGAAGTTTTTTCTTTTATATGAATTATTCTTTAGAATTAGTTAATAGGATTCAGAACAGCACTAATAGAATTTGATTTTCAATATCAAGCCATCATGCCATTTAAGTAGTGTTTGGACTATTCAATTGGAATTCATTTTTAAATGTGCATTAATGTTGCATTATGTGAAAGTAACATTGCAATACAAGAATGACTATTAGAAGAAAATAAGATCTTAAGAGTAGAATCTGGTTGAAAATAATTATTTTCAATTTTCTTAAATATGAGAAAACACAAATTGTTAAATTGTATTTGGTTCTAGGTGCAATGTACTGTTCTCAACCATTCAGAAAAATTAAATTATGAAATGCAAAACCTATTTGAAACAATTTGCATAATTTTTTTGGTTAACATTTTTTTCTCTAGCTGTGCTAAGTGGTGATGTCTTTGGCAACATTTAGATATCTAATTGTCAACTACTTTAACAAAATCGTAATTTCCATTTTAGTAGTGAATTCAAAATATTGACCAATGGGTAAAAATGTGATTACTCTTGGCTAACTAGGCAATCCTGTGTCATCCACTGGTTGGTTCAATATCAAGCCATCAAGCCATCATATTGACAGCAAAAATGCATGCCCCTGAAGAATGCCCATTTGGATAATCAAAATGTTTGCAAATTGGCCTGGAACAAGTCCTGGACAGCTAAGGGCAATCATAGGACTTTAGTTAGTCAAGTCCATGATTTCAATAGATAAAAATGTCTTCCACTAAGATATTAGAATTAAAAAAATTAAAAGGAAAGAAAGAAAACAACAACAACAACTAAACATCATGTTTGGAAAGGAACACAAACCTTCTTCTCGATCTTCTTTTTCTTTATCCTTGCCACGTGCATGAGGGTAGTCATCATCACGGTGCTTGGTTATATCCCCACTGCTAAAATCGTCTGAGACACTAGTAGCTACCAAAACAAACAAAACACCACACAACGTTATACACAAACATCTCTTGAACGATTTCTTATCATATAATTATAACTTAACCTTCTTATTACATATATCATCTAATAGATTCCTTCTACAGATTACAAGAGGACATGCAGCAAACAAACTCCAGGGAAATTAAAAAAAATATTAAAAATAACTCTATACAAATTATGTTATACCTGAAATGTAGAAACTTTTGAAAGACTTCTCTGACATTTTGCACAACCTGCATTCAAAATACAACATGTATAATGATACACATTAGGAAAACTTCATTTCACATGTTTCAAAGAAATACAAAGTTAAAACACAGCTTAAAAGAGATTAATGAAAGGTCACAAACCACTCCTCAAACACCTTTGCAAAACTTCAATATGGCTACTATGTTTGTGACTACTTTTTATTTAGACAGAAGATAAACACAATGAATGACAACTAACTTAAATGACAAAGTAATTTAAATTTTATAGGTGTTGGGGTGTATGAATATGATAAAGAACAAGTAACTTTTTTTAATTGAAACTGAGAAAAATGTATAAAACATTAAGCTGCTTCTGCATTATTCTTAACATGCAGTTTATGTACAAGTACAATTTAAATATTTTGTTATTTGTTTAATTGAGTGTGATGTCAGAAACTGGTTTAGAAGTAGATGGTGACAAAACATGTGGCCAGGTAACTCATTTTTAACTTTATTATACCTCTCATTATACAGATATCTAGAATTTGTTTCTAGAACTAATTTTTCTATTTTCGAAGATGATTATTACAAAATGCTTGAGTTACTTTTAGCTTATTATTATTATTTTGTTTGTTTTTGTTTTGTGTTTGTTTCATTAGGATGCAATTTACAGCAGCTTGGCAACTGCAATGTCTCTTACCATGTACTGCAGAGTGCATCATGCGTAGGCATACAGCTGCTGCCCAGCACACAAAGCAGCAGGCAAAGCTTTGGACAACAACATGGAAGAAGCAGCTTTGGACAACAACATGGAAGAAGCAAGTGCATCATGCTGAATAGAACATCAACACACTCAACATGCTATACAGTCACCTAGAAAACAAAATAAGTTTGTTTTATTAGAGTACAGTGATGTGGTAACAGTTTTTCTTACATAAATGGAATAAACAAGGAAATTAGTTTGAGCTCAGCAGTTTGCATCTGCTGAGAGAAAAACAACGAGCTCAGTCCCATAGTAGAGATCTTGTTGAGAACCTAGCTATTACCTTGATGATAACAGATAGCATGACATAAAAACATAAAATAATGTCTGTTCCCATTAAATGATAATTTTCAAAGCTATTTGAAAACCATACATTTTTAAAAACTATTATGTGCACATTGGTATAAACATCTACCTGCTTAAGAAAGCACTTCAACTTTCTCAAAATAAATGTGTACTGTGTATGAGTTATATACATATGTGTGTGCAATTAATAGAAATCTCAGAACATGGGAATGAAATTTAAGAAACTCTTTGTAGAATTTCCAATTCTAATAACTAATAGTTTTTACACATTTAAATAACTCAAACTTGAAAAAATATTTTCAATACTACATAAATATTCACATACATAGACCATGCCCTCACCAAATTACTAAATGATAACATTGTTTTTGAAGTCATGAATAATGTAATAGGAAATCTACAGTTTGGAAAAAGTCGATTTTTTCAACCCCTAATCGCTTGAAATGAATAAAATAATAGGTATGGATAAAATAAACAGGAAGAAAATGTTTTATATGGTCAGGTTCTTGGCAAATTCAGCTACCATTGAAAGGTATATTTAATTAGTATAAGTTAGAATTTTTGGAGGCCCATGAACCAGTAGCCACCAATAAGGAAGGATTTAAGGAGCACATTTCTATTTGAGGAACTTATCTTTAAATATAATTGATGTATTCATTAAGTTTTAAAATGCTCAGTTGCAGTACCCAAAACAAAACAAAACTGGGCCTGATTTGGAAGGGAAAATTAAGGATTCTATTCATCCCACCCCTTTGAGTTGACACGACAGGTGAGTCATGGCTGCTACCAGGTCAGATAAGCTTGCACTGCCTGCTGCTAGCGGGTGCCACAAACAGGTCATGCAGCGACACAGCACAGCCATGGCAGCAACCAGCGACCGACAGGGGGGTTCATGTACCTCGTATGTAGGGAGGGGAGGTGTGACAGTTGCCCTGGCAGCTGCGAGGCAAAACAAGAGACAGGCGCTTCATGACAGCTGAAACTCGGCTCCCTCTACCATCACAGCCTGCAAAATGGCAAAACTTGGCAAAAGTTCACTATAAACCAAGGCTTACAACATGGCCAAGCTGGAATGTGAGCCAAAGCGTGCATCAGACTGCCAAACTACAAATCTGTGGAAGACAGGCGTGGTACAATCAATCACTCCAAAAAAAATCTCACTTGGGTTACTATTTTACACATGGGTAAGTCACATGACCATGGATTATCAACTTTCATTTAGTTTTGTTTATCACATCAATATTTCTGAGACTGATGTTCTAGTACCATGATATTTGTATAAATATCCAGAACTGAAAAGTATGAATTGACTGAATGGCATGATTTGACAGCTTGTTGTTAGTATGCCATGAAAACATAAACTCCGGAGACTAATATAGTATTCTAGAAGGTTGCTGCTAAAAAAATTTGAATGATTTCTTGTTTTGTAAGAAAAACTGCAGACAAATTTTTACTTTTTCTTTTGAAGTATTTTCCCTTAAAAAATACAGAACAAAATTTAAGTATTCATTGAATTTATATTCTATTTTGTATAATACGAAATAAATTTGGCCAAAACTATATAGTGAAGTTTTCTCCAATAAAAGTTCAAAGGTGATGGAGTCTCAGTTGATAATAGATCAGGCTTCTACCTAGTACTTGAGGTAAAAAATTGGTAATTGCTCACACTTTTAACTTTTGAATTACCCCAACTGTCCTCATGATGCCAAGTCAACATATACACGCCAGGTTCTTCATTGAAACTTGGTCTTATGCTACATCTCATCATTGCAAGGATGAAAATATGAATGATATACTATTCATGAAAACTGAAAGAAATTTTAAGATATCAATAATAATAATAATAAGAAGAAGAAGAGGAGAAAAATAGGTGAAACATTTTTTTTATAAGTGTTATAAATGATTCCCACAAATAGCCTGCTTTAAAAAAATATTTTGACATTCATATTGCAAGAAAGTATTTTCCACATATTCATTTTCAAACAATTTGGAAAAATTTGAGGTGCTCCAAATCAGTTAATCCTGAAGGGAGGAATATAAAAAAAAGTATACCACAAATGGAACAGATATATACTGATCTAAACCAAAAACTTATTGTAAAAGAGTTATAAAAAGAATGAGCTAAAAAATTATAAACATGTAATAAATGTTCTGAAAGATAGGAAGATGATAGCTAGGTTTTCTTCTTTTCGGAGGAAACAATTTTTACAAACCCACTGGAATCTTTGTTAAAATTATTTATAACTCAAGTTTAAAAAAATGAAAATTAGATTGTAATCTAAAACCATTTACTAAAGTCTACTGCATTCCACAACAACTACAATATGTCCATTGTTATCCTTATATCTTTGTGAGAGAAAAAATGCTTCATCTAATATACTAGCAAACACAAGTGCTTTAGAAACATGAAAATAAATTTTAATGAAGTTCACTTTATAATGTATTAATTAAAATTTTAACAAAAAATATGTAGTTACATGCAATAACATTTTTCATTTTCAAAATAACATGTCTAGTAATAGCAATAAATTTTCATGCACTCTATGTTGCACTTTACATTACGTCCTACAAGTAACTCCTCTTTAATATTATTAATTTTTAACTTTATAAAACTTGTATCATTTGAACAGTTGATCTCTTCAAATAAGAAGAAAAATTGTTCTATGAGAGTAGATCAATTCAATTAAAAAATTTCAAAGGTATTTGTAAAAACATAATTTTAATACAGTTCACATTCATATTAGTGAAAAGTAGACTGGAGAAAAATGAAGATGTACGAGAAATATCTCCCTTAACTTTGTTCTTGCTCAAAAAATGAAGCATTTCAATATACTGTAATTTTGATATGTTTTAAAGGCATAAAACAGAGAAAAAATGACTTGGGTAAATTAAAAATTGAAGAGGAGTCACTAACACTACAATGTGAATTAATTACTGCTAAATAAGTGAAAATAACATTTTTCTTATTTTGTTTATGACCAAATATTGCTATTGCTACTATGAAGAAATAGTACAAAACATGCATGAGCACACAGCACGAACATAGCATTCCATTCAAGCAAAGTGAACAGTTCAAATATTAATTACTTGTTAGGGAATGTACTAAAACTTTAGACCTATCTATATTTAGTGTCTGGTTAACTAATGACACTCTCACTGACAGGAATGGCACAAATTAGGTAGTATTTATAAGTAAATATTTCATAATATGAGGAGCACTAAGGAATAAGTTTCCATTTTAAATTAAAATAAATATCGGCTAATATAATTTAGGTCTTAATTAGAATACTTAATATAATAGATACGTTGTTTGATGGCCATCTAAATTGAAAGAAATTCACATTTTAAAAGTAACAGATATATAAATAGTGAATGCTTAATAAATGCAAAAGATGTTTAATTTTTTGTATATCATGTATGCTATAAGAACTTATATTTTATTCCATATGTTTATGCCATAGCAATTAAAATGTTTTCTTAAAATAATATTTAAGTAATTGTGTTGAACTATTTGTGTACAGTGAAGCAAAAATAAAACTGATGAAATTAAATCCATAAGAAATGTGTGCAAAGTCCTCCAAGCATTTCACAATCACAAAAATTATTTTCATCATTGAATTCCCTTCAAAACCGATTCATAGACAAAAGATGAAAAGCTTTTGTGGCTCCTTAAAAGAAATTTTTACAAAAGATTATATTATCTTTTAAAAAATTAATTATAACAAATTAAATATAAATTTTAAATAAAATAAAAAAATATAAATGCAAACATTTTTTAAAATAAAAATGTAGAATTTTTAACTTTCTGACAAGTATTTCAAAATGTCATTTTTTTATGCTTTTTGGTCTAATTTATGTATTAACTAAATGTTTAAAGAACATAAGAAGAAGAAGAAGGTACTTTCATTCTTTTATAATACAGATACTTCAGGGTAAGTCACTTAGAATGACACACTTTTTTGTGTTGTTAGTAGAGATGTATCTAGGTAAACTGGCAATGATAGACACTGATCACATGCCTCTGTTTGACTAATTTGTATTCCTATTAATGAACATAGAAAGAAAACTTTCTTAAATAAAATACAACTACTTCAGATATGTATTTAAGTAAAATTAAGATGTGTATTTTAATGCATAAACAGGTATAATGACATCATAACCCTCATGTTGCTAATAGTACATGGCAAGCTATTGAAGTCAAACAAAAGAACCTAATGTACAGAAAAAATCTGATTGAAAATAGTGTTAATTTTCATAGAAACTTATGTACAAAATTTGAATCAAATTCAATAAGTAAAAAAAAAAAATATACCAATTTCTGTTACGTTGTGAATGCAATTAAAGGAATACAGAAATAAATAAAGAAATACAGTTATCCTGATCTAATATCTGTTTTCAGCAGACTTATTTCAAATAAACTCTAATGAAATTGCATGCACAATAGTAAGACTATGTTTATACATTGTGAAAGTGTCTTCTATTAAAATATTGTATCAATTTCATCTTTTTCAGCTTAACCTTTTTCCCCCACAATTAAAAATAAAAGGAGGTCATTTATACAAATGTAGGCTGCTAAATGGCAACCATCATTAATAGTACCCATGGCAAATGGCTTTTTTAAAATTTTTGCAAGTGTATAGTAGCCGGTATAGTTCTTAGTTATAGTTTAAAATTATTAAATTTCATCCACATAAACATAAGTAATGCTTTAGGAACAGCAATGTTGCAACATACTTATGTCAGTCAAAGTTATGCAGTTGTGAATATTTTAGATCACTGTTAATGACATTCAAACATTTCAGCAAATTAAAATGGATGCCTTAGAGTATTTTAATATAATTATAATAAATTAATTTTTTCTCAAATCAGTGAAAGTCATTTGAATTTCAAATTTTCTCTGTGTTTTGATAAAACTTCTAAAATATCTTTAAAAGAAGCACCACACAAATTAACAAACAGATTTGAATTATTATCAAATTAAGAAGTTAAACAGTAACAAAAAATATACAAATTTGGGCACAAAAGATTTGGACTCTTGATATGAATAATGTTTTGCATTCACATTGCTAGATTGTCTTATCTCATTACAGAAACTAAAGAATTTCAAAACAACCAAACACAATATTAAACATTTTAATTCTGGATTTGAACACAACTATAATTTTTCTCTTTATTTAGGAAAAAAAATTTAGGAAATAATGACATTACTTTCTGGCAAAAGTGGTAATTGGTTTTTCAAATTTTTATCAGTTACAACTGCAAAAACATGCTTTCTGAAATATCATCCCATTAATACATAATTTTAGAGCATAGATGTGACTTTATAATAGAAAATAGTTAAAAAAACCATCATTAGTATTTACTAATTTAAGTAATGAGTATGGATGAAGTATCACTAAGCAAAACATGGTGGCCAGATAAATAAGTTCAAAATGAGAAAAATTATTATAAAATGACAAAAAATGTTAAAACCCTATGAAGATCAACTACAAGTCTATTTAAAGCCTAAAACTCTAACTCCCACAATACAGAACAAAATGAGTATTTAAGAAAACTATTTATAAATACAAATCAAAGCAGCTAGATTTATCTGGCTCAATACTATAAGAAACCATTTGGTCACTTTCAAGGCAAATGAAAATAATTCTGAAAGTATATTCTCCTTTATGAATGTATTTGTACACTATTATGTTGTATGTGTACATGTATATTTTGTGAAGTGACATTGGAAGAATTATCAATTAGTGGTGATGGGAATGGGCACAAGAAGTTCATGGATATTAATATATGGATATCAAATACAAAAGGCAAAGATCCATTGCCCATAATTTATTTTGTTATATCAAATTAATGTATAAATTTAAATATTGTTATTTAATTTAACACTATTTTCCCCACAGTCATAATAAATATTTGAAACTTTTAAATGCATTATTTTATTTTATAAGTAATTACTGTCGGAAAAAAATAATTTTTGTAACACATATTGTTTCAAATTTTACAATTATTTCTATGGAGCAGCATCTTTCTTCTCCAAAGATGACAAACGTTTCTACATTTTTTAAAATTAATTTTAAAGGACAACTTTAGAAGAAATAATTTTGGTTTGCAACTTTATCTTGTATTCATATATTAATTTGGATAGATGTATTATGGTAGGGCTACTTAATATGTAAAAAATAAAATTGACTCCCAAAAAATAACAACTTCAATTAAAAACATTTAAGTCATGTAAAGCAGAAGTTTGAAAAACCGAAACAATAATAATATATTATGAAACAAATACTTTTTCAAATTTATCCCTACATGTTAAATGTAATTGAGAAACAATGTTTCAAAATAGTGTTGGTTGAAAATTATTGAAATAATAGTTGTCTAGATGAAAGGTGCCTGTAACCTTTAGAACATTTTATCTATGTATCTGATTCACATTCTGGAATATGTTCTTGCCAACTGTAGCTGAGGATGTTAATAAGGTAGATGTGTATCCAAACAACAACAAAATGTGTAAAGGGAGAGTTTTTTCTGTAGGTAATACTTAGTAAAATCACATATCATAATAAACTGCATCTGTCTTTTGGAAGGAAGATTATTTACAATTCAAATTTAAAGAAAGGACCTTCTCAGATTACCTTCTGCTTTATGAAGTAAATACATTTTTTGTTGCTGGAAGTAATTATTGATTATCAAGGGTTATTCTTATTAGGGTTGCAAAATGTTACTATATCAACAATAATCAATATATTTTGTAGAAGTTAGTCCTTAAAAGAGAGTGCAGTTCCTTAAAGTAGCCTACATAGAAAAGTTATTAGCGGGAATTGATACTGTTTTTTGGTAATAGAATGTAGTGAACATTTTTAATTTAGAGAGAAAAATGTTGTCTACAGTAGTTGTGGGCGGAGTTTTGAAGGCATCTTACGAATAATTCTTGTTTCCCCAAGACATTTCCTTCCTTAGTGCTCCCCATTCGACACAGATCACGCACGCCATCTAGAGGAGAAAGTGAAACTTACGGCATGAATACTCACGCGGGATGCCGACATTCCTCCCTCCAGACCCTACGCCAATGATGGTTTCCATGGGGACCTCCGTGCGGGGGATGCTGACGGCGTGCGGCGGCAGGTAGATGGGCTCCAGGTTGCCGAACGTGCACTCGCCCGAGATCTGCTTGTGGCACACGGCGTGCGACTGCGACGCAACACACAAGTGCGCTCTCGTGAGGCGTACGGCCGCAGGTAAGAACACTTTGCGGAGACAAGGACCAGCCTCTCTCTCAGTGGCTTAGCTAGAGGGTGGAAGGTGGCGGAAGCGACTCATATTTATGCATGGTAATACACAATCTCCTTTCTGTTTCCTCCTCCTGCACCATCGCCCCCTTCTCCTCCACAGCCCAGTTCACCTTTCGTGGGTCTCAAGTGCAGTAGAACTCCAAGTATCCGAACTGATTTAGGGAGCAATACATTATTTAATAAACAATTGAACTTGTGACTATTTACATTTTTCTAGATCTTATGTTTGTTAAACTTAATTTCAAGAATTTAAGTAGACTTTTTTCTAGCTCTGGCGTCTTCTTTGCGTATCTAATTGCTGAGCATTAATCAATCATTTGAACTTCTGCTTAACCGAACCGATCCGATCTCAATTAAGTTCCGATAATTGGAGAGTTTATATGATGATTTAGTAAAATCATCCCACCTCCCAGCCTCAGTACGACCCCTTTTACTAATGAATGACAGGACCCAGGAATGCCTCAGAGCGGCTCATATTCTAGCTACGCTACCGATATCTCCTGTGATCATTACGCTACATCCAAGAAAGGTTGTTTTGAAACGTAATTTGCATATTTTTTATTTGTATTCCAAAAACCTGCCACACTTTATTAAACAACTTTATCATTCGGCGAACTAATTATGTAGCAAGTAAATTAAATTGTGAACCGTGCATGTAAATTGAAGTAACATTTTCTAACTTTAAAAGAATCTGACTCTGATATGTATGTAAAAGAATCTGACTCTGATATGTAAAAGGTGTACGAGAAGAACATTAAAATATAACTACCCAGGTGGAAATTAGAAATTGGCGCAGTAAAGGCCCAGTACTGGCAAACAGTGCTCAACCGTTGGCCAGTACTGGCTGCCGGTGTTTGGCCGGTGGTACAAAGCCAGTACTGGCAGTCGATTCATGGTCGATGGTGCAAAGCCAGTATTGGCTGTGGATGCATGGCGGATTGTGCAAAGCCAGACTTACACATCACGTCACCCTGATAACACTGTACTGTTGCAGGACGAGTGTATTTTGTGAATTAAAAGCATCTACTTTTATACTCGAGAAGATTCAACGAAATCTGATATTTTCATCTCCGGAAAAGTGTAAAAAATCACAGGTGATCTATTTCAATTTCCGTTATCTTCCCGAGAAGTTGGTTTGATGCTCATTGAAAAATGTAGTAATAATACACAGAAATTTAGTATTAGTAACATAATTACAAAATGTATGTATACCACTGTAACCGGCTACAAAGTAGCAATTACTTTATTACATTAAAATTGTTAATCTTCTCCAACATACGCAGGCAAAAATGTATTTTTTCATATGTAAATAACATTTTTTCTATGCGTTAATAAAAATATAATAATTGTAATAATAAATAGATACTTTTAAAATAATTTACACGCATTCTTAAAGTGTACAGTGTATTCTTGTCCTGCAACAGCATTTTAACCGGTTCAAAAAATTAACCAGTACTGGGCCAGTACTTATTACCATGCATCGGCATGTGAAAGGTATCTTTCGCAGCGCTGTACGTACGACGCTTTAACGCTTTCGTACGCTTTAACGTTAAAAGCGCCAAGGTTACCGTTAACCGTTAAGGTATACCTTAACGGTTAAATAATTTTACCAGCGCTGCGACAGTACTGATTACCAACTGTCGTTCGCCAGTGCTGGCCCAAGCACTGTTCACAAAAATAAGCAGTACTGCGCCAGTACTTATTACCAAGCATCGGCATCTCAACGGTTACAAAATATACCAGCGCTGCCACAGTACTGATTACCCACTGTCGTTCGCCAGTGTTGGCTCAAGCTTGCGCCATTTATCACTATCGGCAGTACGCGGGAATTTCCACCTGGGTATTATTCATTATAACTATTCCATTCCTTACATAATTTATGTATTCTATTTAATTCCTTGAATAAATGAACAAAATTTGTCGTAAACGCAAAAGTGATTTTACGTGAATTTTTGTGACATGCGTTATGTACATTCACTCTTCTACTGATATTTCTAAACTCGGCAAGTTGAACTTGCGAGTTGCAAGTTGACTTGTGCAAGTTCGTCATCAGCGAATATCGAAAGAAAAAAAAAAAAAAAATCAAAATTGGGTATCAGCGTCCATGTTAGCAAATCATAGCAAAATTTAATATTTAATCGATTTCTTGGCAAAGGTGTTCTTGTGATCGTATAAATAGTGAAAAGATATCATTATGAATAATTTCATTTTTAAACTCAACAATCAATAATTTTTCAATAAACAATTATAAACGATAACATAAACCAAATACGCCATAAATCGGCCAAATATATCACAAATTATTTCTCATTGTGAGAAACAAATTGAGAAATCAATACTAGGTTTTGAACCTTACAATGAAAATCTATGTAAATTACAAATTAAGGGGAAATTTTATAACCTGAGTCTTATAAATGTTTATGCGCTCACGGAAGACAAGGAAGAAGAAATCAAATAACATTTTACAAAAAGTTGCAAGATATGATCGACAGAACTCCAAAACAATATAAGATTGTCCTTGGATATTGATAATGCCCAACTAGGGCTTGAGAAAAGATACAAGGACGTAGTAGCAAAATTCACTAAACATTAAAATACTAATAATAATGGTGATTATTTGGCAAATTTTGCAATAACTAACAATCTAATTGTGACTAACAGTTTCAACATAAGTCAATACACAAGGAGACATGGATGTCCCCTGAACAAGCTACAGTTAACCAAATTGATCATATAGTGGTCAAATCGAGACGTTCGAGACTGATACAAGATGTCCGCGAGGACTAAATGTGACACATCATTTCCTTCTTTAAACGATTGTGAAACAGAAACTGGCGAATCAAACATTTACTAAGTCTAATGTATGCAGATGGAATAAACAGAACTTACAGTACCCAATAAATATCAAAGAATATCAGAATGCATTAAATCAGAAAATAGTAGAGAAACCTAGAGAGGAGGATATAGAAAGAAAATGGGAAAATATAAAAACTAGCAGAGTAGAGGCCGCCAATGAGGCCTTTGGAAAAGAGAAAGGAAGAAGAAGAATGGTGGAGAGGGATTCTGGAACTCAAGAAAACGTGCGCAGATAATCTTTTCCCCCCTACGTCACATACAGTTTTTACTGTGTTTTTTTTACTGAATAAATCTAAATCTATGGAATGAATAATGTATAAAATCAGCTCGGGATAAGAATAAAGCAAGACAAAAACTCTAAATATAAGAACTAGAGCATCTAAGGAACAATATAAGATTAAGGGCCAGTTTTCGTACGCGGAATAAACTCGGGATTCATTTTTATCACTCTGTTAGCGTTTAAATCGGTTATACGAACTCGGGATATAGGTTAGCTGAGGAATAAGGTGTTAAGTTATCCTGTGATCTCTCACGTAGGTTAACAGCGTGTTAACCTATAAACCGCATATTGTCTGCCGAGTAATAGGAAAATCTGTAGCATATCTTGACTGAAGTGTACGAAATTCTGGGGTATTTGCTTTCTGACAAGAGTGAAGAAGAACAAGTACTCCAGATAATTTCAAAAGCTGAGGAGAGTGAGGAGGAAGTCAGACTTGCTGATTGAATATGACCATTTTTATTTTTTTTATGCTTTAGATTAATTAAGCAAACTTGACGCCTATAAATGACACTGAACACAATACAAACAGGAAAGTTCACAAAATATTAGTTTTTGTATCAAATCTGTTTTATTATTTATTATATTTGGAACCTACAAATTGACAAATGTGCGGCTTCGTGCAGTATAAAAATATTACGTAAACGTTATGTTAGTCTTATTGGAATCAGTTTGTAACGCCTAAAATCTAGCCCCTACTTACATTGAGATTATGCTACTCGATCATTTATAATTTGCATTCGAGATTTTTGTGGGCTGGATAAAAGTACTGCAAGTAGAATAATTAGAAAATTAGCCAGGCAATAGCCAAATTAGCCCCAACATTTATATACTTCCCCAAAAGTGCACTGGAAAACAATCGTGCGCGACAAGGGTTTTACGAGAAAGCAGCTTTCCCAAGAGTAACTCGTGCTATTGACTACACCCACATTAAAATACAATGCCCACAAGATTACACATTGATATATTACACAAGAGGGAGAGATGGCACATTATCTGTTACTCGCTCGAATACTGTTGCTCGCTGCAATTTCATGACAAAACTATTTTTAATAACACATCTCAAACCACAATTTTAAACTTTCTGGTCGGCACTGTCAGGTACCATTAGAGCCCGTGTTAAATTTATGGTCTTCTTACTCGAAAACTGGGTGGTGAAATCGATTTAAATTCTACCACAACTTAGAAGAACCTCTAATCTTTCGATAAACATAATAAAATTTTCTTCGACTATCGCCAATTTTGCCAACAAACTTTCATTCCGCTTATTTGATGGTTATGTAACACCGGTGAAGTAAAGTATCGTACAACTGGTCGCCCTATTTAACCCAGTATTAAGCAATACTTGAGGATTAGTAAACACAGTTTTATCCTTCATTCGTACAACCGGCCCTAAGAAGAAAAAACATCGGAAACTCTGCCGAAGGAAAAAGATTATGGGCTGAGAATAGAATGACAGAAATAGAAAAAGGAAGAAAATAAAATGAATCTAAGAAATTTCGTAAATAAATAAAGAACTACTCAGCTAAACCACCAGGGCACATTGGAGGCTGTAGAGATTTACAAGGAAATCTTGTAACTGAGAAAGGATTTTTTAAAGACCTGGATGGTATACTGCCAAGACCTTAATAAAGCAGTAGGTTCCATTGAATCTAATTAAGAAAACATAGAACAAAGCGAAGGGCGAGATACAGACCTATATAAGCACACACATAGAGAAGTCACTGAAGTAATAAAGAAAATGAAAAGAAATAAAAGTCCAGGTTCAGATAATATCACTGCAGAATTGCTAAAAGCTGGAGGAAACATATTAATGGAGCGAATCCATAATCTCATTAAAAATATGTATATGAACAAATACCTGAGAAATGGCTAGATAGAATAATGTCCAATTTACAAAAAAAGAATACCCCAAAAGATGTAATAATTATAGAGGTATTACCGTCCTGAATATAACATAAAAATATTTTCTTCTCTGATATAAAACAGGTTAAGTGAAATAATAGAACCCATACTGCGGATTTTCAAGTGGGCTTTCGTCTCAATCGCTCAACAATAGATAATATCCAAATATTCATGTAGTTAAACAGATCTATGAAAAGAGTTACGAGTATAGTATCGATGTACACAAGGTGTTTATTGAGTTTAAACAATCTTGTGACAAAGTTAAGAGATCTGTAATATATAATAGCGTTATTGCATTAGGAGTACCAACCAAAATTATCAGACTAGTTAAATTAGCATTAAATAACACCAAGGCCAAGGTGCGCATAAATAAAGACTACTCACAAAATTTTGAAATATATTCAGGTGTAAGGCAAGGAGACCCCCCTCTCGGCGCCCCTTTTTAGTATCGTAATAGATGGAATACTGAAGAAGCTACATAGATGATCGGTGTAATATTTCTAATAGAATAAAGCAGGTTCCTGCGTATGCTCACGATATACTAACTTTGACGAGATCGATACAGGTGTTGGTCTCAACAATCCATCAGCTAAAAGCTGATTCTGAGAAAGCAGGCTTAATTATTAATGCCCCTAAAACAAAGTACATGAAATGTTCCTCAAAAAAGTATAAGGAATCAAAAGTTATTCTGGATAACTTGGCAATTGAAAATTTGCGCTAATTTAAATACCTTGACACAATAATCAATATTAACGATACAATGGAAGAAGAAATAAAAAAACGGATTGTGGCTGGAAATAAGGCATTTTTTGCATATAAAACTCTCTTTGGCAGTTAATTCCTATCACAATATTCATAATTGAAATTATACAATACTGTAATAAAACCAATAGTGATTTATGGGTACGAATATGGGTACTGAAGCAACAGAGTCTATAAAAATTCAGAATATTTAAAAAAAAAGATCTTGAGAAAAATCTATGGGCCTAATATCTGGAGATTGGAAACAAATGATGAATTGGGAGTACTATTTAAACAAAAAAATATTGTTAGAAAAATAAAAAGAAGAATAGAATGGATCAGACATCTAGAAAGGATGGATCCAGATAGAATCACTAAGAAAATAACAAAATGAAAACCGATAGCTACGAGTTGTAAAGGTAGACCAAAAACAAAACGGGAAAATGACGTTGTGAAAGACCTACGTAGAATGAAAAATTAGGAATTGGAAAAAGATGGCTCAAGACAGGAAGGAACGGCAGAAGATTGTTGAGCAGGCCAAGATCCACCTCGGGCTGTAGCGCCAACATAAGAAAAGACGAAAAAGAAGGTAGCATCATATGATGGAATGAAGCAGAAATGGGCATCCAATGACACGTTTTAGTGCCGGTGTAGTGTCCGGACAGAATAAGTGATTGTCGGTAGACGGGTTACAGCCAAGGGCAAAATTACGAATAGAAAGTGATAAGTCAAGTAAAAATGGAGTGAGATGTTTCAGGAGGCCGTAATTGTGGCAGAAGCTCTTTAGACGTAGCGATCACACGTGTTAGCGAGCATGTGCAGCAGTTATTTAGATTCGATAGGGGACGTTTGTGAGGATTTTTTTAAATACGGAAGATAGAATTGTGAGTTCAGATTATTCGTCTTGCAAGAATGTTTAGTCAACGCATTGTGAATATAGGTTGAAATAAAAATGTTCATCCGAGACATTTGGGAAGTGATTTAATGAAAATAGATTGTGCTGTATTATTAACGGGATTAGGGAAATCAACTTCGTTAATTTAATAATTTATTACTATTTCGAGAAATCAATGTCCAGATTAAAGGGCAACAATTTTAAATATTAACATTAAGATAGAAGAACTGAAGATTTCCGGTGGACGTCAAAACACTTCGTAGGAAAACTTCACTTCATCAACGCAGTCGACGAGTACAACTTCTTCAAAAATCATAAGCGTCGCAGAAAATGTCGTACAAGTGAATGTAATAAGTCTTTGCAAAGAGAAAATTAAACATTCCTAGAGAGAGAAAATTAAACCTTAATAGATCAAAGAAATAATATTTTACCAACTGAAAGTTATTGAATAAAGTAAAAATTCGTAAATAAAATAACAAAGTTAATATCAATAAACGATGTAAATATGTTAATAGAAAAAGAAGGCTGATTCATTTCATAGTTAGATTCCGCAGACCAACCATTTTTATTTTTTTAACAGAGAAAATCTCCAGAGAATATCCTGTCTGTACTGGAAGGGACATCGACCCACGTATTACTCAACCATACAAGAACGTTGGAGTCGGGCATTCATAAAAATTACATATAATAAAAATTAAATGGTTTAAAGTTTTAAATATTTTCAAACATAAAAGTAAGAAACTTTTTCAAAAGGGCTTGCACAGCTTACATTAAATGCCGATATCAAAAGAGGTGCATATTAAAATATTTC
Organism: Gryllus longicercus; assembly: GCA_038098605.1. Classification (NCBI taxonomy): domain Eukaryota; kingdom Metazoa; phylum Arthropoda; class Insecta; order Orthoptera; family Gryllidae; genus Gryllus; species Gryllus longicercus. Next base: position 2,960,771 of record JAZDUA010000105.1, read on the forward strand.
AATATGTAGCCACGAAGTTCTGAGTGATTTAGGTTTTTGAAGTTGTAATACGTTTTTAATACCTCACAGGTAAATATAGAATTTGACAAACAAAATGCTGCCATACTTAGCCACAAAATCTGTAAAGAATTTACGGAACGAAATATTTCTCATTAAGGCTTTGTGAAAACGAAACAGATACAACTTGTAATCGTTATTAACTTATTATTATATGTTATACAATATTATTATTTATTACATATTCAGTATTATTATATTATAACATAAAATATAGCATATAATATTATACAGTATGTGATTTATTACTGGGACACAAACTGTTAACAAGATAATAAAAACACGAACAAAAATAATGTCGTAAGGATTCACATTGAGCCGGAAAGGCAGTATAGTTCTCTACAGCGTTTCAGGATTGTAATTGCCCTGGCACAATTTGTTGTTTTTTCGAGAATTATTTTAGAATAGTCTAGAAGGATTCTGCTAAAATAGAGCGGATCGATTTATTTTGTCGATAGCAGCCAAATGTGACCCCCGTATGTGGATTTTAAACTCCCTTCAAAACGTGTTTTAGGTGCATAATGCCCATCAACATGTTTTTTGATAACAGCTACACAAAAAAATATTTGTGTTAGTATCTGGGGATCAGACCATGTTATGTGGTTTTAGGGCCGCTAAATCCGAATCCGGTGTCCATTTCAGTCCATCAAATTAGATTTTTGACATAACCGAAAAATTATAAAAAATTAAAGATTTTTCTAACCGAAGGGTCAGACAAAGTTACATATATGTTTTTAGGATCGCTGAAACTGAATATGAAGCCCATTTAACTTCATCAGATCACATTTTTTAATTCACATCAATTATAATAGGTAGAGGCCCCTGACGCACTGGCATTGGCCCCTGACGGACAACACTCATCACGTTATTGTATGGCAGATTGCCTACATTGTTGATGCCAGATCACTAGCCTTTAACTCAGACAAGTTTTTTTTTTTTATTTTTTAGGTTATGTAAAAAATGATGTGATGAAGTTAAATGGACTTCAGACTCAGTTTCAGCGGCTACAAAAACATATACACATGTGTAGGTAAAATGGTAACCTACACCATGTGCAGGTAACATGGTCTGACCCCTTTTTGAGGTTATGTCAAAAACCTGACGTGATGGGGTAAAATGGGCATTGGATTCAGATTTAGCGACCCTCAAAATATGTAGAAAACATAATCTTCTCCTCAGGCACGAACACAATTTTCTTTGTGTGGTTGTGTAATTCATTACAAAATTAGGTTTAAATACTGTAAAACTGGTGAATCAAGTCGTAATGAATGTAAACACCGGAAATAGAGTAGAGTAATTCATAGCATTTCAATAGTGTTCTCATAGGCAAATTGAAACTGTCCATGGAGCACGCGTTTTCTAGAATTCTTCCACAATATCGTAATGGGATTTAGCTAAGAATTGTACCAATCGATTGGTCTTATTGAGGGGAAACGAATGAACTACTGACCTTTTCTCTAAGTGCCTTAAGCGACCCAAAACGCGTTGTAATTGCATTAAAAATCCACTGTTTTCCAGCGCACGATTACATTACTTTCGTAAGAGAAAGTAAAAAAACAACAACAAATTTTTAGAGAAATACATTAGATATTTCTGGCAAAATACGCAAAAATTATCAGTTCCCCACCAGAAGATTGAGATGCGTCGAATGGCACCTCATTTGTCTATACTGGTGGATCGGAAGGGGTCTAACCGTGAGAAATGAACAGCAGGACGGACGGGCGGACGGAGGTTACTCAATTGCTAGTAAGGACTAGCTTAGCATGAAGTCTTCGTCAGGTATTTTCATGTTTAAACTAATAATGCTAAAACAGCACGTACTTTCTCGCCCATATTTTCACGCATAATTATACACACATTTTCGAAAAATTGTACTTGACCTTATTTCAAAGTATATGTTTTAGGGACATCGTTATGGAAAAAAATCTCGTATCTTCATAATGCAGACGCCTAAAAAATCTTAACTTTTGCAATTTTCGGAAAATCAGGGTTTTCAAAGAACATGAGACCTACACCATTCTCTTAAATGTCATTGTCATTTACACTATCCAACAATAATATTTAATAAAAAACGATGGACCCATTATTTTTAAACAGTGAAAATGTGCCAGGAGCTTCATGTAAAGTACCCTCCAAAATTAAAATATCGGTTTCAAAATCAAGTGGCCGCAACATCAGCCAGATCAGTTATATAGGGAAATATGAATTTTGGAGAAACTTAGCTGAACGATTTAGCCCATAGTATTGTTCCCAGATGGACAGACGGACGGACGGACAGACGTTTTGCAATCATTCGTTTTTTCGCTATCAAGGACTCACAAAACTTGGATTTTGACTACACCACGTGATAGAGGATTTCCCCCCTAAATTTAGCAACTGGATTTATCCACTTGTTCGTTACCAGAGCACTGTAATAGGAGTTTTTCTTCTGAAAATTTGCTGTTTTCTCGCAAAGCAGTACATCTATCTCTCTAATCCGTAGTGAGAAAGTAAAAATTATTTGTGCTTTCGATGTTTAATATAAAAAATTAACATATTACAGGTGCTCGGCTCGTCCAATTACGGGAATACAAAGTTACAGAAAAAATAGCTATTAAAATAATTGTTAAATTTTTGAGTCGTTACCAATTTAGGCTTGATTAGGCTTAACTATAATGAATCAAGTCTTAGCTATTCATTTTAAACGTTTGAAAGAGAGTAATTCAAAGTTTTCACCAATGTATTTGTAAGTGCATTGACACTATAAAAAGATGCATTGTTCTAAAATTCTTCCAGAATATACTAGAGGGAACCGAGTAAGAATTTTGTCTCAATGTGTTTTGTCGAGAGAAGTCGAATGAGCTATTGTTCATCTATATAAGAGCCGTGTGTCACCAAAACCATTTTAGTTGCTTAAAAAACAATAAACAATCAAAAAACAATACATTTTTAGAAATTTCTTTGAATCTTCTAGATTGGTTTACAAATAAATAAATAAATAAATAAATAAATAAATAAATAAATAAATAAATAAATAAATAAATAAATAAATAAATAAATAAATAAATAAATAAATAAATAAATAAATAAATAAATAAATAAATAAATAAATAAATAAATAAATAAATAAATAAATAAATAAATAAATAAATAAATAAATAAATAAAAATAAATAAGTAGTCCCCACCAGGAGACGAAGTCGCGTCGAGTGTCACGTCATGTCTTAAATGGCAGACGGGAAAGGGTCTAACCGTGAGTGACGGACTGATCCAGGTTACTCGATTAACAGTGGCGTCGCTTCCTATTAGCAGGCTGCAAGGTGGAGCCTACTCAAATATTTTATGAAAAGTAAAAACTGATTTTAATTCTTTAAAAAATCATCACTTTAAAATGTATTTATTGATCATTTTCGTATGAACAATCACATGATTCGTCCGGCTTTGTAGGTTTGGCATCTTGTACTTCCCGCTCAATGGCGAACTTAAGTGAAAGAGGTCGAACGCTCTGAACTCACGGAGCCTTCAACGAATGCGCAGTGCGAGTGCCCGGGCGCAGATATTCTGTGAATAAGGGCAGCTTGGTAGTCCCGATGGCTCGCCTAAGCGGCCCCTCGGCAATCCTCGAGATCAGTCGTGGCCAGTGGCGGGCTCTCTAACGCTATGATGCTCTCTCCCTCTCTCTCTCTCACACACACACACACATCACAGGCGCTGAAAGAGCGTCAGGAAACAGTGGACTGCTTGGGGTACGATTTATGACGATCGGTTCTGTTCACACGTAATTCATTTAATTAACACTTTTGAAGAGAAATGTCTTATAGATGGTGTGGAAAATTGCTTCTTAGTATTTTCCTTATAGATCAAAATCAATACTCTATTATTAATAATAAAATTTAAAATGCCTTAACGACTCCTGTGAGGGACAGGCACAAAAGGGAGCAAAAGAAATTAATTGGTAATTGTAATAAACCTGTTGTCCACCCGTTTGGTTCAGTGAATTTGGACCACTGTCCTGGCCCTAAGCGGGTGAAGCGAGGCCGCCGTGAGCCCCTCGCCGCTCGACCCCTCCCGGGCCGCGCTGGTTTGGTGCCCCAATGTGCAGGCTGACCGGTCACCACCCTCGCACCCCTGAGCGTGAGACGCCTGCATCCACGGTCAGACAATAAGAACTCAGTTGAGTGCTTGTAGTACTGACGAACACACTGAAATATTGTGCTAATTCTATAGTATTGTGGGTGGAGCTTATGTATAATAGTGAAACGAGCAAGCTCAAGAATTTAAGATTTCACTTTGTATCTGACAGTTGAGAAATTGATGTTAGTTCATTTAGTTCAGATAAATAGCTGATGAATCATACAAGTGTTATTGTTTACTGTAGGAAATATGGCTTTACCCGACGACAATCTCATGGGTACTTTGGTTCAATCCTCAACAATGTATTGGCACCAGTTTGTAAAGAACTATTTTTGTCTCTTTTAAGTTAGAGTTACATAGCAAAGTTTGGTGACCATAGATTCACGTTCTTCTAGTATCCACCGGCGAATAACATCTCTTCGTTAATGACGGCAAGAGAGTGTTAAATAACATGTTAATCTACTTTGGAGCCTACCCAGGAAAAATTATTACGATACGCTACTGCCCGATAATACCCGATTACTCTATATAGAACCTGATTACTCTAATATTACTGTAACAGCTGAACCCTTGCGATAAGACCAAACAAGAAAAAAAGCTATGTAAAAATGCTTACCTATTCACTACGGAAAATCGAAAACTCCGAAAACATTGTTTCATGTCATTCACAATCTATTGCCGAAAACTAATTATATAAGGAAGGTACACAAATTCTGTAACAATAAAATCTGTGAAAACTGAGTTGAAACGTTTTTGAAAATGTAATTGAGAGGTGTTTTGTATTGATCAAGTTCTGTACATGTGTGCTGTAGATAAGTGTGACAAAGAAATCCGGCTGCCCATCTTAACACAAAAACGTTACACAACATATACACATAATCACTGATTTTTTGTGAAAGGTCATGTGTGATAGGCGAGTGCTAAATATTGCCTTTATCTACTCTAAGTAATCTTTGCATTTAAAAACACTATTCAAACCTTAGAATACTCGCTATTTTCGCATCGTTAAATATAATCTCTCACTCACATGTTCCCTCTAAGACGAAATGTCAATAGATTTGCAACTCACACAATAAAATAATGAAAAAATTAAGACAGGTAACCTTTCATTCTATTAATTTCAATATATTAAAATTTAGTGTTAATGAAATCTGTTAATAAGAGCAGGTGATAACACTTTAAGTGTCCTCTTGTTTTTATTTAAAGCAAAACTGACGAAATTTGGTTGCATACAAAACTCGAACTTCTTTCTAAATTAAAACACTCAGTGTTTTAAATATAAAGATAAGGATTAAAGAAGCATGACTGATAATATTCGTACCCCCAAGAGAGGAATGAAAAGTAGCGTCCGTGAATTAAGAATGCTCCTGAAAAGTAATTCCTTAAAACACATGAATGTACTTTGGGTTGTATTTCCCTTGAAGACACTAGCGCCTTCTTTTCCGTGCTATTGTGAGGTTCATTCTTATATGCTTTTTCTGAAAATGATTATTTTATAAGTTAATTCTGAAGTTCTGAACCGACCTACCGTCTCCTAGCGTGGTTTCCTTCAACCAGGTATCTCCTACCAGCGGTGCACGCTCCCGACCGGTCTCCCGGCATGTGTGGTAGTGTAGTACACGTTAGTATGTTTGTGTAAGGGATGAGGATAGGACAAGGAAGAGGAAGGAAAGATCGCGCGCAGTGCGTGGCCCGTTTGTTAGGATACTGCTCCGGCATTCGCCTGGTGTTGATCAGAAATACGGCCTGGAAATCAGAGCAGCCGGCCTCTAGAATTCTCCTCCAGACAGCGACTGAATTCAACCTAGCTGACAAGCTATTGTCGAAAATCTTGCCACTGTCGGGATTCGAACTTAGGACCTCCCGGTCGGAGGCACTGCAGTGACATCAGTGAGCCACCTCTCCCCGTGAACCTTTGTCCGGTGAATCTCTCCCGGTGAATCTTATAAATTGATAAGATTGCAAAGTACTATTTTTAATTTTTCAAAATTCCAACCAGAAATCATTTACATAATTACTAATTTTATGAATATTTAGGGAAAAAAAGCGAAATTAAATATAAGGCTCAATAAACCTATGATTCGAGAGTGTAATTCAAGGAAACTGTAATTTGGGGAGGTAAGGTTCCATTTTATACTTAATACGCCTATTAAAGTTATCTTAAATGGGTAGTTTTATTTTCTCGTATTCGTAGTATTGACAAAGTTAATATGATGCTGCAAAAATTAATGTACATTTTTTATGGAAATGCACTTCATGGGGATCCTTGATGAAGTGTTTCTTTCTTTTTCAGAAACGACTGTTCTTGCGAATGTTGGCGGTAACCCATTGCATAATGATACTCATCACGATAATGATTTCATTATGATACATGATCTTGACTAATCGTAGAGAAGTTAACAAACCAAGTATTGACATTTAATTAATCATTAATGTAGTTGAAGAATCGTTCTAGTGAATGTTTTGCTCGAATGTGTACATTAAAATTGCATTTAATACTCATATTAATACTCAATTTTAATTTATTTTATTATCAGTAATTTTTACGTGGAATATTATTTAAAAGAAATTGGATCGTAATTTCACTTTGATTCTATTTGACTAGCGTAGTGATTGTGGTAGAGGGAACATTTGACTGACGTTAAGATCAGAACACAAGTCATTTTGTGTTATATGTTGCTACCGTGCGGTTGTCCTTAAAAACCTTCCAATTCTTTAGTTTAAAATCTCTAGTGAAACAGATATTGAGTTGGCACCTCCAGAAATAAGAGAAAAAGCGAAAATGGTGACCTCGGAATTATTGCCGCAACTCTCTCTCTCTCTCTCTCTCTCTCTCTCTCTCTCTCTCTCTCTCTCTCTCTCTGTACTCTCTCGAAGGCGGACTGGCGAACCAAAGCCACCTACCGCAGGGTAGGGTAGCTGTCTGGTAGGTGCATTGGCTGAATTCTGTATTTAAACTATCACGAAACAATTCAATGTAGAACTTATAAAAGTTTCTATAAGTCGTAGAAAATGAGCCGTATGCAACTCTATGTAATGCGTATTAATACACTCGTGTGAAGTTTATCACACTCGTGTATTAATACCCACCATTACATCATCGTTTCACCATCGTAATAATATCGTATCTAGAGGATGTCGGGACTCCCTGTCTTTTGTAATTGTACTGCTTATAACACTTTATTAATTTAACTTATAATATTTGAATTAAATTACGAAAATTGTGTTAGAAAATAACTAATGGTGCCAGAGAATGGCACAGACTTTCTCGTAGTAATTGGTTTTCTAATGTCTTTGTTCTGGGACAGCTTTTCGGTTTTGCCCCATACTCTAACTAGCTGCCATATATTGCTGCCCAAAGTACATTTCAAAAAAAAGTTCTTAACTTTTCGGTTTCCTAATGGTAGATCTCAAACATTACTTTAACAATGTTAAAGAAGAATCGCTGGAAATGTGCATATTTACGTCGTGAGAGATATTTAAAACTAGTGCTACAGAATGACACAGACTTTCCCGTATTAGTTTTCTATTTCTTTTAGTCTCGGCTAACTACACGAACGTGCCACGTATACTTGCCAGCTGCCATCTATAGCCGCTTAAAATACATTTTTTGATATTTTCTTAAATTTTTGTTTCCCAATAGTAGAAAGTAAGTATTATTTTAAAAATATTAAAGAACGGTAAAACCTCGTTGAGCTTTCAAAAGACTTCATTAAAAGTTATTTGAAGTACATTAACTCACAAATACAGTAATGTTGACAAATTGCTGGAAATGTGCATTTTAAAAGTGTAAGAGATCTTTTAAAAAAATTACATTAGAGTAATTTTTGAAGAAAAAAAAAAAAAAAAACGAAATGAACTTTATGTTATATTAAGGAGTGCAATTAGCAATATCCTTCCAAGGAAAATTTTTGAGCCATTTATGAGAACATGGAGTTTGTGCGGGTCTGAACAAGCGGAATATTGAGCTAGAAAATGCTTGAGTTTTCGAGAAACTTTATATGACATTATTTAAAGAACATGAACTCGTAAATACAATAATGTGAACAAGTTGCCGCTAGTATAAATATTAACAACATTAGAGACAAATCAAAAAATTACATTTTTGTAAAAACAAAATAATAAAGAAATAAGGCGTTTATGTCATCTTATATAGTACATTAAGCACTATCCCTTCCAAAAGTTTAAAGAAAATATTTGTAGCCGCTTTTGTGAAAATCTTGTTTTGTATTTTTTTTTAAATTTCACAAATCGCTCGCAATATTGTGAGAAAACTATTTTTTTTAAATGTACATACCCTTATTAAAAAAATAAACTATGGAAAACAAATTTTGTTTCAAAGAAAAATCACTATCTTTAATTAAGTAGTTGGTGGAAGACGCCGAAAAAATTCCAAATTTTGAAATTTTCGAAAATTCAGAGTTAACAGCGAAACTCGGACTTATGCCACCTTTATAAGTGTATTTTACTCTATTCTTACAAGAAATTTAAAGAAAAAAATTAGAGCCATTTTTGAGAATATTTTGAAAAAATGTCCGGGGGGTCTTCATACAAGGTACTCCAAAATTTAAAGAAAAGTTTCCAAAATTTCAAAGTTTCGACTCGAGCCACATGGACAGAGGTTTCTTCAATTTGGAAAAAATCCTACGCATGGTTTAGGCGCTGGCGGACAGACGGACAGATGGAGAGACGGACGGATGAAGAGACGGACGGATGGAGAGACGGACAATCGGACAGACGGACGTTTTGAAAAAAAAACAACACTTTTTCGGTTCCTGGGAATCACAACATGTGTATTTCCATTGAAGTCTCGGAATCTTTTTTCCGCAGCATTACAAAACTTTCCCAATACTACGTATATACGTACATACATGGAAAAGTAAAGAAGCGAGAAAGGAAAAATAGAATAAAATTGGCATTGCCAATAAGAAATTATAATTTAAATGAAATTATTTTTTTTCATATCATTCATTCAATTTTTCTCGTGGCCCGCAGTTGGTGTGAAATCTGCACATAGTGTAACCGGCAGAATTGTGGACACCAGTATTGTGATAGGCACAGCAAGTGTAAGGGGGATAATAAGATTTTCAATCAGTTAGAGGCCCTCTGCATATAATCTCTATGTAGAGTGTCTCTGTAAGTTTGCAACCCCGGAATATGTGTTGAATGTGCCACCAAAGTGAGTGTATGCGTGAGTGAGTGAGTGAGTTAATGGTGTGCTCCACGTGTCGTCTGTGCATCGAAACGTTGAGGATTTGTTATCGGAGATGCGTCCATTTGTTAATGATTTAAGTCAATGCGTATGTTTTCATTTGCAATCCGCTCAATGCGTGTAGTCAGGTTTATAATAAACGTTTTTATGTGTGTTTTCATCTTCTCAGAGTAAACCATAAAACAAAAAAAAGGTAGTGCCGATAACTGTAAATATGACGTGTAGGACAGTGAGGCGAGCACTTCTACAGGTATTTGTAAGATGGACGGAAGCAGCAGCGAATCTCTTTCTTCCAGAAATCCATGGAAGTATTTTCTTCAGGACAAATATTTGAAAATTTTGAAAATGTCCCAGGAGCTTTATGTAAAGTATCCCCCAAAATATCGATTTCAAACTCCAGGGTCTGCGACATCAGTTAAAACGATTGGGGAATATCAATTTTGGAGAAAATTGGCTGAACGGTTTATGCGCTAGCGTTTAACGGTTTATGCGCGCACAGACGGACAGACAGACATACGTTTTGGCGACAATCGATATTTCAGTATCAAGGGCCCACAAAACCTGGATTCTGTCTACACCACGTGTTGAGGATTTTTTTCTATATTTAGCAACTAGATTTATCCACTTTTCGTTGCCAGAGCCCGGTAATAAGAGTATTTGTGCCGTAAAATTGGCGGGACACGATTAAAATACTGTCTCTTCTCACGCTAGTAAGTGCGAGAAAGTAAAAGTGTACATGACCCTAATAAAATAACTAATTATGGAGAAAAAAATGATTTGAAGGAAATATCTCAATCTTTAATTTTGTAGTTGTAGGAAATCTCGAAATCGATTTTCCGGGTCGTTACGTAACTTTATACTACTTATAGGTATATACTTCGTAGTTGAGAAAGTAAATGCAGTAAATGCAAATGAGAAAGAAAATGCTGATTCAAATGCTGAGTTGACTTTAAAGCTGAGTTAGCACAGGCGTTTAACAATTTCGAGAAACTGCTTCGGAAAACTTTGTAATAATGTAATAATGATTTCATGTCTCTCTACGATCAAAAAGCTCGCGTTCGTTGCAATATTGTAAGTTATGTCCATTGAAAAAATAATTATAGTAATGATCTTACGACTTTTTGTATGTGTTGTTTGTTTATTCACACCATCTGTTTATTGCTGAGATAGATTACGTTCAGAACTGCGTACATGCGTACAACATGAAATACTTCACTTATTACTTACAGTTTACGATTTAATAAAAATAACAATTATTTAGAAATGACTTGTGAATATCTTCACTTCATAGTATCGCTAGTGACATTAACTCAACTATTGGAAGGCAGTTGGGGCATCGTCAAGTAATATTCGATGGTATTTTCATTAGTCAAGGCAACTTTATCTTAGCAGTGGAATCCAATTACAAGTACGTTTAAAAGCCACTGTATTGGGAATCCAAGTTCTGGGCGTATAAGCCTGAGCTAATAACAGAAATAAAATGAAATGAATAGAAATTATTGTTTTATTTCCCATAACTATGTTACAAAAAACTGACAACCCATAGGTAATCAAAGTGAATTACTGGTAACTCCTGTCAAATCAGTTGGTTCTTTGAGATCTTTTTCACATCTTTTCTGAAGTTAAATAAGATGCTGAATACTATTGGTTGCGTTTGATTGGTTAATGTTTATCACCTTTTATTGACCTTGCGTTAAATACGTCCATCTTATTTGTATAGCATTAACAATGCACTGCTAATTTGCCATCAAAAAGACCCGTGGATGCATATCAGGTCTTCTCGTTCCGCCGATTTACGATCCAGAAATACTTATACACTGAGGAATCGAACTGTAATACCACATCAAAGGATGGAAATATCCTGGTCAGCAGTCGAGAGACTCTTCCCAGAAATACACGGACACATCTTCAGGTGGCATTCAGTAATGTGTGATTAATCATTTTTCACATGATTATTAGAAACTACAACACGCCTTCTAAGATTTACGAAAAAAACCCTACTCCTTTTTGGACAAACAACTAACGTCCATGGTAGCAATATCACAAAGAACTGAAGGAAGGAATATTATTCTTGACATTAGATCAAGCATCAATTGTTTCTTTACATATCTCTTCTGTTCGATCTTTATTTAACTTTCTTATAGTAATATACTTTTACACATTTAAGTTATTCAAAGTCAAATTTTATGAAACATATATGTCTTGTTCTGTGATATTCTTCCTGTTCGATATGAATGTTTTCAAAAAATTTTAGATACAATAAATTATTCTCTTATTACTAATTCTAACAAACTAATAATTCATTGCCTTGTTATTAACAAGTTGACACATTTTGCAGTATGAACAGCAGAATTTAAATGAACATTGTTCACTGGAATTTTCACAAATTGGATAAAATATTGTACGAAATTCGTATCGTAATTTCTTATAACTTCTTATTGGTTATCAAACTGGGCGTAAAGACATCATTTCATAATTCTCCATTCTCAAATTGTAATAAGATGTCTTACGATACTTATATCATAAATAACTAATTTGTAACTGCATTTGCTTCCTTAGGCGACCCCGACATCCAGGAAATCCCACTCTGTTGCACCCTTCGAATTTTTGTTGGATTGGGATGCGACATCGGGGAGAATGTAGAGTATGGTAAAAGTATAGTACTCTCCGGAAGTCGGAGAACTAAATTACCAAAATATCGGCAAGCGGTAAAGAAGAGTGGTAAAAAAAAATCACGAGTGACTCTCAAAAACAATTGCGAGATATTTTTCAAGACCAACCATCGTCCAAAAGTTGACATTTCAGGAGAGCGGAAAATATTCCTAAGTTTATATTTGGGAAACCACCAGCAAGTCACCAGACTTTATATTTTATTAAAAACTGTTTTACTGACTGATGGCCAGCAGTTGATCATAAAGAACAATTTTTAAATATGCAAATTCAAAATTGTTTCATTTGACGTCTACTCTCGAAAAAAGACCTCAATTGTTTCCAAGAGATCAAAAGTTTTAGAGGTAAGAAATTGGGGTCGTCTTCAGGAACAGCAAAGAGAAGAGAGACTCACCGTAATGCCACACCACTCGCACCGCATGCCCGCCAAGCATTCTGCCGACCAGCATGTTTTCTTGCAAACGGCGCATTTGGAGTTGTTGGGCAGGTTGCCCTCGCGCCAGTGGTGCTGGTGGTGCACATTCGACAGTTCCTTGCCCGGCACGTAGGTGGCGTTTTCCTTGCAGTCTGCCACAGCGAAGTCCTGGCAATCCGCGTGCACGAAGTATTCGCATACTGCGGACACAAAACAGCCCTGTTGAAAGGCGTACATACAAAATGACTTATGATGTTAAGGTTTCAAACACAGAAAGAGTCTGAATTTTCTTTAAAACAAAAAAAGACGGAGAGTGTCCATCGTTAATTTGATTATTAAGAAAAAAGGATCTTAGAAATTCGGTACACGAGACGCTTATTAACGGGTAGTAATTGGCAACTGTTTAAATAAAATAATTTGAGTACAAATTAAAAATACATGCATTTAAAATTATTTGCGAGACTACGAGTAATGTCTGTGGAAATTTTGAAAAAGAGTGTATGGCATAATAATCATCACTACGGGGAGGATTTTTTTAACCTAAAATGTCGCCAAAAATATCAATAAAATGATCTTAAAATGGTTTTAAAATGCCCTAAAAGTAAAGAAAAATTACTTAAATTATTACTTTTATCAAAACCATTTCAAATGAACAACTCAAGCTGTTGGATATGTTACTGATGTAACATATCCTTCCCCCTTCTTCCTTTTCTTTGAGTGAGCACAACTTGCAAATTTTTGGTTTAGATCATTCTTTACCAGGAAATCTCTGTCATTAGTTATCGCGAAATCGGATGGACCGACAAAGGCGCCGATAGGCATCATAGGAAGCTTACGCACTCACAACGGCTGACATTACGATTCTTGAGTGAAGAAATCGAAAAGGCTACTCAGGGTTTCTGTGCAGAACATTTGTTGCATCTCGTAAATATCATTTGAGGCAAGTACTATTAAAATATTGTTAAAATCGATGAATTCTGCGAAAAATGCTTTAAAAACGACGGAAAGGGTAAAAAATGACATTAGTCAAAATCGACGAAAAAAAGTCATATAAAAATGGATCATTCCCTTTTGGCATAACACAAAATTAATGTCTACACTAAAAGTCATTGTTCTAAATGGAAAAGAAAAAACATTTCATTAAAATCCAACCACAATAAATCAAAATCACACCCATCGTTCTATCAAACGACAATGACTTTCAAAATTTCATTTCCGATCTACAAGAGATTGTTAAAAGTGACTTGTCTACAAATGATCGAGAATGCAGTGAAAATTGCATTTAGTTCAATTGAGAACTTTCGTAACTACAGGACTTTTTGTGAAGCAAACACTTAACAATATTAGAATGAATAATCACGGACAGTATGTACACAGCCTGGCAATTTGAAGTTCGGTTCGAGAACGAAGCTATTTTCACTTTAAAATATTATTTTCAAAGAGCGAAGTGTTCGCACGGCTCCTATATCTTATTGCATATTTCCGACTATGAGTAATAATAATATATATCCTAATAGTACAGTGGATATAAAAATTTGCAAACTTAAGAAGGAAATTACTAAAGAATACAGCTAGAAGCTAGTGCTGCTACAGAATGGCATAGACTTTCCCGTACTAGTTAGTTTTCTAATCTCATTAGTCTGGGCTAGCTTTCCGGTTTTACTCCACCGTCTTAACAGCTACCATCTATCATCATCATTATCATCTGTCAAAATGTAACGAAAATGCATATATTAACTATGTGTTATGAATTTTAAAACATATTTGTGTAATTTTGAAAAAATTCAAATGGTTAAATTAAATGGTTGATTAATGGTTAAATGGCGTTAATGTCATGTTATTCAGTGCATATAGCACTATACGGACCAAAAGTATAAAGAAAAAAATTGAAACCGTTTTTGAGAAACTTTCGTAAGAGCGATTCTGAATACGCGAACTTTTGACAGGAAATTGGGGCTAAGTTTACTAGACATTTTGAGCAAAGGCACTCATAAATGCAATAATGTAGGCAAATCGCTGGTAATGTAAATATTAACGACGAAGAATGGGAGAGAAAGAGGGAGTGAAAGAGAGAGAGAGAGACAGACAGACAGTAAAAGAGAGAGACAGAGAAAGACAGAATGAGAGAGAGAGCAAGAGAGGAGAGATAAAGAAAGATAAAGAGAAAGAAAGAGATAGAGAGAGAAAAAGAGAGAAAAAGGGAGAGAGAACGAGGAAGAGAAAGGGAGAGCGAGCGAGAGAGAGAGATAGCGAGAGGGCGCGAGAGAGCGCGAGAAAACCCTATAGAGACCGTGAACGAGAGAGATAGATAGAGAGAGAACATATATTTGTGAAAAAAATATAGAAACTAGTGATATTAAAACAGCACATACGTTCTCGTCACTTAGTAACAGTTATGTAAAAGTACAATTTTTTACAGAAATTCTGTATCAACACATCTCTGTCGATGAGCGCTGACAACAAAGGGCTCATACAGCGATGGGCGCTCTAAGACGAAGGAATCCTCCTCTTCATCTTTTCTTAAAAACGTAATACACTACATTTAGTAATTATAATCAATGACTTGGTTTTTATGAAAGTACACATGCTTCAAACGTTTGCTGGATATTGCAACACATTAGTAATATTTGCATTTCAAAACACTCAATCTTCAACTTTTATACACAATCCAGTCACATTAATGTAACCACCCGTGAATAACCTGGATAACCCGCTTTTGCAGCGCTGACAGTTGTGAGACTTGTAGGAACGGTCAATTAGTTTCTGGATGGTACCGACAGGAATGTGGAGTCATGCCGGCTCCAGTGCCGTTCCCAGCTGCTCTAGGTTCTTGGGTGGCGGATCCATCGCGCGAACAACCCTATCGCGATGTTCCCACAGATTCTCGATTGGGTTTAAATTGTGGGAGTTTTCTGGCCAAGGGAGTACTTTAAACTCATCATGGTGCTCTTCGAACCTCGTACTACACTGCGAGCTGCGTAACTTTGAATTGTCCTGCTGGAAGATACCTTCTTGCTGAGGAAAAACGATCTGCATGCAGGGGTGGGCATGGTCCCCAAGGATAGCTGCATATTTCTGTTGGTCCATTGTTCCTTCCAGTATGACGAGATCACTCAGGGAATACCACGAAAACATTCCCGCACACAATCGCGCTCCCTCCTCCGGCCTGGGCCGGTCCTGACCTGCTCCGCTCCCTCCTCCGGCGATTGTTGCAGGGTGTTGGCGATCAGACGTTTTACGCCGTATATGCCAACGAGCATCTGTCCGATAGAACTGAAAACGTGATTCATCTAAAAAGGTGACTCAGTGGGCGTCCAGTTGCGGTAATGGCGTGCAAATTCCAGCCTTCGTCGCAGCAGTCAGCATGGATGGATGAACCACGCGCCTGCTGCGGAGGCCCATACGCAGTAACGTTTGTTGAAAGATTGTTGAGGAAACCTTAGTGTCAGTCCCTGGGTTCATCTAGGCAGTCAGTTGCTCGACATTTGCATGTCAATCCGCCCTTACATAACTCCCCAGCCGTCGTTTTCCTCTGTCATCTACAGCCCGTGGTGCGCCACAGTTGATTCAGCGCCGGTTTTGGATATCGCCATTTTTGTCAATCACGGAATACAACCAGGCAGCATGCGAACACTTTACAAACTTAGTCGTTTCGGAAATGCTTCGACTCTTCCCCCAAAGCTAATTACCGCGCTCTTATAAATGTCCGATAAATCGCCCCGTTTATGTATTGTGACCACTGTACTGCTTTCAGCTTCCACCGGACCCAATTTATATACCCTGTTCTGAAAGTGCTACCACTTGCCGTTTGTGAGGGGTGGACATGGATATGTTTACGTCAAACACAGGATTGCCCCATGTGTTGCGAGCTCTTTCCCCATCACTTCGGAATTTCCCCAAATAACCTCTCCAATGAATCAAAATTTTTCAACTTAAAAACGAAAGATATTCTCCAAATTATGGACCAACATCATAAGCAGTTTTAGACGATTCTTTCGGCTGTCCCCTTAAATTCAAATAATTCAAATCAATCATCGTCATTTAAGCTGTTCGAAGACGTATACCGTCTTCGTATTTCTCGTGTTTTTCTTTCTCTTTATGCCTTTCTCTGTGCCTTCCTCATTTCTATACTTAAAAAAGAGAGAGAATAACGTCTAATGTTTCTTTTTTATTCCTAATAATTAAGAGAATAACATTTCTATCTTACTATCAATGAAAATAATTTCCTCCAAAAATCCCCAAACATGTCCCCTTCCATTTGTGTTCCCCATTCTTTCCCCAAAACTAAAAAATCCCCATTTTGGGAACAAAATTCCCTAATTTGGGAACTCTGATCGAACATAAGAGGTGATCGGATTAGTGCTACTAGCCGTGCATATTCGCTACACTCGATTCATCAACTCTAACCTCATACCTACACATGCTTATTCGCGGTAGAAACGAGCCTTCTCGAAGATATTTTTTAAAATATTTATTTATCTTTGTTCGATCATCGATCGTCTTTCAAAGGTTTTCATGTAATACAATGTTTCAATAATATAAATTAGATAAATTAATGTTCCTAACTGCAATAACTATAACAATTTTATGCATGCACCAATTACTGAGACTAACAGGAATATTGCCGAAAACTTTCATGAAAAGAAACACACTGTAGCAGTTTTCTTAGACATTGCACAGGCGTTTGATAGGATCTGGGACGCAGGGCTAATATATAAATTCCGAAATGTGGGAGTCCTTGATTACATCCAAAAAATAATCCATAGCTTTCTTACAAACAGAAATGTCATGGTAAAAGTCAATGAAACATTATCAACCCCTCAAAACAAATCAGCATTCTTACCTCAGGGCTCTGTACTCTCGCCAACACTAATGTTTACACTTCAGATATCCCACGAATGCCAGACACCAAATTAGCTCTCTTTGCTGATGACACAGCCTTATTCACTGCTTATGAAGACATTCTCATAGCCCAAGATTGGAATAAAATAATATGGAAGAACTAATATCGTGGACAAATCAGTGGAGAATAAAAATCAAAACAGAAAAATGCCAAGCCAAAATACTCACACTTCGTAGAACAAAAACTTACCCTAACTTAAAAATCAATTGCAGACCGATTAAATTTAATCCTGACCCAATTAAATATATTGGTGTGCTTTTTGATAAAAGATTGACATGGAAACTCCACATTTCAGACGGTACAAAACAAATGTCTTAGAAAAATAATACAAGCGTCGTGGTTTATACCCAATTCTCAGATCCATGGGGTGCTACGAATGGATTTAATCAAAACTCACATCTCCATAATTTCAACATTTTCTATACTATACTCAATATTTCGTACTTAACAAATACATTTAACATAGGATATAATGCTGCGCACCCTTGCCGAATCAAGTCCCAATTCCCAAACGATAAGTTTCGCTCCCTGATAAAACCAAATCAAAGTTAGCCTAATGTTAAAGCAAGTAAATATTAAATAACTACTAAACCAAGCCCATCCCAACCAACACCTAAAAAACTGAACAGCGATGAAAAGCTCAAAAAGCCAAAGATGCCCATTCTTGATCATGATAATGACGCACCCCATCCCCACTTATGGGAGTGAAAATTATTTCAAAATATTCAATGGGAAACCAATTTTTTAATCAAATCTTGGTTTTCCATGTTTATTTTTGATGTATTTTTCTTAGACATTCTAAGACCGCCTCTAATTATTAATTATCCAACTTCACCACCGATCCGCGACTATAAAACATTAATCCACAAAAAAGGGAACAAAAATGAAATTCATATTTACCGGCCAATTTCTCATTTCTCGGTTTTCTCAAAAATATTAAAGAGGATTTTCTGTACGCGAATGGAAACTTTTCTCAGGAAAAATGAAGGGTTTTCTGACTTACAACACGGTTTTAAAAAATGAAAATCTACGGAAACTGTCATTTTTTCTTTTCTTAAAGATGTTGCTTCATTAATGGACCAAAATGAAGCACCCATTGGAACATTTTTAGAACTTTTGAAAGCTTTTGACGTTATTGACCATGATATCTTGCTATCAAAATTACCGTCTTGTGGAATTCGTTGTATCGCCCTAGATTGGATAACCTCGTACCTTAAATACCGATCTCAAAGAGTCACGAAAGGACATTATTTACTTATCTTTCCAATTCTTTACCAATTGAATATAGGGTCCCGCAAGGCTCGATCTTAGGTCCTATCCTATTGTTGTTACACGTAAACGATATGCCGTTGTCTATTAAAAACAGAAGAACGGTTCTGTTTGCCGATGACACGAATGTTCTTTGCACAAAGGAAACAATAAATAGTACGATTTAAAAGTTTCAAATTGATTTTGTATTAACAAATTAATAGTTAACGAAGGAAAAACAATTCCAAAGCATTTTTGCATTTCCAAACAGCAATCGCATGCTCCATTGAAAATGAACAATATGCAATTAGCTGTTGTTCAGGTAACAATTTCTAGGTCTCTCAATTCAGTCAAACCTCAAATGGAATGTACATATAACAGAGTTGAACAGTAAATTAAGTTCATTATGTTACGCATTCACAATTCTTTCAAATCTGCCACCCTTCATGCAGCTCCTTGCGTGTATTTTGCAAATGGGCATTCTCGCCTGCGATATGGGATACTATTCTGGGGAAGCTCATTATGTAGTATCCAAACCTTTAGATCGCAAAAGAAAATTATTCGAATAATAAAAAACTGCCATCCGCGTGATCCCTGCAAGCCTCTCTTCATTGCGTTTGGAATCTTCCCATTTCCTTGCCTATTTATTTACGAATCTGTAATATTAGTCAAAACTGACTTAACGGTGGAAAAATATTTTCATGCAGTATTGGTATTTATGGTTATAACACACGTCGTAGAAAACAGATTCATCAAGTGTCGGTATCAACAGTTCACTAGCAGAAATCCACATACAATGCATGTACATTACTTTACAACGCATTGCCAAATGACATTAAACAATTGAAGTCGGTTCACAAATTTAAGTTAAAAGTCAAATCTTTTCTGCTGCATAACTGTTTCTATACAATTAGAGACTACACTGATTATCAAGAAGAAAAATAATGTTTATTTTAACAAAACAGTGATATATAATGAATTAGTTTACATTTGTACTGTATATTTTTTAAACAAACTTAATATGCTTGTAACAAATAATTTACTTCAGCTTCTGCGTCAATGACCCCCATCTCGATCAGATTGTGTACAGTTTCCCTGATCCATTGAGCAAATGCTGATATGGCTCCTTGTTTTGCTTCTGGACGTAAATGTAGCTTCACTGTGCGCACGTTTTTGTTCAACTCTCCTTTTGCTTGTAATGGTAGGAGTAGAAGTAAGGGCGAGTTACTATTTTGTTAGCAATGCAGAAAAAGTATACTTGCAATTCGTTTATCGATAAAAATAGGTTTTCTATAACTCAGGAACGAAGATGTGCATTTTTTCAAATATTGCTAATCTCGCGCTTTTTTAAAATTTATTTTAAAATTTTACTCATCTTTGAACTATTTATAGTTAAAATGATGGAAAGTGATTCTGGAACTCAAGAAAATGTGCGCAGATGATCTCCCCCATACGTCACATACAGTTTTTACTGTTTTGTTGACTTAATAAATCAATCTAAATAAATATACCCTTCGCTGATATCACAGACAATACCAAGACACTAACCAGATGTTTAACCCTCTCCATTTTTAGGTAGTCTGAATTGAACTGAACCTCAGGGAGGAGTCGGACAAATGATCTTTAATCGACCAAAATCTGGAACGTTGATTCGTCAGAGAAGTATACTTGTAAAATATTACAAAAAATCAATATTGATGAAATGCACTAGTGCTTTAAATATATAGAAAGGTTGCATTACTCGAAAAAAAGTAAGTCACTTTTGACAAATATTACAGATTCGTAAATATATAGGCAAGGCAGTGGTAAGATTCCAAGCCCAATGAAGATAGGCTTGCAGGGATCACGCGGATGGTATTTGTTCATTATTTGAATAATTTTCTATTGTAATCTAAAAGTCTTTATACGGGGCGCCTATAATGGTAGAAGGAACCATTAGGCAAGATCCGTGCAAGGGAGTACTAGAAACTCTGCCGCTGCCACAACTTCATGTTCGAAGAATGGTTCCTTGGTGATTAAGAATGCATTTTTATACATGATTCAACACAAAGCGTGCTTTGCAGCACGGCTGTGCCACAAAGCCAGGAGTATTACTGCATTCCTGGTACAAAAATATTACCGTTTTGCCCTGACCGGGGAACTCGTAAGACAAACCCTATAGGGCACTCACGTGAGAACTCTCTGAGGGAACCTTTGATGGAACTCACCAAACTTGCATTTTCTAAGCTTTCAAAATCACCACAACGAGCCAGTTAATTGTAATTCTCAACGAAGAAAACAATAACAACAAAACAATTGAACTGCAACAAAATGCAAAAGCCTGCATAGAGAGCATGACTTGACGCACTGAAGCTCTAATTTCATTGAAGGATGGCGTCACTAAATATGTTGGTACATTGACCACCAAATTGTTTCAAATTTGCGGCCTCGTTTTGAATAAAACACTTTTGATCTTCTTTGAATGCGCTTTAGAGGAAAGGATCATACATTTCAAACTTGGCGTTCTGGAGATAGATAGTACTAAAAAAGCCACGCGAATTTCTTCCCGGTTGACAAAATACTCGCTTCCTTCGTAGAAAGTTCCTTGACGTAGATTGTCAGCTGTTTCCTATTAGTTCGGAGCGTCACCGAAAGATGGCTTCAGCTCCTGGGCAGCCCCGCGTAAAATATACCATTGTCAAATTTCGGGGAACCCAGCGATTTCCTCTTCAGACGCCACGACGCGTCACCAGCTCGCATTGTCATCAGAAGCACTGGATGCAGTCGTAACGTGAAGTAAAAACGAAGAAATTCGTAAATAAACGTTTGATTTCGTCTGAACAGAGGTAACCATGAGAATCTCATCAATACTAGTTGATTCTTTTCCAAGTAACAATCTTTGTCAACTGTGTCGTTTCTTTTCCAGAACACTCTTGTCTGATGAAAAATTTATGATGTTCCTTGCAGCTTCTGCTAATTGCTCTCCCAACCTATCTTACGAGTATTTCGCAGCCTCAACAAAATATTAGTATTAATTTAACCTACAAATAGTTTTACCTAAATATCTCATTGCTTTTATGATTTCAATAATACACTTTTATGGATAAAAAATATCTTTGAGATCAAAAACTAATAATTTGTTTGAAAGTTGCAGTTAAACCATAAAAAACAGAAATTTGAGTCCTGTCCCTAATACTCTGACCTGTATATAGCTGTCATTGAGAGAGAAATTTAATCCAAGAATTTGGTGTAATTTTTTAAATTTGATTGTTTGATTGGTGCTTCATATAAAATCCCTCACAATTCGGTGGGCTATTTCCAGTTCGTGTAACTGTCATAACAGCTAGGTTGATAAGAGGCATATCAGTTATTGTGGAATTTGTTAAAACGAAATAGACGCTAGTGTGTTGTTCACAGACGCACGGATGAACAAATGGACAGACAGATTGCCGAAAACTACTTTTGCGGTATAAAGGGTGCATACACCTGAGATTGTAACTACACAACATATTAGAGAAAGTCGTCTATAATACTAATTAGCAATGCAAGCAGATATTGAAAAAAATTCTACAGGCCCCGTCCACCTGAGAGGTGTTTGGTCTAACGGTTTCCCTACAAAATACTACTAGATACCCAAGAAGCCGAGAAAATCCTAAAACAATGAAACAATTTCGATTCTGAGTGTAAAATGAAAATATTTAATTGTGCTATATCATCTATTCTGCGCGTACCGTCATAATTTTCATACCAATGCGTCTCTTTACAGCAGATGGCATTCGACAACATGGCACTAAGGAAGAGGCCTCCTACCATTAAAGATATACTATTAGCTGTTATGTAATGTACCGAGAACGTATTAGCAATTTTGATATGAAAAAAACTTCAGTAGGGTATAAATGATTTACTCTAGGTTCTTGCAGTATTTGTGAATCTTGTTTTTGTTAAAATGCTTAATTCATTGCAGTGTTAGTAGTATTTTATTTATATGTTAGTAGTTTGTAGTATTTTATTTATATGTTATTGACCAGAATTCATGCAACTTGGAGGAAAACAATGTTGATTGCTTTTGTACGGTGGTATTTTAGCTGCTGGACTCCAGTTTACTTCGTATAGGAGCAAGATTTATTATTTTCGGTAAAGGAATCCAGAAAAGAGATTTTCTAACAAATAATCGCATATATGCGCCTCATTACAATACTTTATACCGTGCAAACAGTAAACGATAACATAAAATATTTTGTACAATTGGGGATTTAGCATTAATTTGTCACCAACGTTATTTTTATTTAAGCATTAGGATGCTTACTAAAAGTTCTTACAATTCTAATTTCTATGAGTTTTTTCTTAAAACTACGTCGTTTACCAATATCGTTTACTTTTAAAATAAATTGCACATTTTGAAATGCATTGACTCGTAACGATACTCAACCTGCGGAAATTATCTCATGAATTTATGGACTTTGGTACAACATCTCCTTAGGAGCTAAGGCCTACCAGCAGCGTCCCAGATTTGTGGCCATGAGTTAAGCGGTACGTGTGGTTAGCACATAGCCAGCCTTACGCTGTATACTGGTCTTCTCAACTTGAGAAGTGAGCTTTCTTATCGTCACAGCAATAGATGCTCCGATATTTCAAGGAAAGTGCACAATAAATTTTTCCCCCGACCAAATGTCTCACACATACAAAACCATTATTGATAAGTAGGTTTCGGTAGCCCTACATTCCTTCAAGTAGATTTTTAATTTGGCGGGAACAGCCTCAGGTAATATCTTAATTTCAGTATTGTGCATGCAAGGTCATTTCAAACCAAAGTTTATATTCTTCCATAACATGTCATTTTATGTGATTTTATAAACGATATTACTTCTGCAACTGTTCATTAAATCTATATCTCCATTTCTATAAATAATGCTTCAAATATTTTTCGTATTCCTGTTTCGCCATTAATTGAAGCTGTACATCGGTCTATGAGGAAAATAGAATTAAGAAATCGTTGCGTTCAAGTTCTAAGGTCCTCGATTTTATTTATCGCACCATGTTTACATTGAAAAATTGAAACTTATGTCATTGATCACTGCTGTCGTACACACGTCTTACAATGTCGAAGCCATGATTTCATGGCCGCTGCGAACGCTTGTCTGTTTCGATCACTTGAAAATCGCCGATGCAATAGCGTGACCACGGAGAGCGTCTTTCATCGTTTGAAACAGCCAAAAATTGCTAGGAGACAGATCAAGCGAATAGGAAGCATTAGAAACCACTTTAAAACTATTTCCTCGAAGAATATCGTGCGTCGCTTTCGCCCAATGTGCTGGTGCGTTGTCTTGGTGAAAGAGCACACATGCAGCCTCCCCGGGCCGTTTTCTTGAAATGTTGGAAGGTGATTGTTCATCAAAACATCTTGAAGATCATTTCAAAATTGTCACAATTTGTTGAAAAGAAAGTCCCCTTCATATCAACCTACGTTTCTATATGATGTTCGGCCTGCTTTGCACTTCTGCACCCACGAACGCACCTTCTTTAGATTCACGACACCATCACCACATGTTTCACTCAACTGGCAATAAATTTCAATGTGTCCACGGAAGTGAAGAAACCGAATGATTACTCGCTGTTTGTACAATAAAAACGTCATCAATTCCAGAATCGGAAACATTGCTCGCTCTCACCGCAGCTGCTAGAATCCTCTGAGCTATACAGAACTGCCATCTCTGTCACACATAAAAAAAGTGCCCACGTATTTTAAGCTAAGTCGCATGTTTCTATCTGCACCGAGTCCAGAGAAAAAAATCGCAGATCTCATCACTTGAACGCACCTCCTAATTAACATGTACGACTCGTACACTATGTCGTAACATGTCTCGTACACTATGTCATCAAAAGTATTTGGATACGTTCAAAATGGTGTTATGGTGTGGTCGTGTTTTTCATGGAGGGGGCTTGCACCCCTTGTTATATGTGGCACTATCGCGGCACAGGCCAATGATGATGTTTTAAACATCATCATTCTTTCCCCTGTTGAAGAGCAATTCGGAGATGGCGATTGCATCTTTCAACACGATATAGCATTTGTTCATACTGCACGGCCTGTGGCGGAGTGGTTACACGACAATATCATCCCTGTAGTGGACTGGCCTGGAGAGTCCTGACTTGAATCCTTTCGAACACCTTTGGAATGTTTTGGAACGCCGACTTCGTGCCAGGCCTCACCGACCTACATTGATACCTCTCCTCAGTGCAGCACACCGTGAAGAATGGGCTGCCATTCCTCAAAAAACCTTCCAGAGCCTGATTGAAAGTATGCTTGTGAGAGTGGAAGCTGGCATCAAAGGCTAAGGGTAGGCCAACATCCTATTGAATTACAGCATTACCGATGGAGGGCGCCACGAACTGGTAAGTCATTTTCAGCCACGTGTCCGGATACTTTTGATCACATAGTGTATGTATAAAGAAGTTTTCTTTTAGCAAAGCAGGTAAGTTGGGCTCTGATAAAAATGTTGAAATTTTTAAAAGTATTAAAGTCAAGGTTTCCGTTTTGAAATAAAGTGAAAATATTAAATAACCCTAAATGATAACGTAGTGTCGTAATGTGTATTAGTAATGAAGTTATTTCTTGACTAGTGTATCTCTATTACATGAATCAAGTACCTCGACCAAATAGACCTACAACTTGTTCCGTTTTGTAGCTTTTTGAACAGTTTATCTAAAATTATTATAATTTTTAATAATTATTATAATATTTAATAATATATTTTATAACATTAATATTTAATATATCAAAGAAATAGCAGTTTATTTTTGAGAAATATAATACAGTAGATTGTATGGTGCTCCTATACTGAAATGCTTAGTTAATATCGAAAAATATAAGAAATGAACATATTATATCTAGGTCAGTAACTTTTACTTTCCCAATATTTTCAATACTATAATTATTAATAATAATAATTAAAATATTTGGCCGAGATCGCTAAGGCAGTAGTGCCGGAGTGGTTTCGGACCAGAAGATCGCGGGTTCGAGTCCCGCCTCGGGCATGGATGTATTTGTGTATGTCTGTATGTGTTGTCCTTTCACCCCCATTATCATCGTATGATCATTTCATCTTCCATACCCCCAGGGCTAACAACCGTGGGGGATAAAAATCGGATCCAGCTAAAATGCTGGTCCCCCCAAAGAATTGTTGCAAGCACCTGCCACCGCGATAATTAATAAAAACTGAGCCACGGTGAATGCAGGATGCTTGCTTGCGTGGTCCTAGTCGGCCGATTAACGAAAAAAATTAAAATATTAATAATTTAATTTTAATTATGCAAAAAATCAAAGAATTTTCAAATTCGCAATACAATGCTAATATTTAATCACAAAAAATATTCAAAGTAAATTTTATCAGCCGATTCTTTCTTCAAGAAGAGCAGAGAGGTTTTTAATCCTTGTTGACTTGGATGATCTGAGAAGTGAACTTCGTATAATCGTGAGAACAAAGCAAGTGCTGTTGACCCTGAGCCATCTAATATGGGCCGATAAAAATGCAGGTCATGATAATACTTGTCTTGACGACGGCGACGAAAGTGTCGATAGCCCCTTCAATTAATAAGCTCCGTGAGCCTATCGTTCTCATTAATCAAAAAGAGAGCTCGTGCGACTGGGGGTCGGAGCTCCAAGCTAGGGGAGCCAGGAGCACAAGCCGAGTCAGGGGTGAAGCGGGAGATCGAGAACATGAATTGGTAATCTTTAACCAGAGAATTGCTCCCGACCGAGGACTCTGGAGATACCTCCTTAGCCTAAGATTCTCACAGCTTTAATGTCAGTGTAAAGTGCCTTCGCGCCTACCGATTGAGTTTGTGAATTTATATATTGGAGAGATCTAGTTTCCTCATAAGACTTTAGAACACTAGAATTTTAATATAACAATACACATGTATTAATGATTAAATAAAGTAAATATTTCATTAATTTAAGAACCCGTGACAGGTTTGGAATAAAATGGTCCGTAGTATACAAAATATTTCACATAATAAAACTAGTGGTGTTTTAGAAGAGCACAGACTCTCCCGTCTTAGTTTTCTATTTCTTTTGGTCTCGGTGTCTTTGGTCTAGCTATTCGAAAATGACCCATACTCTTGCCTGCTGCCATCTATCGCAGGCTAAAGTACATTTTTTCAAATTTTCTCAGTTTTTCGGTTTTTTATCAATACAACGAAATATTATTTTAAGAATATTAAAGAACAGTAAAACATCGTTGATGGCAATTTTCTTTCAAAAATTGGAGTCGTTTTTAAAAAAACAGCGCATAAGCACTATAGTAAATTCGAAATTTGGAGTATTTTTTTCACAGAACATTTTTACTACTGTCCGTTTGAAAACTTTGAAGGAAAAATAATATTAACGACATGAGACACAAATAAAAAAATACATTTTTGTAATTTTTGAAAAACAAAAGAATAGAGGAATATGACGATTATGTCATCTTATAAAGTGCATTTCGCACTATCTTCACTAAAATTTTGGAGCCGTTTTTGAGAAAATCTGATTTTTCTAATTTTTTAAAATTGCAAATATTGCTCGCAATATTGCGCAAAACTACTAAAAGTTTCAAAAAAATGTACAAGGCCTAATGAAACAACTATTAATGGAAAACAAATTTCATTTGAAGAAAAAATCTCTAGCTTCAATTTTGTAGTTGTAGGAAGACACCGAAAAATATCATTCTTTTAATATTTTCGAAAATTCAGTTATCCGTGAAAATTGCACCTATGCCATTTTTATAAGTGTCTGCTACTCTATTCTTACACGAAATTTAAAGAAAAAAATTATTAAGAACCCACTATGTGACATTTAACCATCGCACCCTACCAAATTGTTAACCTGGTTCCTTACTTGTAATATATACAGTAATATTATTTGTAATAATACAGGCATTTTTTACAGATCAAAGTCCAGCCAAGCTAATGTTTGAAAGATATTTAAAAATCCGACTAAATTTATTTAAATATTTTAGTGATGGACAAACAATGAGACTTAAGTTAAAATCTGACAAGACTTGTTCATTACACGTGAGAGATTTGTGCATATGAGAAACGGTCATAAAAACAACCCACTGGAGAAAGTATAATTATTAGAAATGACGTAAATGCCATGTATGTTATGCAGCACTCTAGTGGTGCTATTCACAGAAAGCATATTGACCAACTCTTCCCATCAAGTTCTAGTAATATATACATGTCAGTACTTAATACGTATGTAACACTGACTGATTGGGGCATTGACATAAGTAATAATTCTAAAACTGAGAATGTTCTTGAAACTGTTTTTGTGAATCGAGCCCCAGTTATTCAAAGTAATCACCCTCCCCCCTTTCAATCAGTAGTTCAGGACATTTTTGTACCACTCCAGGGGTGTTCCAAAATTATAAAACCTGAGAAACAATCTATAATTTGATTTTATGCAGTAATTTTTTTATCTACGTGAAATTGGCACCGATATACTTTATATCTGTGTTAAGTTGGCACCGAAAACATTTCACCTCCATTCCGGATGATCAGTTAAAATCGCTACTTTCCGTAGGGAAAGTTGGCCGCATTGATAGTGGGTCGAACGTTAGGAGCGGATCGGACGTTGCCAGTTTCAAGCAGGTAGTCTGTGGTACGCTTAAGCCCCTTCCCCCAAAACTATCCAGAAACGTAAAGCGGAGAAGCCATGACCGCGTCACAAGATCACGGTGAGAGGAACGGGCCCTTTCGAAAACGCCTTTCAAACGATAGCGTTTCGTGTCGAAGGAAAAATGAATTGGTCAGAACAGAGATTCCTTCTTAAAATATTTAAAAGTGAAATAAGATTGCCAAATAATATTAATCAACCTATTTAAAAACAAACAAACTTTGATACTTTTTGTTTCACAAAAAATAATGAGCCATCTCTCAACAAATGTATTCTTTCTGCTTTCAGTAAAGAAATCATTATTATCATTATCATTATCACTATTATCATTATCATTATTATTATCATTATCACTATTATAATTATTATTATCATTATCACTATTATAATTATTATTATCATTATCACTATTATGTATTAAACTTATTTATAGAAGAAAAGGCCCATGGTTCATAGGCCTTTTGTTCTATAGAAGGAGGCCAAGGAGAATACTGGTTAAAAATTTACTCGAATCACTTTCTTTGCTCTTCTCCTCAATTATCTCCACTTTAATCATATCAGACTATGAGAATTTTGGTAAAATGGACAAGAAAGACAATTATCGATAAGCAAGAAAAGTTAATCGTTTATATTATGTATGATTGTCACCATCCCGTCACCTTGTTGGACGCAATTACGCTCGGATAATATATTCCGCAATCGCAAAGAAATTCAAATTGTGATCACGTTACTGAGTAACAAGGCATTTTAATGATTACATTTTTTTTTTCAAAGAATCGGTTACCCCGACTCGAACCCGGGCCTTCTGGTTTACGCCCAGCTGCTCTAATCACTGAGCTACCGAGACAACTAGCTCTTGGACAGTTTTCACGACCGTGATTATCGCTCCTTGTATATACTATATGTATATAATTGTCATCATCCCATCACCTTGTTGGACGCAATTAAGCTCGGAGAACATATTCCACAATCGCAAATAAATCTGAATTGTGACCACGTATTTGACAATGAGTGACAATGTATTTTAATAATTACATTTGTACAAAGAATAGGTTGCCCCGACCGTGCCCGGGTTCGAGTCCCGGTCGGGGATGCCAATTCTTTGACAATAAACAATATTATACTTACATGAAAACACAATATTTGAATTACATTACTTCTGTTAAGGAGAAATAAAAAACAACACGTACAATCGGTTCAAATTGGAATACCGGTTGTCTAATTGGGCTTAGTCTCCTACGTATGAACTAAAAAACGAGTAATAATAAATAAATTTGTGAATTTTTCAATTTGTTTATTTTCTCGCTCTAGTTTGTTTCCTTATCTCTTTAATTTCAGCTAGCTTTCCCCCACCTCGTATTACCTCACTTCTTCCTTCCGGCCTTTGGCCTTAGAGCATTTTGCCGCCCAAGATCATTAGAACCAGTTGATGACCCAGGTTCATACGTTTTTTTTACTAATTTTAATGGTTCAGATTTACTTATTTACTAATTAATTATATGTTCTCTTAACTCGGTTTGTCTTTTCATATTTACCTCTCATTATTCTGTTTCATAAATCCCTCCATCAGAAAACATGTAGTATCATTAAACGTTTTTCAAATTCTAAAATCATTATTTTTAATATTTTAAACTGAATGCCCCTGCGAGGTCCCTGCGATAAATTCTTTCTTTCCCGTTCTGAATATTGTACAGAACCAGATAGATTCAACATCGATACTATTGTGTGATCCTGTGAACACGAATTATTTTTTTATTCTTATCGTTAAACCTCGTTCCTTGCCTTTACGATTTTCCTAGTTTCTGTTTCAGCTGTTCGTTAAAAATGGGTTGTTTGGTGGTACGTTCTGATGAGCAGTTCGTTAAAACTATCCTATCCATTTCTTACCACAGATAATTCCTAGAATGCTTTAGGAAAGCTTATTAAACTTTTCAGCTCCATTGTTTCTTGTGTTTCTAGATAAAATCTTCAAGAGAAGTCATTACAATTTTGCCTAATGTTACTAGAACTAAGTTCACTTGTTGTCTACTACTCCACCTGCTAGTGCATCACACGGCACATAATATCACATTCTGTTTACATAAATATCTATATCTATTCTATCTACAGAAAAATATCAAACAATCTTTTCCAGTGTTCTAAGATTAACAGGTTTAATAACGTCCAATGCGGTTAAATTTCAAATCTGCCAAATATAAAAACCGATCACTTTACACAACTACTTAAAAAAGTCTTGCATATTCGGAAGCTAATGTAGTACAATTTTCCATCGTGTGGCATAAAAGGTTAAATTATTTATTCCCTCTGCCCTCCTGCCACACTGACGGCCTACAACAGAAAATAGGCAAACGTTTCCGTTATGGTTGCTCGCGTTCATTATTGTAATTGAATCGTTTATTTTAGAAACTCGTCAAACCCCAAATTCGTCATTCTGAGAAAACTGAGAAAACGTGACCTAGTTTTTATGATTCAAAATATTTTTTTAATATTAAAGCAGTCAATAAATTAATATGTTTCATGTAAATGTGCGCTAAAAGATGTGTCTATACACATGGTACAATACGGGGTATACCGCCGCTATGGCATTTTTTTAAATTTTGGCGTTTGACGGGTTTCTGAAATAAACGATTGAATTGGCTACGATAGTTAGCCCCTACTCAGCAATCTACGAAAATACTGAGACACTAATAATTCTCATTAAAATGACTGCTGTTGACTGAACTGTCGCAGTTTGAACGTGCGCATTTAAAGTTTCTTTGTTGCACAGTGTGCACTTCCGTACGGAAGATTGCTGGTGAAATTCCTGTAAAGATGTTTTTGGTGAAGTTAAAATTGAATTCCGAACTCCACTTTTTTGTTAATGGGCAAAAACAGTTTTTCTCTCGAAAATCCGACGTTGTACGGCGCACGATTACAAAACACACATCCTTTTCTTACGAAGTGAGGGCGAGAAAGTAACACATGAAGGAAGACATTAAAGTGGTATTGTCTGAATATTCCACTTCAAATGCTTGGTGGTTGTTATATTATGAGGAAAAACCTTCAAGTTTGTAGGTATGATCAAGGTGTTACACCGAATGAAATGTCGAGAGATAGGTTTGCATTCGGAATTAAAGATGTAAATTTAAAACAGAAATTTCTGAGAGAAAACCCGGAGGTACTGACTTTAGAAAAATTGATACAAGCATGTAAAGCAAATGAACTCTCGGAATTAAGATTCAGGGATATTTCAACCGAAGAGAAAAATATTAACAAAACTACAAAAAGTAATTCATCTAAAAATAAATTAAATGGTCGAATCTGTCGCTTCTCTGGCGGTAAACATGATTTTAAAAAAGAGTTGTGCCCTGCATGGGGCAAGATGATGTGCCAGTTTACAAGGAAAAATCATTTTGCTAAAGTTTGTCTAAAAAGAATACCAGTTGCTCTGATAAAAACTCCAAACCAAAGTTTATTAGAGAAATTAATGAAAAAGAAGGGAGTCTAGGTAATGAAAGCCACGAATCAGATTTTGAAGATGATACATTTAAAATATAAATTGAAAGAGAATAATGAAATCCAAAGAAAAGGATATTCTGAGTTGACACTTCGATTTGGCTAACATTTGAAGCAGGTGTTTTGTGATTTAGATACCTGTTCAGATGTCAATGTCATAGGCCACAATAATTATTGCGAATTGATAGGAAATTCATCTCCAGTACTGAATAAGCCTTCAGGTCAGCTACGTAATTTCGGAGGTGGAAAAGTTGAGGTAGAGATTCCTTGCATATTAAAAGAGAAAAATTGTATTCTTGTATTTTTGGTAGTGAATGTCGATCATGGTCCATTATTATCAGAAAAGACTTGTTTAACCCTCAGTTCGGTTAAATACTGTTTCAAGATAGAAAATTTAGAAAACTGCAAGGAGTTGTTAAATGGACACCGAAAAGCTCAAGAAATATTAGACCATAAATCTGCTTTTGAAGGCTAAGGATGCATACCGCTGAGATTTCTTTAGAAATCAACACAGAAATTAATCCAGTAATTCAACCTGCAAGAAGAATACCTGTCAGTCTTCGGAAGGATTTAAAAAATGAACTATCAAAATTAGAAAAAGAAGGAATCATCATCCAAGACACTAAAAATGCAGACTGGGTGAGTAATATTTTACTTGTAAAAAAAAAGAAATAATTCTTTGAGGATCTGTATTGATCCTGTTCCATTAAATACAGCACTCAAACGCCCTTATTTTCAATTTACAACTTTGGATGAAATTCGTCCAGAACTCGGAAAAGCACGAGTCTTCTCTACCTTGGACGCTAAAAAAGGTTTTTGGAAAATATAATTAACCGAAGAAAGTTGCAAACTAACAACATTTTGGACACCTTTTGGAAGAAATCGATGGTTAAAACCCTTTGGTGTTTCACCAGGGCCAGAATTTATTTCACAAAAATGCAGGAAATCACTCATGACTTGAAAGGTGTAGAAGTGTTAATTGATGATATCCTTATTTATGGATGTGGTGATAATATGAAAGATGCTCTACAAGATCATAATCACAATTTAGAAAATCTGCTTAAACGATTAGAACAGAATTACTAAAATTAACAATGAAAAAATTGACCTCTGTAAAACATCGGTGAAGGTTTTTGGCCGTTTTAGGCCCTGCGAAGGACTCAAACCGAATCCATCTAAAACTGAAGCCATAATCAAGATGCCAGCTCCTGAAAATAAATCTAAGCTATTACGTTTTTTAGGCATGGGGACGTATTTGAGCAGATTTATTAAAGATTTATCAATGGGTACAGAAAACCTGAGAAGACTTTCACGAGATGATGTTGAGTGGAATTGGACAAAGAATAAGAATAAAGAATTCGAACGGATAAAAACTCTTGTTACTGACATAAATCCACAACAGTACTTTGATGTTAACGACATAGAGCTAGCATCACATTAGAATGTGATGCTAGCTCTATGGGATTGGGAGCAGCTATCTATTAGTATGGCAAAATTGTAGGTTATGCTTATATTAGGAGTTGCTGTCGATTGTATTTGGTTGTACGCGCTTCGATCAATTTCTTGCAGGAAATGGTTAAGTGGTAATTAAAACGGACAATAAGCCACTTATATCAATTTTTTAAAAAAAACATCTTCTGAAAGCTCCAAAACATGTATAACTTATGTTGATGGTTCCACAAAGATATAAATTGGAAGAACAATTTGTTAAGGGAAAATATAATGTAGTGGCTGACACTTTATCTAGAGCAGCAATAGATCACACATTTGATGATGATAAAAGTTTGAAACAGTGTCATATATTTAAGTTGACAAATTAATCAAATATTAGTCATATAATAGAAAAAGTGGATGTTTTAAAAACCTTACAGATTACACCCGAAAGAGTAGAAGAAATTAGAAATATTACCAGAACAGATGTAACTATTCAAAAACTAATATATTATATACATAAAGGTTGGTCAAGGCATATATCAGATGTACATGAAGCGTGTAAAATATATTACAAGTATAAAGATGAACTTTCGACACAGGATCAGATTATCTACAGAAATGACAGGATCGTTATTCCTTTTAAATTCAGAAAACAAATTACAGAAAGAGTGCATAATGCACATTCTGGTATTGAAGCCACACAAAAGTTAGTGAGAGACACAATCTTTTGGCCAGGAATGACACCGGAAATCACTCAAAAGATACAGAACTGTTCCGTTTGCATGAAATTTATGAATTCACAACAACCAGAAATTTTGTCACATGAAGTAACGAAATATCCATTTCAATACATTTCTATGGATGTATTCTTCACAGAATATAAAGGCGATTATACAAAATTTCTAGTCACCGTAGACAATTTTTCAGATTTTTTTGAATTAGATATTTTACCAGATCTCTCAGCAGAAATTTATTTTTTATTTTGAATTATCCTTGGATAAACAAATTACTTAAAATTATTTGACAAATGTTAAAAGTTTAGTTTAAATATTTTCTAAATTAACGTTCATCAGTTCAAAATAATTTTGTCTTGTTTATTAAATTGAGATTCTTGTGATAGTTATAATATCTTTGATTATATTTTGTATCATGAACATTTTATTTTATAAAAAAACAAACAAACGGGAAGATGTTATATTATAAAGTTCGACGCATGAGTAGTGTGTGCGGACAGAGAAAGGTGGTATAAGCTGTGTCAACGTTGTGAATAAACTAAGTTCTTTATATAAATTGTAGTTGTTTTACTGATGTAGAGACTAATAAAACAGTGGTGCCACGGATTGATATTAATAATCACTCAAATACTTTGTATACATAATTTTTATTGCATTTTAATTTTAATCGAGGCGAAGGATTTCGAACTTTTGCAATATAAAGATTGCCTCAGAAGGGACCATTTAAGCCACCGCGATCCACAGAAATGTCTCTCAGTCGAAATGTTTTTTTGATTATTCTATTTGGCCCCTTTAGTTAGAACAGACCTTTTCAACTAGTGGTATTTACATAATAATACAATAAATATGTATTTAGTATTAGGTTTTTATTATTGCAACGATTTCAATGATTTTTTGTCCTCATCATCAGACTATAAAAAAAGAATATTTACATTTGACAATGAGTAAATATCAGATTAAGTACATTGAACAACTTTTACAACTATCAATTATATCATAATAATTTATGACGAAATCACCCTCTGCGTGGCTTCCACCAGTAGGATGCCATTCTTCAAAGGTCTTAGAATCTTATCTCCCTACCCCAGGGCCCCACCACCCCATAGCGGCCGGCAGCGAAACGTACTCTCAAATTGAACCCCGAGAAACCCGCCATTAAGATGGCAAGTTCGCATGGGAAATTCAAATATTGCCCTTCATCAATGGAGAAAATTTGAGATAATTCTTTGAATTTACGCTTCTAATTTATTTACTCTACAGGAAGCATTTTTTCGAAAATATTTCGGAAAGGAGTTTTAAAGAATACTGTATTAATGTAATAAAACAGGCATTCAAAATCATCCTTAGACTTCCTATTAACACTTTAAAATATGGAGAAAATAAAAAGCTGATTAATGTAATATCCTATACCACATTTTGGAAATTCTCCCTTCTCACTGTTTTTATCCACTTCAAGGACAATTCTTTATTAGAAATGGGAAACCTGTATGTTTAGGAAAAAGTCATATAATGCAAATTAATCGTTTATGACGATCACAACATTTACTAATCTCATGAACATACCTGTGAAACGTAATTCTACTCCCATTTACATATATTTTAACAGCTCTATTTGTGCAATTATACGCACACCAGGAAACTACCATTATAACTGTAATATAATATATATCAATATAAATAAATAAATTACTATGATAAGGCTCATACGATGTTTGTGAGGTAACTCACTGGCAGTCAAATTTGACGACGTTATTTATTCATAACAAATGGTCATGCTGTAATTCATCAACGTACAACAGAATTTACCTTTTCAAAATTCCTCAGAATGAATTAAAATGAACCTTACATCGCATACGTGTCCCAAAACCACTTAAAAAACCACACTCACGCTAATTCGCAGTCAACAGCTGATCTCTTTTGCCATCCTAATGGCGACGACGCACCTTTTCAATTTGGGAGTGGAACAGGTGTGCTCTAGCGTCTTTTTAAGACACTATATATGCCTTATCCCACCCCTTCTGACTCCTTGCACGCTCCATTCCTGGAATACAGAACTCTATATTCAAGTATTCCACATGGCGCGTCTATATCTTTTATAAACACAAACATGGTTTGCTACCATACCGTGCCGTGCCGCAAATGAAAGATTGAATAAGAATTACGGATAAATTATTATGATATATTTGATAGTTCTAAAAGGTATGCTCCATATACTTATATTGTGTAATTATTAGTCTAAAGTTTAATATATTTTATTTCTACATTTGTAATGAATTTTGTACTATAATTCAGTTTACTTAATCTGATATTTACCAATTGTCAAATGTAAATATTCTTTTTTTATTGCCTGATGATCACAAAAAGATCCTTGAAACCAATAATAAAAACCTAATACTAACTGCATATTTATTGTATTATTATGTAAACACCACAAAGCTGAAAAGGTCTGTTTTAAACTTAAGGACCAAATAGAACAATCATGAATAGGATCAGACACGTGAATATTAACAATTTATGAAATCTCTTTTTCCCCAGAATCTGCTCTTTCACCGATCTCGTGCTTTGCCGCAATGCTTTTCGATCGCTTCTCGCATATCCTACTGAAGGTGTTGTAGTTCACACGAAAGGGCAACAACAGAGTTTGTATTGTTTTCACGAATGTCTTCTTCCAAATTCCAACTGATGTGGACTTTGTCGTTTAAATATACAGACATAAAAATTACAATAAGATCAGTGGGTTTGAGAAGCCACAATTAGCGACCAATGACTCTTTCACTTCAGGACACAGCTGATTCCTCGTAATTTACTGCGTAGAATAGAAGAAAAATTGTTTTCGAGGTGCCTGGAATCTATATGGTTCGAGGAGTAGCAGTTTCAGCTCGATCTGTAGGGTATGTATGATGTGAAGGGAGAACATCGCGAATTACCAGGGGAGTCGCGCTCGGTGACCGTGCACCGAAGCAGCGCAGGATCGTTGGCTGAGATACGTTTCTGTGGCGCCTGGTACTTTCGGGAACTTATTTTACAATTCACGTTCGCCCAAAATAGTTATTTATGCGTCAAGAGCATTACAAGGGTTCAAATGATCGAGCGGCGTCAAAATTCCCGCCCCATTGCCTTTTTGTCGCCGCTCGATAATTAAAACAATCTAACGGCCGTGGTACATATCATATTTTATTTTTTACTTAATTCCAATGATTTAGATTTACATGTTTACTAATTAACTATATGCTAATAATTATCATTCCCTCCACAAGAAAACATTGAACATCATTGAACTGGTTTTATATTTCCACCACGACCCTTTCGATCCAGGTAAGTTCTGCAGTGTATAACGAGCTCCGTGTCGAAGGCAATAACAATCAATAAAGTATCAGTAGAAAATAAAAAAAATCATTTACTATACTTTACAAATACTACTACTACTACTTTACTATAATAAATAAATTTTACTTCTAAAATTTCAAGCTACTTGAACCAATCCTAATCACAACTACTTGACCTCGACGACCATTCAGAAGCTGGCAGCAGTACTTAACACTTGCTAATCACGACTGATTCCCTGCAATGAACATGTTGCGACGAAAGCTTGTAGTTCAGTTCATGGAGCTATGAATACCATATTCCTAGCTCCAAGGTTCTGTTTTTGACGAGTAAGTTACGTTGCAATGGATTTTAACCGATAACAGTGCAAAACAGGAGAAACTAAATAACTGTTACTTCGCCTAACGGTTTGGAACTATTAAGAAATAACAGTTTAGCTGTTAAGTGAACTCCCATACTTGTGACTTTTAAATTGCGTTTATTGTACTGTTCGCAGATGTTATTAGTACTTATTTGTAATAACAGTTATGCACTTGTGAGTATTTGTAATAATGTTTTTGAACGTTGTACAAAATTGTATTGTAAATATTGAACAATATGTATGGCACGTGTAGTTTTATTTGAACTTTGACAATAATATAAGGACACAATCATTTGAAACAATCTGTCAAAATTAATTTCACCAGTTATTTTACTAAACTAACTGTTCATTTCCAGAGACTAAGGATCTTAATTCATTTCAGAAGCAATCGTTTAAGCTGACTTGATGGCAAAAGCCAAACATTTGATCAATGAATATGTTGGGCGTTTACACGAGTGCAATACTCAGGAAATGATATTTTTCAAAATTTTCTTATTGCTTGATTGTATTGTCAATATTACAAACCAAACAAATTCAGGCATGTAATTTTTGAATAACAAATACCAAATTACGATTTCGAAATAGAGGAATTTTGTTTTCCGTCACTCCAGTTATGAATCTCAGATGCTAAGTAACATTATTGCACATGCATGTATTTTGAAATTGTAGCACATCCTACACACAAATTCAATGTTCACTGTTTTAAAAGATTTATTTATCTTATTCCCTGTTTTTACTTAATAATTTCTGCCACTGTAGAGAATGCACTGAACAAGCAATTTACTCAGGTAATATTCTTCCAATTGTATTTCAGCATTTTTAAGAAAACTAACAATTTGTAACTATTTTCTCGAGACGACGCGGTTCCTAGCTTATAAAATGGTATAGTATAGTTTATATATGTAAATGAACTCGTGTTTACTGACATAGCTAATTGTTTATCTGTGGATCCATGTTTCTACCAGTTGTTTGTTAGAACATTTCTGTCATCTTGTCTTTTTGTTCATCTACTTCTCAGTCCGTAATTGCAGCAATAGGTCTGTGTATTAATTCACTTGATAGTCTTCTGCCGCTCGTCTGATAATCTATTTGTGTGTCGGACTGCGTTCCAACCCGTTAACCTGCTTAGTATTTCTTTCTGACCACTCCTCACTTTTAACAATTTCTATATCTTTCTGTCTCTTTCGCTTTCTGTCCTTACAAGTTTTTAAAATAAGATTCTTGGATTGTTCTTTACGACAATGTGACAAGAATTCAGGAAATATGATAATTCGAATTCAATTTGAGTTGGAGAAGTTAAGAGACTTTAAATCTGTTGAGGCGGTTGGTGGTGGGTTGATCATATATTTCATGGAAAATGTATAAAATGACTTTCATGAGAGCCTGGTGAACAAATTATAGGAGAATCATACTGAGGATGAACACTTATTAAAATATGTTGCACTCTCTTATGAAACGCTGGCAAATATGTAGGACTCGCATTGCACTATCATTTTATCCCTTCTAAATATAATATGCTCAGAAACAAACGACAGTTCTTTACAGTTAATAAGAAACCATCAACAAAAAACTGACTATGGGTAATTACCTCCTAAATCCAAAATATTTAAGTCGAAAAACCAAGAAATTCACAGTTTGTAGAAATTGTGGGAAATCAGGCGCACATGCAACCCGAAACACATTGCGGTGCCACAAATTATACCATTAAGCGTACTTCGGAAACTAGGGGCATCCTTGAGCCTTAACACGTAATTTTCGTGTCCTTACAGAAACACAATTTGAGTTGTTTGTGCAGTAATCTTCAAAATGGGACCTTTTTGGATGTTCTATTGTGGTTTTTGAAGGTTCCCTCACCCCGGGTTGCTAGAACCGCTAAAAGGATAGGATTAAAGTGTAAACGTCTGTTAGTTTTTTCACTTCAAAAACATGATTTAAAATTGATGTGATTTGCTTTTGCAATACAATTTTTTAAATGTCCTCTCTTCTGTTTAACTATTCAGAACTTCTCACTGCATCCACCAGTCACTGCATTATCCGCCGCCGTAACATTTATAAAAAATATTTCGTAATAAAACACTTAAATTACATTCCTGAATTTGCAGTTGAATGGCGGGAACATGTGGTGAACATATGCTGGGAGGATGTGACGGAATATGTGAGAAACTGGAGGGGAATATTAGAGTAACTTGCTGAAAATGCCGGGAACATGCAGGGTAACATGAGAACGTGGAGGGAATATACGGGGGATCAAGCAGGAAAACATGCTGGTGGAAAGTGGACTAAAAGTTATGTTTTTTAAGCAGTATTCTACAAAAGATAACCTTTTTTGAACCTTCTCTTACATTATGAAGATTTAGTTTTCATGATACCCTCACTTCGTAGCAGGTGGAGGAATCGAGTAGAACCTCAAAATCTATGTAAAATTAATCTGAATTAATCTCAATATTCCCGTCAAAACCGTTCTAATATATTTTAACGTACAATTCAAAGATTGGCGAAGTACGTATGCAGTATAAAGCTATTTTCACTGTTAAAATACTGACTTCCAAAGTGCTAAATGTTCGACGGATCCAGCTAGATTTATTTATTCACTCATTGGAGCTCAGGAACATTTCAACAAGTTAGGTCATGAAGGTCCATAAGTGATCTAATAAGTAGGTGATAGAGGTAATAATGATGATGATGATGATAAAGTGAATGATGGCGGAAAAAGTGGTAGAATGAGAGGTACGGAAAACGGGAGGATTGTGAGAAGACCTTCAGTGAGCTCAGTTTTTTCTCAACAAATCCCACATGGATTGGTTAGGGTTTCATCCTAAACTTCAACGCTGGAGGGCGAAATCTTCAGCCTTTTCAACACGACCACCGCGTCATTACTATGCATTTATTTGAGGTTACTACTCTTGTGCAGGGCCGTTTTAACAGCATTGGGGGCCCTTGGACCCAAGTTAATTGAGGAACCCCTATTTTTACTGTCACCAACCCCCCCCCCCCAAATTCCAAGCTGGAATTTAAGAAAATCCTATCAATTCACATTGTATTTTATATTTTATTTTAAGATTTTACACGTATTTCTTAGTGTTTTAATTTAAAATTAATTAAAAAAATGTATAAGTCAATAAGAGTAACTTATTTACAATTACATTGAAAATGACTACAAATTAAATAGTTATAACGTTTTATTGAATTGTACAATATAAAATTAAAACGCATCAATCGGCAACATTCCTTATTATAAATATTATCCAATGATGCGCGACACATCATTTTGTGATGTAATTTTTTGGGTATGGTTTAATTATTCAAAACTGTTTTGTTTTTTAATTTAAGTTTTTGAAAAATATTAAATATTTTTTAAGAACTATCGGGGCCTTCGAACATTGGGGGGCCTGGGCCTGGGCCTGGACCCTTAAAGCCCGTGAGTTAACACGGCACTGCTCTTGTGACGTTTTATTTCGCCTCCTTCACTCCTTCGCTTCCTCCTCGCTCTTTTTCCTCTCGCCTTCCATTCCTCCCCATCTCTCTCTCCTCCTCCCGTTGATATATACAAGTTTACCGAAAGAAATAATTAGACGCCTAAATTTTGCTCTTTATAAAATAAGTTTTTGAAAGTTTGCTACAT
Organism: Gryllus longicercus; assembly: GCA_038098605.1. Taxonomy (NCBI): domain Eukaryota; kingdom Metazoa; phylum Arthropoda; class Insecta; order Orthoptera; family Gryllidae; genus Gryllus; species Gryllus longicercus. The sequence continues at coordinate 3,001,995 of JAZDUA010000105.1, forward strand.
TAACGCCCCAGAAAACACAAATTAAACTACAAAATCCAAAACTAAAATGAAGATACCAATTACATTAATATTTGGTAGGTAATGGGTGATAAATCTTTCTCCTGCACCTGATCGAACACATACGCAGTTTTTCTTCTTGTAGATACGTGTTCTTCCCTAATACAGTAAGTACGCTTTAGTCGGAGTGGGCAATGGCGCGCATCACTCGCACGTGCACTTACTCTCGCAGTGGATGGACAGACTGTCCTCCAGCCGCTTCCGGCACACGTTGCAGAACTTGCGCTTGTGGTGAGTCTGCTCGGACCAGCAATGGGCCACAGGGTTCTGCAACAAATCAGTCACATACCATCAGCTGCGTACTCGGCAATTAATGACAAACAGCATGTATTAAACACAGTAACCAAGAGCGGTTTTATTACAAAACATTTCTCGGATCGTCATTATCTCATCATTCTTCATTGGAGTTTGTTTGTGTGCATTTTTCAATCGGTTTATTTTCAGTCTTGGCAATGTAAATTTTTGACATGATTTGTAAATAATTAAGCATCATTTTTAATCTAATGCAAAGGTATTTGTCAAAAGTGAAGTCAAAAGTAAAAAATATTTTTTGAAGAAGTGAACATGTTTTATGCCTGCTCAATATGGTGTTTACTTTGAGTGTTTGATACTTCCAAAACCAACCTTCAAGAGAGTACCCTCTTGAAAGCAAAGTTCATACCATTGCCACAAATTATGGCCAAATAAAAAAACGTTTCGCAATATGAGTGACATATTCTGTACGATAATATTCCGCCTACATAAATATTTATGAGTTGGAACAGTTTGAACAAATGAAAGTTTTCTTACATTTCTTCGTCAATAGGTGTAGACGAATTCCAACTTGAAAATTCAAAATTGTAATAAAAAATCTTTCATTTTTCATATGTTTCTTAAAGAAGAGTGAAAAAAGAAATGCCCAGCAAGGCTAGTCGCGAGGATGCTAGTCACAGTGTTACAGTAATGCACACGTTTTTTGTTTATCAGTTTGTCGCGTTAATTTTTCTCGATAGTTACATGTAGTAAAATTTCACTTAATTGGTCAACTTTTGATAAGTTTAGCGTTGTGTCCATTGAATGAATGAATGAATGAATATATAGTAGTGATGTTTACAGCACTATATTGGCCAACTGAATATTTGTTTTAATTCTAATATCCTTAGTCGAATGAAGTGAGTTTAATTTATTGATTATCTGTCGACCCTTTCTGGTTTTTGATAAAATATCGGTTTAATCCGTACCCTCTTCAGTCAAAATTACACTTAAATACATAAAATCTTTTACAGTTTTAATATTTGAACCCTCTAGGATTATATTTTTCCGTTCATCACAAACTACCAAATAATGAGTGTTTTCCATGTTAAATTCCAATCCCCATTTTTTATATTCCTCTATAAGTTCCTACAATCATGTAGGCAACATCTTCTGCAAGAACAACTTGATGGAAAGCGAATAAAGTATGAATATTATCGTCCCCTATCTGAATTTTTATTTAGTGCACTTATTTGGCCATTTTCCCAAGGCTGATGTAATATATATATTGAACAGTGTTGGGAATAAACAACATACTTGTCTTAATACCTTGTTAGTCATGAAAGACTCTGATAAACCTGCATAAGTTTTAACCTGGCTACTATATCCTTTATAGAAACTCTTTACAGCATTTATGTACTGCTCATTTATGTAGGTTGCATTTATGTATGTTGTTCTCTTTCGTTGCTTCCCACAACTTTTCCACCAATACACTATCGTATGCTTTTCGGAGGTCTACAAAAACTGAAAGTAATGGGCATCCCTTGGCTATGGACTTTTCCATCAGCTGTTTCAAGCAAAAGAGATTATCCCGATATACGTCCACCCAGTACAAGATCGACCAGATATAACTCCACTCTGTTCTTCTAGTTCCATCATATCCCTTTCAACCCGACCTTTCAGAACTCGTCCATACAGCCTGTTGATAGGATGACACTCAAGCTCTTGTAATTCGAGCAATCAGATTTGTTTTCTTTCTTATAAAGTAATGTAATATATGCACTATTCCAATCTTTTGGTACGGCTTCTCCTTTCAGTCATTTTTTAAATATTTCCCCCAAACATCCGGGGCATGTTTCAACAACTCAACAGGAACACTTCCAGGATCGGGAGCTTTCCTGTTTTTCATAGCCATTAGCTTTTATTTCGTGCATACTTATATCTTCACTTGAAGTATTTACACAATGTAAGGACTAATATAAATGTTTAAAATCAGTCCGTGTTTCTATTAAAAGAGGTCCATAATATTTTTTCATTGCTCTTCAGTTATCGGAAAATATTTCAGTATCTCCATATTATCTTTTTAAAAACATCATTTATTTTCCAAGCTGTCTTTGATTTTGAACAACTAATTGATGAATTCCATAGCATTTCTTTTCCCAAAATGCATTTTTAAAATTTGTCTATTTCGTTTTTAACAATGTAACACTGTTACACATTAACTTTTTAACAATGTATTTTCTGACGATATTTCTATCTAAAGGGTTTTTAGAATTCAGCCATTTTTCATACATCCGTTTTTTTTCCTTAAAGAGATCTTTGATTTATTCCTTCCTTCTACATCACGTTTCTTCTTCTCTCCAATTGACTCCATAGGGGTTTGGTGCAAGGATTCCCTAAGAAAATTGTTCATTTCTTCTGTGGACCATTCAACTTTCCTTTCCATATTTTGTGCCAATCTTACCTTATAAAGGAATACGATGGATTCGTTTTCAAAACTGTCAAGTTGATATCTCACTTGAAATTTTGTTTCCTGTTACTCTCCCCTTCCACAATTGAAATTTCTTTCTTCCTGGGCTTAAATCAAGCCGTTGGTTTTAAGAGGTAATCGGACCCACAATCAGTCCCCTTTTCACACGGACGTCCATGATTTTCACGTGGAATGTCTGTCCAGTAATAGTATAATCAATAATTAATTTGAGCACTTTAGTACTTTGTATCCATATATTATATTTATAGATATCTTTTTGGGGGTACAGTATCTTTAGTGAGAACTGTTTGCATATCTCGATTAGACGAGTACCATTTTCATTTAACACGTTTCCATATTGACCCACTACTTGATCATTTACTTTTTTCCCACTCTTACACTAAAATAACCCGGTAATATTACTTCTTTCCTATTACCTTAAATTAAAATTACTGCAGTAGTTTAGTATAGAATTCTTCCTTCACCAATAAGGTGTCGTCGTCGGTTGGAGCATATACACCAACAATCATACAACTAATACTGTATAATAGATGATTGTGATAAATGACGCTGAAAACGCCACGTACATCGGCTGGTACAAAATTATGCATGTGTATCTTTCAAACACCCCATATTTCGATCAATTAAATAAATTACAAAACATTATGTATTACAGTTCATATCTGATTATAAAATTAATCGATGAATTTGCATTTGCAGAATAAAAGTTTGTGATAATATCAGGCAGTAAACGTAAAAATAATTTGAAATGAATTGGCTACACCTCAGCAGCGAGCTTAAGTAGTAGCCAGTGAAGTTGGCGGAAACAAAATAGACCACTGTGCAAAGAAATCGATAAGATCTGATTCACCGAGCATATAAAACAATTAAGACACGGTTCTATAGTTTCTTGCAACTGGGAGTGTACCAAGAGGTGAATGTCACTGAATGAAATCTCTTCTTTAATATTATATATTTCAATGAGGTTGTATACACTTTTTTCAAAATATGAATGGCTTTCCCGTAATTTTGCGTTAAATAAACGTAATTTTATAAAAAAAGATTTTCTCATAAACAGCTTCAAAGTTGTTCAGTTAACGTTTATGCGGTGAGCGGTAAATTTCATAACATTATTAATAAACATAATATTATAGTGTCTGTCACGTTTTATTCACTACTTAGATATGCCAAATATATCAAGGTAAATTTAACGTAAATAGGCGAGACTGTTAATCATTGTATCTCGGATTTTACAATATTTGGATAATACTAAATAGTTACATGTAGCACATTCAGTAGCCACGTTTTTTGTTGTTAATTTAAGGTCGCATCAACATCCAGGTTATTAGCGACCACTAATCGATCCTTCAGTTCGAGATCGCTACGACACTACTGCCTTAACGATCTCGGACCTCCGAACGACGGTAGACTTGTTCGTGGACACGAAAATCAAACGCAAATGTAACAACGCGAATTTCAGCTTTCATGAGTATTTTAGACTTAGAGACGGTAAATATTAGACGTTGGATACGTATGATATCATTTAAGTTTATTCATGATTTGGGATAAGTCTGATTTAAAAATATATTTTTTATTACATTGCGTCAGATGATTTAATGAAGAAAAATATATATGACCAATGGTAACTTGTTTAAACCACCATTATATCATTATTCATCATTATATTATTAAACCACCATACCAGTATAGGCATTAGGTCAGAATAAGTGACTGTCTGCACATGAGTAAGGCCAATGGTAAAATTGATTACGGCAAATTAAAAAATAAGTTAAAACGGAAGTGACATGTTTTGACTTTATCGTATACATACGTATATACGTAGTATAGAGAAATTTATGTAACGTTGCGACAGCAAACCGCGTATTGTAAGACCCTGAGACTGAACAGTTGGATAAATCCTATTTCTTTATGTAGTAAATTACTATCTCTAACACGACATGAAATCATATTTCACGAATTGTGAATCCTTGATACCAAAAATGTGTTTTTTTTCAAGCGGTCAGTCCGTCTGTCTGTCCGTGTAAAACACTAGTGCCTAAACTAATTATTCCAAAGTTATTTTTCCAAGCTGAATACCAGTATTTCTCACAAAACCGCTCCAAATTTTTTTCTTCAAACTTATTGAACGAATACTGCTAAATGTACTGTATGAGATATCATAAATGCTATATTTTGTATTCTTTTGGTTTTCAAAAATTACTGAAATTTAATTTTTTATTAAATATCTGTCGCATTGTAAAATTTACATTATAGATGTATTTCATTGTTTAATGCGATTGTTAACATAGATAAAGTATCTTAAGAAGACCCTAGATGTGCCATCAGCGCCACTGTTCCACTCCCAAATTGAAGAGGTCCGTCGCCGCCATTAGGATGGTAAAAGAGATCAGCCGCTAACTGCGAATTAACGTGAGTGTGGTTTTTTAAGCTGTTTTGGGACACGTATGCGGTGTAAGGTTCATTTTAATTCATTCTGAGAAATTTTGAAAAGGTAAATTCTGTTGTACGTTAATCAATTACAGCATGACCATTTTTTATGAATAAATAACGACGTTAAATTTCACTGCCGGGGGGTTACCTCACAAACATCGTATGAGCCTTATCATAGTAATTTATTTATTTATATTGATATATATTATATTACAGTTATAATGGTAGTTTCCTGGTGTGCGTATAATTGCACAAATAGAGCTGGTAAAATAGATGTAAATGGGAGTAGAATTACGTTTCACAGGTATGTTCATGTGATTAGTAAATGTTGTGATCGTCATAAACGATTAATTTGCATTATATGACTTTCTCCTAAACATACAGGTTTCCCATTTCTAATAAAGAATTGTGCTTGAAGTGGGTAAAAACAGTGAGGAGGGAGAATTTCCAAAATGTGGTCTAGGGTATTACATTAACCAGCTTTTTATTTTCTCCGTATTTTAAAGTGTTAATAGGAAGTCTGAGGTTGATTTTGAATACCTCCTCTATTATTATAAAATCGGGAATAAATTTTGTTTATTCTGCTCTAGATTCAAAACTACCGATGCGATTACCATTTTACACAACTGTACAAATCATGCTCTTGTTCTTTGTTTGTAATGAAAGCAATTCTTTGTAAATAACATGTAATTTTTGTAAATTAATCCACACTTCCAAATAACGAGAAATAAAAGAATATTCCAAAAAGCCCTAGTTTTAATAAATAAAAAATATGTAAATGCAATGCAGAAAGTGTTTCTAATAGAGTACTTGATGGTAGAACTAGTTATTGTGAGGTGTGAAGGGATGACTTGACAACATGACAGCAGGAATGATTTATATATATATATATATATATATATATATATATATATATATATATATATATATATATATATATATTGTGGCGAAATGGGATTATACAACCCCATAACACCACAGTTTCGCCGGCATAAACGTTTACAAGCGGCGAGAAGAGCGGCCGAAAACAATAGTAGCAAAACGCGCAGCCTGGTATCCGTTGCTCATACTAGTCGCCGCGAACTATCAAGCCACGTTTTGCTGGTGGAAGGCACAAGTAGGAGAAATAATCCCCACCACGTCGAATTTCCCCAGGCGAACGCCAATAAATACGCAAACGCGGAAGCGGGAGCTCTCTCTTTTGTCGCCATCTCGCCTGGAGTCAACATCTCTCTTCTGCTAGTACACGTCGGTCAGCAGTTCTTCTTGTAAGGTACCGCTTGGCAAGTGTGCAGATTTTATCAGAGCGTCAGATTAGTTAGAAATTGCCGCAACGACGGTTTAGATAGGAGTGTACGGCGTTGAGAAACGTCTAGCTAGTCATCCGCGCAGTAGTCAGGAATTAGAGAAATATTCTTCTATTAACTAATGCGGGAAGTAAAAGTGTGCCCGTTCTCAGGAAAGCTCTGAAAGTTCTTGATTAACAGAATAAAAGTTAGGAACGAGCGAAGTACTTGCACTGGCAGTTAGGGAAGTGCAAGGGACATTTTCTGCAAATTGGGCGTAATCGAAGGCGGTAGCAGCCGTGGGAGGAGAAGGAACCGATTAGTGGAAACGGAAGAATACGCGGGTCGACCGGGAGAAGACGACGACCGAGGAAAGGACGCAAGAGGACATTGAAGGCAACGCAGAACTTCGGAATCGAGCAACGCGGTGCGGAACGCAGCACGCTGTTTCAAGGTTGAAAGACGGACAGTTTCGAGGTAACCTGTAGATCTACGAAATTAGGTCAAGTTCACGTCGGCAGGGAAAAAGAACAGTTTCAGAAGTGTTAAAAATTGAGGACACGGATGTTAACAATTTGTAGCTTGGGAGTGGGAGATTTAATGCGTAATTGCTTGCCTTTAACCATTCTATTGTAGCAGCCATTATTCTGTTACCAGCACTTATAATTTAAAGATAAATTGAGAGTAGTGCGCTTGCCCACAGGTTAATTATTGTATGTAAAATTTTGAAAAGGCAAGAGATTGTAAATTAGGTTTAGTTTCACATGCAATTGTAATTAGAATAATTTAAATTTAGACGTAGTGAATTTTCAAAGGGAATTCCCAGTACTGGTCAAAGAAATTGCTTCATAAAATTAGTTCTGAACGAAATTAAGTGTTCATTTGTTGAATAGGCTGTCAAAGTTGCTTATTTGTGTTTATTTAATCATTTTTTTTGGAAGTGTAATTCTATGTGTGATTTGTTTTTCGTTGTTATCAATTCATGCCACAGAATTTTGAGTGAATTATACGCTCGTTTATGTGTGATTTGTGTGACTTTTATTGTGTCAAGGGTTCAGACCTTTCTCGTACCCCAAAGATCCTGCTTCCTGAGATTCTAAGCTCGCTTCACGAGCATAATATCTTAACGACTTGCTTACAGTGCATGCTGTGTGTGCTGAAGAAGGTACAGGTGTGTACGATAGGTAAGACGGTTAGAATATATATATATATATATATATATATATATATATATATATATATATATATATATATATAAATCTCGTGTCACAATGTTTGTCCTCAAAGAACTCCTAAACCACTTAACCGATTATAATAAAATTCGCACACCATGTGCAGTTCGATCCAACTTGAAAGATAGGATAGTTTAAATCTCAAATTATAGTCGCAATTTTAATTTATTGCTAATTTATTACAAATTTGATTGTTGTAATAATTGTAGATAATTGTGACTGTCAAATAATAACAGACAAATAATTAGCAATAAATTAAAATTGCGACTATAATTTGAGATTTAAACTATCCTATCTTTCAAGTTGGATCGAACTGCACATGGTGTGCGAATTTTATTATAATCGGTTAAGTGGTTTAGGAGTCCATTGAGGACAAAAATTGTGACACGAGACGAGATTTATATATATTAAGAATACAACAATCAGCTAGCTGACCCGGCCACGCGTTGCACGCGTTGTGCTGCCACGGAAACAAGGAAAACCACATCCTTCCATTACAGGCATATTCAAAGCTAAGACATTGGGGAGACTTTACACGGTACATCCAAAGCAACGTGAGTGCTTCTATTTACGTTTGTTATTGGTGAATGTTTCCGGACCAACGTCTTTTGAATTTTTACGAACAGTTAATGGTCGAGTATTCAATACATACCAGGATGCATGTCGTGAACTGAAATTGCTAGAAGACGATAACCATTGGGACTTAACGCTTGCTGATGCTGCGTTGACATCAACACCGAATAACATTCGTCAGTTGTTTGCAATTATTTTGACGACATGTTATCCCTCGCAAGCACAAACTTTGTGGGAAAAATATAAAAATTGTATGACAGAAGACATATTGCACCGAATTAGACAAACAAATCAATGGCAAAACATAGATTATACACCAGAGATGTACAATGAAGCATTGGTCTTGATCGAGGATTTATGTGTTCTTATTTCAAATTTACCAATTAATCATTATGGTATGCCATCACCTAATCGTCCAGCCACCTACTTAGTCAATACCGATTTACAACGAGAAAATCAATATGACCATGAAAGTTTAGCAACAATTATCATGAACAGTGAACCATTACTGGCAGCAGAACAAAAAATTATTTATGATCGGATTACGCTGGCTGTTGCTGCTGAACAAGGCGTTTTTTTTTCTTGGATGCACCCGGTGGAACCGGTAAGACATTTTTAATATCGTTGATTCTTGCCAAAATACGGTCGCAACAAAAAATCGCATTAGCAGTAGCATCGTCAGGCATTGCGGCTACTTTACTGGATGGTGGGCGAACAGCACATTCACCATTCAAGCTGCCATTGGACGTTCATAATAAACCAGATGCAATGTGTAACATCAAAAAGAATAGTGGAATAGCTGCAGTGTTGCGGAAGAGTTCTATAATAATTTGGGATGAGTGCACAATGGCACACAAATATTCACTTGAAGCATTAAACAGAACTATGCAAGATTTAAACAGCAATAATAAACTTTTCGGTGGTGCTATCTTACTTTTGTCTGGTGACTTCCGGCAGACCTTACCGGTTATACCTCGCTCTACTTTCGCGGATGAGATTAATGCATGTTTGAAACAATCATTCTTATGGCGAAGTGTTGAAACACTTCGATTGACCATAAATATGCGAGTACAATTGCAAAATGATCCATCAGCACAAATATTTTCCGAACAACTACTAGATATTGGGAACGGTAAAATAGAACTGCAACCAAATACGCAATGCATTAAACTACCAGACAATTTTTGCACTGTTGTTCAGGATAAAAATGAATTGATTCAGAGTATTTTCCCGGATATACAGAATAATTATTTGAATCATGAATGGCTTAGTCAACGGGCGATTTTGGCAGCCAAAAACGTTGATGTTGACGAAATTAACTTCCAGATACAACAGTTATTACCAGGCGATATGATGTCTTTTAAATCAATCGATACTGTTGTTGATGAAAATGAAAGTGTAAATTTTCCGATTGAATTTTTAAATTCATTAGATATCCCTGGAATGCCACCACATAATCTTCGATTAAAGATTGGTTCCCCTATTATTCTCCTCCGTAATTTGAATCCACCTCAATTATGTAACGGTACGCGTTTGGTCATCAAAAAGATCACCGGAAACATTCTTGAAGCAACCATTTTGGCTGGGAAGTTTAAAGGAAAAGTGGTCCTGCTGCCACGTATTCCGATGATACCATCAGATTCTACCATACCCTTCAAAAGGCTACAGTTTCCAATTCGTTTAGCTTTCGTCATTTCTATAAATAAATCTCAAGGTCAAACAATGTCCATTTGTGGTTTAGATTTGGAAAATCCATGTTTTTCTCATGGGCAACTATATGTTGCGTGTTCACGTGTTGGGAAAACGTCTAATCTATTTGTGTTAGCTAAAGACAGGTTAACCAAAAACATTGTGCACCGATTGGTGTTAAATTAAATTGAATTCGAAAGTATTTATAATTGAATAGTACTTATATTTGTTATACAAATTAAATGGAAATAATAAATCTGATAAATTTTTATTTTGTACCTATTGATTTCTGCTTAATATCAAGTGTAAGAACATTTTAATTAATTGTGTTCAACGTACTTCCCCTTCAAATCTCAATCCAGTGAATTTGTATACCAACATCAATATTTTCGTCTTTATTGGTAAATAATTTCAAGCACAAACTTTCGCAAGCACAAACTTTGTGGGAAAAATATAAAAATTGTATGACAGAAGACATATTGCACCGAATTAGACAAACAAATCAATGCCAAAACATAGATTATACACCAGAGATGTACAATGAAGCAATTATCTGTTAACTCCAAATGATTCTAACAGATGTCGACACCTTTCGACTGGGTTGAGTAAGTAATCAATAGATGGCGCTGCTATGGTAAAAAATCAGCTCCAAGAATCAGGACAGCAGAAGGTCATGCACAAGAATCTCAATAACAGTGTAACGAACGTATTCAAGAGAATATCATAAGAACACTGTGACACGAGATTTATATATATTAAGATTATTTAACCTCCATTTAAAATTATTTTGCACTTATTATTTCAATGTGCTATGATAACATGTTTTTCAGTTCCTCTTTCTAATATTTAAACTATTATTATTATTTTCAGTCAAATGCCACCGAAAAAATCTAACCTCAACAACGCGAGCAGCAAAGGGTCACGACGCAAACGTGTTGAAAGAGCTCAGCAATTACCAGAACAAATCGAAACAAGAAATGCAGCTCAAAGAATCAGGACTGCAGATATTGGGAACGGTAAAATAGAACTGCAACCAAATACGCAATGCATTAAACTACCAGACAATTTTTGCACTGTTGTTCAGGATAAAAATGAATTGATTCAGAGTATTTTCCCGGATATACAGAATAATTATTTGAATCATGAATGGCTTAGTCAACGGGCGATTTTGGCAGCCAAAAACGTTGATGTTGACGAAATTAACTTCCAGATACTACAGTTATTACCAGGCGATATGATGTCTTTTAAATCAATCGATACTGTTGTTGATGAAAATGAAAGTGTAAATTTTCCGATTGAATTTTTAAATTCATTAGATATCCCTGGAATGCCACCACATAATCTTCGATTAAAGATTGGTTCCACTATTATTCTCCTCCGTAATTTGAATCCACCTCAATTATGTAACGGTACGCGTTTGGTCATCAAAAAGATCACCGGAAACATTCTTGAAGCAACCATTTTGGCTGGGAAGTTTAAAGGAAAAGTGGTCCTGCTGCCACGTATTCCGATGATACCATCAGATTCTACCATACCCTTCAAAAGGCTACAGTTTCCAATTCGTTTAGCTTTCTCCATTTCTATAAATAAATCTCAAGGTCAAACAATGTCCATTTGTGGTTTAGATTTGGAAAATCCATGTTTTTCTCATGGGCAACTATATGTTGCGTGTTCACGTGTTGGGAAACCGTCTAATATATTTGTGTTAGCTAAAGACAGGTTAACCAAAAACATTGTGCACCGATTGGTGTTAAATTAAATTGAATTTGAAAGTATTTATAATTGAATAGTACTTATATTTGTTATACAAATTAAATGGAAATAATAAATCTGATAAATTTTTATTTTGTACCTATTGATTTCTGCTTAATATCAAGTGTAAGAACATTTTAATTAATTGTGTTCAACGTACTTCCCATTCAAATCTCAATCCAGTGAATTTGTATACCAACATCAATATTTTCGTCTTTATTGGTAAATAATTTCATTGTACTAAAGGGTTATAGTAGTAGAAAGTCAAATAAGGAGATCACCATATTTTTTTACAAATACCATCTGTGTGAAAAAGCATAGTGGACTCCGTGACTGATGTTCTCTTATTGTTCCTCTTAGATTGTTTACTATAATGTAATATAACAAAAACTTTAGCCACAGCAACGCGTGGCCGGGTCAGCTAGTATATATATATATATATATATATATATATATATATATATATATATATAGTGACGTACCTGATTGTCGGTACTTTCCACTGCAAATAAAAGTTGTAACGGACGGGTGTCTTACTCGTGAATGGGTCCCTTAAAGGAAACGACATTACATTGGAAAATCAAAGTAATAAGTTTGCATGAACACAAATACAATTTATTCTTGCATTAACACGTTATATACATGATCTAATACATAATTGCTCTCCGTCTTGGTACCAAGGTTCGGTTTACCATGTGATTTCATCATACCTGGGGCCCCAATGAATACCTCGTTTGTCGCAGCTGCTCGCCCACGGCGACAGCGGCCGATGACCTTCACCGAAGCTCGGCGCCCCCGGGCGGTTGGTGATGCAAACACGTGCCTCGTCGGCCTGCGGTGGCGGCGACGAGAATTCCTCGGCTTCAACCCTGGGTGTTTCAATGTGCAGTTCCACTCACGCACTCACAGCATCTCGGGGATGTCCATCTCGTTCAAGCGATATACTCGAATTATGTCGTCGCACCTTTTCTCAGTTCATTTCCACTTTCCTCTTGTAACCGCAGAGCACGTGGTCACTACTCGCGCCGGCGTCAATTACACTACGCACAGTTTTATTGTTATTTCCACTGCGTTTTGTGTCACGAACACAATTTAGAGTTTCTGCGTACCAACCTCTCCCAACTTCCGAGTTACCGGCTTCTAATCTGCTTTTCTATAAATCTTGCACTGCTTAATTTCCTTTGTCGCTGGCAACGTCTTACCCTGCCCGCAGCCAACGGTCAACTCTCGCCGACTGCCGCGCTCCACTCGTAACGGCCGAATTCTCGCTCCTTCCCGCTGCTCGCGGCGGCGGACGGCGGCGGACTCGGTCACAGTCCCCCCCCCCCACCGCCGGTCGTCACACCTGCCGCTTATGCCGCGCAGTTCAAAATGAGCTGTAATTATTATTGTGCTCAGTGTTTCTATTTGCATATAGAAACGCTCCGCGTTTCAATATATATATATATATATATATATATATATATATATATATATATATATTCAATGTTTTTTAACATAAATTGATATTTGTAGAAGTGCAAACTGAATAGAACGAATAATTCTATAGAAGTGGTGCAAGAGAGAGAGAAAATAAAAATATTAAATTATATTAAGATGTCAATAGGACAAACCAAAGAAAAATGAAACCCGAAACTGACAGGTTGTGTCAGAATAGGATGCAGGAACGAAATTTTGGGAGTTCTTGAAATGTACTCCAGGAATATATATTATTACATTAATACAGTATTCTTTAAAACTTCTTTTCCGAAATATTTTCGAGAAAATGCTTTCCGTAGAGAAAAAATTAGAAGCACAAACTCTAAGAATGTATCTCAAATTTTCTCCATAGATGAGCAAAATTTGAATTTCCCATGCGAACTTGCCATCCGAATGGCGGATTTCTCGGGGTTCAATTTGGGAGTACGTTTCGCTGCCGGCCGCTATGGAGTGGTGGGGCCCTGATTGTTAACACATAAGCTTCAAAGTATCTCTAATCATGGTTTTTGAAAAATCTATACGTTTTTCAGTATATGAGAACTAAAAATGGCGAATTTTCGGAAACGTTCTAACACTTTTCTCAAAAATCTATGAAAAACTGGTTGCTGAAATTCTCCACAATGGAAAAATGTTCAATTCTCTAGGATATTCCGAAAGGCTGATTTCGACCAAGCTATTTTTAACCCCATATATTATTTTTAAAATTCTGAAAAACGTGTTTTTAACCACACATAAAAAATTTATATTGCAGAAAATAGAAAAGTAAACCATAGCGTTAATTTAAAACTTCTCTAAATATTTTGTTTTACTTTGTCAATTTTTTTAAAAATCACCCTAAATTGGAAATGTTTTATTTTTGCTCGCTTGGGATTTGGCAAGTGTGTTGCGATGAAATTGGTTACCATGACAAGAACAATGTGTTTGTTTTTAGCAGGGTGAATAAATATCATAGTCATTTAAGTTTTGTAGATTATATTATTTAATAAAGTGGTTCATCAGGGATATATTAGAAGTATAATACAGAGTGGTATTAGTATGGTGTCTACTTACGCAGAGATTGTATTTCAAGTATATTAGTTGGAATCGTTTTATTACTGAAATGGTTTTTTGTAATGTATTGGGTTTTAAACGAAATTGCAATGCATCTCATACCTACGTCAGCATTTTAAATTGCTTAAAGAGAATCCTGTAAAGGGTAAGTGGTTGAGAAATGTAAGAAAACAAAGACAGCGGCTCACAGTAAATAATGAAGCCAAATTTTGCGTTCATCATCTTAAATCGTTTGTAGATAAAAAATCGTGGTTAGTTGGTTTCCTTGTTTCAAAAGGTCGATGAATGTATCTCAAAAAATATCAAATTTTGGTACTAATGATCAATACATGATTTTTCATACTAACAGAGTTGTCATCCAATAACCCACAATAATGTAAGGAAATAACCTGACAAACGTAATAGGAAATTTTACGAAGAGATGAGAAGAATTGGATTAAATATTATGAAGAACATATTATTGCCAATTGCTAAAACTTTGGATCAAAATGTAAAAAAGCTTGTAAACACTTCTGCTTTTTGGTAGAAGTGAAAGAAAACAATATTATTTCTCTTAAAATATACGGTAATGGCTACACCTTCATTAAAATATACGTGTTTTAAAATGAACAGAAAGCTAAATGAGCGTTTTTAAGAAGCCACTTCTCTCTTCAGAAACTATTCTATTGATCTCTATGTGCCAAAGTAGCTGATATATGAAATATGATACACCTGAATAAAGGAAACCGTAAAATATGGTAAGCCGCGTCGTTAACTTATTGCAATCTGTTTAAAAAAAATTGTTTTTCAAATAATATAATGTTCAGTTTTTTAAATAAACATATCACTTTTGCGTAATTTATGCTTAAAATAGAAGCAATTTATATTTTTTTATATTTTATGACCCATACAATTATTTGAAAAGAAGGAGTAATTTTCGTGTAATTTTAGCTTGAAGTAAAGGCACTTTAAATTTTTGTTCTCAAAACCGGCGGCAAATGTTTCCCCTTTTTTCCCTCAAATAGAGCAAATGACACTTAAAAATGGAGCAGGTATAACTTTCGTCGAACTCCCTGAATTTTTGAAAATTAAAAAAGTTAGAAATAATGCGCAAAATTCGTGCCGTTGTAGCACCACAAGTTGTATTCCACTACTAGGGGCCGAAAAGGTGGGCAAATGAGACAAAATGTATTTTAGACACCGATAGGTAGCAGCTGGGACCAAAAAGCAAGCCCAGACGAAACATTGGGAAAATAACTAGTACAAGAAGTTGTGTGCCATTCTGTAGCACCACATTCTTGTATACGTACGGAGTAAAATACGGAGTATAGAGAAAGATATGTAATGCTGCTGAAAATAGGTTTCGAGATTTTAACGGAAATATTCGTTTAGGGATCCCCCTGATACCAAAATGTGGCTTTTTTATAATATCCGTTCGTTCGTTCGTGCATTCGTTCGTTCGTTCTTTCGTTCTTCCGTCTGACTGTCCGTCCGTCTGTCGAATGTGAACAACCTAGACCTTACACTGTGCGTAGGATGTTTTTCAAACTGAACACTCCTAGGTCGATCTAGCCTCACTCGAAGCTCTTTGAAGAACATTCACTAATTTTTGGGGGATACTTTACAAGCAGCCCCTGCGACATTTTCAAAATTTTCTCAAAAGTAGCTCAAAATTATTTCTATAAATTTCTTGTAATAATAGAGTGAACTACACTTATAAAGGTGGAATAGATCTAAGTTACAATGTTAACTTTATATTTTCGAAAATTGCAAAAGCTTGACTTTTTTTCGGGGTATTCCGAAAATAATAAAATTGAAGATTGAGATTTTTTATTCAAATAAGTTTGTTCTCCGTAATTAATTCATTCATTAGTCCATTATGTAAATTGTTTTGAAAATTTTATTAGTTACTTAATACTGAGTGAAATATTTGAAACATATAAAAATAGCAAAAAACAAGAATTTCTCAAAATCGGCTCCAATTTTTTCTTTAAACGTTCGATAGGGATGGGGCTAAATGTGCTATATTAGATTATATAAACGGCATTTTGCTCTATTTTGTTTTGTCAAAAATTACTCAATCCTAATTTTTTTGACATATCCCTCACGTCATTAATATTTGCATTACCGGTGACTTGTATTCATTATTGAATTTTTCAAAAGATTTTTCTCTTCAAACATTTTGTACCGAAAGTTATAAATGAACTATTTTAGATAACATAATGTTCATTTTGGTACAAGAAAAGAATACAAAGCAAGTAGTACTCATAAACACAAGAAAACTTTTTCTGTATTGGTAACCAATAAAAAACGTAGCCGAAGAAAACAAGTGGATTTAAGAAGAATCCGAACGGGACATTCAGTAAATAAGTCATCTTTACCTCATACAAAAGAATCCTCCCCGAACTTGTGATGTATGTAGCTGTACTTTTACTTTGGATCACATCATTGAGTCATGTCCTAAGTTTTCCATACAGAGAAAAAACTCTTGCGAGGGCTGGAGGTTGGTGCACTGTTGTATCCTCCCGCCCATCAAAATGAAGTGGTTAAGTTTTGTAAAAGTAGTATTAGTATTAATGTCTGAAATTTGAGCTCAAACTAACATGTTAATTATTGTGTTGAATTAAAGTGATGAATTATATTATTGTAGAATTGTGGTATTGTAACACTATAGGGTTGCATTGGAGATCTAAATTTAAACTTCTGTATTGCATATTGTAATTCGCGTGGTCGTGACCTTACAGTTCTTGCGACCTAAAATAAATAGATTTAAAAAAATCCATTTTGCTGTATTATTTTGTTGTTTTTTCTACAAAAATTACCCAAATACATTTTTGTAAATATCCACGCTGTTAATATTCACATTTCCAGCGAGTTGTATCCATTATTGCATTTGTGAGTGGAAGTGCTTCAATTATCTTTCAATAAAGTTTTTCTGTGAAAAGGAGCTTCAACTTTGGTATTTCAGAAACGCTTAAGAGACATTTTCTGAAAAATGGCTCAAAATGTTTCAAAATTTTATATCTATGGAAAGTTAAACATTTTTAACTTCTGTGGTGATTTCATGTAAACCATGAAACCATGTTAGCAGGAAAATATGTCGATCGATGGTATTGTTCGGGAAGGAGGATATTTAGACAATCAAAGTACAAATGTCCAACCGAGATATCCGCGGATTTATTCAAGTGTAACTAGTTTGTGTTATTCTTAATATTATTAGGTTTAGGGGTATACATTTTTAATAATTTCATTACATCATAATTTCTGTTGGTAAATAGTAGGGCACTTAATTGAGCTAGAAGACGTTCCAAGCGAAAAGAAAACATTTCAAATGAGGTATACAACTTGGGGCAACGTATAACAATCGTCACTGCGTCGGAGAGACGTTTGCTGTACGTTAATACATTCAAACTTTATTTTACTTTAAGTTGCTATACTTTGCAATACTCCACAGGAGTTTACTTGTCAGAGAAATCCACAAAATTATTTAGAAATAAAATTGCTTTAAAAAATATATCTTAAAGTTTTAATTTTTCTCTACATAGATTTTTTTTAAGGTCGCATCAACTTCTACCTCATTAGCGACCACTATTGCGTGTAACGGTATGGTAACTATGAGGATAACGCGATATGATGATGATAGGGGGCGAAAAGACGAACACAATAGAACCATGGCCGAGGCGGGACTCGAACCCGCGAGCCTTCGGTCCGAGTTGGCTAAGGCCTTAGCGATCTTGGCCACCCGGACCGGCACAGACTTTTGTAACGTTTTGAGGAATATATTTTCACACAATACATTTCACGCTACAAAGAATATAACAGCAAAATTTAGTCAACACTGAATTAAATAAAATGTTACGACATTAAAACTTGTACAAGATAAGGTAAAAGTGGGGATAAAAAATACAAAAAACTTAAATAACACAAATATTAATAAATTGAAACGAACACCAGTACAATTTTTATGTACAATTTTTAACGTGAATAACATTTTATTTAGTTCAATGTTCACTAAATTTTTCTCTTATTTTTTTATTGTAGCTTGAAGATAAGAAAAAAAAATACTTCTCGAAACGTTACCAAAAAATCTCCTGTGATCCAAGTATCTTCTAACTTAATAACATGACTTCAAGAACATGTATTTTTTGATTTTTCAAATATTACACAATGTAAAATTTGTAAAAATGAAAATATCTTTAATATTTATATTACGAGTGTGTTTATACATTATTGCATTTGTGAATCCTAATGCTTTAAATGATTTCCTGTGAAGTTATTCGAAAAATCAACACTTTTCGGTGAAAATGAGATTAAATTTCCCAGAAAGGCTCTAAATTTTTCAATGACATTTTTTCTTTTAGAACCCTTTTTACTCTCCTATAATGTTCATAAAGTCATATTCCATTTCTACTATTAGGGGTCCGAAAAATTGAAGGAATGTGAAAAAATGTATTTTTGACGTCGATAGGTAGCATCTGTGAAGAGGATGGAACAATAGTGAGAAGCTAGACTTAAACTAAAGAGCCTAGAAAACTAACTAGTGCGAGTAAGTCCGTGCCATTCTGTTGCACCACTAGTTTATTACTGAAGTTAGATATTTTTCTTAATGCAATGTATTCACCAATATTAGTCGTTACTTATAATTTTATGTACAGTTTCTAATATAAAACCACATTTCAACTCACTTACATTGTGATAACCTGCCATTGTAACAGCATTAACCGATGTAATCACTGTGCCAGACTGTTTGTCTTATAGAGTTGTTGTGCCATATTCTGATTGGTTCCAAGTCTCTTTATTTCAATACGCTTTGCTGAAGTAGTTTTTTGGCTCACAAACAGTGGATTGGCAGAGCCTAACGGTCCCCGCGGCTAAAAGCATGCTGTCACCTCCACCCAAAAAATCAGTCCAAGTGCAATCGTGCATTCAGCTTCTATTTACGCACCTATTGCCTCCCCCCCAAGTTAATTATTGGACTTGGTGACTTATGAGGCGGGGGACTGGGGACCGTGGTATTGTATTTACCTATCAATTGCCTCCACGTAAGTCTTATGACCAAAGGGATGTGAGTAATGAGATTTGGTGATAGGGGACTGAGATTACGCCTCATCCAACATTTTCCACTCAATCTTATCCGCACGTTTTTTGATATAAAACATTGTGTATCTCCTTCCTCTTCCCACCAATCAGCTTTAGAATGGCACTAACAGACTTTACTCCTGATGTGTGTACCAATTTGGAGGACAAAAGCTTCCAAACAACACTACTTATGTGTGACAAACTCGCTCATCAATACATCCATCTATCCATCCTTCCATAATTATGTAATTCATCCGTATATACATCCACCAATCTATCTGCTCATTCATCCATCCATCTGTTCATCAATCCATCCATCCATTCATCCACTCATCCATCCATCCATCCATCCATCCATGCATCCATCCATTCTTCCAGCCATCCATCCACACATTCATCCATCCATCTATCCATTATTTTATTTATTTTATTTAATCAATTTCAAAACAGGCAATCGCCCAATTTACATAATAATACAATATTTATAATCACTACACAGTAGAGTGTACATTTGAATTTCAAATTGTACAATTTCATCAACTATAATCATTAAGTAGTTTTTGGTGTGCCAAATTATAAAAACTATATGAAGATTTAGTCATGTCAAGTTGAGTATTATTTGCTTTTCTACACATGTTCCAGATAGGCGCAAAATGGTATAAATTGTTTTTTCCGACAGGTATATAAAATCTAATTTTATTATTAGAGCGAGCAGTTCTGTTTATAGTAACCACAGATATATGTGATAAAATTTCCGGTGAATCTATATGAAAATTTAAAAGATTATATAGAAATAAGATATCAAAAAAGTCTCTATAAGAGCGTAAATAACTTAGATTTAGAATTTTAGCTATTTGTTTATAATTATGGTCTCTTGAGGGAGATGGAAGTCTAAGTTTAAACGCTACATAACTGAAAAATTTGTGCTGAATAGTTTCTATTTTTTTAATATATTTAATGTAATGTGGGGGCCATAGTTGAGAAGCATACAATAAATTCGGTCTTACTAAAGTTAAATATAACATTTTCAATGTTTTAAGCTCTTTAAAATCTGTAGTATTGAGCTTAACAAATCCTAACATTTGATTTGACTTTTTCAAAATAAAATCGATATGTAAATCAAATTTCAATTTATCATCAAATATAACACCAAAGTCTTTAATGTGAGAAACAGAATCCAGCACAAAATTTCCAATTTCATAAGCGAAGATGATGGAGTTTTTGGATCTTGTGTACCTCATAGTTTTACATTTCAAGACATTTAAATTAAGTTTTTTCACATTACACCATATTTATAAAGAATCTAGGTCTTTTTGTAATTTGAAACAATCCTCATTAGACTTTATAATACAACTAAGTTTGAGATCATCCCCAAACAAGTAAAATTTACTATATGAGAACATAGAAGCTATAGCATTTATAAAAAGTAGAAACAATAATGGTCCCAGATGAGACCCCTGGGGAACACCAGATGTAACCTCAATAACATCAGAAACATAAGACCCAAATCTAACCCTCTGAGTCCTACCATTTAAATACTGTTTAATCCATTTCAAAAGAGAACCACCAATTCCCAATCTATGTAAACAATCTAATAAAATGTGGTGGTTTACAGTATCAAATGCCTTAGCAAAATCGGTATAGATAACATCTACCTGATTTTTTTGCTCAAGATTTTCAACCAAAAATTGATGGAATGATAATAAGTTAGTAGTAGTGGATCTCATTTTCCTGAAACCATGTTGTTGGTCAATAAGTAGATGATTAATTAAAAAATAAAATTTATCAGTAACAATAGACTCGAATAACTTAGGAATTGTTTGTAATTTAGATATAGGTCTATAGTTTCTGATATTTAAACGATTTTCATTTTTAAATATTGGTGTTATAAGACTACTCTTCCACTGCTCTGGGAATTTGCCTTCAGTTAAGGATTTTGAAAATAAAAAATGAATAATTGGGGCAATATTTGCAGAACAGTGTTTGAGCAGGGATGAAGGGATTCCATCTGGGCCGGGAATATCACTAAATTTTAATTTACAAATAGCATTGTAAGTATCAACTTGAGAAATATCAATAAAGTTCAAAGAAGACATAAAATCGCTAAATACATTTTCTTCGCATGGAACGTTGTCTTTCACATAAACAGATTCAAAATATTTCGCAAAAAGATTAACAATTTGTTGAGGGTTTTCTGCGTTGATGTCATCCAAAAACATCGAATTTGGAAGTACGTTTATACCTCTACGAGAGTTAACAAATTTCCAAAAAGATTTTATATCATGATTTACACAAGATTCAGTATCATTTATATAGTTGTCATAATCACATGCAGCTTTTAATTTACAATTTCTTCGATGATCAAAAAATATTTGATAATCGGATGTATTAAAAGATTGTTTATATCTAAAGTGTGCTGACGATTTGTCTTTAATCAATTTAATTAATTCATGAGAGTACCATGGAGGATAAGATGCATTAAACATAGATTTCTTTGGAACATGTTTTTCAATAATTGTATCTAAATTTCTCTGAGAAAATGCTACACATTCTTCCAGAGAGTTTTCCACAAAATATAGATACCATTCCAAAGATAACAGATCTTCATTAATGGAATTGAAATCAGCTTTTGCAAAGTTATATCGCGACTGCAGAGACTTTATGATAGGAATCACACAAGGCGAATCATATAAAATATCTAAAGGAGGATGATAAGTGTCACACGGTACTAGTGAAATACTCGACTTTTCAATAATTGTATTTGAATCTTCAACAAAAATCAAATCTAAAATATTACCATCATTGTTTACAATTTGATTTTTTTGGATTAAATTTAAATAATTTATAGTTTGATTTAATAAAGAAGCAGATCTATGAATAAAATTTTTATCGGACAATATCTCACTCTCAATGCTACACTCATCACCCTCCCAGTTAACCTGTGGTAGATTAAAGTCACCAGTCAAGATATATTTCGCCTGTGGATATTTCTCATACAACAATTCAACAGCTTCAACAAAATTCGCATAGAATTGAAACTTCTCACTTGGTTTTTTTGGAGGAATATATATCGTGCCAATTATCACTTGGAGAGACGCAATTTTTAACATCACAAAAAGATTTTCAGCAGAATCAAGTTCAGAACACAAAATAGTACTGTTAAATTTACGATTCACAGCTATCAAAACTCCACCACCAATCTCAGAGTCACTGGAAGCAGGATTTCTGTCAAACCTATAGATGTCAAAAGAGTGAAAACCAAGTTCAGCGTCCAGAATTCCATTGTGAAGCCAGGTCTCAGTTAAAATAATAATATCATAATGATTAAATGACGGCCATGATTTCGGCAATAGTCGTAGCTTTGTTCTCAAACCTCTCACGTTTTGATAAAAAATAGCAAGTTTGGAAGATTGCCTGGATTTTAGTTTTCCTGGTTAGAAGATCTCGACTCAGAGGTAGTAGAATCAACGAGTTTAGGGATACCATTAATATATTTGAGTTTTTTATTTTTTATTCCTTTTTCTTCATCAGCTTTGAGTTCGTTGAGAAGATTTTTCAGATGGTCACGCTGTTTGATAGTTCGATCGATTGAAATTTTGGCTAGTCCTTTATAATTATTTTTGTTTTTTAATATATTAATAACTGAGGATTTATCCTTAAGGGAAATTCTTATGGGGCGAGGATTTGTGGAGGCATCAGTTGTTTTAGATGTGCGTTTACCTAATCTCGTTAATGAAAAATCAGTGGTCTCATGTCCAGTAATTTCTTTCAAAATAGATTTAATGGCTTGTTTGTCAACTTGTTGGTGTTTGTTTACTGCATCATGAGAACTTTCCGCCACATTGTAGATAATCAAATTCTTCGAACATCGCTCTCTCTCAGCGAATTCCTTATAAATTTCTTCAAAATTCATACAAGAAGTAGGATCAGAGTTTATGGGTTTAGAAATTTTAAGATCTTGTACTTCTCTCAATAATGTGTCATTTGATGACTGTAATTTCTGAATATTACGAATTAAAATAGCCAAAACTGATCTGAAGTCTTCCAATCCCCGAGGATCATCACCATTTTCAGCACCAGAGCAGAAGTCACAGATAAAAAAACTCCTCTCTTAGATTTTTTGAGTGCAAAACATTTTAGTTCTGATGCTGTAAGATCAGAACATGCAGGATGGAATTTACTCATGCAAAAATCACAGTCCACAAAATCTGCTTCTCCTGATTTGTTTTTAGGACGAATAATTTCATCAAACTTTTTACAAT
Organism: Gryllus longicercus; assembly: GCA_038098605.1. Taxonomy (NCBI): domain Eukaryota; kingdom Metazoa; phylum Arthropoda; class Insecta; order Orthoptera; family Gryllidae; genus Gryllus; species Gryllus longicercus. Next base: position 3,025,585 of record JAZDUA010000105.1, read on the forward strand.
TTGCAGACATGGTGAAGAGTTTTACACAACAAAATTATCAATATTTAAATAAACAAAAAACGTATAAAATATATGTACAATTAGGATAGTCCCTCTTGTAATTCTAGTATTACAGCTTGTTCCTTCGTGTGAAAAAAGAAAATTATACATATATTAAGGGTAAAAAATAGGTACCTCACAGATTTTACCACCGAAATCTCCTCCACGCTCTCTAATTTTTGTACCTATTTCAATATGTTTCCTCTACACTAAGAAGCAGAAGAAAAGTAGCAAAGGAAGAAATGACAGGATGTCCCTTTAACAACTGACGAGTCCAGAAAAAAACGAGAAAATACACGATCTTCATGAAATTAGTCGAGTACTTAAAACTTCGTTATTTAAAACTGAACACTAAATCTACGAAGAAGTAAATTAAAATATTGTTAACAATGAGCCATAAAAGAACATTGCCTTCACATAACACAAATTGCCTTCAGATGCATGGTATATTCTTCTTCTTCTTCTCCCTCAAGCATTAGACCGGTTGGTCCGTTGCGCCTCCTTGATCTAACCATCTTCTCCTGGGTCTACCAACGCTTCTTCTTCCTTTAGGGATGTACTGAAGCACTTGCTTTGGAATACGGTCGTCTTCCATTCTTTCCAGGTGTTTTTTCCATTGTTCTCTGTATTCCTTAATTTTTTCGTTTAAGTTGTAAATTCCTATATTTTTCCGGATGGTCTCGTTTTTTAATCTGTCCATTCTTGTTACTCCCAGGGCTGATCTTAAAAATCTCATCTCGGCTGCTTGAAGTCTACTGTGTGTTCTGGAGTTCATAGTCCAGTTTTCGCTTCCGTAAAGTCCGCAAGGCACTGCCATAACTTTATAAAACTTTAGCATTGTGTCTTTACGGACCTTTCCTTTGAGCGCTCTTTTGATGGTGCCACACATCATATTGAATCTTTCTATCTTCCTTACAATATCAACTTCGCCGAGATATGATACGTCACATCCTAGAAATCTAAAGGTATTAACCTGTTCAATAATTTTGTTTTCTAATATGAATTTACATCTTAAAGGTTGTGAGCCTTGGAATGCCATGGATTTGGTTTTATTTGTAGATATACTTAGATTATATTGCTTTGTTATTTTATATAGTTCATATAGTGCCCTTTGCAGATTATCTTCTTTATCTGCAACTAAAATCTGGTCGTCAGCAAACATAAAAGTTTTAATAAAATTTGTTCCTTTAAAATTGTCTTCTATATTAAGTTTCATGATCTGTTGTTTCCATTCTCTCACAGCATTGTCTAGATATAGATTAAAAAGTATAGGTGAAATACAACACCCTTGTCTGACCCCTTTATTAATATTTCCTTGGGCAATAATTCCAGATTTTAGTATTATGTTTATCTGTGTTCCTAGGTATATATTTCTTATAACTTCGATCAAGTGCAATGGTATTCCTCTTTTTTCCATAAATTTCCATAGTTTTACTCTGTGTACACTATCGAATGCTTTACTGTAATCAATAAAGACTATGTAGGTCTTTAGATTGTATTCTCTTCTTTTTTCTATTATTTGTTTTAATATAAAGATATTATCCGAGCAGGATCTTCCTTTCCGGAAACCTGTTTGTTCTTCAAGTAATATACTGTCTACAATGTTTCTCAATCTATTTGCTATTATCTTCCCATATATTTTATATGCCGTATTCAGAAGACTTATACCTCTATAATTTTCGCAGTCAGTTCTTGGTCCTCCTTTAAAAATGGGTGTTACTACTGCTTTCTTCCATTCCATTGGTATTCTTTTTTGTTGCCAGCATTGATTTAGAAAATCTTGAAGCCTATTTTTGGCTTCTTCTGGTAGATATTTAAATAGTTCTATATTTAAATTGTCTGAGCCAGGAGCTTTTCTGTTTTTACAAATTTGCAAGGCTTCTTGAAGTTCATTGAATTCTATTTTATCAATTTCTGGGCATGGTATACTCACAGTGAAAAATAGTAAGAATTTACATTATTTCAACTTTTCAGGTAAATTCTACATCTTGCCAATGACTCAGCTTTCACGTTACAGAGTCAAAACAGCAATTTAGTGCTACTCATAGAGTACATAGATGTTCCCGTAGCACGCGGTTGGAAGCAATAATTCTAGGAAGATTCTCACACACGGCACTGAAAATCTATAAGAGCTCATCGAAGTCTAGTAGGGATTGACCGCGAAGCACGATTAACTCTTACTGCCATTCAACGAACTGTTATGCCCTTCCTACAGCAACCAGGAAGTACCAGTACCATTAGCAGACGGCTGCTCAAAACAGCGCTCAATGCTCGCAGGCTTCTGCGTCACGTCTCTCAACACCGCAGCCACGGGGCTACACTGGCGCCGTGATCGATGGCCAAGGAACATGGCTGATTGTCCGCGGGTTAACTTCAATAAGTTCCGCTTGGCACTTGGTGACAATCATTGTATTCGTGTGTGAAGACGTGTGATGCACCACGATAAAAGGGTTTGTGGTTACACATTCCGAAGACCCTCTCATGATCTCATGATGATGAGTACATCGCGGTTTTTCATGATACCCAATCATTCTTCTGTTTGAACAAATTGTCAGCCTATTAGTACATTCATTAGGTTCTTAAACGTTTTCCGGTCGCTTGTGGACAAACAGGGTAACACTCGTTCTCAAACTGCTGCGGAAATTGTGCAGTCTCTAGCTTGACCAGTCGCATTGTCTGACATCTCGAAATATTTAAGGTGATATTCAGCGTCCACCATGCGACAAAATCTGGGTAGCTATTCGTTCTGCTTGAGTTTGGATGGCACAGGACACCATAAGGACCTTTACTCTGCCGTGATGTCTTGCAGATTGCATTCATACGCTGGCGGGTCAACATTGAATTAAAAGTGGGAGTTCAATTACCGCATTAATTGTGACTATTCCACTCGTGAAATTAAAACCAATAGTGTTTAACTATACATACAAAATGCCCCAATCAGGGAGGTATATCTCAAAAAGTGTTTAGCTTTTTCTTTCCGATTTTTCTTACCGCTTCTCCCTACTTCCCAATCATAAACTGTGGCTCATCTATCTTAGATGGCGCTATACTACATTGATCGCAGTGTTGCATGTGATTTTAACAGAGCTTACAATTATTTTCAATATTCGGCGCATTTCGGAACTCTGTTGGACATTTTCAGTTTTTTATAAAGGTCAATCCATATTAAGTGGTCAAACACTGGTCACTCGACCATCTCGAAAGAAATTCATATTTTGCACATAAATTTCCTTATGTTTTGGTTATTCAGTAACATCTTTAATTATTTTTATAAATATCGGCCATTTTTGTTTTACGTCGTGCGCCATTTTTCGCGTTTGTAGACATTTACTCTTTTCTAAATTACTCAGAACTGGGTTGTTCTAGCATCCTCAAATAACAAGCATTGGATTCGGTATATTTTAACCTACAAATCGAAAAATTATTTACACACCTTCTGTGATTTTATCTGTGAAATATTTGCAACCAAATAGAATGCGAATGAATGAAATTCGATTTTCAGAGAGTAATTTCTCAAATGAGGAATAGAATCACAGCCTTAATTTTTTCTGTGCTCTTACACATAACAGTACAGTTACTTTTGTAAAATATAATTGGTAAATTACGTACCAATTGAAAATTACATCCTCTTAAAACTTGGAATTTTGGATTTTTTCCAAATTTTCAACTGTAATATCTAAACAAGATAACTTACGCAAAAATACTTCATTTCGAAGTAGTAATCATATTATTTTCATGCTATTTTAAACAAAAATATATTGATTTAAAATAATTAATTATACTTTATTAATAAACCTAAAATAGGCCTACGGACGGTCGCACAGTGCACCGTACCTCAGCAGAAACGTTCAGAAAAAAATAAGCAGAATGGTAAATTTAAACACAAAAAATGAACAAAATGCTGAATTTATTCATTTATAATATTTTATAAACAATTTTTGTATTAGACACTTCATCTTTTAAAATGAAGATGACGGCAGTTTCAATTACAAACGTACAAATGTCAAGTTATAAGTTTGTTTTAATGTAAAGTATACATAATATTGAAAATTATATATTAGGCCGCGTTTAGGAGTGAAGCCGATTCAATTTTGCTTCCCGGGTATTTATATATCATATTTATCTATTCAGATGGGAAAAGGAATAAATGCTGTCTATAGTTTAATCTCATCCTGGCTTGCACTGCCATACACCAAACTGTCCAAGTCCATACTACTCCTTTCCACACACTGTGCTGCTTTGCCTAACTCTGGTCCTGCCCGCCTTATACTGCCATGTTCACTACGATCACTGTTGCTATCAGCCTAAAATTTTCGTACTAATTTGGAAATATAGTGGAAAACATTTTGAAAAACGAAAAGGGATATTTATATAACACAATTTAGAAATAATATTCACTAGTCAAAACTCGTGCAATAACATCTGATGGGAAGTTAAACCCGATTTCTTCTCTCTATTTCTCTGTGAGTCTGCCTCTCTCTCTCTCTCTCTCTCTCTCTCTCTCTCTCTCTTAGGATATTTATTTACTTTATTCATCTATTCAGACAAGAAGAGGAATGGATTCTGTCAATAGTGGATCCTCTCCCTAATCTGGCCTGACTTGGCCTGCTCTTCCCTGCTCTGCCCTGCTCTGCCATATCCTGCCCTGCCTGCGTCTGTCGTTCCTTCCGCAATCCGTCCATCTGCCGGTCCTGCTGCCTTCCCGGCTGCCCATCCGGATGCCTGTCCGTCTGCCCGTCCGTCTGTACCTCCGACTCTCCTTCCATCTGCCACTCTTCGGTTCCTCATTCAGTGCCTCCGTCTGTTCCTCCGTCTTCCCATGTTTTCATTTTAAAATTTTGAACAGATATTTTGATTGTCTAAAATAATGTGGGCTAATTATTATATTCAAATATCTCCAAATTTATTTCGTCAAGCTTGTACAGTTAAAAACCGCACTAGAGAAATACAAGGAGTCAAAACATACGTCCCAACGCTTAAGGATCTCCAAATTAACTCAAGTTAGCAATCAAATATTGTTGATAAACCAAATATTCAATAAATTTCAAAAACATAATGTAAGCTATTCTGGTTATTTCTTACATAAATTGATTTATACATTTCGGTTGAAAATTTTTCTCGAGACACATTAGACGAAATATCTTCTGAGTGGATTATATCACTAAAAATAACTCCGCAAGCAAATCATAGCCAGCAGGGAGCAAGAGTTCAGTGGACACGGCCTAGAATGCATCCCATAACCCGACATACTAGCAGAGCGCGAAAACGACAAGCTGTAAGCACTCCCCCTAGTTGGTTTGGTTGATATGATTATCGAAATATAAACCCAATTCTGTTTCAAATAAAGCCAAGCTAAGAAACTTAGTTCAAGAGATTAGACTGCATGCGCATTATTAAAGCGTACGGGTAAGACTATACGGGTACGTAGTATAAGGGAAAAGTAAAGCAGGTGGGGGCACTCACTGAAATGCGGCGCCCATGACTCAGAACCCGCCACCCTCCTCCCCCGCCGGCGCCGTCCCGTTCCTGCCCTCGCCCGCAGTGGCAACGTCCAGGGCCGGCGCCAGGTGGGGCACAATCTCAATCCTACCGAGTAGGAGACCGTGGTGGGGAGGTCGGAGATGACGGTGGAGCGGTTGCGAGGAAGGGAGGCATGGTATGGAGTTACGATCCTGAGCTGGGCTGGAGAGGGCAGGGCAGGGCAGGGCAGGGCAGGGCAAAGCAGGATGGCAGTCAAGGCGGAGCGGTCGGGGCGGGGCAGCGGGGCGACAGGCAGGGCAGGTACAGACGGGACGGAGGCTGCCGCCGCCGGCGGCGGCGGAGCTCGCGCGCGCGCGCGCCCGTACTGCCTGCCTGCCACTGCGGTATCCGTAGCCATGGAAACGCATCAGCAGCCCGCGATCGATGAGAGGGCTGGCGGCGGCGGCGGCGAGCGCAGCGGCGCCGGCAGCGCCGGTCGGGCAGGCGGGCGGGCGGGAGAGCGAGTAAGCGGGCGCGGCGGGCGCAGATGCAGCACCCTCGCCGGCCCGGCCAGGCCACCCCACTCCACACCGCGCCCGTCCCGGCGCACCACGCTCCGTTCCAATCCACCCCACCCTGCCCCGCCACGCATCTGCCCGATCGACTTCCCTCCGCCCGCACCCACGTCCCGCTCCGCCGCGCCCTTCCGCATCGGGCGAGCAACAGGGCGCGGCGCTGCCGAAAGTGGGCCTCCAAGACTTCCCTCACGCGCCAGCGGCACGCGAGCGCATACGAAATCCTCCGCGCCTGCCCGCCCGCTCGCCGCGCCCCACCGGCATGAAGCCTCGCCTACCGTCCGCCGCCTCCGCCGCCGCCACACGCAAGTCGCCCCGTTCAACAAACGGAGGAGGCAACAGGTGCACGGGCGGAGGCGGGGGCTCGCCGGCCACCCCTGCTCGCCCGCGCCCGCGCTCGCGCTCCGCGCGCGCGCGGTCAAGAAACTGCCTCCGCTGCTGCCACGCGCCGAATCAATACTCGAACCGGCGGCGGCGGGCGGGAAGGCGACCGAGCGGGCCGACCGGCTAACGAACGGACCGGAGCGGCGTGGCTAGCGGACGCAAGGCCGCGGAGGGCGCGCGGCGCGGCGCAGCGCAGCCCAGCCGTGCCGCACAGTGGTCCAAGAGGCCTCCGTTACTCACACTCTGTGCTTTCCAAGCACACATCTCTGCAAATATATTTTTAGAACATATGGAGGTCCAACGTAGACAACTAATAAATGAAAATAAAACAAGTGCTACTTTATTTATATTATAAATAGTTTATCCCAATATTTTTCTCAGGTTATTGCTTTGTTATTATTTACTACGAATATATCCAGTTTTTATATAGTCATTACAAGTTTTTCTTTAATTTCAATGGTTGCATTCTTGTTGAGCGACGTTAGGACGACACTTAAAGCAAATTTTCCCTCATTGTTGTTTTTTTTCAAACAAAGTGGCTTTGTCCTGCTTTGCCATTAATTTTGTTTCATTACATTTTTTATTGTTTAAATATTAACAACACAAAAGGTGAAGTTCTAATTTTATTCTCATTTCTAAGTAGTTGATCATTTTGGCGTACGAAGATTTTCCGAGTTTTTTTCTTTAGAAGTCAGCGTTTTTTGAACTATTTTACTTCATTATGGGATATCCGCAACTGCAATCCCGCAATAGAACCATCCCATTTCAGTTACTCTGCAATCATCTTGTAATAGAACGACAAGTATTATTATTATTATTATTATTATTATTATTATTATTATTAAAGACCTTCTCTTATGGCAGTTAGTACTTCTCTGGTTTCGGGTCCTATCCAGGGACATACGAATCTCAGAGATATACGGGATGAGAGCGGTGCCCAGTAAAACAATATTCTCTTTTTGGCATTCTAGACCCACATCAAGACCTAAGATGTTTTGTCAGGTCTTTGAGTACAGCTCCTATTACGTATGAAGTACCCTCCGTTGCCATTTTTTTTTCAGTTCCATTTTGAGGTCACAGTATTTCGTTATTTTTTCCTTATCATCTACTCTGTAATCTGTTAGACCGTCCATTTTCACTAATCATTATCTGTTCAAATACGTTGAGATGTGACACCTATTACCCATCAAGTGGGCTATTCGGTACTTGATATTCCAGAGTATTTTCATCCTAATTTTGACGACTGTGTCTGATCCTGTCCAGTCCGACTTTCTTCCAACTATGTTTGGTCACTGAGATCCGGCCTGCAAGACTCATTTTCTTTGCAGATTCTAGTGTAAAACGGTGTTCATGCTGTCATGGCATTGCTTGAACTTTTTGGACGGATAGTGGTAAATTCACTGAATAAAATGGCATAAATAATATTTTGACGTATCGTTTTAGTTTTTCAAAATCTACATAATGTTTTAAAATATCTATGATGTCTGTAATATTCACATTATGGGAATTCTTTGTACGAGGAACAATACGTATCTGCACTTAATGTTTAAAAGTAATGAGAACAGCACAAAATTTACAATCAGATCAATTTTCAACATAAACACTATACTTTTCAATGCAATTGATCCGTTATAGTACCAGCTTTCCTTAGAAAAATCTTTTCGATTGGTAGCAAGCCTTAAACTGAAAACACGGGCTTCCACGGGAGTCAAAAGACCCGCGTCTGTTCGGGATACGCCGCGCCCTAGGCCCAGTTTCCGACGTTTTGGGCATTATACTGCGACCTTCCATAGGGCGAAATGCAAGCTTGCTGGCAGCCAAGTACAAGGTTCAAAATAAAATCAATTATATTTATGAATTGCGTTTTAAAGTTACAATTTCATTCTCCTTGTAGTTTTCTTTTTTATGTACTAGTAAAATGTAGAAAATAGTGCTACTACAGCACATACTTACAATATTTATAACTTTTGAAATTTTTGAAAATTCAGATAGTTTGACGAAAATGAGACTTGTGACGTTTTTTAATCGCTCTCTGCTCTATCCAGAGGATAACTTAGAGCCGTTTATCAGAAAATACTTTTTTATTATTATAAATTGCATTAACTCCAAGCGGAAAACACAGGACAACTGCTCGTTTGTTTAAAAAAAATGTTATCCAAACATTACCCTTCTTGGAATTGCCTATATTTCATTTTTATGTCAATCTCGATGTGAGAGACTACTCTCAATTTCGTTCGTTTTGCTGACATTGGAAGGTTATAACATTCCTGGTGAAAAATCAATAATGAAATTGTAATTTTTTCTTAGTGAAAATTACATGATTCGTTTTAAATGAAGCCATTGCTTTAAAATATTGTTTGAGTTACGTCGAGCATAAAATAAAAAAATAATAATAAAAAATGTAGATACATAGCAGTCCACAGAAGAACATAAATATTGAATTACGACCCTTGCACCTACATAAACGGGCAAATCAATTCAAAGCAGGGATCATTATAGACATCCAGGCATTAAATGTACGCGCCGCGTCAATCCGAGTCCGACTTCTCCCCTCCTCTCAAAGCTGTTTTCATCCCTCCACTTTCATTTTGGGCGTTCTCGTGGGCAGACGGCTGCCTCGTAAGCGCAGAATGACCGCGAGAGCAGGCGTGCGCCATCTTTTCGGTTTAACTCGCCGTTTTCTCCGCTATCTAGTAGCCAACTATTGGCGCCTAAAAGACAATTTTGCAATTGTTCTCAAATTATCTCTGACAGCAGAATTGGAATTTGATTTTAAGAATATCATAGGTAAGTGAAACCCCATTCTTTATGCAAATTTGTGAAGAAATGTGGAGATCTTTTAGGAATATATTGTTTGAACGTTTGTGAAAATGCGTAATTTTGAACTCATTTTCATAGAAAACTTTTACCTTTTCGAGAAATATCATTGAAAATCACTTAAAGCACTTCTACTCATAGATGAAATAATATAAACAAATCACAAGTACTGTTAACGTGAGACGTATGTAAAATTACATTAGGGCAATTTTTCGAAAATCAAAGTAATACATAAATATAATAATATTTATAAAATAAAATTATATTAAAATAATATTTAAATTGATTATCGATATCATTGAACACCTCGGAGAGAATACTTTCTTTACTTTTACCGTTGCGTCCGTCAGCTAGTTAAAGAACTGTACTTACTCGTACATTGCCATTTACTTCGTGCATTTCTCTTTAATTGACTTCCTATATTTTTTATCTATAGGTTTATCTTCAGTCTTAGAAGATTCGTTAAAGAATCTTGTGTTTAAACCAAAATGTTCATGATTTGATTATCTATTCAAATTAAATTCTATGAAAATATGTTAGCTACAAGTATTGGAAACAAAACTTCCAGGTGTAATGAATGGATGTAATGAATATGGTATTTTTTCGTTTGATTTGCTTCATAATTTCAACAAATTTCTGTTATTGGGGTAAGATACCATTTTCCGTGATATCTATATTCATGTTGCTCATTGGTTGATATTGTTGGCATGTTTTGCAGTAAGTTATGCATACAATTGAATTTTTATTAACTGGCAGATCTCCTGTATTTTCTTAATGTATTCATGCGTTCTTTACGAACATGATCAAATATATAATGCAAACGTGATCAATGTTCATAGAACAGTAAAAAAACAATTATTGTAAAAAATAATAATAAAACCTGAATTTACGAAATCCATTAACCCGAAATCTGGCTCTTGTCAAGTGTGTAGATTATGCAAAGAAGATGACTTGATGTCTTTGAGTTGTGGGTATGAAGAAGGCTATTAAAGATTAAATGGACGGCAAACCGTACCGACAAATCAGTTCTGGAAAAAATTAAGTCAGGCCCCTCTATAGAAACAATAGCAACGAAACACAAACTGCAATATATTTGACACTTCATGAGAATACCAGAATCACTTGTAAAGCACTTAATGTTGGGTGTCACAGACGGCAGTAGAAGCTGTGGCAGACGTAGATTCAAACGGTCTGATGAAATAATAACTAGTAGTGCTACAGAATGGCACAGACTTCCCGTATTAGTTTTCAATTTTCTTTGGTCTCGGCTAGCTGTTCGCCACATACTCTTGTCAGCAGCCATCTATCGCAACCCCAAAGTACATGTTTTAATTTTTTTAATCTTTGAGTTTCCTTATAGTAAACCGGAAATATTATTTTAAGAATATTAACCAACAGTAAAAAGTCGTACTAAATGGCAATTTTCTTTAAAAAATTTGGAGCCGTTTTAAGATAATGGTGTTTAAGCACTATTGTAAATTCGAAATTTGAATCTCTTTTCTCATAAAACTATTGAATTTTCGAAAAACTTCTTTTGACGAAATTTCAAGTACTTCTAGCCACAAATGCGTAGTGTTTACAAATCCCTGGAAATATGCATATTAACGGCCTGAGAGATACTCAATAAAATACATTTGTGTAGTTTTTGAGAAAACAAATGAATACAGCAAAATTAATTCTATGTCATCTTAAACAGTTCAATTAGCCCTATCTGTTGAAAAAGTTTGAAAAAAAATTAGAGCCTTTTTTGAAAAAAATGACGTTTGAGCGTTTCTGAAAATCCAGAATTTTGAGCGCATTTGCACAGAAAACTTTTGAGTTTGCGAAAAACTTTATCTCACATTATTTAAAGCATATGTACTCATAAAAAATTGAAAAAGTCAAAATGTCCCTAAGGCTTCATGTAAAGTACATCCAAATTTTGAAGAATGTTTTTCTAAATCTGAATCTTTAAGCTTCGACTCCAGCCAGATGGACAGGGGTTTCTTCAAGTTGGAAAAAATTCTACGCATGGTTTAGGGAGTAGTAGTGTTCAGACAGACGGTCAGACAGATGGACAGACGGACGGATGTTTTGAAAAAAACACTTTTTCAGTATCAGGGGGTCCCCAAAACGTATTTCCGATGAAATCTGAAATCGATTTTCCGCAGCATTACATAACTTTTCCTATACTACGTATATTACCCCGTATATACATATGTATAGGGAGATTGTAAGTATAGGGAAAGTGTACTGTGAATGGTCCGAAATCATAAGATTAACAGAAGACAGGCAAAAATGAGGAGCACAATAACAGCGGCTTTAGCGAGAATTCCCAGGAGAAACATTTAAGAAGCTGGCAGCCTGTAACCACTGCACAATATCCGTTAATGATCACCACAGGTCGTGCTCGACCTTAGGGCATACTACTACTGGTTTAAAAAAACATGAGTCCAGAACAAGGCATTTCTAAAAAAATCATTTTTATGACTTCTGGACGATGCTCAGTTCGTAATCAGATGCAGAATGTCGAAGGCGGTGTCCTGAAAGGTTTTAGAAGAAATATAACCGCGCCTGGAATACCTTTCAAATAGCAATAAGCCTCTAACGCCCATGCAGCAGTATTTGATAGTTCTAAGGTTTTGGGCTACAGGTCATTTTCATCTTGCGGTCGCTGATTGTAATGGAATTTTGACATTCGCAGGACACTCTACCTATGCCGCACCTACACACGCGGCAGTGTTTGAAGTTGTGTGATGCACAGGTCAAGGACTACGCAATCTTCTGGCACTTTTCATACATATTTCGATTTTCACTCGACATTGTCATATACTATGTTGAATCAAACACTTTACTGAATACGATGCTGACTGTGCTAAATGTTGGGGATGAATCTGAAAATAACAAAAATCCCGGTTTTCAAATCAAATTCCCGTTTTCCCCCGGTTCTTCTAGTTAAAAAAAATACCGTTAGTTCCCTGGTTTTCAAGGATTCCAGGTTCGCTGGCCACCCTGAAGGAATTATATGCAGAACAGTAAAATAACTACGCGTTCAACGCAAATACTCGAAACCTCAAGAGAAAGAGCAGTCAATGACACCATTACAAAACAGAAGCATTTCGAACAACAGGACATTACGAAAAGAGAAGACTACTTAGTAGCAGAGGCAAAGAAGACGCAAGAATCGGAAGCTCCACAAGGAGACCGTACGCAATGAGATCTTCGGCGCAGGACCGTGCTAGGAGCGGAAGCGGGCGTGGGCGGGGACGTGACAAGACGGGGGGGGGGCGACTCGAGCGGCGCGATCGATGGGATGGACACGCGTGTGCGTGCGAGAGGCACCCTGCCGCCGGCGTCTCTCCCGCCCCCTCTGCCACACACGCGCGCGCTTTATCGCATTCTCAAGCGGGATGCGACGCCGCGATAAGGTGCTTGCGTCGGCGGCGGCGGCGCCAGGGTGAAGGGGTGGCGCTGGCGGTGGTGGTGCCGACGGCAGGTGTTGGACCGGGGCGAGGGCGGCGTCAGGGTACAAGGCGGGGACGGCGCCGAGGAGTGGGCTGCGGTGGCAGGTGTGAGGGCGAGGGCGAGGGCGAGGGCGGAGGTGAGCGCGAAGGTGGGGGCTGAGGCGGGCTCGGCGGTTGGGAGAGCGAGGGAGAAGCGCAGCGGCCGAGTACGCGACCGAGGATCAATGAACGACCCGACGCCTGCCGCCCCCATCGCCGCCTCAATGAACGCTGCCGGCGCGACACACGGCCCCGCGCCGCGCCCCCGAGCGTGATATCGATTCCAGCTGGGCAAAAGTCGAACGCGTGACTGCGAAAACGAAGGTTTCGAACGCATCATCTTCTCAATGGAGTCAATGGTCCGCGAAATCGGTAACAGCAAACAATTTCCTTGGCAATTTTTCCATAAAACACATAAAACTTCAAAGCCCGTTACTGCTTCTTTACTTTCCTTCTTTTCTTTCCTGTTGTTGTTGGTGGTGGTGGTGGTGTGGGTAGTGATGGTGGCCGTTGTCTGCTTGCAATGTAGTGTAATTAAGATTTTTGAATGCTGAAAGTGATTTATGACGACGAGAGACGTTATAAGAATATCCTCTTTTTGCCTTGAGATATAATTAGGTATGTTTAAACAAAAAAACGAACACTGTATGGGAATGGTTATGTTATGTGATTACTTATTCCTCTGTGTTGAACAATGTAGTATGCTTCATTATGTTACTTGCAGTAGTAAGACTTAGTAGAGAGAGATCGAGAGAGATCTCACAAGAAAATAGTGGCAAAAATGAGAGTGTTCAGAAGAATGAAGTGGGAAGTGGATGACGGCAAGGAAAAGAAATAACGAGACTTCATTACAATTACAGACCCATAACGAGGCTTCAAGAGCAAATGTTGGTAGAACACCGCGAGTTAAGCGCTTCGCAGAAAAATCACTATGCAGCCTTATACAGCAGAAAAGAAAAGCAGATGAATATGGAATGTATTATCACTCTAAATACTTCAAACAGAAGAGGGCGATCAAAGCCAATTCCTAAGACATTATGCAATTCAACAATCAATGCGGCAAGGACTGATAAGGTATTTAAAACAATAAGAAATTGATTAAGTACATCGAATATAAGAAAATAATTTTGTTTCGTTTTAGGTGTTTTTTATTTATTTTTCAGTTCTCAAGCCACTTAGCAATTCAGAATTAATGAAAGGTATGGATCATATTATCTACCGCGTTGCGGTTTGCCCGTGCCTTCCATAAACACAAGGTCAAAATTTGCATTCCTGTCACAAAATTAGATCCCACAACCTGTCGTACCACAAAATCTATTGCCGCTGCAGACACTTGGGATGTGATGTGAGAATTATTTATTCCGAAATGAAATCATTAATTTTAAAAATAGAAAATTATAATTGATTGTCAATAATATAAGGAACCCTACAGTTCTACCAACCTACAATAACAATCATAACTTTCTATAATATAACATTCAGATGCAGCGATACGTATCAACTAATTTTGTCTCGCAAGAATTCCATTCCGGCCCAGTGCCCGCAGTCCTCTTCACTGTCGCCTGCTGGCGCTGGGCGCTCGACCTGTTGGGTGGAGTTGGCGGGGCGGTGTCAGATAGGCCGGGGATAAGGGCAAGGGCAGGTGCATCACGTGAATGCATCGCGGGTGGGCGTAGATGAACTGAGGCGGGTAAAGGACGAAAGATGCACACATTACCAGTCGGAAAGGGCAAAGGCCGCCCGCCATAAAATACACGAATAGGCAAGGTCAGGGCAGGGAAGGGCAAAAGGAGGCGCGCAACTCGGTGTTCGCGCAGGTCAGTGACGCGACTAAACAGACTAAGAGGTTATGCAGGCGCGGATTGTGATATAATTGAGATTACGGAACTACTGGGCATTCGTAAACCTGTGAGGAAGACACAAGAGCTATGTTATTGCTGTAGAAGTCTGATAACAGAAATACATGAGAGGGCGAATAGTGTTGTCTTCAAAATATTTTTTTTATATTGTCGAACATTTTCATTTCTCTTTTAAGACCTGAAATAATGGCAATCGATTTATAACTTACTTTCAACAACTCCAAGCATGTATAGTACACTGATAAATATTACACTATTCAAGACTTGCGGAAAATATTGAATCTATTGAGAAAAATGGGTGAATTTACGTTTTGAAAGATAATCCTGAGACTGATTTTCTCGTAGTTTTTTAGATACATTCGAAAACAATTTTTGTTCCACCCTCTCACATTACTTTTTTTTATAGTTACTGAAACGTCAGATTAATGAGGCATTAGAAAGTCGTTACTTCAACTAAACTAAAAATAAACTAAATTACCTAACCAATTCACCCTCAGAACGAGAAGGTTTGAAATCTTACTTGCCCACACAAGATAAATAATGCTCTTTCTGAGGTTGTACTAAGCAATGAGAAAATACATTTCAATATTTCATCAACCCAATTTAATAATCGTTCATATTACGAAAATACTCGACGATATTTTTAATATCGTTAATAATAACCATATTCTTTGACGAAATAATTTGATGAGGAATCATGGCACTTATTTCAAGCAGTGTTCATTTCCTAGCACCAAAATACTTTAATTCGTAACATCTGCAATAATATTATGAACTTTGTCGGAAGATTAAGGAATATATTCCAAAACCTGAGAACCGATTAGATGCAGAAGGAAAGGAACATTGACCATAAGTAAGTAAAGTATTATAAGTATATTATGTATTGCACGATATGAGGAGAAAAATTCGTTCAATATTTTTCTCCAGTTTACCTCACACAGCTACTCTGTGTGGTACAATCCATCATCTCACCTTGATGAGGCTGGCGGCGATGCTGGAGCAGGGCGAGACCACGGTCTTCAGACAGCGGTCGTGCACCACGAAGTTGCAAACTGCAACATACACAATATGAGTTAGATGCATGAGTTAACACATAAATAACGAAGGAATAGGACAGCTAACTTTATAGCGTTTTTACAGAAATAATTATCAAATACATTTTAAATTAAAATCCACGAACAGATAGATATGAGGGGGTAAATGCTCTAGCAAAATGTTTGGATTGTACATCAAGTACAATACTAATGAGTTTTCTACCGTTACGTGTTAGTTTGTTTTTTTAATATACAAATATTAAGGTAATTCAAGGAAAGCCATAAATAGCCTTAACACTTTATTTATTTGAGTAGTATAATCAATTAAAAAATTCGACACAAACTTCAAAATCCATGGAAAATGCATGTTAGTCACTTTTAATTTAAGTTCCACTTGGTACACACTTGAAATATTGGTTCAATATTTTTATCGGTGTGTGATTTATTATTTTACGACGATAAACAATCACGCTCTATAAATACTGTGCAAAGAAATTACTTCATTTGAGATTTACCAAAAGTTCGTAGTATATTAAGAAGGTTTATTAGGTTAATTAAAAATTACCAGAACGTTCCAAACACGTGGTTTACTCTTAGCTGTGATTTCAGCTGAGCGTTCTTTCTACGTTGAGCAATTTTAGAATCAGGATAAAAAAAAATACATGCGCTTTATGGTGATTGCATAGCAGTCTCTCATTCATAAAAGAGAGGCTTGATATTCTAAGAGATGAAAATCAAACGTCGAAATGTAACTCGAACACAATGATGTATGGAGATGAAATAAGCAGAATCCAGAGATGTATTGTGGATGAGGGAGATAACTTATTGGGAAAAGTCAAATCTCAAGTTAAAAATAATCACCATTTCAGTTCAAAAAAGGATATATTGTCCCTGAAGAGCATTCAATAACAACTCGCTACACTAACATTAAGCATATTTTTAACATAGTTTATTAGGAATTAAAAGATAATTGTAAATTATTAGAAATTATTGTAGAGAAAATTATTAACTGGAATATTGTGCAGTCGTTTATACCTGATTTAATAACCAGAAAAAATCAATTTCGCGAAGAGCCACAACCGGTTTCGAGAGAGGGGGAGTTCCCCAAATGACCTCCCCCACTCGTCTAGCCCCTCCCCTGGAGGCAGTACGGTGTCCGGGCGCAGGGCCGTGCTGTGGCGGCGAATCGCGCTCAGCCGAGCAGGGAGCGCCGGCGCGGGGGCGGGACGCAGTGAGCAGCCGCCGCCCGTGACCCAGTGCCCCGCGTCGCCGCCCCCGCGCAACCGCCGCGCGAGCGCACGGGACACGCAACGATCGTCTCTGGCTGCCGCGCTCGTCGCGCCAGGCGCAGGGTGGGAAAGCGATGCCCTCTCGCGGTTATGGCGTTGGTTGGGCATGTGGCAAAGGTGCAAGGAGCGAAGGCTGTTATTGCCGTATTTGCCACTACACTGGGGACTATAAATGGCGGCTCAAGGTCATTTTCTTGGTCTCCCCACTCATCCTTGTGTTGGCCATCGGACCGTCGTTTTGCGCGTCAACAGCAATCATGATCGTAATAATCTCTGCGCACTTAGGCCTGGGGCGGTGATCACGAGTATGAACCGCACAATAGAGTTAAGAACCGCCAAATTGTTTCCTATAAAAAGGTGGTAGCATTGGAGGGGGGAAAGAGGTTTCCGCATGGGCAATGGAACAAGTTTGGCAAACATGTTACGAATTAGTTGACTAATTAGTTGTCATGTAATTCGGAGAGCTAATACGCAAATACCTAGAAGAAGGAATATCAGAATTTCAGGTATTGAAGAGATACGTTCAGACAGAAATCATGGCCAACCAAAATGACTTTCGCCTACAATATGCAACATTGAGCCATTTTGTCTATTTGCGGACAGAAGCTAATACAATAAGTTAGTGAGAGAACTACACTGTTCATATGTTATGTCATGTGTGTGGCCACTATCATGTAAAGCTTCCGGGAAAAGCTTGCAGAGGGAAAATTGGGATGAATTCTTTTGTAATTGAGATTAATGAGACTGTAATAGAGAAGCAGTTTTGATGATTTTCAGTCTACGAAGTTCAACTGCCTCTGACGAGTTAAGGATCAATGTAATTAGGAAATTAGAGAACTGGCCAACAATTAATATAGTTCTCAAAAAAACATGACAGTCATTTTTACTTTCCCGTATACATACGTACAAACGGAGAAATACACAGAGTATAGTGAGTGTTATGTAATGCTGGCCGAACAAACGGCAGATCCTAAATGTTTTGTGGATCCTTGTTACCGAAAAACCATTTGACGGCAAAACGTCCATTCGTCAGTCAAAGAACACCACTAGCGCCTAAACCAATAAACAATTTTTTCCAAAATGAATATTTCTCGGACCATCTGGCTCTACTCCAAGCGCCGCGATTTTGAACTTTCTTCAAAATTGGGGGGGTACTTTACATGAAGCCTACCGGACAGTTTCAAAATTTTCTCAAAAACCGCTCCAATTTTTTTCTTTAAATTTCTTGTCAGAATATAGTAAAATAAGCTTATAAAGACGGCATATGTCAGATTTTCAGAGTTAACTCTAAATTTTTGAATTTTTTGCGGCGTCTTTCTACAACTACAAAACTGAAGAAAGAGAATTTTCAGAAACTTCAAAAACAATTTGTTCTCCATAGTGAGTTCTTTCAATACGGTCATGCAGATTTTTTTAAAAAATTTAGTCGTTTTCGCGCAATATTGCGTACAATATGTGCAATTTAAAAAAAATAAAAAAACAAGATTTTCTCAAAAACGGATCCATTTTTTCTTTAAACTTTTGGTAGGGATAGTGTTAAATGTACTTTTCAAGTTGACATAAACGACATGCTCCTATATTCTTTTTTTAATGAAAAAAAATGTAATATCGACTTTCCTCTTACGTCGCTTGTATTTCCACTAGCGGCGATATGCTTGCTTTATTATATTCATGAGTACATTAGCTTTAAATAAAGTCATATACAATTTGCCGAAAACTCACAGTTTTCTGTGAAAATGTGCTCAAAATTCCGCATTTTCAGAAACGCCAAACACCATTTTCTCATAAATGACGCCACATTTTTTCTTCAAACTTTTCGAACGAAAAGTGCTTATTGTATTCTTTAATATGACGTTAAGTTCATTTTGGGGGATTTTTTCAAAATCACACAAATGTAATTTTTTTATAGATCTCTTACACCATTAATATGCAAATTTGCAAACACTATTGTATTTATAAGTAGGTGGGCTTCAAATGACTTCTGATTAAGTTTTTCGAAAACTCAAAAATTTTCTGTGAAAAAGAGCTTAAAATTTCGAATTCATAGAAGCGCTTAAACAACATTTTCTTCATAAGGCTCCAATTTTTAAAGAAAATTGCCGTTTACGCCGAGGATTTACAACTCTTTAATATTCTTAAAATAATATTTCCGTTCTATTATTAGAAAACCGAAAATTAAGAAAATTTTTAAAAAATGCCCTTTGGGCGGCGATAGATGGCAGCTAACAAGAGAATGGCAAGTCCGAATAGCCAGACCAAAGGAAATAGATAATGGATAGGCGAAAGTCTGTGTCATTCTGTAGCACCACTAGTTTAAATGTCGGTTTTGCACATTGTCGACTCTAATACAAAAATATGTTTCGTCTTATACCAATGTCATAATCCTTGAGGTCTATCATTTCAGAGTTGATGTGCTCTGTTTTGACACTTAAACATATTTCATTTTGTTAATGTTTTAATAAACTTCCTTTTACTGTCACAATAGTCACCCTGAAAAGGGAGTAGCTGTGTAAGATGAAAATTAAAGCTTTTAAAGGAAACAAGGTGCCAATTTTGAGCAATGATTTTGACCGAATAGAAAAATAGTCTAACAGATTTCCATCAATCAAATCTCTTCTTCTCTTTCCAAAAAGCAAAAATTGTCTTTCACATTACTTTTAATTTTTAAAAAATCTTAATATTTATATTTTAAAATAAAACAATTTTCGGTTTAAAAAAATCCTTTTTCCTGCAATACAATTTTTTAAGCATTTTAATTTCAAAGAGGAATTTAAAAAAATAGTAAATGGTTCAAAGAGTAAATCAGCTCTCTATTGCAATTCGCACCCGCGCCTCTTGGTTTACACACAGTTGCACTGATCTCTGACTGACCACCACATCCTATGCTTCGAACAGTTTTTTGTGTCTGTGTATTGCCGTGTGAGGTGACACTTCATTATGTTATACATTTTTTCTTAACAATATTTCTGTGAATTTCAAAACGTAATTTCTTTGGAGCTTGGATCTACGAAAATATTATCATAAATATAAATTTTTGTTTTAAATATTGTTTACTTTTTAGACTTTTTGAAGATTAAAAATTCATTATTACATCAACAAATAGTTTATTAACTTAGATGAACTGGTATAAGAAGATATAATATCGTATTTTGTGGTCATTCCTACAACAGAATTGACGGAAAAGTGGAACAGAATTTACGTATTCGGAAAAGAATAAAATATTGAACTAGTGGGGTTACAAAATGGCACAGACTTTCTCGTACCATTTAGTTTCGCTTTCTTTTGAGTCAGTAACTTTTCGGTTTTCTCAATCCTTTCCGGCTGTCAATTATCGTCGCCTAAAAGACATACCAGGGCCTTCCGTGGTATCTGGGGTCATTTCCCGGAATCCGGCTACCTGGTGCGCTCAGAACGAAATGTGAGATAGCTCTTAGAAGCATCTCGCTTCTATAACCATATATATGACCGTGACCCGCAATCTGAATGTAGAGAGCCAGTTTCTAGATACATACACCGATTGTATTCAGATCTTACGTATTTACCAGTCAGGGCAAGAGATTACGGAAGGATTAGGGAACTGATCTGATACTGTAGGGTCTGGGAATGGTCTCATACCTCAAAACTTTCATATCTTTCGCGATACCACAGCATTGGCATCTGCATACTTCCCCTGTGCCACCCAAGCAGGTTGACTTAAAGTAGTTGACGTGATAGTGTTTCGTAAAATAATGGAAATAACAATAATAATGATTCAAAACATGACAGCAATATACAAAAAATGCATCATTTTTATACAGTACATGCTTTATGAAGTGTGTTGCATAATTGAATCTACGCATCTCAATGACATTTGACACGATTTTGTTTCATAACAACAATGTCAACCAAGTTACTTTAGCTTTCAAACCAGTCAACCATAGATTAATATTAATAGACGAATTTCTTACTGTAAAATAACTTTACAGAAGATGTTGTAGAATTTATATTTATAGATCGTCTTGATTAACACCATGGGTTTACGTTTCTTTCCTGTGATATTTTCATTGTTGAAATTGCGTTTGATCAAAAAATGCGAACGTTTCTTCATATTTTTTAAACTCTTCAGTTTCAATTCAAAGTTTAATTGAAATAAGTCATTCAGAATATCATAGAAGAGCAAACGTCTTTCCATAAAGAAATTTTCGGGAAAATAGAGGCCTCCTTAAAAAAAACACTTCTGAAGTTTTTGTGAAAATGCGCAATTTTGAGCTCATTTACACACGAAAAGTTTTGAGATTTCTAAAAATTTTATTTGAAAAAAAAATTGTGTTCAAAAAGCATTAGCTATTAAAATATACTTTAATGTAAATATTGCAAGTTTAATGTAAATAAGTAAGTGAGAGAGATTTAAAAAATACATACGTATAACTTTTGAAAAATCAAAAGTTTTAATCAAAACGGAGATGATATCGTGTGATTTCGCGCAAAGTTTATCTATACAAAAAAGTTCAAAGAATAAGTTTGGAGCCATATTTTTTTGTGTTTTTAAAGTTGCCCCCATTTCACACAAGATTACGCGAAAACAACTCATATTTTGAAAAAAAAGCTATTTTTGATTTTCACTTCATGGTGTGGGCAATGCTTGTTCCAACTTATCATTCTTTCGAGGATCTTCTAACATTTGTCTTTCCTCTAGATTTGTAATCTAATTATTTTTGGCAAACATATCCAACTCCGCAATTCGTTGGATATGTTCTGTCCATTTCTTCCCTGTATTCAACCACTCCTCCCATTTTAAACACGTTCAGTTCTGCTCTTATGTGCTCATTACCTTTTTTGTCTAAAACGGATCAACCTTTAACTTAGGAACCCCAACAATTCTACAGTTTGTATTTTATTGACTTCCTTTTGCGAGGGGCCCCAAGCTTCGCTTCCATTCATTAAATTTTATTTTCTTTGTGTGTACATTACTTTGTAGAATTTTATTCCGGTATCCTTTCTTGTTTTGATGCTGTAATTTCTACCAATAACCTTGTGTACTACATGTTCAAAACGCTGAATTGTAATTTTCATGTCTCGATCTTTTTTATAGGAGATGTCTGTTCCTAAATAGCAGAAATGTGAGACTTGTGCGATAGATTTCTCATTAATAATTATTTTAGATTAATTATTTGTTCATGGCAATAATTCAACATCTAATTTTGAAGAACATGTTGACAAAAAATACTTAAATTCTCAAAATTAAGGCTCTTTCTAAAATAAATTCTGTCATCATTTTGTTTTGTATTATACAGGTGAAACATTTTATTTGAAACAGAAGTTCATCATTTTCTTCTCACTTAAATGAACAGATGTCTATGTCATTTTGCTGAGAAATGTTTCATTTTTGTATAGCAGATTCTTTATGATTTCTGTTCTTCTGTAACGTCAAGATGTTTGTATTTAGTGTGTCGAAGCCCTGAGGATAGTTCTGAGTATTTTTGAAGACAAAATCTGCTTTTTTACCCAAATTAACAAAAACCCAAATTGGTGTGTCGATCGAATTGAGGATCAAATTACGACTACTTTCTAAAGCGCGTGGCCCTGTGATTACACACTGTTTTAGGTCATCAGAGCCTTAGCCCGCCAGCCGACTATCAGAACTGCAGTGCCCTCGCTGTTAGTAAATGATGCCAATAACCTCCTGAGTCTACAACAGCACTTCGAGTATTGAAAATTTGCAATAAATTCCTCTGACATACACTGTAAAGGCATACGATGACAACGAAATTGAAAAATTACAATACTATTTTCTGTGAGAATCTATGCTTTTGAAGCAAAAACGGCAAAGGAATTATTTATCGCTTGCACTATGAGGAATAGTGGTGTGTTTATCACCTGATATGACTCACCGGACATGATTCACCCTGCACATGTCTGCTGAATTATAGCTTGCATTATTATTTACTTAGCTGTAAAATAGTTTAATCTCGCACTCATTAATGAACAATGTTCTCAAAGTTAACTATCCCAACAGAAAATGTATTTCTTCTTCAACAACAAAACTTCCTGTCGCGCAACTACTCCTTCCATTTACTGAATTTGTGGAAGCACTGAATGCAATTTCACAACGTTCTCAAGAGGTGGTTATGTTCCAGAGCAGTAGTTTCATACACTTTTTTTCATTTTCCGACCGACAAAAAAGTGATCTATAGACCGTAAGTAGGAGCTTTGATATCCTTTTAGGAGGATTTGCAGCATGATTTTGATTTACGATTCTCCTTATACACTCTTCTCATTTACTGAATGTGAAGATGCCTTATGTAGGTCGTTGCTTTACAATTTATCTTTCTGAGGTCTGACAATAGTAGCTATGAAAATTGGGAATAATATACTAATTATATCTATCTACTACTGCGCGAAAATGACGGAAAGAAGAGAAAATAGCAGGGACAAATAATGAACTGATTGAAACAACATCAGCCAACATCGTTTATCAACACAAAAAGTGAACGAGTACGTACACATTAATGTATATTTATTAAAAAAATATTTTCCTGCATATGTAAAACATTAAATTTTGGTATGCTTCTACTAATTTCCGATTGTGCCCGATTCCCCAGTTAGTAAGTTATTATTCGAATTATTCGAAATGGATGGATAAAGTCGAAAATAGAAGTAGCTTGGAAGCATACTTCGTACTTAATCAGTGTGAAGTTCATTTACGATTGCATGCCCATACAAGTTGATTAGAAGATGTGAAGAACGGTACGGTGACAAGGAATTGCAGATATTTTGTAATAAACCAACGCCGCCTACATGTACATCCAGATGGAGAGACAGCTGGTAGGACATTTTTTCGTTAGTGAAAGAGGAGTGTAGTTTCGAGTTCCACTGATTCAGTAGAAAATTTGTATTTACACGACACCACATAACCCTACTTTACACTATAAGTCAGTTGACATTTCGCTAATCGTTTCTGAATCGGGATGATGACGCGGCGGTCTCGGCCTTTACGATACAGTTTTCTGCTGTATGGAAGCCACAAAAACGACGACTATTCACTATGATGATGGCTAAGCCATCGAAAGCTGCTATTTTAATAAATAATATTGTTGGCAATGACGACGCATATAATTATTTCTTTACGATTTACATAAAAAGCCTCGGGTCTGTGCGACGCATAATTTTAAAAATCCAATTTTATGCCAAAAAACTTCTCGGGAACATCGAGATACCTCACACACACACACAGTCGCCATACCCGTGCAGCCAACACCCCCTATAGTTAACGCCAATATTAGCCGCGTGATATTCAAAATGATCCATTCATCGACATTCATACAGCTTTATTTAATCCGTCGGGGAAATATTTTTCAGTTTTTTGTAAAAACTGACTGGAAAAAATAGAGCGCACAAAGTGAAACGTAAAAGTGTTCAATTTATATTGATTTTCAAGAGTTCATTTTTTGGACAGTTACTTCGCATTCTAAGAAACACTAAAAAGTAATCCCACAATGTATTTCAAATAAGATATTTGGAAATAGCACTAATAACTTCATACTATATAGTGGAAAATTAATGATTAATACTTTCATTCATTATTCTCTAAATATCGAGATAGTGCAATGCGTGATTTTATTGCGGGACGTGGTGATGGTCTTCCCCCTCCTGGATGGCAAGATCTGGCGCCGACCTACTCATTGACTTGTGTTTTATTTTTTATTTCGAATGAAGTATCTCTAGCAGCAGAGCAACGCCCTAGCTGGGACAAGCTCTAAGTTCCCGTCTGGTCTTCCGGCATGTACGGTAATGTAGTGCATGTAAGTGTGTGTAAGTAAGGGATTAGAATGGGTCAAGAAAGAGGAAGGAAGGGTCGCGTGTAGTTCATGGCCCGTTTGTGAGAATACCGCTCCAGCATTCGCGTGGTGTTGATCTGCAAAACCACAGAAAACTACCGATCAGAGCATCAGCCGTTAGAGTTCTCCAGACAGCGACTGAACTCGACCTAGTTATTCAGCTAGTGTCAAAAATCCTTTCACCGCACAGTGTGTAATTTCAGGCATCTAGCTCGTAAAAAATCATTTTTCGACCCACTTCCTATACATTTTTGGAGTTGCTTACACTATTCTCCAATATCCAGAGCATTTTGCGACATAGTTTGTTTAATGTTTGGGATCGCATTAGCGCCGCTGAAACCCGTCGGTTGTTGGGGTTAGGAGGTCACTGCGCGCCCTCACTAGGAGTTTCAGAGTGCGCCTTTTCAACACGTGTTCTCAGAGGGATCCACTGCAAGAGTATCCATGTCTTTGCTGAACGTCATAGTGTAAGGTACGTACTTCACTATGAAACTTTCATATTTATTGTTCTGATTGCAGAACACATTTGAATATAAGATAGTAACATTTCCAAAAATTTCTTTGACTTTGTCGAGGTATATAAAAAACGTTACACGGAGTTACAGAGGGAAACTGGCTCGATTTTTTTTATTATTCATTTACAAGATACAGTTTGTTCTAACTGCCTGCAATTGCCCCAATTCCAGAAAATAATATTTTTCAGAAACGATGCAGGCCGCGATCCCAAGACGCGATTTGTTTGCCGTCTGGCGAGGTTCTGCTTGTGCATCGCGAAATGAGGAAGTATATCGATTCATTGCAGAAAACTTTGTTTACAAGACTGCTCAGATGATATATCTAAATTGGTTACGACCACCATTTATATATTTTGTGCTCAAATAAGTTATCGATGGGTGAAGTGCAAAAGAAGACTGAAACTTCTCCTGGAACTCTACTCATCCTGGCTTAATGAACACATTAAGTTTGATAGTCGTGTTATTCTTATCATGCCTTCCAGTAGTACCGCCCCCACCCAAAGATGACAACCTTGTAAGCTTTTTGACATGTGCAGCAATTCTGGACAGTAGAAGAAAGCCAAAAAACATATCTGAAAGAAATCTGCGGTTAATGGTGACGCAATAATTCAGTCAAGTG
Organism: Gryllus longicercus; assembly: GCA_038098605.1. Classification (NCBI taxonomy): domain Eukaryota; kingdom Metazoa; phylum Arthropoda; class Insecta; order Orthoptera; family Gryllidae; genus Gryllus; species Gryllus longicercus. Next base: position 3,051,475 of record JAZDUA010000105.1, read on the forward strand.
TGCTTCCAAGCGAACAACGTACCGGAGCCACAAGAGAATAGAAATAAAAACAATAGCCGTTACAGGGAAAATTTCACCAGAAAGTAATCAAGAATAAATTCAAATCTAGATCTGCTTCACAGACTGCTGATATCATCTGAACCATATATTACCAGCTTAGAAATATCCCATATACCGAAAACGCATGATTTGCCATGCAAAGTCATAAGATTATTGGTAATATAAGTTCTTTGGAAGAAAAATGAAAAATCTAACCTAACGAGGTGAGTTTGCATATTTAATTTACATACTTAATGTCAAAAACTGTTGAAACTGCAGGCGACATTCTGAGGGGCAAAAACTGTCATTACATTAAAATTTTACGTTACATTACTATAAAACATTGTCAATGCTCATCATTTACTCAAAAACCCAATTAAAATCGAGAAGCAGCTAGTAGTAGCAAAATGTAAAAAAAGATAATACATTAAAATTAAAATGATTAAAATAAACATTCTCTATAAAATAAAAAATAATATTTTAAGCTCGAAAAATATATTTAAAAAATTAAAAATTGATAAGGAGTTGAAAATCATGGATAAAGAAACTTCATTTTTTATAAAACGTGTGTACAATTCGGAATGTTTCGTATATAAATTAATTATCAATTGTTGAAATAATAAACGTATTTTATTGGAACTTCCAATACTTGAAGAATACGTTATAAGAGATTCGCATACCAAATTTCATTGAGGTATGTGATGTAGTTTCCAAGGTATTAGTTTTTACGAGCTAGTTGCTCGAAATTACGCACTGTGCACCGTCGGGAATCGAATCCTGGGATCAACCGGCCTGAGGCACAGCAATGACATCAATTAATGCCCTGAGTCGGCTAAGGTGGTTAGAACACTAGGAATAATAGCCAAATTCTGTAGTTGATTCGCTTTGCAAATAGTTTTTATTACCTCAGAGCACATAATATCGTACCAATTCTTGCCAAAAATTCTCGTTGTCATCTACATTCATTATGATACATTATAATTCAACTCATTATGAATTTGAGTGAGGTTAGAGATCCCAAAGCTCAAGCAGCCCAGCTCACATTTCACTTCTTCTCATAGGAAGTCACATTTGTGTTTTGATTTTGACGTTAAATAAATAAATAAATAAATAAATAAATAAATAAATAAATAAATAAATAAATAAATAAATAAATAAATAAATAAATAAATAAATAAATAAATAAATAAATAAATAAATAAATAAATAAATAAATAAATAAATAAATAAATAAATAAATAAACGTGTCACTAACATCAGGGTGTCGATGCTATCAGGGGCTAGCAATCAGATTACAATTACATTGTTTACGGCAAATTCTGTCAAGATACAAAAAGCATTCTGATCCTACATACTACTATTATTTACGTGGGCAAGTCATAAATTTTCTCAAATCTACGCACAACGCCGGGCCTAATGTATAGTTAATACCGCGACGTAAAGCACTGATCAGAGCCTGGCTGTTCAGAGGAAGTTTATACTTTTAAAACGAGGGATATTCGCACGAGTGCAACAAGTTATAGTTGGTAACAATGTTTTTGACTATATATTAATAATGTAGGCTAGGGTATATTGTTATTATATTATTCCCCCTACTTTCATGGCTAGAGATGTTAGGTGTCTGTTATAATTACTAACGTCGTTATGCCAATAAAGAGCAAGTAACAGATAGATAGATAGATAGATAGATAGATAGATAGATAGATAGATAGATAGATAGATAGATAGATAGATAGATAGATAGATAGATAGATAGATAGATAGATAGATAGATAGATAGATAGATGATAGATAGATGATAGATAGATGATAGATAGATAGATAGTTTTATTATTTCTGCAGGTAGGTATACGACCTAGTAGCAGAACACGACAATTTACATATTTCAACTAAGAGTAGTAATACACTGTAATTTTAACGCATTTTAAGGCAATAAAAACAATAATATAACAATAATAACAATAACAGCATTACCTATACACTTTATGACTGTCCTGCACGGAATTTTTAACTAATAAATACACTGCACTTCACTTCACTGCACTTCACTTCACTTCACTTCACTTCACTACACTTCACTTCACTACACTTCACTTCACTACACTTCACTACACTTCACTTCAGTACACTTCACTTCACTACACTTCACTACATTTGGACTTCTCTCTCTACTTCTCTATTGCACTACACTTCACAACACGTCACGACACTCCAATTCAACTACTACTTTAAATATAATTGTATATTAAATAAACCAATGCATTTAATAGTGATTATCACAACACTAATATTAATAAAAAATAACAATTATATTAAAATTATAACTAAAATAATAACTATTTTAATAAGCCTAACTTATACAAATGTCCTTAGTTAATCTACTTTTAAAACTTTGTACACCTCGAGGAAAGGGCTCCATGGCTGTCGCAGGTAACTTATTCCAGTCCGTTATTGTTCTATTTGTGAATGAAAATTTTCCAACATCTGTTCTCTGTGTCCTGAACTGAATTTTGTGCTTGTGATCAGCTCTACTAAAGTAAGTGGGTCTCTCGAGTCGAATGAAAATATCTTTCCGGTGGATAACCGGCATACGCCCTTGTACATGGCAGAGTCTTGCCTTAACCCTCCTGATTTCTAGAGACTTCCATTCTACTTTCTTCCTATTGCTGCGGAAAGTAAGTTTACACGCTCTTCTCTGTACTCTATTTAAATATTCCGTTTGTGAATTTCTATAAGGGTCGAAGTTATAACCAACTAGTACCGTATTTTTCTAACCGCATGAGTGTCATTCAGTCTTTTTCAGAATGTCGCCTTTTTATAAGCAAAGAATACTCACATTTTCACTTGGATAAGAAATGCCTTTGCTTTGAATAGTTTAACTAAAACGTGGTCTTTTGCTTCATTGTTTGATTGTTCACAGGTGTACGTCTCCCCAATGCCTAATAAACCATTTTAAACTGTTTTAAGATTAAATTTAAACGTTCAACCAAAAGTAAGTACATAATAAAGATGAAAGCAAATAAGTATTAATGAACATATTCTATTAAACTACTTAAGAGGTGGTGGCAACTAGAGGGTTCCGTTTTATTTCGGGGAATGGTTGCGTCTTGTCCTTAGTAGTCCAGTATTCCGAAAAATACACGAGTGAAGTCTATTCCAGGTTGTAACCATCTTCCTAAGGAGCAGATCTAGTGACAGTGGATTCGATACAGTTCCTTGTTGCAGTTTTGATATTATTATTATTATTATTATTATTATTATTATTATTATTATTATTATTATTATTATTATGTTATAACAAGTTAAAATAAAAAAATCACAAATAAAAATAAAAACTACGTGATTTTGAAGTTTCCAAAGACGTGCAACTATGTTGAATATTACTAACCCGGTACGGTACCCGGGGTTGCAGAGGCAAAGGAATTCACACCGTTTGCAGGAAGTGCAATCCCATTTCGCCCTTCTCCTTCACCTTCTTGTCATCGTCTTCTCGTTTCCCGGGCGGGAATCGCCGTCGCCGGCTGCACCTCCCCCGCCACCGGCGCCGGCGCCGCTCAATGGACGCGCTTCGATTCAGCACTGGTGCCGCGGCGGCGGCGGCGGCGACGAAGCGACCGTGGTTCGCGAGCGCTCCTCGCGCGCGGGCTATTCATAGCTCACGTGGCGGGGCGGAGAGAGGAGGCGAGGGCTCGAGCGAGGCGAAGTGAAGCGGGACGACGCGAGATATGGGAGCGACTCCACGGAAGGGAAGGAAGCCAGAAGGAAGCGTGCGGGTGAGAGACCTCCAGGGAAGGTGAAAAAGAGAACAAGAGAGTTGGGGAGAGGGCAGGGGCGAATGGGGGGGGGGGGAGATCGGGGAGCGGCGGCTAGCCGAGGGCCGAAGGAGCGAGGCAGAATGAGGCGGCTGAGAGGCGGCAGGCGAGGAATGGTCGCGGCCGAGTCGCGCGTCCGATGCCGTGTGCTGTGGCTTGGCGCCGTGCAAAAGGCAGGGGCGACAGCATAATGCGGGTGAAGGCTATTAATGGCAGAGGTGTGAGCCAGACGTACCGCTACTCGAACTACTGGGAACTTACGGAATGTAAGAATTGAGTTGGGAACTACAAAAAAGAATGCAATACGTGGAATTCGCCATTCCGGGATTCACTGTAACATATCATTTTACTCTCCATTCTTTGTAAACATTTATTCCACTCTGGGGGCTGAAATTCGGTATTTTAACCACTAATTAAAGATTTATAAAATAAAATACTGTCACCAAAATAACTATAACCAGTATTAATGACTTTAAAAGTTACTTTAATTTTTACTGATACTTTATAGCTTCGATACGGAGATCGATACACACTGCATAACTTATCTGGATCGAAAGGATCGTGGTTACGAGGGAAATATGGAAACACTTGAATGATACAAGTTCTCTTATGGAGGGAATTATGAAAGGAAATTATGAGAGGGAAATATGAAAAGACAAACCCAGTCACGTTAAAATCTAGTTACAATTGGTAAGTAAATAAATCTGAATCAATAAAATTAGGTAAAAAATGAAATTATGTATATACATGGGCGTCAACTAGTTACGAGTATAACGTTCGAGCGGCGACAAAATGCCCAAGGGCCTTTCGACAGAGGGCTTTTTGTCGCCACTCAATCATTAGAGCCCTGATATCGCCCTTGGTGCATAAATAACTATATTATTAAATATACAATTTTCAATCAAATGTATTTTTTAATTTTTAAATCAAACGTATTGATTTTATTTTTGCGAAACTTTATTAAATTCTATTGATTTTTTCATTCTAAACATAAATTTACTATACCACTGTTGAATTAAAAAGAGTGTTTTGAATGCGATTTATTTTTTTCAAAGGTAACATTACGCGTCAATATCACCAAAAATATTATAAATACGCAATAGTTAATTGCAATATGCTTTTTTAAAACCTTTTTGCAATAAAAGTTTTCGTTAATATGTTGTAACGTGTTGTAAAGGCGTTAAAGAACGTTATTCTTTAATTAAATCATTTTTTTAATTTTCTAACCCAAGGTTGTTTCCCTATTGCAAGGAAAAACAGTTTCATTATTGTAAATAAGCAATATTTTACTTCTTTCGTTTTTATAGATCCTAAATACAAATATTTTTATTATAACTTTACGTAACTAACGTAAATACCGATTATTTACCAGGAAATAAAATATCAGTGAATATTCTAATAATTCTTCTACCCTCATTTATCTTTCTACTTTCCTGCCTTTCCAACAACTAGCAGGAAACACACAGAAGAGGCGATCTATGTCCACTGTAGACTTATTTAATAAATTGGTTTAGTTTTATGGTATGGAAACTTCTATATCTGCAAACTCTTTTTCACTTTTAATATTATTATTATTATTATTAAAATTTTAATTATTGTCAGTGGTTTTTATTACATCATTTAAACTTTAAGAAGATAATTTGTATTTCCAAGAAAAAGTGAACGAATTTCCTCATTGGAAATGTCTCTCCAACCATTTGTGTCTTTTTGTTGATTTGGGTCTATGTCGATCTGTTTCGTCGACATTTCGTTCTTCCATCGTTTTGTGTGTTTACCTGAACGTCCTTTTCATCTGTTTCTCTGCCAGTGCGTCCATCGGAATCCCCTTCCGACCGACTCTCCCTCCACTTGAAACTCCATCCGTCCGTTCTTCCACCCATTTATCTCCCAACCCGTACGTTTCGCCGGCCGTCCGTCTCTTCATTATTTCGTACATTCGACCACCTCCTCTCCTTCAATCCATTCATCCTTCCATCCATTCACCCTTCCATTCATTGGTACTTCCATCCATTTCTTTCCTTCGTCCTTTCACCCCTCCGATTTTTCATCATCCTTCACTTCGCATTTCCGTGTCCGTACGCCTCTTCGCTCATTCGTCTTTTATCGACACATTTGTCTTTCCATCCGTTCGCCTCTCCAACTGTTCGCCTCTCCGACCGTACGCATCTCTGACCGTTCATCTCTCCGTCTCACTGTCAGTCTCTCTATTCGTCCGTCCGTCCTTTCGTCCCTTTGTCCTTTCATTCTGTCTCCCTAAGTCTTGTCGTTACACTTCCGTACGTCTCTCCATCTGTTCGTCTCTTCATCAATTACAAACAACATGACCAACTCGTAATTTGTACACAGATTTTTTTCAGAAATGGATAATCCTTAGTTAATCTAGCTAAATTTCACACCCTACACCTTTGAATAAATGAATTTTGTAATCTTTAGGGGATTTTTATAAAACATTGGTGTACAGTTTTCTCTAAACCCGTTTCATCACTTTTTTAATTATGCAATTAGAGCAATATAAGACAATGAATAAGGCTTGAAGTCCGATTTTCATCGACCTTAGTGAACGTTCGAAAATTGCACATGTTTCTCTCTTTCTATAGTGCAGATTTATTAATTTTTATTTACTGTCATGAACACTGGAGAGTTTGCTTTTAATGCAATCGATTATTAGGATTTTACATCAAATCACTTTCATTTTTAATAATGTTAGTAGGTTTCTTGCGTAATTTTGAAATTATCTGTGTCAAGATTTCAAAACTTCCTACACGTTAATGCCATTTTTCTCGAAACCTTTCACATGAAATTATATTTTGCTCTACATTGATATTCCAATTGACGTGTTTCATTTAAAAAAGCAAATATGAAAAAAATGTGAATGTGCTTTTTTTATTCAGTCAATATCTCAAATATCAATATTACAGTAACGAAAGATAAACCATGATTACAACAGAAATGCTTTCTTAATAATGAATACTATTTTTGTACGGTTTTCTAATTTTGTGAAAATGTTTTTTAGTTAAAATAATTACATCTGAAGTATGTTTCGGGAGTTATTTCCATGACCAGGAATTCTGTTAAATGTAATTCACGGGAATAAATTCAGCATTCGCCGTTCATTAATACATTACTAGTCTGATCTGCAGCAAAAACAATATTCTTTATGAATTGAAACTAAAAACATATTAGCTTAGAACAACTTAGTTCACAAGAGGACGTTGTGAGCTAAGTTTCAAGAGAATTGACGAAAACTGTCGAATGTGATGGTTGAAATATGAATAGTGGTATAGGTAATTTATTTTATTTATTATTATTATTATTATTATTATTATTATTATTATTATTATTTGAATTATTATAATTTTACTCAGCTGTGAATTATATATTTATTTAAATGGAAGAACATGAGCCTAGGACCTCAGTCTACGATTCACTTACATACGTTACCGCCTCCGAGGAAAAGGATAACAAATGGACATTCAATGAGATCGAACGGTCACTATTAAGGACCTGCTACCCGGGGCAACGACAGCGGTGTGGACGGTTTCGGGGGCGATGGGGTGGGAAAAGGGCAGCTGACGCGAAAAGAGTGGCAGTTCAGGCGCCGTGGCCTCCGGCCGACGCGACAGCGCTGGAAGGCGTAACAACGCTGACTCACGGAAACGGTAGCCGCTCACGCACCACGACTTTCCAAAGAAATCACACAAAAGCAACTCAAGATGGAAGCTGTTCTTTGAGATGCTGTGAGCGATTAATCGAACTTCAAAAAATGGGAGAATGACAGTTATTGGTATTAATCTAATTATATGAAATTCAAATAATCTAATTATATGAAATTAGTAAATTAAATTACTCAAGTCTTACAGACTGAAAGATTTTTGTAATAATTCACATTCAATTGTTTAAAAACATTTCACTGTTTCTTTGTTTAAAATTAATTAACTTTCATTTATTGCAATATTTATAATACGCGGTGCATAACACAATTATTCGTAACAAATGTTATTTAAATTATTTTCCATGAAATTTGGGGGAAATTAGAGACTTCTGTTTATTCTAAGACTTCTATTCCTAGTTAGAAACAGAAGAAAATATATGCAAAATGCTCAGATTTAATGATGTTAGTAACAATGAAAAGCTCGGTTTTTGACAGGTAAGGAAATATCGAAAAGAGAGTTGATGAAAACAAACTGACAAGGCAACCAGTCCCTATGATTCTCGACCACTACTTGGAACGACTTGCAAGGAACAGTTCATGACCCACTCATTGTTTGGCCTAAGGAAAGTACCCAAAATACCATCCTCCCTGTGTAGGATAGTGGTCGATTAATTAATCACCCATCATAAGATCTAAATAGTGTACATTTTATATTGAAAACGGACCCTTAGCAACAGTTTTTTTATTAGCCAAACTGCACATCTCATTAAGGGCAAGGGCCTCCTGCTTGAACAGGGATTTATTAACACTTCTTTAATGAAGTGGTAGGATGATGATGAGGGGTGAAAGGAAACACAAATACATCCATGCCCGAGGCGGGATTCGAACTCGCGATCCTTCGATCAGAGATCTGCTGCTGAGCGATCTCGGATTCCCGGATTGGCTAACGACAGATTAGATGTTCCTAAATAGAGAGTGGTTGCTTAAGAGTCAATTTTTTTGTTATCTGACTTTGGGCGGCTTTACTTATTGAAATGGTTGTGGACTAACCATCCACGTGAGGTGTGCCTTTGCCTTTGAGTGAACTAGCTAAACACCATCCACGTGAGACATGTTTTAGCCGCCCTTTTAACTGAACAAGCTAAAGTCATCTCAACGCGGATGATATTACTGAGAGAATTCGTTAAACATAAAGTACGCGCGGTAATCATTTAATTAACCGTTATGTGTTATTATATTATTATTATATTGTTATTATATTGTTATTGTTATCATTATAGACATAATTTATAGAATTTAAATGAGAGTATAACTATAACACAAGTAGAACTGTAAGCATAGTAGCAAAAGTGGGAGTCTTTTATTACGTTTTTGTAAAAGGAGTGATATATCAAGCACGTATGAGGGACTATGCAATAATTATTTTATATCAAGATAGCATGTGAGTCTGTTATACAGTGTCTGGCTAACGGATTATTAGCAAATTAACTAGCGAGGGATCGCGTGGGAGAATTTGGACCCATGGGATTATTTCATGTACAGTTTTGTTTGAGTATATTATATACACGTACCTGTGTATCCTTCAGTATCTTTTCTCTAATATACCATATTATCTTCAAAACACATTACTCGTTACAGTTTTGCAAGTGGCCTGTCTATTCTCAAAACATTGTTTTATCACGCTCGTGTTTCTGGGAACGCAAAGCTCCCACGCGGAGAGAACCGCTATAAGAAGGTTGTCTTTTAAATTACTACCATACACAATCGTTCGAGTTCTACCCGAAACGGATAGTGTCCTATGTTTCAATCACCTCCTATTTCCTCACACATCCAAAGAAAATTAAAATACACTAATTATAAATATAACATAGCCTTATACACGTTGCAATTAATGCAATATCCCCCCCCCAAAAAAAAAGTTTACAAAAAAGGTTTTCGCCTATGAAGGATGTCTAATCTTATTTTCTTGTCTTTTTTGAACCTGTATCTTTCTGACTAAATGGTTGATTCATGCAAAGCAATTATTTTGTTTTGAATTTTTGTAAAAATATAATTTTGTAATGATCTATTATTCGTGTTAAAAATAGAGAATTCATGTACTACACTATTCCTACAAATGGGACGTCTTTTTCTGATTATCAAAAAGAAAAATAGTGTTTATTTTAACAAAACAGTGATATATAATACATTACTTTACCTTTGTATCGTATATTTTTTTAAAAAGACTTAATATGTTTGTAACAAATAATGTACTTCAGCTTCCGGGTCAATGAACCCCATCTCGATCAGGTTTTTGTCCAGTTTCCCTGATCCATTGAGCAAACGCTGAGATGGCCCCTTGTTTTGCTTCTGGACGTAAATATAGCTTCACTATGCGCACGTTTTGTTGAACCCTCCTTTTACTTGTAATGGTAAGAGAAGAGGTAAGGGCGAGTTGCAATTTTGTTAGCAATGCAGAAAAATCATACTTGCAATTCGTGTACTGATGCAAATAAGTTTTCTATAACTCAGAAACGAAAATGACTATTTTTCAAATATTTCTAATCTTGCGATTTTTAAAATTTATTTATTTATTTATTTATTTATTTATTTATTTATTTATTTATTTATTTATTTATTTATTTATTTATTTATTTATTTATTTATTTATTTATTTATTTATTTATTTATTTATTTATTTATTTATTTATTTATTTATTCATTTATTTATTTATTTATTTATGATAAACTTTTACTCACCTTTCAACTATTTGTAGGGAAGGGATTCTGGAACTTAAGAAAACGTGCGCAGATAATCTTTTCCCCCTACGTCACATAGTTTTTACTGTTTTCTCACTGAATAAATCTTACATCTTCTGTGGGTTGTACATTAATGCACTAACATATATAAGAATATGATAGTAACCGATACATGAACACGATAATAACATCAGTGATTACATTACACGGTAAATGAACTATAAAAGTAATATTCATATTTTTAGTTTAAGAATATACGAATAGTTGAAAACCAGAGCAGAATAAGTGACATTTTATAAATTCTGAAAAAATCATATTTGTTTTAAGCTATATTTCAGTGGCAATGTATATTTCGTTTGCATTGATATTATGGTTTCAATGAACAATTGAAATGTCGTGGTTTTAATGATGAAACAAAGAACCATGACTTTACAGTGATTCTGATTTATATAAACTATTTCTCAGAATTTATAAAATCTCACTTATAGCGTTCTCGTTTAGACCCATTCAAATATGACCTTACATATTCAGACTGAAAACACAGACTATAAGATTTTTCAAGTATTTTCCAACGGAAACTCCAGTCATTATGAAATCTACTCCACATCCCGAGCAAATAGAATTATCAATGCCAACCATGGGACAACAGTACATACTAGGTGTACAAATTGGTACAATATGAACAAATACGAGTCTACGAAGTCACGTTTAGGATATATTTTGAATCTCGCCGCACATTTTTCATATTTCGAAAGGCTCTGATATCGGCTTTCACGCAAATAATAGAAAACATCTTGAGTCTGCGCAACATATAATACCAATGCACATTTATGCAAAACTACTTTGTTGCGTAACAGTTCGTAGTTTAGCATATTATTTTATTAGCATGTTTGAAATAAAAAGCAGCTATTATTCCAACGTAATTTATTCCCCTCGTTTGTTCTCGTCGTTCGTTTTCCGCTCTCACTGATTATTTCGTTGTTTCCATTTACTAATAAGACCCAACTGAGCTTTTACATTGAGAAAATACTTGTGGCAATAAACGTTTACTTAAACTAAATGCTTGAACAACTAAATGCAATGAACTATGAGATTACCAAATCTTTGGAATGTCTTGCACGAATGGAGAAGGTTCGTTTAAATCCAAGGTACAATAATCTTAAACCTTCTCATGTACTATCTTCATTTTATTCCTCTTCCCCGCTTTTTACAAGAAACCAGTTCTCAGAAGAAGGATTATAAAAGTAGATTAACTCAGTCTTTTCGAAAAATCTAAAACTGACGGTTTATGCCAACGGTTACTCCGCACTTTTACTGTGACGGAAGTCCACAAGAAGCGATCGCACGCTGTTTCGCAGCCCCCATGGTGACCAATGAGAAGACAGACGAATGCCGCATTCACTGGCTCCTGGCCAAATAATACATACATGTACAGCTGCCTCCGCCGCCAACGCGAAACTCCCCAACTTCGCTAAGGAAGTGACGAGTGGAAAGAGGAAAGGTGACAACATCGCGGTCTGAAGCAGGCGGACGTCAGTGGAACACCTGCTAATCAAGAATGAGAGAGTATTCGGTGTTTGGATTTACTCATGGTCCTTACAGGAACAGATGCGTCAGCACATGATAAAAACGGCTTAAAACGGACGTGTCCGTTTAGGCGATCAATTTAGAGAGTAAAACAGCTTAATAACGAATAATTGCGGGCAATATAAATACGAAGGGTACCCATAAAAATAATTTTTAAAATATTGCCTCAAAATTTGTAATGCGGCATTACAGTAAAGGAAGAATGTAGATCTCTTTATAATCTTCCTAGGAGGAATATTACTATTATTCATCTATATAACAAGAGTAGCATCAAATGAAATATTTCAATTACCTATTAAAACTATAATAATTAATCTCATCTTATCGACCATCATAATTTTAATTATAAATTTATTAAATAATCAAATACTCTCATTTCATTTATACAAAAATGATTCTATCATAAATAAATATATTAATACCACAATAGAAAATAATAACTCAAATCATCTCTACAACTATCCACATTTCCTTCTAACAATGATTACAATTATTTATTTCTAATTACATTTATTATTTTTGTAAAAATTACTTCCCTTCAAAAAGGACCCTTACGACATTCAAATTAATAAAATAATAAATAAACCTTTAGGAACAAATCAACCATTATTTAAAATTATTAATAATTCTCTAATTGATTCACCAACCTCATCTAACATTTCAACATGACGAAACTTTGGATCCCTATTATGATTATGCTTAATCATTCAAATTATTGCATTACTCTCTGAACAATAAGCAATATCTTTCACCCATGGTCAAGATGCAATGCGCAGGCTTCGTGAATGTTTGGTAGCTGCAATGATGAGAGATGTAAAACATTTTTTCTCATAATTGCATAACTGATAGCGGAATTAAAGGGAAATATTTTTTTGCGGAAGAATAGATAATGCATTATGTGTTTCTTCCTCGTTGATGTTGTAGCGTATTATGTTATTCGTTGCCTACTTACGTGACAGATTTTCATTACTTTTAATTTTCTGCATTTTACGACCAGCTAGCATCGGCTATCCTTTAAACTTACTCAACACCGATTTTTTTGTCTGGAGTTTTGTTGTCTTCCTTTTCTAGATGTGTTTTGCCAATGTAATTATAAATTCTATTTTCAATCCACTCAATGAGTATATTTCACGGTTTTTATTTTGAATGAGCACAATCATTAGTATTTTTCGAAGATTTTGGCAATTGATGGGAGCAGACTATTAAAGTCTGAAGGGTAATTAGGATTTGTTTTTGATTTATTTACTGGTAACATGATAGCATGCTTCCAAGTTTGGGGAAGTAGCCAATTCGGAGTGCAGCATTCAAAATTGCTGCGATACAGCTAAAGAGAAGTTGTTTAAGTGTGAGGATAGTGATGTGTCCGGGGCATTTTTATTTTTCAACTTTTGGATAATTGAAGTTTGAGTTTACTGTTGATTACTATTGCTGTTTCCCCAGAAGCAGTTAATTTGAATCTATCACTTCTATATATTCTGTAGTCATGTAATTTCAGTTTTTTCCTGGAACTAGATGGGTTTCACTGGTGTCGGCTACTTCAATATTATGTAGGTGTAGGAAGTGATAAAAAAGTGTTTCTTGTTTTTTAATACCGTTTACATTGAAGGTGAGAATCGTTAATCTCTTTGAGCTATCCATTTTTTTGATCAGTTAATATAGATTTATATTTAAAAGATATGAACTTGTTGGTGAGAGAGATGACAGTAAATATGTAATACGATAATATATTGTTTTACCCATGATGGTTGATTAATAATATAATATTTTGGATATGGGGTATTAGTGTTGTGAGAACTTAAGTAACTACTTGTGTAATAATGTTAGTAGATTATCAATGATGTTTGTATGCTTGGGTCATTGATTAGATGAAGTGTTAACTGTAGTGCAATTTTTAATATTTGGTCTATTGGGAAATGTGCATTAGTGTTTGTAGGTGTAAAATCATCATTGGTAGGAACGGAGCGAATAATTGTATTAGTTTTTGAATGCAGTTTATTATTTGCGTATGAATAGTAATGGTTGCCTGAGCGTCTAACACATCAAGGGCAATGCCTGCAGTTTGCTTGGGAGTGGCCATAACGTTGACAATTTTTACATGCCATTGGCCCTTGTGTATTAATTCTAACAAATACTCTAATTTTACAATAGTTTAGATAACTAAGATTTAATATTAGTCTGGATTCTTCGTTATCAATTAAATCTACTACCACTATTTGCATCGGTGTTGTATCTTTGTTATAAAGTCTACTACATTTTAAAACTGAAAAGTTTTTAGATTTAAGTTCATTTTTGTCTTCGACTTTGAAGTGGGAACATCCTTCAGTACAACTGCAAATTTTCTAACTATGGGGTCGTGATAGGTGTGGTATACACCTAAAACTGCTATGAAACACATGGTTTTGATAACAAAATTGCCTGAATTCACAAAAGTTTTTAATTTTTGAAAACTATTTTGACGTTATTTTCAGTTCTCGTGTGAAATTTTCTTGAGATAACACTTTTAATGTCATTTACAAGACGATTATAGATTTAAAAACCCTGGATTATTATGGATGGGATTTTATTATTTGTGGCTAGGGATTCATTTAGTTGAATATTGTTAATAGTCGGTTCTTTTGATTGAAGTAGACCATATCTGTGATATAGTTTTACTCCATATTCTATATGTTCGCTATCGTGGTGCTTTTTAAGTCTTTTACGTTCTTCTGATTAAGTAGTTTGAGGAGCACTTACATTTTTTGCAGTAATGAAGTTACTAGAATGCCTGGGACTTACGTCTGCCAATTCAGATTGTTTTTGCTGTGGGTGCTACGATGATTGGTGATGTTGGAGCAAAGGTGTATGTCCATTTGGTTGCTTATTAGGTAGTTGTTATTGCAGTATATATTGTTATAAAGATGATGATAAATAAGAAATGTTCTTCAATATCCATATCGCGCGAAATTGTTTTATTTGTGACTTGCGAAACCAGGGACCGGTTTCTGTTAAGCTCGCATTGAGGGCACTGGCCTTTTTCATTACGAGAATAGTTGACTTTCACACACTCGACACTGAATACACTATACAGAAGACAGAAACGTTCACACTTTAGTAAATTCAATTACCATTTGTTTGCTGTTTGGTCGTGGGCCGCTCCGAACTGGTGCAGCTTATCACTATACGCACCCTAAGTTATCACTGATAATCTGTAAACCTTACACACACTTTTACTACTAGAAATGATAGGGCTCAAATGTGCGGAGCGCTCGGTGAGGTTTTAAAAAAATATTTATTACATTTCAAGGGGATTACATGGTTCAGTGTTTACAATAACTTCGTTACATGCATTGGTGGCATAAAAACTAACTTATAACTAGTTTGATCCTAAAAGTTTCCAGAATCTCCCCACTACTTTCCTTGGGTATACAGTCAGCCATGTCGCTGATCTCAACACTTCCCAAGCTGATGAGACGAATTGAAGTCGAAACAGTATAGCAAAAGATAACGTAGGCGTAAGCCAAAGAATATGTTTGCTAGTTTTTTTTTTTTGGTATTTGGGACCCATTGGTCAAGGTGTTTTAAACAAGATACCCTTTGGCAAACACTAGCAAACATATTCTTTGGCTTACGCCTACGTTATCTTTTGCTATACTGTTTCGACTTCAATTCGTCTCATCAGCTTGGGAAGTGTTGAGATCAGCGACATGGCTGACTGTATACCCAAGAACAGTAGTGGGGAGATTCTGGAAACTTTTAGGATCAAACTTTGTACTCCACGAAGCAAACGCCTTTTGCCTTTTGGCTCACACCTTTTGGACTTTGGCTGCAACATAACTTATAACTAGATTCTTACAGCTAATACACTTGTAAAGGAAACCTATGAGGCACCTCTGTTTTTTCCATTTCAGAGAAAAATTTAAGAAACACATGGAATGGACACTTGTTTTTTATTCTTGTGTTGAGGATTGGGTTTCTGCACAGCGTGAATTCGGATAGAGATGATATTTGCATGAGGTTTATATAAAAGTTAAAGGAGAGGTATGTGATGTGATGGGCTAATCGCTGTAGATTGAATGGTAGAAACATACCATGGTGCATTTGTTATTGTCCTTGGGTATTGATTTTGGATGATTTGTATTTTATTGATTGTTCTGGATGCATTTAACCATACTGGACAAGCGTGCAGCAATAGGGGTCTTATTATAGTTTTGTATAACATCAGAGCTGTGTTGTATGACAGATTGCTATTTCTAAGAGGTTTGAGTTGATGTAATTTATTTTGGGCTTGGTTAATTTTGATGTCAATATGTTGTTTCCAATTAAGGTGCGTGCCAGTGTTTAATCCCAGATATCTTAGTGGTTTATTAAGAAGGTACCAGCTTATTTAGGCATTGTTCTAGATTAAGGGGAGAGCGGGCGTGCACGGTGTGAGAGTGACAATATTTGCTGCAGTTTTAATTGGTTTCAGGAGAATTTTAGATTTGCAAGCCCAACTTTCGATTTGGTGAAGGTAGTTGAATTCTCATTTCTATGTCTGTTAATGTGATTCCGGATGAGAGAATAGCTAAATCAGCTGCAAACTGTGCAATATGAACTCTGTTTTGTTTGGGGATATCGACTCCGTGTAGGTTGAAGAGAGTGGGTGAAAGGGGGGATCCTTTGGGTAAACCTGCAATTATTAATTTGGGATTGGATTGATGATTGTTCACTGTAACTTAAAAGGTTCGTTTTTAGGAAGTTTTTTATTATTTCAGTAATGTAGTAAGGGGCAGCTCTTCGGATTTTGTAATTTTATGCTTTTGCCAGACTATCGAATGCTTGGGTTCCGTCTATGAATAAGGCTATTGTGTTATTTGTTTCTGAAATGATGAGTACATGTGTACCGTGATTCTCAGAAGTTGGTGTTGCGCGGGGATTTGTTTCATGAAACCGAATTGTTCTTTAGGTATTGCTTTGGTGCTTATTGAGTGTTAATGTAGCCATTTTAATATTATTTTTTCAAATATTTTTAATAGGGTGAGCAACTTATTGATCTGTAACTATTGGCGATTGTTGTGTTTTTGCTAGGTTTTGGTACTGGAATAACTATTGTTTCCGTGAATGCGGAAAATGGATTATTCTCAGACAGAATTATATATGTCAGTTAGGAATGCTATTGCCTTTGAGGAACACATTTTTATTATTAAGTTGTTTATGTTGTCATGCCCGGGAGATTCTTTGTTAGGCAAGTTTTTTATTATACTTTTGATTTTACTTGGTGAAGTGTAGTGTATTTTTATGGGGTCTGTTTTGGGGTTGCGCTATAGATTTAATTATTGTAGTGTGTTCTGGATGGTTTAATGTTGTGTTTGTTATAAATGTGGATTCGAAGAATGAAGCTAGCTCTTCGGCTGTATCTACTGCTGTGTAGGCTTTACCAGATATCGTGTTGAGAGGTGGTATTGTTTTTTGTTTTAGTATTTTTTGTGAAATGCCATGTCGAATTATTTTGGGTATTAAGAGATTGGATTTTACTTGCATATTGGCGCTCATTAAAATGCTTATTAGTCTTTTGACTACATTTGTGAGTAGATTAAGTTTTATTTTTAAACCAAGATTTCGAGTACTTGCCCATAGCCTTCGAGTTTTACTTTTGATTTTTATATCTATTAGGATTCCAGGGGGTAATGTGTTTTGATTATCGTCTTTTGGATGCAAGTGTGATTTTTTGAGTGGATTGGAGGTGACGTGTAATATCGTGTTGAATGTTGAAACTGCCTTCTATATTTCTAAAGGATGATTTAAATTTTAAACTGAGGAAGTTTATTACTTAATCGTTTCTGAAATTTATGCCAGTTTACCTTCAGGGTATTTTGTTTATACAGAGGGTAGTGGTGGGTGTTAATTGGCGAGTTGTTATTAATACAGGTATATGATCTGAGTCAAGTTTACAAATTGGAGTTGGAAAACAAAATGTTTGTGTTGGAAATTTCGATGTCAAGAATGTCTGGATTTCTTAGTCGGTTCTGCAGATGCAATTATTTTTAGATTGTGCTGATTTACAAATCTTGCAAGTATTTTGCCATCTTAATTATTTGAATGACAACCCCCATTGGGTATGTTTTGCGTTTATATCACCTGGAAGAATAGTTTGGGGTTGGAACATGTTTCAATAATTTCTGTGGCTATTTTGGCCGAAGGTGATTTATATGCTGCTATTGCGTTCCAATTTTGATCATTTATTCTTATTCTGTTTGCAATTGTGTTTATGCCTGGGGTATCAAAGATGTGTGTTTCATAATGTTCGATAATTGATTTTATAGCTATTAACATTCCATCTCCGTTATTATTTTATCTGTTCTATTGATGGTGTAGCCTGGAATATACAATTTATTTTTATCTTTAAAGTGGGTTTCGGTTATGAATGCGATATCGACTTGTGAATGTAGAAGGTTAATTAGTTCTGTTTTTATTTTTGATGCCATTTGCGTTCCAATTTATGAGAGTTAAGTTATTATGGAGATGGACGGCCATAGCTGTTACTTGAATACGATGATACTGAATTTTGAATTATTGTAATGATAATTGGGATTAAAGAGTTGATGAAATTTATGATACATGTTGTT
Organism: Gryllus longicercus; assembly: GCA_038098605.1. NCBI lineage: Eukaryota > Metazoa > Arthropoda > Insecta > Orthoptera > Gryllidae > Gryllus > Gryllus longicercus. The sequence goes on from JAZDUA010000105.1 coordinate 3,069,888, forward strand.
ATCAAGATGATTATTGTGTTTAGAAGGGATTTTTTGATTGTGAGGAGAGTGAATTTCTATTACGGTGTGAGAAGGTTGAATTTCAGACACTGGTCTGATTTGGAGGTTGGGCATTGTTCTTGGGGGTAAAATTGCGAAAAGGTGGAGTGGTTGGCAGGTATGGAAATCGAGTTGTTGAGTTATTGGGAAGAGGGGAAATGTTTTCTTGGTTGGTGGTAGATTTGATTCTACTGTTTACTTTATTAGTATTTCTTTCATATATAACACTAGTATCAACAGTTTGAATATCTAACATCTGTTTGGTGCTCCTCGTTGCAATTCGATTTTGAATTTTTACTTTGGCAAGTAACTGTGTAGTGATTTCCTGCGCAATACGCACAATTTATTACATGATTATCATTATGTTTTGTGCGTGCATAGCCAAGGCAGCTTCGACTTTGAATGGGGCCGGTAGGTCTTCATCTTCTTTCTGTTTTTACTTTATGGTTACGTATTTCGTTTATTGATGATATATCATGTAATGGTTCATACCCGCGGAATTCTGCTGCAATAACTGATATGGGTTTATTTTCTTTCAATAGTCTAGTTACTTAACTAATTGGCAGGTACTTTTGTTTTAAGTCTTGTAGTATTTCCGAATCAGATATGGTTTGGCTAATGTTTTTAAAAACCCTCCGAGTACTTATTGATTGTCAGGTCTTTGTACGTGTGAAAACGTTTCTGAGTGCTAATTAAGTACTTCTCCAAGTTTCTGAAGTCAGTGATAGATTTGGCACTGATTTTTAACTTCTGAAGTCTGCTATGAAATTTGTTGACACTTTTGATTTTAGTCCTTTAACGAAATTATTTATATGAGGAACGTTGGCTACGAAAATGTGAGGAATTTTTTTTGCATTGTTGGTTTGTTCACTTATTTTCATTTAGATAGGTGAATCTCTTGTTTTCGAGTCTTAGGTTAACTTCATTTAAAGAAAGAAATTTGTTGCCTATTGGTACGTTGTAATGTAAATTGGTTAGATCTGACTTTCCACTGTCACATATATAACCCACACTTTTTTCTTCGCGTCTTGCGTATTTTCGGAATCACTCCCTCACCTTTTTCGATGATCACCGTTGTTTGTTGGTATTGGAATGGTCCCGTGTCTTCTAGGGTTGATAGGTTAGAGGCCACTTCATAATCGGAGTCGCTGCTTTGCCGGTTCATGGCTACTTGTAGTTGGATGACCATTTCTTCTTTCGTGGAAGAGGAGTGTTGGAATACGGTCACTTCACCATTAGCTGAATTTAGCTGAATAGTTGATGTCATTGTTGACTAGGTGCAGTGCTTAACTAATTGCTAGAGTAGTTAAGCACTGATTGCTAGAGAGTATGTCATTAGAAATATAAAGATGAAAGTCACTTAGTTAACAACTGACTCGCTTCAACTTGAACAAAGTTTACTACACCAAGTAATGTGAGGTGAACGGAGCTACAGAGACGAACCTCACTTGGACGCTCGGAGCAGAATGCGCGGAGAGGTGTTGCCTCTTCGAGAGCTGGGCTCGGACTCCCAAGATTGCCATCAAGTCACATTCTGTTTGATCCAAGAGAGGAAATAATAACACGCATTTTCGTAAGAGTATGAGATATTTATTTGAAGAATTAGTAAATGTAATATGGTACGAAAATGTAGTTTACAAACAGTGAAACTCAGTAATTCATTCTCTGAAATTTACGAGGAAGGAGTTTAGGACATGCGAGAGAATGATAGGTCGAAGATTACCGTTTAGGTGAATCCGATTATACCGGTATTTTTGTCTGTATACATTGCAATTATGAAAGATAAAGAGATAAATTTACCTTTAGAGGGTGAGTAAATCGTTGTACTTACTACATTCTTATATAATAATCGAGTACCTGTGTCCGTCCGTCCGCACTTACACTTAGACCTCTTGCGGTCCACCAATCGAGGCAAGTGACGTATCTCGATCTCGTGACGAGAAACTGGCCATTCTTTTGCGAATCCAGAATATTATGATAAAGCCTAAAAGCTTGTTTTTTGTTTTTTATGCAACAAAATCGCGTTTTGGGTGACTTGTAGCACCAACAAAGGTGATCAATAGCTAATTCAATTTTTTTCGACAAGACAAATCCATTGGCACAATTCTTAGCTGGTTTCCTCGAGAATAATCTAAAAGAATTATATAAAAAAGTGTTTTATATAGTTTCAATAACCTACGAGAATAGGGATGAAACACTGTAAATTACTCTACTTCTCTTTCCGATATTTACATGAATCATTACGACTTGATTCATAAAATTCAGAGTAATTAAACCAAATGTAATTAGTTATCGAAAAAACGTGCTGAGGGGCGTTAAGAATCTATATTTCGTTTTGGAGGATTTTCAAAGCGTTTTACGATGGTCATCACTTCGATTCCTTTCGACAAGATGAATCGATTGGTCCTATTTTAGCCTAATGTTTCTAAACATCCTGGTGGAATTCTCGAAAAAAAAACAACAACGACGTATTTGTTTGGTTTTAAGTCCATTACAGTACTAAAACGCTGCGGATGACTATATTGTCGTTACAGCTCAATGTGCATTCTTAGGAGATGTTTTATTGTAATGACTTTAGTTTAAACTATTACAAATGTACGAAACATGTATTTTAAAACCATACTTCCATTGACACTTTTTCATATAACTCTGTTACTAACAGGCACTTTATTGCTTCTTTTTTCAAAATATGAACTTTGATACATCAAATACTAATTGTCAAGATGGAAGTACCCCCCGCCGGAGGCGCCAGGCTAAGGTAGTTATAAGCAAATTAGTAACTTTTGTACGTGATGTGAGCCATAATATTCTGGGTTTAATTCTGTAACTTTTATATTTATATATTTAATAATTTTGTGTTTGGGGACAAATGTTATAGATGTATCCTAAATGAGAAACATCATATATCTTAGACCTTTTATTTTACGTAATTGTAGCTGATTTTAACAGATACATTGAACTTCTGGAAGGAACAGACTCAGAAATCTGCCTGAATGAACACATTGCAAGGTATCGGAATAAAAACATGTCAAGACCATACAAATATTTACATCCGTGCAATTATCATCACTGATAAACTCCGCCACATTTCAATATTTAACTGGAACCAAGTAGATGCTGATCGCTGTTTCCCAAGAAAATGAAGAACCGTTTTCGAGGGAATATCCGCCAGAAATTCTAGTAATGTGAGGCATGGCGAAAGTTGTTTGGAACCGGTGAATCCTATGTACTTCACCACTCTTTCATTAAATTACTTATTACATTTTAATATGCACTTCAGGGCATTCCTTATACATGCATAAAGCCTGCGTATCACGCAACCAATTTCCTTTTACTACAAAGCAACAGGAACAATAATTTCAATACAGCCGGTCCGTATGGCCGAGATTGCTAAGGCCGTAGAGATCGCGGAGCGAAGGATCACGGGTTCGAGTCCCGCCGCGGGCATGGTTATACTGTGTTCGTCCTTTCACCCACTACTATCATCATCATATAATGTCATCATCACATAATGTCATCCTCAGTTACCATACCGTTACAAGCAATAGTGGTCGCTAATGACCAAGTAGTTAATGCGACCTTAAATAAAAAATAAAAAAAAGGCTTGGGAACTCTTTTTTTTTTTTATTCACATAAATCTCTTCATCACTTCCACTCTCCCCCTCTATCCCTCTCTATCTCTGTCTTAGCACAAATCAGGGACAGTACCAGATAAGGTTGCCAACAATGTTCATGTAAAAGGGAGGTCACTCAATAAGAAAAAAAAAGCATCAACACATTTCTTTTTATAAATATTTAATTTAGACTAACATCAGCTCTATTTCTTTCCTCTTTCCATTTGCAATTTCAGAGAAAAGATTCGTTCACAAAATGTAGATGAGGAGGGTCTCTTCTTTTATATTTAGTCGCTACACACTATCATGCATGCGTGTGTCAGGGTTCAGAAAAATGTATATTCATGTTTTCTATTCTAAATTAAACATTAAAGAATACAACGTAGCAGATGTTAGTCATGAGATAAAATAAAATACAACCAATGTTAAAAGTGTACTAAAAGGAGGACGAAAGGTCAATTGACGCCAATGGACGACTGTCCTCTCAAATGGAGCGCGGTTGGCAACCATACGAGTAACACCAGCAGTTCGTACGTATCTCATTTCGAAAGATAGCCGTGTGCAAAACAATGTGAGCTGTTTAATACTCTGTTGTTGCGCGATTTTTGTAAATCTTGTCTTTAAAAAATGTTAGAAATCACTCAGGGGTGAGGTCCATTTACCTACAACAAGGGATGATTGAACAGGCAATCACAGGATGTTCAGTTATCACAGACGGTACATTTTAACAAATACTATAAGGAAGCATAAAAATCTTATTTCGTTGTTACGGGAGAAACAACTTGATTGTGTGCAAAAAAAGTGAATTTGCGAAATCGAACGTAGTTTCAGACCGTTAGGAGTACACCTTTTGTGGTTGCTTCCCATGGTACGGAAGCGGTCACTTTCTAGCCATCTCTCAAAATAGTTGAATATTCGATCCGAATGTTTAACCGGAACTACAAACTCAGGAAAGACGCCCTAGTTCTCTCAGAAGCTGAATGGTCATCTGAGTGCGGTGCTTTCCGCTAAAAGGAAGGCCCTACGTGCACTGGTTAGCAATCGGTTAAACATGCAGAGGATGCATCAAGATCGATTACGGTGTTTTAGTCGGTAGGTCATTGCCACATTAACAGTTGTACATCAGGTTTGTATTTGACACAAAATAAATGTTACAAACTTTAAGGCCATGCTGATGGATCGAAAGTGATCACTTTTTGCCAATAAAAAATGCATAAAATGTAGTAGTGGGAAATGCATAAAACAGTTACACATGCAGCATTTTACCCTGAATTTTAAGCAACTTTTTTGCACAGATGTTGTCAAGTCCCGTTCTAACGCAGTCAAGGAGATTTCACCTACCTGCCGAACATCTGTGCACACGCGGTTGGTGCATCAAAGCATAACAATCAAGGGCAAATGTCTCACATTTTACTGTAGGTAACTCCGTAATATGCAATTTCCCATTATATGTTCCTTGGCTAAAAGTTATTATTTTCCACTTCTCTCTACATGTCCTGGAAATGTGCGGTACGACTCCGTTCGCTCTAAATAGTAGCGGTGCATGCAGTCAGCCTGCATTCTTAAGCATATTTTGCTGCATACGAACAAAAGAGGAGACGGATAAACTTTATCGTTTGTTACATTGCTGCCCCAATAAATTTGTGCCCAAACATAAAAATTGAGTTATTGATCTGAAAGAGTTGAGGATGGTAAGAGAAAGGAGTCAACAGATTTATTTCTCGGTGCCAGGTAAGGCCTCATTTACAGCGGATGGGAGTTGATCACGTATTTCCGCGATGGCTGCAGCAGCAGCAACCGGCGGCGGGGTCTGCGCCGTGCCGGGGCGGGAGCGGCGGGGCACGGCGTGGCGGGCGAGCGGCGCTGTGGCAGCGGCGACGCATGACGTCACGGGTTGGCAGCGGCGGATCAATGCGCCGGCGCTGGAGCTGGAGCGAGGTCGGTGCCGGGGGCGGCGCGGGACGCGGGAACATCGGTGGTGGCGGCAGCTGCGGAGGGGCGCGGCAGGGCCCGAGCGAGGAGTGTGGCGGGGCGGGGCGGGGTGCCGAGAGAGACCTTACGAGCTGCTTCGCGCGCCGCCGCTACTCTGCCGCCGACGCCACCGGAAGCGCCTGTGCCTCTCCCACTGCGTCGGCGGGAGTGGGGCGTCGGCGAAGATGACGCTGGTACAGAACCGGCAGTGGATACGGGCCGAAAGCAGCTCTTGGCCTCATGTGCACACATGTTCGGCAGGTACATGAAATCTCCTTGACTGCGTTAGAATGAGATCTGCCAAATATCTGTACATAAAAAGTTGCTTAAAAATCAGGGTAAAATGTCACATGTGTAACTCTGATTTATGAAATTTCTCACTTCTTGTTCATTGGCAAAAAGTGATCATTTTCGACCCCTCTGCATAACCTTAAAGTTTATAACAGTTATTCTGGCACATATATAAACCCGATATACACCTATATATCTGGTAATAATGTACCGCCTATTAGAAGTCAAAACGCCAAAATCGGTCTTGATGCATCCTCTGGAGAATGTGTATCTGTTTTAGCTGTGTCACACATACTAACGAATTGATGTTCGGTTAGCTGTGATGATAAATGAGATGGGAAAATTGAAAAATGTTGGTTGTACATGTTTAGGAGAGGAAGGAGTGCTTAGTTCAGCAGGTGGCATACGCGATGTAGGAAATGGTTGAAGGTAGATACGTAGTGAAGATGAAAACGGAACTGAAAACGGAACGTTTGATAATGAAAATAGCTGGTGGTACGATTTCGTTGACAGAGAGAAAAAATATCGTGATTGTAGAGCTTTAGGACAAAAAGCGGTGACGGAAAAAAGCTGGTCATAAAATAGCTGCATAGCCGTTACGTATGGCGTCAGGAGGGTCGGTAGAATGTAGACGTTTGATGTAGAAAATCAGGTGGAAGGTATGGAGTTGGAGCAAGATTACGGGGGATGACCGAGCGGGTAAGATGAGAAGATAGTCTTGACTGTAAATTCGGCAGCATGCGATGCGACTTATGATAGAAACAAAACTGGAAAGGTCGTCAGAGACATGCTGGGATACTTGATGGTGAATCTGATTTTCATTGAGGGCGACGAAAAAGAAGGATGGAGAAAATGAGTTCCTTATTATGAAGAACAATGACTTGGTGAATGAATTTTCGACACATGCAACATTGCGAAGTCGCATTCAACCCCGACTGGAGGAGATTTCTAGTGGCAGCTGCTCTGATCGGTAATTTCCAATTTTTAGACTTCGCGATTACCGGAGCAGTACCCTAAGAAACGGGTCACGGACCTGGCACGATCCGTGTTTCCGTTCTTTTAGATTCATTATCCCTTACTAAATTCACTTCACACGGCCGTTTCTGCAGGAGCTACCATGATGTGTACTTGTGATTCTGCAACAGAAGTGGCGGGTGCAACAAATATGGCGGGTCTTTTTAAATAGGAGTCGGTGCAGGGGCGAATTTTTACGTCGGTTTAAGAGCTTGATTAGGTGATGTCACTGCCTGGATGATAACCACTGGTGCACAGCAATTTTGTTGCAGTTCTCTCACATTTGTAGTTAACTAATCTGGAGGTGCTGATATCAAATAACAGATTAGTGTTTACGTTCATCTGATCGATCTCGAAGTACTGGAAATTGAGATGGATCTTGTCAACTTCTACTTCACATAAAGTGCGTGGGACATATTCACCATTTTCTAAAACATACTCCAATTTTTACTTTTTCGCATATAACATACGTTGTATAGAGAAAGTTATGTAATGCTCAAGGAAAACGCAGCAATTTTTCGGCAAAAAAATGAGTATTGCAGGTTCTTGATACCGAAAAGGTAGATAATTCTTGTTTCTATATTCTATATGTAGTAAATTACTTCCTCTAATACGTCATTTAGATAGAGTTCACGTTTTGTGGGCCTTGAAACCGAAAAATTGTTTTACGGCAAAACGACTATCCGTCTGTCCTTCTGGCTAGCAGGCTGGCTAGCGGCTAAATCTCAAGCAAGATTTTCACCAAAATTGATAATCCACAATCCATATGGCTGATGTCGCGGTCCCTAGAATTGCAAAGGGATATTTGGATTTGGGGGGGTACTTTACATTAAGCTTTAACGACACTTTCAACGTTTTCTCAGAAAGGACTGCAATGCTGTTTTTTCTTTACAATTCTTCATAATCATCTCAAACAATAAAAGTACTCTCCATGGTTTTGAGAAATATGAGACACTAGTTTGCCTGGAAGCAGAAGCTTTTTGGACACAATACGTCAAAATTTCAAAATTTTATTTTTTTCTCTTTGACTTGACAGCGCGATTGGAGAAATATTTAATGAAACTATTTAGCTGGACAATTAAAATTAAATTGCATTCTCTGGCATTTTCGTATTCTGCAGAAATATAAGCACTGTACATTGTGTAATAGAGATCGATCCTCAATCGACTTCAGCAACGAGTGAGAAATTGCCGAATTAGGGAATAAAACCATAACTGGCAAGAAAAAGATTGATGAAATAATCAAAAATCTTTTCCATTAACCAATTTTCTTCTCTGAGAAATAACATGACAAGATGCAGTGTGAATCTCTTTGTAATGATATTTCTTAAAATCCCGAGAGACTTGAAATAGTAACGTACTACAATGTATCAATCTAATGTTTATAAAAGTAATTTGTTTCTTACAAACAACATCATGTCTTCTCCACACCATAACAAAAATTACAGTGTGAGCTTTTTATGAAGTAATCACGTATAGCAAATTTTACGGAACCGTTACACCGTCTGTCTCATCAATTCCGTCTGAAGTGTTGCGGGTGAAAGTACAATCATAGGTCACACTATATTATGTCAATTATGTGGTACCGTTCAACCGCTGATATCCCAACGAGTTTGCATCAGCTGTAATAGCTCAATGACAACATTGTTTCCTCTGCAGCATTGTTTTCCGGGACTTCCTGAGTCGTCAAGTTCCGACAGTAGCGGATTTTCGACACTGCCCACGATTTTCGGTGCCGGATCTCATGTTTCAGCGGGGAGGGGGAGTAATACTATGACCTGCCGGAATATAACATGCACTATACTTACACACACATTTACACGTTCTACGCTACCACACATACCGGGATACCAGTCTGAAGCTTGGCCCGCAGCTTTACTGAGGTAGTGTCTCGCTGGGAAAGAGACCTGCCGAGGAAAAACCTTTCTCGTCGACGTGTAATATATTGGTGCCGGATCCCACTTTCCAATGGGAGACGAACGCCGTCTCCTCAGGATATACTGTGTACTACACTTACGGGACTAATTACCATAGCAATTTTTGTCAGTGGAGTTGTCGTTCCTATTTCACTGGATGGTGAGATCCGGTGCAGCCCTACTTACCGACTTATGACTTATTTCGCACTTTAGGTATCTCCACATCTGGACACTGCACTCGCCGGACCAAGCTCTAAGCGCCTGACTGCTCTCCCGACATGTGTGTATTGTAGTACATATACGCGCGCGCGTGTGTGTGTGTGTGTGTGTAAGGGAGGATAGGACAGGGAAGGCGAAAGGAAGATCGCCCGCGATCCATGGCTCGTTTGTTAGGGTACTGCTCCGGCATTCGCCTGATGTTGACCAGTGAAGCAACAAAACTAACAGAGCATCCGGTCGCAAGAATTTTCCTTCAAACAGCGCCTCAATTCGACCCATCTTGTGCCAAAATTCCGCCATTGCCGGAACTTGAACATTAGGTCCTTCCGGTCAGAGGCGCTTCAGAGACAACGGCAATGAAGTATACTCACACGGTAGGGTCTGATAATAAGATGAAGTTACTTCATTAAAAAAGTTGTAGTATATTTGTTTTTAGTGTAGTAGTACACTGTTTATACTGCTTACGTTATAAGCTGCTATGTTAGTCACATGTCTCGTTAGAAATAACCATTCATCATACGGTAATAGAAAACGATGCACTAATTGTCAACTGCACAATTTTAGAATGTAAACAATCGCAAAATTAGGAGAACACGAGTAATATTAAGTTACGCAGTTAAAAACATATCTATGCCTTTCATTTTCTTTACCTTAAATCTTGTGCTTAATTCGCATCTGCTAAAGTTTTTCAACTTGACGTCCAAATAAACTTACTTAACTGGGAGACCCATCTACACACACGGCATTTTGACAAGAAATGTTATAAATTTTAAAGAAAAAATATTGAAAGACAAACAAATACACGTTCTATAAGTGTTCGCACTTCATTGATCACTAGTAAATTACTACGTCAGTGTCTCCTAAATCACAATTATGGCTTATTTTTTTTATTAGTCGCATACCAATGTCAATCCGAAACTCGAATGGGGAGGTCAACGACGATGTCCAGAATACATTTACAACTAATGGAAGAGAAAAAATATATTGAAGATCTCATGTATTTATTATTAAGCAATATATTACCATTATTTTATGCAAATTTGTTTTGAAATATATTAAGTTTTTAAGGTACATGCTGCAAGGCAAGCGCATTTATATTTTAAACATTTCCTGAACTTTGCGTCCTCCGCAGGGACAGGACACGTCCTCCTTTTTTATTTTTTTAAGAACTAGTTTAACATGTACCATTTGCTCAACTGTACAAACGACAGATACTAAAATAAGTGTTTTTCTAGCTCCAACGCAAAACTGGCTTCAAGAAAAATCAGTTTCCATAAGCGATTACGCATAGCAACAATTCGATTATTTTCCTGAACATCCGATAAGATTCGAAAGGCGAAATGTGTCAGGGTTATGAAAAGCTCTAAATGATGAAATCGCAACTTCTTAACATAATTATGGCAGAAGAAAACTTTGCTGGGATCCGTCGTTGCCTCCCGAAGGGTAGGCAACTGTTAACGGCGTACCTCGCCGATTGGTTTGGCATAGTAGAAATCAATCTCGGAGTACGTTTGACTCCCAACAGAGTACAAGATTTTGAAGTTTGGAAAACGCAGAGTGACGATTTTCTGTAACATATTCAAAACTGAATACTTGCTCCTCAAATAAATACTCCGACAATTCTCGACCTAATCAGATCTAATTTCTTATTCAGGTAATAAACCAAGTGAATAGCAGATAAATGTGTGTTCTAGATTCGAACCTACGAGTCCAAATTAATTAAACATCAGACATAGCAACAATAAACCTCATATCAGACAATTGATTTTTTCAAAGTCCAAGACAACAGAACTAAATTAAACATTTTAAAAAATCGGTCATTCATAGCTTCAAAAACTTCGTCCAAAACGAATTTACGCCTTCTTGTTCCGAGCGCACCATCACGTCCCTTTTCGCTTTCCTTACCACCCGCACCATGCACTCTCCGAGAAGAGAACAGATGCCTACGCGCCCTGCGCCATCAGGCACTCCGCGGAGCCCAGGGCCCGGGGCCCGTGGCCCGGGGTCCGGGGAGGGGGCGCGGCACGCCACCGCGAGGACGGGCGGGGGCTCGGGCGCGTCCCTGCTGAATGAGGTGCTGGTGTCCATTCACGTTACTTGATCGGCGGAGCAGAAGCCAACGAGGAACGAGGACGTAGGGGCGGCGGCGGCGGCGGCAGGGGCAAACTCGGTCGCCTCAAGGCCGGGGGAGGCTCGCGTGACCTTGACCGCGTTCACGCCCCTCCCCGCCCCGCCCCAGCGCGCGCCATTAGTCGCTCTTTTGTCGAGTGAAATCAAATATGGTCCGCAAGTCACAAAGGGGTTCCGCCCGGAATGGCTCCTGGAGCGCCGGCCGCCGCGCCGGCCGGCCGGTATCAATAGCACGCGCGCCACGCCCCCCGCCCCCCGCCCACTCGCACTCTCTCAGAGCGGGCATTGGCTACGGGCAGTAGCGTGGCAAAGACGAGGGGTAAGGGACCGGGTGCTAGACACAGGTTCACGACTGAAAGCTAGACCAGGAGGCGCTACGTTTCAAACTCTACTGTGACGAGATTTGACACCAGTTAACTGTGTCAAACAGGACAAGACAATTTGGATGCAAAACAGACCGGCTGCTCTGATCGCTTGTTTCTCTGGCTACCTCCGATTCATTCTAGAAGCCTGCCGGAATAATATCTTGAAAACAGGCCACGCACTGTACGCGATTCTGCCTTCCTTATCGTATCTTAACTTCTATCCTTATCGATGAGCTGATCATTCTGATATACTCGTATTAGCTGAATTAGCTCTTGACAATAACTGTTGCCACTTTGGCTACCGTTTGCCGGAAGGTCCTAGGGTTTGAGTCTGCACGGAGGCACAGGAAGCTAGAAGGTCGAATTCAGCAAAAATTTGGAGAATTCTAGCGGTTAGTGGCTCTGGTCGGAAGTTTTCCGTGGTTTCTTCAATTTATACCTTTAGCTTAATATAATAGGAGCCGGAGCAGTACCTTAATAATCCGTCCAAGAACCGCACACGATATTTCCTTTCTCATCCTTGCCCTTATATATATATATATATATATATATATATATATATATATATATATATATATATATATATATATATATAAGAGAAATTCTGAGATTTTTCCACGAATAGAACAAGATACGCATAAAATAACAGTGTAAGATTCATTTTCGTTGAACTCTCGGAATTTTCGAAAATTGAAAATTTAGAAGTAATGCGAGAAAGTATTTGCTGTTATAGCAAAGTAATATATCCAATACGACGTATTTAACATAGTAGAGAGAAAGTTATGCACTGCTGCGGCGAATAGTGTCGCTTCTTCGAAAAAATCTATCTTCAAAGGAAGTGAAAAATTGAATTTTTGTCATTTTTAAAAATCAGGGATCTCATTGTCAATGGGACGTGCATCATTCTCGTAAGCGTCCATTACGCTATGCAGGGATAAAAATATATTTAAAAATGGAGCCAGTTTTGAGTAAATTTTGAAAATGTTCAGGCGTCTTCATGTAAAGTATCCTGACAATCAATATTATCCGTTTCAAACTCCCAAAGCCCTTCAGATCGATAGGGGAATATCATTTTCGGTGAAAACCTAATGAATGTTTAGGGGCTAGCATTGACCACAGACGGTCAGATGGACGGAGGGACAGACGCTTTGCCGTCAATCGATTTTTACGTAGCAAGGACCTACAATAACCATGGATTCTTACTACATAACGTGTGATGGAAAGTAATTTACTACATACAGGAACAAAATTGAGCTACAATTTTTTATTAGGGTCCGGCAACAAAATTCGCCGTTTTTCGCCGCATGACTACAATACTTTCTCATCTTATGAAGTAAGGGCAGAAAGTAAAAGTCAGCTTTTTGAAATAGATCATGATCAATTTTGCTAAAAAAAGAGTCGTTTTTGCGTAATTTTTGCTTGCAATTAATGCAAGCCACTCATCCCACTTCCCAATTTCATTGAACACTTTGTATTTTTTTTAAATTGCAAATTTAGAAATAATGCAAGAAAGTACTACCACTAGCTTTAATAAAGCTATGCCTCTCTTCAGAATCTATTCCATAAAGGATAGCAAATACATGAAATATGGCATACGAAGCAAACTGAACAATTTGGGTAAAATACCTCATAGTTTTATTGTAATAGGTTCTAAAAATAAGTACTTACACATTTTTTTTGAAGAAAAAAGACGGGTACTTTTGGCGTTTCTTTTACTTGAATTAAAAGCAATTTATAATTATTTCTCAAAACGGTTTCAAAGTTGTTCTTTATTTCTTTTCTAAAGTAGAACTAAAAACATTTTAAAATGTATTTTCGTTGACAAAGAATTTTCGAAAATTTCAAAAGCTGAAAATAATGCACGTATGTACTGTAGCGCCGTTAACTTCTATTCTGCTGTAGGGGGGGGGAGGCAAAATATTGACAAAATGTACAAAAATGTTTCTGAGACGTCGATTGATAGCAGCTGGTAGGAGGATGGGGCAAAACCGAACGGAAGTTCGTTTGAAGAATATAGGCTTCAATCAAAACCCAAGCTCGAATTTTGAATTTGTTTTACTTATATGATTTAAATCTACAAAACTGTAGTACATGAATATCAAATACATACTGAATACCGAATGTTTTGGAGATTTCTTTACAGTAGTATGTTATACATAATAGCAGCAGAAATTAAAAGGCCCTTCGATAAAGATGTGTTTGTGGAATTAATCTACGAAGATTAATTAGGAAACTAGCCAGTAATACTTCAAGAAACTAATGATGCTACAACAGCATGCACTTTCTTGAATTAGTAACGATCACATTAATGCTATTTCGGACCACATTATTACATCATAGCCATCACTGGTAAAACTCATTATAAATCCTAGCGCATTAGGCGCGAAAATTTCATTCATTTAGAGCTAAAACATCAACAGAAATTCAACAATCCAAAATTGCATATTTTCCACCCAGAAACACCGTCCAAAAGTGAGAAGTTATTTTGAGAATATCAAACTGCCGTACCACTGCGTTGCCGTTGTCATATTGCGATCTGATAACTCCTGAACAATTGTAACAAAAGTGCAGGAAATTTGAATTTTCAATTTTTAAAATTGCGCAAAACCACTCATATTTTCAAAAACATTCATATGATCATATCCAAAAATCTAAGTTTGAAGAAATGGGATACGCGTCATTTTTGAGATTTCTGATATTTCTCTATTCCAAGAATTAGGAAATTAGGTAATATAAAAAAATTGGAGCCGTTTTTTGAGAAAATTATGTTTTAAAAATTGCCTATTTTTCACGCAAAATTAACCCAAAAATACTCAGATTTTTGAAAAATTGTAGATGGCTATTAGTACGACTAACCTACTAATTGTAGATAAATATTAACTAAAATGATCATTTTTGTATCTCTGACCCGGCTATATATCTTATTTTTAATATTAACACAAGTAATTAGATCTTCTGCACTCGAATGGAAATTTGCGGCCTAGAAAACTTCCACATGCCGACACATGGTAGACTCGTATATTTATCATAAAGTAAATTTGAAATGTTAGGCCGTGGACTTTATTTCCTCCTTTTAGATCCCGGATGAGAAATAATTGCTAGAGAGTTCATCGCCTTCAATTGAAACAGATTGCGCGACCTTGGTTCCACAAATATAGATCAGAAGACAGTAATAGCTACGGATAATCAAATACAGAATATTGTACGCTATTTTCGGCCAACGAAAAGCAAATATCTTGTTACTGGTTAGGAAAAACATCATTAGTTGTCCAACACATTCGTAAAAAGAATCGCGCTGTATAGGTCGGAAGCCTAGAAGGGGACTGAGCCTTCGACCTCACACGACGCGCTAAAACTGTTCGCCGCGCCAAGGCGGGGGCGGGGATAGAGGCGTGGACGGGGGCTGGACGGAGGCTGGGTGGGGCAGGGGCGGGACGAGCGTCTCCTCAACTGGGATGCGAGAGTTCCGGGAGCACGGTGCGACTCACAGTGGGTCGAATTCACACTCTACCACGTGGGGTCTCTTATCTGAGATTTCCATGAAAAGTCTCAACTGACAAATCATGAAAAAATAACAGAATATAATAACATTAGTTTTAAATGTAAAATTGTCTTCAAAATAATAAAAGCATTCTACTGTAAAAAAAATTAATCGCTCGTAAATTTAGATTTTCGATTCGGTTCTGTGAGCTTGAAAAGTTGTGTATTAAATAAAATCAGAGTGCATGATACCATTTAAAGATCTAAAAGTCTGAGATAAATTGAATTGAGAAAGATATTTGCTTTTTAATATTGGAAGTGTATCAAAGGTTCAAAAATAAATATAAACATTTGCAGTTTTCAAAATTTATGAGATTTTAATGAAAGTTTGAACTATGCTTTATTCAGAAATGCACGTTCTTCTATTCGAGCAACAAATTTAAATTCATAAATTAAAGCTATTTTCCTGAATATGTTGAAAATGGTCAGAAGCTTTATGTCAAATTCCTCCAAACCTACCTTAATGATCTCCTAAACGGCACAAATAGATTTACTGCTAATATATTTACCAAAATATACCTCAAATTTCCAATCAGACAGATTTAGACATCCAACCATACATTCTAATTTTTTAGTACAAAATTACGTGTATCTTCTTGCCTCATACACCCACCTTAACCATCTTTAGAAAATCTATAATATACCTTAATTCTGTTGTTTGTGCAAAGTTACAGCTCGAAAGAACATTAAATACAATCGCTTGAGGCGCATGCCGGAATGGTCTCTTGTTTGCAGTCCCAGGAATAAATGTATACATCGTTTGGCTTACTCGTCGAGTTTTCAAGTCATGGGAGTATTCTAATTGGTAAACATTTCCTAAATTTTCATAATTTCCACTTTTCGAGAACGGGGATAAAATTGAAAACCTTTCCTAAAATTGAATTGATTGCATCCACGTTTTTAATTCCATTGTTTACTTACTTTAATAACCGAATAGTTTTATAATACATTCTCATATTGTTAATTGTTATTACATATTGTTAATATTATTATTATTATTATTACGAAATACAAGTATTATCATTACGAAATACATCATCTTCCAATGTTTTCCATTTCTCTCAAGGCTTGAACTCTTGACTCAATGTGTTTTCGCTCTTATGCTGACGATATTCCCTCCCTTTCTAGTCATTTTTAGGGGTAATTCAAAACAACATACTCAACTTTAACTCCTTCAAACCCTCTGTGAAATATTTAGTAGTACTTATTAACCTTTCACTGACTTATACAAGTTCCAATTCTCTCCTGTACCTAACTTGGAGAGTCACAAAATATAATTTCTCTAAATTTGAGTAAATTCGCATAGCGTTCAAGCTAATATATTTATGATTAATTTGAATACATCCCTAATTTGAAATAAATAAATAAATTTAATCTCAAAAATTCTGTGAGAGTATTCCCTTTTCTATCTATCCCTTCCTCCCTCGCTTTCATTCCTGTTTTCAATGTGATAAACCCGCTCATCTAAATTGCGTGTATATTTCTCTTCGAATGACCTTCTTTTCATGAACTATTGTATTAAACTGTTTTTGAAAGTGGTCAGGCGGAAGAGAAGGCTAAATGCCCTGAGCCTCGCCACCAATAAAGGCATTGATTTATATTTATCTAAACACATATTTTACGACTTAAAATTCGAGGTCATATTTTTGAGGTGATACCAATATTTTTTCTCGCTTTAATACAAAATAATGGTGAACGTAAAAATATACAAAAAGAAATTTATAAATGTCTCCTTTGGAAGTCGTTAAAAACTGGTCATAGATCGAAAAGCGTCCCCAAGTTTATTTACAAAAGCTAACTGACTGTAACGTACTGACAAAACTAACTGACTACGTAACTGACAAAAATGTTTTAATTGATAAGAGCCCTAAACGTCAGCTGTGGATAACTTTCTTTTGTACATTTGTTTAGAAGAAGGCCATAAATGTTTTGTATGTAACTTAATTTTGCATGATTTTGGTTTTCGGTGCTGCAGTTTAAGCACTTCTAATCTTCATAAAATCTGGATTTATAAAGTGCCAGATTTATGTAGAGAAAATGGCCTTTTTGACCAATTTTCTGTCAGTATTGACTTCTCATGATTACTAATGAATATAACTACAAATGCTGATACTCTGAAAACATCTGAAAAAGAGTTTAGAAATCCTACTTTAGTTTAATACAAGATTCAACTTTGATAAACATGACTTAAACGTGATACTAGCATACGAAGCAAAATATCAATAATGAAAATTTTAGTAAATCTTAATGAAATAGATTTGCTAAGAGACAGACGGCGTATTTCTTGATTCGAGGAGATAAACTGTTTAGAAAAGATACATTTTCAGAAGATTGTTAAAATATTTGTTATATAATATACATTTTTCAGTATAAGTAATACTAACCTAACCCTGCCGATAACGTCGCAAGGTTGGTCTGCATGCAGGACAAGAAGAAGGCATACCCCATTATGCCTTACTATGATGACATCAGTCATTTGCCAATGCCTTCCACTGGATGGATGATAAAACGCGGGATTATGAGGAGTGAATAATTATGAAAGATAATGATTATGGTTGAGATGATGCTTAAGACAAGTACGTGTGTAGTGGTTTAAAAATACAACAACGCCCCAACCACATACTGGTTGTACGCAGGTCGTACGCAGTCGTGAACAATCAGCTTTCAACTCATTGAACTTGGAATAAACCCTTGTGTCGCTGAGTAATAAAGAGAACGTAACCATAACAGTAGGTTAAAATTTGTTAAAGTAATGAATTTCAGTGCAATTGTATTATTTTTAATAACTCTATTTTACATATTTGTAATATACTTCGCGAGAAAGTGCCTGGAACGTTGAATAACCATTACCTTTTTTTAAATTTTTAAATATGAATTAAATTTTTATTGGTATATCAAGCTGCGCTATATTTCTCTTTTTCAAGCCATCCGTGCATTTTGGCCCACTGTGCTCAGCATGCGGCCGACTTGCGTAGGCCGCGTCGTAGCGCGCGATGACGCATGAGGCGGCCATGGGGCGGCAGTGGCAGTGCCACGGGGCAGAGAGAAGGAGCGACCCTGGCCCGCCGTAAAGAAGAAACAGACCCAGATTTGCAGGAAAATATGAGCCCCGGGAAAGGAAGGCTGTAAGGATCTGGGGGCAGGAGAGACGGCGACATAGGCGGTTGCGCAGATGTTGGCGGGGCGGCGACGTCGTTGGGAGCGAGAGCGAGGGGGTTGGCAACGGCGGTGGGGGTGGTCGTAGTAATAAGGGTGTATGGTATCGGAGGCGGCGGCGGAGCAACGACAGCGCAGCCATGATGATCCTCTGAAATGTGAATTGAATTGGTAACGATTTTGCGTTGCGAGTTACAAAAAGGACTTGTTTTACTAGCTGTCGTTTCAGTTTGATATTTCCGTCACGGGGCTCACAATGTTGCTCACAATTCTGTAGACGCTCTAAAGATCTTTTATTTCCCGTAGATTTGCGACAAGGGAAGGCCAGTTTTAATTATTTTCTGAAGGAGTCTGTGTATGAATTTTCCTTTAAAATCTTTCACCTCGGTCAGTGTCAATTCTGCTTCTAAAAGTAACCAGGAATTGAAATGCTAGTATTTTACCATCCTTGGGTTCAGGATGGTTTTATAGAAAATTGAGAGCATGTTGAGTCCCCACTCCCATTATATATTTTTTTTAATTCTTTTGTTTCAACACTACATGCTTTTTTGTTATTTGAAAAGGTTTTGGAATAATGTTATGTAATAACTTGTATCCTACAAATGCATCAGTCATCGATTAAAAACTCTGTTTATCAAACGAAGCACTTGTTTCTGTTTAAGAACTCTTCATCATTCGTCTCTCGACCACGGTAAAGTGCAGTTCGCTCCGCTTATCGCAGTCGATATCGCTATGCGCCGGACAGGCTACCTCAGCTTCGGCACGGTCGTCTATTAGTGAACACTGTGTTTAGTGTTAGTGCGTGTGTTCAAACACTCGTTAGTATCTGAACACATTAATTACGGAAAAGTATATGGCTTATGTCATAAATACATCTACAGGGCAGACAATATCTGATGCCCTGCGTATCGTCAACGGTGACATTTCTCCAGCGCCGCCGATTCCAGCAAGCGGTGAGGCCATGGATATAAACCTCGCAGCAATGCCAGTCCCGACCAACACTGAGAGCAACATCAACCCAGGCTCCCTCAGCCAGATCGCCGAAGTCAGCGTGAAAGCCGGCTTTAGATCTGGTGCAGCACAGCGATTAGTCGTCATAATCATCATCATCAGGAAATTGCACAGGAAAAGGTCAGATAGTGATTTTGTTGATTCTCACGAAAATAAAAAGATATCCCTATAAAAACAAATCTGTTTAACCATTAGATCCCAGTAAATGAAACTGTAAAATTGGCAACCTTTTTGGTGCATTGCGCGATGGTGTGACTTCACCAGAAACGAATCGTTTTCAATACCTCAGTAAAAATCCAAGTGAAGAAACAGATTTTCAGGCTAAAATCATCCCAATTTTTGTATCAATGTCTTTAATGCAAACAACTTCATCAAGAAGCTTAAAAATAAAGTGACCAGTGACTTTGTAGCAGAATTCAGAAACAATAAACCAAAAACAAGTGCCAACTCCATTGCAGATTTCCGTAAACTTCTTAAATACCTCATAAAGACAAACAGAAGCTTACATTATTGAAGAACCCATCGAATAATAAATGTTCAGTTGTGTTCAAAAAACTGCACCAATCCATATCAGAATCGGATATCGTTGAAGAACTCAAATTACGCCACCCATTAATTATCAAATCACGAGGCTGCAAAAAGGCAACATCCCAATTCTGGTCGACGCGGCTGAGTTAAGAGACAATGAACCTATAGACACAACTTTCACAATAACCCAAACATGCAATCATTGTGTGACTACAGAAATACGTCGGAAACCTAAAGGTCCAATTCAATGCCAACGATGTTTTCACTACGGGCACACGAAAAACAACTGCAATCATGTTATTAACTGTGCATACTGTTTTGGAAATCATTATTCAGTGATGTGTTTGAAAAAAAATGATAAACCGGTTTGTGTTAACTGTAATGGTAATCACAAGGCTGATATCAGAAAAAAAATTACGCTCATATTATAAAAAACTCATTGGGCAAAAAATAGTGACGACTCTAAGAATAGTAATAATGTAATGCACCAACAATTCACATCCCCAACTCCAAATTTTTCCCACACAACCTTTCCAAATTTACCACAAACTCAAACTATCCCACATTTTTCAAACCATAACTATCCCACACCAAACCCTTCAAATTCACAAAATCAAACTCGCAACCGCTTCCAACCAACTTCTCACTCAAACAATAATTCCATCAACAATATAATCAACACAATCATAAATTCCATCACCTCTTGTATAATAAATGTCATCAATTCTCTAATACCATCTTCAATTTCAACTATTCAAAATTCAGTCACAAAATATTTAAGTACTTATCATGTCAAACCAAACCAATAAAAGTTTAATAATCATGAATTGGAATGTATACAGCATCCAAAATTTTTAAAAAAATTATTCATTTCTCGCATCATTACCAGATTGGCATAGCATGTGTTACTGAATCACACCTGTGTGAAACAAACTCTACATCCCCAACTACAGCATCTACAGAAATGATAGAAATAAAACAAAAGGAGGCGGCGTATTTATCCTAACATCATCACACATCATTCATTACCAAATTGACATTCCACAAACACCAGGTATAGAAAGAGTAGCAATACGCACAACACTAAATAGCCAAACAATTACTATAATAGCAGATTTTAAATCTCCCTCAACAAAAATCAAAGACGCAAATATACAAATATTTAACCTAACAGCCTATTTAATTCGAAAGAAAACACATAATTACTCTGGGATCTCAATGCCAAGCATATAAACTGGGGCTGCCTCTCCAACCATCAAGATGGAAAGATCCTTGCCCAAACTATAACAAACAATCACTATATTAAAGATTGTCACAACAATAAATCCAACCTACTATCCACATGATCGAACACGTAAACTAGATATTTTAGATATAGGTATAACAAACACAAACATAAACTTTTACACCACCTCAGAATCCGAGATTCAGATCACATCCCAGTGCTGATCTCAGCACAAAAGCTAACCCCTAAAGAGATAGCATCAGCCGATAATTTAACTACCCTCCTTATCTAAAATTTTTGAAAAAATAATTCTCAAAAGACTTAAAGATGACAAAGGTAACTAAAGCCATAACAAAGGAACAATTTGGATTTACTGAAAAAAATTCTACACTACAACAACTCCTCCGCATTACCGAACATCTTTATGTCATTTCAAAAAAAACACAATAGACGTTTTCATCGATATTACACAGGCGTTTGATTGGACGTGGCTTATATATAAAACGTATATATATAAAATTAAGAAAATAGGCACTGCATTATATCCAGTCCATCATGCAAAGTTTCATCCTTTGGAACCTTCTCAGTAAATGTAAACAACCACCATTCCAACCCAATACCAATCTTAGCAGGACTACCACGAGTATCATCCCTAGCTTTATTTAATTTATGCGTAGCAGACATTCTCAAACTAAACGACATTCACATTGCACAGTTTGCTGATGATACAGCCTTCTATAACTCCGGTCCTTCACTTACTGATTGCAGCAACAAAGTTCAATTGTATCTTAATCTAATTGACAGCTGGGCTTCAAAATATAAAATTCAACTCAATCCAATGAAAACAGACCCCAAGATATTCACACTCCGTCCATACACACCCTCACGACCGCTAACGTTAAACAATGCAATCATCAACTGGTTCCTTTCCAATAAACCAATCACATACTTAGGACTGAACATGTACACAAAACTCAATTGGATGCAGCATGTAGATACAAAAATCATTCAATCCAGAATCAAGCTACTACAATTAAAGCCTTTAATACACAGATACAGCCCAATATCATTCAATTCAGATATACAAATATACAAAACAATAATAACACCTTGCTACTATCCGCCTGTCCAATCTGGTTAAACAAAGCAAAATCCAACCAAAGGAAACTGCAAAGAGTACAAGAACAATTTCTGAGAATTATTTCAAACGCTCCCTGGTTGTCACCAATAACCAGTTACACAAAGAATTCGACCTAGAAATTATAGACCATCATATTACCTATCTAGCTACCAACTTCTTCTCAAACATACCCCAGATCCCTTCATTATCACTTCATAGACCCAGCAAAACCCCTTCACATAGAACCAGAATACAAAATAAATTTCCCTTTCACATTTTCACATTTTCTTCACACAAATTCTCCGTACTAGATCTCGACTAAAGGAGTTCAATGGGTAGCCTCAACCTTTGTATAAGTTTTAAGTTTTAATTCAAGTTAGCTATTAAGCCAATCAACATATGTATAAATAATTTCAACTCAACTACGTGTGTAAATAGATGAAAAAAACACAAACGAAGCGAGAATATTAAAAAATACATGTCTTTAATTTTTCAACATTCAAACTTTTTAAATAAAATAAGACTTGTACTCTAACACGTGCTTTGTGTTCTATCCTTACAATTTTTCAAAAGAATTGGATTAGTTTATAGAAATGCCTGTTTAAGTATTTTTGGAAAACTATCATTACGTAGTAGATTCAAAATTACGTGAAAACAACCAATATTTTGAAACAACAGAATCTGAAATAATTTTAATAACTAATATAGAGGAATATAGTCCTGCATTAAGAAATAAATATAGCATGAATTATGAAGCCAGAAGACAGATTTGAAAAGAGTAAAATTGTTACAATATTCCATATTTCATAGATTGTAATAAAAATCGAACTTACACAGACTTTATACGCAGAAATTTCTTTATTTGAGAAAAACTAAGAAAACATTCATTTTGTGCTTTTGGAGAAATTTTGCAATTTTACTAAAATTACACCAAAATTAATATTTCGAAAAACTGTATACGAAATAATTTAAAGATATTAAATTTAACCGGAATTTAAAGATATCCGGTCCAGGAAAAAATTCCGAAAGTTTTTTCCCCCTCGGCGGTTTTTTATATGTTTTGCGGTTGCTGATTTCGAATTTGAAATATGCCTTCTTAAGAAATGTCGGCTTCCCAAAGAAAATAGTAAAACCCGTAAAAAGTTCCCGCTTTTTCCGTTTTTCGTATGAATCTCGACAAGTTTGCACTTTATCGAAATTATTTTTATATACAAAGTTAAAGTAGGCATTCTCTATAAAAACTTGTACATTAACTTCCATTTTTCGAAAATTATCTTTCATTTTTTCAGAAGCTAGAACGCGCTGAGAAATGGCGACTTTTCGCCCTCTGACTAAAACACCCCCTCTTTTCTCTGTAATGTATCCCGAGGCGACGCTCTAGTTTCACTTCATCATGCTTGAAAACGATTACGACCAATTGATGATTTATTTTGTATATCTTAGCGTTAGATAACCAAAATACCAAGGAAACGACAAAAAAGGGAAGAGGCAATACGGTCTGTTCAATGTAATATGTTCATATTACATTTACCAATACGTTACGTCATGTTCCAAATTATAGTATAAAACAAACAAAAAAACTAAATGGAAAATTTTAGGTTAAGAAACAAAAATGTAGGAATATATATATATATATATATATATATATATATATATATATATATATATCATAAATGTTTCCTAAAGTAAGTTTTAGGATTAAAAGAAATTGAGCATCACTACAGGATAAAACGATGGTAAGGATTTGCCGGATATTTTGAAGTATTACCATCTGGTTTTAGAAAAAATGTGACTTTCCATTGTTTTCTTCATGATCAATTATGTAACTATTATTACTCGTGCAACTTTTCTTGGACGATGGATTGAAGAAATGCGGGTAGAGTGGGGATATTAGTTACGAAATCGGCCACTAGGTTTTATGAAGCAATGCCAATCTCTGAGAAACAGCCATGTCTTCGCAACGTTCTCAATAATTTGCGATCTAACTTTCTCAGGAGTTCGAGGTATCTCCTGTGATAGATCTTTACCTGATTCGGTCATTTCATTGGATTTTTGGAGAAAATAACGCATAGAAGTTCTCGTCTTCAAAAGAAAATTGTTTCTATTTTGTGCCAGTGAAGATGTGTTTGGAATGTCATCAGTGCTCGCTGCGAGCCTTCATCTGCTTATTGTACCAGAGAGGGGAAAGCTAGTTTCATCATTGCAATGTAGAAACGCTTTCCATGATCAAAATGGTAATGATGTCTACTGAGATCCGGTCTCTACACAAAACATCTGCGTAGCTATAATTTTGAAGTTAGTGTTGGTCACCTCTACATTTTATAGCCAAGGTGAACTTCGGCTGCTCTTGTGAAAGCCTTCTTTGTGTTGGAATTCTTAAGAAATTGTTCACCAACACTGTGATTCCGTGAGAAAGTCAAATCGGTGTGTAGGGAGAGGACATAATTACCAATCCGTCATAACAAGTGCATTGCACAATATTATATACATCGCGCGAGGAATGCTATTTTTGGAAAACTATAACTCCCTAGTATTACACTACGTAAGTAAAAAAAATCTTTAAACCTTCATCAAAGAATACATAAACCAGTTTGAGTGTACTCTTCCACGAAGTAACAACATAAAAAATCAAAAATCCTCGGAATACCCAAATACCCTATGCGAGTACTGGAGTTTTAATAAAAAATTAATACTTTTTACGCAAGTTAAAATGTTGACGTTTATTCTCTTACTCAGAAATTACCTCGGACTTTATAGTAGAGGAGTAGCGGTGAAAGAAAATAATTTTGGTCAAAGATTTTATTTATAAAGGAAGTCACATAATTATAGCATTTAACAAATCGTGGCGCTGTTTCAATGCCCTCTGATGGCTTGTTTACTGACCCCTTAACCCCCAGAATGCTCATTCGCTGCGTGGGTTTTTGAAGGGCGGAAAATCCTTAGTGGTCATATTGTACTTGTAGCATGTAAAATAACTCTGGCTAAATTTCCAGGGAAATTATATTTTCCAGCAATTCCCATCCTATTCAGATCCCAAATTCACTTAGCAGGAAACGCTTCAAGTAATGGATGAATATTTTTGAGATAGTGGATGTGGCGTTCCCTGGCAGGTGAATCAAAATCTGACAGCAACGCAGGAAGTGCCTTTCCGACAAATGGTTTTGTGGTGAAGCTCTAATTCCTTTTATCATAAAACTTCCTTTACAAAATATTTAAGAATTTATCAGATTCTATATTTTTGTTTCATCATTGCCGCAGTTCCTGCATTTGTTTGCGCCAGCATTGCCGCAAGGCTTTGCATTGACTATGATTGGGAAGTCCTAATGTTCGAGTTCCGACGGTGGCGGATTTTCGACAATAGTTAGATCAAATTCAGCCGTTGTCTGGAGAAGTCTAGCTTCTGTCTGCTCTGATCGGTAGTTTTGAGTAGTTTCTCCGATCAACACCAAACGAAGGGTGGATAACTGCCCCCGAAATTGGGCCATGGTTCCCACTCGATCTTCCCTTCCTCTTCCTATTCTCTCCCGCTTTCACAGACATACACATACACACACACACACACAACAACAACAACAACAACACCAGGCATGTCGGGAAATCAGTCGGGGCTTAGAGCTTGTCCCAACAGGAGAGATAACAGGGTGAGGAAGATATCTGGGATCGCCATATCAGGGACCGCCAAAACGTGTATTTCCGTCAAAATCTCATCATCAAATGTTTGAAGAACATTGCTCTCTCTGAACTTCGTACACAAAGAAGTAAAATGAGTTTCAAAGAGTTTCTCATGAACTTAATCCTAAACACTCGTCTTCTAAGGTCGTGCTTTTGGGATAAATACTCAGTGTTGATGCTGCACCATCATATCAAAGGCGGAGCTATTTGAATTTGATGTACGAGTATGTGTATTGTGATCGTATGTACTAGTATACAAATATTGTTGGGAAAACAATTTTTATTGGAATTCTCGGTATGCGAGTAGAAAGGGGAATCGTATAAAAGTGCCTATTTCATGCCAAAATTATTTTGTAAAGCATTATTTGGATTTTATTTTTATATGAAGTACTCGCGTACACAAAAATTAATGACAATAAAAAAAAATTATTCGGTAGCTTAAGAAGTATGTTTAAACTGTTAAACTGAATTTTATTAGCACTGTCATTGGTTTAACTAGTGTTTTTGGTACGGTCACTACTTCATAAATGTCAAAATTCAATTATGGAATCTAAGGGTACTAACTACTGAACTACTAAAATGCGAACTACATTCATAAAGTGTGATTCACATATAAAATTAAAAACGTCCACCCGAACAACCCCATTCTCTAATAAACAACTGAAGATTTCTGGTTCGCCTATTGAGAACGGATCCTCCGTAATGATTCAAATTATAGACGACTCCTTCGCAAGAAATACATATCACACGTTCAATAAAGTCCAAACAACCACCGCAGAAGTGCAAATAAAACTTAGCACTCGATCCCTAAGGAGGAAGCATATCGCTTCCAAGCTCTAATCGTCCCGGCATTCTGTCGAAAGTGTTTCAAAGAACGCAGTTTCTCAAACAAAGTATTACTAAACGAACACAACGCGCTTCGGCAAGCAATCAGTTTAATTCTAGCAAATGCAATCTTCCGATATGTGAAAATACAGGGTATTTAGAGATTCATATGTAAGGGAATGTCTCTAAACTGCATCCAGAGCGTACCAATAGGCCGTATGAGGCTCACTATCTTAGTACTAAATCCGCCGGTCAAAGGCTATGTAATGGAAGAGTATAGCGTACGAGTATATCGCAATTATTTCCCCGAATGCATTATTGCCCCGTAAATGTATATTCCGTATTATTTTTATCATCTATCCGTAACATAACTCTGAGCGTTTTAGAACATACTGGTATTTCGTGACGTAAGATTTTATGATAAAGAGATCAGCAAAGTTTCGTTTTGTTAATTGGCATAAGTTGCATATAAAATTAATGAAAACAGGAAATGAGAGGCATGGAAGATTTAAATAGCTCCTGCATATAATTATGGAATTTATTATTTCCTCGTTCAAATAATGTTGATGCTGCCTAAACAAATTGGACCTTAAATAAAGCAATCGTACAGAAACGCGTGCTCTCCCAGGCCGCTCGCGCCACGCCGCAGGCTTGCCGCCGCGCCGCTCCGCTGCCCGCCTGCGCTAGTTCCGGGTGGGCGGTGGGAGCCCAGCAGCTGCAGCTGTTGCGGCTGCCAACGACGAAGGGGGCCTGCGAACCTCCCGCCCCGCCGCGCGCCCCCCCTCCCCCACGCATCCCCCACGCTACGCTGCCAACGCCGGCCCTTCGCGCCCGCCAGCGGCGCACACACACGTGCCGGCTGCTGCCGCCCCTCCGCCGCTGCTGCGCCGCAGGTGTCGCGGCCGTGGCGAGAAGAACATGGAGCGCCAACGCGCGACTGCTTCCCACAGACGCAACGGAAGTGCAGTTCCACTCGCATTCAATACACTCTCTGCTGTTTTTTACTTTAAATTGAAAAGCGTTAACAATAATTTGTGGAAGTGAAACGTAACTTCAACACAAATACGTTTGCTTTTTCGCAAGTGTAGTTCAGTGAAAATTATGCAGTAAGTCAATCTCAAGATTTTAACGAAAATACGCCGTTTTAGGACCTGGGAGGGGGCGGGGCGAAAAAAAAAATGTTGTCAGTTGGCTCGTCTGTCTGATGCTCCGACAGTCTGTCTACCAGTCCGTTTATTAGTCTATCTGCCTGTCTCACTGTCTGACCCCACGCCTTCGTAGATAGTCTTCTGCCTGTCCAGCTGCCTGACGCACCATTAGCTGATAAAAAAAAAATTATAGATAATTAAGATATTTACAATACACGCTCCTAGTAGCACCTTTATTTTATGTTCTTCTATGTAATCTACATTAAAATACTTAACCGCATGCAAACGGTAAGGGAAGCTTGATATAATCTGAATTTTTCATAAATAACTAAGAATTTAGCAAGTAAAATTTACTATCAACGCAAGCATGTTTATCTTCCGGGAAACAAGACTAAACTATAAATAGAAGTAGGTGTATAAAATCTTACTTTAGTTGAAGAATTACAAATTAAGCATGTTCATACTATAACTTTACTTTTGGCGTATCTGTACTTTGTCATCTCAAATTGTGTTTCAATATGAAACTTTGTTTTGATATGAACATCAGTGGAATGCAGTGTTCAGAGAAAACAATATTCTCATGACATTCTATAGTAGATTTAAGACTAATCGTCGATTCTAATTAAAGGACTATTTTTTCATTCACGATCATTGATCGTAGTTCACAGGTTTAAAATAAGAAGTCAAAGAAATTAATTAACTCGGTGGTTTCCGCAGAAATATTGGAACTCCATTATTGTAATACAACGGGAGGAAAAGAAGTACTTCCCTCGGAAAACAATGCACAAAATGGCACCGTGTAAGGAGTACATCACGATTCATGATGACCAAGTTACATTATTTTCAAGTTTTCCTTAATGATCTGTGGATACACTAAGGATGAGGTAAAATGCCTCGAAACATGTCTGATGCTGTAACTGACAAATAGTTGGTTAATAAATTTCTTTGTGGAAAAATATTTATTTTCCTTCCGTTATATTACAATAAATTGTTTAATTTAACCGAATATAAAAAGCCTAAAATTTATCGACTTATTATTTCTTGGAAATTCAATAATTGGCCGCAGTGTTTTTTTGGTGTAAAGCTGCATACAGATGAACACACACACACACATGTCCAAATTCGTTAGAAAACGATAGCAGTGTCATCACTAGAGTTAATAATACACTGTAACTCACAAGATTACTGCCATTACCTGTACAAGATTCGAATAGCAGATTCAGTGCAAATTTTGAATAACTGAATTGCAAAAAAATCAATAAAGTATTTTAAATCAATCAAATATCTTCTAAAAATTGGTCAGATGAACGTAATAAATTCGTAAAATGTTCATTTATAAGTAAAATAATGTTACAAAGAGGACATTATCGTATTTATTGAAGATAAAGGCAAATATTACTTTATGATTGATTGTTCATTATTCCGGGCGCGTCAACTACGAAGGTCATTACTCCCGTACGTGTAGTGCACGTTTTTGCTCTGGTAGTGGCGGTGGTCATCCCCCGCTGCATGGGGGGATCCGGCGCCGCCCTGACGCCGATTAGCGGGGTTTGCCCAACCAGGTAATTCCCATCAGTAAGGCATCGCTCTAGCTGGGACAAGCTCTAAGCCCCCGACCGGTCTGCCGGCATGTGTGGTAGTGTAGTGTATGTTAGTGTAAATGTGTGTAAGGGGATAAGGTAAGGAAGAGAAGAATGATCGTGTCCGGTCTGTGGCCCATTTGTTAGGATTCTGCTCTGACATTTGCCTGGTGTTGATCTGAGAAACCACAGAAAATTATCGATCAAAGCAATCGGCCGCCAAAATTCTCCTCCAGACAACGACTGAATTCGACCTAGCTGACAAGCTAGTGTCGAAAATCCTGCCACCGTAATATAACTTTAGTTAAATGTTTATTACAAATAAAGTTACAAGTGTAAGTAAATGTATGGTACCCTATACACATTCCTACGATTTAACAGTCATATGCAATTCAATATATTTCAACAAATTCTGTTTGACAAAGGCCCTATGATAGTGACCGCTAAGACAACTTGATTTAATGAATGCTACTGGAAGAACATCTCGAAAGGAAATTTTTTTAAACCGAGCATCCTTGCAGCAAATTATAATTTTACTCAGATTTGTCTTCACACAGGCAGCAAGAGTCATGCTCGTTTTCACTCTGTGTTGATGATCAAAACACTTCCACACCTCCTTCCTTCTCTCCCTCTCTCTCTCCCTCCCTCTCTCTCTCCGTCGCTCTCTCTCTTTCTCTCTCTACAGAGAGAGAAAATAACAGTTAGTTACATGACGAGAATATCAGAAAGTTGTTGTTCCATAACGCCACACATGAATTACAAAAATGGCGAGCGGTCTCCTCCTTCGAGTCTTGCTGTCGTATGACGTCAGCTGTGTCGTAAGCAGTCGTCTACTGAGCATGAGTATTCAGGCGGTTCGTACAGTAAGATAGACTAATTAACACAATCAAATATTTGCATTTTCAGTAAAAATTGAAACTGTTTCATTGTTTTTGGAGTTCCAGGACATCTGACAAAATGATATACAGTACACCTCTCATATAGCCGGAGGCTGTATAGTTTTACTTCATTTTCTGCGAGCAAAGGAAATCAGTAATTTATATTTTTTAATTTTTCCCGAGTTTCTGGGTAAGTAATAAAATCATAGACACATCTCAAAAGTCTGGTGGCAGAGCAGTTTTCTCTCAATTTCTGCGTGCATTGTAACGTAGTAATACACTTTGTGGTCAAAAGTACTCCGGACACGTTCAAAAGGGTGTTATGTTGTGGTCGTGTTTTTCATGAAGGGGGCTTGCACCCCTTGCTGTTTTGTGTGGTACTATCACGGCACAGGCATACGTTGATGTTTTTAACACCTTTCTGCTTCACACTGTTGAGGAGCAATTCAGGGATGGAGATTGCATCTTTCAATACGATCCAGCACCTGTTCATAGTGCACAACGGTCTAGGCGGAGTGGTTATAAGACAATAACATCCCTGTAATGGACTGACCTTCACAGTCCTGACTTCAATCCTACCAAACACCTTTGGGATGTTTTGGAACACCGACTTCGTGTCAGGACTCACTGACCTACATCGATACCTCTCCTCAGTGCAGCACTGATTGAAAGTATGCCTGCGAATGGAAGCTGTCATCAAGGCTAAGGGTGGACCAACACCCTATGAATTCCAGCATTACCGATGAAGGGGCCACGAACTGGTAAGTAAGTTGTTTTCAGCCACGTGTCCGGATACTTTTGATCACATAGAGTATATGTTTTTAATTTTTTTTAGTTCCTGACTATCTAACGAAACTATAGACACTTGTCAAAAGGTGGCAGACTTCATAGATGTCTTTCATGTTTTGTACGCATTCGAAATTCTTAGTATACTAATGACATCCAGCAGCAACCTCCAGCAACAAAACCACACGAAATGGATTTCCAATTTCGCATACTGTTCAAAAACAACAAATAATACTCTTTAACACTACAATAAATTTAATATTTTAACAAAAACAGTCTTCTTGGGTACTGCTATCACAGATTATAGTACAGTCTGTATACAGCATAACAATTCTTTATAAACCAAGAAAATAAAAAATGTTCCGAACGCAACACGTCTTTAAGCCTGCCATTAAATATTTGCTTTTCACGTGTTGCCTAAGACTGGTTCAAAAAAATCGAAAGTTTTTGGATACGAGTTCACAATATCCAGAGTCCGACTGTACACCGTAATATTTTGGCGAATGTTCGAGTCTGACTAATTTGCGAATTAGATGACTAATGTTCACATTATCCAAAATGGATGGATAAAATCCTTAGTGGAAAACCTTCGTAACATTCTTTGGACTGTAGCCGGAAGAAAATGTTTCAACGGGTTTCATGAAAAATTCCCCCAAAAATTAAAGACCCATTTCAAATTCAGGGCCGGAACATCATCCACATCAATGAGCGACATCCAATTTTGGTGAAAGTCCTATGTACGTTTGAGAGCTATAGAAGAGAGGCGATAGAAGTCTGTTTCTTGTTCAGATCACTTCAGTAATCGCTTTTTGGTTCCATGCACCTACTTATATTTCTTCCATTACTTTGCACTTTAATATGTAGATAATTTGAAATTGATAATTGTTCTCTGTACTTCCGGTGTCTTTCAAGATTTTAAGGGATGAGTGGATTTATGGAAGTATGGAAGCATTTGAAGTAGGCGCTCGCGCAGCTGTACAGTGAGCGGCTCGCCAAGGCGGGTGAAGCAGCCACGAACGCGAGCCCGTGGCGAGTCTACAAACCGCCGGCATATAAAGCGCCTAAGCAGACAGACTTGGTTTTCGAGTAATCTCCGATGTGGTTATATTTGATATTGTAATTCTGTATATGCCGACTATGCCCGCTTTTGGTTATTGTACAAGTAATTGTACTTTGGTGACTTTGATTAAGAACTGATCATTATCCTAATCTGATATCAACGACAATGCTTTGATTATTTGGACATCTTGGGATTATATTGGTTGAAACATTGTTGTAGGTAGGAGTTTGGAATTCTGTTATTGTAACAAGAGCCCAATACAAATTTGTTAACTGTTTATGCCTTGTGTATTTTTTAACATAACAAGGAGCCAAATAAATACGGAGTA
Source organism: Gryllus longicercus (assembly GCA_038098605.1). Classification (NCBI taxonomy): domain Eukaryota; kingdom Metazoa; phylum Arthropoda; class Insecta; order Orthoptera; family Gryllidae; genus Gryllus; species Gryllus longicercus. Next base: position 3,102,303 of record JAZDUA010000105.1, read on the forward strand.
TCCTTCCTACGGATGGAAGAGGGCTTATGGCAGGTAACGAAGGATCATGCGCAATTCCTGGCCAGTTGTATTAACGATCTTCTCTGGCAACCTCCTCGAATTGATCGAAGGAACCCACGAGAACGACTGATCGGCGGCCGCGAGAATCCTCATCCGACCAGTATAATCATTTACCTACATTCTTAGGGGTGACGAAAATCAGCTAGTCGGGTCTCGTACCCAGAACCTCCCAATCTAAATAGTTTCGAACTAACAAAACAGATGAGTACGTACATGAACTTATATGAATATAACGAACTAAGGGGTCTCATCCATTGCAGTCAGCTGAAAGCCCAAGGATCCATACGCTGTTTATCGCCCCCAAAATTCCTCCCTCGAGCCGGACAGGGGGCTCCGCGGAGAGCGGCGGAGGTGAGAGGCCAAGCTCTCCACGCACCGTCTCATTAGCGTGGGGCGCGGGGTCGGCGGCCAGAACGAAGGCAAGTGCTGGCGGGGCGAAAGCGGGGGCGAAGGCGTTGGCGAGGGAGGGGGACGCAGAAGGGCCGGCGGCGGCAACTGCTCGAGAGGGCGGAGAGCACCCCCGATCGGAGACAATGGCCCCGCCCGGCCCCGCGCCTCCCAACGAGCGCGAAGACGCACCTGGATCTCGTTAACGTGTGCCGCCGCCCCTGGCGTCGAGTGCGGGGGTGGAGTGGCGGCGAGCCCGTAGACGCGCGCGGGGCGGGGCGGGGCGGGACACAAGGGCCTGGTGGGAGGCCGTACGTTGGACGAATGAACGAAGACGGTCGCGAGGTGTCAGAGGGAGAACCCAGTTTGTGGTCCAGGAAGGCACATTGCCCTATTCGGGGCTGCCTCAGAAAAGTTTCTATCATTTAAAAACTAATTCATTTATATATGGCACACAATATTTTGTTAATTCACTTCTTTTGGCCCTTTGGGGCCACTTGCTGTAGCCAATTTTGCTTGTGGCATACAACACAGATCATATATTTTTTTATTTGTAGTGGTTACGTAATATTATGAGTAAGATATCATGTATTTTGAGTCGGTCAGTCGTTTTAACGCAAGCAAATGATCTAACACTTCTGTCGAGACTTAAATCAACACTTTATCTCTAAAAAGTTGAGTATTTTTTCAGTTCCTTAATTTGCATTGGATTCGAAACGATAAATCATCTAAAATATAGTACCTAACAGAAAGTTTTTGTGTTTTCGTACAATTTTATACTTTTAACCTTCAATTATATCTCGAGAATCATTTCATGAAATAATGCTGATTTATGAAAGTTACGTTAAACCATTAAGTCCCAACATTATGTAAACACAACATTTAATATTTATATTTTTTAGTCACGCGTTTCGATATAAATTTGGATATAAATAAGAAGAAATGCTATTCGATCACGTTTTGCACTTTTCATTCATATCCGAGCGTATATTTGGCTCTGTTGAATTTTGAAACTTGAAAAAAATGTAGTGAATTTGTTCTACCGATATTCAATTGTTCTAAGTTCGTCCTATCTCAGATAAAATCTGCAAATCTGAAATACCCGAAGAATACACAGTAAAAGATTACTACAATTACAAAGAGAGCACAAAAGAAAATGAATTTGAACTTCGTCTCACACCATGACAACACATCCTCCACTCCCTGAGTCAGCGACATTAACTTCCTATCGCGCGCGAAATCTGGGCGAGTGCATCGTCACTCGCGCGTGTGGCTCTAACATAATAAAACATGCTCTATTTTATTACAGAAAACAATACCCAACTCACAGCATAGTAAATTATCTTCTACAAGATAGTGTACTATAGAATGTTACTTCAAAACGCCCTCTAGAAATTAATATACGTAAAATATTTTCAAAATATTACATGAATTTGCATTAATGTGTGATTAAAGTGTTCAATGTGTATTAAGTTAAATAATCGACAATTTGTTTTGTTACCCCTTCCTCAAAGTCATTTCATTTATTTATATACAAGTATGCACCACCCACTTTGGTATGGGATTCTTTGACCCTTTAGTAATATATTGACCTAAAATGTAAATATGAATGGAACATGCACGCTACAAGTTGATTGCTTCAGACTCGACGGTGGTTCCATTAAGAAATGTGAATGTAAAACACATGATCCAGTAATTTTATCATTTCAGCAGAAAATACCACAGAGCCAAAGTAACACGCCTTGATGGTAGAATTAACAATGTTTAGGACACTTGAGACTTCATGACTAATCTAAAAACAAAAAGAACTTCGAAATGGAAGAGGAATAGGATGAACCAACAAGTTATACCGAGAAGGTATATCAGAAAAGGGTTGAAAGATGTGAATCAAATTGAGCAACGAGAGACACGCCACGTATCCCTCGCAGAAGTGGTGGGAAATTCCTCCGCAAGTGGTCAAATGGCATTGGCGGCACGCGGCCGCGTGCGCGCGAAAAATCTTGGAGCGTCCGCCAAACGGAATTGACAAAACAGCGTATCGATTAGCGCTTTCGCCCCTGCCTCCAGGGTGACGGAGAGATCCGGTGTTGGCGGCGGCGGCAGCGGCGGCAGTGCCCACGAACCGCGGGCGACTGCAAATCACTGGGTGCGCCCGCACGCCCGCTTGCGCGGTTTCGGTCCCATGACTTTCCATAGCGCTCCAGATTGCTCCGGCCGTTGTAACAGCAATACCGTCGCAGCAACCGTCGCCGCCACGCGCCGGCCACCATTTCGTCGCCCCCGAAACCTCACGAATATCTGACGAGCAGTCGCGCCCTCACGCCCGCTTGCGCCCCTCCGCCCCCCCCCCCCCCCATCCTGCAGCCGGACCAGCCCGGCCGACCAGCTGCCGCGTCGCCTGCTCAGATTCCTTCCCGGCTGGGGAACTGTCAGAGAGCAAAGCGACGTACGATCCATCTTTGCGTCAAATATGTGTTAATGTGTGGTTCTTGTAGATTTTATATTAAAGCTAAAAAATGTTTAAAATAATAGGTAATAAACTAATCATTTTTAATTTTTTGTTATAATTTTTACTCATTTATTTAAAAATAGTCAAAAAATTACTCCATTATTTAAAAATATTCGTAAAAATAATGGATGGAGATCTTTGGTAAAAAATACGTAATATAAATTGATTTCGATGATAATAAAACTTCTACTCTTTACGCATTTCAGTTTTAAAATTTTTATATCATGTTTTAAATACACGAATATTTCTAGTTAATGGTCATAACTTTGAAAGAATCGAACTCTAGAAAATTGTCGTATATTATAAAATCACGCTACTATACCTAGTCTTAATACAAACGAAAGTTTAAGATTCGAAGAAACTGTGGATTCGTATCCATCAAGTGATTATTTACAAATATTTGTGTGAATTAGTTTCTCTTTAGTGAGGTATCAGAAAATACATTTCAGAAAGCACAAGGAGGTAACATAATACGTTGAAATTTAATGTTGCAATACAGAAAACTGTCTTCATATTCGCAATACGTTCGTCTTATTTAAATTTTTAAATTACTGAAAGTAATGACATTATAAGGGAATATGGGAAAGAATAATGTCAAATTCTATTCTGCCCTCTATTTTTAAGAATTGGTTTACGTTTTGCATTGGTGGGATGATTTAAATTTTAGTCTCCTTACATTAATTATCTGAAGCTGTTTGAGGCATATAGAATTATCCAAATAAAAATAGTAATTTATTAATTTCTTTAGAGGAAAGTGACATTATTTCACGAAATTCTTTACAAGCATTTTGTAATAAATCGCAATTATTATTTTCAATATGATTTTCAGTCATCTTTTCAGCCATACCAGAGATTAATTGTATGATGCGTGGGGGATGAATAAAGTAAATTATACGATTTATATGACGATGGAGCAAATGTGAAGGATAAGTAGGGTAATCAAGATAATCCCGCGAAAATTCACCGCACCGCGAATTAGCCACAAACTACATGGATCGACCGAGATTTGAAGCCCGGTTCTCAGAGGCGGAAAGTGAGCGATCTGACCACTACACCACGAGTCGCCCCATAAATCATTATCACAAATGCAAAGCCGTTTCATGGGCAACATTCCACAGAGTATTTCCAACACATTGCGTCCACGGCGCATCAACCTGCCATACCGCACCGCAGAAAGACACCTGAATCCAACGCAATCGATATGTTTGTTGTACATTGCTTTTCCACGGCGTCGATGCCACGGCACGATCTTTCCAGAGACGCCTGCTCGGTTACATCTCGGTTTGGCACAGCATTCGCGTCCGCGGCCTGTCCGCGGCTGCGCCAGAGTCCCGGGCGAGCGGTGCGTTACACCGGTGCGCCTGCCAGGAGGGCGGCAGCGTTCCAGGAGGCAAGTCGGGCGGGTCCCGCCACGCCCCCGTCCCTCGCTCGTTCCCGCGCTAGTCCCCGCTCCGCTCCCGCCGCCAAGCGAGCCAGCCAGCAATTGAGAGAGCGAGCGTGCTGGCGGGCGTGCACGGGTGCTGGAGGTAGCTGGAGCGCCGGCGGTAGCGGCGGCGGCGGCGGCGGCAACGGTGACGGCGGCGCGGCGCGGCGCGGCGCGGCGCGGTGCGGTGTGGTGCGGCGTAGCAGGCGCTGCTTCGAGCGATGCCGTTCCGCGCCCCGCCCCCATGCCTGCCCCCGCCTCCGCTCTGCTCCCGCCGTCGCCTCGCGCGCACCGCCGCGCCGCGCCGCGCTGCCCCCCTCCCCGCGCCGCATCGCCAGGGCGGGTTTGGGCCGCCCGGCCGTCGGGATCGAAGCTCGCCCCGGTCGGCCGGCCGGCGACGGTGGAGCGGCGCGGGGTGGCGTGGGGCTGCATGGGGTGGCTTGGGGCGGCGTGAGGTGGTGAGGAGTGCGGGGAGCGCGCGGGGCGGTGTGAGGCGGCGTGGCGCAACGTGGGGCAGTGCGGGCAGCATGATGTGGCGAGGGAAGGTAGGAAGCGAAGCGAGAAGAAACGAGAGGAAGTAGGAACATACAGGGCCAGGCATATCGGTGCAGCGAGGAGCGAGGCGGAGCGGAGCAAGCCAGAGCGGAGTGGGTCGGACTGGAGCGGGGAGGAGCAGGGCGGGGCGGGCCGATGCGGAGCGGGGAGGAGCGGGCGAAAGCGGGATGAAGCAGAGTAGAGCGGGGCGGAGCGAAACGAGACCGGAGGCGGCACGGGGTGCTCAGAGGCGCGGAGGGGGCGGCGCAGTCGCGCAACAGCGACTCTTCCCCCGGCTCCACTGTCGCCCGTCGGTTTCCGCACAAGATGTAAAATTCACGGCTTCAGCCAGGTCGGCGGCCATCAGTGGGACGTTTTTCTTCTTTTTTTCTTTCAATGTGTCTCCTAGCAGTTGCTCCATAGAGTCTTGCCTGCGGCGTCTCGTTCTGCCCCTTGACACAGCCGGGTATATATTGCATCGCAAGAGAGCATTGCACACGGGTGTTCCTGACCTGAGGAACAGGAGGTGTCGCACACGATAGCATTTTGTCACAGTTTCACTCATTCTGTTCACCTCGATTTCTTGCCGCATTATCCGCCGAAAATTGAAAATGAAAAATTCACACGAATTCCACACAATTCTGTCATTCACTTCAGACAGAAATGACAGAAGCAACTCTGCTGTAAAGCAAATTAGGACTCTGGACACCAAGTGTCCCTCCAAATCTATAACTTTATTCAATGGTATATTTGGGCATATTCACTTTACAAGTATCCACTACGTTTCTAACAAAGTCGTGAATTGGACCCACTCCAGTAAAACCAAATCTCTTGTATTATTGTAACTAAAAAAAAAGATCGAACGTTATTATTCTATCCGCATGGTTTTATTTAAAATATATTTAATATTTCAATTACACTCTTCCTAAAGTCATGAAAACACCGGCATTTAATCAACAGTTATGACCGAATACGTAAGATTGTTATTATTCGTGTTTAAGTACTTTAGTAATGGATTTAACTAATTAATAGGAATAAAAACACATCATGAGTCCTGAAAAGTATGAATATAACTATTATTTGCGTTAGTAATTTGTAACAACCTTTTTACTAGTTTGCATGAGTCTGTGAAATAAATTAAATATTAGAAGTGGGGAAGATCAACGAAATGAAAATATAAACATTTCAATATTTGAATTCTTTACCCATTTTTTTCAGAATGAAAATGACAGATCATCCGAAACTGTATCAACGCCCCCTGCTAAGCCTTTTTTACGAATTTGCAATGGTATATTTCCGCCATTCAGTATCAACACCGGCGAACCCAGAGATACGGAAAGAGAAATGAACATCAAAGCAACAGTTTCTCCAAATTTGACAATCTGCTGGGTCTCACACCGAGAAATGAAAGCGAAGGGGTGGAGAGGGGGGCTAGAACAACAGCCGCCCGGCATTCTGCTGACCGACTCAGCACTACACCGCACCACTTGCAATTCCGCGTTATGCTTACCTTCGCAGATGTACCCCTGCTGTATGAGCCCCCATAGCATATCGGTGCAGTGGTGACAGTAGGTGGGCTTGTGAAACGTTTTCTTGCTGAATGTGTGCCCATGGCTGGCTGGGGCCTCGCCGGAGACCGACGCCATGATCCCCGACCCGCCGCGGCACCGTTCACGCCAGATTTTCACCGTGAAATTAGTCTTCGCGCGCACATATTACATGTCTACGTTATTTCGGAACCGTACACGAACATTGTGGTGCCGTAGGGTATCCCTGAAAATCAGAGTTACATGCCTAAGGCGCATTTCCGCAGTCCTTCCCGTCACAGCTGACCATCACTAGCAAGATATCTTCGCGCATCCCCGAGCGTCCCCGAGAGCGAAGAGCTCGCTCCGAGCGGCTCTATCAGATCCATCACTGCCCCTACGATCGCAGCGCTCGCGCAGCAGCGACGGAAGCGGGAACTATAAGCAACAGGCCAGGGTGTGCGGGGTAGGTGCATTGCTGAGGCAGTTCTTCGCGTTTGTCTCTTCCGAAATAATAATAATAATAATAATAATAATAATAATAATAATAATAATAATAATAATAATAATAATAATAATATATTATTTTAATGATAATATAATTATTTTAATAGCTTTTAATTTTAAAGCTTGAAAAAATATCCCTTGTTCTCAAGTCAAAATATAGTTAATGAAAACGTTTTACAAATAAATAAATAAATAAATAAAAACCTTAAAAATTCATGCATTGCGATACAGGAAGAATATCAGTTGTAACTGAAATGTGATTCAAAGTTTTTGGGGCGAAACTTTTATGAAATTCAGTGAACAGAAAACCGATTGATGATCTTTCTGCCTTTATTTTGTGATCAAGTACACTTAAATGTAAACATTTATGTAAATTATTATATATTTTTGCTGTATATACATCATATAGGAAATCAAAGTTTATAGGCAAATTGGTCAATGATTATTTCCTCTTAAAAACAATTAAAGTGAATAAAATATTGTATTAAATTTTGTAAAATTATAATGTATGGAAGCAAGACAATACTCACCGAAATATTGCTGATTGGCCATTTTTTAACTTTGAAGCAGAATATGCGATAATCCTGTGTGTAAAATAAAGAGTACTTTTCTCGCTCCACTACTTTCCAAAATAATAGGACCAATTCCGGTCTTGTGTAATAGAAGAGATATTTACATATTACATGCTTTACAAATAAAAAGCGTGCGTTTTGCGAAGTGAAAACTATATAAGCCAATGTACGAGAGAAACAATAAAATGCACTTATCCCGCTACTCCCAATGTTGAGCAAATGTACAGTTATTTGAAACCACTTTTAAAATAATCTTTCAAATAAATACATTATTATAATGAATATTTTCTCAACAAAAAGCATTCGTTCTTAGAGAAAGATATTATGAACAATATGACAATTATTTTCTTAATTCAACGCCTTCTGCTCAATAATTAAAAACGGACAAAAGAAACTTAAATGAAAAATGCAAGAACCAGCGGAGTGCCAACAATCCACACGGAGTATTTCAAAATAAATGTTATAAATGTTTAGGGCATGTGGGGAAAGACAAAGATGATCACTTCTTGCCAATGAACATGTGGTGGTAAATTTCATATAACTTAGTTACACAAATGTCATTTGCCCCTGATTGTTATGCAACTTCTAAAGCACTAATGTTCGGCAGGTACGCGAAATTCCCTTGACTGCGTCAGAATGTGAGCTGCCGAATCGTGATACACGTACGTGAGGAGTTGCCTACCAGTCAGGGGCAAATGATACGTGTGTTAAACCTGTCAAATGACACATGTGCGATGTGTTATTTTTTTCACAATTCTTTGTCCACTGTGGAATTATTGTATGATGTATCATTTATTTTTCAATCAAAACAAGTGTTTCCATGCAAGGAGTCACCATGTTTCCATACTGGAGCAATTTGACGGATTTGATGCTTTTAGAAATATTTTTCTGACACCTTTTTTGTCTAGATCTTTCAGTATCTATGCTTTGGTTTAACTCCACGCGTTTAACTAGTACACAATATGTGTGGGCTGATTTTAAATGAATGAACATTACTTTTCTAAGGTGAGACTTCCCAATTGTTGCGCTTTGTACTACATTGCCTTATAATTATTAATTTCGAATAAAATCTCCTGCATATCGATTCATCAATTGATTATAATTTGCACTGATTTTCATTATTTTTGTCCATTTTATTGTTCACTAATTTTAATATTTTCCATGACCTGTATTGATAGTTTCTTTTTTTCGTGCAATGTGGATGATTAACTGACGATGTACCACTACTTGAAAATGTAATCAATCGGATTACGAAACATGTATGCCATTGTTCACTTTAATAAGAGAAGTTAAGTAAAGGTTTTCTTTCTATGGAAATTATTGTTTTGTTTGTCTATTTTTTTAAAAAGAATCACCTCCTACTATAGTCACGTATTCAACTTAGTTAAATGAAATTTTTTACCACGTTTTCATTGATAAATGTAATAATTTTTCACCCCTCTACATACCATATATGGCTCCAACATATATTCTGAGAGAGACGTATTTTTAATTTGCCTCCACTTGTAGTAGACATTAAAGAAGCAAACAAGTATTCTCTCACAAATAAATTGCGTGTCTGGATGATGTGGACTTTAGTTGATAAAGACGAGGTTCGGTCCTGTCAATTAAATTTCAAACAAGAACCTACTGTATTTACCATTTACCTCTACAATAACATTTTTCACCTCCGAGATTGAAAACGTTCAGTTGCTAGAGGTAAGTGTTTAACCAAATAAAAATATACAAATTAACCCAACAGTTATGTTCCTCGCACTTGCTTCTTCACCACTTTTGTTCCCCTATTCTCCATGACGTCTATCACTCGCAGTTCAAGAACTTTTTACTGTTTCGCCCGGATAAATAAATATTATCAAATGATATTATAGAATTTTCCGTTAACAATCACCTATAATTGTTAAAACAAATTTCATTATTTTCAATCTATTTTTTTCTTATCGCACATGAGCGTGCTGAACACAGATAATTCAGGCTGCCCCTTCCGCGTGATTAGCACAGGTGTGCAGCGGGTTGCAGCCCCGTTCCAACATCCCTGCACGTTCAAGTGGACTCGGCGCCAATTATTCCGAACATTTTCTCTAATGATGTTACGCCACCATACATACAAGATCGGAAATGACTTATGGCATAAACACATAATTACGTTCCTTAATACGAAAATAAAATAATTACAAAAAAATTAACTTGAAGCATCTCAAAGTCTAACTTACAAACACCTTACAATGCAACAAAGGATTAAACTTCATACAAGGTAAGCGATTTAATTTTGGTAATAAATTGTTCTAAGTTAAGTTAAATATTGCATTTTTACTTGAAACACTCATCCAATATTTTAAACCTACAGCATTTTCTTTGGAAACGCTTTGACCTGAGGCCAATACTTAGACATAAAGATTCACTCGATGGGCAAGCAAAATATTTTTCTTTTTTTAATTGATACTCTTATAGTTGTTCATGTCGACTTCTATCATTGAAACATTTTTCACAAAAAGAGATTTTTTTTAAATTTATTTATTATTATTATTTTTTTTTTAAGAAAAACGTATTTTGAGGACTGTTCACATCACTGTACATTCAGAAAAAAATTCATGTGAAATTCTCCTATTATTTATTTTTTAAATGTTCCATTTGTTTATAAGTGAATGGAAGATGCTCCTGACAACATTATAAGTGAATGCATTCTTCTCAACTCCCGATATTTAAAAATATTATTTTCTTGTGAATGCATTCAGTAAAGATAATATTTTCAACTGATGCACATATTTTTCTAAGCATTACCTTATCTAAATGATTGGTTACTAAAACACATTCAAATTTATTTCATTTCATATTTTGTGTTTGGTTGACTCATTAGGTTCTCTTCGGAAAACGCGAGATATTTCGATTGCATCTGACCGCTGAATTGTCTTCAATAAGAAACCATGTCTGCAAAGCACATGTAGTAAGCTTTCATCACAATAGATCCCACCTCTTTGGGGAGATTCTTCAGAAAATTTTATATTCCTCTTATTTCCTTTCATAACCATCAACTTCTTGACGGTGATTACTCATAAAACCAATTGACAGGTAAAATCTATTAGTACCCAAATATTGTTTTATATTAAATATAAATATGTATGGATTTGGAATTTATTTCCCATTGCTCGTATAAAATAGCTTGCATAAACATTATTTGTTTCAGTATTCGTGTATAAAATTAATTTCACTTTTTCTGACACCTATTGGATGCAGGACAAATATTGCAGTTTGGGAAGATGCCCAATACTCTTATGTGCTGTAATTTATGTTGTAAATTTCTTTATGTATTTCTATTCTATGTAGAAAGCTAAGCTTGTCTTCAATCATTTGTGATGCACTGCGGATTTTAAAAGCGGATTTAACTCAGTGGCACATCTTATGACCACACGCAATTATCTTCATTATCTCCTCTTGATTATAAACCCCAATGCATTTTATTTGCTTATTTGTGTTATAATTGAATAGTAGTAGGTAAAACGTCAGTCTCTAGATTCGGAGACCACTTGTTATTTTCTTAAACGTTAGATCAGGATGACAGTAAAGTCTCAGCCTGCCTTAATTCACCGCTGACAACCTTGCTTGACCTTTAACACATTGTACTTTGGTAGGAATTTGCTTCATCAGGATGGTCGACACAACCATGGAGTTCAGTCGCAAAAATAAAACTGAGCAGCTTAACTTGCGGATGTCGCAAATTCAATCTGTTGCAATATGAATAAGCATGTTTCATTTTCTATTGAGATTGACATTAACGCTAATACAAAAAGAGCTACAAAAGTAGTTATCAGAATTTAATAACTTCAAGTTTGTTTTTGAGGAAGAGTTACAGTGTACTGTGAAATAGCATACTTGGTCTTGTTTTCGTCCAGTCTATCATTCGTTGAGATAATAGCTTTTCAAGAGAATATAGATATGGCGATCTTTGTTTAATGAATTTCCAAAAATTAAACTTCATATGAAGAATAAAATAATAGTAAATGTTGTTATTATTGTAATAAATGTTATAATAATAATAACAATAACATTTATTATTATTATTTTATTATATTTTGACATGGTTTTCCAACATAACAAGCTCTTTTACAAGTTTGGTAGGCCTTCAGCATTGGCAATCTTTCTTCTTTAAATTACGTATCATCTATTTTGTACTAGCATCATTCATTCTGTGATAACTGCTAATAAAAACACACATTGTGCTCTCACCTTTCACTTTTAAGTGGTGGTGGCCTCAGTAAAAAGACCCAAGATAATGTGGAGTATCGATTTCACTTCTTAGTATGGCACCTATTTTTCTAGATTAGTACCTGGATATCCTCCACAAAAGCAAGTCAGAAATTTAAAAAAATATATATTTTTTTGCTTTGTATTGGAGACTCACAAAAAAACTTGTAAAAACAACCCTACTTTCCAATTATATTTAATGACATTTAGAGAAAATCCAAGAGATAAATTGAACATGCTCAAACAAGCATAAATGGTACATGTCAGTCAGTAATAAAGTCAGTATTACTTTAAATAAAGTAAGTGGTAAAAAGTTTATAATTAATTGATTTTTAAAAATTAATTCTATTAGGTAATGTTCTTCTCATGATTAGATTGAACCAACAAAGTTACCATCTGAAACAATCAGATGAATAATAGGGAAAAGGGCCCAGTAGATCCTGTGACCTCAGGGATTTTGTTCTGTATTGCTATCTTTGCTTGTTGTATGATATTGTTATGTAAAAATATGTTATTGTAAAGTAATGAAAACTCACTACTCAGAAAATATTTAAGAAAGCAAAACTGACATACCACTCATCATTTGTTAATACATCATTTAATTTTCAGAATGTCCTTTACTGAAAGAATTCTATTCACTTGCAAAATTTCTTATGATTGATAATTTAAAGGTTTGAAGTCATCATTTGAATTTTTATCAATAAAAATTGAATCCTCCTATATAAAAATGGTTATTTTGGAAGGTAACAATCAAATGCAAACGACATTCTTTTTCTGGACAGAAGGAAATCCAAAATGTGACATGATCTATTTTGAGAGGCCACCACAATTATTGGAATTGATTTTATATAATTAAAACAATGAAGTTCACAGTTATGCAATAAATGTTTCATCTAGATTTATGTTTGTAAAGTAGGGTCAAAATTGCAATTTAAAAAGTCCTTAATTTTCAGCCTGTAATGATGCAACCTGAGCTTTTACATTCTCCACTGAGAAAATTGGTACCAAATACAGAAAAATCTGTCTAAACCACAACCTGTTCAAGTCAGAAACTTGCCTTAAACGGAAAATGTCTCTGTCTCGTGTCATATGGTATAATGGAATCTGTCCAACATGAAAAAAAAAAATATGGTTTTTCATGTCCTATAGAGGGAAAACATCTTAATAAAACGGAATTCCTGCTTATTTAATGCGGCTGGCAGAGACTCAAGATACTTCATGTTATGAATATATCTGTGAGTGTTTTAAATTCTCTGTCCTACATGATTTAGTCGCGGCAACCATCCTGACAACGAGAGGGGCTTCAGCTGACAGTGTAGAATACGACCTTGGGGTCATTTGTCTCCGAAGACATTGGCTGTAGAGGAATCTCCCCCTCCTTTCTCAGCATGAGAAGGTGTATAGGCATGGCTTCTATTTGCCCCTGCCCCTTTAAAAATTGTAACTCCTTCACCAGAGACGCATTTCTCAAGGCCATGCAAGGATATCAGAAAATCATAGTACTCTGTGCTGTGATGCATTGTGAGTAGAAAGAGTCAGCAAGTAGTCTGATTTCAGCCATTAGGCAGTGAGGTGGTGTGTATTTTTAAGAGTTTCACAACCAGTTTAACAATGTGAAAACCATAAAACACTATCATTTTCTAACATTAGCTAAAAAGGTCAAACTTACAGAAGCAAGAAAAGAATGAAGAATGAAGAAGCTGTCAATGAAGAATGTTAAATATTCATTTATTGGTGATTTCTTCCATAAAAATGTTGTATATAAATTTATTTTAATAATCATAATTGTGATGTTTCTAAATTTTACTTTAATGAAATAAATCCACTAAACAAGAAAAACAGAAATATCCATTGATTTATTTTCAGGGTTAATGATTTTATGGCATACACCATAAACCTGAATAAGGTAAATTACCATTTGATTAAATAAAAAAATATTTTCAAAATTCAAGTCAAAAATAAAACTTTGATTTAAATATTAAATAAAAATCAGAAAAGGAAACAATAAAAAAGAGAAGAACTTTACACAAACAACTAAAGGAAAACTTTACAGTCTGTTTGTATTTTCAATACACATCTTCCTGCTCACATGCACAAGTCGTCAAACATCATATATATATTCACCCAAATCTTCCAGCTCCTTCAAGATATACATTCCTTGTTGACAATGAAGCTCTTCAGTCTTTACTTATAACTGATCAACGCCTTACATTCCATAAAGTTTCGTCATCCACCTGACCATATATCACACTCCGTTCCGTAAGAGTCTCTGACTACCATACCAGACTACCAGACTAACCAGACTACCTCTGGTTACTAAATTTTGTGTGTCTTGTCTGTCACTATGATATCCGCCAACATATCAGTTTTGTACAGGTAGGCCGAGCACCCAAATATCCTCTTGATATCGAAAGTCTTTGATAATCTTGACTCATAATAATAAAAAAATCATTTTTTTTTAACTTTACTTTAATTACTTATTTACTTACATTAATTCACAACTCTCACATGGAAATATCCATATCACAAGTGTCATTAAATGGACAACCCTGCATAAAATGGAAATCAGAATTTTTTTTCCTCCAAACTGATTCCAGCTTATACAGATTTTACTGATTATACAGCATATTAGATTAAACTTGTGACAAATTTCTAAATTTTCCTCATTACCTTTATTAGGCTGCTCCTTCATAATTTTCCTTGAGTAGTAGCCACTAGTAACAATATTTCTATCAATATATCAGAGATAGTAGATAAATACCCCTTCTAAACCAAGTTAACTCAATTTATTCAGAACAATTACCACACATTAATCACGTCATATCCAAAGGAGTATTCTCACTATGAAAATCCTTTTCCCTCTTGAGCAAACAATACATTCATTTAAAATTTCAGACATATTTTTATGAGGACTGGGATAAATTAAATAATTATATAAATCATCATTGCCAACAATTGTTGTCAATGACGACTCATACAATTATTTCATTGTAAATGCCAACGAAAACTTACCACGAAAACCAAGAAGACTGGGATAATACTGAAATTATCTGTCCTCTTACATATTTTATGCATTGGTTTCTTATCAGAAAGTTGTATTTGTGTACAAATAGTTTTGACTTACATGATTATAAGAAGATATTTCTGTAAATAATATCAATCCTAGATTTTCTACCCCTTTAATTGAAAAACATCGAATTTGTCAAACCATTTTTGGGGGAAAGCACTCCAAGCCATTCAACATAAAATCGATTTTATTTATTAATTGTACCATTAAAGTTATTTCTCCTTGAAATATATTTATTTTCTTTACCAGTGGAAAAGAGAAACCAGAAATGTAGTAGATCCCCTGCCCCGCTTTTGCTTTAGAATGCACATCCCTATCACCATCAGAAATGACTGGAGGTCTAAAAGAAAATTTTTAAACTTTCAAGTGTTTCTGCATGAACCATTTCTATTCAATCTTCCAGTATCTGTCTTAGTCATTGGTATTTGGCAGCTGGCTTTGAGAATCTTTATCTTTCATATTTCATTCACGTAATATGTTCCATCACTTCTTCGGATTCTTATTAACTTTCTCTGTTATGTTTGATTTCTTGAGTTCTCTTCCTTATGGCTTTGTCTCTCTATTTGTTCAGTACAGTATTGCCAAGTAATGTCTAAGGATTCTCATCTGAGCTGCTTTCAGCCATTCTGTGTTTTTGGATCCAAATTAATGAACCATCTGACATGTTATAGGTCTTTGCTATCTTGTATAATTTAAGGGCTGCAATTTTGCAGTTCATTTACTGATTCTGCAAAAATGTTTTCATCATTTGCAAACAAAATTTCTCATATTGTGTTTTTTGGTGTGATTTGTCTTTTATTTTCTTGACTCCTTCTCCTTTTGATAAGGTTATTATTAGTATAAATGCAAATGGTTGTTGCAGGCCATATCCCTGTCCGGGTCGTCTGTATGCAGAGAATGGTTTTATGATGGTCCCAATGTTCATGTTAATACCAATTTTTCAATCTGTATAAAGTGATTGTATTCCTTTTATCATTTCTCCTTGTATTCCTTCTACTTCATTATTTTCCACACATATATTAGCCCTGTTCAACATATCATTAGCCTTCTCAAAATCTATAAATAATATAAATGTTAGTAAGTTCCTTACACTAATTCTCTTGACTAATATTGGCCGTTATGTAGTTAGCATCCTTTGTCCTTTTATCTTTTTTGAAGCCTCATTGTTTCTCTCTCATGACATTTTCACTGTATTCATTCATGTTATTCTTTAGAATTTGACAAATAATTTTGAGGTGCTTGGTAGTACCTTTACTCACGCACAGATTCACAAGGAGGAACTAGTGCCACAGAATGGCACAGACTTTCCTGTATTCGTTTTCTATTTCCTTTGGTCTTGGCTAGTTATTCGAACTTGCCACATACTTTTGCTTACTGTCATCTATAGCGGCCCATAATACATTTTTTTGAAATTTTCTTAATTTTTTGGTTTACTAATACTAGAACGGAAATATTATTTTAAAATTATTAAAGAACAGTAAAACCGCGACCAAATGGCAATTGTCTTTGAAAAATTTGGAGCCAGTTTTTAAGAAAATGACGTTTAAGCGTTCTTCGAAATTTAGAGTACTTTTTCACAAAAAAGTTTTGAGTTTTCGAAAAACTTCATTAGAAGTTATTTGAAGCACATTAACTCACAAATACAATAGTATAAATTGCTCTCGTGCCTCAGTGGCGAAGTCGCTTGCCTTTCACCACTGAAGTTTGATTCCCGTAGAACCTCATGTGAAATTTGTTACGACAAAACGAGTTTGCATGCTTCACAGTGCTAGTCCAACCCCTGTGAAGCGTCCTAAACCTTATCCCTATCCTTATTCCGTCCCAATTGTGGCCAATGGGTAGATGACGCAGGGCGCGTGCGAGACGCGAGCGCGAAGTCGCGAGCGCGATGACGCTACCTGTACGCTTCCATACTTGACTGTGACTGACGTGACTTGACAACACAGCGGCCCCTAGAGGGCGCTTATTAACAGAGGATTTCTCCAGTGCGCTCAATGCGCTAAGAAATTCGGAGACGCGTTGCGTCGATATAGACGCAATAAATACTATATTGTTTGCAAATTGCTGGAAATGTTCATATTAACGGCGTGAGAAATATTTAAAAAAATACATTTGAGTATTTTTTTAAGATACCCCAAAATGAACTTTACCTTACATTAATGAGTGCAATTGGCACTATCCGTTCGAAAAGTTAGAAAACAAAATTGAAGCCGTTGTTTGAGAAAATTTTGTTTGAGCGTTTCTGAAATTGCAAAATTTTGAGCTAGTTTTGACAGAAAACTCTAGTTTTCGAGAACCTTTATGTGACATTATTTAAAGCACATATGCTCATAAATATAATAATGTAGGCAAAATTGCTGCTTTAATTACAATAAAAATGTGATCAGTAGACCGGAGCTGGTTGTTTAAAAATGGTGGCTGGACTACGAAATCCACTCATTCTAACCACCAGGCACCTCACTGAACCCCCACATTTAACAGGTTCTCGATCATTTCTGACCTCGTCTCCTTTTCACATCTTCCCACCAAAGCTACCACGATAAACAGTAAACAATAGGCACGCATTTACTAAAAGTTTGCCTTCAAAATCTCAACAGAAACACAGTTCAGAGGGCAAGTCTAAAACAAAACAAATTACACTCTCTCTCCCTTACGTAAAAGTTTGATTCTAGGTGACAGCCATGGTAGAAAGCTTTCCTCCATTGTGAGTGAAAAACTCCCGTCAAAATTTCTCAATTACAGGTATTTTTAAGCGTAGTGCCACGACGGCACCTTTAATTGAGAACTTAAACACTCAGACTAGATATTTTACGCAACAGGACGCAGTAGTAATTATAAGTGGGCAGTAAATTCACTCTGGTAGTCACTTTGATATTGAACACTTAAGAAAAATACAAGAGGCTGCCAAACACACAAATGTAATTATGAGCACTCTGCCCCCCTGACCCAATATTCCTATAAACAATGAAATTAAGATTGCAAACCATCATATAAGACAGCACTTGAGAGGGACACCTATCACACTCGTTAATCTTGACTTCTCAAGACAACATTTTACTCGGCACGGTCTCCATATGAAACAGGTAAACAAAAACTAGGAGCCAAACTCATCTCAGACCTACTGGGAACCCCAGCCCCTGCCACCCCAGATCCATCTCCCACCCATTCTTCCTTCTCTCCTTCCATAACCCTCTTACCCACTCCACATCTTCACATCATCAGTATCCAGTACTCTCTTACCTCCACAAGTTCCTTCTCCTACTCCCACACATCTCCTGCCCACTTCACATTATTTACCTGCCGTCAGTTCTCTTAAACCCACAACAGTTCCTTCTCCTACACCCACACCACTCCTGCCCACTCCACTTCTTCCAACCCCCTCCTCACCGTTCTTATCCTCTCCAGCCCCTTCACCTACTTCCACACTTTCTACTCCCCGCCCCATCCGTACATACAACTTCTGTTGCAACCAAAAACCCACTCCGGTATATAACCTGTTACATCAAGCATCCGCAGGAAAGCAGACAATACACAAAAATTAAAATTTCACATTTCAAAAAAAAAATTCACGTTCTTCACCAAAATGTACAGTCACTGAAAAATAAACTCACTGATATAGAAATATTACTAGAGGAGACACTCAACCACATTTCAATAATGTGCTTCATAGAACACCGTCTGACTAAAGAATTAATTAGATAACACGTATATATCAGGTTTCTCTCTAGCCAACAGCTCATGTCGAAATGTTAACAACGCACATCATGCATATGGTGGCGCATGCCTTTTTTATTAAAGATACAATTAGTTTTGTACCCTACGTCAGTCACACTCATCTTATAAAAGAGAAAGACTTTGAAATATCCATCTCTGACTTAAATACAATAAAAACATGGGTCCTATGCACAAATAATAGCCCTACAGCAAATTCGAAAATCGTTTTAAAAAATCTGGAAGTTATTCTAACCAAACTTCAAAAACGCAGACAGTATAAAATTATTCTTTGTGACTTAAAACTTAAAAAGACCCAAAATAAGAAAACCAAATCATGGTTTACCAAAGGTATCAAAGTGTCATATAAAAGAAAGTGCAACATGTATAAAATAGCAACCAATAACAAATGTAACTCCAACTTCATTTCATACTACAAAACATATATTTCAATCATAAAAAAAGTAACCAAAAATTATGACAAATGATAATTACATTGCAAATGCACGTAACGAAACAAAAGCTATGTGGAATGTTATTAAAAAGACCACTGTACCAACTAATTATAACAGAAAAAATATAGAACTCCACTACAAAAACCAAACTTCACAACACCCACAAGAAATATCTGATATATTCAATGAACACTTTTCACAAATTGGTTTAGATTTAGATTTATTTAGTCAAAAAAACAGTAAAAACTGTAAGTGACTTATGGGAGAGAAGATTATCTGCACAGTTCCAGAATCCTTTCCCGTCATTTTAACTATAATTGTTTAAAGATGAGTGAAAGTTTAACATAAATAAATAAAAATAAATTTTAAAAATCGCAAGATTAGCAATATTTGAAAAAATAGACATTTTTGTTTCCGAGTTATAGAAAACGTATTTGCATTGGTAAACGAATTGCAAGTATGATTTTTCTGCATTGCTAACAAAATAGTAACTCGCCCTTACCTCTACTCTTACCATTACAAGCAAAAGGAGAGTTCAACAAAATTGCGCATAGTGAAGCTACATTTACGTCCAGAAGCAAAACATGGGGCCATCTCAGCATTTGCTCAACGGATCAGAGAAACTGGACAAAACCTGATCGAGATGGGGGTCATTGACCCGGAAGCTGAAGTACATTATTTGTTACAAACATATTAAATCTTGTGAGAGCGTAGGCTTCCGCGGCCGGAGTCAGTATTATTTGGCTGTCCGGGTGACGCCGCGTCCATGGCGAAGGTGCCGACGTTTCGGTCGCCATTCTGCGACCTCCCTAGACTTTACGCTCAGGCTTTACTCCCTGAGGAAGGTCGCAGAATGGCGACCGAAACGTCGGCACCTTCGCCATAGACGCGGCGTCACCCGGACAGCCAAGTAAATATTAAGTCTTTAAAAAAAATATACAATACAAATGTAAATTAATTCATTATATCACTATTTTGTTAAAATTAACATTTTTATTTTTGATAATCAGTATAGTCTAATTGTATAAAAACAGTTATGCAGCAGAAAAGATTTGACTTTTAACTCAAATTTGCGAACCGACATCAATTGTTTAATGTCATCTGGCAATGCGTTGTAAAGTAACGTACATGTATTGTATGTGGATTTCTGATAGTGAGCTGTTGATTCCGACACTTGAGCGACACCTTTTTAAATGACAAACTTGTTGCACTAAATCAGAAGGAAATTCCCACTGGCCTATTCTTAGATTTGTCATAAGTCTTTGACATTATTGACCGTCACATACTTTTAAGAAAACTAGAAATACTAGGGATTTGAGACATTGTAGGCCAATGGATCAAATCATATTTATCAAACCGTAGCCTAATAGTTTTCTTCCAGCACACTAAAGAAAACAAAATCTCCTCATACTATTCCTGCCGTCAGATGATAAATTGTGGAGTCCTGCAAGGATGTATCCTTGGGCCAAACCTATTCCTTATATACATAAATTACATGCCTTTGGCATTAAGGAGTAATAAAATAATTTTGTTTGCTGATGAAACAAACATAATCATAAAAACACATCATTAGAAAAAAATCTTTCAAAACTTTGCATGCACAAGTAAAATGATTTAAAGGCAACAAACTCATCATAAAACCAGCAAGACTGTCTCTCTCAATTTAATGAATTCCAGATCTAAAGAAAAACTCTCACAGCAATTGTTCATAAATAATAACCCTGTAACGATATCTCATACTACATTCCTCGTTCTAACAATTAAAGAAAAACTAAACTGGAATGCTCAGACCTCAAATATTAACAAGAAACTACGACGACGACTACTACTACGACTACGACGACTACGACGACGACTATGAGAACGACGACTACGACGACGACGACGACTACGACTTCGACGAGGACGACGACTACGACTACCGCCGCCGCCGCCGCCGCCACTACCACAACCACTACCACTCCCACTCCCACTCCCACTACCACTGCCCCTACCCCTACTACTACTACTACTACTACTACTACTACTACTACTACTACTACTACTACTACTACTACTACTACTACTCTTATTTAAATTGTGTATGTTCACATCTGTAGAAAAGAATGAAAAATATATTACATTTAACCATCATTTGGCAACTTTGAATTAAATGATCTTAGTAACAAATTATTATTATTAAAATTTAAAACCATAAAGTACTACTGGGAAACCTGCTCAATGTAGAATGTGTATAAGGCGGAAATCGTAATATGTACATAAATCATTGTGGTGACGAACATAACTTCTACAGCATTACATTGCATAATGCGGAATCTTGTCGAATACGGAAAAACGTACTTGTCCCTTCCAACGTTTTACTGTATTTAAATTCTAAATTTAATTCTTTTTATATTTTTTAAAAGCTTTATGAAGTAGATAATTTGCCTTGTTTATAATAACATTGTATATATTTGTGAGAGTGAGAGTATGTGTGAGCGTGTGTGTGTGTGTGTACATGCACACATGGGCATGAGTACGCATGTGAGCGAGGGCACATGAGAACTCGAATAAATAAGAACACTTCCCTTATTTGCAATACATGCAACGTACAAATAATAATATTACACAATATTATTCAGGAAAATGTTCTGTACATAACTAATCCTGGCAATCAATCTCACGTAACTTTAATATTGATACATTGACACATTTAAACGATTAAAATAGATACAAAAGTTTAAGTCCCAAGTAAAACATTTTCTGTTTAACTGTTTCTATGCAATTAGAGACTACGAAGCATCAAAAAGGAAAAAATATTAATTTCAACAATTATATTTAATTTATTATTTACTAATTGGACTATACAATTATAAACAACCTGCAACTCATATTGTATCTCAGCTTCTGTGTCAATCACCCCATCCCGATCAGGTTTTTTATTCAGTTTCCTCGATCCCTTGAGCAAATGCTGAGATGGCCACTTGTTTTGCTTCTGGGCATAAATGAAACTTCATTCTGTGCTCATCTTCTAGAGTTCAGTGGGAAATATAGTTATTAGATTTATTACAAGGTGGTTCAAATATGACCGGGACTGATTTTTTTTACGAAATACTTTATTAGCAAAAATTTATTTGTACATGTCATTCTTCGAAGTACTCCCCTCCAGATTCTATACATTTTTTCCAACGTCCTGGGAGCATCCTAATGCCCTTTTCATAAAAGTCTAATGGTTGTCGGCATATCCACTCCCGAACACTGTGGATGACTGCGTCATTATCCGCAAGTCGCATGCCTTGCAAATGTGATTTAAGCTGTCCAAAAAGGTAAAAATCACTTGGGGCCAAATCTGGACTGTACGGCGGATGTGGTAGAAGGTCCCACTTCAATTTGCTGATGGTTGCCATGGTTGTTTTAGCAGTATGAGGCCGTGCATTGTCTTGAAGGAATGCTACCCGTTTCCCACCTCTCTTCCGTTTGGATCGGATCTTTTCTTTGATTTCTGTTTCCAAAAGTGCTGAATAATAAGCTGCATTGATGGTGTTAGCTTCTGTAAGAAAGTCTACATGGATAACACCCATCCAGTCCCCATCCAGTCCCACCCATCCAGTTGGGGTTATGGATGTTCGCGGCCGACGATTATGAGGTTCATTCTCAACGCGCTCTCGTCCCTCTCTGAAACACTTACACCATTCAAACACACGGGTCCGTGAGAGGCACTCTTCCCTGTACTGTTTTTTGAGTCTCTGCAAAATTTCCGACGGTTGAACGTTTTCTCCAACGAGAAATTTGATGATAATGCGTTGTTCCACGCACCGCGGCACCTTTTGTTCACTCATCGTTCTAGCAAGACCCAGACGCGACTGAACAGGTTCTAACCTGCAAAGGAGGGAGGTGGGGGGTTGTGGCTAGATTCTCTCCAGGCGGCGCAGTTAATGCTTATGTCGGGGTATTTGAAAAAAAAATCAGTCCCGGTCATACTTGAACCACCTTGTATTAATTCTGCAATGAAGTATTGCAACTTGGTGGCAGAATATCTTAAATAAATTAAGCTTACATTGCCTAACAATAAATTACAAAGCAGTAATTAAATAAAAAACATAAATAAATAGTACAAAATTTCACCTAGAAAGCCTTACATCACTTCACTTCCCACATACATGACTTCACTTTCACTTCACACATACATGACATACATTGATACATGACGAGAGAGACATGACACTGACATACATTGATGCTATTTAAGAAGGATAGCAGTCCGAGAATTTGCGTCGACCTTAGGGAGCTGAATAAAACCATACAAAGAGAGTATCACCCTATCCCAGATGTACACTACATTCTGAATCGAATCAAGGACGCTAAGTACTTTTCGAAATTGGACGCAGCCTCAGGTTTCTATTAGATGGTTTTAGAAGAAGAGTCTCGGCTACTCACCATGTTTATAACACCTTTTGGAAGATTTTGATTCAACCGTCTACCTTTCGGAATAACAAGTGCTCCAGAACTTTCTCAAAAAAATGCAGGGAGTATTGAAAGACTGCGATGGTGTCGTGTGTCTGATGGATGACATTCTGGTATACGGGCAGAGAAGAGCACAATAAGCGACTGGAAAAAGTACTCTCCAGACTGGAAGAAGCCAGGATTACACTGAACGAGAAGAAGTTGGCCATCAGCGATACTTCTACTGATTTCCTCGGACATATTGTTGACGACCCAGGAACTCGTATCCATCCAGATAAGGTGAACGCGTGATACCTCATCATCATCGACATGAATTCACGGTGTCCCGAAGTCGTCAAATGTGAAAATTTGACAATGGAAACCATCATCGCAAAGATGTCTGAAATCTTCTCGAGGCAAGGTATCCCGGATGAGATTCTGACCGACAATGGGACCAGTTCAACTCCTTTCCAGGATCCCAGATTTTCAAGGAGATTCAGGAAACTTACGGTTTTCGATTGATTACGAAAAGTCCAGGATACCCACAATCAAATAGCCTTGCTGAAGCAGTGGTTAAAATAGTCAAGAATATATTCAAAAAGAATAAAGACCCGTACAAAGGCCTGTTAACCTATCGTAACACTCCGTTGGAGAATGGATATTCACGAGCAGAACTTTCAATGAGTCGAAGATTGAAGGACTTCTTACCGGTGGTTCCAATCAACTTGGAATCACGGCTGGCAAAGCAGGACGAAGTATCGGCAAAAGAAGATCGACGGAGAGCAAGAGTCCAGAAATATTACAATTTGTCAGGTGTTAAACAGCTTTAGGAACTGATTCCTGGGACCAGAGTCTTCATCCAAGACGCTAAGAGATTTGGGACGGTGATACGAAGGGCCGAGCAACCTCGATCATACATTATACAAACTGACACAAATCGAAACATATACACCATATTCCCAATAAATCCAGAAGACACCGAAGAGATAAAGCTCGCCACCGAGATGGACAACACCCATGAAGCAAGCATGCGACAGACCTCCTGACGATACACCAGCGACGAAAACAGCCGATCAAGATGATGGACACCTGCCAGTGGAAGGTCAACGAACTCGGTCAGGACGTCTGTTAAAACCCCCACAACGTCTCAACCTTTAGTCTCAAAAGAGGGAGATGTTGTATGATAGACAAATGGTGCCACCTTGCGAGCGCGCCAGAAACTACCGCAACGGCCTGACTGCAGGTCGCTCGACAGTCACGCTGGACGCCGGACACGCGGTGACAAACGTGCTACGCTCATCTGCTATATAATACTGTGTATTCCAAAGTTAACTAATAAACGCTATTCCAATTGTGTATCGTGTGTCGTTGTTCATACAACAACCATAGTTGCAATTTCTGGCGATGTTATGTAACGCCGTAATGAAATCACTCGCTGATTCCCGGGGATTTTGGACATGAGTATGAAAGCGGGCCCTTTCATAAATTGCGTTAGTCTTTGGTGCGAAATGATTGTCAAATTTCTGAATCACAGTTTCGTACTGCTTCTCATCATTCGTCAGACCGAACGTTAACATAACCTCGTCAACTTTTTCTCCCATTAAATAGATCAACGTATTTATCTGTTCATATTCTGAGACCGCTTTTAGTTTTGAAGCCATTCGAAACATCTCGAACCTCTTCTTCCATTTCGGCCAATCTCCAGGAGCGTTGAAATCGAACGGATCCGATGCTGCCATGTTGTATGACGACGTCGTCGCCGCCGCTGCCGCCGCCATTTGCAGGTTATCTGCCCCATCTTGTGCCATTTTCGCGTTCTAATTGCTTCTACTGGTAAATTCGCACTTTTACCACTGCCACCAAGTTGTATGAATAACGACAAACGATATTCAATTGGAATGGCGTTTATTAGTTAACGTTGGAATACACAGTATTATATAGCAGATGAGCGTAGCACGTTCGTCACCGCGTGTCCGGCGTCCAGCTTCTGTCTGTGGAGCGGCCTGCAGTCAGGCCGTCGCTGTAGTTTCTGGCGCGCTCGCAAGGTGGCGCCCTTTGTCTATCATACAACATATAATAAAATTACCCTAACAATCGTTACAGTTCATCCACAAAATGAAATACCAGAGATTTTTCGAAAAAAGAGCGTAAAAGTCTTTAAACAGCACAGTCAGTGGTGAACAAGGTGAATCCAAGTCGTAATATAATTGAATGGCCTGGACTGACTACAAATACCATTAGATTAGGGAACCCTAGAAAGAGAGAAATTTGGGAGTGTTTATTTGATTAAGAACTGCGTTTAAACGCCTTTATTCGTGTACAGTGGCTCTTTCATTGCCTTCTTCCCAATTATAATTATCACAGTTTTAATAAATCAGCAAATAATTTGTAGAAAACATTCAAGGTCCCTCAGATCAGATATTTGTAATTATGAACTATTGATTCATGTTCCTGTTTAAGGATTAACAAAATGTTTTCTTCAAAATTAGATTTTTAAGTAATGCTATGTACAATGTTTTGAAAATATGATTAGTGTTCTCGTAATTTTGAGTTAAATGGTGAAAAAGTTTAGATATTTTTCGAACCTGTCTCATGCCTTTATTACTGAGATTTTTTTCTCAGTAAAATCTATTTCTCTAGATCTTTAAATAATTTAAATCTAGATCTTCAAATCATTTCTCTCACATATTTTGGAAATATTATCGAATATCCGCTATATTGAATATACTTTTCTTTAATGTGAAATGAATAGAGCATTTGGTAACGCACATAGACACAAAGAGAATAACTTGTGGTTCTTGTAAAAACGGACAAATTTGAAGAATGTGACAATATTATATTAATAATTGCAGTTATTATTTTTGGATCCAGTTGCATTTTATTGCCAACGATATCAAGATACCTGTGTTGCAAAATGTTTAATACCAAACGAATTCATCGCCACTTACTTCGTAAACAAGAGAAAGTATTGAAATCGTGAGCGGAAAACGGCAAATTGTCGACAGAAAAACTCTTATTGCCGGACCCCGGTAACGAAAAATTGGATAAAAATTGTTCATTTGTATAGTAATTTCTGTAACATGTTGTGTAGTCAGAATCCACGTTTTGTGAGTGCTTGATACCGAAAAATCGATTGACCACAAAACGTGTCTGCTCGTCCATCTGTGGTCAACGCTTGCGTCTAAACCGATATTCTCCAAAACTGACATCTCAATTTAAATGAACTCGAGGCCTGGCTTGCTGAGTTACAAACGAATATTTTAATTTTTGGGGTACTTTATATGAAACATTATTTTAAAAATTTTATAACAAATTGGTCCAAATTGGTTTTTAATTAAACTATGTCCTCGGATAGCATAAAGAAGCTTAACCCATGAAGTCCCAACGTCATTTTCATGTATAATATTTTGATGAAATTTTATAATTAGGCCAAGAATATTTCTCAAAAATATATCAGTAGAGAAATGCTAAGATTTTTGATTCTGAACCCCAAAATTAGGATGTCTTCAAATGAGAACACTGGAATTTTAAGAACATGACAATGCAAGAAAAAATTCAGAGTTTAGCAATTAACTAGTGAATTATTTCAATGTTAGAAAACATACATTGAACTTTTTGATCATTCTTTTTCAGTTTACTTGTAATATTTAATAAAACAATCAGTACATAATGTAACATTACATTTTGAGCAAAAAGTCTGTTGTTTTGCACGGCATTTCATATATTGGCAATTTCTTTGCTTCTTCCTTCTGCTAATACAATGATCCTTTCTGCCAAATCGACCATCTTCCACAACTTTGTTTATCCTTTACGGTAGTCGCCGTCCTCGCGAAATGACATTTGCGTTGCATTTTACAAGAGAACGTGTTATTTCTCGACACAAATACAGAAGGTTTAGTTGGTCATTCTTGTCTGTCACCAGTTTTTGTATCAGTCAGAAATTGACTACAGTTATGTCAAAACATCTAATCACAATCCGCCAACACCATTTTACTTTCTCATGCCTTAGAAAAAACTTCTTAAGAAGAGAGTTATGTAGTGCTGCGCGAAAAAAACGGCCAATTTTCGTCAGAGAAAAATTTATTACAGGGTCTTGGTAACGACAAACTGGATAAATCCAGTTGCTAAATTTAGAAGAAATACTCTACCACGAGGTGAAGCCAGTATCCATGTTTTGTGGGTCCTTGATGCCAAAAATTCAATTGACGGCAAAACGTATCTGTCTCTGAGTCTGTGAACACGGCTAGCGGCTAAAACATTCAGCTGATATTCTCCAAAATTGATATTCCCCGATCGATCTGGCTGTCGCGGCCCCTAGAATTTGAAATTTATATTTTAATTTTGGGGGTACTTTACGTGAAACACCTGGAACATTTTCAAATTTTTCAAAAAAGAGGCATCATCGATTTTGATTAAATTTTATTGTTGGATTGAGTGAAGGACATTTAAGAAAATGGTGCAGGTATTACGTCGCTTGAAAACACAGACTTTTTCAAAACTTGAAAAAATTCACATTTTGTGTCTGCGTCTTCCTACAACTAAAATATTAAAGATAGAATTTTTTTACACAAAATCTGTTCCTTATAGATATATTTTTAAAAAGGTCATATACAATTTTTCAAAAATTTAAGTTTTTTTGCGGTATTTTGCGTGAAATATAGGCAGTTTTAATTTTTGTTTAAACACTTTTTTTACAAAAATGGTTCCTTCGTTTTTCATGAAATTTTGTTAGTAGATATTCTGAAGAACGTTTAAGAAAACGGTGTAGGTCACATGTTGATTTAAAACACTGATTTTTTCGACAATTGAAAAAATTCAAATTTGTTTTCGGCGTCTACTTGCAATTACGAAGATTCAATTTTTTTCTTCATGAAATATGTTCATCAAAAACAGATTTTCAAATAAGGTCTTGTTAAATTTTTACAAACTACGAATATGTTTGGAGTAATTGGGCGTCAAAGTTGGTCGCCCACTCTGAAAACACTGCGCTTCTTGATCGTAATTTTAGGTGTTTTGATGCGGTTGGATGTAGGAATGTGTATAATAATTCATATTTCTTTGTTCGTTTCTTACATTGGAGCTTTTGTTACACGTTTACAAATTAATATTTTAAGAATTATTTAAAACCTTTCTGAAATAAATATGAAATAAAGATTGCTAGCCTTCAGTCGCCCGTTCCCAATTTACGAATTAAATTGTGTTAATTTTTTATTTCTTTTATTATTCTTGCTAGGCCTGTGGGCCTCAGCATCCGTGAACGACTGATACAGCAGTTGTGTTTTTTTATACAGCAAGTTTACATCATACATTTTTTATCTTGGCTATTTCATTTCAGAAGCACAGAAGACTAATCGTATTCAGTCTGCTTACGGAGGGTCAGAAAATGCTCTGTGTAATTCCCTTTTCAACCGTTTACGATGAGTGTTCTGTTTACCTTGTTTGAAATGGGTAGCTAAAAGTATTCGAGAAATTTTATTATAGAATTTTGCGGATAGATGGGACAAATGTACAGTGATAGGTGTGATACCAAGTTCTTGATGGATTTGAGAGTTACCATAAACCAGGGTGCTTTTGCGATTATTCTTAGGTATTTATTTTGGAATGTTTGGATTTTGTGAATATTGGTTTTGGATGTTGCGGCTCAATCTGGTGATGCATAACATAATACAGGTAGTATCATTGTTTGGTAGAGATGAATGGATGTGTGTAATTGAAGTGGGGATGATTTCTTAAGTAAGAGATATAACTGATGTGTTCTTCTAGTGGCTAATTCGATTCTGTGCATGATATTTGATCTCCATGTGAGTCGTCTGTCGAACAACACTCCTAGGTATTTTGCCGTGGCGTTCGCGCGAACCCATGCTATGTTATGGTTTTGAAAGGTGAGTGTGGGCGAGTAGAGGTGTTTTAGAAGATTGAATATATTTCCTTGACTCTTGCTTGCTTTTATCTGAATATGCCATTTTTGTGCCTAATTGGAAAATAAGTTGATTTTGTAGATCCTCTAATGAGGTTTCTATGACTCGGTTTGTGGAGTAGATTGCTGTGTCATCCGCAAAGGTGGCAATGGATGAAAAAGGTATGGTGGGGACTTTTGGAATATATTGAATAGGGTTGGGGAGAGGCTCAAACTCTGTGGATCTGCTGATTTGATAGGATATGGTGTTGAGAGTGCGCCGGGAAGTCGCACTGAAAAAGTACGTTCACTAAGGAAATCTTCTATTATGCATGAGAGATACTGGGGAGTGCCAATATTTCGGAGTTTGAATAACAGTCCTGGATATCATAATGTATCAAAAGCTTTTACGATGTCAAGGAATATTGCTACCGTTTGCTTATGGTCATGGAAACCTTCAACAGTGTCCTCTGTCAAACGTAATAATATTTGATGGTATGTGGAAAGCTGAGGTTGGAAGTCAAACTGATGATGTGGTATTATATTTACTAAGGTAAAGTGAGTATTAAGTCTGGCGAGGATGCATTTTTTCGAGTAATTTTCCCACGGAAGATAACAGACGGTAGTTTGCTGGGTCATTTGATTTTCGTAGCTTGGGGATGTAAAATGATATGTGCGTATTTCCATTTATGGGGGAAGTATGACATTCGCAGGCCTGCATTGAATATTGCTGTAATGTGTACAATGACTTCTAGAGGAAGGCGTTGGAGTAAGTACACTGGAATTTGGTCGAAACCGTTTGATACATCGGCGGCTGACAGAGAAGTATATTTAATGATTTCTACCGTAGAAATGAATTTTGGACATTCTGGAACTGTTATTATTGGTCTTAAGATTTCTTCTATGTTGAAATTGTCTAGTTTAGTGTAGTTGATGGGATGGGGTGTGTATTATGTAGCAAAATATTTCCCTAACACTTCGCATTTTTCAGATTGTAAAGATACTGTACTCGATGAAGTGGTGAGAGGGGGTAAGTAGTGAGTCAATATCAGCTGGCATGTATGGTATATTTGGTAGTTTGTAAATCGATATTATTTTGAACGCAGGATGTGTGTTCTGCTGTAGGTCTATTCTTATATTATTTTTAAAAAATATAGCTATTCCTCCACTACGTTTTTCTGCGGGGAGTCATAGCAATGTAATTAATACCCTGAAATGTAAATCTTCATCGAGGGATTCAGGTATGTTTCTTGAATGCAAGCTCCATGGATTGTATTGCTATGTAGAAAGTGTGCTAGTGAGTGAATGTTAAGTCGTAATCCATTTGTATTCCACGATATTGTAGGTAGTAGATTGTAGTGGGTGGAGACTATTATTAGACATTACTTTATAGCAGTATTATAGGGAGAAGTTGGAGACAATTATTGGACATTAGTTTGTGTATAGTACGATGTCAAAGATTAAAGAAGGACTAGGACAATTTGATATCTAAGCTTAGTAAGGAAGTGTATTTGTTGAGAGATCAATTGCGTTATTTGGGGTGGGTATAAGTAAGTTTAAAAAATTCTTAATATAATGGCCATAAGTTTGGTTGGTATTGTTTTGGTATGATTGGTTGGTTGAAGTGCCCTGCGAGCTGTTTGGGGACCGGGCAGGAGGATGCCTGGAGGTGTGTGAGTGTGTGTGTGTGTGTTACGGAGGTTGTTGCCGTGGGAGTACACAAATTCATGAAATGAGTTGTTGGGTATTGTAGAGTTTGATGTTGGGTGGGGTAATGTGTAGGAAGTGCTTTTCTGGTTAGCATTTTTAGATATGGTTTGCATTCGCGACTGGATGCACGATGAGCCTTTTCGCAATGTATTCGTACATACTTTATCACATCGTTTGTGAAATGTAGGCCTGGACACTTGCCGCAGCGTCGGAATAACCGCAGTTCTTTTTAGTGTGCCCGTAAGCTTGGCATTGACGGCACTGTAATGGTCCTGATCCATGACGTCTTTCTTCTAAGGAGATTATCGCGTTAAAGAGGTTTTTCAGTTTGTAGATTTACATTCCGGCATTGGTTTTTGACAGAGTAACTGAGCGCAAGGGCCACGATTTCCAGTTTGAGTCTGTCAGTCTTCTTATTACAAGTTAGCTTTTGGTCAGATTGTTACTACGGGATAGCTTTTGGTGACACTTGACAGATTTCATCTTCTCTTTATGATACATTTCTTAATTTCTTTGTGGTAAATGTGAAAAAGAATAAATTAGCCTAGTTGGTTGTTGTTACCCTTTGTCGTAACGCCGCGCCACACAGATGCCACGATAATGACGGCTGCTTTTAGTTCGAAGAAATAAAAAATAATAATTTTATATATTTGTAGAATATGACAATACCATAGTGTTTAATAATTGCTATTACATATTTTTCGATCTCTTTGTTATCCCACGCTATCAGTATCGTATTATTTATTAACTTTTAAATATTTTACTCTCTTGAATTCTGCTGATTTTTCGCGCCAAATGTTCTATGATTTCTAATGAGTTTTACAAAAAATAATTCGGAGTAAAATTGTCATACATAACCATTATTAATGGCGAGAAAGTTCGTGCTGCTTTAGCACCACTAGTGCCCTTTGACGGAAGTGCTGTATTTTGAGCAAAAGCCAGTCATGTTTGTCAACTCTTCCCGTATTGCTATTGTTGAGGCGGTGAAATACTCGAAGAAAAAGTTGGGAGATCAATTAGTAGAAGCTGCAACGAAACATTGCCTCTTCTATCAGTAGTTTTTTGTCAGACAAGAGTGTTCTGGAAAAGGGACGACACACAATTGATAAAGATTGTTACTTAAAGAAAGAATTAACGAGTATTGAAGAAATTGTATCAGTTGCCTCTGTCCAAACGAAATTAAACCTTTCTTTACGAATTTCATCGTTTTTACTTCATGTTACAACTGCATCCAGTTTCTGGCACACCCTGAATTGAACCTTGAAGGCGTTCAAAACGCGTGCATTCCTCTTAAAAATAGAAAATTAAACATTTCAAGGAAAAGTAATATTTGGATGGCACAAGACATTAGAACATCGTGTAAAAACAAACTTAAACGCGCTTTACTTCATTTCTAAACATCACAAAGTATCACCATGTCTAATTCTGAGAATACAAAAGAATTTTGAGGAACGTGATAGTTCAAGCAAAAATAATGAAAAGTAATCAGGATATTTTGAACGCTAGTAACAAAACTGGATACGGAATACTGTGGAATAATATAAAAAATACGACATCCTCTCCATGCTTTGTAGAAAATTTTGTTATATGGGATAATAAAAAAGAAGAAAGTAATCCGAAAAAAGTTGCGAATATCTTCAATTAACACTTTTCCAGAATTGCCACTGATCACACAAAGGGACAAAATTCAATGTTATTCGCTTCCCAAAAAATGTTCGACACAATATTTATTTCTAAAACTTCTTCTAACAAAATCCTCAGAATAGTTAGTAAACTAAAATGTAAATATTCATCTGGTAGGGATGAATTTTCGGATTGTTTATTAAAAACTTGTACTTATACTTATACTGCTTTTATACTTATCAGTTAACTCACATTTTCAATGCTTCTTTATGCACAGGAATATTTCCATATATTTTCAAAACACCAAATAACAAGTCGCTTTTTAAAAAAAAGAACAAAAATGAAATTCAAAATTACCGACCAATTTCACTTTTGTCAGTTTTCTCACAAATATTAGAGATGCTTTTCTATACGCGAATTGAAACTTTTTTTAGAAAACGTTTCCAGAGTCACAGACTGGTTTTAGAAAATCAAAATCTCCGGAAACTGTCATGTTTTCTTTTCTTAAAGATGTTGCTTCATCAATGAACCAAAATGAAGCACCCATTGGAATATTTTTAGAACTTTCGAAAGCTTTTGACGTTATTGACCATAAGATCCTGCTCTCAAAATTACCTTTATATAGAATTCGTGGTATTGCCCGAACTGGATAACCTCGTTCCTTAAGCATTGATCTCAAAGAGTAGAAATACCGTACTGGCACGAAATAACATTATATACTTATATTTCTACTTCTCTGCCAATTGAGCATGTGGTCCCGCAAGGTTCGATCTTAGGTCCTTTCCACTTTCTTCTATACGTAAATGATATGCCCTCGTCCATTAAAAGTGGAAGAACAGTTCTGTTTGTCGATGACACGAATGTTCATTACAAAAAAGAATCAATAAATAGTACGATTTCAGAAGTTTCAAATTGGTTTCGTAAAAACAAATTAATAGTTAATGATGGGAAAACTGGTTTCAATGCATTTTTGCATTTCAAATCGGCAATCGCAATCTCTATTCAAAATGAACAATATGCAATGAGCTGATGTTAATGTAAAAAAATGTCTACTATCTCAATTCAATCAAACCTCAAATGTACATATAACAGAATTAAACACTAAATTAAGATAATTATGTTACGCATTCAGAATTCTTTCAAATTCTGCCAGCCTTTATGTAGCTCGTTGCATGTATTTTGCAAATATACATTACCGCCCGAGATATGGCATAATATTCCGGGGAAGCTTATCACGTAGTACCTAGACCTTTAGATTGCAAAAGAAAAGTATTCGAACAATGAAAAAATGCCATCCACGTGATCTCTGCAAGCCTCTCTTCATTGGAATCTTACCATTGATGTGCGTTTTTATTTACTAACCTGTAATTTTTGTCAAAACAGACTTACTTAACAGTGGGCATATTTTCATGCAATACTGATATTTATAATTACAACACACGTCGTAGAAATCACATTCATCAAGTGTCAGTATCAACGGCTCACTACAAGAAATCCACATATAATACATGTTACGTTACTACGCATTGCCAGACGACATTAAGCAACTAAAGTCGGCACACACGTTAAAAATAAAATATTTTCTGCTGCAAAACTTTTTTTATACAATTAGAGACTGTACTGCACATCAAAAAAATTATATTTATTATAACAAAACAACGGTATAAAATGCATTAATTTACATTTGTATTATAAATTTTTAATTTGTATTAAATTTTATTTTGTACTGTAAATTTATAATTAAAAAAGACTTAATGTGCCTGTAACAAATAATGTATCTCAGTTTCCGGGTCATTGACCTCCATGTCGATCAGGTTTTTGTTCAGTTTTCCTGATCCATTGAGCAAAAGCTGAGATAGCCCCTTGTTTTGCTCTGGACATAAATGTAGCTTCACTATGCGCATGTTTTGTTGAACTATTCTTTTACTTGTAGTGGTGGTCGTGGTAGGAGTAGAGCTGGAGGTGAGTTGCTATTTTGTTGGCAATACGGAGGAATCAAATCTGGAGTTCGTTTGATGCAAATAATTTTTCTATAACTCGAGATAGAAAGTGTCTAGTTTCTACAAATGTTGCTAATCTTGCACTTTATTATTATTAATCATTTTTTAACTTTTATTTACCTTCAACTATTTATAGTTCAAAAGTTGGGAATGTTCTAGAACTCAAGCAAACGTAGGCAGTTGATTTTCTCCCCCACACATCACACAGTTTTTACTGTTTTTGACTAAATAAATCAAAACTTCTACAAATTATCAACCTTTTTTAGTTTGTTTGATAATAAAAGTTAACATTTATTCTGACAGATTTACACTTTTGTCCTTGAGCACATTAATGACTTGGATTATCTATACTTTGTACATTGAAATTCCGTACGATATTTCTTTCGCGTAAATGTTCGTTTGCGGAAATATCTTCTACGCTGGTCTTCAAGATGCCTTCCGTCCGAATGCCGCCCATGGGATGTCCTCACGGTGCTCCGGCTATCGTTGTAAATTCTGTTAGCTGGAGAAGTTTTGTAATATTCTCCGAAAATCCTGTCTGAAAATAATATTTTATAATCCAATCTATTCAATTAATGCAGACCCCGGATGAAGCGCCTACTCGCCACTGTCTGTCATTTTATTTAACTTCAAAACTTGACTTAAATTTACGCAAGGTTAGGGATGGATACAACGCAGGGAAGTGTATCAGCATTGCACCTCGCGGCCACACGGAACTGTAATGTATAGTGATGATGAGTGGGCAGTTGAGATTGGCCTGGGAATTATTCGCGAACTGAGTGCACTACATTGAGTAAGAATTGTTACGCCAACCTTCTTTCCGTCCATTGACTGCTGCCCCCGTCTGGACGTTGGTGGAAGAGCTAAGTTCTGAAACTTCAACTGGTGTCCGGCTACCTAGAAATTGGACTTGGTTTCCTTTTCTAACGCTTCGAAGACATTGGTATTATTTCTGGTACAAATGTCACTTTTAAAAAATTGTAACAAAGCTTAAAAGAAACTGTTGTTGTGTTTCTTATTTTTTATATATTTCAGTAAGAAGAGAAAGTATTGTTAGCATGCGCCTGAACGGAAAAACTCGTATAGCCGAGCCTGGTACCGAAAAAGTAGATAAAGCACTTGTTATTATATACAGTGAATTGTTTCCTCTAACACGTTGAGTGTAAGAATTCATATTTTGAGGGTTCTGGCCACCAAAAAATCGATTGACAACTAAACGTCTCTCTGTTCCTCCTTCGTGGTCAACGCTTGCGCCTAAACCGTTCAGATTTTCTCCAAAAATGATATTCGGCGATACATTTCAAGGAACTCCAGGCTCTGTGCATTTAAAGCGTTTTTTATTATGGAAGTACTTTCCTTAAAGCCACAATTACATTTTAAAAACTTTCTCAAATGGCTCTTTATTTTTTGATAACCTTGATCGTCCCATAGCGTAACGAACGCTTCAACGACCCTGATTTTTCGAAAATTGCAAAAGTTGAAAATTTATTCTGCACCTTCCTACTGCGTCAATTACAATATTGAAAATATATATTTTTACTTTTTAGCATAGTACGTAAGTATGGAATAATGCACGTAGTATAAAAAAAGTTACGTAATGCTGCGCAAAATCGATTTCCATATTTTTACGGAAATACACGTTTTGGGATTCCCTGATACCGAAAAACTGTTGTTTTTTTGTTTTTTGTTTTTTGTTTTTTTTTTTCAAAATGTCCGTCCGTCTGTCTGTCCGACCGTTCGTCGTATGTAAACAACACTACCGCCTAAACTGTACGTAGGACTTTTTACAAATTGAATAAACCCCGGCTTAACCCGAAGCTCTGCGATTTTGAAAAACATTAATTTTTGGTCCGTACTTTACATGAAGACCCTGGGACATTTTCAAACTTTTCTCAATAATTACTCCATTTTTTTTTATTTAAATTTATTGTACGAAAAGAGTGAAACGCACTTATAAAGGTGACATAGGTACGATTTTCGGAGTTTACTCGAAATTTTCGAAAACTGCAAATGTTTGGATTTATCGGCGTCTTCCTACAATTAGAAAGTTGAAGATAAAATATTTTTCCTTGAAGTAAATTGTTTTCTCTATAATTCTTTCATTAAGGTCATTCACATTGGTTTGAAACTTTGAGTAGTATCGCGCAAAAATTGCGTGGAATATGTGCAATATTAAAAAACTTTAAAAACAAGAATTTCTCAAAAAGGCCCCAATTGTTTTCTTAACCCTTAAACCCTACCCGAGGTGGTCAGCCATCTCACAAGATTTTCATTGGATTTTTTCTCTGCAGTGGTTAGCAACATTGAAGAGAGCATTTGTTTACTTGTCTTTCTTGATTTGTTTGTTGTGGTGTGTTAAGAAAATGTGGAATTTAAAGTTTTTGTGGTCAGAGTTGCTGGGGTGGCGAACTAACCATGGGTAGGTTTAGTGAAATATTTTGATTATCATTTTCTGCTTAGGCAATCTCTTACCACAAAAAGTACACGAGAAATATAAAAATTACAGGGTTTTTTTCGAGAGGCTGACAATGCAGGTGGAGACTTCGATGCGAAGAGAAAACGAGATAGATAGACGGACGGACAAACGAACGGAGGCGGACAGGCAGACACACATTTTCCGTCAATCGACTTTTTGGTATCAAAGATACACAAAACATGGAATTTGACTACACAACATAATACAGGAAGTAATTTACTATATACAGGAACAAGTTCTATACACTTTTATCCGCTTTATCCACTAGAGCTCGGCAATTGTTTTTCTATCGAAAATTCGCTGTTTACCGACGCACGATAACAATACATTCTCTTCTTACAAAGTAAACTAGTGGTGCTAGAAAGCAAACTAGTGGTGCTACAGAAAGGCATAGACATTCTCGCACAAGTTAGTTTGCCAATTTTTGGCCGGGTCTAGCTTTTCGGACGAGCCCCATTCTCTTCCCAGCTACCATCTGTCGCCGCCAAAACAATTTTTTTCACATTTGCTCAATTTTTCGGTTTTTAAATGGCAGAAACAAAAAATAAATACTTTAAGAATATAATAGAAGAGTAAAACCTCGTACTGTATAGAAATTGTCACTGAAACATTTGCAGCCGTTTTCACGAAAAAGGCGTTTAAAGGTTACTGTACTTTTTTAACAGAAAAATAATGAGTTTTCGAAAAAAATTATTGGAAGTTATTTAAAGAGCTTTTACTTACAACTGTAATAATGCATACAAATTGCATTATTGCAATATTTTAAAATAATTATTATTGCAAATTGCATTCCTGAAAATGTGCGTATTAAATGCATAAGAGATATTTAAAAAAATACATTTGTGTAATTTGTAAAGAAACAAAGGGATACAGCAACATTAATTTTGTCATCTAAAACAGTACAATTAACACTATCCATAGGAAAAGATTGAAGAAAAAACTTGGACCCGTTTTTGAGAAATTCTTGTTTTTGTAATTCTTTTAAAATTGCAAATATTTCACACAATATTGTTCGAAAACTACTAAACTTTTCAAAAAACTGTACATGATCTTATTGAAAAAACTGATTACGAACAACAAATTTAATTTGTATCTTTAATTTTGTAGTTTAGGAAGTCGAAAAAATTCAAACTTTTGAAATTTTCGAAAATTGAGAGTTAACAGTGACAACCAGACTTGTTCCACTTTTATAGTTGTATTTTACTCTATACTTACAAGCAATTGAAAGAAAAATTTGTGCCCTTTTTGAAAAAATTTTGAAAATGTCCCACGGGTTTCATGTAAAGTATCCCCAAATTTTAAAGGAAGTTTTTCAAAAATTTAAAGCTTCGACTCGAGCCAGATGGTCACGGGTTTCTTCAATTTGGAAAAATTACTACGCATGGTTTAGACGCTAATGGTATTCACAGACGGACGTTTTAAAAATAACCATTTTTTGGTATCTGAGGACCTCAAAACATGTATTTCAAATCTCGAAATCGATTTTCCGCAGCAGTACATAACTTTCCTTATACTATGTACATTACTCCATAAATACGTATTTATACGTGAAAGTAAAAATTGCACTATTTCTTGTCAAAAGTAAAAGAAATTTGAAAATATGTTCGAAACATCTCAAAAATATCTAAATAAATTCTGTAATTGAAAATAACTTGGTATCCCAGTTTATTCCACTCCAAGTCTCTTCGGGCACGCAAATTATTGTGACCGTCCAGTCATGCCTCTATCTGTATTAGCATAATTTCTTACATCTATTATGTATTTACCTGAGACCCAAACTCTGTTTAACAAATTTTAAATAATATTTTCGGCACGAACGGCATTGCCAGTTTAAAATTTATATTGGGTCGTGGGGCTGAAGTTTCCTCTTGTACAAGATAGGAATAATGATATTCTCATTATCTTGTTGGTAATGGGAGGGGAAAGTATCTTTCATAATCTACGAACCAAGAAAAGACTCAGACATTATTCAAATGTACATTCAGTACCGTGCTCAGTGGTACTATTGTTTATTCGGCGACATTAATCTTCGCAGTCGCCACTTTCCTCTGTGACGCTGCCAATAAAACTATTACACAAAAACAACAAAATGTAAACCTTCTGCACAATAACACAAGAATCAATCTAACATTCACACTTAACGACAAAAATATTCATACTGTTCTCATTCATACCGTGCACTTGTAATTCTGATGGCCATGTACTCTATTTCAAGCTTTACTAAAATTGCATTACATTACTTGGCCTTCTTATAAATGTATTCCATACGCGCGGGTAATGTCTGCAAAATGTTCACTTCCCTGAAAGTGAAAGTGTTGCCGTCGGCTCCCGAATCTGTGCCATCCGCCATCCACCATTTCACCAGGAAGTCCCAACAGCTGGACTCACCATTCCATATTTCTAAAGATCCTATTAAATACAGTTTTTCTGACGAGACCCCAAAGTGTTATCAAAGAGTGTATTGGGATATATTTTCTCTCTGATAACAGTTCACTTTCCCTAAACTACAATAACTTCCCGACACATGCTAGCTCATGTCGATTCGGAATCTATCATCCATCTGTGTCCTTTTTAGACAGCCCAGTCTTTCGATTGTTTTTCACAATAAAAAAACGCTTGCATTCCTCCGAGATCTTTTTGGAACATTTTATATTTTTATTACTTCTATTCTGATTTGGAACGTTTAAGAGGTTTTGAAAATTTTGCCTTTTAATTTTCCGCGTTCCCCAAAATTCATTGCCCTCTGGTTCACCTGCTTTTCCGAAACTCCAACTTATTACATCAGTTGCCTATATTCAATTGTCTTTCGGTGTTAGTATTTTTCTGCCTCTAAGATTTTCTTCTAAATTTTTGTATCTCATTTTGGAAATGCTTCTGGATGATTCTCAAAATTGTTTATTTTCCTACCCCTTATTTTTTATCTCAAAAGTTCCACTGTTATTTAACGAGAATATAAAATTCGGTTCCGCGTTCACGATATCACTTGTTTCTTCTTCTGCCGACTTATTTACAAAATAATTATTTTCCAAAACAATAATATTTATTTTTGACAGTTTGTTGGACTGGGGTCCTGCGTACGGTTACATTATTCATTTCATAAGCCTATTTATTTTGACACATGCACATCAAAGCTGTCAGGTTCTAGTACAAACCATTTTTTATAAAATATGTACAACTGTTTGTATCAGCAAGGCTTGAAAGATTTTTAGATAGAGATTTTTGCCTCAGACAAAGTCTGTTGTACAAAATTAACTCTTCAAAAGGTCTACCAGTTTTGGAAAAAACAAGTAGTTTTGTGTAATTTATGCTAAAATTAATGAAATATATTCAGGTTTCACACCAACTACGGGCCACGAGAAAAATGAATGAATGAAAAATAGTTAATTTAATTTTCATCATAATTTTCTATTGAAAATGCCAATATTAATGCTATTTTTGCTTTCTCACACTTTCACTTTATTTAATTCTATAATAAGTATTCTCAAAGAATTGATATACGAGTACATAAAGTTGACGGGCTGCCGACGGTATAATGGCTTTCATCGTTCCTTCACACCGCAGGTAAATAATACTTAAAGGTGCTGTGTTATTTAGGCCATCATTCACGAAATTATAATATTGTCCAATTTAAGATATCATACAACTGTGGAGTTCAAACAACATCACCCAGAAACTGTACATGTAGGTGATGGTATATCCAAGCGATTAATTATTTATTTATTGATTTAATTAATAAGACAAAGTTAAAATTACATTTTAATTTATTTAATTAATAAGATGGTAATTACTTATTAAATGACTAATTCCAGAAGTAATATTCATGTGATTGATTTGGAATATTTGTTAATTAGAGACCATTCTAATTTCCAAAATTTGTCTTGATACGCACGCAGTGTTGCTGACTTTTATTTTTCTTTTATTTACAATACGCAAAATTAAAACTAGCTATTATATCACTTACTAATGTGTATTGCCTATTTATTTTTTAGTAGTATTTTTATTAGAGACAATCATTGGATAGATTAAGACCGAAACACGTCACTTGAAAATGATTCTATTTGGGTTCCATTAAAATGTATTTTCTACACGTACTACTTTTCGCGATAAGGTTTATCGCTTCCTCTGGTTCATTTCATGTCAATGCAGTTGTCATTTCATGTTCACACACGAACACGAGCAATAGTGTTAACATTAACATTCATAATGGGACATAATGAATGCCATTTGTTTCTGGATGATCCATTTATTTGTGAAATTATTCTTGCTTGTCTATATAATGTACTGAAATTTTTTTAAAAATGTTATAATAATTTTCGCCCATTTACTATTTTTCTTCTTCAAAAAACTTACGTACGAATTTAGCAGCAAAGATGAAACGTTTTAGCGGGCTTTCTGCTTTACTGCTCTCTCGAGCATCTATAACAGTTTAATTTCGTAATGAATTATGAAGAAACTAATTACGGTTTTGTTTGGCTCAAATTCATCAAAAGAAAATAAAACATTTAAGACTGAACTTAAAATATTTTGGAAACATGGCAAAAAATAATTGTATGTATTCTAAACAAGCAATAGTGTTCCATAAGTAACGCCTTAGACGACCTTTCATACAACCACAACAATGCAAACTGAAAAATAGATCCATTTATGGCAAGAACGGCGCTTTTAGGAAGAATTTATAAGAAAATGTGCCGATCGTTGGCAGTGCCCATCGCTGCATTCGCGCTTTGTCGTCAGCGCTCGACTGGGATGTTGATGCAGACAAATGCGGTATAATAGTAATACATAATCGATAATAAGAGACGAGAAAGCACCACTAGTTTTAAAAACAATTCTTCGGTTTCCTAATAGTACAACCGAAATATTACTTTAAGAATATTAAAGACGAGTAAAACCTCTTCCGAAACGACGACTTTCATTTTAAAAAATTGGAGGTTTTAAAAAAATATAGTTTAACCATTACTAAAAATATGAAATAGAAGTTCTTTTCCACAGAAAAGTTTTGAGTTTTCGAAAAACTTTATTTGAAGTAATTTAAAGCACTAACTTACAAATACAATAGTGTTTATAAATAGATATGTGCATACGTGAGAGATATTTAAAAAAACAATTGTGTAATTTTTGATAAAACAAAATAATACACCAAAATGGATTTTATGTCATAATAAACAGTGCAATTAGCTTTACCCATTAGAAAAAAAATTGGAACCTTATTTGAGAAAATGGCGTTTGAGCTGACTCTTGTGATTCCTTTACACAGTTTGAAGATTCTTGCGGTTCCTTTACACAGTTTGAAGATGCCGGTCCTCGCTTCACGGCGGGTCACTGATCAAAGGAGCCGCCTTGTACTTTCATTTCTTTGTAGTAGGCCTACCTATTATGTGCATATGCGTCCTTCCTTCACTCAAAATTTGCCCCCAATCTTATTAGGTGCAGTCAGCATCGCCAGCTAATTCCGACTTTAATAAACCTATCATACATTTTAATCCATAACATAACTAAAACAAAATAGAAATTGTTTTCACTGCACTATAATTTATTTTCATTACTTGCATTTACAGCGGGGAGCCGGCCTTGATATTTGAGGTTGCTACGACAAGGGTCGTGGCTTCCTCGGTTCGAATCCCGACTCGGACATGGACATGTGTGTTTGTGTTGTCCTTACGTGTTCCTTCTACAGTGATCGCTATATGACCTAGAAGCTAAAATAAAAAGGGGTTGTTGTTGCAAGCGTTAAGTAATTATTTAGGGGGGTTCAAGCTCGCGTTATGGGTGCGTTACAGGGGAAGAGTTTTCTTTTCTTTTTTCAAAATACTCGAAATTTACGTAACATATTTTATGGACAGCTCCTGTGTGTCAAGTACGAAAACTAGCCCAGACCAAAGAAATCAGAAAACTAACTAGCACGAGAAAGTCCGCGCCATTCCGTAATCACTAGTTTCCTTATTAAAATCTGTTGGTCAGAGAGATCTTAAAATAAGACTATAATCAATTTTTCGAAAATATAAGTAGTTTCCGTGTAATTTTGCGTGAAATGAAGGTACATAATTTTATATTTTTTAAACAATTATATTCTAAAAACGCTCCAATTTTTTCTTTAAATTTTCTTCTCTAATGGTGATAGAAAAATTTATGCTAGTCTCATTTCTGGTGAGCTCTATGT
This sequence comes from Gryllus longicercus, assembly GCA_038098605.1. Classification (NCBI taxonomy): domain Eukaryota; kingdom Metazoa; phylum Arthropoda; class Insecta; order Orthoptera; family Gryllidae; genus Gryllus; species Gryllus longicercus. Next base: position 3,145,580 of record JAZDUA010000105.1, read on the forward strand.
ATTTTCAAAAATTGTTAAAAGTTACCAAATAGGAAAACCGTTGAACGTGGTAGTTGAACCCTGAATTTACCAAAATTGCAAAAATTATCAATAATGTGAGGAGGTATGTGCTGTTCTAGCACATCAAGTTTATTAATGGTATTTTTCAAATAATTTTTATTTCCTGTCAATATTTATTGTATATAGTCAAGTTCTACTAATCATCATTTCACTTTCATATATGTACTACGTACAGGGAAAATTATACGTAGATTAGAGAAAGTTATGTAAAGCTGCGGCAAAAAACATTTTGCGATTGAAAAATTCGTTTTGTGGGTTCTTATAAAGAAGTGGATAAATTGTTTCAATACGTAGTAAATGACTTCTTCTAACACATTACGTGGTCGGAATCCACGATCTGTGGGTTCTTAATACCGAAAAACTGGTTTACGGCAAAACATCTATCAGTCTGTCAACACTAGCGCCTAAACTTAGTAGTACTTTTTTTTTCCTTAAGCTTTTTGTAGGGATAATACTAAACACTGTAACTTGACATAAACCATTTCGTCGTTTTTCGCAAAAATTACACAAAAGTAACATTTCTGACATTTCTTCCACGTCGTTAATATTTGTATTGCCGGTTTTTCGAAAACTCAAAACTTTTCTGTGAAAAATGGGCTCAAAATTCCCTAAGATTATTTTCAAAAACCCTCAAACGCTGGCTTAAATGCTTTTCATTACATTTGTTGCAGGCCTATGGAGAATGCTAAATTCTCTGAATGACATGCTACTCTGATTAATTTTTTTGTTTGTTTTTTTACAAAAATTACACAAATATAGTAATTATTTTACATGTCCTTCACATCGTATTTATATTACGGGCATACCTTATGCATTGCTATATTTGTGAGTACAAATGCATAAATTGATTTTTTAAGGTATTTGACAACTCAGAAGTTATAGGTGAAAATGAGCTCTAAAATACACATTTTCAGAAACGCTTAAACATTTTCTGAAAAATGGCTCCAATTTTTTCAATGAAAATGTGCATGTAGGGCCAGATTTTATCCTTCTATAATATTCTTAAAATCACATTTCAATTCTACTATTAAGTTTCCGAAAAATTGAAGAAACATGAAAAATGTGGTTTACGCGATAATAGGTGGCAGTTTAGAAGTGGGTGGGTCAAAACTGAATAGACATCCCAGACTGAAGATAAAAGGAAACAAGCTAGTACGAGAGTGTCTGTGTTTTTCTGTAGTAGTAGTAACTTTCTCGTATATATATATATATATATATATATATATATATATATATATATATATATATATATATATATATATATATATATATATATATATATATATATATATATATATATATATATATATATATATATATATATATATATATATATATATATATATATATATATATATATATATATATATATATATATATATATATATATATATATATATATATATATATATATATATATATATATATATATATATATATATATATATATATATATATATATATATATATATATATATATATATATACGTAGTATGCAGAAAGTGACGTAGGTTATACTGCGGAAAATCGATTTCGAGAATTGAACGGAAATATACGTTTTGAGATTCTCTTACACCGAAAGTGTGTGTGTATTTTTCCCAAAACATACGTTCGTTCGCCTGTGAAAAATTCTAGCGTCTAAACTATTTGTAGCATTTTGTTTTCTTCAAAATAAATATTCTTCAGTCAGGCCCGACTCGAAACTGTGCGATTTTGAAAACGTTCTTTAAATTTTGGGACAATCATGAAGCGCCTGAACAATTTCCAAAATCTCTCACAAATGGCTCCATTTTTTTTTTAAACTTTCTTGTAAGGATGAAGTGAAATACACTTATGAAGATTGCTTAGGTCTGATTTTCACTGTTAACTCTGAATTTTCGGCGTCTTCCTACAACTACAATATTGAAGACAGTGATTTTATTTTCAAACGAAATTTGTTCTCCACATTCAGTTCTTTAATTCATACCTGCGCTTAAAAAAAAAAACAACAAATAAGTAGCTTTTGCATACTTTTGATTGAAATTTGGACAATGTTAAAAAATATTGAAAACAGAGTCTCTCGAAAACACCTCGAATTTTTTTCTTCTAACTTTTTTGTAGAGATAATGCTAAATGCACTGAATAAGATGACATAAATGCCATTTGACTGTATTCTTTTATTTTTCCAAAAAATACAAGATTTCTTGGTACTTTCTCTCTTGGTACATTTCCAGGAATTTGTATACAGTACTGCATTTGCAAGTAGAAGTGCTTTAAATGATTTCTAATGAAGTTTCTTAAAAACCAAAAGTTTTCATGAAAAATAAATCAAAATTGCAAAAACGTTTCTTAAAAACAGTTGCAAAATTTTCAACAAAAATTTGCACATTGGACCAGGTTTACTCTTCTATTATATTCTTAAAGTCATATCTAAGTTCTATCATTAGGGGACCAAGAAATTGAGAATGTAAAAAAAAATTGTTTGGGGACAAACTGTTAGCAAAAACGTGTGGCAAAACCATGGAGGGACAAAACCAAAAAGATAGCCCAGAGCCAAAAGGATAGCCCAAAGAAACAAGGAAACTTAATACTAATAGTCTGTGCCATTCTGTAACATCACTAAATTATTGTTTTATGTTCACATTCGGCCCCTGCCTATATGTCCTGCAGCTCATTGGCAAGGATTCTCATTCAGTCACCAAAAGATGACGCAAACCATTCCTTGATTGAATCATTAAACCAAATCTACGTCTCCTATTGGATTGTTCAAGTCATTCTAAGCTCCTAAAAACTGCATAAGGAATCTTTTTCACTCCACTTATATACGTTTACAAAAAAACTGATTCTCATTGACCCACTCTTTCACCAATTTAAATAATCAATTAAACTATACATAAGTTACGTACAATCAATCGATGAACTTGCATGCAGAGACCTGGATTTAATCCCTGGTCATTGTGAGGAACAATTTGAAGTATAATTTTGTCATTGATGTAACCAAATGTACTTGAACCACGAGAATTCCTCTTAAAGAACACACTACACTGCTACTACAAAATAAAATTAAGTGTAAGAAGAGAGTTGGAGAAACTTTTAAATCAGCTCCGAGTGTCTGATAACCTATAAATAAGCTTAACAACAGGTGTGTAAACAGTTGTAAGGATGACTTTGTTAAAAAGAGCCCAATGAAAGTTCGGACTGAATTTCAAGAATGTAGTTTTATTGAGGACAAATAAAAAGACAGTGCATTAAAAGCATGAATTAACTGGAATATGGAGGTGTTGTGAACCCAAGATGACTTAATTAAAAAAGATTGTACACAATGTAAAAAATGAAATACAGTTACAATTAACAAGTTTGAAATATATCCATTAAATACTTGATAACTAAATTAAAAATACCAGTAAATTCTGATAAGCAAAACCAAATAATGAAATTGTACCATCATGCATTTTTATTAGGAGGAGCAAGGTTTGCACAACACAATTACATATTGAATTGTTAATATAAAATTCTCCACAGTAAGTTATAGCTTTTCATTTGACTTATATCTATAACTGTTTTATTAAAATACCTAAATAAATACATCTGCTATAATGCTTTAATATATTTAAAATAGCTATTATACCTGATCAATAAGACAAGCACTTTTACTAAATGGTTGAGGGTTCAAACTATTTTTAGGAGTGAATACTAGATGAAATTTAACTAGTATGCAAGAAATGTATTAAGAGGCAAGAACTGCAATGAATGGTTATTGTGCAAAAGAATTATATAATAAGAATGGACATATTTGTTTCTTGAAGTATGAAGTAATGACTGTTCACTTCTTACAGCATAAATTATGTATTCAAAGCAATTTCACAAAATGTCTGGCATTTCACGGACGGCATGTAAGATGACCATGCACCGTATGAAGTATTTGGCAATGTGAATGTTAATTTTCTTAATACAATACTTACATTTTACTAATGTGGATGGATAGTATTCACATCCAATCCATTGCAGTCTAACCATGCATGACATACTTAACATCCCAACAGGAACAAGAGAAACTCATTATAAAGTGGATTCCAGTTCTCAAACACTGAATTATGCATTCCCAGTATGGCAAGAGTTCAGCAAACCATTTACAGAATCTTTTTTGCCTTTTGGACCACATTATAAAGAGCTTCACATCAAGAATGGGAAAAACAGATATACTTGAGATATTAGGACACAACCAACAATTACATACCTATTTACTTATACACTTGAACAATATATAGTTTGCTGAATGTGAAATCACTTCTATCAGTATCACAGAAACTTGGTCTAACATGCAAGATAAGTATTGAAGTACAATCTTCATCTCTCATGGTGAAAGAGGAACACCATTAGTAGTAGTCTATACAGACTTGCAAGGCTTACAATATACAACAGCATCAAGGACCCAAAAAGTGAAAAATTAACCTATCATAAAATAGTCCTTTTTCTTTCACCAATTTTTTACGTTTTAAGTTTAGAGATGTGAAAGGAATCTAAAAGGTTTCACCTCATTGTTCAAAATGATAAACACCCAAAGCTAACTATCACAAAATAATCTGAACAATATCTAATTACAAATTATTGTATATATATTTGATGAGGGCAAAACAATGTGTGATTAGCATAAATATGCAACAAAAAGAGAAAATAAATGAGAATGTAAAAAATATACATAACATTTTATGCCATCAATATTTGTTACTGTAAAATTATCAAACAGGAAGTTTATGTTCCTTCTCTTGCTCTTGTTTTATTTCTTTGGTTCTCTCCAAAGCTTTCTTACCCTTGAAAACTTTTTCCTTTGATGTATCTAAAGTATCAGCCAGGTTTTCACCCATCTCCTGTTCAGCCTTTTCTGACAAGCTCTTGTTGCACGAGGCTCCAATTAAAGGAGCTTCCTTGAGAATTATCTGATTTTGTGAAATTCGGTCCACAACAGTCTTCGTTGGAGAAGTTGATGAAGCACAAATGTGCATTTCTGGTACTGGTATAGCCTTGGGCTCAGGAGTAATAATGGATGAAGATGAAAATGTTGATGTTAACACTGATTTAAAAATAACTGAAGAAGTATCAACAGTAGCAAAACGGCGGTATGTATTATATTCTGTAGAAACGTTTTGTTGTGCTTCATGATCATTGAATTTATTAAGAGAGATAGATGAACATTTACTTGATTTAGAGGATCCTGAAATATATTGGAAATCAGAATTGTAGATGCGGGTAGTTGTGTGATCAGCATTGGAGAGTGAGAAATCAGTAGTTTGAAGCAACTGCGGCTTTAAATTTGTATTTAAAGTTGACAGAACAGGAACTTTTACTGAATAAGGTTCTGACTTGGTTAGACGTTCTGTGGTGTTAACTGCGATTGAATCTGTCTTGGAAATGAAATGTGAAGTAGAATAATTACTCATGGTGGTTAGTTTGCTTTGCTGGAGAAAGGGAGCAGATGTTCTTTTCTCCTCAGTTCCTTGTTGATCTTTACATGGTTGGTCACTATCGCAAGTTTGAGTATTATTGGGTCGTTCACCTGAACATTTACCTACTTCAGTAAGAACTGGTTCACCAGGGATTATTGGATTATCACTCCTGCATTCCACTGAGCGATTCTGCTTCCCGGGATGATTAAGACACCCAGAACAACTACTCCATGCTCCAGTGTGCCAGCGAGCTGGACAAGGCTGTTTGTTACATGCACGATGTTTTGCATCAGGCTTGCAAACCGCATTACAAAACGAGTCACTGACTTTGCCTGCTTGTTTCTCTACGCATGTGGGGCGGGAAATTTGGGAGCCCCCTCCACATCGAGCTGAACAAGGCTCCCATTCTACAAATTCCCATCGATAGGTTGGGATGTATCCGGTACTGTTGCGTACATAAAAACTCACATATATGCCTGGATTCGGATGTCCATAGAAGACGGCATAAATGAGTAGATCTTCTCCCGTGGGACCCGCAATAAGGAGAGACTCGCGCTCAGGCTCTGGATGCGAATACACACCAAGTACCCCTTCGCCAAACGAGTACTCGCCGTTCGCATACTCTGAATGGTTACCGTTTAGGAAGAAATGTTTCCCACATTTATCAGAAACGGCAATCGTGTTCACAGATGGCTCTTTCTCTTCTATTCTAACATTATAGCTACCCAGCGGCACGGTCGCAATAACCTCATATCCCTTACCGTTAATCGTTTTGTAAACAGATTCTTTAAACTGGCAGGTGGAACTGTCTCCGCCACATTCCCCACACATGTCTTCCACAGTGTTCGAGCCCAGTACCCAGTCGCAACCGACCGGTACGCACTGGCCACCTACACAGATATCATGCGATCCCTTCCGGCAGTGGGTGCCGTCCTTGACGAGTGGAGCCAAAGACGCGTAGAAGGGCACATCGTTGTAGCAAAGCAGTTCGCACTCGCTACCCTTCACGTGCGTATATGGCTTCCACTTGTACAGCTTGCCGCTGAAGGGTTTGTCGTCGAACTCCGAACACTGAACTTCGCGGAACGTGGGCTGGCGCGAGTCGCACGGCTCCGCGTTGCAGACGCGGTATCGCTTACGCTCGCCCAGGCAGTAGCGGCCTCTGTTGCGCGGCGCGGGGCTGTCGCAGCGGCGCTGGCTCGCCTCCACGCCCGCGCCGCACGTCCGCGAGCACTCGCTCCACGCGCCCCACGGCCCCCACGCGCCGTCCTCGGACGCTGGCCGGGCGCCCATGGGAACGCACGCGCCCGCGAAACACCATTTGCCTTCGCCGCAGCTCGTGCCGTCCGCCGCCGGTTTGCCAGGCGTCGCACACGTCTTACTTGACGTCCTGCACCACAGCGCCCGGCACAGCTCGTCCCTTTTCCAGGGACAGATTTCCTCCGAGCCCATCGCGTCCTTGCACTGGTAGCCGGCGTCGTACATGGCTCCCGGAGGCATATCGAACCCTTGGTACAGATGACCCGACGGCTCGTCGAGCAGGCATTCGCCCATGCCTCCGTCTAGCAACGCGCCGATGAACCGCCTGCTGCAATTGGACCAGGCGGCGGAGCGCGGCGACATTTGTGCTGCCATCACGTGGGCCGTTCCATCGGGCGCCACCGGCGAGCAACCCGGCCCACCGTCTTGCATGTTTTCGTCGTGCGCGCATCCCATGATGTGGCCCAGCTCGTGCGTGATGGTCATACCTGTCGACAGCCCGGAATCTACACTGATGCAAGCTGCGTGCTCGGGCTGGCATGCCGCCACCATGGTTGCTAGTCCTAGGATGCTGCATGTGGAATCGTTCTCTGTGCAAATGTCAAAGCGAGTAATCAAAACCGCTATGTCGTGATGGTTGGGATGGCGCGGGTCTGCGGGGTTAATACGCTGTGCCCAAATTTTAAAGCTTGACAGTGTTTCCTCAGCTTTAGAACTGATTGTCAGGTCTAGTTCTTCCTCTTCTTTCTCGAGTAATATTATTCGCACGACTACTACTTCCAGCGTCCGACCCAACGACGCATCGCGATAGTAATTGGATACCATGTTCATCAATGTAAGTATATAGTTTTCGGTATCATGATCTTTATGGAATTCAATAAACTTTTTGTCTACTACGACAAGAAGCTCCAAAAAACGTGCAAAGAGAGTAGCGTTCCCCGAATTTTCCAACACTTTTGGAAAATCGGGGTTAGTCTCTATCTCACGGGCAAATCTCTCTTGCCACGCACTTTGCCAAGAGCCACGGATGCCACAGAACCCGCTGCCGCCGCCACCAAAGTCGTTTTCGTCCTCCTTCCCGCGCCGCAGCCGGCCTTGCGTCGCGGTGTCCGCGCGAAACACCACGTGCACGTGCCTTCCTGACGTGTCAGGTCGCGCCTCTGCCTGAGGTTCCACGAAGTACCGGTCATCGCCGGTGTGCACGTAGCCGACGAGACCGTCGAGGCAGGCGGAGACCGCGGCACGTGACTCGGGCACGCCGCGCACGTGCCCAACATAGTGGCACTGGTCGCGCCTGGCGCGCCGCAAGCTGGGATCTCCGCGCCACAGGTCGCGGCGTCGGCGCTCCACCACCAATCCCGGTGACAGAAAGGCGTGATTGGGCCACAGCTCGACGACGCGTGCCCGCCCGCCCAGGGACAGCTCGTAGCGCACGTGAGCGGCCTCCTCCGCCGCGCCTCGCCGCGAACGCGTGCGGGCCTCCTCCAGGTTGTAGAAATGCGGTAGGTCGTACGACTGGAAGGCGCCCTCGGCGTCCACTTTGCGCGGCACCATTGCATCGTAATCCGAGAGGTCGCGAGTGAAGCGACCGCCGCGCGCCCGCAGCTTCGCGTCCGCTGATCGCCACGCGACGCACGCCCAACATAGCAAGCACAGCTGCATAAAATGACCATATCGTTTCGCACCCATTATCGCCCAACAGCCAAGTGGCACGGATTCCAGAAGAATGTGTTGGTGTTCTATTTACCGAACACATAATCCAGGGTACGTAACATACCACCGGGCTGTATTGTTAACTATATGAACTGGATGTCGTTTTTAACCTTATCTGATATATTGGTTGATAATCAATTGTTTTCTCTTCACACTTGTCTTTTTGTTGACATAATATATTTTTATATTGTTACTGGGGTGCATCCAAAAGAATCTATAAAAAAATACATTTCTGTATTACATCTTTTACATGTTTTTAAAGACACAATTCAGAAAGCCATGTCTTTTAATAGGTAAAGCTAGAAATATTTTCTTAAGAAGATACAAGTTTTGATTTGGTTGTCTCTATTATAATTTACATTTTCTAATAATTTCAGCCCCTGTTTTAGATTTTTAACAACCATAATTAAATATATCCAAATGTATTTCATATTTTTATTCAATGAAAATTGAAACAATGTTTCAGAGACTCTTCCATCTCTCTCATCAGATGCTTCAATTGAAAATATATGTACAAAAATTAGATCATGACTGAAGAAACAAAGATAATGTTACAGAATGTTAAAGGAAGGAGACACATACAAATTACAAAAATTAATGAATTACACCCCACCCATTTCATGAAAGCTCTCCTATTATTCTCTGAATAAAACCCATACATATACATATATATATACATATACATATATACATACATACATACATACATATATATATATATATATATATATATATATATATATATATATATATATATTATAGAATTTTTACAAAATTACTGGTGGACTTGAAATAATTTTTTTGTATATGTACAGATATTTGTTATTTGTATACAACACTGGCGGATCCAGGTGTGCGCATGGGAGCCATGCTCCCCACCCCAAAAGACGTAGTTTTTATTTACCTTCCTTTATTTGGAAACATTGATTTAAATATTTATGTTCTAATAATGTAATTATTTAAACAATCATATTCAGTAATATGTCTACAGTACAAAAATAATTAACAATATAATAACAAATGTGTATTATATAACAAAAATCTATGATGCCCCCCTCCCAAAAATGATCGGCTGAATCCACCCCTGTTTGCATGTATATAAACATACATACACACAAAATACATTTCTCTTTATATATGTGGTGGAGTGCAGAGCTGCTATAGGAGCATTAATCATTTAAATAGAGCTGTTGCAAAGGTGAAGAAGGAGTAACGGAAGTGATAAGAAAGTTGCAAGATAATTTTCTTTGTCATGATTGGTGCTAATATTTATAAAAGTGTGTTATCCTCAATTCATTCATGTTTATAACATAGGAAAAAAATATATTATACAAATACATCACATTAATGTTTTCAGTATCAAAGCCTGTTTCACTTTCTCAGCTCCATGTATTATAATATACATCTCGCTGCAAAATTCTTCAAGTCAAGTTTATGTGTTCATACTTCATTTTTTCAGTTCTTAAGATATTAAAAGTAATCCAACACACATTCCTTTTTACTTAACAAATAAATCTAACTGTAATACGCATACGCCTGGAAATATGCAATATCCAATCAATGGAATAAGTATAAAACTACAAATAAAATGCAATTAGCATCTGGGAAATACATTTTCACAATGTATTACTAGAAAATCAATACATAAAATAACTTAATATCATTCTATTTTTATTGAATGTTTAAGACAATGTAGGAAAAAGGATGGAAGCCATATACAGAAATTTTCAAAATTCAAGTATTTTCCTTAACACACAAGTCACTGAAAATTTGTTTCATAGTCTTACAATACATTGGAAAAATTTACCACTTTGAAATAAAATTAATTTTAATTCCAACTCATGTGTATTTTGGTTGTTTTTATTAGTGTTTTAGTTGTTTATTTTATAGTAATATAAATGCAATAGGATTGGGAGAGTATTATTTTTTTGCCCTAAATGTTTTGGGTACAATTTTCTGTAAGAGTTTGAACCATAACAATTATCATTTTCTTGAGGATAAAATCTTATCAAATTGCCAGCCACTAGAATTAATAACAAAAGAAATTTTAAAAAGGATATTATAAGTAGATTATCAGTTTTAGCCTTAGTAATTTTAAAATACAGTGCACTATTATTTTAAAATTTTGCCAATCCTTTGTATGAATAATGATCTTTGAAATTAAATGTATCTAACCCCCTCAGCCATTTTGGAGATTTACATTTTACTCAATTAAAATGATTAAACTTTTCTTTTGGCAGGCCACTCCTCTCAAAGGCATATGCACTTTTTTTTATTTTTTAAGTGACACTGATTTTGAAAATTTCAAAATCCTAATACATTTGTATCCCAAAACACCTAATGGCCTTGTTTCATTAGCATAGTTCCAAGTCAACAAAAAGGGCCTTGCTTTTGACCTTGGTGATTTACATTATACAACATAGTGTCTGGCTATTGCAAATGAACGCATTTTGTGCTAAAAATCACATATGTATATTTTTCCGCTTCTTTGCCCTTCCTTCAGTACTGGCAAACAGTGGCCAAGCTTAACCATAGTTCAACTATAGAAGCTTGGAGCAAAGGCAATTGGCAGCCTCAATTCCCGTCCTGGAGATTCTATATAAGTATCTCTTTTTAAGAGGGTCCTGTTTGAGAGGAAATTATTGTCTGTAAATAATTTGAGAATGCATTCATCCACTTACAATAAAGTACAAAGAAATTAATAATTATTAATTTAAAGTCGGCACCATTGGCAAAATAAGTGGGAAAATTGAATTAAACATAATTTTTTAAGCACCTAATTTACTTGGCTCATGTATATTTTTAGGTCATTTTTTTCTCAAAAGAGTTCATTATAATGGCAAATTAAGGTCAATATTATAATTCTTCCAACTTTAAATCAACACTAAAATTCTTCAGGCTCTACGATTTAGCTGCACTCGCATCTTTAATACAGTTCTTCATAGACCAATGTAGTGTTATAGAAATTATTTTGAACAGCATATGCAGGTTTAATTAATTAGTTGTCCAAAAATTCATTCTCACTTTTGATATTTTCACCATCTTTAAGAACATATAGATACAAACATATGTAAGTCATCTGTTACCTCCTTCCAAATAAGTTAACAGTTTTATTGTTATCAGGCTTCATTCATTAGCATCAGATGTAATTGTTATTTTATGACTATTTTTTGACATATTTATTGTTATTATCTTTTTCCAGTTGAAAATTAGCTGACCTGAAAGTTGAAGCACAATACACTCAAATCCAGATTCAAACCAGTAGGTTAACAGTAAACCATTATTTTATGGTGGAGAAACTTGAGATGCATAAAGCCAAAAAATAATGATCATCAGATAAATTAGCTGTATTTTTTAACTTTGTACAATTACGTACAGATTTTAAAACACACAAAATTTATTTAAGTAATAAATACCGTTTTTGGTGTTGAGTAGATTAACAATATTACAAAATTGATATAAAATGTATTTCAATGACCAAGCTTACACCAATATGCTATTCAAAATTAATTCATATTTTGAAGAAAATTGAAACATTTAGAACAATTCAGAGCACTAAATACAATTTAAAAACAATGGTATATTAAATAAACACCAGACAATTGTGTACTGTACAATCTCTGGCATTTGCTTACTTCGTTTTTTTTTTAAACCAACCTGTGTGTAGCTAAGTTCAAAGAAGCAATAATTTAAGCTAATGTGTAGATGTAAAGTTACTGTGTTAAGGAACATTTTTAATTTTCACTAATATGGAAATGAAGTGGTTATTTAACCACTTTGGATTCAGATCACTTTTCCCCCTTCATCTATCTCCATGCTATTAATTGAAATGTTTCTATGAAACTAATAATGAGGGCAACAGTTCTCCAGTAATTTAAAACAGTACCTACGTGACTTACATTCTACAACAGATTTGACATCACTATTTAATAGATATTTTATAAAATATTTTTTATGTATCAAAAGAAATATCTAGTCCACTTACAAATGAATTTAATAAATAAATAAATAAATAAATAAATGAAGTTTATGAAATTGCTGGTATGAGCCAATGTGCCCTCATCTTTTTGTGTAAGCCACATTCTGAGAAAAAAAGGTCATATTTCAGTCCTCCTTTTGGGATAAGACAGCCATAAGCCATAAAAATTTTCCCATTTTAGTGCTGAAATGGGAAAATTGAAAAAGTCTACTTAGCAACTGATTAATATGATAAATTAATATTAATAAATAAATGATTACTGGTTTATTTTCAAAAGACATTTAGGAAATGTCCCAGAATTAATGCATCACATTTCAGAAAAAGTGTAACCCTTTAGTAGAGAAAGAGAGAGATAATAGTATAAAAATAAATCAGTGATCAAGGGTACCTGCAGTCATGAAAATATAAGTAAAAAACATTAAGCCTATAAAGAGGAATGTTTCAAATACTTACAAATATAGTAGATAAATATAATAACAAATAAAAATTACAAGAATATTATTCATTGAAGGGGCTTATTTAAATATATTGACTAGTGATTAATACAATGGTATCCAGTCATGGATACCATTGTTTCTCATATTCTGTACTTTACCTACGACACTATTTTCCTACCAAGTTTTCAGCACATAATATTTGATAAAATACAGTCGAATCATTACTACACTCAAGTACAGGTTTTCCACTCTTCTTTTAACTGTTTTAATTATTTTACATATTAGCTTGATAATTGAAAGGAAACTTAAAATTGGAAAAATAAAAAAAGTTAAATAGATATTGTTTGCTTCTCCAGCCTATTGAAGTATTGCTAAAGTAAGTCCAAAATATTCACAAAATTGTTACAATTGTGCACAGATTTATTTTGGGATTTTTCCCTTCACAAGTAATGCTGAAAGTTGAATAAAGTGGAGTTCAACTCGCAAGTGTTCTTCCTTTGTCCATTGTTTTCTATCTGAATTATTTTAATATTTAAGATTTTTGAACTGTACAAAAAAATTCTTCCTTATTAGATTGATACCTCTCTCCAAAGACAAAATCTACCTGAAAGTTTTCACAAAAGTCCTTTCTCTTCTTTAAATAAAATAATATTACAATTAAGAATAAGATGAAACCAACCTTCATTCTTTGGAATTCTTTCATACAACTTTTTTATTTTGTCAGTACTGGAGAAGTGCAACAAAAACAAAATACTTTGTAAAACATAATAAATTACCATTAAAAAGAGAAAGCAAAAGATTTCAAATAGAACTTAGTCTGCAGTCTCTGGTGATAAGTAGTTAACAAAGACTGTAATACATTAATAAACTATTTTTTGTCTAAAGTATATACAATTTAACTGCTAAAGTAAAAATATTCAGTACATTATCAAAATGTTAATTTTGGAAAGAATCCTCAACAAAAATTGCCCTTTGTGTATTTATTAGTACCTACAAGAAGAATTCAAAAGAAATAAAATCAAAATTTGATCAACAATTATCGTAAAACCTTTTCAGAATGAAAACTGCAATGCACTGTAAAGCATCTGCAGTAATTCTTCTTGCTTTAAACTAATATATAAATGCTTTCTGTAAAGAGTAACCTTCAAACTATAATGAACATTCTTATTCCTCAAGTTCTCTGAACCTTCAATAAACTAGGTATTTCTGAATCTAGTTCAAAATTCAATAGTTCAGTACTTATGTCAAACATTTATCATACTAGTTATTTCCTTTTTCATCAAATTTTTACAATAATCTACTGAACAAACAGCAAATAATCTGATATTTGGCACATCTTTTCAAACACAACTCTCAAGAACGCAACTTAATAACATAAAGAAGCTATACACATAAATCTCAAATTCTTAGAGTTGTATCAAGTCATATTTTTATTATAGCTACTCAATTATACATCTTGTTGTAAATAAACAAACCACAGAAAACGCTTCAAGTCTTGCTCTTTCAAATTTCAGACATATCAGTCTATTTCAATCCACACAATGGGCAATATTATAATCTTTATTTTAATTAATAATAGCATTACATGTATAAGTGACAGTGTCAACCCATGTAAAAGATAATCTCAAATAATGACTAGATTTAAGGACTTCAATGAAACAAATTATTTTCTATGACACATATATGTATTTTAACAACATTTCTAATTCAGTTTATATTCTCACTAAAACCATTATGTAGAGATAAAAATCAGGTTCTAATAAACAACCTGTAAAGCTACAATTACAATGAAAATGTAAGAAGAAAAAACAGTAATTTCTTAAGATACTTTTCTAACATTCAGTTTGCTCTGACCTAGAATATGCACATATCGTGGGGAAGTTTTTTCTACTTGGACACCAAAAACTAACATTGCAACTATGAAATACATGAAAAGTCATGAAAGAAGTAAGGTAATGAAAAGTACGGCAAGAATATGCATCAAGAGGTAAGAAGAACTGGATAACTGGAAAGAGCATCATCAAATTTGATAAAATGCTTATCACATTCAATATTATTTCAGAATTTTCTTTAATGTTTAAAATCAACACATACGTTCATTTTGACATAGAAAATCACATGGTCTTTACAGAGGGCAAACGCTCATAATAGTATTTTACAATACTTATTACAAGTGCTTTAGGATGTGTAAGACAGAAATATTCTGCAAGTTTACAATCTCTGTATACCACAAAGAGAACATTCAGATGCCAATCCAGTGATCTAAACTTAAGTCTAAATTCTCTCAGCCTGTACCACAACACACTCCTCACGTGTCTTCTCACCAGGTGCCCAACATGATCGCTTACAGCAGAAGACCAACACTGTGCCAAATTCCAGATGAGTCCCTCCATGTACCCCCTGAAGCTGCAGCCGAGATACTAAAGTTGGTATAATCTGCAGCTCGAAAACCATTTCACCTCGGCAATGTTGACACCTTGTTGGTACATTTGGTTCTGGATACAGTAGCAAAGGACCACCACCATCCCGGCAGTACCTATAATTCAATATTAATATAATATTTGCAGAAATTTAAAACAAGGCAGAAATTAATGAAATTATAGTGATTTAAATATGGATGAAAACTATAATATGTATCCTCTTAATATTAATCTCCACTAAACTACTTATATATTAAAAAATGAGTACATTTCGAAACAATATTTTAAACTTGATTAATACAAACTCGGGAAAGTTGATTTTGGAAGATCAAAAATGGGCATTCAATTTATATCCCAAAAAATGTGGTAGATATTTTATTATTTTCCTACAACTGTTACATAAATAATATTGTTGTTCTCAATTTTTTTTATATTGGGAGAGTGAAAGTTGACTTGTTCAAGACCAAAATGTAGTTCTTGACTAAGCAAAGTTTTTCCAAAACATCATGAACCATTAATGCCCAAGAAGAACAATAAAAGTTGAGAGTTGAGCACCATTGATTAAGCACAAAACCAGGAGATTAGCCAAAAAAATTATAGTGAGATAATAGACAAATATGCAGAAATGCTGCCTATCACACCAAAATATAATGGGGAAGTCTCATTCCTCCCAGCAAGGATTATAAACAAAGCAACCAAGATTTTGACCAAGCCACCCCCTTATAGTATGATGGATCCCAATTTTTTATTTACCACTTCCCAAAAAAAGTTTATATTATCACACCCCATGAAGTCAATCGCACTCATTGTGATCCGAGAGATAGAATCACCAAAGTTTAGTCATTGGGTTACGATTCATAATTTGTACGTGGAATCTGTAAGGAAACCAAAAAGAATATTGCTGGTCTAGCAGTATCACATTTGAGGATAGGGACCCCAGAACCTTGTAAGAAGATGTCATGTCTGAAACTAAGTACACATTGAGCACATTACAATGATCGAATGATTACAATAATCAAATGATTAATGTTTAAGGGCACTTCAACAGCTGAAGTCATTGGGGCCAGTGTCAAATTATTTTAGGAACAATATGCACTATAGCAGTGTCAGACTAAAACATTTTTTCAAAGCAAAGAAAAATGTCAGTATATAAATGTGTTTTAATTATTTTAGAAAAGGGATTGGCAAACAAGAATCACATAAACTCTCTAAAATCTCCAATTAAAAGCCAAATAATTGGCATAATCCTCTTCTCTCAGATAATGCTGTAAATGTCAGTCCCTCATATGAAGCTAAAAAGTTTGTAAAGAGAAGATTGGTCATTTTCAAGTACCTGTGCTAGAGAGCTAGCAAGGTGAAGCCTTCAGCGGCTATCTCTTATCTTAGAACAGTGCAGGAGAACATGCTCTACAGTAAGATTCGTCTCAGAACTATCGCAATTAGGGAGTGGGTCATTGCGGAGAAGATGGCCGTGTGAGAAATGGCAGTGACCAAGGCGAAGGCGTGTCAGAATTATCCCTTCGCGCCTAGACCCATGAGATTAGGAAGACCAAGGCTTTATGGAATCCTTTATTCTTGTGAGTTTAAAATCAGAGATCTGCCACTCTGTTTGCCATGCACTGAGTATTGAGCATTTTAAATACGCTTTGGAGTTTGCTGAGGGGACATAAGAAATGTCAATAGATGACTTCCGAGTGGCTGTTTTTGCAGCTTGAATGGCAAGCTCATTGCCTGCGATTCCCACATGTCCCGATACCCAACATACTACTAGGTCATAGTGACAAGATGACTGTGAGATATATGTTGTATTGTCAAGTCATTCGAGTATATTGTCAAGTGATCGGAGGGAGAAAGAGTCAAAGTGACTGGAGTGCATTTCGGGAAACACTGCATATAACTACTTGTTGTAAGGCACCTGATTGTATGTATTCCAGGACTTGCAGAACAGCGACCTTCTCAGCAGAGAAAACGCTACAGTACGGGTGAATGTTGACTGACTGTGTGGCTGTTCTACAGTACACAGAGTATAACATGCAACAGAATCGTTTGTGGCAGAGCCGTCAGTGTACAAAAAACATGATCTGGATAAGATGATTTCAACTCATTGAAGATCTTTAGATATACTATGGACGAAGTTGATGTTTTAGGGACGTTAGATAAGCTGAAATCTATTAGGAGTTGGAGAAGTTTCCAAGGAGGGACCTGAACTTTGGGAGGTTTCACAGGAGCAGGAAGTTTCAGGTTAAACTTCCGCAACAAAGTGGAGCGGATACCAGGTGGTTTAGAAAAAGATGGTATAATAAATATGTTTGGAGATATGGGTACAAGAACGCTCGCCGAGATGGACCATCCATCTCTGACACTTTTGCACAGTACGAACAGGTTAAAATCTCCCGTCTCCGGCTAAGACACGGTTCTGCAGCTTCAGCCAAGGAATACTCGGTACGGCTCGTGCGATAGACATATGTGCTGATGCGAATTCCGGCATGGTGAATAATATTGAGATGTCGTTAAGTTGGTGACGCGGAGCCGTATACGTGCCATAGTCCAATACATGTCGAGGTGTCCTATACAACCGTAAGAGGCATGTACGACCGGCGCCCCATGAGGTACTGAGGTTGCGAAGTACGTTTAATGGCAATTCACATCGCTTCTGCAGGTTGCGGACATATCTTCGCCATGTCCGAGTTTTGTCGAACATCAGACCAAGAAAGGAAGCTGCATCAACAAACGGGAGTTGTTGGTTACCAAAGAACAGATCAGGGTGATTGTGGAGGTGATACAGAATCTTTAGCGTAACTCGCAACCCATGTCTGGAAACACCACCTCTTGTTTTGCCAATTTGGCAACGCGCGAAATACCTTTGCAATCCTTTTCACTTTTAGCGACTTACGGCCGTGTGTCCTCCGATTTCGGGGTGAGATAATGTGGCTAATTTTAGTTGGAAGAAAGAGAAACCATTTATTCTGACCTAGTTTGTCTTCATCGTACTGCAGACATTGCACTGAAAAGGGTAAACGCCTGTCTCTTGGCAAATGGCGGTCACTTTGAGAAATTTCTCGAAGGTTTTTTTGTTATTTTAAGGGCATTATATTTTATTGTTTATTAATTATTTTCAATATTTACTAATTTACTTCTTATTTAGATATTGGTATTTTTAATAATTTTATAAATATTTCTTTAATCAGATTCAATAATAATAATAATAATAATAATAATAATACACAACTATTGTTATAAATAATGAAGAGCTTGTCGGTAATATTTCACGATATATTATCCGACTTTTATTAAATAATAATTGTTAGGTTGGTGTTAATAAATTGATAAAGTCATACTTTTTCTCCACATCTTCAGTATTACAATTTTTGTTTCTTAAGCATACCGGACAAAATCTCCTTAAGAGACGTTTTCTTTTACCGCTCATGCATTAGCGCACCCCACCCACGAGCGAAAAGCTTCCGGCGTGTGAGTTGCGTACCTGCCTACCTAAGCTCTTGAATGGGAAAAACATGGAAACAGGAAAGTTGCTGCAGCTTATGACCCGACGGTCGCTTACTCTCCTGTCTCGTCGTGCAAAGCACGATTGTCTTGAAAGTTGGCAAAGACATGAGGTTGCCAAATTGTTAAAAAAGAGAACAAGTGCTCTCAGACATGGGCTGCGAGATAAGCTAATGACCCTGTGAGTGCACTTTGATTTTGAGGTGGATAACTTAAATCCCGTTTTTACGCGCCATGCAGTAAATCTACTCAGGACGAGTTGCAGGAGCCTTTGGATAACGTTCCTGCTCTTAGATGAGCAGAAAATGGCAAAATCATCAACAAAAAGTTATGCCTTTGAATAAATGACCCGACGATGAAATGAACTGACCCCTAAGGAACTCCATTTTCCAAAGGGTGACAGGAAGATAGTTTTCTGCCGACGCGGACTCCAAAGATCTTAAAGAGAGAAAATTCGTAAGGACCAGAGGGGAGCTGTTCTCTTAAGTTCCCGAAAGTGCCTCCAGGTCATGTATAGGCTTGAATTCTCGGCTATCCTGGAGACGCCGCGTCGTTGGCTGGGGTGCCGACGTTTCGCCTGACATATCGCAGGCTTCCTCAGGGCAGTCACGGACTCGGAGGTCACGGGACATGCCATTGACTTCGACAAGACTCGGCTCCTGCATAAGGAAAACCGATACTGGCCGAGACGCATAAAAGAGGCTTTAGAAATACACAGACGTCCGCAAAACATCAACGCGGACGCAGGCCTCGCTCTTAACCACGCCTGGAAATCCCTCGCTCCATCTATTCGGGACCGGCAGGGAACTGTTCAACACCGTCCGACCACCGGGACGTCTGGCGCTAGGCCCACTGTTTCACCACCGTCCGACCTGGGGGACGCCTGGCGCAAGGCCCAGGTTGGCCCGGACCGCCGGCCAAACAGGGAGACCTCTCAGCCAATCACAGCGCACCTGCCCCTCCCAAGAGCACAGGCAGGATGGTATAAATCACCGGGCGCGTAGCGCCGCAGTGTCACTGTCCTGAGGAAGCCTGCGATATGTCAGGCGAAACGTCGGCACCCCAGCCAACGACGCGGCGTCTCCCGGATAGCCGAGAATTCATGGATTCGAGCCGCCGAAGCTTACGTATACATCATATATAGGCTTTCTCAATGTCAAAAAAGACGACTAAAAGCTGTTGTAATACGAAGTGGCTACGAAGCACGAGTGATCCAATGTAGTTCGATGCTTCCTGAAGCCACACAGTATTGGTGTTTAAGTTTCTTTGCCCCAGCAGCCTGACCAGACGTCAATTAACCATTTGCTCCAATAGCTTACAAATCCAGCTAGCAAGCGAAATTGGTCGATAGCTCAAGGGAATCATTCGATCCTTTCCTGCCTTAGTAATAGGGATTAATATGGCCTCACCAGTTGTCTGAAATGCGGTTGAAGAGGTTAAGGACTAACGATCGCGCCTTCTCGGGTTTAACATTTTTAGCATTTGGTTGTGGATTTGGTCATGTCCTGGAGCAGAGTCTTTAGAAGAGCAAGCGCAGACAATACTTCTTCCATGGAAAAGGGGAGTTACATTCCTCTTCTCTGCCATTTGAAAAGTCCAGTGTATTTTTTTCCACCTCTTATAATTAAGAAACCCTGCAGAATGTTGCGAAGAACTGGAGACGTTCTCATAGTGAGAAGCCAGTTTCTCTGCTATATCTACAGGTGATCACGTTTCCTTTCATCAGCCACCCTGGAACGTTCGGAGAAGGAAGTCTTCCCCCAATTTGACGGATCTTTCGCCATACCACTTTAGGAGTCCGGCAAGAGAGAGAAGAACGGCTCTACAAGACGTTTTGCTTTCGCGTATTACCATTCTGGCCCTGGCTCTACACCTCATGTATTCAATTTAGTTTTCTATTGTAGGGAACATATTGAGCCTGAAAAACGCTCGTTTTCACTCACAAAAAGCATTGGCGGTGTTTACGTTCCACCAGGGTATAAGAGGACGACGTGGTCGACCTGTCGTTCTTTGGTATGGCGGTGGTTGCGGCATTGAGAACGCATTCGGTGAAGTGAGCAGCCATACAATTTATGTCGTTGGGACACTGGTCTAATATGTCCAGTTCTTCACCGTATATGGCCCAGTTGGCGCCCTGGATTCACCACTAGGGTGGGCGGACAACATCGAGATCGGGCACATCTAAGTGGATCAGGATTGGAACATGATCGCTTCCATGGAGGTCCTCTAGGACTGTCCATTCTACAAATTTAGATAAAGATGGAGAGCTGAAAACGAGATCGATGTGGGAAAATATGTTGTACCCCAGGGAGAAACGAGTGGCATGGCCTGTATTTAGAAGAACCAAATTAAATTTTTCTACAATATTTTCCAGGCGGATACCTCTCTGGCAAGACCTTGCTGCACCCCAGACGGGACTGTGAGCATTGAAGCCCCCAAGAATGAGGAAAGGTGGGGGCAATTGAAAAATAAGAGTCGCAACGTCATCTTGCGACACGGCTTGTCCAGGCGGGACATACGCGTTGCAAATAGTTATCGAGATGGTAGGGAAATTTATTCGCCCGCACGATGTCTGAAGACTGGTTTGCACGTGTATTTCTTTGGACATCAGGGAGTCCCGGACAAATGTAGCGACTCTGCCAAGTGCACGGAGGCCATCATCGTCTTGTCTGTAAGAGCGAAAGCCGCGAAGAAAAAGGGGATGCTCAGGAAGATGTGTTTACTGAAGACATGACAACAGGCTTATATCGAGAGATTATAAGCTTCAATTCATCTAACCGAGTACGGAAGCCATTGAGATTCCACGATTCCTTGATTTTTAGGTGTTAATATTTTTATTAAATCTTCATCCTGCAGGAATAATGTGTGTGGTTTTTTTTCGTCACCTGTGGACAGTTGAGCTCATATGCGGTTCTTCGTCCACTGCAGAGACGTCTGACTGCTGCTGAAAAGGGCCGCGTGCTTTCACGTTCTTTTGGTACAAGTTTCCGGGATCTAGAAATAGGACCTTTCGGCCTCAGCTTCCCGGGTTGAGCTCTTTGGGTGTTTACCGAGACACTTTTACTTTTTATTTTTGTTTCAGATGATAGGGATGATTTTTTGCCTGCAGACGATATCTTCTAGAGACACCAGACAGGCAATCGCGTACAGAGGTTGGCTGTACTTCTGCACTCGTTTGAGAACGAAGTCGATTTTCACATCCCCAGTGTGTGCAAAAGTCCTGGAGAGGGTCATCGGAATTCTTGCAAGGAATCACCGACGTGCTTCAGAGAACATTTTCTCAGATACTCGAATATTGTGTATCTCTCTTTTTAAACAATTAGACATTTGAGTTTGATGGGCGGTCTCTTGTGCATTTACACATTTGGAGCCGGATTTGCATTCAGAGTTGTAGCACTCTTTGGCGCAGACCACACAGACAGCGCTTGCCCATGCTGGGTATGGCCGAACCTCTGACACTTAAAGTAGCGCAGAGGATTCGGCACATACTGCCGCATACGCAAATTATACCAGACGCATAGATCCTCTCCGGAATTGAGGGCGGTCGACTGTCAGGATCGATGTTGAGGTGGGGATGAGTATACCGTTCACCTTGTGGTGAATCCTGTGCATACTCCTTCAGACAAGGTTTTTAGGTCATCAGTTTCGGCAGCAAAATCATCATGATTAACTACACCCTTTCATAGTTTTAATGTAGGGTGGGTCGACACTTGGACATTGAAGCCGACTATTTCCTTCATTTTTAAAACACTATCTGTCCGTCTGACCGACATTCGAAAAGGATGGTTCCATTGCGATGGCGAACGACTGCGTGGAACTTCCCTAATTTATCTACAGCCATTACAATTTTTTATTGATTCCCCCCACATTTCTTATTGTTTACCCTTTTTTATTGCATATCATTACAAGAAAGCGGGGTTTCGTTGGATTATCACTTTCTTTGCAGAAAAAGCTTTCCAGATCAATGGTCCTTTCATTTAGCCTCCACTTCCTTTGGGAAGAGGGCAGGGGGTAGTTTTTGAATCTCAGAAGGGTTTCAAATTTATCCCCATGGTCCCCACCCACTATGGGGCCCAACAAGGGGACACTCCGTTGGAGTGTCAGGGTTGCCACGGGAATATAGCATGGAGTGGCATGGTGTATTGCCCGCCGCACACTCGCAGGGGGTCACCATGGCCCCCCACTTACTCTGGAGTTCAGTCACAGAGCTAGTCCAAGACGATTGATCGGGAGTGGGTTAGCTACCGACTACCCGTCTAAAAGAGTCCGAGGCCAAAGCGAGTGTGTTGGAAACCTATAAGGAACGTTCCCCAAAATACGTAAGCAACGTATCCCTACGTGCAAAGAATAAAGGAGCACAAGGAGTAGTTGGGAAACAGACAGGTCCCTTAACTGCCAGGACTCACTTCCCCTCCGGAACGGGTCGCCATACATAGCAAACACATGGTTGGCAGTGAAATAGAAGGGGTAGAAGAAAAGAGACAGAATGTTTTCAAAGAACGAGAATGAAGCCCTCCCTATACCAGAACATGAACCGACCCACCTCGACGGGGCTTCTTCAACCTGTTCAACATTACAAGTCCACGACGAGAAGAAAAGTCAAAATAAAATATTTTTAAGTAATATAAAAAGTGGTAGAACAATGGCAAATTAAAGGATGAGCTAAAAAAGAGTGTGGAAATTGGAAAAATGGGCTGCCACTGGCTCAACCACGTAGGATTTCTCAGTCCATATCAAAAAAATTGGAAAAGCATGGTCTTAACAAATGTACCAATAAAAATATCCGGGGGTAATAAATAGTATTCTTCAACCTATTTTAAACGTTGCTACACGACACACTAGTTTGCCCAAGGAATTGCTGATCACAACACGTCCTCGCTGAAACACTCCTGGCTATCACGCGTCGGTTCTGTATGTAAGGGCATTATTCCCTACAGCTTCCACCAATTTCCGTAACATTCTAAGCTGGCTTTACACTTGCAAGAAAATGGCGAGCAATATTATTTCGCAAGAAAAGTTGCCAATGTAAACATTGCGGCAATGAATATGTCTGATGTTGGCAATATTTCTTGCTAGATATTCCGGTCGTAATGTAAACTTATGCGCTTCCATTCTCGGAAAGATATTGCCGGCTGTTGCTAAGGACTAGAATTGGATTGAAGTCTGAGCAAGATATTGCTGAAAGAAGCCAATGATAACCACAGTCGCATACGCAGGAAGTACGTACGGTTGTACATAGACGTAATATTTCCATTTTAATATGCATTTTTTCGCAAAATGTGTGTGTGAAGGTTTACGGCAATAAAAGTGGTAATAAATATTCCCTCTATGGTTGATTATCAAAGGTTCAAATTTTGATTCAGCCATAGATGCCACCTAATTATTAATTTTTTACGTAAAAAATTATTGAGATATTAACCTAATCTAAATCAATTTTAAGATTACTCTATAATATATCAGTTGTACGATATAGATATTTTAAAACTTTTTGCCGAATTAATAATTGCACTTTTTATTAAAAGAAAGTTACTTTGCTCCCACGGGAATCGAAATCCACGAAATCGTTTTGTTTTATGAAAAATATTCAGACACTTCTACCTAAATTGCACAAGCCCCCTTTTCCTTTCTTCTTAAAATTCAGTCACACGTCCTCACAAATCGTCGACGTTACTTCATCTCCTCATTTAGCACAGTAAGTGCGACCGCAACTCGTATCTTCTGCCTTCCACTAGTTATGTCGGGAAGTGAGTGAGGTATAACCTCACTTCATTTCATTTTCCTCGCGCCGTCACGAAACACAGCAACAGTCCTCATGCAAAGCGATCGGCAATATCTTCGCGGAAAGATCTTGCTCAGATCTTTCTGGCAATATATTGCCCCTTCTTGCTCTTGCTAGTGTAAAGATGACCGCAAGAAGCAGAAACAAATTGCTGAAAGATATTGCGGAAACGTATTGCTAATGTAATGCTGGCCTTATGCGAAATAATATTGCTCGCCATTTTCTTGCAAGTGTAAAGCCAGCTTAAGGCCAGCATAAGGCTTTTCATCAATGGGGTACAGCTGTGTTGATGTAGGAATTGCTGGTGTAGGAATTGTTGATGTAGGAATTTTTTAGGCGATTTTCTCCAAAAGCAGCTCCAAATTTGACCGTAACATGTTAACTATAAATAGCTGAACAATGAATAAAAGCTTCCAAAAACACAAAGTTTGCAACTTTTGAAAACTAGACATTTTTACTCCTGAGTTATAGAAACCTCATTTGCAGCAGTAAACCAACTGCAGAGTGTGTGTTGTCTTGTATTACAAACAAAATAGTAACTCTACACTTCGTATACTGGCTCTACATCTACATGGGACAGGCATAGGCATCTGGTGGAAAAGATAGCACTGATAGTTGCACTTTATGCAGCCATTCCTCTAATGTCATTATTAAGCTGCAGATTTATAGGTGTGAAAAACTGTGGAGATGGACATGCAAAATAGGCATTTAAAACACAAAATAAGAATTTAAAAATGTAAAATAGGCATTCTAATTTTTTCTTATCCTTATCTATGATCTTGTGTAGAAAGTTTCTGAAGCAAACATAATACAGTTGATTCTGGGTTTGGTGAACCCTCGGTTGTACTGAACTTAAGTCACTGGACCCATTTCACTTACATCACAAATCAGCATAAGAAGATTCATTTATAGAGAACCTGAACTTTGGCTATGGCGAACGTAGGAAATGAACCGTTCAGGAAATTTCCCTCTTGGAAAAGAATATATCATTTTGTGACACAAATTGGAACAATGGTAATCCAATTGGAAAAAAATCATCAGCCAAAGGTCATAATCGAAGAAGTCTCCCCAAGGTGAAGGTAGTGGGCCTGGAATGGGGACCTTACTGATGACCTATGCCACAGTTTCATTGCAGAAGCAAAAGCTGTGTACTGCATGGGCTACAACTGATGGTGGAAACACGCAATTTCTTGCATCAGTTTCATACTTGGTGTTATATTCTGCGGGACAAAGTGTGTTGTGTTCAACATAGGTGACAGGCAGTGTGCGACTGCCACAGCCTAGTGACACCCGCCGCGCCACGCGGAAAAGTGATCAGTTTCATTAGCCGCTTTCATCATCTCGCTACCAAAAGGATCTTGGCATGTTATTAGATGAGTAAAAAAGCCTTTAGAGAGTAGGAAGGTATTCCAACAGTGGAAGAGGCATTGAAGAGTGTCAAGACTCCATGATACTTAAAGACAGAGGACAATGCAGAATCAAGTACAGAGCATGAAGGATATAGAGAAATTACTATTGAAAAATGTATGAAGTAAATTGAAAATAATTGGTTTTCTAAGGCCAAATAAAGATATTGAAATTTTCAGTTCATTGCTGTTAAAGCATTTGGCTGTATCTCTATATTAATAAAACCAATAATTGTGGAGATACTCTATTTAATTTTGACATTGGATATAGTAAACCAAAAAATGTTAGTCCCCAAGTTCAATATGGAGTAGACTGTATACTTATCTTCGTGGGAGTTGACAGTAAATATACCTTCATGGAATGTTTGCTTTCATCATTATTCTGAGAAATTCTCTTAGAAATAATTTCTATCATTGTCTGGGAAGTTTGGACAAAAACGGCTGAATCGCAATAGCACATCCTGATACTTAAGTGCTACATGTATGATTTTTTTCTCACCTTCAATTTAGACATAATTGAAAACATTGCACGATTTGTTTCAATCACCATGCATAAAACAAATGTTGCAAGTAGTGGTGCTACAACTACACACACTTTTTGCAATATTTCTAAAAAACGTTTCAAAATATGCAATTTTCAAAAATTTAGAGTTCAAAACAGGCAGTAGCATAGCTACTGGTAGGGTCTCCCTTGCTGGACAGGTCAAAGGGTAAGGGTCAGACTACGGTACTCTAGAAGAAGACCTCAATGGCAGCTTCGTTGAAGAAGACTCCAAGAAGACGAAACTGGCAGAAGAAGGCTTCTCAAAGGGTAGGGAGGACTCTACAAGTGAAGTGAAGCCAACTCCCCTATGGGAGAATATCCTGACATCAAATCCTACTGGCTCAGAAGCAGTGAAGTGGCAGCACCACTTCCGCAATTACCCTGCATGGCACCTATAATGCGGTCAGGAGACAATTAAATTACTAAATATTCACACAGACAAGCCAGATAGATCCGAAACACGACAACATAAACAAGGAAAGGATTAGCGATTTTAAATTAAGGATACACTAAAAGTTGCCACACAGATTGTAAGATTTTAGAAACCAAACAAGAGGAACTCAATGATGAATTAAACAATAGTAATATTAATACACCCATTTTAACACAAACGAGAAAAAGCTTAAAGGAACTAAAGATCTAGATGACTACACAGTGATATATTTTGGAGTTCAAAGTAAAAGATCAAGTAGTGGAGTAGCAATACTGATTGATAGAAAACTGACCTTGAAAATAGTAAATTATGTAAATAAAAGAATATCAGTTAGATTAAAAATAGAGACAGGTCATTAAAATGTGACTATGCCCCTGAAGAAGGAGAAAAAGAAGTATTTTTTTATGAAAATCTACAGAAAGTTACTTCCCAAATTAAGAACAGATCACTTGATAATTAGTAGAGATTAAAATGTAAAAGGTGGAAACATCATAACTCAAATAATAGGGACCTTTGGGGAAAGATAATGAATAATACTAGTATAGAATTAAGAAATGTTGCCACCTGTAATAAATTAAAAATAATTAACACATTCCTTAGACATAAAGATACTCATAAATAAATTTGGAATGCAAAAGGATGATGATCACTCATAGATTGTATTATTGTTAACAAGACGTTATCAACTCTTAATTCAAAATTCTAGAGTCTACAGAGACAAAGATACATACTCGGGTATCAGTATTTGGTTGTCCAAACTATTTTGTAAGTAGATGGAAAAACCTACAAAAATACAAACCAGCGTAAAAGAAAGTTTTAAAGCACATCTGCAACAAGAAGAGAGTATTAACTAGTAGTGGTGCTACAGAATGGCACAGAGTTTCTTGTATTAATTTTCTATTTTCTTATTTTAGTTTTTTTTTTTTTTTTTTGTCAATTTTCTAATAGAAACAAATTATTACTTTATGAATATTAGAGAAAAGTAAAACTTCTTCCTAAATGGCAATTTTCATTGAAAAATTTGGAACTGTTTTCAAGAAAATGGTGTTTTGAGTTATTGTGAATGTGAAATGTGAACCTCTAGTCACAGAAAACTATTGAGTTTTGAAAAACTTCATTTGAAGTCATTTCAAGCACTTCCAGTCACAAATGCACTAATGATTACAAATAGCTGGAACTGTGCATATTAACGATGTGAGGCCTATTCCAAAAAAAAATTACATTTGTGTAATTTTTTAAAACCCAAAAGAGTACAGCAAAATAATCTTTGTGCAATTAGAACTACCCATGCGAAAAGTTTGAAGAAAAATTTGGAGCCATTTTTGTAAAAATGGTGTTTGATATTTCTGAAAATGAAGAAATTTGAGCTAATTTTCACAGAAAATTGTTGAGTTTCTGAGAAACTTTATGTAAAATTATTAAAACCACATATTTATAAGTACATTAAAATTAACAAATTGGCACTAATATAAATATTAACAACTTGAGAGACAACTCAAAAAAATTACATTTTTTGTATTTTAAAAAAAATTAAATAGAGGAATATGGCATTTATGTCATCTTGTACAGTGCAATTAGCACTATCTCTACTACAAATTTAAAGACAAAATTTGGAGCCAATTTCAAGAAAATCTAGTTTTTGCAATTTTTAATAATGCACACATTGCACACAATATTGTGTGAAAACTACTAAAATTTTCAAAACAATAAAAGAACTAATTATGGACAACAAATTTGATTTCAAGGAACAATCTTTATCAAGGAACAATCTTATTAATTTTGTAGTTGTAGGAAGATGCCAAAAAAAATCTATTTTTTGAAATTTGATGGAAATTGGACTTATGCCATCTTTATGTGTATTTTACTCTATTCTTACAAGAAATTTTAAGAAAAAATTTTGAAAATGTCCCAGGGACATATCCCCAAATTTTAAAGAAAGTTTTTCTACATTTTAAGGCTTTGACTCAAGCCAGATGGACAGGGGTTTGCTTAATTTGGAAAAAAATCCTATGTGTGGTTTAGGCACAAATGGTGTTCACAGAAGGACGTTTTGAAAAGAACCACTTTTTCTGTATCAGATGACTCCAAAACAGGTACTTCTGTTGAAATCTCGAAATTTATTTTCTGCAGCATTACGTAACTTTCCCTATACTGTGAAATATTACTCCTTATGTATGTAGTTATACGTGAAAATAAAAAGCTATATCAACAGACAATAGATAATTACTTAGCAAATATACCAACAAGTGATAAAGTAGAGAAAGAATGAGAAAATATTATAACATATACACAAAAAGCTGCTTTTGAAAGCATAGGAAAGAAAAGCAAGTTTGGAAAAAGGAAAGAACTCAGTATGCAATGAACAACTTAAAGCAGTGGCACAGAAAAAGAAAGCATACTTGAAATATCTTCACTTACTGAAGAAAGTAAGAAAGAATATAACTGCGATAGAAATGAAGCTAAAAGCAGTGACAGATCTAGAAGGGGGGGGGGGGGGGGGGGCAGAGAGGGGCATGACCATACCCTCCAAAAGGCCATTAGTTTCCATTTGTTACCTACCTTTATTGCGAAAAATTGATTTAAATATTTATTTGTTAGAATTGTGTAATTACTTTAAAAATTTTTATATATTATCATATATACACTACAAAAATAACATATGTTTATTATTTCACAAAAATCTGTGATGGTCACACCAAAAATGATGATCTACCAATAGACGAATTATTACAAATATTAAAAGAAATGAAACTTAGAAAAGCTACAGCTATAGATAACATAAATGTAGAATTAATAAAATATTGAAGCATTTTTCTCCATTTAGGATTATTCATCTTATCCTCATCCTCAGAATAGAAGAATGTAATCTTATATTTCTATGTAAAATTTTGTCAGGTGAAATTAATTGTAACGATTTTCTACCTAATATCGGATTTCAAGTCTCTCGCATAACGACATGTAATCCTTTATTATTTGCTGTCAAACCTATGAAAACTGACTATCAAATGAATGATACCTTCTACCGTATTGCCTCTACTGCTTCAAGTATTGTATACAAATTGATTTTTTTCTACATTACTTACTCAAGCTGTGAACATACTATGCTCTACGAAACCACCTGATTTGTAATTAGATATTATTCCTAAATTTACTCTTTGTGACTTCATTGACAAATGTGTACCTCATACTCCCATATTATAATTACACATATTAAAGGGAATATCCCCTAAACAAATAAATAAATAAATATTACACCTATACAATCAATGTTGGCAAAGAAGTACAATACCAGAAAAATGGCAAAGAGCACTAATAATATCTATGATTGAAAAAGGGGATCACAATTGCTGTGCAAATTACAGAGGCATTAGCCCTTAAAAACAAAAAATTATATCAAAGTAAAATGATCCAAAAGACGCTTAAGAAGATAGCTGAAGTTATATTATTAGAAGATCAAAATGGCTTCAGAAAGGGAAGATTCTGCACAGATAATGTGCTTATATTCAATCAAATAACAGAAAAGAAGTATAATTTAGACACACACATTGCATTCATTGATTTGAAAAAGCCTTTGACTAAATAAACAGGAGAATATTATGAGCCAAAATGGATAGAAGAGGCTTTCGAAAACATCTGATAAATGTAGCTAAAATCTATACAAAAATACAAAGAACTGAATAAAAATTAATTCAGATTTTTTATTTCCCAGAAATTTGAAAAGTGAAACTGTTTTTTCTCCACTCAAGCCATTGCTTTGTGTTGTTGGAATGAATTGCACCAGACGTGATTAATGAGTAGGGAGAGAAATATTATGTCCTAAAATATCTTGAAATATGCTTTTAATATATGCATTTATGATGTCAAAGTTCTGAGATATGCACTTTAATATGCAATTAAAATTAACGACATTTCATTTACTCTATAAACCTTTCTTGATAAAATTCAGAAGAAGCATGCCTGGAATGGAACGATATATTTTTGTGCAAACATAATATAATCTACTCAAGTTCACGAGATAAATAATTAAAGAAAATATTCACCTTGGTGAAGTACATTGAATGTCTTCTTGGCTGATTTTTTATTGTTGACTCATTTAATGCTGGCAGCAGTGTGTTTGCCTGATACGTGATGGATCTATCTAGAAAGCACTTCCCGGCAATGATTTTTTTATGATTTTACAGTTGGCCTAAGTGTTAAAGAATGTCTTTAACAGTTGAGGAGTGCCACAGTGATTCTTCCCCAGCAAAACTGACCATTTATGAATGGTATTCAGAATTTCAGTGCGGGAGAAAGTCACTTTAAGATGAGCCTCGCAAGGGACAGCAACAAGGGAAGAAAACTTCCCGTCAGTGCAGATGTTTAAAGATGACCCATGCTGCACTTACCAGCAGATACAGCAGACCTTGGATATTTGTTCCTCCACAGTGTCACGAATTTTGCATGAAAACCTTGGTGTCACGAAGGTCTGCAGCCAACGGATCCCACATCGTTTGTCTCGGGAAAGAAATGTAGCAAATGTTTGAAGGTCATGCAAAGAAAATTTTTGATATTGAAACTGGAGAGGAATCTTTGATATACCAATTTGCCCCCAAAACCAATCAACGATCAGGATCTTCCCTAATGAGAAAGCACCAATAAAGACCATGAGATCATGGAGCATTGGAAAGAAAATGGTGACAGTACACTGGTAAAATTGAGACAACCAAAGAGGTGTGTGTGGTCTGCTTTTGCATAATAACACACCAGCTCAAAAAACCAAAGAGCTTTTATCAGAGAATCATGGCAGACTTCTACTCCCCCCCCCCCCCTACGGTTTAGACCTGGCCCCTGCAACTTCTTTTTATTTCCAAGAGCTAAAGAAACAATCGGAGGACACCAGTTTGAGAACCCAGAACATGCAGAAGCAGCTTGCGAAGCATTTCAAACAGAACTTCCGAAAGAACAATGGTATGCAGCATTTCAAAATTGGTGTCAGATGGGCTGCTGTATCGATGATGGAGGGAATACTTCAAGAAAATAGAAAGGTAAGAATCAGTTTCCTCTTCTTTAAACCTACTTTTCAGGAAACTTTAGCGGTGCCACGCATGTTTCTTTTGACCATCTTAAAAAATATGTTCTCAAGAACTACATTTCTATCTATATTCTACATTTGCAACAAGTATTTTATCATCTATAAAGAAAGAAGAAGAAAAAACCAAACTGTGACAAGCTTTTTTGAGTCAATGAACACTCACAAATAAATACATTCTATGAACAGATGAAACGTTTTATAGATAAGACTATTTTTACAAAATATGTGTCTATAATTACATGAATATGTACCAAGCAGAAAAATCTGCCAAATATGCACTAACATATTAATCTATAGAGCATCATATTCTAACCAAATGTCAAGAAATCTCACTTAGCTATGCACTCAAGCAACTGACAAAAATATGCAAAATCATAGAAATCCACTCCCTATTAATGAGTCACAAAATACATCAGAATGTACAGGTGAAGCTCTTAAATTTTCTTTAGCAAATTATTCAAAACCCCAAATCTCAGCACAAAGATAATGGCTCTTTTTGATAAATAAGTAACAACTGGTAATAAAAAAATGGATATAAATACTATAGACGTACATGAGAATGGACTGAGAATTGTTTTGGGTTACCTTTACTTTCTATTATATCAAAAATACATTGCGGTTCACAGCAGTACCAGAATTTCGTCAAAGAACAGTAAAAAGTGTGCGTGAAGTATGGGGTAGAAGTATCATCAGTACATTGTTTTCTTGAGCTCCGGTATCTCTTCCCAACATTTTAACTACAAATAGTTGAATAATGATTTAAAGTTTCCCAAAAAAGCAGGGATAGCAAAATTTAAAAACTAGACATTTTCACTTATTAGCATCAGTAAACAAAGTGCAGATTTAATTTTTTTATATTACTAACAAAATAGTAACACAACTCTGTCTCTACTGCTATCACTACCAGCAAAAGGAGAGTTCATCAAAAGTAATCACATGGAATGGCCTACTGGGGCAAAGATTATCGGAAAAGAGAGAAAGAAATCACTGAAAAGCATTGTATTTTGAGGATGATTGTTGCTTCATGCAACTCAGATGGTTGTTGCTCTTTTAAAGAATTACACTTCTTAAAACCACTTAGACAGAAAAAACAAGATTGAATGAAAAATTATTTTCAAAAAGGGCAACTAAAATAGTTTCTCTGATTTACATTATTAATTTAATGAGAGAAATAATATGCCAATGGTACTGAGCAATACAGTAACTTTAAGAAGGAAACAAAGTAAAGCAGTAGTACAAATGCATATATATGGTAGAAAACATTTATGATCACATCATTTTCTGCTTGCTGGTGATTACTTTACCAAGAACTTTGCAGTATCATTGTAACCAATTAAAGTAAAATCTATTGTCATCCTTACCGCAATATCTGCCCAGCGCACTGTTGAATTTTACTAACAAAGTGATGAAACATTTTGTCACCATGAGCTGGAACACTTTTTTCATATTTCTCAGCCATTAGTTGGTCTCCTGGCTCTTTTTCATGTTCAGGACTGTGATGTGGGCTTTCATCATCGTTACTATTCTGTTGGTACTCTTGTAACAAATCTCTCACATGCTCTGAAAGAGGAGTAACAGTTGCTGAAGCACCAGCTATCTCCTCTTCTCCAACACTGATAAATGATGATGAAAACTGGGGAGAGCCACCATTGCAAATTCCACTTATTTCAGAGGGCATAGGGGCCACTTCTTGAAGAAGAGCAATAAGATTATGTTGAGGAGCAGTAGGAGTGTCAATGCTTACAATCTCACTTTCTTCACCTTCTATTTCTGCTGTGGCAGAAGGTGAATGCAATCGTCCCACTGCTCCCCCTTCTTGGGCTCCTGCAACTCCCCGGCCGCCACCACCACCTCCACCACCCTCATCCCAATTGGCATTGCACTCATTCACATTAAGTTGGCCCAGTTGCACTCTTATGTCATCTTCATAACTTTCTGTTTCTTCTTCATCATCATCTTCAGATAGTCTTTCTGAACTTGTTTCATGAGCCCTTATAATATTGCCATTTTCTTCATTATTGTTTACATTATTGTCATCATCCCAGTCATCAGCATCACAGCACCAGTCTGTCGCAGATAAAGTATTAACAGTTCCTGAAGAATCTTCATGGTCACTCTTAGCCTCTAATGTTTGGCTGCGAATGCATGTCCAACTGTAGAAAAATGAGCACTTCAATAATACACGACCAAATAAAAAAAATATTTCTATGTTTTTATATCTATTGTACGTACCTATCATTCTGATTCCAGCAATTGGGATTGACACAACCAAACAAATACAATGTTCTGTGATGAGGATTATTTTCTAAGGGGGCATAAATCTGAACGACAAGGGGAAGAGACAATCCACACAATTTACAGATGGGAGCTGAAATTCCATCGGCTGGCCAATCCTTTAAAATAACACAATTTTTTATACTGGTACTATTTTGCATGTATTTAATGCGAGTCGTTAATGTATTATGAACTTTGAAAGAGAATTAGGGAAAAACGACACAAATTCGCTTACCGGTTTTGCCTCCTATCTTGTTTGTGGTAAAATTCACTAGGGACTTATGTTTTTCAGTTATGCACTCGTCTTCAAAACCTAAAAGCACCTTCACGCCTTTTCGAGCCATGGGTTTTAACAAATCAACAGGGCACGTACAGAAAAAAATCAATTACCCAACCACTTCCACACTTAATTAAATCGTGAGCAGCACTGCAGGTGTTTCACGACGCCGTCTGTCCAAGCAACAAATGTCACAAATCTACGTCACCAAGACTACAACTAGACAATTTTGTCTACTGAAACATTAGTTACTCTTTCCCACTATATTACACTATCTTACACGCCCTACCACCGTCAAACACTATCAATCTCCCTTATCAACCCCGTACCAATTCTACCTCAATCATTCAAGAGATGCTGAGGGAAATGCGACCTTGCACCCCCTGTCGCGAGGCATTTGACATTCGGCACCTTTTTTTATTTGTAGGAATTACATTATTACCTGAAAATGAACGTATAACGTCAGTGCAAAAAATCAGAATTTCCAGCGGTAATATAGTCAATAAGTAATTTTTTTCATACAAATAGAAGTTTAAATATAGGTCACCAGGAACTGGGACAAAGTAATACCAACTGTTGGCCGAAAGGAAAACCAAACCGACGTTTGGAGGTAAGGTTGCACCGTGAGGCGCCAGTGCCTGGCCAGTGCTGCGATGTGCAAAAACGTGTATGGAGGCAATTCGAAGTAGGTTATGTTGCATTCGATAGTTCTTGATTCAGAGTAACATGAATGTTGGTATTTATTCGTACAAACCCGTTGCCTTTCTAAGTTTAAAAACAACATGCATTGCAACAGTGCATTTGCTTTGCTTAAACCAGTTTGTGACGAAGTTGTCAAAAATCCAACCAAAAAGTGTCTTCAAGATTTGACAGAAACATTTGGTCAAATTCCCATTAAGACACTTCTGCAACTCCAAGATTATGTATTGTATCCATTGGAGCTCAATCTTCAACGTCCTTATGTCAGGTGAATTGGGTACATAATTGCTATGAACGAAGTTTAATAGTAATTACTTAAAAAATATTAATAATATTCATAAATTTGTCGCAGTTCTGAAACTAGAAGACACATTGTTGATTGTATCAAACAACTCATATTGTGTACTGAAGTAAATAGCTTGAAAAAGTATCTAAATTTGTACACATTGCTATTTATTCAGTTATTTGATAAAGATTCTTCATCTATGGGTAAGTTGATTTAATGAGTATATATTATTTTTAGTATCAATATTTTTTTTTGTTCTGTTTCAACAAAATCTTTTTTTTTTGTTTTGTTTTGTTTCCTTCCAGTTGCAAATGTTTCTGAAGAATTAAAGCTTAGTGTTATTCAGTGTGTCACAAAAATAACTCAGAAATGCACTGATGACATAATTAGACAAATTTACAACAAGAATAATGTACCAAGAATAAGCCAGGGAATTTTTGTCTGTGTACATATCATGCAAAATGAAAAATTGAGACCATTAAGGTAACAAACTTTCATAAACAGTTTGTGGTTCATCACATGCTTGTTATAATTCTGGAATTCAAGAAAACAGAGATGTTATATAATGGGTTAATAATTAAAAATATGCAAGTTTCAAACAGAAATCTGTATAAACTGCTGCTTTAAAATTATTTTCATTATACAATCAAATTTTCTATATAATACATTCAATCAAAATGAAAATGAATTTTCCTTAAACAATGACAAAGCAGATAAGATTAGGCAGGGTGTACTGTAGGTCCACTGTTGATATGATATGAGTTTTTTTTTATATGAAATGTGTATTTTTAAAGACATAGCATTTAAAAGGCAATACATGAGAAAATTAGCAAATAAATCAGATTTTGAACTGTAACTAGAATCACAGTATTTTCATTTTCATCTGTTTTCATATATGACCAATAAACATTTTCAGGGGACACCAGAAAATAATGTTTATGTAAATTGCTGGACTATGAAATTTTTTTGTTGGAGTAGCCAGGCATGAAACTGAAAGTTCACTGATACATATAAACAAAAGGCATAAGGTTGTGTTTTGTACAGTGGATATTGATCCATTTCAACTACAAAAATAATGGTGGGTGATGATGCACTCACATTAGTATTAGACCTATCAATAATTGATATGTAATGGAAATCTGTTCTGAAACTGTTCAACTGTTGTATTTGGTATTGATTAAATAACAATTTTAGATTCCATAGTTTTGTAGCATTTTAAATTTAACCATTAACTTTTCACAAGTTTTCAAGTAACTGATAAAGAGATCTTTACAACTGGAAAGTATTTTTACCAAACAACTCTGTCCATCTACAGACAAATTAGCACCTAAACAGTTCACAGTATTTTCTCCAAAATATTCATTCTTGAGTACACCTGGATACACAGGGTCCTGGCCTTGCATAATCTTGTATGTTTTGGGAGGTACTATATACTTGAAGCCTCTATAATATTTTCAAAATTTTCTGAAAAATGTCTCCAAATTTTTTCTTAAATTTTTGTTTCAAAGTGTGTTATAATATACTATACAGGTCCAATTTTCATTCAAAACCGTAAAATTGCAAAAATTCAATTTTTTGGGGACTGCCTCCTTCAACCACAGAATTGGAGTTAAGAGATTTTTGTAATGAAATGTATTCTCCAAAAATTATATCTTTAAATGATGTTCTATAGAACTTTTTTAAAAACAATAGTAGTATCTACATACTTTTGAGTAAAATCATAACAATTGTCAAAAAAATTCAATATTTTCTTAAATAATTACACTAATCTTTCTCTTAAACGGTTTTTTGAAAGGATGGAGTATAATGCACCAAATTCTTTTGACTCAAACGCCATTTTCATTTCAACTTGTAAACTCTTGTAAACTGATCTTTACATTAGAAAAATATTTCATAATATGATACTTTTGTGAGCACACAACCTCTATATGGTATGTAATGAAGTTCCTAGAAATCTAAAATGTGTCAGCCAAAAATGGCATGTCATTGAGAAAATGTGACAAAATTTACATGTTCTTTGTTAAACCAAATATTTCTGATATAAATATTACAAAAAAACTAAACCATCAAGTTAATTGAAAAAGTCTGAAAATATTATATTTAATAGTATTTTCTGTAGGATTAGCTACTTTCGAGAAATTTGTATAGTAATGAGAGTGAGAATGAACATTTTTAAAGCTAAAGGAACTTTCCAGCATTGTTTGCTATGTTACAAATGGTGTTGAAATTCCTTCAGATATACAAATAAGGCATTGCTACACGCACTATGTGCCTAATAGGCAACAAAAAGTTCAATTTTTCTTAAAGTTGGTTTTAGAAGATAATAGAAAATTCACATTATGTGATTTGCTGTATTTCAAGCTGTTGAGTGAGAGTGTTGCCCAACAGAGCCGAAATATTAGAAGTTTATTATTTGCATCAATATATAAAATCATTTTAGGTGAGTGATACAAATAAAACATGAAAGTCCTTGCTAAGTTGTAACACCACTAGTTATAGACAATTTACTGTTACTCCATATTACTGTGAAACTGCATGCTCTTGGCAGTAATCACAATGGTCATGAAATATGTACTCTTGAAAATAACATTTTATTGAGGTAATTGAAATTGATTGAAACTAAAACACTTTTTATATATCTCTAGAAAACATTGTTATATTAATAATAACAATAATAATAAACCATAACTATAACAGAAATAACATTTTTGTTTAGAATTGCAGCAATAGAATTTATAATGGCAATTACCCAAATTGACGACCAGGAAAGATACATTGAAGTATGGAGGCCTTCCATAGCAGATATGATTATGTTTATTGTACCAGGTGTATTAACTGGATTGCATAAAGTTGTCATTGGAGATGAAAAGCAAGGCCATTTAGTCACCAAGGTAGGTAATAATTGTTTAAAAGGTAAAATTATTAGACATGTAAACTTTTTTTTTATTTTTTATTTTTTTTTTTTTATTTTTTAAATTAGTGAATTGGAAATAATTTTACAAATCTACCTAGGTATATTTATATTGAGTAATAAAAATTATATGTATTCTCTCTCTCTCTCTTGTTGTTTTTTTCCAGACAGCTTTACGAGCATGGAGCAGAATTTTAGTATTAGTTTTGGAAGACATAATTATTGCAAAAACTAAAACAAAAATGCATTTTTCTGCAAAAGTAACTGTAATATCTGATGCTAAAACAAAAAGTGAAGAAAACCAATCTGAAAATGAAAAAGAAACAGAGACAATAATAAAAACAATACAAAGTCAACAGCGAACATTAGATTGGGCCAAAGGGGTGGCAGAAAATGTTCTTAAAATGTCTGAATCTCTGAGACCATTACAGAATCACAGTCATTGGAAAGTGAGACATGAGTTAGCAGAATCCTGTTATTCTATTTTAGATAAATGTCAGCAACATCTCAAAGATACATCTGTTATTTTTGTGGAAATACTTCTCAAATTATCAGATGATGATGCAGATCAAGTGGCCTCCACTAGTCAAGCAGCTATCAAAAGTCTTACTCAAAAACTTGAAGAAGAAGATGGGATATCGTTTTATGAAATCTTAGAGGAAAATTTTTATGGTTTGGTGACCAAATTACCTCGGATTATACACGTAGAATGTAAGAAAAGTTAATATCATTCAGTGTAACTTTAATTTCTTACAGATACATTTTATTTGAAAGATGTGAGGTTCAGTTCCGAGATCATTTAAAATAACAATCAAAATTTTATGTAAGGAATGAATCGTTATTTAT
This sequence comes from Gryllus longicercus, assembly GCA_038098605.1. Taxonomy (NCBI): domain Eukaryota; kingdom Metazoa; phylum Arthropoda; class Insecta; order Orthoptera; family Gryllidae; genus Gryllus; species Gryllus longicercus. The sequence goes on from JAZDUA010000105.1 coordinate 3,184,899, forward strand.
ACGTGGGTTTAGGTTATTGATTCTTTATAACCTTTTTTGAGTTTCAATATATATGCGCTCGTGAAAATTTTGATAAAAGAAAGTTTGTATTGAATAATAAAGAACTTGAAAAAGGGTTGGTAACACAAAATAGATAAATTAGAGACTCAGTGCTTCTATATTGAAGTTGAGTGTTGTGCATGCTGATGTAGTGCATATAATTTGTATGTCATATCAATTGTACAAACTTTCACCTTTGTTGATTCTATTATTAACAAGCTAAGCCATTGTATTCATGTTTGGTATTCCAATCAAACTACTGGATTACTAATGTAAATTGAAAAATACCTTTTGTGGCTTATTTCTAGTATATGTAAACCAAAATTGCACCTAAATTATTTTGTGAGTGTACCAATATTTATTGGATCATGTACTAATGTTATTAAAATTATTTTTTATGTAAATGCTGTATAAATTTATTAATTGTACTCTGTAATTGCAATTGCAAAGCATTGTCATCACAACAGACATTAAGAAATCTATTTGAAATATTTCTTTGTAAAGTATTTATTGGATAACTAAGTTAAATGTGGTGACTTTAGGTTGAGTACATCAGATAGAAGAATAGTTCTTATTAAAAGAATTCATTGTACATTTGTAAGATTTCAATAAAGATTGTTGTATTTTTTGACATTAGCTGACAGTGAGAAATTGGCAGTTTTACGGCTGCTGAAGCAATACTTAACACTAATTGGCTCAGGAAGACTTCCTCAGTTGCTGCAAAAAACTTCACATTTAGAACGTACAGTACTGGCTCTTCTGCAGACGGCTGAACTGCAGTCCAGTAATATGTCTCTTCTGAGTGATTGTAGCCTTCGAGGTTGGTACAAGTTAATTCATGAACTATTTAAAAAACAAAATTGTGCATTACTAGAACTTCTAAGCCATAACATAGGAAATAAGTACCTTAAAAAGTAAATCAGTTATAAAAAATAGCACTCAGCCATTGTCTAGAATGAAATTCTTTTAACGTTTTTAGGTTATTAGTCAAATGTGAAAGCCCCTTAAATCCATGACAGACGAGAACATTATGCACCTAGTACATGCGTCTTTGCCAGGTTCAAAAATCCCTTTTAATGTATAAATAGGTTAATTTTAAATCTAAGGACTTTTTCGAGTAAATTCAGAAATTCAAAACAATCCCAGTGTGTTTTACTGCATTATGCATGGTACTGCCTGATATCATTCCTGCCCTCCCTCCCTTCCGTAAATGAAAATATGACCCGCAACCACATGAAATGTTTTAGTTGTGTCCCTTGAGGCTTTTGAAGTTGGACCCCCTGACTTAAATTATTTACTGGAAAATCATGTCATGATGTTCAAATGAAAGGATAATACACATCTTAAATTATATTTTTAATGAGAAAAATTTGACGAAAACCATTTGCAAAATAATTAATGTTGTGAAATTTCTTGAATTTGTTTGTTAGATCTTGAACTCAACCAAGATGCAATTTTTCATACACCATGGAAACAATTTAAGCATTTTGCTGATCAATCTATTATTGAGAAATTAGAAGTAGTTCTCATGTTGTTGGGACAAAATGGAGATCTAGAGATATTATGTAACCACTTACTGGAATTGCTGAGTACTGGAAGAGAACATCGGAATGAAATTGTGTTTGTTCTTAATAAAATCATGTTGGGTGGTAAGCAGCAAGATATGTACCAATGTATTTTGGAGTTTTTAGTAGATGTTTCTAAAATAAATTATTTTTTCCTTCACTTATTTTGATTCCTAAAAATTACAATTTAATTTAATTTATTTTTTCTTCCATCGTTCATTTGTGTCTTCACTGAATATAAATACAATATCAGCTGTGGATCCATGGAGAAGGAAATGATGGAAATTCCCCCTGCCAAAAATTTTCATTAACTATTAATTTTAACTTGTCTCAAAACTTTCAAACAAAAATATTTTCCTGTAAACATTAAAACAAATAAAATTGTATAACAACATGAGCCGAGTTTAGCCGGTGGCATTCTACATGATCTGTAATATGTCACATTTTGACCAAAACGTTTTGAATAAAAAAATTTCCCCTCTCAAACTTTGTCTCTGGATCTGCCCCTGCAATATTAATCATCTTCTCTGTCTTTAAGAAATAGTTTTAAATGTTTGTTGGACTTGCACATACAAAAGACTAGTGATAGATAAATGGGAGATCTAATATCAGATAATTAACATAGTTTATTATTTAGTAAAAGCTTAATTGATTTTTGTATAAAAAAAGGAGTTGTCTTATATAACACTTGAGCTTCAATTCCTGCATCAAGATAAAAAACAATATTTATGATAATCAATGTCACTCCTCTTGTTGAAATATTTTGAATGTTTTGTGAATCTGAATTGTAAATGTTCGGATTGGATTCAAGTATACTTATACTAAAAATAATTTACAAGTCTTGACTGTCGTTGTTACATTCTTCTTTATTTTGAACTTCCTTGTTATGTGCAGGATTACATACAGAAGAAAACATTCATATAGTGAAAAATACCCTTGACACATATTTGTCTCCTCAGTTATGGTATGTTCCCTTGACGGTATCAGTTACAAGAACCGAGACTGTTACAACTTCTGAAGTTTTAAACATCAGTCAAGTCCGCAGTAATTTACAACTAGTATGCTTATTGGCAGAAGGGATAGGTTACATGGCAACAGCTCTGGAGACGCGATTTAGTCGCTTCTTGATGCATTGCCTGTATCTCATTGTGGAACGTGCTGGAAGCCCCCATGAAGCCCTCGCTGCAGCAGGTTTGAAAGCTGCTGCTGCAATAGCGAAAGCTGTACATCAAGGAAATGATATCACAAGCCTACTCTCTGCAAATATGGACTACTTTATGGTGCAGGTACATTTGATTCTTAAAAAGAAATAGAGATACTTATGAAGGTATAAATTCTATTCATGGTGAGATTTTTTAAATGTAACTTTTTTGACATGTCCATGTTGGACATGTTTTATGTGAGATTGTAATATTCATGGGTCTGCTAGCAATTGTTTTGTTTAACAGGTATCTCTCCGATTGCGAAACATGCGTAGAGATCCAGGTGTTCTTAGCGTTCTTAGTATTGCCATGCGCCACAGCATTCAGGAGATGCTTCCTTATTTGCAGAATGCTGTTACTGAAGTAAGTAACAAAGACAATGCTTATTAACGCAAATTTTATGAAATAGTGATGTACTGCAGGAGATTGTAGACTTATTATTACTTTGTTGGTTTTACCCATATATTTCTCATCAATAATATAGTTTTAGCATTTTGCAGCTATGAAGTTACATTTGCTAACAGATTGTTCATGATCATGCTTTTTTGTTAATTACTGAGGCATGTTTGTTTTTTTTAAACGCTTATGATCTTTTATAGGTTTTGTTGCAGTGTTGTGATACTTTCCAAATGCAACACACATCTTCATTTCTTCATGTATTTTACACTTTTTTCCTCTGCATCAAAAAATGGTTTCCTAGTAAGAATGATAAAAGAGGAACTAGTTGCAAAGAAACAATTGATATTCCTTCTGTTATTAGTGAATTTGTAGAGTATATTGAGAATAGCCAGCGATGCAAAATCCATTTCAAAAATTTAAAGTTTAACGAAGGATACACAGAGCAAACCAAGGAAATGTCCGAACCTATTGAATCCAATTATTTGGGAGAAGAAACTCCTGAAAAACAAGAGGTTCCCAGTCATATTAAGATGACTGTTTCAGTGGTACAACGGTGTTTGCATTTGCTTCCAAGAAAAGATAAACAGTGTCGACTTCAGGCTTTGGAGACCCTTACTGAAGGTTTAGAAGTTTTGGCAGATTATGAGAATGAATTACTTCCTATGGTTCATCAAGTTTGGTCCCCATTAATAGGGCGCTTGCAGGATTCTAGTGATCCTCTTGTACTCAATCGTAGTTTTATACTCCTGACTACACTTGCTCGTCTAGCAGAAGATTTCATAAGAGCACGCACATTAAAGTAAGTGACTTTCTTCTATTATCATCATTAGAGAGTCATTGAGGCTTAGAATTTGTCAATTAATTTTTTACACCATTCTTGCTCTCTCTCTATCTCTGTCTGCCTCTCTCTGTCTGTCTCTTTCTTTCTCTCTCACTTTTCCTTTCTCTCTCTGTCTCTTTCTCTCTCTCTTTTCCTTTCTCTCTGTCTCTTTCTCGCTCTGTGTGTGTGTGTGTAATTTCACACTCTTTCGTTCTCGCTGTCTGGCGCTCCTCGCGCATGCTCTTTCTCTTTTTTTCCAAAATTAGAATTTTTCACAATGTACATAGGTACTAATATTTCAGACATTTATAGCATTTAGCTTATTGTGAAAATGCATGAAGTTCAATTATAATAATTTTTACTGTTTACATCCCTTGTGCTTCAGAATCACTGTTTAAGCTATTCTATTAGTAAATATTATCTATTAGTAAAATACAAGCTCTTAGCAAATTAATTTACCCTCCAGCAAATATTCCTTATCAATAATATTTAATATTGGTTTTTCAGCACATATTGCTTTGAACAAATAAAATAATGCATAATATCAGAACATAAAGATGTTTGTAATGTGCATAATGAATTTCATATTTACAGACAGGTGTGGCCAGCACTTTGCAATTTTTTGTTTGACTCTGCTGAGAAAAGTAAGAACAAGAGTTCGGGATCTGCTTTCCAGTATTCACAATTATTCAAATTGCAGTTATGCTTACTTCAAGGGTTAGGAGATCTGGCTTTACATTTGCAATTGCAGGAAAAGGAAGTTTTTCAGATGTTGAATGCTGCTGCTCCATATCTAAGTACACGGCAACCCAAACCCTTGCAGGTAAATTTGAATTTACAACAATTTTAGTACAATACTTCATCTTGTTTGCATTCTAGGGCTAGTGATCACAGCACAAAAAGAATATACTATTTTTAAATCATGTAAATAAATAGATGTTGGTATATGTAAGTGTGGTTAACTCTGACACCATGTGACACATCTTAATGAAAGTTAGCACATCCAGATGTTGTTTTTTACCGAGAAGGTTAATGTGCTGTTTATTTCGTTGTAACTCCTCTAGATGGTGCTGTAGAACAAAACTAAATATTGAGCAAATGCTGAGATGACCCCTTGTTTGCTCCTGAACAGTAATGTAACTTTGCCCTCTCCACCCAAGACATCATATTGACTTGTCATACACGATCGTAATTGTATATGTGACTCAAATATTATTATTATTATTATTATTATTATTATTATTATTATTATTATTATTATTATTATTATTATCATTATTATTATTATTATTATTATTATTATTATATTCATGTGAAATGAAACCTACAAACTCTGTAACATTTCTGAATCTATATCATTAAATAACTCCAAAACAAATTGTTCTAGGGCATTAAAACCTAATACTTTCAGGCCAAAGACCTCAAAAAAATATTTCTTACACCATAATCTGCAGGATAAGATCTTGAACATTCTATTACATTTTTGCTGATCTGGTGCTTCTTGATTTTACCTCCACCTGCTCAGACATGCAGAATCTGTAACTAAAAGTGAATGAGAGGGACAGAGAGAGTGAGACTGATGGAGAGAAGGATAAGCAAGGAGAAAGAGGGAGATAAAGGGCAGAACATCTGCCGGGTTCCACTAGTATGTAATACAATAAGATATTTTCATTATATGTATGTATTACAGGCATTTAAAGTGCAACTCTAAGGATTGTTTTCTTGTGGCTAAACTACACCAGCCTTTAAGGAGTTTTCTTACTCCACAACTCTCACATGACATAATGCCATAAATTAATCAAAAATAGACAGAAGGGGTTTGTTGTTTTTTTTCTTCTTTCTCATGTACACTCTGTAGTGAAAGTTGTACAATGTCCTGAAAAATTGATTTGAGATTTTGACACAAATACACGTTTTGGGATCCCTGATGATAGAAACTTTTTAACTAGCTTAAGAAACTTGGCATTGCTTGCATTTATTTATCTCGGTCATTATTTAGAAAGCTGGTGTACACAGCCTGAGATTTGCATAAAGTTGTTTCACAGTAACACCTTTAACTGCACTTTCTTTATGGGTTCAGGCAAAAAACATGAAGTACAATTAAGTGAACAATTTTTATTGAAGATGCATTTTAATCTGGTTGTATCAAATTGTGTTCCTCTGGTATTCATTTTTCACAATCTTTTTGGGTTCCCAATCCCCTCTTATATCACTCAATTCCTTAATTATTCAATGGTAGTTAACTATTCTATAGTAGTTTTATGTGTGTGCACGTGCGTGTGTGTGTTAAGCTGTAGCTCCATCTCTGATCTTATACCGTTGTTATAAACTTATACGTTGGCTCAGAGATGGACAAGACGGGCCTACAGCGACTGCTGTGTTCCATAGCCCTTATGAATACTAAATGAAAACTAATCATGGGCATTTAATCATTTTAATATCGGACTTCAATTCAAGAAAATTTCCAATAAATCATAACATATGTAATCTTGTGAATATCATAACATATGTAATTTTTATTTCTTATTTTTAGGAAAGCTGTTTAAAGTTATTTCACACAGTAACTGCTTATGACAGTGATGCAGTATGGTTGGAAATAATGAAAATTGATAAACAGGTAAAGCTTTAGAAAATTTAACTTCTTTAACTTTATTTTTTTCTTTGACTTTTGTTAAATGTGAATTTAATAATGATCAACTTTTTTGACAGATGACACCTATGTTTAAAGACAACAGAGAATATAAGAAGAATGTTGTGTCAGTTATGGAAATGTTGACCTTTTCTAAGATAATAATTGTTCAAAACACCTGAGTTTTAACACAAGCTGTTTCTTGAAAAGAAAGTTACAGAAACAATGTTATAAAGTGGTACCTTACCTGGACTGAGATGTATCCAAAGATGCACAAAAATGTAAATACAAGGCCAGTTAGGAGACGAACACATAATGTGAATAAGAGTTGAAATTTCTGTAAACTGAAAAATTATGTGGACCTGAATACATGGATATTCCAGAATCTGTAATGCTATTTACATAATTGTTAAATATTGTGGCATTTGTACCTGAAATTATGCTGTCATGTTTTATATAAAAAGTAAAGAAGTTATAGTAGCATAAGCAGCGATTGAGTCAATTTTCTTTATTGAAATCTGAACAGTCTCCTCTTTTGTCCCTTCTTTGTTTCTTAATGTCTCTCTTTTTGTCTGTGTACATCTGAATATTGATTGAAGCTGATCAAACAGTGGAACGTTGTGACTCCCAAACTGGAGTTAAGGATAGTGTTGATCCATTATAACTCCAATGTTTTGCCTTGAGGCTCTCAAGGGTCAACCCTTTGATCTTCAATAATCACAGTTAATCTGGCAAAGTGAGTGACAAAGAAACGGCTTATGAAATCATGAAGACGTTTGAAATGTATTCCCAAAAATCAACAGCACTACAAATAGTTTGTCGCAACAAGTTAGATAAATTGAGTTTAAAAGACTTAAGCGATGCGGGGGTATTTTTATGTGAATTTGAGAAAGCAGTAAATGAATTAAGGTGTGCGAGCGCTAAAGTATCAGAAAAGGAAAAAATGGACTACACTGCCCGAATCGTACAGTTATATTGGTTATTTCATGTTCTGAAAGAAGACAAAACTGTAGAATTCATGAAAAATAATATCAAGATGATGAAATTGAGAGACCAAGATGGACATTCAAGTACAAGATCCAAATGATATAACAGTTTCTTTGTCACTCACTCACTAACTGTTGTTTATTTGTAATAGCGCTATACATGTAATTTATAGCCTTTAAATTGCTCTCATCTCAATCTTCTTTGTCTGTACTTGTTTTTTTCTTATAATGACTGAATAACATTTTTTTTTCAATTTTAAACACACTATAATACGTTTCTTCCAATTTCTCTAATCCTCACTATCAAAAACTGGTATCGTTACATCTGTTATAATGTACTGATGTTAAAATTGGAGATGGTACATTTTTAAAAGCGACTACAGTCGGACATGTAATTAGCTATTTTTCAGTTTATGATAAAAAATTCCAATTGAAATGCGTAGAAAATGGATAGAAATTTGATTAGTTATGCAAGAATCACAGTTAATCACAAAATTGTATCAGTATGTAATAATTCCAAAATTTTTAATCAAAATCACGAGTTAATTGCGATTGCTTGGAAAGAAGGAAGATTGTTTAAAATGACTAGTTCAATAAATGTTAAAGAAGCTAATGTTAAATAACGCGAGCGAGAATAAAGGCGGTATTATACGTCAAAAGAAAAGTGGCATCGTATATCAGGGCATGTAAATTTTAACTATTTGCAAACTTTGTGTAAAGATCAACAACTATATGGCATACCTGAAAAATTAGAATCAGAATTTATGAAATGCAAGACATGTATTGAAATGCATTATTTATATTTTGATAACGCAGATTTGGGGGGGTTTGATAGGCTAAAATGAAGTCGGTTATAGGGTATTAGTAAACAACTGAATAATTGTTGCTAGACACGTCGATATTATAGAGGAAAATGTTAAATTTATTGGTTTTAAAGACAATAATTCGAAATTTGAATATTCAGATGATTCAAATTGTGAAAGTGGTGAATTAGATTTAAGTGAAAACAGCACAAAAGATTGTACTAAAAGAGGTACTTCGAGTATAAACAATCAAAATCAGGTACAAGAATTAAGGAGGTCAAGAAGAGAGCGCAGACTCCTAATAGATAAAAGACAGCTATACTTATAACAACGTGATTTATGTTAACTATTGTAGCGCAGATAGTCCTGCAAATTTTGAGGATGCGATGAATAGTAAAGGGGCAAAAAGTCGGCGCAAAAATTTGAATATTTCTGTTTTGTGCAAAAATATTGAGAGTGTGAGGTCAAATATTGTACAAAAAAGGGGTATTCAATATATTGTGGGGCGTTCAAAAGTTTTCTAAAGTTTAGAAAATTTTTGCCGACGTGTCAATATTTTGTAGCATGAGAGCTAAAAAATGTGAGGGGACTGACAAAATATAGCGCAATATTTTATTAGTCTGTGTGGGGCTGTCGCCGCGTGAACGTGAGTGAACCAGCTGCGAAGAAAGTGAAAGCAGAGAGGAAGGAAGAGGAAAAATCATTTCTTCTACATTGTATTGAGGTAAGCAACACACATATTACTCGCGCAACTTTTCTTGAACGATGACCTTGATCCTCCTCCCTAGTGCAATGAACAGTTGAAGGCAAAAGCTCGCAGCGGGCACTGATGACAACCTTCTAAGCATTGAAACTTCGTTGGCGCGAAACAGAAGCTAGTCAAAGCCAGTTGCTTTCATAGTGCAGAACCCCTATCAGGTTTATTGTCAATATCGAAAGAAATGGCTGAATCAGGTCCAAGTCCTTCAAGGAAGTCACCTAAAACTCCCGAAAAAGTTAAGCGCAAGATGCAGTTTTAACTTTCATTTCTCAGACTGACTCTCTTTGGCATTACTTAAAATACTCTAGTGGCCAACTTTGTAACTAATACCCCCACTCCACCCGAAATCGTCGACCCATCGTTCAAGAAAAGTTGCCCGAGTAATACTAGTTATTGTTTATAAGTAGCTACTAGATCGAAGAATAAAAACATGTTTCAACTGTCTTTTTTGTAGATTTTATTTAGCCGTAACGAGGGAATGGTTGGGACTCAAAGAAATTAAATACCCCCCTACTTTACCATCGCCTAATTTAATAATTAATACAAATTTCTGTTATTTTTGTTTCACTTCCCTCCCTCCTAAATTTTAGTAATAATTTTACGATCGAACACTGCTTTCATATGGTCAAAAATGTTCGATTCCACGTGTAGAAACATTTCTGTTGTTGTAGGTGTATAGGTCGCTTCCGACTCTTTGGAAAGTAAAGTCTGATGAACACAGGGACAGGGACAAAAGGCCCAGGCGTGGACTACGTTATTGGAGGTGTACCATGAAAAATACCCCTCAGCTACGGAAGACGATGTCAAAAAGAGGTTCAAATCACTGCACACTAACTTCAGAGCCGAGTTGAAGAAAGTACTTGCCAGTCGAAAATCAGAAACAGACCCAGACAGTTTTAATGTATCAACCAAATGGTTCTATGATGCTTTGCACAATTTCTGACAGACCAAGAAACTCCGACTCCTCCTTCTATAAATACCATGGAAAATGAAAATAAGGTAGGTAATCAAAGTCATATTGTAGTCGAATTTATTTGGATTTGAGTAGGTAGGTAAATAATATAGGTTAGTACATATAAACACTGTACATATAAACAATGAATGAACTAAACAATGAAACAATACCAATTGATTTGCCCTGCCAATCAACTGCACCAGGTCCATTGAAGTACTCAGTGAACATATCTCTAACAATTTTAGATCTTGCTGTCGGATTTCTGAAACCGCGATTGTTTTGAAGCGGAATGTGTCGTATATTTTCCGATCTCCAAGATCCAGCAACACTTTGCCCAGTCTCGACAACCTCGTGATCCGCAGAGTCTGCTGGCATATACGTATTTGCTTGATGTCATAAAAAATTATGTAAATAACAACAAGCCAACACAATTATTCTCACTTTTTTTAAAGCAAGTTGAATAGATGCCCGAAAAATTCTAAACCTTGAAGCCATTATCTCAAATACATTTTCTGAAATTCGCCGAGCCCTACTGCATCGATAGTTGAATATTCGCTGGTCTTGAGTTATTCCAGTTCCTGGGTAAGGTTTCATGATATTAGTAGATAAAGGAAATGCGTCATCACCCACAAAACCATAAGGTGCAGATCTTGGAAAATCAGGCAAACTTGTATCATCAGGAAGGTGTAGGCTACCGTTCAACAGCTTCTCTCCAAACTGCGTGTATCCCAACATTCCACAGTCAGAAACACGACCATTTATGCCACAATCAGCCATCAATAATTCGTAATTAGCATTCACTACAGCTAGTAGTACAACACTGAATGATCCTTTATAGTTGTAGTAAAATGATCCAGTGTTGTGAGGTTTGACAATTTCCCCGTGTTTTCCATCCATGGCCCCAACGCAATGCGTAAAATTCCATCTCTCGCTGAAATGATGTGCCACACTCTCCCACTCTGCGTGGTTCCTAGGCAACTAAAAAAAACATGAAAACAGGTTAACCAGTGCCATTTTGCGCCTTTTAAATTATTTTGGACCTAAACCTAGGTTCCTATTTCCAACACAATGTCATATACGTCCTACAGGAGTATGAAAACCAAAATTTACAGAAACTCTTTTTTTGAAACGTCTTTGATGTTGTTGTTTTTAATTCACTATAAACAGATCAAATGTTTGTTTCAGGATTCTGTTTCTCAACATACTGAGGAAATTGAGGACATCGAGCTTTCCAGCCAGACTTAACCGACCAGGTTTAACAGATTGACCAGAGTGCCTTCTCTTCCAATCTGCCCCGCCCACAAAAATCGAAAAAGAAAAACGTTGATTTTAATAACCAACAAACAGCTAATGAGCTTCTTGAACTAGCATGCTCGCGATTTCGATAACCTGCCTCTGCTCATGATCATATTGCTACAACTTGGGCAAAAGAGCTCGAGGTTATGGCACCTGATCAGCAGGTGTACGCCAAAAAAATCATTAACGAAATTCTATTTGAAGGACAAATGGGTACTCTTCACCGCCATTCAGTGGTCATCAATCAACCAATGTGTGAAACATTGAGCACTCCCGTCAGTTTCCACTCCAGATCGACTGAGATTAGCATGTCCGAACCATCACCAATTAATGAAGCCTCCATAACCTTGTACGACCCTCATCCCACCAGAATAGGAAAGTTTGTTGTTCGCAACGATAACGAACAGTGAGAATAACCACCCCAACGAGGACGACACGAAGATACGCGTTCGTACTTTTCCAGTTTCCAATGAATTCGGACAATCGAACAAGTGTTTTCACATTTTGTTTTATCCGCAAGTCATGTTCTTTTTCATGTTCATTTTATATACTTATTATATTTTAAGTAGGTAAGATTTTAAACTACCAGTACAACTTACTAATTCTACTATTACGTACCTAGTATACACGTATTAAAAATTTGTGCCCATATAATACGATTTTATATAGTAGGACCGTATAATACAATTTCATAGAGTACTTACTTATGTAATAAAATGTTCTTTAAAATTACAATACTTGCAGTTTTCTTACCTTTATATAATCCTTTGAGCATGTGCAAAGTGCCTCGCATGTCTCCATAACGATTTGACGATAGTGGTCGGAGCTATGTACGATAAAAATTTCAGGTCCTCAAAGCTGTTCCCAGATGCTAGGAAGCGCAGAGTGAGACTCAACCTTTTAGTTGGCGAAATCGCTGTCCTCATTCGAGTATCACGTTTCTCAATCAGAGGGCAAACCATACTCAACAGTTGCTCAAACACCTTTTCATTCATCCTCAGGAAATTTTGATCAAGTGTAGGTTCCAAACTCAGTTCGCGAAGTAGGTTACGATGACCATGGGTCGGTCGCTTCTTCAAATAATTCCTGATCCACACTCTTTTCTTCTTATTATTTAATGACTCCTTCAACACTGCACACAATACAACTAGTACGCTACTTTCAACCTCCGGGTTTGCCCTGGGCAAAGAAATACGGGTATGGCTGAGTACAATGCGATGTGCCGTGCTTCCATCACGAATGTTTAGTTGACACTGAAATTTTGTGCAATATTTTTGTGTAGTGTGAGGGGTCCACGACTTTTCAATATTTTGTACAAAAATATTTGTGCTCAAAATTCTGAGCGAATATTTTTGCCAGTGTGAGGGCCTCTTAACGAATCTGAGTTATGGAAGTAGGCAATGAACCGAGAAATTGAATGTTTAGAAAATAATAAAACTTGGACATTAATTTAAAAGCCAGATGATGTGAAGTGGGATTATACCAACAAGGCTGATAATAGTTATAAAGCTGGACTAGTTGCGAGAGGTTTTCAATAAAACGAAATTGTCGATGATATTTATTCACGTTGCGAAAATGCAGATATTGAAAATATTGCTTTCATATTGTTGTCAAAAGGGTTTAATTGTCGAACAAATGAATGTAGAAACAGTGTTCATCAGAAATGTAAAATAAGCGGAAGGTTACGAAGACGGCACGGATAGAGTTTGTAAATTCGATAAAGCGTATTGTTTGAGAGAAAGTCCACGTGCGTGGTAAGATTGCTTTGATGATTTTTTTGGATGAGTTAGGCTTTCAAAGAAGTAATTATGATTACTGTTTGTATGTTAAGAGAGATGGAGACGATATGATTTATTTATGTTTGTCGACGATTTGTTAATTTGTTTCGAAAACAGAACTAAAATTAAGACAATCAAAAGTTTTTTGTCACAACGGTTTAGAATGAAAGATTTAGATGAAGTCAAGAATTATCTTGGGATTAATATTAATTATGATTATGGAAAGAATGGAATGAATCTCAGCCAGGAAGCGTACATTGAATCTTTAGCTCAAAAATATAAAATTGAAAATTCAAAACTGTATAATACACCGATGGAAGTAAATTTGAAATTAGAACCTGCGCAAGATGTATATCACAATATTAGATACAGGAACTTAATAGGTGTTCTTTTGTATATTAGTTCAGGAACGCGACCAGACATAAGCTACAGAGTAAATTTCTTGAGCAGATTTCAAAATTGTTATAGCGACACTCATTTTCAGTATGCTTTGCGTATCTTGAAGTATTTGTATTTGACAACAAAAATAAGACTAACGTATAGTAAAAGTGAAACGATTGATACTCTAATGTTTTGTAAATGCAGATTGAGCAGGCGATAACATAGATCGTAAATCTACGATTGGATGTGTAATTAGATTATTCGGAAATGTCATAGTTTGGAAATCAAAAAACAAGGTAGCTTTGCAAAATCTTCCACTTCAGCAGAGAATATAGCATTGTCGGAAGCTGTAACTGAGATTAGGTTAGTGAGAGATATCTTGGATATTTTTATGTAAAACTTGACTAACACGTAAAAATATATTAAGACAATTCAGGCGCTTTGAGCATTGCAAAATTTGGAAACTTTTCAAAAAATTCAAAGTATATTGAGGTACATTATCACTTTGTAAATTAATATTATACGGAGGGAATTATAAATTTACTCAAAGTAGATTCGAATAATAATGTAGCTGACATTTTTACTAAATCGTTAAGTAAAGTTAAGTTCGTGAAAATTCGAGAAATGTTAAATGTAATCAGATAAATGTAGTTATAGAGAAAGATATTATTATGAGTATTGTAATATAAATGTAAGAAGGCGTGTTGGAATATTTACGTACATTTATATTCGAGAAATTGTATTTACTGACATATATAGGATTACTATGAAACTAGTGATTGTATGTATATAAGTGTACACACGATGCGCATTCGATTATTCTTGTCCTGAAGATTGAGCTGTGTGGATGTAGCCTGCACACAATGAACAAAGTTTGTAAGTCCATGTGTTCTTATTTTAATGAACAGTTCCCCCAGCCTTATGAGCTGGAGCTGGAGAGCTAGCTCTTAATGCTTCAAAGTGTCTTTTCTGTGCGTAAGATAAGAGATAGTTTTCACGAGTGATCTCCATTGTTCCAACATCGCCACGAAAAAACTAACGAATTGATATAAATCATGACGAAAAGCAGATGAGAATATGTATGCCTGTGAACGAAGTTCCAAACAACTAGCGAATCCAAGGCGGGGGAGGCATGGGGGACATGTCCCCCCCCAAAAAAAAGAAGGGGCCTAGAGTTTTCGATTACCTTCCTTTACTTGGCGAAATTGATTTAAATATTTATTTATGTTTGAATTGTGAAATAAATTATGTAACAATAGTATTGTATAGTATCACATTTACAGTAAATAATTAATTTACAATATGATAACAAATATGTTTATTATTTAACAAAAATTTACGATGCCACCCTCCCTCCCCCCCCAAAAAAATGATCGGCTGGATCAATACCACATAGAGACAATTCTTCCGTATAAATAATATCGCAAAGAACTAGTGGTGCTACAGAATGGCTCAGACTTTCTCGTACTAGTTATATTTTAAAATTTCTTTGGTGTGGACTAGGTTTTCTGCTTTGCCCCGCCCTCTTCCCGGCTGCAAAATATTGCCGCCCAAACTTCATTTTTTTCAACTTTCCGGGCCCCTAATAGTAGAAATTAAACATAACTTTAAGAATATTTCAGAAGAATAAAACCTGGTCACGTATGGAAATTGTCGTTTAAAACTTTGAAGCCCATTTTTACCCTAAACTTTTGACTTTCCGAGACACGTCGTATGAAATTATTTGAAGTAATTGTATACTCAAATACAATTATGTATGCAAATCATGGCTAATTTCACATGTAAATTGAACATCCAGAACTAAAGGTCATGAATGCGTGTAACGCCTTATGAAGGCGTACCACACTACGTATCATTACGTAATTTCCATCTTATACGTATCTATATCTGTTTCCCACTTTAATATAGTTGAATGTACCATTTTATTAAACGAAGAGACAGTGTAAGATTGACGTTAAGTAAATAAAGCTTTCTTATCGTGTCTCACCCATCCCAGTCGCCGTCCGACAATGAAATTCTCAAAATAACTTCTTAAACTGCCATATTGCAGCATTGTATGGCAACGGAAGTAATATCAAAACACCGTACAACACATTAAATAAAGGTTCATATTAAATTATCATAATCAATTTTTCTTTCTTCTTGCATTTAAATCGCATTTTTAAAAGAGAAAACCTAATTGAGCTAATTTCAATTGAGGTTTGCGGATTGATTGCAAGAAAATACATTAATACATTTAGAATACAAATTGTAGAATAGGGTAAAAATCGATCCAACTTTTTAGAAAATATTTTATTTAGAGCAACATCTATCTTCAGTTATGTAATTTTGAAATGCTAAAATTTTACAATTTTCGAAAATAACAAAGAGTTCGCCGGTACACGAGGACAAAAATCATTTTTTTAAGCGTCCTTTGATACATATACGAAAAAATAGAGCCGATTTTTAGAAAAAAGTTTTAAATAAATTAAAAATTGTCTACAGTTCAGCAAAAAATACGCGAAAACCACTCATTTTTTTAAAAAAAAATTGTACATGACTTTTTTAAAGAATTTTTATTAAAGAAAAAATCTCAATATTTTAATTGTAGAAAGACGTGGAAAAGAAATTGATTTTTTTCAATTTTTCGAAAAATCAGTGATTTTAATGAAAATGAAACCTTATCTTCTTCGCTGTCCGGGTGACGCCGCGACGCAGGCTGAGAGTCTGAAGTTTCCCCTGTCGTGTTGCAGGCATTGCATTGCATTGCGTTTGTTGTTACTTGTGAATGCCTGTCAGAATGTTTCTGGTTCTTCATTCAGAGGCTTTTGGATGGGGTGGCTTCTACGGTTCTTGTTGATAACCTTCTCCCATACGAGGACAGGGATTAGGTTACCGGATGGAACTTGGTATTACTCGCGCAACTTTTCTTGAACGATGGATTGAATAAATGCGGTTAAGTGGGGACATTCGTTACGAAATCAGCCACTAGATTTTATGAAGCAATGTCAATCTCTGAAGAATCTCTCATGCCTTCGCAACATTCTTAATAGTTTGCGATCTAACTTTCTCAGGAGTTCGAGGTATCTCCTGTGACAGATCTTTACCTTCTTCAATCATTTCTTTTGATTTTTTGGAGAAAATAAGGAATAGAAGTTCTCGCCTTCAAAAGAAAATTGCTTCTGTTTCACGCTAGTGAAGATGTGTTTGGAATGTTGTCATCAGTACTTGCTGCGAGCTTTTGCCTTTAACTGTTTGTTGTGCCAGAGAGAGGGAAGCAAGGTCATCGTTCAAGAAAAGTTGTGCGAGTAATATTGTATGGGTTATTTTGGTTAGGGAAAAGGCGGGTTCTTTTATTAGGGTGTGGGTGGAGCCGGGGGAATGTTGTTTCTTTCCAGTGGGAGGGTTATTTCATTGTGGGATGGATTTGTGGGCGGTTTATTTCAGGAGCATGGATGGATTTGTTTTACGGATAGCTATTGGTGGCGGGTTATTTTATTCTGCTTTCTTGGATTGTGTGGTTCGTATTGTTGAGGATACCCGAAGATCTGTTTTAGTCCGTCTGTGTGGTGTCTAGTGGGGAGTTAGTCTTATGCTTCTGGCTTAAATGGCTGGGGGTGGGAATTGGAGGATTTCAACTGGGTGTTTCTTTAATTCTGTTTCTGGGATGAGTTTGAAGGATGTGGAGGTGGGGTATGAGAAGATGGTTATAGGTTCTGTCAGAAAGGAAGTATTTAATTTCTATTTGGGAAGAATCGCGGATGTCGTTATATCTTGTTGAAGGTGGAGGGCGGAAAATGGCACGAAGGATTCTATTTTAAAGAGGGTGATTCTATGGTGATTGTCGACTGAGGAGTACAGGTTGGATGGGCCTAGGTAAAGAAGGGGCGGATATAAGTATTATAGATGGTGAGTTTTTTTTCTTAATGGTAAGGGAGTGGTGTGTAAGAATGCGTGGTAGGATGTTAATGATGCGATTGGATTTTGTTATGGCCTGCATTATGTTGTAGGTCCATAGAAGTTTGAAAGAAAAATGAATACTAAGGTATTTGCCTGTGGGGGTCCAGTGGATGGGATGTTGAGAGATTTGGAGGGGTGGGACAGAAGTGGGGGTATTATGAAAAGAAAATAGTATGGCTTAGCATATTTCCGGGCTGATTGTGATTGCGTTTTCGCAGGCCTAGACGCGGAGGGAATAGAGGCACTTTTGAAGTTGGATGAGGGAGCGGGGCAAGGATAGGAAGGATGAGAGGAAAGCAAAATCATCGGCATATCGGAATGCCTTGACACCGTATGTAGGATGGATGTCATTCACATACAAGGAAAAAAGGATAGGAGAGCACGGTGCCGTGTGGGACGCAGGCGTGGATGGGATATTTGGGAAAAAGATTTTGACAGGTGGCGGACATAGAAAAATCTGTGATGGAGGTAGTTTTGCAGGAGGGTGAACAGATGGGTTGGGATGTGTAGGTGGAGTTTCATTAAGAGGATATTGTGTGCAACGGTGTCATAGGCGTGGGAAAGGTCTGTAAAAATTGATGGTATTTCTCTCTAATGGTGGAGTGAGGTGGCTGCTGACAAGGCAAGGTTCAGGGTTTGGAGGGCCACGGAACGGTTCCTAACGGAAACCAAACTGGACTGGACGGTCAATGAGACTCCGGATGAAGGTGAGTCTGAGGAGAATGATCTTTTCAAGGATTTTTCCAAGGATGAGGAGAAGGCTGATGGGGCGGTAGTTGGAAGGAAGGCGATGATCTATGTTGGATTTCGGAAGCACGGTAACGCGGGCGGTTTTCCAAGTTGTTGGGAAGTAGGATAAGGAAAAACAGGAATTATAAATTTTGGTGAGAAGGCCTATTGCGTTTTAGGGAGTTGTTTTATTTGGGAAGGGAGAACTCCGTCGGGTCCTGGAACTTTGTTGCTGATGATGGTCTGAATTATTTGTTTACTTTCAATGTTTGATGTTGTGTAGGGATGTTGGGAGTTGAGAGGTGTGTGTGTGGTTTTAATGCATTTGAGGACACGTAGAAAACCAGCTGAAAAAGTTTATCTACGATCTCAAAGCAGGCAGACAAATCTGCCGGCTGAAGAAAATGGTGGTCTCCAGAAACTACGATTCCGGTGAGGCCAATGGTGCAACAGGCAAACGCGTCGTGTGGATCTGTCCACAGGAACGTTCGTCGCCACCCTCAGTGACAGCGCCGCGCCGCGAAATAGTTACCTTCTTAAGCAACTCGAATCTTTTGCAATCGCGGTCCAAAGGGAAAAGTGGGCAAGACCTCGATTCTGTAAGCGATACTGTCGTTGGGGCCACATCGCTCGCAATTGCGAGTACGATGTGCGCTGCCGCCTCTGCACGTGCAGGGGTAACCCTGCAGGAGAAGTTCCCCCAAACGCGGAACGGCGCATTGCTCAAAACGCGGAAATTTTAATTTAAAGCCCGTCTGCTGCAGTTGCAAGCAGCATCACGCTACATCCTTCACAGGATGCAGCCATTGCAAGTTGCCACCGCGTCCTTCAGACTCGCATGCAATAGCATGCATGCGAGCACTCGCAATGCATGCGAGGGACCCTTACTCCAAAACGTTTTTAATACAAATTCGGTGCCTCGGTCGGCAGCAAGCGGTGGGCCGACCTGGAACGAGGTCGCGCAGCGCCTCGGCGCAGCGCGCCCCTCATAGGCCAACGTACCACCCTCCGGGGCGGCCGGAGCGCGGCCCACTGCACCCGCAGCTGCCGCCCAAACAGACACTAAGAGACAGTTCTTAGCGATGTCTGAGCGAATCCTCAATATATACAGGACAATGTCTAGACAAAATCATAACGTAGACATATGCGAACGACACCTCTCCGCGCTTGCACTTGGAACGCGCAAAGTGCAATCTTCAAAGCTCAACAAACTGAACATATTGCAGAGGAACTGCAACTCGATATCTTGGCTTTACAAGAATCGTGGCTTAGTGATGAACACGAATTCAAACTCCAGGGATTCGCTGTTTATCGCCAAGACCGCGCTGGCAGCGTATCGATTGCGTTGCGTCGGGAACTGTCGCAGCTTGAAGCCGAAATCCCATGCTCTGGGGTCTGTAGGGGCGGTCGGGGCGTACGTTTGGGTGGGAACCGGCCAACTTTTAGTCGTATCTGTCTCCCGCCAAGACCAAACCTTAGATCCGGCTGGAATTGTAGCGCTTCTCTCATTAAATTCCAAAGTTATCCTTCTGGGTGACTTTAACGCCAGACATAAAACTTGAGGCGGCCTCTGAGCAAACAGAAACTGCAACATAATTGCCAATCTTGTAGCGACAAGGCGGAGCGTAGAGATCTGCACACCGAATAGCCCCACGCATTTTCCGGTTGTACGTAAAAGGAATCCGGGTGTTATTGATTATATGATTGTGAAAGGAATTGAGTGCGTGGTTCCCCACTCAACTACCGCACTGGATTCCGATCATAATCCAGTAACGTGCGTTGTGGCGTCCCCAGTAGTGAAACGCCAAGTTAGTTTTCGAACTACTCGTGACACGAACTGGGCAGGTTTCGCAACACAGCTGAATTTCCAGTTTGAGCAGAAACCAGAAAATACGAAAGACGAGATCGATGAAGCAGTAAAACACTTCACTGTAACATTAAAATCGGTTTTCAAGCAAAACACAATTGTCACACGAGTAGGCAATTCTCGCCTTGAGTTCACAGATGAGCAATGAAAGATCTTAAGAGTACTGCGCAGAACTGTCAAATTTCATCGTCGATATGGCGATCCCGTTGACGGAGAGCGGGCGCGCAATCTAAGCAGAGAATTCCGTTCATCTCTTCGGGATGAGAGAGCTGCTCAATGGTCTGGTACAATTTCAAAATGCAATCTCCATGAGAGGCACATTTGGGATCTTTCTTGTGCGCTGGGCCGCAAATCGGGAGTAATCATTCCGGGACGGGGGCGCCCGGCGCTCCACCACCTCGGCCCGTTTACGCGTGGGACGACGTTACAAAAAGCGAATTTTTCGCAAATTTGCTTGCGTTACAGTTCCGTGCGTTCGAAACGGGCGCCGCTTCGCAGCCATTGGCCGCTTCCGCTACAGGTGGTGCGCCAATGACGCGAGCAGCCAGCTGAACGTCATTGGCCCGCTCCCCCCTCCCTCCTTGGCGCGCCGAGTGACGGGAGATGAGCTTCGAGCTGAGCTGAAACATTTCAACCTGGTCTCAACCGTCTCAACTGAGTGTATATCAATGCGAGGAAGGCGGGCGGCCCCGAAAGCCGTCCGCTCCGCGCTTGCACGAGACCGGCAAAGCGGCGTGCACAGGGCCTTCCACAGAAGAAAGGGCCCACAGCACGTCGCCTTTACCTTCCAAGCACAAGCTCTCTGAGCTCTGCGATGCGGGGGAGCAGCAAGTGTGTGGGATCGCCGCTCACAGATGCCGGAAACCGCGCGGGCGGCGCGGAAACGCGCTCCGCCAAGCCAGCGTCGCCTGAACATGAAGACGTCGCGGCGCCACGGACGCTTGAGTAAAGTCGGCGCCGTGGCGAATCAAATAGTGTACATAGTGTTGTGAAGTGTGTGTGTTTGTATAAAGGAACGAATGAATGAATGTGTTTGTAAATATAATATAAGTGTGAATGCGTGTGAGAATGGAAAACAAGAAGACAAAATAACAATACTAAGAACTTCAACTATTTTTAAAAACTACCTGTCCATAATAACCAGCAAACCCCAAAGAGGGTATGTATTAGTTTTAGTTAGTTTGTATAAGATTAAAGCCCTCCCTTTCTGCAAAAGCCAAATCGGCTGCAGAAAAACCCATTGTAGCCCGTAAAGACAAATAAACTCCCGCCTCTCCAGGGCTACTGGATGGGGGAAAATCGAGAAAAAACACTGATGTGCGGCGGTCTAGTTCTTTCTAGTGCCTCTTTAATGCGGTTGTATCAGTGCGTGAGCCGGGTCTTGTCGAAATCGATGGTATGTCCCGTACCCTCGGAATGGTGCAATATTGCCGTAGTGCTGTTAGTGTCGTTTCTATTGTAGTGGGTGATGTTTTCTCTGAATCGTTCGGACACCGTACGCCCGGTCTCGAAGACGTACGTCATGCTACAGCTACAGGGAACTCGAGACCGCGCACGGTATCCGAACGACTTAAGGTAATTCTCGATTTCCTTAACACATTTTCTCAAACACGGCTCCAATTTTTTTTCTTTAAATTTACTCCTCGGAAGGACGGTAAAATTATTTTCTCGTAGCAAACTCTGTATTTTCGCAAATTGCAAAATTTTAATTGTAGTTCAAAACTATCAAATCGAAAAGAGATATGCTTGCCTTAAACAAAATATGCTATAAAAAATCATATCTTTAAAAAAGTTCATCTTCCATATTTTGAAAAAGAATGAGTAGTTCTTGCATAATTTGTGCTTGAAATTTATGCAATGTATTAAAAAACATTTTTTTAAACCTGTTCAAAATTGTTTCTCTTATTTTTTACACAGATAGTACAAGGAATGTTTAAAAAAGTTACAGGTGTCGTTTTTGTTGACCTCCCAAAATTTTCAGAGTTGCACATTTAGACAAAGTGAGGTGTTGAAGTACAGCTAGTTTATAAAGGCAATGGTCAAGAACACTTTTAAAAAATGATCACATGAAAGGTTTTAATTAAAATGGGTCTATAATCTATTTTCTTAAATACATACAAAGAACAAGTAGTCCTAAGTCAGCTAAATCGAGACAACCTGACATATCTTGTTGACTTTACAAACATCATAATCATTACAACTGAAAGTAAAACACTTTTCAACTAAGTTTCTAAAACTCATAAAACACTAGAGACAATGATCTTCTGTCAAAGTGACACTCTCGCAAAAGGAGACACACTAGTGTGCTCTGGCATGTGCCATTTGAATCGAAATTGGTACACTTTTAATTTTTAATAGAGAATAGTTCTTCTAAGTAATTGTTACCAAGACGATAAGTAAAAAATACGAGTTTTTTTTATTGTAACACATACTGCATTTCAGAGATTGGTTGGGAAAGATTAACATAGAAGTTTCTCTAGTCCAAGATGACTTTTCTTTTGAAAAGAGGAATTTATTATTTATATATAATTTTATATAATAACACATTTTCTAGGGTAGCTCACTGGTCAGCATGCTTGCTTTCCATGACGTGATCCCGGGTTCAATTCCCAATCAGGGCAAATTATAGTGTGCATTTTCCTTGAAATGTTCAGGCTGCTTTATGACAATGAGAAAGCTCTCTTCTCTGGTTGAGAAGACCAAAATACAGTGGAGGGATGTCTATGTGCTGACCACACGTACCTTTTAACACATGGCCGCAAGGCCAGGACATCATTGCTAAACCTTCGCCCAAAAGGGAGCTGTTATGCAGAAGTACATACTTCGGCAAAGTACATACTTAATTTTGACGTAATTTTAATGTAAACACTGTTAATTTATTCTTTTTTCTTTGAACAACCTTTTTGAATATTGATTATCATCACAATAAGAGAATCAGAAAACCACATACAATAATTCAAATAAAAAATCTATATTCATCAATGAATTAATACACGCACAACTGTTTTAATTAAAACTGGTACCAAAACTAGACCTATCACAATTACATAGTAAAGAAATATTTTTAAAACAATTCATTTATGAACTTCCCACAACTAAACAGTAAATAAGTGTTTTTAAAACAATTAATTTATTATCTTGGCATTCACATGTTCATGTGATCATGTTGAACATAATAACACACATATTGAATCTTTCGAACCATTTCCAAAAAATTTATCATTTTCATATTTTTGTTGCTGATGCAAAAATGGTTAATTTACAAAATAATGTAGTTAAATATTACATTACTTGAATAAAAAAAATTTAAAAGAAAGCAACAATTTATTAGCAAATTGTTACAAAGCAAAACATACCCATCATATGAAACTTTCCTTTGAATGTTGGCTCAGAAGTTCACATTTTTATAGATCACAAGTTTATTGAGAGATCAACTATACACACTCCGACACTGAAATTTGTATATAATTAACATTCAATGAAAATGAATACCAAATTCAACTCATTCATACTTCTGGGTAAAATTCTCAAGTTTTTGTCAATTAAACAATGAATTTAACTTTTTAAGAAAAATTTGATTAAAGAACTCTGATATAAATTACAATGCAATTACACTTCAGTCTCCAACAAATTTTCAGCACTTGTAGAGAGCATTTGGGAAAAACAGGAATTTGGATTTCTAAATAAGTTTTCAGGAGTGTCAAATTCAGCAACCTGCAGTAAACAAAAATAACAATAATTTATGATTCAAGAGAGTGAAATGTAATAATATTAAGTATTAAACATTATTGTATATATGATGTTCATAATTGATAATATTTGATATTAATTATTATTAATTTTTAATAATAAATCAATATCAAATATTATTAATAATTACATAATAGACATTATTTTATTCAGATTGTTTTTCATAGATAATACCACGAGTGTTTTGGAAATTGTCAATAAATTCCCAATTCATAACAGGTTATGTTACATACACGTTTTATTATAGCATAGCTGTTTACATAGTGATCGATCTATAAGGCCTTCTATGATAGATGAGTTACAGTGTATGATTGGCCAGTAGGTAGAAGCGGTAAAAAAATCAGATAGAAAAAGTGATAAACGTTTTGAAATACACCACCCTGATTGGGGCATTTTGTATGTAAAGTTAAACACTATTGATTTTAATTTCACGAGTGGAATAGTCATTATAAATATATTGAGCAATATACCATATTTAAATAATTTTGCGTAAATGTATAAATTTATAATGATAGACAAGCTGAATAAAATTTTAAACAATTAATTTCTTCTGACAACATTTAGCTATGAATCTCTATGAATGTTTATAAGCAGTTTAACTGGAATTCTTCTTCAAAGTGTGAAAGGTATATTTAATATTGACTTACCTGTCCATCTTTCACTATGATAATTCTGTCACATTTTGCAGCATATTTCATATTATGTGCTACAACCAAGATTGTGCAATGAAATAGCTGTTCCACAACATCTAGAACTTTGAACATATCCTTTGTGCCTACTGGTTCTATTGGCTCTTCTAATATTAATATCTGAGAAAAAATTAATGTACTTATTTAGTTTTATTTTTCCCTAGTATTTCCTTAAAACATCTACCTTACAAAAGTTAGCCTTTTCTGTGTGAGAGTAGATCTCATCACTAGATGATCTTTTCCCAAAAAAGGTTAAAAAGTTTATTGACTAGTTGTTTGAGAGATTCTAGATCCTATTGCATGAAATCAAAAGTAAGAATCTTCATAAATTTATAAGTTTAAGACCCTGTATCATTCTTGAAACCAGTACTTCATATAATATTGATGTAGTATCCCATTAATTTTCTGGGATAGCTGCACACATAAAAAATAGATTTTCATTACTTCATGAATTAGAAGAAGTAGTAGTAGTAGTTGAAGAAGAAGAAAAAGATAGAAAAAGAAAAAGGTAAAAGAAGAAAAAGAGAAAAAGATGATGATGATGTAGTGAATTAAGAGGAGATAATGTTGAATACATTAATTTGGAAAAACTCTCTTTTTCTGTAAGACTAAGAATTTATTAATACTCTCTATTATATATCTGTTCTGAAACAGAGACTTACTGTGTCAAATAAAAAGTAATGATACCTTGGGGTCTCGCAGAACAGCCTGAGCAACATACAAAAGTTGACGCTCTTGAACAGATAATCTTTCTTCTATGTAGTATGTTTGAGTCTCCAATAGATTTGGCAAATCTTCTATTTTCTGATAAATTCCTACTTTCTCCAAACTCTCACATAGTTCTCGAAGACTATATCTATGCATGGGATCTATATTTATGCTGTAAAACAATGAAGAAGAAGAAAGAGACAATGAGAAGTACAAACTTTTAGAGATTCACTAATTACCTAAATGTACCTAGTGAAATAAACTCACCGTAAGGTTCCCGAAAACATCAGCGGGTTTTGGGGGACAAGAGCAATACTGGAACGCACATAATCTACTGGAGCAGTCTTAATGTCTACATCCCCAATATACACAGAGCCTTGTGAAAGATTTGCTAGTTTGTACAGGGCACCTATAATAGCAGTTTTTCCAGATCCAGGAAGGCCCAGAATCCCTGAAAACATTATTATCATATGTAAGTATCGATGGACAACAATATAATCTGTGCCACTGGTGTAGTTAGTGATTCCATTAAAAAAAATTAGATGATGATTATTGTCGTCGTCGTCGTCGTCGCCGTCGTCGCCGTCGTCGCCGTCGTCGCCGTCGTCGCCGTCGGCGTCGTCGGCGTCGTCGGCGTCGTCGGCGTCGTCGGCGGCGTCGGCGGCGTCGGCGCCGTCGTCGTCGTCGTCGTCGTCGTCGTCGTCGTCGTCGTCGTCGTCGTCGTCGTCGTCGTCGTCGTCGTCGTCGTCGTCGCCGTCGTCGCCGTCGTCGCCGCCGCCGCCGCCGCCGCCGCCGCCGCCGCCGCCGCCGCCGCCGCCGCCGCCGCCGCCGCCGCCGCCGCCGCCGCCGCCGCCGTGGCCGTGGCTGTTGTTAGTGTTGTTTTTGTGGACGTGGTGATCGTCTCCGTCTCTGTCTTCGTCATCGATATTAGGTGTAGATATTTCCAAAAATAGTATCTGCTTTGAATATGATAGAAATTGTGACAGTGCAGATTTTGTTCCTGCTCAGATACATCATTGATGATAATCATTCTATTTAATGTAATACCTATTTTTTCTCCCGACTGTACATGAAAAGAAAGTCCTCTCCATGATGGTTGAGAATCAGGCCAGAATTCCAACTTGACATCTCGAAACACAATACTGCCATTAGCAAAAGGATTTGGCATCACATATGGAAGATTAGAGTCATCTTCTGGCTTGATAGACTGAAGTAAGAGATATAGTACCTAGATTAGCTCTCAATACAGAAACCCTTTGTTTCAAAGATTATGTTTGTTTAAGACTTACTCGAACAGTAGCATCATGATTGCCCAAAACAATGAACTTTGATGACATTGATGTAGATGTTTGTGTAACATTATTCAAGATATAACCCAATAAAAATGCACAAAAAATACTTATAGTAGTAGGGATAAGATATAAATTTGATCCACCAAAAAAAAACACCCATTCTTTTGCGTCATCTTTTATGCACATTATTCCCAAAATTATCATAATGAAACACACTGAAAAAAGCATAGTATTAAAGAAAGAAATTTCACAATAAAAATGTTAAAAGAGGAACTGAAAATAAGGATAAAAAATATCAGTTTCTTATACATTTTCTCAAAACTGTTAATAAATGTCTTACAAGATGCAAACTGAATCCAGAATCGTAGCCATAGACAGGCAGCTTGATTCAATTGTGAATAAGCCAAGAAAGTATCACATTGATTATGAAAGCTGTAAAAAAAGAGTTCATGAATGACTGAACTAAGGAGTTGTTAAGTTGTAATAATCACAGCAGAAAGAAAAGAAAAAATATATACACACACGGTCCAATAATCTTGTTCTTTCCCAAATGCTTGTATGGTGACTCTACCCATAACTGTAGAAGCAACAAAGCCATTTAAACGTAAACAAGCTTCTTCAGCTCGATGGTAGAATTTTAGAAGAGCAGAACTAACATAATAAAAGAATCTCTTAGGAATTAAGAGCACAGTTTAAAATCAAAACACTTTCATTCAGAAAAATATCTTACTTTGTAAAACGAAGCAGGAAATGACTAAATACACAAATTGCAATTATTGGAATAAGAAACCATAGTGAACATATACTCAGCACACAGATCAGCAAAAGAACTAAAAATAAATTCTCCACAAGCAATATTGAATTTGATGGTAGAGACGTATCAACTGGAATTAAAACCATATCAAAATAATTTTAGTACAAAATGACAAATCATTACATAATATATTAAGGAGAATAGCAAGTGTATATATATATTATTAAATAAACCCTACTTTCTGAAAGATGTAGGGAAAACCATCGTAAAATTTCAGAATGGGATGCATTCTGGAAAATATTTAAACAGCCTTTGCAAATACTTTCAATCCATGACTGATGAACTTGTAAAGAAATTTTAAAAGTAACCTGGAATAAAAAATTCTGTAGATATTTAAAAGCATTTTCAAATAACATTAAAAAAGAAAAGAAAAAAACAACAACAAAAAATTCTACCTGGTCAAAGAGCACTGTTCCCACAGTTCTTGATATTAAAATTATGAAGAAAAAAGCCAGAGCAATAACATACCTTGTTGAGTTCTGGAAAACCAAACATTACCATTACTAAAAGAAAAAATATATTTTCATAAATATTAATGATAATTAAGAAGAAAATACAAAATTGTTTTAGCTTTTTGCATTAATAAGCTTAAGTTAAAAATGTGATAAAATGTTTTGAAAAACAGGTTGACAGAATTTTATTTTTAAAATTTACAAGAAGAGTTAAAAATTACTCCCATTACTTACTTACTTGCTTACTTAAAAATTACTCCCAAGTTTCAATGATAACTTCACAAAATTTTAACTTATAATTGTGTTCTAAATATAATAATTTCATCTTTTTTTCATATATTTGGTTGAAATTTAGATACATATTTATTATTTCTAGTAGAAGATGGCTTATGGCAGAACAATGAAAAATATTTTACATACCTCTGTTAAACATTCCAAAATAATGACAGGAGAAATTATTACCGTCAAAGCACATAAAACACAAATTAATGTGAAAATCAAGCTAGTAAGTAAAGGAACTGAAGATTTTGTTTCGAGGGCCAATGTTTTGTAGAAACCCATGGAATCGTTATATTTTGCAACCATAGCTACAGATTCTGCAACAAAATTAATTATGCTGTCAGACCACATAATTAATACTACAGTAAAAAAAATTGATCAGTTTTGGTGTGATAATGGTATCATGAGATGAATGTGACTGGAAAAATACCTTGTTCTATCTCATCTTCCATACTGTCTGGAATTCTGACAACACTTTCTGCTAGATTTGGTGTTTCTCTCCCATTTTGTGATTTTATTGTACCAAAACTTGCATTGTATGACTTTTCATCCCTGTAACAGCAAGCCACTGAATAATCCTTATCCTGTCAAACATTTTTTTTTGTTCTACCATTCTGAATCACAAAGCAAAAAAGCCTCTTTCACACTAACTCAAGGCCCATTGTTCTAACTTGACCATTGCCAATCCTCTGGCCCAGTCTTTGCTGTCTGTTGTGATGGCCTGTCCTTTCTGCTTGTCCCTACTGCTCATTATCACTTTCTCTCCTTTCTACATATCTAATCATCTACCTTTTCTACATTCCTTGACATCTATTGAGAAACATGAACAATCTTTTCATGAATCTCTGAAGATTAGTGACAAAATATAGCCTGCTTTGAAATATAACATTTTTATACTTTACTCACACTTATATCTATATCAACATCAATTCATTCACTTCACCTTACCTTGCGCACCTGAATACCTAGATACACCTCTGATAAAGACTGTGGATAAGTCAAGAGTTGCAAATTGAATGAAAAAAAAGAGCACAGAAGACTGTCAGGAGGTTCTCTTAAAGGAAAGTAAAAGTATGTCTACCTCCTGTAGTCGATGTTAAGTGTAAAAATTCCAGCTTCTTTTAGAATACAAACTTGGTTGAATTTGTTCATCTGTCCCTCTCTTAGCAAATAAGGGTCTTATCCCGAACTGATAAAAAGGGATGAGAGAGAGGAGAAAGAGACAGAGGGAAGGAGGAAGAGGAGGGAGAGAGAGTGCTTTTTACAAGGATAGGTGGAAATCTTCCAAAGACACCATGGAACTCAGACATCATGAGACAGTTATTCACTAAAACCACCCTTGGCTTCTCTACCTCCTCACTGTTAGACTGAGGCATATACAGATGCTGATGGCAAGCATAAAATTTGCACCTGCTAATATACTTCAAATTAGGGTTGTTGTTATTTGTTTTAGTGGTTATACTCTAAATAGCGCCCTTTCTGAGTGGCGCTCATGGCTTGTGTCCATTCGGATGCGTTACAAGATAACTAAATACTGATGTATTTAATGCAAGGAAACAGTTGAAGGTGCAAGAGTAGAAGTACAAAGTGTTTCTAGAAAAAGTCCAGAAACTATGCTGGTAGCGGACCTGGGAAGAATGAATTAATGAATAAATGGATGAATGAATGTATTAATCAATCAGTCAATAAATCAATCAACAATCAATTAATCAATAAATAAATTAATAAAGGACAGTTTAGGAAGGATAATGAAAATACTTTATTAAATGAATGAATGTTCATATGTTTAGAAATGACAAGTGAAGGTTATAAGAAATGGGCGATTACACAAACGTTTAGACAATAAAATATTAGGAATTTGTAAACGAGAATGGTAATTAAATTTATTACTTTAAGTTTAATTAGAAAGTATTACAATGAAGAAATGTGGAAACCAAAAGGCATCAAAATTGGATTATAAAAACGTACAAACAATTGACAGAAGAGAACCGCTGTTCTTTGTTTTAAAACTGTGTGGTGAGGAGGAAGGTGTACAACAATGCATATAGACAGTCGGGTTGGCGATCTGGTAGTGCTTACATCGTGGTAGAAGTGAAATTTGAGTTTTTCTTGTAAAAGTTGGTTGGAAAGTGGTAGGATGTCGTAGAGTGATGTTCCATAGTAAGGAATATAGTACGCGAGTGTTTCAAATTACAGTTTGAAAAGAAAAGAATGGTACCCGCGACGAGAAGGTGCAAATAAGGAGATGGCGCCATTTACGTGTCCAGCAACCATGGAGGTGGCGCAATTTTGCCACAATCTTATAACAATGCCATCGTAACCAACTAAGTAATTATTAATAATGGCCATTAGAGTAGTTTTTTTTTATTTTCAAAACAAGTGCACTCACATGAATGAATGCAGTTTAAATATGGATGAATGAGTGAGTGTTATTGTATTTTTTTTTTTCAAGATATATTGTATTTAAAGGGTAAATTTTATGTCATCTTATGGTACTATAGAAAGCTGGTGTATATACAGAGGAGTGCAGAATTTGCGGTGAAGCATTTTGAAATCTGGTGATAGCCAATAAATAATTGCTGCTCTTATTGATGGCATTGTTAAAATTCATGCGTATATGTTAGCAGGTAATATAAACCTAATGATAGGAGAAAGAACAGAGAGCTATTGAGCCAGGTTCCCAAAACAATATGAGAATATTTTGGTTTCCTGTACAGGGGGGACTTCACACAAAATTTATAAATTTGTACTGTAGAAACGTAAACTTGACGTTACGTGATAAACTGCTATTAGTTTACAGATTTTGACTCGCTCAAGTGTGGGATGAAACAGGAAAGGAGTTAATTATTAGAAATTTTAAATCATAAGTTTATGATCTATTACACATGGTTATGCCTCTGCCGTTTGGCACTACTTCGCGGGGAAGAATGGTGAATTAAAGTGACAGCCATTCAGCGTTATTCGAAGGCGATGTTCTTTCCCGCTCGACAAGTCTCAGCTTCATTATTTTGACTGAGAAGGCTGCCACTGCCTCCCACTCCTCTCTGGAAGCCAGTCTCTCCCTCTCAATAGTTGGCGGCTGCTGTTGCTGTATGAGTTGGCCACAGAGTAATGTTCTGTCTACTTGAAAGTGGGAGGTAATAATAAGATGTGCTCTGCATCCTTGGCTACTGTGAAGCACTAAGGCCATGATATGTCTTCAAGTCGGTGAAAGTGGAAAAGATATTATCAGATGCAGCAGTGCCCGAGCACCTGCTGTTAGGTAATTAGGTAGTAGGTACTAGGTATTAAGTACCTCGCCACCATTCTGCCCTTCTCATAATTGTATTTCGGATCAGTGGCAGCTCGTGCTTAGGGTTCACGGCAGCCCAACCCCCAGACAATTGTAAAATACTCTTCATTGCTGAAATAATATTTTTTTGATTTAATGCTATTCAATAATCGAGATACTGCAGAAATAAGTATAAAATAATTTTCAAAGAGCGCCCATCGAGCGCTGTCTCTGCATGCCGCGAAAAGAATATAACATCACACCGATGTCTGATGTTACGTTCTTTTCGAGCGCTGTAAAGAGCGGCTGTGGTTTAAGGAGCTTCTGGGCTAAATATAATAATGAAATCTAATTTTATAAAACTTGAAAAAGCTTTGAACAACTTTTTTATTTATTTGTTTATGTATTTATTTAGGAGATTGTGTGCCTGACCCTTCAAAACACCTGGAATTCTGTTGTTGTTAAGAATAGCTTTGTTATTAATACAAGAATTTTGAGAACTTCCTATTTTACTTCATTTAGATGGGCTGCATTCTCAATATCCACTTCGTTGTTTATTGTAACCAAATGAATGCTATCATCAAAGCTTCATTAATTCTATTTACTTATATGTGTCAACATTTTGGATATTGTCTTCATGTGAAATATTTCAACCAACATTAAATTTAGACTAAAAATATTTGCTCTGTTGAGTATAAAACAATTGTTTACAATAATTCCTTGCACATGTACTGAAATCATTTTCACTGATACAATAGGAAACAAAGAAAGGATGATACAAAGTTAAATATACTTACTCTATATTTTTGTTACTTTCTTCTTGAAGATAAGACTTAATGAGGAGAGGATATAAGTCCATTTCCATTAGGCAATCATGAGTTCCATGCTCTATAATTGCAGCATCTTTAAGGACAAATATTTCATCACAGAGTTTCAAGAACTGAAATGATAATAAATTAATGTAAATATTTGTCCACAACAGAAAAAATATATCTTAAAAGGGCATGCTATTATTTGACTGATACCTTTACTTGACGACTTGTAATTATTACTGTTTTGCCCTTTAAATGTTTCTGTATACTTCTTTCAAAAATAATACTGCTTACATCAGAACTTACAGCACTCAATAAATCATCTAACAAGTAAATATCTCTGAAAAATATTGAAACAGTAATTAAAAAGATATTGAATATTACATTTATAGATTAATGATAATTGTAAATTAAATAGAAATTATATTTCGAGAGTTGGTAGTTTAAAAAATTAAATAAGCATTTATATTTATATAAAAATACTTGCCTGTTGGCATAGAGAGCTCTTGCTAAAGCTATACGCTGCTTCTGTCCAAGAGTTAATGTAGACTCTGAGATCAAAGTCTGATCTCCACCAGACAATTGTCCAATATCATCATTTAAAGAACAACAATGAATGACATGATAATACCTACATAAATTAAACATTCCAAATAGTAGTTTCAAACTAATGAAATCATTCCCATTATTTCTAAAACATAAAGTAATATTATTAATAATAAAAGAGGAAACACCTTTTATGAATAAATGGTTCATTGAAAAGAACATTTTCACGTAGAGTAGCCTCCATAATCCATGGATTTTGACCCACATATGCATAAGTACCATCTCGTAGTAACTTGTCACTTCCATACACAGGATTAATTTGACCTAAAAGTGCCCATATCAAAGCTGTTTTACCAGAAGATGTGTCACCACATATTCCAATTAATCTCTCCTAAAAATTAATAAATCACACATAATAATAAATTGAAGAAAAATATAAAATAAATAACTTCAACATAATTAAATAACATACCTTAGGAGCTTCAAAATTAATTTCTTTCAGGACAGTTTTAGCTTGCATTTCCACATCATCAATTTCACGATGTCCACATACGCACGTACACCTGTATTTTAAGATCATTAAAAATGCTCAATATATAGAATGTAGGCCAAATTATTTATTACATACTTATTTAACAAATTACCATGATGGACATGCTTCAAAATATAATGTGCATGATGGATAAAATATCACAAAAGCTTGATAAGCTTGAAGGCAATAACCTTGACACAGTATCACACAGGGTTAAAAGATGAAACAGAAGGACGTAAGAATTGCTGCATGGAACACAAACGGCTTGCAAAACCAAAAACAAGAAATAGAAGATTTTCTCACATCACAAAATCTTGATATTTTTATGATCTTTGGAACCCAGACTACAGAACAGACCTATTTTAAACTAAATGGATATAGTGAATATCAGAAAGCACACCCAGATAACAAAGCAAGAGGTGGAAGTGCTCTTCTAATAAAAAACACAATTGATCATTATGAGGAGTGTCACCTAAAATTAGCTGAATTCCAATTAATTGTAGTAACAATAAAATGTGTGAAGCAACATCTAAATATTGGTGCAATCTACTGCCCTCCAAGGCACAATATTAAGATAATAGAATACAAACAATTCCTAGAACATTTGGGGGTGAGATTTATGATTGGGGGAGATAATTACACCAAACATGTGGATTGGGGATCTAGGCTGACCACCAAGAAAGGTAGTGAACTGAGGGAAGCAATAAGTGAGAGTGGATGCACTTTTCATTCTACAGGTAAACCTATATATTGGCCTTTCGACCAGAATAAAACACCCGATCTTTTCAGCTTCTTGACATCAAGGAAAGTGTCCCCACACTTTATTGATACTGAAGAAAATTTTGATATGAGCTCTGACCACTCTGCTGTGATTCTCACCTTAACTGAGAGAGTAATTAAGAAAACTGACATTAAAAAACTGCCTGGAAGAACTACAAATTTGAACTGGAAAATAATATTAATCTTGGAACTGAGTTAAAGTCTACACAACAGTTGGAAATGGAAACTGAGAGATTTACCCGTACAATCCAAGAAGCAGCATGAAATAACATAAAACAAATTGCCTTGAGAACTGTACAAACCAACTACCCTATGGAAATCAGGAAGTTAGTTAAAGAAAACAGATGTGCTAGAAGGAGATGGCAACAGATTCATGATCCATATGATAAAATGATACTTAATATCAAAACTCAAATTCTTAAGAGAGAAATTACTCCTATGTGGAAAATTTAACTGCAGATAAAACATCTATTCACTATTGAACACAGCAACCAAAAGGCTAAAAAAGGACAATAACCCAAATTCCACCCATTCGAAAAATAAATGGTTCCTGGACAGTAAACTGAAGGCAGACACATTCTCAAAATACCTTTCAGAGATCTTTCAGCCGAATGATATACATTCTGATGTGGACACTGAAGAAAATACAAATAGTGAATTTGAAGAAATCAAATTTGTTACTAAAAAATAATTAGTTAATGAGATAAGAATGAATATTAATACCAAAAGGGCTCCTGGTTTTGATCTTATCATGAATGAAATTCTGAAACAGTTACCAAATAAGGGGACAGTAATGCTTATGTAGTGTTAATCAATGCAGTCTTTACAGTAAAACATGTTCCCTAGTGTATGGAAGGTTGCTGAAATCATCATGATCCTCAAACCGGAAAAATTGCCCAATTAAGTTACATCTTATAGGCCAATATACTTGCTGCCCATTCTTTCCAAAGTCTTTGAGAAGTTGCTGTTAAAAAGGTTAAAACCAATAATAGACAGAAAAAAATGCATCGCCAATCATCAGTTCGGCTCTGGACAGAAACCTTCTACAATAGACCACGTCCATAGAATCATCAATACAATAGAGAAAACATTAGAAGAAAATCTGGTCTGTTCAGCTACCTTCTTTGATGTGGCCTAGGCTTTTGATATGGTCTGGCATCGGGGCTTGATTTTTGACCCATAACAGGATAGGATAGCTGAGACGGCCATACAGACTATCTCAGCAGAAAAAAAAAAACAGAAAAGAAAAAGAAAAAATTGCATACATATTTGAATATTTATTACAAAGATACTGAGAAATAGCAACTTAATCTGCAGACTCAAAATCATGATAGCAGTAATCATAGAACAGAATTATTCAGGCATAAGGAAGGGTTGCATGCAGGCATAAGGAAGGCATTAGTTGATACAATAGCTTTGTTACCTTCTTCAATAGTTCAAGCATGTATTTTTATTAAAGATACTATTAGTTTTGTACCCTAAACCAGACACACTCATCTTATAAACGACAAAGACATTGAGATCATGTCTTACTTAACTACAATAAAAACATGGGTCTTATGCACATATAATATTTCTGGGAATTTGAAAATTATTTTTTAAAAAATCTTGAAGTTATTCTAACCAAACTTCAGAAACACAGACAGTATAAAATTATTCTTTGTGGTGACTTCAATATAAATTGCCTCACACAATCCAGTAATGAAAATCTATTTAAAGACCTACTAAAATCATATAATCCTCAAACAACCATAAGTACACCAACCCGAATATCCAAAAAAAGTAGCACTGCTAGTAGATCAAATAATAATGGATGCAAATTGATTTGATTTGATTTATTTAGACTAAAAACCTTTAAAAACTGTATGTGACGTATTGGGAGAAGATTTACTGTGCATATTTTTTTGAGTTCCAGAATCCCTTCCTGTCATTTTAACTATAAATAGTTGAAAGATGAGTAAAGGTTTAAAATAAACAAATAAAAATAAATTTAAAAAAAGCCCAAGATTAGCAATATTTGAAAAAATAGACATTTTTGTTTCTGAGTTATAGAAAACCTATTTGCATTGGTAAATGAATTGCAAGTATGATTTTTCTGCATTGCTAAAAAATTGTAACTCACCCTTACCTCTATTCCTACCATTACTAGCAAAAGTAGAGTTCAACAAAACGTGTGCATAGTGAAGTTACATTTACGCCCAGAAGCAAAACAAGGGGCCATCTCAGCAACTGCTCAATGGATCAGGGAAACCGGACTAAACCTGATCGAGATGGGGGTTATTGACCCGGAAGCTGAAGAACATCATTTGTTACAAACATATTAAGTCTTTTAAAAAAATTATACAATAGAAATGTAAACTAATTCAATATACATCTCTGTTTTGTTAAAATAAACATTATTTTTTCTTTTTGATAATCAGTATAGTCTCTAATTGTATAGAAATAGTTTTGCAGCAGAAAAGATTTTGCTTTTCACTTAAATTTGTGAACCAACTTCAATTGTTTAATGTTATCTGGCAATGCGTTGTAAAGAAACGTAAATGTATTGTATGTGGATTTCTGATAGTGAGCTGTTGATACTGACACTTGATGAATGTGATTTTTACGATGTGTGTTGTAATTATAAATATCAGTATTGCATGAAAATATGTTCCCACCGTTAAGTAAGTCAGTTTTGACAAATATTACAGGTTCGTAAATATATAGGCAAGGCAGTGGTTAGATTCCATAATCAATGAAGAAAGGCTTACAGGGATCACATGGATGGCATTTTATCATTATTCAAATAATTTTCTTTTGCAATCTAAAGGTCTGAGTACTACATGATGAGTTTCCCCAGAATATTATGCCATATTTCAGGTGAGAATATATCAGCTAATTACATATTGTTCATTTTCAGTGGAGAATATAACCATTGTTTTTCTGTAGCTACATTTCATACAGGTTTCAGTGACCTCATTGCCCAGATTCTAAGACTTCAAACAGAAACAAAAATTGCTGAACAGACAACTTACAAAGAAATATGTACATATTCCAAAGGAAAAATAATAAAAGTTCAAAACTTACTCATATATGAAAACTGGAATGAAGTATATAAGGTAACTGATACAAATGATAAGTTTAATTCATTCATAAATATACACTTTAAACATTTCAAGGCCATTTTTCCTCAAAAACTCAAAAAGATCCAAAATAAGAAAAACAAATTGTGGATTACCAAAGACTTCAAAGCGTCATGTGAAAGAAAATGCAACATGTATAAAATACTAACAAATAACAAATGTAACTCCAACTTCATTGCATATCACAAAATATATAATTCAATCCTAAAAAATGTAATCAAACAAGCAAAAATTATGACAATAATAAATATATTGCAAATACACATAACAAAACAAAAGCTTTGTGGGACATTATTAGAAAGACTACAGCGCCAACTTATAATAACAGAAAAAATATAGGGCTACTCTATAAAAAACAAACTTCACAAGACCCACAAGAAATAGCTAGCAAATTGTTACAAAGTTAATCTCTCAACACTCTCTAAAGAATAAAACACACCAAAGAAACACTAATGTTACACAAATTGTTAATTCCCTATTTTTATATGAAACCACCTCCTGTGAAATTTTTAAAATCATTGGACAAATGGAGAATAAATTCTCAGCAGGCCTGGACAACATTCTAGATTTCCTTATGAAACACACTGCTCCATGTATGGCGCAACCACTATCTCATATCTGCAATAACTCACTAAAAACATGCATATTCCCAGATATATTCAAAATGGCAAAAATTAAACCAATGTTTTAAAAGGACAAT
Organism: Gryllus longicercus; assembly: GCA_038098605.1. Classification (NCBI taxonomy): domain Eukaryota; kingdom Metazoa; phylum Arthropoda; class Insecta; order Orthoptera; family Gryllidae; genus Gryllus; species Gryllus longicercus. The sequence continues at coordinate 3,222,794 of JAZDUA010000105.1, forward strand.
AGTTATGATCCAATGATCTACAGGCATATTTCCCCGTTATCAGGATTTTAAAAAATTCTAGAAAGGCTTTTCAATGATAGACTCAAACAATTTCTTAATGCAAATAATGTCCTCACAAATGCACAACATGGCTTCAGGAGTAATAAATCCACAGACACAGCCATTTTCTTCTTTTTAAATGACATACTTGTTGCACTAAATCAGAAGGAAATTCCCATTGGCATTTTCTTAGATTTGTGAAAAGGCTTTCACATTATTGACCATCACATACTTTTAACAAAACTAGAAATGCTAGGGATTCGAGGCATTTCAGGCCAATGGATCAAATCATATTTATCAAACCATAGCCAAATAGTTGCCCTCCAGCACACTAAAGGAAACAAAATCTCCTCATACTACTCCTGTCCTCAGATGATAAATTATGGAGTCTCGTAAGGGTCCATCCTTTGGCCAATACTATTCCTTATATTCATAAATGACATGCCTTTGGCTTTAAGGAATAACAAAATAATTTTGTTTGCAGATGACATAAACATAATCATTAAACCAAAAACACAACAATCATTAGAAAAAGAAACTCTCACAACTTTGCATGCACTTGTAAAATGATTGCAAATCAACAAACTCATTATAAACACCAGCAAGATAGTCTCTCGAAATTTCCGATCTCCGGGCGATGATTCTCCGATCTAAAGAAAAACTCTCACAGCATTTGCACATAAATAATAACCCTGCAACGATACCTCATGAAACTACCTTCCTCGGTCTAACAGTTCAAGAAAACCTCAAATGGAATGCTCACATCTCAAATCTTAACAAGCTCACCCAATCATGCTATGTCCTATACACCCTCAGGACAAGCTCTAACATTGAGACATTTCGAACAATGTATTTTGGAAATGTGTGAAGCAACATACAACTGTGAGTGGACTAAGCCAAATATCATTCTTCTCTTGGCTTCTCTCGGTCCACCGACGTTCGGTAGCATTCTTGCGATGTTAGCTCCGTCCTTGCCGCCTTTTCTGCCTTCACAGTTATGTGGGGACCGAAGCTGAGTCTATGGTTTATTTCGACTACTAAATATCTTATCTGGCGCTTCTGACTTATTATTAGCGTGTCATCAGCATAGCCTATGAGCTGCGTATTTTTCGGCAGTCAATGCTTAGAATGTTATCGTACAGGTCATTCCATAAATATGGCCCAAGTCTGGACCCTTGAGGAACACCGCACGTCACATTCTCTTCTAATACTGTCCACATAAGTTATCGTCCTTTCCTGTAGGTAGTCTTCAATAATCCTTATGAGATATTCCGGAATCATCTTGTTAACTAACACTTCTACAATGTCCTTCCACCTAGCGGAGTTGAAGGCGTTTCTAATGTCAATCGCCACGAGCGCGCAGAATCCTTTCTTCTTGCCGACTCCTCTTTTGGCTGCGTCTGCTTTATCGATTACTTCCAGGATGGCATCCGTCGTCGAGCGGCCTCTTCGGAATTCATATTGCATGTGAGAAAAGCATATTATCCCCTCAAGCTAGAAAATATTAAATTCTCAAGCAGCTTGCCCATGGTATCAAGGAGGCACAGTAGTCTGTATAATGTCGTCTGATCTACCGGCTTGTTGCCCTTTCGGAGGAGTATCAGCTTGTCTCTCCCACATCTTGAAGAATTTCCCATCCTCAAGGCAGCGGTAATAGGTTGACAAAAGGCATTCCTGATACTCCTGTGCCACTATTTTTAGTATTTCACAGAGAATTCCATCGAAACCTGGGGCCTATCCAGTTTTCATGATTTTCGCCGCTCTTCTCAGTTTGTCTATCATGAAATAGTCTGCTGCGTCAACCGTGAAGTCGCTCTGTCTTTGTCTCGTGCAGGGATCTCTAGTGGGAAAGAGGTCCCTAATAGCTTTCCTCATTCTTTGGGGATCATTCAAACCAGGTATCTTCCAGTCCATCCTGAATTTATTTACTATTTTATAAGCCATGCCCCATGGGTCGTTATCTATCTGTTCGAAGAGCTCTTTCCAACATCTGCCTTTACTTCTTTATATTTCTCCCTTAAGCCGTTTGGACAGATCTTTATACTGTTCCCTGAGGTGCAGATTCGTCTCGGCCCTTGTCGCCATTCTTGTCTTAATACAGTTCCTTCGTAATTCAACTATTTCCGGTATTCGCCAATACATTTGCTGTTTCCTCCTCGGACATATACGTCTAGGCATGGATGCGTCGCAAGCTGCTACCACTATTTCCTCTGTTTCCTTGACCATATCCTCAAGCGTTTCCGCCTCTTTCGTCCAACCGATGTTAACCACAACCTGGATTCTTCCAAAGAGCGTTTTGCCGTGTCTTCATTCAATTTTTGGGAATTCCAAGGTGGTCTTCCTTTATATCGCATTTTGACATTTGCGACCCTCCGTTAATGGAGCCGAATATCCTATGTACTTAAGGTTTCTTCGTCGAGCACTGACCAATCAGCGATGCTCGCTAGCTTGGTGGAGCTTATTGTCAAATCCGAAGTAGATGATGCGGCTCCACGTTGAAAGGTGTACTCGTCCCCAATATTTAAGATGATCAGATCATTTCTTGCAATGAATTCACATATGATAGTTCCTCTTCTATCGGAGCGCGTCTCTCCCCATTCGGACGACTTACTATTGAAATCACCTGCCACTAATACCTCGCACTTAGACGTTTTCATGCTAGCCTCCAGCTCATCGATCTTTCTGACATTTTTCTAGCGTATCATTATTGCAAATCATTCTAGCATATCTCATATTGCCCACTTCCAGCCATACAAACCGGTATTTCGTTCTCTTGTGTTCCGTGATACTCGGCTTCTTATTACATATTATTATGCCGGCTCTTCTAGTAGCATCCTGATACCACATGTCGTAGTGAGGTTACTCGCTGACGAATAGCACGTCAACCTCCCTTTCTGCAGCGACCTGCAGCATCAAATCCCACGCCTGCTTACTACTACCCAAATTAACTTGAAGGAATCGGAGCATACTTTCTCTTTTTGACTTTATTGAACGCCATGATGAAGGAGGTACACTGATTACATCCTAACAGATGATCGTCTTTCTTTCCCTCCTTGCATATATCACACTTCAGTTTACCAGTACAATCCTTGACACCATGTCCGGTTTTGCCACATCTGTAACATACTTTACTTCAATCGGGACCTCTGCAAGGAGTCGAGATACGTCCAAAGCCTAAGCATCGATAACATCTTAATATCTGGTCCTGTTCTCTGATTCCACAGTTCACCCAGCCGATTTTAATTTTTCCTGCCGTTATGAGCTTTTGGGCTACCTTTTCACCCAGTAGCAATGTGACTATTTGCATTCCTCCATATCCCCTATGTAAACTACAGCAGTCGGAGATCTGGTCTGCCGTTATGCCTATTGTCTTGCTGGTTGCTTGTTATAAAGGATTGCTGCCAAAAGATATGGAAATCCGACATCAATCCTATAAGGCAAAGTGAAGAACAATCATCCATCCAGATGGACAGTATGTCTTGAGTAATGAAGAAGAAAAAATTATAATAAATGGAATTATGAAAGCTGCTCAATGAGGGTTTCCTCTGACATCTGTAGATATAAAATACATAGAAAAATGTTTTTGTGATCTGGCAAGAGAGCGAAATGGTTTGTAAATAATCTACCTGGTGTGGTGAGTTGTACAGCTTCTAAGAAGGCACTCTTGAACACTTTAGTGTTTGTCTTAGTGAAAAACTTAAGAGCGCCCAGGCTGAGATAACTTAGAAAATCATCAAGGAGTACGTTTTCATCATTGAAGCAACTTTGAATGGCGTTCCTTCAGATAATATTTTGAATTTTGATGAAACAAATTTCAATGAGGATCCAGGGAGATAAAACCTAATTGTGAAAATAGGAGTGAAGGTAGACTAACCAGAAACAAGCATCTCAGTAATGGTGTACCCTCAGGTAGTGGAGAACTATAATCACCATATACAAAGTACAAAGCAGAAAATATGTAGAACACATGGCAAGAAGGAGGACCTTCTGGTGTGAACTACAATCATAACAGAAGTGTACGGTTTGACCTACCAATGCTCATAGACTGATTCAAAACTATATTTAAAAATTGAGGTTGGTCAAAAAGTAATTATTGGAGACAACCTTAGCAGTCACATTTCTCTGTGAGTAGTACAACTTTGTGAAAAGCATAACATCAGCTTCTTGCTATTGCCCGCTAATACCAGCTTATTGCTACTAGCACACATTTGCTACAGTCCTTCAATCTCAGCTACTTTAAACTGTTCAAGAGTGTAAGGCATAATGTCATTTATGATTGGAAAAAGCCCACTAGAGGGGCCATATTTAAGGATGGTTTTCCTTCCTTTCTAAATGAAACTTTTGGAAAAATTTAAGGTAAATAAATCGCAAAACATCAGTTTTTCCATCAATTTATGAACACTTTTTCTACTCCATTATATAACTTTCTCTATATTAAGTATATGAGAAAGTAATGTTGGAATCATTTATAACGGGCTGTATCACTTATAAGTCAGTTTAATTAGTTGTAAGCATGTACAGCATTTTGCTGTTATTACAGATTGCTCTCCAGAGAACTTGCAACAAATGTAATTACTGCTATAGTGAAATGTTTATTACCTGCAACAGTCACATCTTCTTGATTGTCTTTTAAAACCTCTAGTACTTGGCTTTCGAATGACATAAGTAGCTTCAATTGCTGATAATGCAATCAGATGGTTGATAGGTTTTCTTGATGTTCTTTTCATAACACATTCCAATACTAGCACACGCTGGATATGAAATAGCAAACACAATGATTTTATAAAAAGTTAAAGGATGAAAAAAAAGGGGGGGGGGGTATGTTAGCCTACCTTCAGCCTTCTAAATGCCATTAGTCCATCAAATAAATTGATCATTCCAAGCCAAAAACTAAACAGTAATTCCTTAAAAGGAATGAGTACTAAAATGATGAGTGAGGTCAACTGTGAGCAAAACATGCAATTAATACATAAAGTGGAATGGAATGAAAATAATTATGAATAAAATTGTGTTGCTTCACCAAAATACTCACATCAGCGTTACAGTTCCGTCGTACAGTTACATCCTCTTTCAGAGTTATATCTTCTCTCTGATACCAAAGAAGAATAACTACCACGAGTGGTACAATATGTAGAAACGAAACAGTAAATCCATCACATAGGTTAACTTTTTTCATGTACTGGCATTCTTTTTCTCTAAGATCTACATATTAAATCATTCTTAATTTGTATTTCACATCATTTTTATTAACGTAAAATGTTTAAAGAAATACCTTCAGCATTTCTGTGGAAAAGCTTTTCCCTCAGTGTCATTTTAACCAGTGGTATATGGAGAAGTAATTCTTGCAAGGATATTAAACGTTTACTGGTATATATTGACATATGAGACTTCCACACATTACTAAGCCTTGCTAAAAGATACTACAAAGAAAATAAAAACCCTTTTTCAGTCTTTTTCTGACAATTAAGTTTTGGCATTGTCAATAATATGATTATTAAAGTAGACATTACCAAAATGGGTGTGATTAAGAGACATATTAACCCAGCAAATACAAAGTCTTCCCTTCTAACATCACAATCTATTTTCAATAACAACATTGGAATAGGCAACATAAGTATAACAGGAGTGGACAGTAATACAGGCAAGCACATTACTGCATCATGAACCCTCTGGCTGTCTGCTGCCATAGCTGTGACTATCTGAAAATAATCATAACAGCCCTCAATTCACATTCAGAAAATACCTCCATCAACCATTCACAGAACATACCCGATGAGCAGAGACAGGATGCAATATTGATATTCGAAGCAAATGTTTATACATAACAGACATAAATGCTGACTGGAGTCTGTTTGCAGTTCTGTAAATTAAATGAATCTATTTATCTTCAAAACTGTTAATAATGCTGACAAACAGTGGCTTATAACTTCAGTTACTCACCTGAAAGTCATACTCTCACTCCAGAACTGTAACAGCAATGCAGAACTGCACATCAACACCAAAACTAGCAAAAAATGAATTTCATGGGTTTGGCGAAACCACGAAAGAAAAAAGACCTGAAAAAATTGATTGTTAGCAAATCATTCATAATTATAGATTAATGTTCCTCACCATGAAATACTTACCAACCCAATTATATACATTGCACTACCTAATATATATATAATAGAAGAAACTATTATTCTTGTTTGCACAAATCGCCATGCAGTTCTCATCATCCTTGCATTGGTTTGCCCTCTTCTGACATTTTCATCCCGAAGAAAATCTTTCAGTCTAAGAGCAAAAGAAATATTTGTCTTGACAAAAGAACAAATGAAATTACTTCCCATTGACTTACCTTTGTCCATTCAAATTGGAAGAATCTAATTTGGCAGTTGTCAAAGACTCGCTGGGAAGAGATTTTTTTATAAAAACTGCCATCCAACTAAAAGTTACTAGAGCAAAAAATCCAATATCATCCAAGGGAAGTTCAGTTCTTTCACTGCAAAAAGAATGAATATTCACCCTTCCTCAAAAGTAGTTCAAGCAATAATAAAAAAATACATCCTTAATAGAAAGATTTTGAATGTTTAATTCAACATCGTCAGGTGTGCTAGACAAATGCTATCAAATTTTAAATAAAGTTAATAATGCAGAAACAAAATCATTTCAATCTTTACAGAAAATAATTTACTGACTATTCTTTAACATTTTAAAATAATTCATTTAAGTATAAACGTATTTCTAAATTGTTTTAAAAATTTTTAGATTTATCTTGAGCAATAATTATACTATTTTTTAACAAAGATAATCTTTTCATAAGATGCACCTTTTATTTGATCTGAACCTAGTACCCTATCTAAAAACATACCAGGTCTTGCGTCGGAAAGGAATTAAAGAACGAAGAGCTGATGTATACTTGGAAACATTTCTTCTTCTAACATAATGTTCTGAAGGAGCTGCAATAGGGGCTGCAATATGAGAACTTGAACCTTGAGATGTGGGCATATGTCGATTCCTGAAAATATGCTTATGAAAAAGATATTTCTTATCTGTAACCGCTAACTCTAAAAGAGCCATCGCAGTATTAATACGTACATTATCATAGGAGATTCATCAGGATATAACCTTGTATATGAAAGTACTCTTTCACTTTCACTATTGGCCATTATTTATGTGCACCTTGAAGCAGATCAACAGTACACTTGCCAAGTACCAACTAGCAATAGATTTTCCTCAAAAATATTTTTATTCACAACAGACCAAGTTAATAATCCAGAGTACCGTTAATTATCAAGAATTTAAAAGTAATTAACATAAAATATTTTCTAATGCCCCTAACTTCCAATTAAACAAATATCCATGGTGAAAATGATTTGGATTAAAGAATTTTCATCACTAAATATGATACGTCCATGATGGCAACCTATACCTGACTGATATCTTCCCTTGCTTATCTGTAACCACACCTGTGTTGCTCAGGAAACCAGATACTGTACATACTAGATAAAAGAGATATAAAATGTACTTGGCATATCTCCCCAAAAATTTACATTTACAAGAAAAATCACAAGAAAATAATAAAATGTGTTTTATTTTCAGGAAAGGAAAGATAAAGGTTAAATATTTATAAATAAAAGTTGAGTAGAACAATATATTTAATTTAATTCACTCATACAGCACTATAAAAATATACATGTATTATTGAAAAAAATGTCTGCAAGAATGTTAAAAATTAAAAAAAGAAATGCAGATCTACAAAAAATTAACTCTGCAAAACAATTAAAAATGTATTAGATGATTTTTTTATACGATAAAAATTCATAGTACATTCATTGGTTAACATTAGCTAACACACACAATAGCAAGCATTTATTTTGCCCCAAAAGGCAAGCACAAGGCACTAAATTTGGTTGAATACATAAATTTAAAATATCAATTCTCCTACCAACAATATGTAAGGCACATAGATCTGTAGGCTAAAAAATTGTCTAATTATAGCATAGTATATAATTAATATATAAATGATATATTTGTTGTACAGACCAGCTGAACAGTCAGAAAAAGTAGGCAGTCTTCCAATCGTACATTAAAAAAAAAAATCCAAGAACTGAACATTCTGAAACTAATATCAGAATAATATCTTTAATCTGTTAATAAGGGAGAATTAATTATCTCTGCCATTCACTTAATGACTAAAATTCTAATAAATATTATGAACTCTCAAACAAAAATGCATGACAGTGTACTTCATAACTTATCTTAAATGCAGATCTTCAATACAGATAGAAGAAACTAATATTTTAGATATCTTAATACAGTTATATTTCACAATAAGATTTTATTTTTGTATAATGTTAATGTTATCAGCCACAGTACTAAGCAGTCATTTGTATCATCTTCATAATTTCAAACAGTAAGCACATTTTGCTTCAATTCCACCAGATTTAGGTAGAAACAAAATGTTACAACCACAAAACACCAGATACATAAAGAAATCACCACGCATGACCAACACTTAGCTAGTAAGTCTGCACAGAATGTTTTGAAATATTATTACAACAATATTTGATTTTATATTTAGTTCATTATAATTAAAATGAGAATGAAATACACAATTGCAAAAGTGCAAAATGGTATTTGATATTAAAACATATTTATAAATATATAATTTCATGACATATTAAGAACTGTATTCATAGTCTACACTTATAAGCAATGAGCAAGTGATTGTAGTGAGCAACAGAGACACTAATTTTTGCAACCAAATCCTTGTCAAAATTATCTCTCATCTTAAGATTCTTGTTCCCCATGCATTTCCAAAGGGTTTTCCATATCTCTCAAATATTATTTTGGTATATGATCTTCCATATTGATTTAAATAATTCCAAAAACTCATAAAAATCTTTTGTTATTCCATGTTGAAAAATAAGGGTCCAATTAAGGATACTTATAAGATTAAGTGAATTCTTAAGCAAACGCATGACGACTATGAATTGAAAATACAAATAAGTAAACACTTAAAGGTTGCTCAAAGAATACAGCCCTAAGTTACTTAATAATATATTTAATTTGAGCTTGCCAAATGTGAACTATTTGAAGCGGTTGGGGGAAAATATAGCTAACCCACATTTCATAAATCCAAAACGAAGATCTTAGAATGTATCCTAAAAATATATTCACTAAAACTTTGTTATTCCTTTGGTGGAGTAAAACTTACAGACATGTGGGTTGGTACCAACTCCTTCAATTAGTACAACATAAAACAAACCTTTCAACAAAGTTCTGCAAAATTGTTATTTTTTTGAAATGCCAATATATGAAAAATCATTATTATATCATCTGGAACTGAAAATCCCAATATTAAAATGGTATAAAAAATTCATGTAAGACATTCATATCTATTTTAACACACAACTTCCAATATAAGTCTCAAGCACCTTATGATTCAATTATGATCTTCAAATAAACATTCAGACAAAATATTTTCAGTTCCTAGGAATGTGGTCTATGAAAATTTATATTTTACTAAGCTTATAAAAACGAATGCTTTTCAACAAACTTTTCTTGAGACAACATCAGAAGTTAAATATCAGAAATCCAAAAGACTTAAAATTGGCAATATTTGCTAAGCTGTGAAACAGAGAAATTTTAAGTTGAACAGATTAGCATTGCATGATTTGGAAGAGATACTGAAATAACTTTTAAAATTACACACACACACACAAATTAAATTTAACTGGGAAATAAAAAATACAGAAAAGTAAATTAACTATTTGGAAGCTCACAACTTTATAACATTCACTAGGAATTGATAGGGACTAGTTGGATGATTTGAAATCATTTGGAACTATTTTAATTGTTCAGTTGGTGCCGACTTATTTGAGTGATATTTTGATAGATCAAGGGGCAAGGTTTAAAAGACATTTTGGACCAATATTTCAATTAGGGATTATTTATATAAAATCTGAAAATTACCATTATTTTTAGTAATATGATGAACCTTGATCCTTTATAGCTTTATATATAATTATAGGGGACCAATCCACCAAGATAATGAGACTGCCAACTATGACAGACATCAATTTAGACCTGTGCCACACAAGTTGTGTTGATGTGCTTTAAGCAACACTACAAAGAAGTTACAGATAAATACAAAGAAATGTGATAAATTAGACTCAATAGTTTGAACCAGATTTGACTTCTCTGCTTCTTCTGAATCACTTGAACAACTTTTAAAAGAGAATGAAAATGAACATGCATCAAATGAACATATTTGGGGCATTTGTTGCAGAGATAACAGAAATCACACAAACTACAATAATTTCCAACAGTAAGTATTTGGACTGCAATATCCTTTAGCAACAGCAAGTGTGAAACAACCATACAATCTTTACTTGTTTAAGAGCAAAGGCAAATTGTAGTATGATCATTCATTCAGAATATCACCATATGCAGATAAAAACCCTCAATTGAACAAGACTGAGCCAAATAAACATGACATTCTTTCTTTCTCTAACGTATATTTCTGTCTATACACCATTGAAAACCACACTAGTCTAGATGGAAAAGATTTATTTTAAATGGGAAGGGATGGAAGAAAAAAAAACAGGTTTTGTAAATGTACAAGATTTATAGTGGCATCTTCTTTGGGGTCTGCTCATGGGCTTTGCGAAGTCGACGTTTCAGCTCACTTGGAAACTTTTCATAGCATTTTTTGCATACTGGCTTCAGATCAAATTCATAAAATTTTGTCTTCTGATTCATTTTCTGATCACAAACCGAACAGGCAAAATGGTGAACACACCATGCTTTATTCATTGCAGTAAATACTGAAAAGAGAAAACCATACAAAGTTAAATTAAAACAGATTACATTGAAGAAACATTCACAACCATCTAAGAGAATTGAATGTTCTGGGATTTGGTTACAAATTAAAAAATTAACACATTTCAGTTTGCTGACTTTTCAGAATATATAATTAACTTCAGTGCTTACTTATAAAAGGATTACACAACTCCTCATTCCATAAGCAACACTACTTGGTTATGTGACAAGTGAAAATGAACTCATCACATAACAAAGTAGTGTTGGAGATGGAAGGATGAATTATGTAACATGTTTATAAGTCCTGACTATGGAATTGAATATTCCAAAAGTAGGCAAATTTCAGTTAGCTATTAACACATTTCAATGTGCAAATGTTTTGAATTTGACTGTGACCCAATCACATGATCCCGAACATTCTTCAGACACACAATAACATTTACAATAAGAAAACATGCTACAGTTAATTTGATATTTGAAGGCCTCCTTCAAAGAACACAGGATCACACTTTTTGAGTTGGCATTGAATGAAGGTCGTACAATATATCAGCAATGGTATAACCTAATTTAATTGGGTTGACGATAAAGGGAACGAGTAAATTTTTGCAACTTTTCAGGTGGAAGGAAACGTGCATATGTTTTATATTATCCAGTCTCTCTCTCTCCTCTTTTTTTTTCTATAGTGCATAATGTATCATGTTCTTTCCACACATTAGAATTAAAAGTTTTCTTTATTTCGTAACAAATTATGAAAGTGTTCTATGCAACATTCTTGAAGGAGGGCTTCAAGTATCTTTGCGGTTCCTAATTACAAACTTAATACTTGGAATTGTTAGTATCATATAAAGTCAAGTTTTTAAATTCCGATTACAAAATGAAAAACACTTACCGTCTCCTGCAATAACTTGATTGCATACAAAACAAAGATTACCAAACAATTGATGGTAATGTGTCTCACAGTAGGCAAGACCCTTCTTTTCATAATGTCGATGACCAAGGAAAGGTTTCTCGCACTTAGCACAAACAAAATGCTGCAAAACAATAAATCCTTCATAATCAAGAATTTTTGCAGTTACCCATACTGTCATTATGATTCCAAAAATGTTCAGGAAAGTCAGCAATTTTATTGTGAAAATTATACAGTAAAATTAAAAATTGTTATTTCTTCTTTCAACGCATTTAACATTAAAAATAATTCATTAATTATATAAAATTTGACTGATGTTAAAAAAAATTAACAAATGGAACTTTTAATAAGTAACTGAGCATTCAACTAGGTCTTACCTCAACATGCCAATGTTTGCCAAGAGCCGTTACAACTCTTTCTTCAATTGGACGTCTACAAGCTCCACATATAGGGATTCCCATTTTATCATGACAACGTAAACAGTACAATTCATTCTGCATAAAAAATGCATTTTATTTTTATCTTTCTTAGCCCATTTTGTATTTTATTTTTCAGTAATTATTTCAATGTTCTAATACAATATTAACTCAAAACCAACCATTTCATTTGCTGCAAAACCGGGTCTACTGCGTACTTCCCTGGCATCAGAATTCAGTTCCACACCACAGGCAGTACAATTAAAGTGGTAGGGATGATATACTTCTCCACGAAATCGTAATGGTTTGTCGTCAATGAGGCCACTGAAAAGAATGCATATCCACAATTTCTCAAATTAAATCCGATCAAATCTTGTGAATAGAACAATTACATCACTCAAGGGACCTTTTCATTAGGAAAGAGCAAAAACTACTTCAAATAAAGAACGGGAAAAATTGAAAAAGAAATGCAAAAAAAACATTTGAACTCTTGTGATAATTTTTCTTATTGTTTATCTTAATTGGGGCCAAATTCTAATTAAATTGTATTTGGCCTATCAAAAGAATTAACATTAAAGGAAATAACTTTTGTTTAATTCAAGTTATCTTTAATAACATACAATGGAATTTCTTTCACAAAAACAACAACAAAAGCAAGCTCTAAAAATGAAAAATCAGCATTTCAATGAATTAATCCTGACAAAGTAAATTTTAATTTCCATTAAGCATCTTTTAGAAAAATGAAAAACAAACAATAAAATGAAAGTAAGATTCAAAGATTGGTTCACATGATTTCTGGATAATAGGACTACTTCATGAACATACAGTGTACGTAAAATTTTATCATGCATCTAAAATACATTTATCTAAGTGCTAACAGCTGAACAGCACTCGCATTAGGGTTCACCTGCGAGCTTTTTAATGACCTGCATGCTGTTGTAGATTCATAACACAATTTTCTGATTACAACAAATGCCAAATCAATAAAATAAAGAAAAGCTATTACTGATGAAACAAATGCATTTAAGGTTTAGTTGCAATGTAATGTATCATAAAATTAAATAAAAAAAACTCCAGTGCCATAATAAATAAAATAACAAATGAAACACAATGAATAAAATATCAAAATGAAACACACTCACTTTTAGCACTACTTGGCTAAAAGTGATATTCATATCAAACTTATCATTTCTAGTTATTTTTGTTCATCTCATATGCTTTTTATTTTAAAATTTTAATCAAATGGGCATGTAGTGAAACACATGATGTTAATTTAATTTACACAAGAAACAAATTTTAACATTTCTTAAGAACTGGGCATTGAACACCTGCACAAAAAAGAAAAATGTCATAATATCCTAAACATATACTTACTGACACTTATGGCACACGTATTTTCCAAGATCCACAGCTTTGGCTTTTGCATTGCATTCATGACACAGAGCCCGACCTTGATTTCGAATGAAACCAAGATCAGCCAGCTCCTTATCACACATTTGGCATCGAAAACATCGTGGATGCCAATTTGCATTCATGGCTTTGATTACACGACCAATCACAAATTCTCCTAATAACAAATGTGAAAAATTAAGGAAAATTTTACAGATGAACACATTTAAAATTATATTTCCAATTACTACAGTAATAATCCTTATAAAACTATTCACCTCCACTATTTAAAATTTATGATTTCTAGACAATTACATTCTCCTTTCATGAAGTAGGCAGATATAATTATGTGAAAATGTTGATGTGAAGGTGTTAACATTAATTGAGAATGAAATAATGGAAGTTATCTTGTCAACTTAAATTTATATAGTACATACAAATATAAATTTAAGGTGACTTAATATCACTTCCATTATTTCATCCAGATATATCTTTACATAGTTTAGTCATACTTTTCTCAATTTCATTAATTACCCCTTTAGACTTTCTCTAACCTTAAGTGGCCTACATCAAACTTAAATCAAGCATAAATCTTCCCCAATCTAATTGATTTTGCACAAGAGACACTAAGCAAAGTTCACTAAAATTAAATGTAAATTACCCTAAAACTTTCAAGAAACAAACTGAAATTAAACAGGAGTCCCAGTCTAAAAATTGAAATGTTGAACTTTATGCACAGAACCATAACACAATAAAAATCGTGCAAATTGTTGAAAATGTTAATAACAGAACAATGCCTATCTTGTAAACATTTTCATGCATCGTTCATCACTTCTCAAAACACTTTTTTCTTGGATATTTTAATTTGCAACAAATATTAAAGAAACAAAAGTTTGACATCCTTAAAAATATAAATACACTTACCACATTTACCACAGCAAGGTGCAAAGAGCACATGAAAATCATGTTCACAATATTTTCGCCCCTCAAACTCATAAAATATACCTTCAGGGAAAGGTCTGAAGCACTGAGCACACCTTCAAAAACAAACAACATTAATATATGATTTTCATTCAGAACAAAATTAATCAATATGTATATGGAACTTACACAAAACACTGTGTATGCCATAATTCACCATTCGAATTCACAATTTTTTCATGAGGTTCAAATCCATCTCCACAACGGGAGCAGAACATATTGTCAAGGGACATATCGATTCTGAAACAAATTATAAAAAAAATTATTAAAGTACTGGTTTCCAACACAATCAGGAAATCTCATTTCTGATTATTGTCTAACATATCTAATATACCCTACTAAACTACCTATTTCCCTTGGGATAATTTGAAGGAACATTTCTTTCCTTTGATATGAAAGACCCTGGTTTTGGGCGCGATTTTTCATAGGATGAAGAATTTTCTAATTCAATTACTAAACGCTCAATATTGGTTCCATAATTAAGTTCTTCGTAATCATTGTCAGATTGAATAGAATTGTCCACTAAATCCTCAATTTCTTTATCTTTTGAAGCATTGAATCGTCTTGCATATAATTCACTGTGTTCCAACTCAAGCAAAGCTGAAGCAATGCCAAGATTTTGGGAACGATTCATGATTTGTATTGGATAAAGACACGTTCTACATTGGTAACATTTGCAAGACTGACAGCACACAGGGCCCAGGAGTCAACATCTAACAACTTATATCTTATCTAAACCTGTTATCTTGTAAATTCAAACAGTGCTGCTGAGATAACAGGGCAGGTGAGAACTGACATTTTGCTGTCTTCAAAGCATAATAGTTTAACCAACTACCTCTCATAAAATAACATTTGTTCATGAGCATTTGGGAATATATTTCACATAAATGCTTACCCAGGCATTTGTGACTTTTATAAAAATACAATCGTCGAAGCACACCCGCTTACTTATGGAAGCTGTCGCTGGAAATAAAAGAGAAGAGATGTATAAAAAGCGAGTAGTGAAGTTATAGTAGGTTGTATTCTTCTGTGCTAATTTTAAACATTTACATCGAAAAAATTAAAATGCTTTGTATTTACTTACAAATAATTTTAACGGACAATAATAGGTGCAATGCTTTCCTTTCCAAATTAATTAATTTTATGTCATAAGATTTTTAAAATTATTAAATGTACAGTGCACAGTATCTACGAATAACATGACACCTACTTACCTCTAGCACAAGATCTAATTAGTGAAAACGAAAGACTTTCCAACACCTCAAATGAAATGACGCAAAGTTAGCGAATCAAGCTGTATGGCTGTATCGCGCCGACCGCAGTCGACCTTATTCTTGGCACCACCCATTTCCTTTTACGGTTACTACGTTAATGTCCGCCATCGTCGCGGTTATGGGTATGACGTCACCATAGGCCGACCCGTGGCCCACGAGAGAGTTCTGTTTCGTGGAACACGAGGCCGACCGCGCCCATTGTTTCAGCACAATGAAGTATGGATAAAATATATTTTATAAGAGTAGATATAATGTAGTGAGATATTTATGTCCAGTTCTAAAAGGATTTTATTTTTTCCGTAAATGATGGACTGATTTTGCTTTCCCGTAACGTAGTATAGGGAAAGTTATGTAATGTTGCGGAAAATCGATTTCGAGATTTCAAGGGAAATACACGTTTTGGGATTCCCTGTCACCGAAAAAGTGTTGTTGTTTTTCTTCAAAACGTCCGTCCGTTCGTGTGTCTGGTGTTTGTGAACAACACTAGCACCTAAACCATGCGTAGGATTTTTTCCAAATTGAAGAAACCCATCTCCATTAGGCCTGAATTGAAGCTCTGCGATTTTGAAAACGACCCTGAGACATTTTCAAAATATTCTCAAAAATAGCTGCAAGTATTTTCTTTAAATTTCTTGTAAGAATACAGTAAAATACATTTATAAAGGTGGCATAGGGCTGATTTTCACGGTTAACTCTAAATTTTCGAAAATTTCAAAAGTGAATTTTTTTCGGTGTCTTCCTACAACTACAAAATTAAAGATTAGAGATTTTTCCTTCAAATTAAATTTGTTGTCCATAATTTGTTCTTTCATTAAGGTCAGGTACATTTAAAAAAAAAATGTAGTTTTCGCACAATATCACGTGCCATTTGTGCAAATAAAAAAATTACAAATACAAGATTTTCTCCAAAAGGTTCCAAATTGTTTCTTTAAACTTTTGGTAGGGATGGTACTAAATGCAATCTATGAAATGCAATATTACTCCAATTTTGTTTTTTCAAAAATTACAAAAAATATAATTTTTTTATTTGTCACTCATGTCGTTAATATTTATAATAGCGGCACTTTGTTCACATTATTGCATTTATGAGTATTTAAATAGTGTCAATTAAAAACCTCGAAAATTCAATCGTTTTCTGTGGAAACGCTCAAACATTTTCTCAAAAATGGCTCCAAATTATTTCTTCAAACTTTTTGAACGGATAGTGCTAATCGCACTCTTTAATATGACGTGAAGTTCGCTTTTTGTTTTCTAAAAAATTACACAAATGTGATTTCTTTGTAATATCACTCACACCGTTAATATGCACATTTCCAGAAATTTGTAAACACTATTATATTTGTGAGTTAAAGTGCATTAAATGACTTCTAATGAAGTTTTTCGAAAACTCAATAAAATTCTGTGAAAAAAGGGCTTCAAAGTTCGAAATTACAATAGAGCATAGGCGCCATTTTTTTTAACAACGGCTCAAAATTTTTGAAAGAAAATTGCCATTTATATCGAGGTTTTACTATTCTTTGATATTATTAAAATAATATTTCCATTCTACAATAAGGAAAGCGAAAAAAATAGAAAATGTCAAAAGAAATGGGCGGCGGTAGTAGTAGCTGGCAAGAATATGTGACAAGTTCGTACAGCTTGCCGAGACCAAAGGAAATAGAATACTAATACGGGAAAGTCTGTGCCATTCTATAGCACCACTAGTTACTTTCGTGTATACATACGTGCTATAGCATAGCATTGGTGGCCGCGACAGCCCTGCGGCGCGCAGCAGCGCGTTGACCCTGCCAACGGCACTCGGCAGTATGAGAGTTGAGGTGGTAGGTCAACTGCGACGGCCGGACGAACAGCAGACTGGAACGTGACACGGCAGTCCACTTCTTTTCATGATGGTGCAACAAACCCCGGAGGATAAAGTGAGGATGGAAGCGTTGCAGCTGGAGGATCCTTTTGTGGCTCAGGTCCAGAAAATAGCTACAACTATTGAGATCACTCGAGAAGCCGCAAGAGAAATAGCAGCTCCTACAGAAGTAATGCTGTTTTCACAAAGTAAGGAGTGTAATAGAGAATCTCGGCAGAAGACAAAGAACACGCCAAAGTAGGACCTCAGATCGTACAGGTTATGTGGAGTGTCACATAGCAGGTGAAGTGTTTCTTTTGTTGGGCAACGGGCCACATTCAGTCAGTTTGTGTGAAGAAGAGATCAGGAACGACCTCAGGTACGAAGCAGTTAGGGAAATAAGACGAGATGAAGGTGATAGTGAATGAAGTAATCAACAGGGGAAACGAAATCAAAGTGTTCGTGGATCTAGAGGAAGCAGGGAAGATCAACTTCCAAGTAGATACTGGTTCACTGGTTACCTTGATTAACTTACGAACATACTAAAGGTTGGGGGCACCGCAGTGCAGTAGATCTAGATTAAACGTGTGTCCTTTCGGCAAAGACAAAATTGATGTTAAAGAGTTTTTGGGCTGTGATTTGTTACAAGGGAGTGCGCTGGGAAAGGACTATTACAGTGGTGAATAGAGAAGGCACAAGCAATGTAATGGAAATGGATTTTTTTTTCGAGTTTTCGAGTTCAAAATCGAGGACTAGGTAAATTTAGTGTCTGAGAGTGTGCCTATTGGTGATATCGACGTTTTAAGCGAATGCTTCAAGGACCTGTTCCAGAATCGTCTGGGAAAAGCCAGAGATTTTGAGGCCCACATACAGCTGAAGGATGGATCAGTTCCTCGGTATTAGAAGGCGCGGCCCGTTTCACTAGCCTTGAGAGAGCATGTGAAGAAGGAGTTGGTAAGGCTACGAAATCGTAGTTTTATTACACCGGTAAAAACACCACTGGTGGTGGTAAAGAAAGCGGAGGGAACTATTCGTTTGTGCGGAGATTTAGTCCACGATGAATGCTCAACTGGAGAATGAGAAATATCCCATTCTCCAACCAGAGGAACTATTCCAGAAATTAGCCGGGGGTAATTATTTTTCAAAAATAGATCTAAAGGATAAAATACGCCCCTGTGTCTTTTCCAGTGTGAAAGATTGCCGTTCAGAGTGGCTTCGGCAGCACCAATACTTCAAAGATATCTGGAATAACTGATAGCGGAAGTGCCTTGTAGTATGAATTTCCTTGATTGTATAGTACTAACGGTATAACGAATGAGGATCACATACAAAATCTTTGGATCTAAGGACGTTGTTAGGAAGGCTTCAAGTGGAAGGGTTAATAGCAAAATTAAAAAAGTGTGAATTATTTAAGCATTGCATAACCTCCCTCGGACATATGATTGATAAAGAGGGCATTAGGCCTACACAAGCCAATCTAGAGGCCATAGCTAATTTGCCTTCACCTAGAGACATTAAACAGTTGCAATTTTTTCTAGATAAGGCAAATTATTACGCCAAATTCATTCAGAATTTTTCGGAGGTAGCAACCCCACTCAACGCCCTACGTAGAAAAGGCGCAACATTTTTGTGGTCGCCAGCCTGTAACGCAACTTTCAAGAAACTAAAAAAGGCACTGGTGGAGGCAGTCAAGTTTAGGCATTTTGACCCAATCAAGACACTCATCCTGGCGAGAGACGCATCTGACTATGGCTTAGGAGCCGTTATGTTACAAAAGGATGATTCGGGGCAGGATCACCCTATTCCTTTTACGTCAAAAACGCTCAATGTTCATCAGCGTATGTACGCCCAAGTTGAGAAAGAGGCTCTGTCAATTTTCAGTGCGTAAATTTTACGAGTATCTAAATGGGTTTTTGATAGCATGGGAGACTTAAACGCCGAAGGAATTCCTCTGAATAATGCAGCTAACACTCGTTTATTGCAGGGAAGTAGATTATCCTCTCTGATGCAACAAGAAGAGCTCCGGAAGCCAGAGAAACATGGGTATGCCCAGCCGGTGCAGCTGCAACAAAGCGTTCTTTCGCAGTGTCACACCAGAAAAGCCGAACGGGACAGTGGCCGGAAGCCATCGAGCTGGAGCCGTCTGAGCAGTCGTACCTAGATACAAAGGGGAGCAAGGGCCAACAGAGTGCCCTTAGTCAATGGATTTCGAGGACCGTCAAAAGGCGCGCTGCAGTGCACAACAGGAACCGACGACAGCACCGATGGATGAGCTTGGTAGCAGCGTTCCCGAAGCACCTCGCCGCGCCGGGAGATGACGCCTCAGAGTGAGAGGGGGCCTCGCCCAAGGTCCCGGTCTAGGTAGAGGCCGTACCATAGCTAACGATCAGGCGCCTCTGTTCAGCGACCTCAGCTGAACGAGTCGGAGCAACTGGAACATGGGCAGCCAGAACCCCACCAAGGGAACAGGTAGAGCCACCGGAGAAGCGTTGCAGTAACAGGTTGTGCAAAAGATACAGACCTTATCAAGCGCAATAAGAGGGGAGATGCTATAGCATAGCGTTGGAGGCCGCGACAGCAGCCCTGCGGCGCACTAGAGCAGCCGGCGGTGCGCTGACACCCGCCCGGCATGTCGAGCGCAGCGTGGCGATTCCTCCGACGGCGCTCGACAGTAGGAGAGTTGCGGGAAAGCGCCGCCAGGTGGTAGGTCAACCGCGGCGGCCGGGTAAGCAGCAGACTGGAACGTGATGCGGCAATCCGCCTGTTTTGCTACTTGCCCGCGTAAGTCAAGGGAAGAAACCAAGACTAGCTCCGCGGGCTGTAGAACTAAAATGCAGCGTGCCCTCCTGGCCGGGAGCGAGAGTACAATCGTGTACAGTTGGTGCACGTTGTAGGGCGACGTTGTGGCCCGAAAAACGGTGACGTACTGAGCGAAGTTACGTAATACCTGAACGAAGTTATCTGAACTGGATAGAAAACTTTCTT
Source organism: Gryllus longicercus (assembly GCA_038098605.1). Taxonomy (NCBI): domain Eukaryota; kingdom Metazoa; phylum Arthropoda; class Insecta; order Orthoptera; family Gryllidae; genus Gryllus; species Gryllus longicercus. The sequence goes on from JAZDUA010000105.1 coordinate 3,243,431, forward strand.
TTTTTATTTTTTGGACTGTACCCATTGGCATCACACATACAGTAGTAACAGTTATTACTATGATTTTACCGCTTTCCCTAAATAGTAGGTATTCCAAAAGATAGCAACGATATTTTACCGTCGACCTAATTACTAATATCTTCGACGCATACTCTACATATTTTGTGGGTTTACTTTGGTCTCCAAGTTGGATCCCAAAATAGGCAATATATATATATATATATATATATATATATATATATATATATATATATATATATATATTACAATATCTGTGTAGGCAATATGTATTTCCCACATATACAAGAAAAGCGGTCTGAAGTATTACATGAGCGATGCGACGTCGCCAAGGAGTGGTTATCTACATAGGATAATGGTGCACGTTACTCACTCTAAATTCCTGAGGTGCTCGCACCTGTATCAGATAAGAAATACCTGGTTCCCTTGGTGTTTAATACAAACTCATTAAAAGCATTCTAAATAGATTTGGTCTTCCAAATTTTTAATATTAAACTCTCTTGAGCTCGACACTGGACACTGGGCATTGTTTTCAACTATCGTCACCACAATGCTAGTCTAAAACGGTGGCGATCTGCTCTCGTCGAAAGAACTTGGTGGTTGGGAGTCCTTGTCAGTACTAGAAAACATATTGAACAATCGGTATCGAAATTAATTAAAATTTCTGAACAGTTATTCAGCATCGACGAGGTTGCATCAACATCAAGAGATTACCTCGATGTCTGCACCTGGACCTCTTATGAAGACTAGACATTATCAATAATATTAATTGTTCATTCAATATTCACATTTACTATAAGTGTGAACTGAGAAATTGTAAGTTAATGTGGCGTCGTCGGGTGCGAGTAACACACAGACACGGAGTTGTTTTATACAGATATATTCACAAGTTTTTATACTCGATCTACACTCACAAACTCGCGTTGCACATCTCTGAGGCATGCCGCCTCAGTATGACGCAGACCCCAGCGGCTAGGTGTCGCTCCTGGTCTCTCGTCCCGTGGCAACCGTCACAGCTCGCTGCCGAAGCTCGCGATAACCCCTGGGGGGTGAAAAGTGCGTTCCACACCGCGATTCAGTGCGACAACGAATGCCCACGGCTGGTTACACTCCAGCCGCCTCGCCTTCCATGCCGTGGGCCCGTTTGCAATTTAGAGCCAGCTGCACCACGCTGAACTCACCCATCATTTCCCTCTGCGCCAGTTGACAACCGCGTTCCGAGACACGCCCACCCCGGCCATTGAGGAGGGTCTGCCTCTGGTGGCCTTCCCGTTGCCGCCAAATGACTGCCCCCGCCCCCTCGCTGGCCTTTCGACATGTGGTCCATCTGGCCCATTGGCACATTACATTAAAAATAATACTATAATTGAACAGTTGAAAAGTACATATGCTATTTGTCATGTGTTTTCGAAGTTTAATAGTTTGAAGATAACTTGGCTACTTAAGGGCTGGCGGCCGTTCATTTCTTAACGGCCGGCGGCTATTAACATTACCTTTTCATTTCTCTGTGGAGTTGCGTTATGCCGATATATTAACAGACAGTTTTACGAAAAAGGATACAAAAAGGACTTTCGGGTTTACCGGTGCTCATAAATCTTTGGATAAATATTTCTTCTCCCACTTGACTCCTTTGCCTTATTTGTCCCATTTCATCACGTTTGTCCCTTTTTTTCTAAGCTCATCAATCTAACATGGTATACGCGGGTGCCCCATCAATGGAGAAAAGCCAAAGTAATTTCGCTGCTAAAAAAAGGGAAAGCCAGCCAAAGACCTTAATAGCAACCGCCCCATCTCACTCACCAGTGATTGTTGTAAGGTTGCTGAAAGGATGGTGGAAAGCACACTACGAGAATTTTTAGAACTAAGTAATGCCATTAGCGACTGGCAAGCTGGCTTCCGCAAGCATAGATCTACAATGGACCAAGTCGTGAAATTTACACAAGCAAGTAAACACGGCTTCCACAGGAAAGAATCTACTGCAGCCATACTGGTCGGTTTCAAGGCTGCATATGAGAAAATATGGCAGAACATGCTCCTTCACAAGTTGAAGAAACTGGGAGTTAACGGGAACATGATCAACTGTATAAAAAGATTCCTCTCGCAGCGCAACATTCGGTGCAAATTTTTTAGCGTTACCTCTCCCTACAAACTACTTCGCCAAGGACTGCCTCAAGGGGCTGTGCTGAGTTGCATACTTTTCAATGTTATGATAAATGATCTAAGGGACGCCTTAGAGAATATACCAGGAGTAACATGTCTTTTCTTCGCTGACGATGTAATTATATGGGCAACTAGCAGCATAATACCTGCTCGTGTTGAAGTACTAAACCAAGTCATGGTAAACATTGAAAAGTGGGTGATACTGAACAAAATTGTAATTAGCACTGCAAAACCCGTGTGCCAATTATCCCCGATGAGCACCATACATCCACTAGTAGTCATACAATACAGAGGAATCTCTCTGCGGCATGTGTCTCAATCTAAGTTCCTCGGAATCAACGTAGACAAGAAGTTGTCCTGGAACCTCCAAATTGCAGAAACAGCTGAAAAAGGTATTAAACGCATCAACCTCCTGAAGAGGTTGACTGCTACTAAGTGGGGAGGTACACAAGAAGTATTTGCTACGGCGTATAAATCATGCGTGCACCCAGTACTCGAATATGGCTGCGTCATCTCTTAAGCAAGCAAAACTAGTCTCACTAAGTATGATGTTGTTCAAAACAACGCCCTCCGAGTAATTACTGGCGGAGCCAAGTGTACCCCTATAGTAGCCATGCAACTGCAAAACAGGTATTGTAACCACCGACTCACCCGATTACCTGATTCCTTCGGCGATTCAGCTTTGCCCGGCTGCTTCGTCGGCAGACTCCCTAGAGGGAGGCATGCATGATCGCCTAACTACTAGAGAGAAAGACTTAGGCATTTTCTAATACTATTTTAATCACTTTAGTATTGGGTGTGGGTGAAGCCCAGTAACATGAATAAACTTACAACTAACTTAAAACTAATCTTGACTTAGTAACGACCGGTATGGCCAGAGTTTATCTTAGCTCCGGTGTCTTTGCCCTCCCGGGCGGTCGTGATCCAGCTCACAGGTGCAGCGTTCGGGGATCCCAGCGCCCGGCAGGTCTGGCGGCGGGTCGCTACGGTCAGCTTGCCCCCAGGTCCCTTTGTGGCGGCTCTTCGGCGGTCACGGCGGCGGCCCCGGATTAGGTCAGCGGCGGGCGTCGACCGGCGGCTCCTCAGCGGCGCTTGGTACGGGCGGCGGCGGGAATGCGTCCGGGCGATGACGGGTCGCTTCGCGATATAGTTTTTCACGTCCCCGGCTCGTACTCACATGGCCCTCTCGGTCAGGCACTCACTAGTTGTGTCCTGTCCCATCGTCCGGCTGTCGTCACACGAGTCGGGCTGCGATATGGCAAGGCGGCGTGGCATTCTGGGCGACCAAGCACGAATTAAGTTTCCTCGCGGCTGCCTCACAAACAAGTCATGTCGCGACTGCCTCCGATCCAGGTGTCCTCCGACACAAGTGATGGATCCTCTCATCCGCGGTCCATCGGGAAGGCTCTCGTACCACGTAATTCCTCCCCCGCATTGTCTATTTTTATTGGTTGTCGCGCCACCTGTAATCCTTCCGCCTATCACGGCGCCATCGGCGAAGCCGCCCCCGGTAACTTCCCCCGAAGTAACCTACTTCACCTAAATTCTCAGAAATAGGAGCGGGTAATTCCGTTGCTCGGTTAAGGGAGTGTGGGTGGCGTACTTCCCCACACGTTATAAGGGTGCGTCATAAGGCGTGGGTCTCGCTGAACAAAGGAGGCGCTATTTCCTCCTTTCCCCCGGCGCGCTAATCGGCTCTTACTCAGGTACAGCCGGAAACGACATTTCCGGCTGCTCTTAACGGCGGCGCGGTTCTTAATTAAATAATATATACATGTATATATATATATATATATATATATATATATATATATATATATATATTGCTCGTGTCGTCATCCGCGATGTGCCTCCCATTACAGTATAGATCCATTAGATAACAACAGAAATAAGCACACGTTGAAATTCTGGGAATGGGCTAAGAGAGTTGACCGTATCTACTGGAACGGATTCATGAACGCAACACAGATACTAAAAACACAGACCTCACCACTAGAGCATGTGGAGGCACTGATAACCAAATACCAGCTCCAACTGTCTACGGAACATCCGGCGCGCCTACAACACCATACTTAAGTTGTATCAGCCCTGTCCAATCGACGGCTCGACCTCATCAATTATACATCAAAAAAGGAGTAGCGAGTCCAATTGGAACTTAAAGCACATGACCTGGGCACCATCAATGGGCGATATCCCCCGAATGAATGGCTCCACTTTTACAGATGGCTCCTACATCCCTGAAATCAGAGCAGCCGGAGCTAGATGGTACTGCCACCTATTGAGGACTTAGCAGCAGTCGGAATAAAAGCTAGCAACTATGATGGAGAGGTACGCGCCATCCAGGAAGCGCCTAACCAACTCCTGGTCAACAACCTGGTCCCAGGAAGAGCAGTCTTCCTTGTCGACTCCCAGGCAGCAATAACGCTCAGCAGTAATGCCCCTACCGACTGCGTTGAAACAATGAGATGTCGAGAAAAATTAGCAGAATTAATTTTGGTAGGGTGGATCGTCTTCTTGTAATGGGTGCCCAGCCATGTGGGAATCCTTGGGAATGAAAAAGCAGACGCCAAAGCTAAGCAAGGGGCACAGCTATATCAACCTACCGTGCCAATCACCTTGAACCGAGTCAAATACCTGATCGATACCACAATCAACAACATCACAACAATGACCCTAAATACCTTAAGCATTGGTAAGAAATGGGAGAATTTTGCCCCAGTGGGGACAATCTCAAGGAATCTTGAGGGAGGTGAAGCTGTCGCCCGATTTCGTCTCAACAACACTGGCCACGACTACTTGCAAGCTCACCTGTACCGCATCGGCCTTGCTGATGGTGATACCTGTCCGCTGTGCAACTTCGGGAGAATGGACGAAGACCACCTGAGGGATTGTAGAGCACACTCTCACTCGAAGACATTATCAATCGCTACTGGGAAGCTCGCCGACGAATGGTTGGACAACCACGGACGGGCGTTGGCTAAAGTAAAGCTAGTAAATCACTTTTGTCCCCCATTTCCCGTTTTTGACCCCTAATCCCGTGTGTTCCCCTTGTCCCGTTTGTCCCACTGTCTCATTTTTCCCCTTTCCCATTTAGCCCATTGACTCATTTTGTCCCGTTATCTAATTTTGTTCACTTGTCCTATTTTGTCCACTTATCTCATGTTCCCACTGTCCAATTTTGTTCCCTTGTCAAAACTGTCCTTTTGTTGCCATTGTCTAATTTGTCCTCCTTTCCCCATTTTGTCCCTTTCTTCCACTTTTTCAATTTGGTTGTTTTGTCCCCATTGTCCCCTTACCCTCTTTGTTCTCCTTTCCCCGCTTTGTCCCACTTATCCTTTTGTTCCTTCCGCGCATTGGGATTGATATTTAATAACAGTTCCAAGACCCAATAACCCTTGCTACAGAACATCGAGAGTAATGTCAATTCGTTACTCATGAAATTGTTAAATGTTTATTTTGAATAATTAGAAATACTATAAATAACAAAAAACATAACACTCTTCTATTGGTCTTTAAGTACTAAGAGGACTTGTTACATAAATAACTATTATTCATTCTTACACTAAACCAATTAAAATATTAACAAGATAAATTAAAAATAAAAATAAATTAAAACGTTAAATAAACAACTGAAAATATATTTTCATCAATGTTTGAACCTAGATTACGGAGCAAATGTTCGAAATTGATCTATAGTACATTCTAGAATACAATTAAATTGTCGCAGTAATTCAATGCGTCCTCCACGACACGTGGACAAGTCAGAAATTTTCTCGGCAATGTTTCATTCCTTCACGTAAAAATTGTTCCCTATACCGCGATTTAAGAAATTCTGCCCCTGGCAGGTATCTGCTTTTGACGGTTTCATCCAATCGGAAGATTGGACGTCACTATGATGACGTTGATTCGATGAAACTGCCAACAGCTGATGGCTGCCAGGGGCAGTGTTGCGAAAATCGCAGTATAATCTTATTGTTTCGTGCAGTCAGCATGCTAATTAATTCTCATTTTAATTATCATTAATTTCAATTTAAAACACAAAATTAATACAAATTGTTGTCATTTTGGTACAGGCTACACAAAGTTTCAGCAGAGAAACATTTATCTTTGCTTAGTGCCATACCAAAATGGATTTTTAACTCTAGCCATTAATCCGATACTTCCTTAACGGCTCGTTCTATCGAAAGCCACCTTGTGCCAGCTATTTGTGGAATTTGTCGCGGTTCTTCTCCATCGTTAATCAGTTGATACAATTCGTCGCTGTGAAATCAAACCGGCATATCTGCAAAATGCATATTTTTCACCAGAGCGCTTTAAAGTTTTCGCATGTGATATTTTCCTTGTAACGTCCGTTTGGTTCACCTCAAAGCCACGTTATGCATAAATAAAATGTAGACGAATTCTTTTTATTGAAGTAGTAGTTGCAAATAAATCGAAAATTGCTTAAATTAAGAGAAATATGCAGATATGCTAGTATGACTTTAAAATCAGTGTAATGTTTGCTTTTGTGTCACAGTGGCTTCTTCAGTTAGAACCTTTTTTCAGTAGAAAAAAAGATAAGTTTGTCAATGAAAAATTAATTTATTGCTTCACAATTTTTTGTTATATAACAATTAACAAAATATATTTCTTATCCCTTTGCTGGTAACTTCAAAGTTTTACAAATTTTTATAGAAATCTGAATGAATTGATGGTGTTATCCCATCGGTAACTAACTTTAGGATACCCTTTTTCTTCTTCGCATCAATGGTAAGTCTCTCGAAATAAGCTTGCATCAGAACAGGATTCACGTTCTTATTGCCCCGCTTTTTTCTTTTCTTCGCCTCCTCCCAGGCATGTGATCCGTAGGATGTTTTAAAGTATAAGTTGTCGTCGTCTTTAATTACTTTCAACATTCGAATGTCCAACATGGGTAAAATTACTTGGGAGTCTTTCAGAGATTTTATGTCAAAAAAGTCCTCATGACTCAATTCATGAACCAGGTAAGGTTTGCCACTTTTCTTTGCCGTTTTCATGGCCATGGCATACTGGGAAGGTAAGTATATCGGTCCGCTTCGGAGTGCTCTTTTATCTTCTCTTTCAAAGGTTGAGTGAACCGAATCCCCCTCGTTTTGGGTGTGGCCCTTTACTAAAAATTTGTGTGATTGATTTTATGTTTTGTAATGTTGTAACAGCATATTTGTTCATTGCCAGCATAAAGTAATTTTTTTGTTGTCCACAACAATTATCGCTGTAAAAGACGTCTATTGGACAGTCAGATTTGTCATTAAAATGTTGCAGATATTTCAGCACACAGCTCCCAATCTCAATCACGCCTCTTTTTCCCTGTGTCTCATACCACGTGTAACAGTTTACCGTCTTGTCACCCTTCAGTTCAGCAATTGTAAATTGTAAACGGCTAGCTTTGAAATGTAGTAGTAGGAAGACCCCTGCGGACATGATAGCATTACCTGTAGGTCGTATACTGCTACGACGGTTGAATCTTTGTTTTTTTGTCATTCGCCTTCTCCAGTCTGGACAAGTCCTTTTCAAGAATATGATTATCATATTCTGTCGTATTGTGTTTCGTGTTTTGGTAAATGAGACAAACATCACACTGATCTTTCTTTGGTGTGAAAAACGATTGTATGACTTGAAAATAGCTCTGACTTGCAATAGCTTATTCCTCCAAGGTTTGACTCCTTTCTTTCTTTTAGATAGTCTCTGTGAAGTTTTTCCACCATCGATATACTCCCGAGAACTTTGAGATCTACAATAATGACTAGGAATTCTGGGATTTTTTTTCTATGTGAACCTTTGCACTCTTCACGATTCTTCATCCAAATTTCGACCCTTTCCATGCTTGCCTCTCATTTCCACGCTTAGAACACCTGTGCTTTTGCCTGTTTTTTCAAATGTTGTACGAATAGCTCTGTCCGATAGGTGAAAAGTGTTTTTAAAAAACTGTTTGAATACCCGTATTTTTTCTCCATCTTTCGTTATTGAGTATGCTTGATTAGAACCCCTTTCCCTTTTACGGTTCAATGTAATCCTCTGATACTTGGGAACAACTGCCTGTGTGCCATCTTTTATGAATTCTCTTTGTCTTTGCAAGTCACCCATTGCCCCAAAAAATTGCAAAAATCTCTTTCCGATAGTTCTCATCAATTTTCTCAGTGCATTTGAGTTTACAATTGTGGCAAGGAGGCTTCATGCTTCGTTTGTTTACTCTTCGAGTTTTCGAGTCGTATTCCTCACCGCGGTTTCGCATCTGCTTTGCTAAAATTCTTTTTATTAAATTTGCCTATTTTCCTCTTTCTTGTAGTTGGTTCGTTTGCATTTTCGATTTCAATCCCAGTCTCCGGTTCATCTCTACTTTCACTGTCAATTTCGGAGCCAGAATTTATTGTATTATAATCGGGGTCAACTTCATCGTCATCAGAATTATGAAATGGGTCTTGGTCTTCCGTGTCAGTAGTGTCCGTGTTAATATTGTTGTTGACTCTCTAGCTTTCAGTCCCCAATAATTGACCCGTAACAATATCGTTGGCCAAATCAGACTTCTGAACTTCCCGTGCCATTTGCTCTATTGAAACTTCTACCGGATCTAACGCAGTTAAGTCAGTCATCGCAGGTGCAGTAACTTCACATTCTAAAATTGAAACAAATATATCTATTCGCCACCAATAATTATGCAAACGCCGAACAGTATTGATATAAAATTATAAATCAAAATGGCTATAGTCTGAACTTACCAGTCGAAGGGGAAATGTGGTTTTCAGTCTCTTCTTGTATAGGTTCACATTCCACCCACTCATCATTAGAGGGTGCTTGTAGTTCAGTCAAATCTGTCTTGCTAGTTTTTGGAACATTTTTAGTAGCGCTTTCTGTATTGTTAAATGTTGGAAGCAGCGGATCAGGCAGCTTCTTAACACAAGCTTTTTCATTCATTAGCCCTATAGGATCTTCTACTGTATCTATATTAGTCAGATCAGCGTTCGTTGATGCAGTAACTTCGCATCCTAAAAAATATATTATGGATATATGCTATTACACTTGGTAAAGTTTGAAAATGATGAGCAATGTATGATTGTGTTCTTCCTATATTAGTATTGACTACACCAATGCTTGTGACCAACAGTATTTATTTATTTAAATCAAACGACAAAACCTAAACTTACCTTCAGAAGCGGAGAAGTAGTTTTCACTCTCTATTTGTATAACTGTCTTGCTAGTTTCAGGAACATCTTCAGTTCTACGTTCTAAATTGACTCGTGTCGGAGGCAAAGCTTCTGGCGCAATCACTTGCCACCGCCTTTCACTGTTTACCGCAAGTTTTAATAGAAAACCTGTACGCCTTTTCCTTCAACAAACAACAATGTTATAAGTATGTGGTAGTTTAAGTATCTACCTACAAGGGTGGATTTTGAGCCTTGTAAACCGTAAAACATCTTGCCAAACGATATGCAAGAATAAAATAAACCGGCATATCTTCAAAAAGATCACATGAAACTTTGTTTGGATACAATTCAAACTGAAATATTGCAACATATTTCGGTTTTAATTAACAGTATGCTTTATTCACCAGGAAAATTTTTTCCCGGAAACCGACATTTTGGCATATATGACGATTTGTTTCAGTTGAGGCTGCTATCAACGCAATGATGTTAAGTGTGAACCGGATTATCTGCCAATAAGTCGTATCTGGATAATAGTAAGAACCTACTATTGTGAGATAAATCAGTTTTACTTACATGATGGACGTCTTTCCTCCCTGAAGGTTTTGAAGCGACTGGCGTACTACGCAATAGATCTGTCTTCTGTTAAACAAAAAGGCTATTCCCGCGTAAATGCATACCGGTCCAGCGCCATCTGACGGATTTTTATTCAACTACACGATATGTCGGTTCGACATAAAAATAGACGGGGAAAAAAGGAAATTTTTGGCACAAACAACTCAAAAACTCGGTTTTTGCATTTATGACGGTTTGATTTCACAGCGACGGATTGCCGATATGCTGACTGTCTTAAAGCCGATTTCGAGTACCAATTGTAAGTCTCTGATAACGAGCAGTCCGAAACAGTCCCGAACTAGTCTGCACATGCGCAATGTAGTATTGGGCGTTCCAGCAGCAGCAGTCAGGGATTGTGACTAGGAGTTGGGCGTTCCAGCAGGGTTGCTGATTAGTTTGAAACCAGTCTGAAACAGACCGAATCAGTTCGTGCACTCTTCCTCAAACTAGAAATCCGCGCATGCGTATCCCCGCGCATGCGCTCCCCGAGTTCCCGCCAACGCCAAACTTCGACGACGCGCCATTAATAAAAAGGGCGTGGGCTTCAGGTGTGTGGACGTTAATTCAAGACAGCGTTGACTTCAGCTATCCGCAGTTTTACTTTTTCTCCATCAGGATCTCTAGCTGTATGCGCGCGCATCACAAACTAGCGAAAAAAGGGCAGAGCTGCGCTACTTTATGATACATATATGGCAGAACTAATACATAATAGATAGCTCCTAATAATTTCCGTCACAGAGCAGCAGCTGTGCAGTGGAACAGCAACCTAATAGTTCACGAAAGGCCAGTAGCAGTGCTTAAGATGAACAATTTTAATCTAATAGCAATGTACTTTAAAATTAAATGAAATTTAATTTAATTATAGTATTTAATTAAAACTTGAATCAATTACATTAAAAATAATATTAAGCATCCTGGATTATATAAAATTGAACTTTTCCCTCTTTCATAGGGATTGGTTTTGAAGAAAGTCCTAGCAACGCCGGGTAGTTTGCTAGTAAATAAATAAATAAATAGTAGAAGGCACAGAGAAAATACATAGTTTCATTTCTTTATGAAAAGGTCGATTAACAATATTTTCTGTAAAGTAAAATAAATATCTTAATTAACTGTTTCACTCTTATTCGTATAAATATTCCGTCCGTTTAATGCTAAATTGAATCTGCATGACACTTTTTAATTTGAATTTAATCGTCTAGGGAGGCCATATGTATGCATATGGCAAGTGAAGGGATACTTCTATTTATTGCTCTGTAAAAGTATACAGGTGACTCAGACCTCATTGCTCATTCAGGACCCAGTGATAGAGTACACTAAGTTATTCATGAGTACAAAAGGAAATAGTAAACCCTATTCAATTTTCTAAAAAAGTTTATCATATTTGCGCATACAGCCAAAATATCAGCCATACTCTATCTTGAACGCAAGCTGTCTGTGCCGCACGGCCTCCGTGACGCGCACAACTTTACAGGATTGTACCTTTATTTCGGCCACCACGCTTTCAATGCGTCGAAGAAGGTCACTACGATTCTCGACTTCGGTAGCATAAACGCGGTTTTTCATTAACCCCAGCTCCAAAAGTGAAGGTGGTACCTGAGTTACAAAATTTAGATACTGAATGCCTCTTAAAAGTTCTGGTATGAAGTGAGGAGCGAGAACAAATTAATCCACTATACCAATCGTCACATTTGCAGAGAAACACTTGGTGAACTGCACTACGTGCTACTTGCGGATATTCCTCGACCCTCACATGCAAATTGTGCATTAATTGTGCTAGTTCTTGTAAAACACGCTTCATCTCGGCAAAGCACCGGTTCCTAGTGTTCCTTACATTGCGCAGGAAATGTCTAGAAAATTAAACGACGTTATAAGACTTCTTACTGCGCAAATGCAAATGTTCACCCACTGAAAATGGAAAAATCGTAATCTCTCCGCATGAATTGTTCGCCAGACGAGGGGCTGTGATCCGTTGACCTCGAGCGCAATTTGCCTTGTGCTTGCTTCCGGAGCTTCTCGGATAGTATTAGCAATTGAGTTTTCCAGAGAAGTGGCCAGCCCTACCGCGAGGTGAAGCCAATCGCTTACTTCCCGAATCCCATGTTACGTGACCACAAGCGCATACTCCAAAGTTTAACGTTAATTATTACCAAAACTAAACGATGAAGAGTATTCAATTTTGGCAAATTCACTCTGTACATTACATATGGGATAGGGTCCCGGCGTATTAGCAACGACGACTGAATCACCCTGTATTAATGGTAATCGTCTACTGCTTATTGGCACGAGCTTGAGGTGTAACGGTCTAGCAAACGCTGCAGCAAAACAGCAAGTAGACATTTCTATTGAATTTAATTTCTCAGAATCTTCTCGATGTCCCACTGTGTAACTTACCAGACTTGTAAAGAACTGTTTAGAGGTTTTAATGGTATTTTTCAAAATTTTCAACTGTCAATTTTTGGGAGAAATTAAAAAAATAAAAATAAAATATGTCAAACATTATTTTAAAAAATTAATACATTCAATATATACATCAACTTAAAGATCATATTTTGTTCTTTAATGTCGCAAAATCATAAATTTTCTGTCAAAGCACGACACGAGTTAATAAAAATGATTAACTTTAGCGATGCGAGCATTTTTTCGAAAATTTTGGAAAATAATATAATCTCGGAAAATGGTATTATAGAAAAAATGAAAAACACGTGTTTCATATTTTTGCTTATAGTCTTCTCAGAAAATACTAAAATATGGGATATCAAGGTCAAATTTTCCTTAAATTTGTGCGAATTGACGTGGAATGACCCTCATGCGCGGTCCAGTTTGAAGAAGAGAATTGAAATGGTGCGCCGGAAAACGGCGGATTTTCGACACAAAAACTCTTATTGCCGGGCCCTGGTAAGAAAAAAGTAGATAAATCCAGCTGATAAATATACAAAAAATAATCCTCTAATACGTGGTGTAACCAGAATCCGTTTTGTAGATCGTTGATACCGAAAAATCGATTACCGAAAATCGTCTGTCCGTCCGTCCGTCTGTGTACAACGCTAGTACATAAATCGTTCATTCGATTTTCTCCAAAACTGATGTTTCCTAATCGTTCTAGCTGATGTGGCGTACCCTGCAATTTGAAACCGAAATTTTAATTTTGGGGATACATTACATGAAACCCCTGGGGCATTTTCAAAATTTTCAAAAAGTGGCTCAAAATTCTGTGATTAAATTTTGTTATTGAATATCGCAAAAGACGATTCATAGAATGGTCCAGGTGTCATTTTCGTTGACATCCCCGATTTTTCGAAAATTGAAAAAAATAATTAAAACTTCAAAATTGAAGCTAAACATTTTTGTCTCAGACTAAATTTAGGTAGGTTTCACACCAATTACGGCCCATGAGAAAAATTGAATGAAAGATATGAAAAATAATTAATTTAATTTTAATTATAATTTCGTATTCAAAATGCCAATGTTAATTCTCTTTTTCTTTTCTTGACACTTTGATATTACACTACAATTTGTATTCTCAATGTATTGATGTTCACGTATCTACATAAAGTTGACCGACGATATAAGGGCTTTCATCGTTCCTTCATATCGGAGGCAAATAATTCTTAAAGTGCTGTGTTCCATCATTCATAAAATTATAATATTGTCCAGTTTAAGATATTGTAACGTTTCTCCTGGTGAATTAAAACCCACTGGTATTATTTAAACAAAAACGTTTATTCGTGAACAATTATACACTAAAATCTACGGACACTAAAAACTACTTGGTCTATTTACAGATATATTACACTTAAATATTTTTCATTACACACGACTCTTGATTATTTATTTATACAGTTAACTTCTTACACACTATTTATTTACACTGTTCTCTTCTTCTACAGTATCACCCAGTCCGATGTACTGTCCACGGTCCACTGCACTGACCCAAATTACCGGCGCAGACCACAATTCCCTGCGCAGACCACAATTCCTTGCGCAGACCACACTTCACTGCGCACACCAGGGTCCACTGCACTGCTGTTTACCCCGATGCACACTTCACAGCTCAGCTTCCACTGCAGACTTCAAACCGCTGACTGCTATTTCCCTCTGCATCACTGCTTACCGCGATGCACCCTTCACGGCTTCCACTTCGGACACACTGACGGACTGACTGCTTCTCTGCTACTCACTGACTGCTACTTCTCACTACTCACTGACGTCTTACTGCTCACTGACTTCTACTCACTCGCGTCTTACTCCTCACTGACGTCTTACTGCTCACTTCTGACTAACTCGCGGCCGCCGGCAGCGGCGCATTTATACCTGCCCGGCGCTCGTCTACAGGCACCCGGCACATTCTCCGCGGTTCCCCGCGGCTCGCGAATTGTCCGGAACCGTCTATTTCGGGGGGAAGGGAAGGGGCGCCGGCAGATGACGCAATCCACGCGCAGCGAATTCGGCAGGTGATGCAATATTCGTAACAATATCATACAACTCTGAAGTGCAAGCAACATTACCTTGAAACTGTATATCTAGGTGGTGTTGGTGCAAAGCAATAACAGGAGAGGATGTGTTTATCAAAAATAGATTCTCAAATCAAGTTAAATTCAATTTTTTGAAAATATGCGTATTTTGGGGCCAATTTGGAGACAAAAATAATGGTCAAACATAAATAACGATCTGCGTTTCGTTGTCGTAATTTCCAACATTTGGATGCTTGTTATGTTTTGCTTGTATGTTAAAATTTGTATATTTCGTTTGTATCGTTTTTCGTTTCTTACATTCGACTTTTGTTATTTACACATTCATCTTTTAGAAATTATTTAAAATCTATTTGAAATATTACTAGCTTTCAGGGAATATCAGATTGGAATGCTGTAATGACTCGTCAGCAATACTCGGAAGCTCATTTTTATGAATTGCGTCTTATAGTTGGGTCATGATTTACCTGCATGAAAATCAGTTATAATTAGTTTAGCTTATGTAATTGAAAGAAAGAAAAAAATTAAATACAAAAAAGAATATTATTAATATTGTGAATTAATAGTCCTTTTGTATGAATTTTATGTAGATCAGATTAACAATTGTCATGCTTATGAACATGGTTTTGCGGTTGTGGCTGTCTAGTGAAATTAGACAGTCCGAAAATTTAATTTGTATGTTTTGTAGGTCCTTCATACCGAAAAATCGATTGACGGCAAAACGTTTGCCTGTCCGTTTGTGCACAACGCTAGCGCATAAACGGTTCAGCCGATTTTCTCCAAAATTGATATTCCCCAATCGTTCTAGCAGATGTCGCAACCTCTGAAATTTAAAACAGATATTTTAATTTTGAGGGATATTTTACATGAAGCCCCTGGGACATTTTTAAAATAAAAAAAAAATAAAAAAATGGCTCCAAATTTTTTGATTAAATTGTGTTGTTGCACAGAGCAAAGGACGTTTAAGAGAATTGTGCAGGTCATTGCCATTGATAACTCAATCTATTCGAAAATTAAAAAAATAAAATTAATAATTACAAAATTGGAGAGAAAGATTTTTGTCCCAGACAAAGCCTGTCGTACAAAATTAACCCTTTAAAAGAGGTCATGCTCAATTTCTTTGATAAACGAATAGTTTATACGTTATTTGCAATTGAAATATACGAATTTTTTTTCTCAAAAACCGCTCCAATGTTTTCTTTAAATTTTCTTCACTTATGTAATAAGAGACAATAAAAATATGATGCTAGTCATGTTTTTGAGTATTGCTCTATTTTTTGAAAATTAAAACTATTTGAAGATAGAGATTTTTTCCTTAGACAAAGTCTGTTGTACACAATTAGCTTTTCAAAAAAGTCATGTACAATTTTTTGCAAAAAGAAATTGTTTTGCACAAATTGCGATTGAAAATTTACAATTTTTTCTCAAAAACATCTTCAAATTTTTTCTTTAAATTTTCTCTACATATGAAATAAGGAACGGAAAGAAATATGGCACTAGTCTTATTTCCGTGCTCGATTTTTTCGGAAATTTCAAAAAAAGTTTCAAAACTACAAAATAGAAGATATAAATGTTTGCCTCAGACAGTCTGATGTACAAAATAAGCTCTTTGGAAAAAATCATGTATAATTTTTTGAAAAACTAGTAGTTTTTTAATGTCCATGTAGTGAAGTTCATGTAGTAAAGATGAAAATTTCACTATTACTTGGAAATAAATAAACCAATCATGACGATTATGCAATCTAATTGTAGAAGAAAGATAATGCCAGGAATACCTAAGAAGCAAATGTGTTCTATAGCTTTTATGGGTTAAAGCCAGAAATGTTCAGTATTCTGTATATCTGTGGCCAAAAAGCAAACGCAATAAAAGAACTTAGGAGCGTGACATGGTGCACTGCCTGGGAAAGAGGCCGGAGCAAACGCTGGTTGGGCGCCTTTTGATTTCATATTCATCGTTATTGCAGGGATATCTTGTACATTGAAAAGGAAAATGTATATTCCTAACATATTATTAGAATGTTTTCTATCATCTGGGAATTGTGTAACAGAAGCACGAGCAGACACAGCGTAGGGATCGAAAACTCCAGACACGATGAGTCACAAGTGCGCTCTTCGTGCCCTACAGGTCGAAGGACTACCGCATATCCAGGAATAGAGTCTGTATGTCGTGCGAACATCAGAACATCAGTTCGCTCTATTCTTTTGTTTTTTCTAAAATGTAATGTTGTATCCTTGATTGTTATTGGATTGCTAAAAGGTATAGAAAAACAATGCACCATCCGATTCGTTTCATGATTTTATTTGAACTAAAATTAAACTGTACAAGTTGCGACAGGTAGGTAAACAAACTAGCATCACCGTTATAATAAAGTGGAGAGTCAAGGCTCAGCTCCGAGATGGCGCCACTGTGCACCAATGAATATGGAGAAACGATACCATTGCGTGTCCACATGTTTTTTGTTTTTTTTTGTGTCGAAAAACGGATCCAAATTTTTCCTTCACTCTTCTCGAAAGGATAGTGCTAATTGCACCCTTTAATATGATGTCAAGTTCATTACGAGACATTTTTTTGTTTTTCAAAAATTACACAAATGTAATTTTTTTGAATCTCTCACACCGCTAATATGCACATTTCCAACTATGTGTAAACACTATAGTATTTATGAGATAAAAGTACTTCAAATTAAGTTTTTCAAAAACTCAAAAATTTTTGTTTAAAAGAGTTACAAATTTCGAATTGACAGTAGTGCTTAAAAGTGTTTTTTTTCTTTTTCTTTTTATCGGCTCCAAATTTTTCCAAGAAAATTGCAATTTAGGACGACTTTACTGTTCTTCATTTTCTATAAATTAAATTTCCGTTCCATTGTTAGGAAACCAAAAAATAAAAAAAAATTAAAAAAGGCGAAAAAAGTACTTTGGGCAGCTATGAGAGCTGGCAAGAGTATGTGGCAAGTTCATTAGCTAACCGAGGCCAAAAGAAATAGAAAACGAATGCTGGAAAGTCTATGCCATTCTGTAGCATCACTACTTACATATTCAGTACTAAATTACATATTTTAGTATTTTAACAAAATATTTTTTTCGCGGCTACACTGATAATTCACGAATTCATGAATTTGATCCTCGATGTAAGCTATGAAAGCCTGAAACACAATTGAGGTGCATAAATTAAATAACTTTAAAGAGAAGGGAATGGGGGCCAGGAGTGATTGAAGCAGTGTTACACAGCGGTTGGAGGTCATAGTTTAGTGTTATGTAATGTTGATCTTTATTTTGTTTCAACATTTGCTGAAATGTTTCCTTTTATTTAGTCTTATACTAAAACATTAAAATATTAATAAATCTATTTAGCGTTTTTTTACAGCCTTGGCCGTTTGCCGCATCCCAATTTCCATGCCTCTTTATCCCATAGATTGTTTTCATTTATTTCTTATTTCCATTGCTTCAGTTATTGCCATGTTCCATGTTCTTCTCGGTCTTCCCCTGTATCTTCTTCGATTTGGTATCCACCCCCAAGCTTTTTGTGGAAGTCTATCCGATTTTACCCTTCTCATATGTCCATTAGTTGTTTCATTTCGATCGTCTCGTTCAAGGTTGTTTGCACTTTCACTTTATTTCTTAATTCATCATTTCTTTTTTTATCTAACAGAGAAAGTTTACATCTTCGCCAGAACATCATTTCTGTTGATTGAAGTATGTCTTTCAAATGCTTTGTTAGTGTTCAGACTTCTGCCCCCTCGTGTGGTACTCTCTATGAAGGAGGTAAATATGCATTTGCCTTCATTGAAATACTGGAGTTCCATAGCACTGGATTCAATTGTCTTGTGGTTATTTTTCCTCTTATATTTTTACTTTTCACATCCTGTTCGTCTCTACCATCTGCTGTTAGTGTGACTCCCAAATACTTCTATTGTATATTACCTTTAATTATTCCTATACTAAGTTACTAAATCATGGGGCATACCTCCCACCACCATATATTCAGTTTTTTGTACAATTATTTCCATTCCCCAAATTCCATAATGTTCAGAAAATTAGTAGAAGAGTATGGAAAATAGGGAAATATTAAGAAATTAAAAAAACTTAAATGGTTATGATGAATAAATTGTTACAATATATAGAAATATTGAATAGAAAATAGTATCGGCCTATTCTAAATTTCAATTAAATTGGCACAGTATATGCGAGATCCATGTATCAAGACTGCGTGTGCAAATTTCTTGCGTGTAACCTTCATTCAAAATTTGATCCCAATCTTATTGTTAGGTGCAGACTGCATTGGCAAGCAATTGACTGGCTGACTTGACCATAAATGTTAATATGAGTAAACATAAATAAAATTTATACAACTCCTTGTTACTTCTTAATAATTTATTTTTACATATTGTAAATTGTCGCAAGAGTTACATATTATTTAGGTGGAAAGGGGTCGAATATGCATTACATGGGGGAACATATTCCAAATTTGTTACGTAATTTATGGATGGCTCCTTACACCAAGTTCTTGCCCAGATAAGACGTTTGAAGGCCTAAAAAACTCGCTGTGTGCGTTCCAGGGACATGTACGCAGAAGAGTTACAACCAACTCGCTAACTGTTTGAAAATTTAGGACTTGTCATTGTCAGAAAGCATAGCTGCCAATTTCTACATTAATTCCAAGATATGATTCCTGAAAGCACCGCTGCGGGTGAGGAAGATACTGCTCCTCGTTCGCAACGTGTCTAGGTGGTGGACGCTTCACTTGTGCAAATCCAATTTGCAGTCAAAAATCGAATTTTTCATAATAAAATCCGTTCTAAAAAAATATATCTTTAAATAAGGTCTTGTACAATTTTTTGAAGGAGGAAAAAAAATGTTTAATTTTGGCTTGAAATAAAGGCAGTTCAAAAACGTTTTATCAAAAAAAGCACAATATTTTTTCTTGAATGTTTTTCTGAGATGGAGCAAAGTAATTAGTATTATTACAGTTTTGTGAAATTATTAGACAACCATAACACTCATTACAAAACCATTTACGAATAGTATTTTAAAGTGAGTTGGGCTCGTGAGACGGGTTTGGTGTAGACGAGACAAGGTACATGGACACTAAGGCTGTGGGTTTGAAACCTGTGTAAGGCATGAATGCTGTATGTTGTGTTCATAATGGCGGGATGGAAGAGGATTTCAAGTACCTCTGAATCACATACTCAAATCGTTCCATAATCTCTTGGCCTGACAAGCAACTGTGAGTGCAATGTGTGTGTTTAATTGATGAACTAGATCCCTATACCCAGAAACAATTGTACCAGCAGTGAGATTGTGTCAAATGATACCATTTACAAATGTAAATTTAAGAGGGCCAATATAGCCCATAAAATATTTGGAAGCACGAAGGTGCTCTGCACTAGAAATGTCTACAGAGCAATAGGTATCCCAAGAGGCACTGGTGTCTCTTTTGGGCACTGATAAGATTAAATAACGAGTGATTTGTTCATCTGATCAGCAAGTAGTATTCAGAGAATCATTCTGAAAACTGATAAAGCATAATTCATTAAATATCTTTGTGATAAAACAGATCTGAAAAGAGCTGACCAATTAGCCTCCATCTCCCCTACTCTAGGCAAAGCACAAAGACATAACCGAATACATTTTATTACGCCCGGAATATTACAATGGATTCTGTATAATTTTCATAAATGGTTTGGGCAATGTCAAATATATATGCTTTTGACCTAGAAAAAACCTGCATTTCAATGCCTTCTACAAAGAAAATTACATTGAACCTATAGTAAAAAAAAGAAAGAAGAGGCTTTCTGACCGTTCCCATACTTTTTATTTACAAATACACAATTTAGGAATGTTATATCATTAACTATCTTACATAAGGCTTTCTAGGAAAATGGACATAATATACACATAATGACATAAATGGAACATGTCAGAAGTACACTCATTCAGGAATTGACTGTATGGTTTTTAGTTGTGTATAGTTCTTTTGTTTTAAGAGCAACAATTAATAAATACATGTAAGAAATGATATATATTGTTCTCAGACCTGTTTAGATCAAGACTAATTTGCCACTCAACTAACACATACATCTGCCGATTCACAAAAAATTATGGTACCAAATATTAATTTATCGTACAGTATTGCATTGTTACACATTAGCATTTATATTTACATGAAATATTGGCCTTATGGTATTTATACCTAAATTACACACATGTACTGCAGTGACTATTTTACACAATTATTTCTGTCCAATTCATTTTAATTTACATATAATACATACTTAATTGGTAAGCACATCACTTTAGAATAACTACCACAACTACCAATTTTAACTTTTACTGAGTTACTAAGTTTGAAGGGACACCTACTGAAATGCATACCACTTGCATACTATTGCAAAGCAAACAATTTTATACAAATATCTAACAAATAGTATAAACACAATATACAAAGTACATGAGCATAGTAAGAAAGTGCTGACAAATACTTTACTCCAATTCAGCCTTCATTTTTCCGTTGAATGAATGACATATTTCAACACTAAAATGTTTAACATACACCAATTTAAGTAATAAAGAGTACACCAAACTACCTATATTCTCCTCATACTAATTCCCAAAGTATTTTGCAAAATCACAACACTAGTTTTCTTTTTTCATGCTCTTCATGGTGGTCATACGATAGATGATAGAATCTCTTCCCGGATCCATTCGCATGATAACAACTAAAAAATATAAGGAAACATTAAACAATATCTTCAATAGAATGAAGTTTTTCAGTTTTTCCAAAAGTTTCATATCATTTACACATTTGCATTCAATGACCATCATACACACTTGTATCTCACTTGTGTAAGATGCATTTCTTTGCACAGTAAATATGATTAGTTGGTTTTGGGAATCATGAAATAAACACTTCTATTAGTCAAAATTGACTCCAAAATACATCCACTTAAAGAAAAACATACTAAAAGGTTTTGAATTTATATAATACAAATTTCCCTTAATTTTATGAATCAGAACTAAGATTGAACAATTAATTTCAACAAATTATAGAAATAGGATTTTGGGATTAATAAATCAAACAACCACATGAGTCAGCCAATATTGAATAATACTCCAAAAGTTATAATTAACACAGTAAAAAGTTTCATTAAACTAAATAACATATGAGTGGTTTCACTATAACTCTAACATAAAAATAATATATTTGAACGGTTTCATGGCCCCCTGTCCCACCACCTACATCCCTCTTCAGCCAAAAACGTGTTTTTTAATTATATTTTTTTGCCAGTTTTAAAAAATATTTTCTCCGCACTAAATTGAAAAAAAAGAAAGAAAGAAAGAAAAAAAAAGAGAGGGGAAAAAAGAAAAGAAATACAGGAAGAAAAGGAAAGTGCCTAACAATGCTGGAACGGGCTTGAAAAAGGCTCAAATGTTCTTTTAAGGCATAAATTGTTGTGAAAGGTTTCCAGATTTTTTCGATTATTGGGCTGTAGTTAAGAAATACAAATAATTACTAAGAATTACAGATATTTTCACCATTTCCCCACCTTCAAATCACCTTGACTTTAAAAATAACTGCAACAATTCTGTGCATTTATTGTGGCACCTACTAATATTATGAGTTTGAAATGTATATACAAATTATCTTTGATGCTTTTGATGAGTTTTGCTGCTTTATAATCAATAAGATGCTAAGGAATGAAGTTTATATGAAATTATGGGCACAAAACCCTGGAAGTGTGATACTGGTTGATAGAGAATTACACCCCAGTCCTACATTGAACAGATTTCAGAAGAAAAGATAGACGTTTGCAGATTATGACAAAAACGAATTACTGCAACACACACAAACATGAATAACTGGAAAGCGATGCATCTTAGGGCTTTTAAACCAGGTTTGCGAGTCTCATGGGGGGAAACAACTTTTTTTGAGGAAAGGTAAATTCTGATAGATAACGTGTTCAGGGGGACATGTGGATGACAAATGGGGAATGAGAGACGGTTTGGGTGCAGGTGAAGGATAGATGGGGACAGTGGGGAAATGAAAGGGGGCTGGTTGGACCTGGATTTTGTTCTAGACAGTATTCTTCAAAATATGACCTTTTTGAATGTTCTTTTACAATGTTGCAGATTTAGTTCTTTTGTGTTCCCCACTCCATAGCATGAGGGGACAGAAAAGAGCAGAAGCCGAAATAAATGTAAAATTGAATTGAAGGAAAGTGCCAAAATTATCTTTCACAATTAAATTAAACAGACTATTTTATTTTCTGTGTATTTTAATCTTAATGCTCAGCAATATTGGATTAGTTTTTCTTGCACAGTACCGGACCTATAATGCTGTAAACCACATTTAAGGGGATGGGCGTTAGCAGTTGGGTGCTGTTGTAAGACACGTCTACAGGAAAAATATGGTGCAGTCAAACTGACCATGCTACATGTATTATAGATATTTTCAAGATGCCACATGAGGGTTAATATTTGTTTCCATTACATTGCTGTAGTTGGATTATATTATTTGTTTTTACAATTCTAGTGGCAATGTGGTAACAAAGCATAGTGGTCAGTGATATTTACATCAGATACCAGAATATTTCTATGGAATCAACGAAGTTGACAAAAAAACACATGCATCTATCAACCCTTGCCAAAATTTCAGTCAGCAAACGTTCTGTGAAAAATGATGTGCATAATACGACATGACCAAGTGTGTTAAGTAAACTTCAGCCTTTATATACTTTATAACTTTGCAGTTTACAAGAACAAACGTTACCTAGAAAGGAGTTGTTATAAAAAAAAAAACTAATCTTTATCAAGCATTAAGTCCTTTCTTTAAAGATCATTTGATACTTACGACATATTGCAAGAAGTGCCATTACAAATGTCACCATAAACCATAAAATAATATTAAAAATGACAGGATAATTTTCATCATAGGTAGGTGCAGCTTTTAGGTCAACGGAAGAAGCACGTGTTGCTTCTGGGGAAGCAACTTGACGAACCTGGCGCGTATGGCTGACATCAGAGGTAATCATTGTGATAAGAACCTGAAATAAAACAAAATTATCAAAAGTCAACAAATCTTCAAATTTCGTAAAATTCATAATGTCTTAAAATTGTGAGTTGAAGATTCAGAAAGTGAGAATTATAAAAATGAGCATGAGAGATCAAACTGAATACAAGCTGATGATAAATATAGAAATAAAGATACAGATATTGTTTTTTTTTTTACTTTCAACATAAAAATATATTTGTGAATATAATTGCCATTCAGAAGAAACTTAAACAGTTTATTATTGTGTTCAACTTGCAGTTTTTAAGTGCAGTTCAACTAGAAGTTTTTTATATTGGCAGTTAATGACACTCAAGAGAAGGGGAAATCAAAAATGGCGAGGGAGAGAACAAGTAGGGTTTTGGGGGGAAGCTTTCAATGATTAAGGGTAGTGTTGTATCTACTGTGTCCGAGGAGTGTTCACTGTGTCCTAGGAGTGTAGCAATAATGCAGTTTTAAATGGGTGTTTATTAAGAGAAATGCAATGAAAATGAAAAGAAGGATACAATTGTACTTGGTGGAAATTAAAGTGAATACTTTCCTGAAACAAATTAGTGTTTTTCCATTTTCACATTTAACTAATTTATAAGTTGAATTTTCCTAAGAGTATATTCACCTAAATGCATTGGTAATTATGTTTTGCACAGATTAAAGGAGTTTCGATAATCATAAAGGCTTAAGTTTAATTCTCTACTTGGAAGTGCATGGCAAAGGTCAACTTGGGGATGAAAATATTTTGGCATACGTACGCATGATACTGTTTGTGTGAAGCAACAAGAATAGTCCGTTTAGTAGATGTTTCACTAGTGTGGAAAGGATTGAAAGCTAGTTCTCTCGAAGTGTCTTGAAGACCCAACCGCAGAACATGTGAGGGTTATTCATAATTTTACAGTGAGAACATGAAAAGACACCCACTCCCTCCCATCCCGACCTATCTATAAGAGAGAACCTGACACACTACTTGACTTATTACACTACTGAAATAATTCACATTGTTTGTAATTGGTCACGAATATGATGTCATAAGTTAGGGGAGGTAATTACACCCCAGAATCTCATCAGAACTACATTGTCAAATAGTGGTGTGATCGTGGTGGCCTCTGATTTTGTGTCGGGGTAGCTGTTGAAGTGGTTAGCTGTGTTGCTGTTGTACAATTCTTGTAGAGAGGGATTCTTGTCATGGGATTTTGTATAGTCCATTCAAAATTTTATGTTTCTACAAGATTGGTTCTAGTTCTTCTCAGTTCGAGTGACAATCAGACTATCTTTCGACATCCTCCCTGGTATTTGGAATCTAGGCGATTTTCTCTTGTTATCTTAGTTACTCGTTTTTGTATTTTTTCCAGACATTGTTTGTCTTTTTTATAATATGGGGACCAAACTACATTAGCATACTCCAATATGGGTTGAACATATGTCTTTTACATGCAGTAAATCTACAATAGGTCTAGCCAGCTTTACTTCCCTTCTGAAGGAAGGCATAAGAAGGAAGGCGAATGAAGGGAGGCGTACGAAGGAAATTATCCTCCACCTTCCATGCTCCTCTACGGGCGTACCATGTTCTTCACTTTAACCTTGTAATTTTTACAATTCATTTAGATTGCCCATGCTTTGCTTATTATAAGTATGTACTAATTTACACACATTGCTCACTACCGCTCTCCAACAAAACATTGCCCCTATAAGCCTCTAATCATCCCTCAACCGCTTAACCGTAGATTCCCCCTCCCCCCTCACCATCATGTGCTGGTTTACACGACTTCATAAGTTATACCATGTTCTAAATATCGGTCTAATCTTTTATTTCATTTATTAAGAAAAAATGTATTTTATGAAGTTAAAAAGTCCAAGAATAATGAATAACTCATTTTCTTATAAACACACTTCTTGTGTGAAGATGTATACTTACTCGCCCTTCATAGGCTTTTATGAAAGCTCTATTCATTTCATTAACAGTGTCTTTCAGAAGCTGCTCTGCTTCTACAGTGGCTGGAGATTCATCACTATGTAAATCCCAAACAGCATGCAAACCTCGCAAGAGAAACCAGTAAACGTCAGGGATACCATCTCGGGAAATAGAACCACTTTCAACCTTTAACAAGAGTGTACACATTTAATAATCACAATCTTCAAATAATAATTGCACAAAATAATAATTTACCTTCTTCACAATGTCTTGAAGTAAAGATATTTCAGAAAGAAAGGCACGATCTTCTGTTACATTCAGATCCAGAAACTGAACATCAGGCAAAACTGTGTTATCTGCTTCTCCAATTAAATTGTAAAATGGCACAAGCTGAAATTCAGAAATATATTAGATTTTAAATGCCCATTTCTGAAAAAGAACATTTATTTTAATCTATTAATATATACATAAAGTCATGATTGGTCACAAGAGCACCACATCCCAATCCAAGAGGGCTACATGTTTAATAAAATAAATTAAAACTAATTACAAAATAATAAAAAGATAAGAATATTTTAATATCTCAATTGTCAATGCTAACATAAATAAACAGGAAATGATGGGGGGAGGGGGTGGGGAAGAACATTTAAAAAGAAAGAAGTCTTAAAGGACAGAAAAAATATGGTGTTCAAATAATCAAAATATTTGTATTTTTAATTGATGCTAAATTACTGTTAAAAGTTAATAGAAGGAGTACACAATTAGTGCACTTGACTACTGTTTAGTAATCATTTTGATGACAGTGAGAAGTAATCTACTGCAAGAACAGAATTGACATAATGTTTGAGCACTTAATAACTTCTGACACAGTAATTTCATTTTCAATTTTTATTTTTATTTACGCTAAAAATAAATAACTAAAAGGTTATATAAAAAAAGCTTAAAATTGAAAGAAAATGTAATAATTTAATTTGAAGATTTACATTTCATAGCTTTGAACATGCATTCTAAACTCCACCTGTGGTGCCTGTTAAGTGGATTGAGTAGTTACCAGCCCACTACCGGTCCCAAGCCCAGATAAAGGATGAAGGTTTCTGAGTGAGGTTAGCAACATGCTCAGGGTAAAAAATGACACCGCTCAGAGCTCCAAGAATTTGCCTTGGATCAATCCCATATGCATGACAACTCTGGCAAGAAAGGACTACGAATGGGAAAAGGAAGAACATTACAGGGATGGAACAAGGAATGTAAGATCATGGAATACAACTGAATATGAAATACTAATGGAACTTAACAAGAACAAAATTGACATATGTTGCCCTACAGAAACTAGGAAAAAGGGGCAAGGAATTACACAAAGGAGTTACTACACACGTATATAGTGGACATCCAAAACATCATAGAGCAAAGGAAGGTGTAGCAATCATAATGCACAACAAATATGTAAATAACATAATTAAAAGTAACGACATCTCCGAAAGAATTGTATCTGTGAAATTGGCAAATAAATCTATACCAATCAACATTATATCTGTACACGCACCAGAAAATAATAAACCATCCCACAAAAAACAAAAATTCTACGATGACCTCCAAGAAATGATCCTATGGAACCAGTAGTAACAGCAGGTAATATGAATGCCAGAGTAGGAAATCACATCATTAAGAACAGGTTCAATGAAAATGGAGAAACTCTTATAGATTTCTGCGTTAAAAATGTATTAATAAAACTATGATTTTTCGTTCTGAAGAAAAATATTGCAAAAGAAAAATCGGAACACATAAAAAAGATAACCATTCAAGCACTAAGTTATAAATCTATATAAAAACAGACTGGATGACAAAACCTCTCACAATTCAGTCCCCGATAATGACAGCATAGAAATGTCTTGGCATAAAATAAAACAAATATTATTCAAGCTGTTAAAGAGTCCACAGGAATAATAGAAACAAATACAAAAAATAAAGGAAACAAAAAACAACCTAGGTTTACTAAAGTGAAGAATACACCCCAAAAGAAACGAGCGGGATATACAAAATTCAAACAGAATGAAACACCAAAAGCACACAAAGAACATAAAAATTTCAGGAACAAAGTTAATGCAAGGATTAGAGAAATAAAGAAACGAAATTTAATTTATTTTCTGTTGATAAAATCCGATGCTATACATACGCTTAAAAGAACCACCAAAATTGTAAACAAGATTGACACAGCTTTTTAGATTTGTATCTAGTAACCAACGTTGCCAAATATTAATTAGCAAAATAGTGCCCGAGTGTGACTCTCATAAGTGGGGTCTATGAATACGAAACTGTATGTGTTCACTTATTTTAAGTAAATGCTTATTACTTCAGCGTTTACTTATATAAGTGTCGACAATGAATATGGAGATTTATAGTTTCTACAAGATTCAAGTGTAGGGATGTTGAGTGATCCAGCTATTGCTGTATAATCATGGGTTATATAAGCATCAGTCAAGTTTAAAGGCAGCCATTCTAAAAGACCTGTGTTGGCTAGCTATATTCTCTTAATATAGTTCTATAATTTTAATAAACTTATTAAAAATAATTGATAAAAAATTATAAAATATATTTTCCTGAAAATGACAAAAAAACTGACTGAGTGAATACTCAAAGTGATCACCATTTGCGTTTATTCTTTTCAGTGTAATGGCTGCAGTACATTTAAGATTAACAAGGACAGAATAGTAAGGGGTTTCTGTTTCTTCCAGCTGCAATTACCCACATTCACTCAGTCCAAAATCTGAGGGCATGTGACTGTGGGTTTCTAAAAGTGAAAGATGCCAAGGGTGTTTCATGCATTGACAAATTGCCAAAACAAGAGGTGGTGTTTCCAGTCTTGGATTGCAGGTTAAGATAAAGACCAGGTGTGTCATATCAAATAACGTTGTTTAGCTCACAGTAATAAAACTTTGTAGAAGGATGTTAAGTACTTACACCGTTTGGTCCTTCAGTCAATTCTACTCGCATAAGAGTATTATTTTGAGAGGGAAAACGATTTCTCACACGTCGTTCTAGATTCAGCCAAATTGTGTCTTCATCTTCATCAGTATTTAAATCGAAGTGATGACCTTTCACACTTTCAAGTTTTTCAATTCCATCAACAAAAAGAACAACAATAGCTTCAGCATAATGAAATGGATTGGTAATTCTCAGGCCAGACCAATCAGAATCCTTAAAAACAAGATGACAAAATTACAGTAAAAAAGGACATGAGAATTATATAAAGGTCTACAATGTGTCCATTACCTGATTTGTAGTAAAACCAAGGGATGCAGAAAAAATTTCCGTTAAGAAACTCTGATCTACAATTTCATTTCCTTTAAAGTATATATTTTTTGGGTGATGTATAAATGTCACATCTCCAGAACCAAAAGCTAGAAATTCAAGATAAAGATAATGATTCACGAGAGTAATATGTTTGAATATATTTTGTATTAATATACAGTATATTATTTAACATAAATTCATTCAATAATGTAAATTGATATTATACGTTTTCAATGAACCACATAAATTTTAATGATCACTAACCTGCCGCAAAGAATGCAACAAAACATAACACTAGCTTCATCATTTTTAACAGTTTAACACCCAATTCTCTAACCCTGTGGAAACGAGCACACGATCATATGATCACCAGCAAAGAGAAAAGGATGTTGCAAAACATCACAAGCAAAGTATCTGCTAGTTATTCTCTTTGAACTCATTTTCCACGTCGAAATGCAAATTCTGTGACATATTAGTGCTACCATAGAGGAGAGATACAAGAGGTATATCTCTACTCTATGCTCTTGGCACATCTTTTCCGACTTCAGCCAATAAGCTTCAGACATCATATATTCATATGTGTATATGTGTGGTGTGTATATTCAGAGTGCACAGCCGCCACACGTGGACGCCACCTTAACCTCAATCTTTGCTTTGCGTGTTTGTGTTTATTACAATTTTAGCTTAGTATAAGTGTGTGAAGTGTAGTTTTTAGTGTATAAGCATTTTAAGTTACTTTATTGAAGACTTCAAGTCCCTTTATAGTTATTAGTTGTACAAGGTGTGGTAAGTAACCAGTGCATTCTTAATCTTTAGTGAAGTGTACAACATTGTGTAGTGCATATTTGTACGGTACACGAAAATACATTGTAACTTTATCAACTACCCTCTCTAAAACACTAAACTACACTCTTAGAAATACTTATTTAAAAAGAGAAAACTCGTACATTTAGAGACTAATATAAAAACTTGTATTACACACAAATCAACATGAACATGGAACAGGCACACTTCGCACTTTCTCAACTCAACGCCGACCTGAAGAAAGCCTACGCGCATATTAATCACATTAAAAATGAGATCAGTAGACTGGAGCAGGTCGTTCAATACTCCGATGGGTGGACTCACGTAACTAGGAAAAATAGAAATCCACACATTTCCAGCCACCCACGAACCACTCGGGCACCACACTGCGCCCCCACATTCAACAGGTTCTCGATCCTTTCTGACCCTGTCTCCTTTCCACCTCTTACCACCAAACCTACCTTACCACGACAACCAGTAAACAATAGGCGCACGTTTACTAAAAGTCTGCCTTCAAAATCTCAACAGAAACACAGTTCAGCGGGCAAGACTAAATCAACAAATGGCACTCTCTCTCACTCACGTAAAATTTTGATTCTAGCTGACAGCCATGGTAGGAACCTTTCCTCCATTGTGAGAGAGAAACTCCCGTCAAAGTTCTCAATTACAGGTATTTTTAAACCTAATGCCACGATGGCTCATGTAATTGAGAACTTACACACTAAGACTAGATCTTTTACACAACAGGACACAGTAATAATTATAGGTGGGCAGAATGACATTAATTATGGCAGTCACTTTCACGCAATGGAACATTTAACAAAAATACAAGAGACTGCCAAACACACAAATGTAATCATGACCACTTTGCCCCCCTGGCACGACAACATTCCCATAAACAAGGAAATTAAGATTGCAAACCATCATATAAGACAGCACTTGAGAGGGACACCTATCACACTTGTTGATCTTGACAACCTCTCAAGAAAACATTTTACTCGGCATGGTCTCCACATGAACCAGATAGGAAAACATAAACTAGGAGCCATGCTCATCTCGCACTTACTGGTAACCCCTGCCCCTGCTACCTCACATCCATCTCCCACCCATTCTTCTGCCTCTCCATCCACAACCCTCTTACACACTCCACATCTTTCACCACCATCCAGTCCTCTCTTACCTCCACCAGTTCCTTCTCCTACTCTCACACCTCTCCTGCCCACTCCACATCCCTCACCTGCCCACAGTCCTCTTTTACCTACGCCAGTTCCTACTCCTACACCGCTCCTGCCCACTCCACTTTTTCCAACTACCTCCTCACCTTTCTTCTCTTCAGCCCCTTCACCTACTTCCACACTTCCTACTCCCCATCCCATCCGTACATATAACTTCCGCTGCAACCGAAAACCCACTCCTGTGTATGACCTGTAGCATCAAACATCGGCAGGAAAGCAAACAATACACAAAAATAAAAACAATTTGCACATTCTTCACCAAAATGTACAGTCTCTGAAAAATAAACTCACTGATATAGAAATATTACTTGAGGAGAAACTCAACCACATCTCAGTATTGTGCTTCACAGAACACTGGCTAACTAAAGAACAATTAGAAAACACATATATACCAGGTTTCTCTCTAGCCAGTAGCTCATGTCGAAATATTAACAATGCACATCATGCATATGGTGGGACATGCATTTTTATTAAAAATACAATTAGTTTTGTACCCTACACAAATCACACTCATCTTGTAAAAGAGAAAGACTTTGAAATATCCATCACTGACCTAACAACAATAAAAACATGGGTATTATGCGCATATCGCAGCCCTGCTGGAAATTTGAAAACCTTTTTAAAAAATCTGGAAGTTATTCTAACAAAACTTCAAAAACGCAGACAGTATAAAACTATTCTTTGTGGTGACTTCAATATAAATTGCCTCACACAATCCAGTAATGAAAATCTATTCAAAGACCTACTAAAATCATACAATTTACAAACAACCATAAATACACCAACACGAATATCCAAAAATAGTAGCACTGCCATAGATCAAATAATAATAGATGCAAATAACCATTGTTTTTCTGTTGCTACATTTAATACAGGTTTCAGTGACCACATTGCCCAGATCCTAACACTTCCAACAGAAACAAAAACCGCGGAACAGACAACTTACAAAGAAATCCGTAACTATTCCCAAGGAAACATAATAAAATTTCAAAACTTGCTCAGATTTGAAAACTGGAATGAAGTATATAAGGCAACCGATACAAATGATAAGTTTAACTCATTCATAAATATATACTTAAGACATTTCAATGCCATTTTCCCTCAAAAACTGAAAAAGATCCAAAATAAGAAAACTAAATCATGGATTACCACAGGCATCAAAGTGTCATGTGAAAGAAAACGCAACATGTATAAAATACTAATAAATAACAAATGTAACTCAAACTTCATTTCATATTACAAAACATATAACTCGATCCTAAAAAAAGTAATCAAACAAGCAAAAATTATAACAAATGATAAGTACATTGCAATTGCACGTAATAAAACAAAAGCCATGTGGGACATTATTAAAAAGACTACAGCACCAACTAATAATAAAAAAAACAACATAGAGCTCCACTACAAAAACGAAACTGTACAAGACCCACAAGAAATAGCTGATATATTCAATGAACACTTTTCACAAATTAGTAATAAGTTAATCTCTCAACACTCTCTAAACAATGGAACACACCAAACAAACACTAATATTACACAAATTGTAAATTCCATATTTTTATATGAAACAACCCCCTCTGAAATTTTTAAAATCATTGGACAAATGGAGAATAAATTCTCAGCAGGCATGGACAACATTCCAGATTTTCTTATTAAACACAGTGCTCCATGTATAGTGCAACCACTCTCTCACATCTGCAATTACTCCCTAAAATCAGGCATATTTCCAGATATATTCAAAACAGCAAAAATTAAACCATTGTTTAAAAAGGGCAATAGTTATGACCCAATGAACTACAGGCCTATTTCCCTGTTATCAGGATTTTCAAAAATTCTGGAAAGACTTTTCAATGATAGACTCAAACAGTTTCTCAATGCAAATAATGTCCTTACAAATGCACAACATGGCTTCAGGAGTAATAGATCCACAGACACAGCCATCTTCTCCTTTTTAAATGACATACTTGTTGCCCTAAATCAGAAGGAAATTCCCATTGGCCTTTTCTTAGATTTGTCAAAAGCCTTTGACATCATTGACCATCATATACTTTTAAGAAAACTAGAAATGCTAGGGATTCGAGGCATTGCAGGCCAATGGATCAAATCATATTTATCAAACCGTAGACAAATAGTTGCCCTCCAACACACTAAAGAAAACAAAATCTCCTCATACTACTCCTGTCCTCAAATAATAAATTGTGGAGTCCCGCAAGGATCCATCCTTGGGCCAATACTATTCCTTATATACATAAATGACATGCCTTTGGCTTTAAGGAACAACAAAATAATTTTGTTTGCAGATGACACAAACATCATCATCAAAGCAAAAACACAGCAATCATTAGAAAAAGAAACTCACAAAACTTTGCAAGCACTAGTAAAATGGTTTCAAGACAACAAACTCATCATAAACACCAGCAAGACAGTCTCTCTAAATTTCATGAATCCTCGATGTAAAGACAAACTCTCACAGCATTTGCTCATAAACAATAACCCTGTAACAATATCTCATGAAACTACCTTCCTCGGACTAACAATTCAAGAAAACCTAAAATGGAACACTCACATATCAAATCTTAACAAGAAGCTTAGCAAATCTTGCTATGCCCTATACACCCTCAGGTCAAGCTCCAACATTGAGACACTTCGAACAATGTATTTTGCAAATGTGCACTCACACCTAAAATATGGAATAATATTCTGGGGAAATGCCCCTGAAAGCACTCGCACATTTATTATCCAAAAAAGAATACTGCGAACAATGACCAGCACTCATAAGCTGGAGTCTTGCAAACCCTTGTTTAATAAACTAAGGATTCTTCCTCTACCATGCATCTACATATTTGAAATAGTGGTCTTCACAAAGAAAATTCTCATGGAAAACAAAGACACTTTTACTTTAAATTCTGATGTACATAACTACAACACCCGTCAAAAGGATAACCTACACGTTCCCCACTCTGAAACTACATTTTATCAAAAAAGTACCCTAATAGAGGGCATTACACTTTACAACAAACTAGGCAATGATATCAAAGACATAAACACAATTCATACATTTAAAAGTAAATTGAAAGCTTTCCTGCTTAACAACATGTTCTACAGTGTAAAGGAATTTTCAAATTACAACATTTCCCTTAAAAAATATAAATAAATAAGAATTTCTTATTCCATTAGACTTTCTGTTTCATATGAACTGTTTCAAGCTGAAAATGATCCTGATCCTGTGAAATAGAAGGAGAATAGAAGAAGAAAAAAACTGGTCAAAACTTGCCTCCTCACCATTTCAAGTTATAAATATAGAATGTACTACTATTGTAAAATTTGATGTAGTTGCAAACATAATTGATATGTATTATTAATGTAATTATTATTATTGTTAATGTAATTATTATTGCTAATATAATTATTATTGTTAATGCAATTATTATTATTAATGTTAATTATTAGCAGATAATTTATCTACTGTGTAATATCTTAATCTAACTGTAACAAGTATTGTATTTCTAGGCCAATGACCCCATCTCGATCAGGTTTTGTTCAGTTTCCCTGGTCCTTTGAGCAAATGCTGAGATGGTCCCTTGTTTGCTCCTGAACAGTAATATAACTAAGCTCTCTCCACCCAAGGCATCATATTGACTCGTCATACACGATTGTAATTGTATATGTGACTCAATAAATATTATTATTATTATTATTATTATCAATTTGCGTCACAATATTAGCGGGAATTTTAAATGCACGCAGATTCCAAACATCACCTCGTTACAAGACATTGAAACAGATTCATGAAGCATTTCTTTTAAATATTGCATATTGTACACCTTTATTGTGTTATTTTGTCGGACCACGTTTGAAAATTGTTACTTTGTACCACTTTCAAAATGTTTCTAAACACTTCTCTCTCTATGCAACGTAGCGGCCAGCGTCTGGTCTGGCTTTTCCACGACCAGCATTACCCTCACGAAGTATACAGGATCGTGTCTTGAGTATTCTGTGTACTTCGCGATACACTGTAAAATATATTTGACAAAATTTGTATATTCTTTGTATATTTGACATTTAATGTCTCCGAACTTTGTGGAAATTCTTTGAACTTTGACGAACATATTAAGGCGATTCAATATGGATGACTCGCAAATAGTAGTGTTTATGCTGCTTTGTACTTAATAATAACTAATATATGTTTAAGTCTGAAGAAGTAAAAGGTAAAGAGGAAACGTTTGAGGGTATGGCCGCCGATATCCATCCATGGTGAGGCTGTAGAACAACTCCATGCTATTCATACATGGAGAAGCAATGGATCGTAGATTGTGAAGTATTAATTAAAATATAATTCAATTTGTTTTGTCGTTCTTCTTCCTGCTTTCAAAATTGGGTCCTCTGGTTTTGAAGTTAAAAAAATTAATTTCATGAATTGGTCATTTTCAAAACCTCACATTTTCCACTTCTTGAGAAAATGTATCATACGCGTTAATTGGTTCGGTTTTATTTTTGTTGTCCTGATGGACACAATTATATAAACATTCAAATTGATCATACTCTGCAATTAAAAATCTCGTTGAATCAATACCCCACCTATAATCGGCAAAGGGTAATAGAAATTTTGCAACAATGCCGCATCGATATTTGGGAAGCTAATTGTTGTCAAACGCGGAGATGTTGGTGGTGATGAGATACAGCTGATTTATTTAGTCCAGCTGGTGGTGGTGACTGAAAGCCATAACTTCCGTTCGCAATGAATTTTCGCAGGAGGTGAAACGGGTCTTTGATATGATCAACGAAGGAGTTTTACTCGTGTTAGAATAAAATTAAATGTCCTCAAATTTGGAAGAGGAGTGGCATGGATGGGAAAGACAGTATGGTTTCATCATAATTCTCATCATCAATCTCAATATCATTCCAACATCATTGTCATTGACTAAAACTGGAAGTAGTCGAAGGATGTAGTCTTGCAAGTGCCGCTTCATTTAATCCCTTCAACGTGAATATTTTTTTAACAATTTGGGGATTTATCAAAACATTCAGAATTCCTTAATCAATCTCGCAGATGTAATATACATGAAACTAAAACGGAAATAGTTCGAATGCTCTCAATGTTCATTGAACAAATATTAAAAGTACTTTGTGTAAACGTACATGCAATAATGTTATAATGACTAATGTCATAAAATAACAATATGATCTACA
Source organism: Gryllus longicercus (assembly GCA_038098605.1). Taxonomy (NCBI): domain Eukaryota; kingdom Metazoa; phylum Arthropoda; class Insecta; order Orthoptera; family Gryllidae; genus Gryllus; species Gryllus longicercus. Next base: position 3,279,322 of record JAZDUA010000105.1, read on the forward strand.
ACCCAACTTATAAAACACGAAGTGTTTCAGGTTGACATTTACTGTCACAACGTGCTCCACAACGTGTCTCAACCTCCCCCAACCTGCCCTACATTCACAATTTCACATATTATCAAAAATTATGAAAGCCGTAAGTATTTAATTTTAACTCCTTCTTTAGTTAAATAGTTAATAATTATATTGCATTTACAATGCAAGAGCAAGAGAAAATCTTGATTATTTATAGAGCAATGAGCATTTTAACTTTTGTATCTCAACTTCCCCTATTTTACTCTACGCACAAGACATTTATCGTTTCCAGCAGGGGAGTGACACTACAGCAGGGACTTGCGATTTTCCTTTCTAGGTATCTCCCACCAACGGAGAAAAGCGAGGCACCACTTCAGGGACAAGCTCTAAGCCTCCTCCTGATCTTTCGAAATGTGTGGTTGTGTAGTGTTTGTGGGGTATGCGTGAATAAGGTGAGGATAGAACAAGGAAGATGATCGCGCGCGGTTCATGTTCCGTTTCTTAGGGAACTGCTCCGGCATCAACCTATTGTTGATCGTAGAAACCTGCTGATCAGACTGAAACTGCTGATCAGAGCATTTGGCCGCAAGTATTTTCCTCCAGACAACAGCGGAAATCGATCTAACTTTTCAGGTAACGTCGAAAATGCGTTACAGGTGGGACTCGAACCATGGAACTTCCCAGAGAGGGGTGCTGCAGAGTCAGCGGCAATACTGTTTCGATTCTTGGAAATCGAGTTGAGTCAAAAATATTTTTGAATTCATGATTGAAAACTAAATGTGTAGTGGGGGTAAGAGTGTTAAAAAGAATATTGAGAATTTATTTGTATATGTGCATGTTGGATAAGAGGTTTAAAATCGTTTTCTTGTACGTTATATACCGTTTTTTATGTTTCTTGACGAAATAAATTAAATTAATTTTGGGTGTCTTTTATGTTAATATAATAATTTATATTAAAATAAGTGTCAAGTTATTAAAATAATTTATTACTATAATAATTTATTATTATAGACCCACAATGGTTCAATTTTATAACTAAATCTGTCATTTTCTTGGTCATAGTTTTATCACCTAGAATTAAGGAACTATAAACTAAGAATAAGTATTTAAAGGTTTTGGTAATCACATAACGTATTACGTTTTTGGAACAGAAATGATAAGTCAAAATTACTAGAATTATGAGGGGTCAACTGGTTGTCCGTTTCACTCCGTCTTTTACATATAAGTAGGAACTATAGTTCGTATTATATTCTTATATTTCAGGTGTACCTAAAAGTAGAATGGGTGAATTTATGACCAGCTCGTAACATTAAGTTGGGTACAACTGAGAGAAATATAAGCATTTTAATGATTTTTAAATTAACCATGTCAAATTAATACATTAAAAAATTGTTATAATAATGCATGAGCTTTGATTGCCCAAATAACGTGTGCCAACTGCCGACAATTTATTGTCTATAGATATTATTGATACTTTTAATAACGAACTGATGTAGAAAAAATTGTTAACAGACAAGAAATTCATGTGAATATTTCTTTTGGTTAAAATAATGGATCGCAGACGTAAAGTACTTATGCATGTGTGAAAATATTAGGAATAAAAGTAATTAATGTAATATTAAGGAAAATAGGATTTTTATTTTCATAAAACATGTACAATCGAATCCACAGGCTCAGTCTGACTGATAAAAATATTTTTTTCCACATTTACTCTCAGGAACATTAAAAACATTGCCTCTGCAATTATCAGCCCAGTTATGAAATATAATGAAGCATTATCTAAAATATTTTCAGAAATGTCCTCTTCTTCACAATATTTACACAATCAAATACATATTAATAATTTATATTTTAAGACCCTGGGCATCTGATTTGAAATTCATTAACAAAACAAAAACGAAACTGAACAAAATAATACAAATAGGTACTATCACTAATGCAATTTGTATTATTTTGTAAAGGTTTGAAATGTTCTTTGGTTTAGTTTTTCAAGTAAGTATTAAAAATAATTTTCCTTTTCAGATTTGAATGTAACATTCATTACCTGATCTGTAAAAATGCTGTTGAATTCTTTATTTTTTACTCTAATATATTTAGTCTTTTCAAAGAAAACATTCAAGAAAATTGCTTAATTGTTGACGGTTCATTACATAGCATTGAATTTTATTTCAATTACACAATTTATAATCTGTGAAACACTAAATTAAAAAAGAACCTTAGATTATATACTTTGTTATATTTAAAAGTATCATTGGATTCCCTTTCCATATCACAATGAACTTGTGTAATGTATCGGTAAGTTCTGGAGTAACTGAAGATACATTGTGGTCACTATTTCTTGTTTAATTATGTATTTTCTGCGCGAATATAGCTCCAAAACAAATTTGCTTTCTTGTTGTTTCCTACTTCCCAAGCACAGACCTGTTAAATTATTCGCAGACTGAGAATAATTGTATGAGAAAAAGCACCAAAACAGGAGATATGAGGTATCTAATACCTTTGACTTTGACACTCTTCAAAAGGTGTCATCTTCATGAACTTTCAACAATCGTTCGTCCTTACATACCTCATAACTACGTATATACACTCAACTTCCACATTTGTACTTCATATAATACTGACCTGGAACTCATTCACGACCTTAGCAAATATTCAGTCATTTTCCATTAAACTACTTCGTATACTAAATTAAGGCTCTGACAGACCGCGCAGGAAATCCTCAGCGGGTGCGGCGCGGAATGTTCCGCACTAGACCCAGCGGCGGAATCCGCGACACCGATCACACTGGAGCGTCAGTTATCACTCAGCGTTAGGTGACAGTTTTCCTCATCCGATAATCAAAAGCAAGGGGAGATCGATCCAGAGGGGAACGAAGACATCCGACAGCAGGCTGACTTCCACGATCCTCGAGCGGCAGCGGTTGAAACCCGTCCGACTGCTTTTCCAAATCTTGAGGCAAATCCGCTGCCGCGACGCTCTCCTGCCGCGGAGGTCTGAACGTGCTCAAAAGGCAACACGTGACGCGAAATTTCCACTGCGGCCATTTCACGTGGGCAGCGGGTCTTCCGCGCCGGTCTGAGAATGCCTTTATCGAAAATTATCGCGGGGGTATCATTATACTCACACACGGAAGATAGCTTCGGCCGCATCGTACGTTGAGGAGCCGTTTAATTTAATTTGCGGCGACAGCTTTAGAACAATGCTGAAAATACGATTGATGTACCCTCTGGAATACATGGAAACTTTACACCAGGTTGTAGTTGGAGGAACGGGAGACGCGCTGAGCCGTGCCGGAATCTTGGTGATGTTGCAGCGATAACGAAATATTGCTTTTTAGAGCCCTTATCGTTCGCCTGAACGTTTCTGAGTTTGCCGGAAGCGACCCCGTCGCCGCTAGCGCCCGACATGACCCCCTTGGATTTTGCTCCTGAGGTTTCGCAGTCGTCGTTATGGGAACCTGCCGGACGACGCACAAGAGCATCGTGCCATAATACGGTCATGTTGACATAAGCACGGGGAACATTTTGGTTATGTGTCCTGACAACTGTTTGCGGTAGCAAATGCATTTGCGTCAGCAATAAAGGAGGTAAATGCTATACTTACTGTTTTCTGAGTTCGCAAAATTTTGACAGCGTCTCGCAACCCGTCTTTCCTCTGCTCTGCCGCACGGTTTGAGCTTATTTCCCGTTCGGCGCTACCATTCTGACCGTTCCACCGTTGACCGTTCACCACGCACCGTTCCACCGTACAGACAACGCTATTATAAAATACGGTAGTTGCCTATTCGCTTGCAGCGAAACCAATTATGCTCGTCAATGCTCACTGAGCAATGACTTTGAAACGATATACGTTGTTCTTTGGGTATATTGTTGTTTTGCGTGTTCGCGAGGAATGTTGCAAGGCATACAACTACCCTTTTGGGGTAGCTCCGAATACAGCGTATCGCAATGTGCATTATTGGTTCTTGTCATGTTTTCTCAGGCTTGCGATCAATGTAGGTTTCTCGGGCCACCATCGTCAGTGGTGAGTAGATTGACAAAACTTAGATACGATGAGTCACTGTCATATTTCACTGTCGGGGCAATATCTCTCCAACTGGTCAACTTGCCCAGAGATCATCGTCAATAGTAGCGAGGCAATTGTCAACGGATGGCATCGTCGGAAGGGGGACACTTCTTTTTATCGACTACATAGGCGAGTAAAAGTAGACGTTAAAATAGCCAGAAGCAGCCCACTTGTCGACAACATGGCGGCAGCAGCTGAGCTGCGTCGTCCGGCGTCTGGTTGGGTTTCGTGCAAGCGACTCTTGTGCGGCGCCCCGCTGAGAACGGTCTCCTGCGATGCCCCGACACTTGCCACCTCGTTGGCGCTGGTGTCCTCGTGAGCGGCTTCGTGGCCGCTCTTGTGGGTGTCTGTGGGGGCCGCTCCGGCGCGGACGTCGGCGTCAAGGTCGTCGTCGTCGTCGTCGTCGTCGTCGTCGTCGTCGTCGTCGTCGGGCGTCCAGTCGCCGCAGCGCGGGAAGCCCCTGGGTGCGGGCGGGAACTCTGAGTGTTCTCCGATCTTGAACACGAGCGCCATGCCGATTTCCACGTGGAACTCGATGTGGCAGTGGAAAAGCCAGTAACCTGCAATCAGAAGACAAACAATGAGGCAATCAGTTTTGTAATAGATGACTGAGCGAAATTCATGGAAGGAGAGACTCAGAATTGCCTCGATTCATAAAACTGTACCGTTTCATCGACATAACGGACCCAAACACAAGGAAAAATGCTTGTGATGCCACAGAATTGCACAAACCTTCTCGTATTATATGTTCTACTTTCTTTGGTCTATTCGGCACATACTCTTGCGAGCTCTCAACTATCGCCGCTCAAAATAAATGTTTTTGAAATTTTCTTAAATTTTCAGTTTTCTAACGGTAGAACTGAAATATCGATTTAAGAATATTAAATAATGTGAAAAACCTTGTCCTATATGGCAATTTGCGTTGAAAACTTTACAGCCGTTTTTAAGAAAATGGCGTTTAAGCATTACTGTAACTGCAGAATTTGTATATCTTTTTCATAGAAACTTTTTAAGTTTTCGAAAAACTTGATTGGAAGTCATTCAAAGCACTACCACTCACAAATGCAATAATGTTTACAAATCACGGGTAATGTGTGTATTAGTTTTTCAAAAATTACACAAATGTAATTTTTTTAAAAGATATCTCACGCTGTTAATGTGCTTATTTCTAGCAATTTGTAAACACTATTTTATATAGGTGAGTTAAAGTTTTTAAAATGACTTCTGATAAAGTTTTCCGAATACTCAAAAGTTTTCAGTGAAAAAGAACAAATTTCGAATTTACAATACTTCTTAAACGCCATTTTCTTAAAAACTGATCCAAATTTTTCAAAGAAAATTGACCTTTAGGACGAGGTTTTACTGTTCTTTAATATTTTAAAAATATTATTTCGGTTCTACTATTAGGGAATCGAAAAATTAAGAAAAAATTAAAAAAAAATACTTTGGGCTGCTATAAACGCCAAGAGCTGCCCTCCTGGCATGGTATGTGGTGAGTCCGAATAGCTAGCCGAGACTAACGGAAATAGAAAACTAATACGAAGAAGTCTGTCCCATTCGGTAATAACACAACTTTCTCGTATACGTACGTATATACGGAATAATATACGTAGTATTGAGACAGTTATGTAATGCGCGAAAGAACTGTGAATTTTCAGCAGAAAAAAATCATTGCCGTTCCCTTAAAACGAGAAAGTAGATACATTCAGTTGCTATATAAAGAAAAAAATCCTTCAACAGTAGTTTAGCCAGGAACCCTGTTTTGTGGATCCTTGATAGAGAAAAATCAATTGGCAGTAAAATGTCCGTCCGTCTGGTGTATGTGAACAACATTACCGTCTAAATTAAACTTAGGGGCTAGCCAAACTGAAGAGATTCCTATCACTCTGTCTTGAGTCAAAACTCTGCGATTTCGAAAACCATTCATTAATTTTTGGGGGTACTTTACATGAAAACCTTAGAACATTTTCAAAATTTTCTCAAACATGGTTCCAATTTTTAAATTTATTCAAAAGAATGGACTAAAATACACTTATAAAGATACCATAGATCGGTTTTTCAATGTTTACTCTTTTCGGAAATTTCAAAAGTTCGATTTTTTTTCGGCGTCTTCCTACAACTACAAAACTGAAGAAAGAGATTGTTCAAATTAAATTTGTTCTCCATCTTTAATTCTTTTATTTGAATCAGGTACATTTTTGAAACTTTTACTACTTTTCGCGTGCAATATGTGAAATATTGCGTTCAACATGTACAACTTTAAAAAGTTAAATAAAAAAGATTTTCTCACAAAAGGCTCCAATTGTTTTTAACCTTTTGGTAAGGATAGTGATAAATGTACTCTGTAAAATGACATAAACTCCATATTGCTCAAGTGTTTTGTTTGTTTAATTAATACATAATTTTAATTTTCTGACTTGTATCTCGCGTTTTCGTTAATATTTACATTAGCGGTGATTTGTTCACATTATTATATTTATTAATACATGTGCCTGATAAAGTTTCCCGAAAACCCAAAAGTTTTCTGTGAAAATATAATAGAAATTCCGCATTTTCAGAAACGTCAAAACACCATTTTCTCAGAAACGTTTTCAATTTATTTCTTCAAACATGATGTACGGTTAGTGCTAATTGAATTATCTAATATGACATCAAATTAATTTCGGTATATTCTTTTGTTTGAAAAATACACAAACGTAACACATAAACGCGTTTTTGAAATATCTCACATTCTGTTAATATGCATATTGCCAGAAATTTCTAAATACTATTGCATTTGTGAGTTTGTGTTTCTAAATTGACTTCTAATGAAGTTTTTGGAAAATTCAAAAATTTTCTGAGCTTCAAATTTCGCATTTACACAAAGGCTAAGTCGTCATTTTCTTAAAAAGCGGCTTCGAATATTTCAATGAAAATTGCCATTGATGACGAAGTTTTACTCTTCTTTAATATTCGTGAAGTAATATTTCGGTTTTACTATTAGGAAACCGAAAAACAGATAATAACATAAAAAATGTCATTTGGGCGGCGAGAGAATGCAACTGGTAAAAAAAATGGGGCAGCACCGAAAAATAGCTGAGACCAAAGGCTTAAGAAAACTAGTACGAGAAAGTCTGTGCCATTCTGCAGCTCCACTAGTTAAGAATGGTTTTCAAAATGGTAAAGCTTCGAGTCGAGCCAGATCAACCAGGGAATATCCATTTTGAACAAGATCTGACGTATGGTTTAGGTGCTAGTTGTGTTCACAGATGGACGGACAGGCCGATGGGCAGACAGCTGGACGGACAGACGGACGAATGGATGGATGGACAGACAGGCAGAGGGACGGACGTTTAAAAAAACACTTTTTTGGAACAAGGGACCCTAAAATGTGTATTTTCGTTGAAATGATAAATCAATTTTCCCCAGTATTACATCTTTCTCTTTACTACTCCATTTATACGTACGTATACGAGGAAGTAAAAAAACACAAAAACGTGACGGTTGGCGTCCTTTTATCAGACTGCTGTCTATTAAGAACAATAGAAAAACAATAACTTTATCTAAAGTTTGTTGTAGAGGTCCGGTACATGACCAAAACTAGAAAGGGAATTTAATGAAGGTGAATGCAGAATGAAGAAATCAAAATGTCAAGTTCATATTGGGATGTTCCGACACTTCAAGTTCGATTATTTCTTCACGTCAACCGCTTTGGTCATTTGTGCCGTTAAGTGTAAAGAATGTTTCATCGCGGTAGGTGGCGGTATTCCTCCCTTCCGAAGTATGATGAAATGTGGTTCCGACCTACACGTGGGCTTGAAGGAGATTTTCCTCTTAGGTATCGCCACCCACCGCAGCATCCTCTTATCTGGGACAAGGTCTAACCTTCCATTATATGTGATAGTGAAGGTAAGTAAAGTGTGTGTGAGAGAGAGAGAATAAGGGGAGAGGGTAGGACAAGGATGAGGAGGGAAATGTTGCGCGCGTTCCATGTCCCGTTTGTTAGGGTTTTACTCCGTCATTCGCATGTTGTTGATTGGATAAACCATGAATAAAAAAATGATCAAAGCAGCCAGCCGCTAGAATTCTCCTCCACTCAGCGTCTGAATTCGATTTAGCTGTGTAGCTAGTGTCGAAAATCCACCATCGTCGGACCCCGAAACGTTAAAACTTATCAGTCAGTCATTGCAGAGGCAGTGGTGTAGCTGACTCTGAGATAAACTTTGCCGGTCTCAGATTCGATAAACTAGCCTGTTTTATGACGGGACCCAAACAAGTAATGGACCCGCATTCGCTTGGTTCTGCGGTTGCATCGCGAAGCTCCTTGAACGGTTCCATCAAACACTGCCGTGTGGCGCACTCACCGGGGTTGTTAGCTTGCACGCGGAGGATGGTGTAGCCGCCGTCGGGGACCGTGCAGGTGTCCTTGAGCGGCGCGGCGTGCAGCTTGCGCTTAAGCAAGCCCTGCTCGTCCAGGCGCTTCACCTCCTCCAGCGACGTGGACTCGCCCAGGCGCTCCATGCCCACCACGCGGAACGCGTACCCGTGCAGGTGGAACGGGTGGTTGGCGTTGTACGTCACTCCTGCCAATAAAACCACAGCTGCAGGTACCAAACTATTTCCACTTTTAGGTAATAGAGTATTTCGATTTTAGTTTCGGTTTTTAACAATATGTTTCGGTTTTGCAACGATTCCAAACAGTTTTCAATATGTTTATTAGAACATTATCCTGTAGTGAAAATATAGAATTTATGTTTTTATTTTTTACTGTGGCGAAAATCGTTTCCTATATTATTTCAGTAGTATACATTCCTTTTGCGGCGCTCACACGCAACCGATCTTTATGAATGAAGTCAAGAAGCGTTCTAGGGCCATAAAAACTACAATTTTGAGGCCTAGAGCATCAAAGAAACGTTTCTTATCTCAACTTTAATCTTCAGGATGAGGAATTGTTGGACATTCTATTGATTTTTTCTGGTTCGGTACTTATCGATAATACCAATGCCTCCTATATTTTAACCTTTGGCGAAGGTGGCCATTTTTGTGACGTCACGCTTAGAAGGCTTAGATTCCTCTACCTTATAATAATTATGCTTTCTGTGTACATCGTGGTTTACGCAAACTAACGAGCTTTATTTGCATAATTAATAATACAAGATTCGCTCTCGCAGCAACATCTAGAAATACTATTAATAGTAGCTTGATACCGATGAAGACTGTTTTTTATGCGTTTAGTGAAAACATTCATTTAACGTTTTACCGAGGTCTACAAGTGCTGTGTACCTAATTGTGGAGGGATGTGGATTCTGTGAAGAATGAAGACGTGTCTTGTTACGTTTGGTCGTCGTTTTACCTTTTTTTTCGTTTGATAACGAAAATCAGCAGTGATTGGGTGAAACTTTCAAGTCAGTGTGTTTAGACACGTAGCTTTCTCAAGGATAAAAAGCTTTTTACATATTTTTGTGACTATTACTAAATGCGAGAAGCTAACTGTCAAAGAATATTGAATAATTACTTTGTATATTTTAAAGAAGTGTCGTGAATTGTTCCAAGAAATCTCTCGTTAATACTGAATAAATCCTTATTGAAAATTTCTTTTCAACATCAATTACATTAGTTTTTATTTTTATTTGATATTGTATTAATAAATTGGAAATTGGATTATGCATTAAAAAATACAATAAAAAATCTTTCCCTCTCAGAATGGAAATATAAGGAAAGGGAAGAGTGTGGGGTTTAACATGCGAGAGTTCTCGCATGGATATACGGAGATAATAGGGGAAAACGTGAGTTACACAAAGAACAAACTTTTTAAATTAACTAAAGTAAAATAGCTTGAAATAAATGAACAACAAAAATCAATCCGCGCTAGCCTACAATGCCATGTGAACTAATTTTAAAAAGCAACCAAATTTAATTATAAGAAGAATAGCGCAAATCATCTACCTTAAGGTGTCGGTTCATTAAGATATCCAATGCGTAAACATCGTTTTAGCAACATTCCCATGTACCGAAGTGAAGTCTTAACTCTGTTATTTTTTGGCTTGAAATTGCTTTTTTCCAGGTACGTAAGAATGCAGAAAATAATCCATACTTTAAGTCTCGCATCCCAGCAAGCTGGCACATGCCGATCCAAAACCCCCTCTCTTCCTGATAACAACTCCAGGAAAGTTGAATAATATTGCTAGGAGTAGGGTTGTACTTGCCCGATGCTGTATTTTCGCATGGAAAACTTTACTTGGCTTTCCCAAGAGCAAAAATTTTTTCTAATATTTTTGTGACTACCAAGAAAAGCTAACTGTCAAGGAATATTGAATAATTGCTTTAAATGTTTTCAAGGAAGTGAGAATTGTTCGAAGAACTTATTATTATAATACTTAATAAACCATTATTGAAAATTTGTTTCCAACATCAATTGCATTGTTTTTATTTTTTGTTTGATATTCTCTACGTAAGAAATTACATTTATACATTTTTTATCACATAAACAAATTTCATTAACAACTTTCCTTCTTAATGGAAAGGATAGGGAAATAGAGAGGGAAAGGGTGGGGATAAACATGCGTGAGTTTTCGCACGGGTACGCTAGTATTTCTTAAATGCGTGACTAAGATGTGTTCAATTTCTTTATGAATTCTTGAGCATATATTTTAAGAGTTGTTATGAAATAGTTTCTCTGACTCAGGTATCCAATCAAAAAGATAATATTGTCATTTTAGATGTTTGAAAATTGCCCGAAAACTGAATGTTCTACGAGTCACTCTGTGCAAGGGCATCATAACAAGTTACAAGAAATGAACATATTTTAATAACTGTAACATTTTCTTTCGGTTTGACTAATGAGGTTTCATTAATATATTTAATCAAAACTATTGATTTTGGTTTCACTATTGAGACTGTTTTTAACACTATTTTCACTATTTTTTAGTATTAGTGACGTTAGAATTAGTGAGTGGATAGAATGGCTGTCGACTTTATGATACCTAGTAGTGACATAGGGAGAGTAGAGCTTTGCACGTTTTTAGAATTTCTCTAGAGCGGAATTTGAAGAAAATCTCTAGAAATGTGGAACTCCAATCTCTAACTTAAACGTAAGTTCGATGCACTAATCATTTCGGAATTACATCAAACCGCTCATTTATGGACGAAATGATCTTCAATAATTATGGTAGAAAAACAAAATGCCGAAGGTACAATCAGAGGAAACCGAAGACAATATTTTGCGAAGTAATTCACTGTCCTATCAGAAACAATAAACAGCAAAACAAGACGGGTAAAACAATATAAGAACATTTTGAACAGTTTTTTTAGAAGACAACCCTCAAAAGTTTGTTCTGGCAAATATGAAATGGTTATTTAAGCTAATTTGGTTTCTACCTTTAAGGGAGAAACAAAGATATTCTCGTACCACGAACAGACAAAAGTTGTAAATACGAAAGGTTAGATATCTGGGTCATCCGAACTCTAGGAGTTTTACACTTCAAAAATACATTTACAAGTGGCGCGAATACGAATCCTTCGAACGCATTCGAATAAAGAACAAGAGCCTAAGACCGAGTAAGAAATGAGCCTAAGACCGAGAATGAACAAGGACCTAAGACCGACTTCAGCGCTCACCTTCGTCGATGAGTACAATCTCCAGCACCGAGTGGAGCGGCACCTGGATAACGTGCGAGCACTCGCAGTAGCGCTCCCTGCACCCCTGGTCCTCCACGGAGGAGGTATTGCAGAACTGCTTCTGGTCCAGCTGCTCGTGCTGAGGTAGCATCGGCACCGACGGCATCTTCATCGAGATGTGGTTGAACTGCGGCGTGTACGTTTGCATCTTGGATGACACTGCAAGGAATGGGACGAAACACCTTTTGTAATTTGGTTGCAGATGGACAATTCGTGATTGTCAGAGTCGATTGATTAATTTATCATTACTAATCAAATGTCGTTTCAATCATTTTAGACTAGGGATCAAGTTCATTCTTTAAATGTAATTTACCTCCCTTAGCCAAGCTACATGTGTAGTGCACTATAAAGACTAATATTCCAAATGCACGTTATTTTCCTGTGTTCGTTATGCCGCGGTGTTTTCTTTTATTTACTTCCTTGAGATTCTATACTCCTGATGGTGGTATATCTCATGAGAAAGTAATCAGGTATTGCATGCCCGATGATGCGCAGTAGCAACAATCAGAAAAAATACATACGAGTAAATCTAAAACCAACACGATGGTTAGCAACTGATAAAGTGGACACGTTGGAAGCAATAAAATGTTTGTTTTTTACAGTATATGTTGAACAAATAAGATTCTCGTTAGGTGGAAGGAATTAAAAGACTATTTTTCATTCATTTTTGTATTTTACTTTGTACTTGCTATTCCCGACAATCTTACTTTATATACATAATCAATTTTTATCTTGACTTCACTTCTATATACATTTCAATTCAATAATATTCATTATTTTAAATTTATTCAGATTATAATAAGTATATTCATTTTCATAACTTAGTGTGCGTTTTTCTCACTGCATGCAGAACTCATAAAAAATGTAAATTGTTTTGAAATAAATAAATAATAAAGGATATCAGCAACTTACTGATTAAAAAAACAAAATATTACATGAATTGCATACCTACATTATGATATCTAAGTATATTTTCAAATTATCTTTAATTAATAAACTACTTGGCAGTCAAGTTTGTACATTGTATTCATTATTAAAATTAATTATCTCTGAATTTTTGGCAAATGCCAAAGTTCAAATATTTGTCGAATCTGTTCTACAAGTAATCCAACACTATTGAAGGAAGAGATTCGAATTCGAATCTTATGTGTATCTTCTGCAGGATAGATTTCCAAGAAGCAGAAGAAGTAATGCAATAAAATCTGCAATTTTATATTACGTAACTGTTAGAAATGGTACAAGATACTAACACCTTTAGTTTTGAACAATTAAACAGATTGAGGAAATAGTTGGCCAATAATCCTCTACAAGAATATTCATCGATTCATAATTGATCATGAAAGCCAATAGTTTCTTGGCTACCAACATGTAAGAAATATGGATAATGATAAAGAAAACACTAGCAGCTATTCAGAGATATCACTTCAAGTTTTACTATTCACAAATCTGAAGTCTATTCCACACTTTGACTGGAAATCTATTTGATGTTCATATTATTTCCTTAATGATAATGTGGTATTTCTAACTGTAGACCAAAGCTGTATGAGCGCGGGAAGTAACTCTGCTAAAGCTCACCGTTGTAGAATCCGTAGTACGGCGCCTTGTGAAAGTGGGGGTTGTCGACTGCGTAGAAGTCGTAGGCCAAGTAGAAGCGGTAGTCTGGCTCCTCCTTGAGGCTCTCGTCGTCAGGGGCAATTGCATCCAACTCCGGGATGACAGAGGAGCCGGCGGTGCCCGTGCCCACGTTCAGAGAGTTCACTTGCTGTTGGCGTAAGAAATATGCGTTATGTAGCAAAACAAGATGCGTATTTTATAGCAGGACTACAGCATAACCTGCAGAGACAGCTTTGTGGTGAGGAGGCGTAAGTACAAATTCCTAAGTGATAACGATAACTACACACCGTTGTACGCGCACGACTCACGCTGACTTCATTGTGCGAAAGATTAACTATCATTTTTTGTGTAGGTAATATCATGTCACGTAAAGGTACTGGCCAAAATGCCATGGCTATGCATGTCTCAGCTTACAGAAATGAAGAAATCTTCTTTTCTATAGTTTAAAGCCTCCCGCAAAGAATTTTAATAAATTTTACAAAATTTAATTTTGAAAACTTTTTCCTTCTTTGGCAATATTACTTTATCTTTCAAGAACAGCCTTTAACAGACCCTGAATGAGCTGTTTTCCTTAAAAAATCTCTTTCCGGACATCCCAAACAGTATTTAAAATACACACGGTTTACATTTACGTAAAAATAAATAAATAAATAAGTAAATAAATACATAAATACATAAAGTTCACGTACATGTCCAGGGCGATGGGCAGCGGCGTAGCTCAGCTCGCCAGGCGGCTCTACCTCCGTGGCGCCCTCATAGCGCAAGATGGCGACCTGGTGCACGGCAGTGAAGTTCTCGCCGCAGTCAAGGAGGCCGCGCATGCGTATCCAATAGGTGCTCACGGAGCGGTTGGCCTCCAGGATGAAGTCGAATCGCTCGCCCGCATACGTCACCAACGACGCCGCTGCGGCACAGAGACGTTTTGTCAGATAAGCGTCAGTGAAACAAATTTACACATTTCTATAGAGGAAGGGGCATAAAGAACAGCATGAAAATTCTGGCCCCCATCTACTTCACACACAAGATGATCAAGTGTCTAGCTCCTTACATCGAATGCTCATATTGTCAGCAAAAGAATTAATTTAATTTTTTAAGGAAGTGATCTAGAAGCTTCGATCTGTCATGTGAGATAATGCGTTTGAGTTGAGTATTTGTCCACTAGGCGTTAAGTACTTAGGTCGTAAGAGTAGAGCATGTATGAGAGATTTGGAAGATGTGCCGGTGTGGTTTCCCTGTGAGGCCAAGAAAATCCCGAACGTGAAATTCGGCGTCGGCATACATATCGACCTCAAGGCTCGAGGAAACTACGCAAAACTTCTGATCAGAAGAGTCGGCCACTAGAATTTTTCTTCACTAGACATTGTTTAAATTCGACAATTTCACTTGTGAAATTAATGGCTGTGTGTGTTTAACTATACATACAAAATGTTACAATAAGGGCGGTGTACCTCAAAAAGTTAATCGCTTCTTCTATACGATTTTTCTTACCACTTCTACCTAGGACAACTGTCCAAAATCCGCCACAGTCGGTACTCGAACCCTAACATTCCGGTCAACGATGCTGAGGAGCATCGCTATTGCCTCGGAGAGATCTCAGTCGGTCATCAGAGGTAATGCTCCTCAGGACATTGAACGTGTAAGTGAAGATAAATATGATATAAAGATGATGAAAATTAGCGGCGGCGATGGTGTAACGGTTAGCGCTTCGGATTGTTATACTCAAGTTGGCGGGTACAAACCCGATCGTGGATTTTTAAGGGAGAAAATCCTTCGTACGCCTTCCTTCAGAGGGGAAGTAAAGCCTGCTGTCCCATATAAGTAGATTTACTTGCATGTAAAAGATAATCAAAGACCCTAAATGAAGCCTCTGAGCTAAATTCAAATCGCCTGCTTCGCCCAAGAAATACCTCTTTTCTCCGCTAGTTGGTGAAAGGAGCGTAGAGAAATTTGCGTGGTCAGACGGAAGAGCGGGCCTGATGACCTGAGTCTTGCCACGTAAAATAAGGCATTGATTCAATTCAATATAGACGAATAAAATTGTTGAAACTCACCAGCGACTGGCTGAATGTCACTTCCGTCGCTAG
The DNA here is from genome assembly GCA_038098605.1 of Gryllus longicercus. Classification (NCBI taxonomy): domain Eukaryota; kingdom Metazoa; phylum Arthropoda; class Insecta; order Orthoptera; family Gryllidae; genus Gryllus; species Gryllus longicercus. The sequence goes on from JAZDUA010000105.1 coordinate 3,294,750, forward strand.
CAATGATCAACATATCGTGGTCGTCAACCGACAGCTCAATGGGGCAGTTGAGGAAGCCCGCGTTGATCAAGCGGAAGCGGTAGCGTAAACCCTGCAACAAAATTATCGCTTAATTTAAAAAATCTTAATGGTTTGAATGTGCGTCTTAAGAACTATTTGTTGAAGTTTGTTGAAATCACTCAATACTTTCATTTGCTACAGTATGCGAGAGAATGGGGTTTTATGCTCCTTTATTTCTTTTATTAGACAATGGGAACAGGGAAATCTAAAAGTTGGTAATTATAAATTCTTTATCTAGAAATTATATCTTAATCACTATGCTTACTTTTTACGGTTCTAAATAAAAATAGTAAATACTGAAAGAGATCTCTGATGCATTTGGATAGGTTAATTGAAAGCTAGAATCTATCCTATCATGGGGGGTCAGCTAGTGGACCGCCTCCTCGTGGTGACTCCTGAGTAATGCTAAAGGTCCATAAAACTAATGTAGCACTCCTTCCACTTACTTATGCTACATTTCTATAATATTTCCTATTTGGTCTCTCTTGATCCCTTGTTATATCTTCGACCCCGACGCTATTAGGTTTCGAGGGCTAGGGTGTCATTCATTTCTTAATCTACTCTGTTCTTGACTTTTAATTCTTTTTCTTCTCCTCTTCTCTACAATTTATCTGTTTCTTCTCCTTCATTCTCCTGGGATAGTATCCCTACCCAGCACAGGGTATGTGTAAAGACTACAACGGTCCAAGAGGCAATGTGAATCCAGGCGAATATCACAGTGGCTTGAGGAGCGGAAGTAGCAGCCCTCTCTGCAGGAGTTTATACGCAGAGAAGCTGGGATAGAAGCTTTAAGATGGCAGCCCCATTACTATCCTTACCCTGCGCAGCGCTTGCAACGCGGCCAGGGGACATCACTCCGCTAAATTTCTCAAAGATTCATGCCGGACAGATTCTTCTATGCCAACATATGCAAAGAAAAAGGAAACGAATAAAAGACAACTATCGGAAATATTAAAGCTGGGAATATGGAATGTTAGAGCTCTCTCAAATAAAGAAGCTGAATTAGAACAGGAATTAGATAAAGCTGGGATTGATATTGCTGCAATTACTGAAACCAAAAAAAAGTTACAGGGCTCATCAGAATTACAAAATTATATAATGATATACAGTGGAGTCCCCCAAAAACAGAGGGCATCGGCTGGGGTATCTATTTTGATCAGAAAAACATTGAAAAACAGAATAATATCGTATACTTTCATAAACGAAAGAATAATAACAATGAGATTCAAAGTAGATAGAGGTTACGTTTCAGTCTTTGCCTTGTACGCACCAGAAGAGGGGAGAACCCAAGATGCGATAAAATTCTACGAACAACTGCAGACAGCAATAAATAAGATTAATAAAAATGACTATCTTCTTTTATTAGGTGATTTAAATGCAAGAGTAGGGAATACTCCTATAAAAGATATAGTAGGCACAGAAGGTGAATACACACTTAACAATAATGGGAAGAAATTAATAGAATTTGCCACGTACAATGAGCTGAGAATTACTAACACTTTCTTTAAACACCGAAATATTCACAAATTCACATGGACAGCTCGTGGATCCGCCTCTATAATTGATTACGTCCTTGCAAACAATAAGACTTGGATAAATATCAAGGATGTAAGAGTATTTAGAAGTTTTGATGTGTCATCTGACCATTTCTTAGTAAGATGCCACATAATGTTCCCAAAGAGATGGAAGAAAACCATCTTAAAACCCAAACCAGAAATAGAAACATTTAAAGTTCACCTTTTACAAGATTATAGCATAAGACTTTTATACCAGAGTAGACTCAACCAGAAAAATATTATTAATCCTGTAAGTAACAATATAAATGAAGAATGGGCAAACATTAAAGAAATTATAACACAGGCAGCAGCAGAAGAAATAGGGTCAAGGAAAAAGAAATTCTCAAAACGAGGTATAAGGTTTTGGAATGATAATATCAAACAACTAATTGAAGAAAAAAAAGAAGCGTATTTAAAGACTCTCTCGTCCCCTGGGAATATGAATCATAGAATAGAATATAAAAGAAAATCTGCTTTAGTTAAAAGAGAAGTCCGTAAGCTTAAACGAGAAAGTTGGAAAAGATATGTTAGCGAAATTGAACATGACTTATTTGGAAACCAAAGTAAGGCATATAAAATTATAAAATATTTAAATAATCAAGAAAGAGATAAAGTTCAATTAAATATAATTTCAGAAAGTAAATGGTTAAATTACTTTAAATCGCTATGGACCTCTGAAGATGAAGAAGAAGGAGAGAGAGGAATTAAAATTGATATATGTAATTCTATTGATCTGATCTCTATGGATGAGTTGAAAGCAGCCATTAACACAACCAAAAATAAAAAGTCACCTGGTACTGATAATATAAACATGGAATTGATCAGATATGCATCAAATGAATTTACGCAGAGACTTCTTAACTTTATTAATATCTGCTGGTCCACTGGATATGTGCCAGAAGAATGGAATGAAGCCCTAATTTACCCACTATATAAAAAAGGCGACAAATCTGAATGTTCAAATTATAGAGGTATAAGTCTTCTAAATTCCTGTTATAAAATCTATGCAAAAATTATCAATCAAAGATTAGTGCCTATTGTTGAAACTCAAATATCTGAAACACAACATGGTTTCAGAAAAGGTAGATCATGCTCAGACTGTATTTTTGTACTGACACAACTTACTGAAAAGCGAAGGGAATTTAAACTACCGACATACTACGTCTTTATTGACTACGTAAAAGCATTTGATAGCCTTAAAAGAAGATTATTATGGGAAACACTGAAAAATATTGGACTCCCTTCCCATCTTATTACAGCAATTCAATCATTATACAGAAATAATAAAATCATGATCCGAATGCTAAGAAATGGAACAGAATCAGCATATATAAACCAGGGAGTAAGACAGGGATGCCCGCTCTCGCCAACGCTTTTTAATATATATATATATATATATATATATATATATATATATATATATATATATATATATGGACGTGATCATTAAAAAATGGTTGAAGACTTTAAATGATGTTTTTAAGATTAATAATGTCGAGATCCCAACACTACTTTTTGCCGACGACCAGCTTATCATAGGAAAATCTGAATATGAAATTCAAATAGCAGTCCACAAGTTAAGTCAGGTTGCTAATGAGTATGGTATGAAAATCTCACCAAGTAAAACAAAAGTGATGGCATTTAAAGGACTTGAACCTTTAAGAGCAAAGATAGTTATATATGACCAAATAATTGAACAAGTAAATGAATTTAAATATCTTGGATATCATTTTAATTATATAAAATCAAGGGATATGGAAATAAAGCTGAACAACTTCACATATTTCTGTGGAACGTTACAGCGAACTCTACATCATAATGCGCAAAAGGAAACTCTTCTCAGACTTTACAAAGTTATTGCTTTGCCATTACTACTTTATGGAAGTGAGAGCTGGACATTAACATCAGATCAGCTGCGCCGAATTGAATCTGCAGAAATGAGATTTCTTCGTTTTGTGGCAGGATATTCACTATTAGACCACAAAAAAAGTGTAGATATCAGAGAAGAACTAAATGTTGAACCGGTTATAGATACCATAAAGAAATATCGAGAAAACTGGAAAGGTCATGTCCTGAGAATGCCAGAACATAGAATAAGTAAAACTATTCTTCAATATGTACCTAAAGGAAAAAGAAGTGTAGGACGTCCCTTGAAGAGATGGCATGAACAATTCTGAGACGGAACAGACCAAGAGGTCTAATCCTTGCTGTCGATGATGATGATGATGAATCTATCCTATCATCTAACAGTATTGTTTTTTTATAATAAATTCTTTGACATGCCTTTCCTTTATTTGTTTTTGGGCGTGTTTGACTTTGGGTCTTTTGATTTGTATTGCACGAAATACTTTATTGGTGTATTAGTGCATGCACTTATAAGTATCTGGACTAAGAAACATCTAACACCTTAGAGTGCGGAAAGTACCGAGTTGTCACAGAAGATGTGAACTGTCATAATATTTCTGATACTTTGAACCTTTGGATCTCAAGGACTACTTCCAAACTAATGTAATTTCTGGGGACCTCTAAATGATGAATTCATATTTTGTTTGTGTACATCCTTGCTTCACATGCTATGCCATCATTAACACGTTTTTAACGACCGAAATAATCGGTGTCCGTGTTATAAAATTTCATGTCATCGGATTTATTAATTTACTTATTTATTCCCTTTATATACGAGTTTATTGCGTATATGTGTATTTCAATAATGTGAATTGTAAACAAATTAAAATAATTACATCCTTAAAAAATAACAATTAATAGAATATTTCCTCCTGTATGAAATCAAATAGATTGTCAATATTTTTGAAAGCACATAAAACATTTAGCAAGCCACCGGCCAAATCACTGCGATCGAGAGGTTGGCAAAACTGCACTATTTTTACCCAAATTCGCAAGGAAAAAAAGGTAAAGTTTTTAACTGTGGACGTCCTACACAAGTTTTGGAACAATCAACCAAGTTTGATGAACGATGAACTGAATAATGTATTTTCAGGTGACACTGGTAAGTAAAATATCTCAAATTAAAAGGTTATAAAATATCCGCACGGGTGTGATGTTAATCAAATCAGAAGGCGTGAGTGTCAAACTTGAACGCACCGCTGTGAATTACATCTTTTAGTCCAGCCTTTTTTGTTTTTTGTATCGCAAGTTCCAGAATATTGTTGCCCTACCTGCTGGACGACGAACTCCGGCGCGGGGACGCGCGCGGTGGCGTTGTTGGCGCTGGCGCTGGCGTCGGGCAGCGGCGAGGGCGGGACGCGGCCGCGCCCGTTGACGAGGATGGCCGTGGGCTTGTTGGGGCCGCCCGCGTGGTGGTGCGCCAGAAAGCGCTCGGCGCCGCCGCTCGCGCCCCAGTCCAGAAGCAGCAGCGTGTGCGCGCGTTCGTCGCGGTCCCACAGCGCCGCGTGCGCGTCCGCCTCGCGTGGCACCCTCACCACCAGCGACCCGAACGCCCCGTCCGCGCGCTGGTGCCCTGCAATAGTCGCCACGCCGCGCCGCCGTCAGGAGTGCCAACTAAGGCCAACATAAGCTGCGTTTTCGTCTGCAAAGTCGATTACGCTCTCTACTTAGACAAATTTCGTGGTTTGATCTCTAAATGAAAGTGGACATAGATGTGTAATAACTAGCTCTTCTTAACCGGTTCAAAATAGAAACATTAAGTATTAATGTTTATCTGAAAATTAATTAGAATAAATAATTGGACTTAATTATCTGAAAATTAATAGAATTTATGCGTATCTGACTACCTTTGTCCACTACGTTGTTTTCATGGGTGAGTTGTAATGAAACTATAGTGAGGACTAAGGAAGTCATCTTTCCTTCGTCTGGCTCGAGCAAGCGTGTGAGTGCGACGTTAAAGTTAGGAAAGCGAAGATAACGAGTCTTTTAAATGCAAATGTCTATGATTGTATGCAGACCTTCAAATTTTGATGGGTTTCTACTAGAGTTTTTTTCATAATTACGGGTACTTTTCTTTCAACGTATTCGTCGATTTGGGTGAGGTCTATCGAAAATGGGAAATGTTATTTTATGGTTTATTGGAGAAAGTCCCCAGAGAAAATTCTCTTGAGGACAAAGTATTGTGTATGTATGAATGATACAAAACGCTCATATCAATCATCATGTATATTCAAGAATGAATATGTGTTGATCTTTCGACTCTTCCGAAAAAGGTTTTTTGTTGAGATTGGCGTTTTCCATCTAGATGATATTGCTATAGTGACACCAACATTTTATTCCGCAGTATTGTGATACATCGAAACAAATAAGAAACATAATAATAATAATAATAATAATAATAATAATAATAATAATAATAATAATAATAATAATAATAATATAAGGTTTTGTCTCATTTCTATTCACGCCTAATGAACTTCGGCTGAAACAAGTAATAAATCTGGAGACTTCGTGGCAAGACTAATCTCGCATTTTATAATGCACAATCAGAAATGTTTTTCATTTCTTTTTGATTATGCTAGGCTAAATATAAAGTTGTATTTTGAGTAAATTTTAGAAATCCAGTATATTTTTGGTATAATTGTGCCGCAGGACTTGGTCTTCAATTCGAAACATTGCAATATCGATATACTGTTGATTTGAAATTTTGTCATTCCGTTACACCCTCATCGCCCGTCATCTCTCCGTCATCGCCCTTTTGTCATTTCGTTACAATTAATTGCTGTAACATATTTTGTTTATTTATTTGGTCTCGTCTGTTTCGGCGACAATGCCAAAGTATGGACATTTTTAACAACTTTTCTGTTATCATTTTGTGTTCTTCTGGATAAATGTCCTAGGGATTGATATTTCATTGATTTGCAATCTGCTCAGAAGTAGCCAACGCAACTATAATCGAAACGATAGCCAAGAACCATACACAGCGACGTCTCGAGTACAAATGGGAGCTACGGTGCGCCTCCGACTTCGGAGGCTCACGAGTATTTTACTGATTCTTCCATACGCTAAGAAAATTTTTAAGTAGGAGTATTATTACTTATTGTGCTTGTGTTTAGGTACAATCATGAGCTTCGTACCTTTTACCTCGAATTTGTACTTGCCTTTATGCATTCATATGATCTTAAGCACTTTTTGAATTCAAATGTCATTAATCAACAGTTTTCTTCAACAAAAGAATATTGTTGTTTAATTCATCCAATATTTACACATCCATAAACCTGACAACATTACTGGCGCAATTATCGTTCTAAAGATAAGATTTAAAAAATGAAATTCGATTCATTATAATAAAAAAGTATATTAACTGATATTATTATTAATTAATAATATTTAATAATTTACAATAATAATAAGTTATATAATATTTGTGAAATAATATTCGATAAATATTACTTTTTGTTCATTCGTTGTGAATTTATGTACTTGAGTTGGATATAGTATACCGTAATAAATTTACAAGCACATGAATAGCCAATGGTGCGTGCTGTGCGTACTGACCGGTGTGAGAGTGCCAGAAGTGCGTGCCGGGCGTGTCGGCCTTGAAGGCGTAGCGGAAGGTGGTCATGGGCGGCACGGGACACTGCGTCACGTGCGGCACGCCGTCCATGTACGGGGTGCCTCGCTGGTGGTGGCCATGCCAGTGCACACTCGTCGTCTCCGCCACTAGTCCGTTGTGCAGGTCCACGACGATGCGGTCGCCCAGGCACACCTGCACAGAGGGCGTTCACATCAGGTTCTGGATCACGGTGGAGCGAAACACGTGCTCTGAAGCGACATTCATCAGACTTCCTCAATCTATTTACAGTAATACACAGCATAATACCTTCTTTATTTTTTAACTTCACAAATTATATGTCTGCTATGGATGTAAGTTAGAGTCGTAGGAATGTGTGTGTTATAAATAATTTTCCTTGGTATAGTGTAAGCAGAACAAAAATGAATGATTTATAGGTAATATATCACGGATCTCCTTGAATGCCATGTAATGAAAACAGTCTTGAGGTATGCAATCCATGAAACTTTAGTGGAGAGCGAGTAATCTCATTACACGATGTAATGAGGTTAATGTTTACAATACGAAGTATTATATCTTTTAGTCATTGACAGGTTAAGACGAAATTTTACTAAATTTAAATTAACAGTGTTTATTATTTGTTTGAGTTTCTTAAATGTTACTAACTTGAAGCTCTGAAAACGCTATTTAGAGACGAATCGTCGCCTTTTTGAAATATAAGTTTAATTTTATTTAATTTGTAAACTTATGTTCCCTTTAAAACCAGGTAATAGGTACATAAAACTCATAATTAGATTACTATATTTACCAATTACAACATTTAGACTTGAAAATTGGATAGTAAATGCAAGAAAAAGGGAAAGAATTGAACCTGTAGAAATGGATTCCTTGAGAAACGTGAGGAAAGAACATCGCGAAAATGTTTTCTAGTATCGGTCGAATGGAAGAGGAAAGAGAGATCACGGGAAAAGAGAATTCATGGAATACGACGAGCAATCCAAAAGAGAAAGGTAAATAAGAAGTCGCCAAAGGCATAGAAGGTTGAAATGTGGGTTGCGGTACGATCCGTACCTCCCCGATTGATAAAGCCGAACATTTCAATTGAATATGATTTTTTATTTTGATTTTCAACTTCAAGTTTTGAAAGTGGTTTCAATGCGCATTTGCATGGGCTGACGTTAGCAGACATTAGCTGTTGTCTTACAGCGACTCTAACCATCAGGTCCTAGGTTTCGAGTCTCGAGAGTGGCGGAATTTCTACATACACTACATAGCTCGGTCAGCCGCTTCAGGGAGGAAAATTCTACTGATCAGCTGCTTTCAACGGTTGTTTTTTTTGTTTTTGTTTTTCCGGTCAATATCAGGCGAATGCCGGAGCAGTACCCTAACAAACGAGCCATGGACCTCGCGCGATCTTTCCTTCTACTTCTTCGTCCAATCCTGACCTTATTCACATACACTTTCACCAATATGAACTATGTTTCCACCAGTACTGGAAGACCAGTCGAGAACATAGAGCTCGCCTCGTAAGGGGCGGTGTCCCAATAAAGGGAGATACATGGAGGGGGAATTCTCGCGCAAGGCAACGTGGTGCTGGATCTGACCAGCCTGAGGAGAAGCACTGCCGCCTCCCTAAAAAAAATCGCTATGGAACCGGAACTAATGACCATATCCGTTGACGTTCACGGAAACAATCAATGTGCATTCCCGGAACTCGCCCTTCTGTTGCAGGCGGGGGGGGGGGGGGCTCACCTCAACGGCCGGGCCGGGCATCTGGCGGTTGACGACGACGAGGCCGCGCGGAACGCCGTCGGCCGCCACGCACTCAGGCAGGTCGCAGTCCTGGCGGCTGGCCGGGCAGTTGTAGCAGGCCTTGCTCATGGTGTAGTAGCCCGTAACCTCGAAGCGGTAGTAGCAGCGCATGGGCGGCGCGCCCATCACGCACTCGCGCGCGCACGGGTGCGTCTCCAGGGCGGCGGCGTCGTCGAGGGAGCTGGCGTTAGAAACAGGCGCCACCCCGTCGTTCTCCAGCTGCACACGAGGGAGAGCCCCTTGTTAGAATTAGTGTTTATTGCCGCCGTTTTTTGTCAAATTATCGTATAAAACCCAAGACACTACTCAAACACCAAGCAACTTTATCTTTGTTTATTTATCTTTATTACATTTTCAGTAACAACGGTTTGGAATCTGGGTTTGTTCTCATCTTTAAGTCTTAAAATTTCTGAAGTGTTTTTTTTATTTTGACTTATGCATTTAATTTATTTGATACTATTTATCAGAAACAAGGCTTGTTAGAAATAAAGACTGGGAACCAGCGACGTGAAAAGTACGCGCAAATAGCCATGTCTACCTTAGGTTAGGAAATGTGGCACGCGTAATCACAAAGGGGAAATTATAAAATATTTAAACAAATATCTTTTACTAATAGATAATATTTTAAAACTATTGTTTGCATTTTAACTTCTGCTGAGCCTGAGAAACCTCTGTAATGTAACATTCTTTGAACTTACTTTGAAGAATGTTGTGGTCTCAGTCTCATCGCGAATGGCGTCAGGCACCGTTGAAACATCGACAGTACTACCTTCCGGATCTTCTGTGAAGACTTCGTCAGAGTAAGCTTCGTCTTCGGTCTCAGTGGTTTTGTTTTGCGCCGGGACAAATGCATCAACAGAGATGTCTCGTGCGGTTGTAGACGTAGTGGTAGTGGAGGTTGCGTTGACTACTGCAGCATGCGGAATCACTTTGCGGAACGAAGGATTTCCAAAAGATGAACCTTTGCTTGGCGAAGAAACTTGGGGGATATTCTGCTGTCCGCCTGCGCTCACGTACTGAATGGAGCGGCGACCCGAGTCTGAGAACGTACGAGAGGTCTGGTTGGCCTCTGACGACACGTTTTGGGAAACTGACGGGGCCGCTGACGAGGAAGGAACGGCCGTTGCAACAGAGACGGTAGAGTCAGAGAAAGACTTTTGCGTTCCGTTCACGTTGCCAGGGGAGGGAGTCGGGTGTGGAACGTCAACTGCGACATGTGGAGCAATTGTGTCCAACCAAAGCGGGACTCTAGCTGCGGTGGGGTTGGCGTGCGGGAGGGCGGTGGCTGCGTCGGCGGCGTCGGCGGCGTCGGTGGCGCCCATGGGCCAGGCCGCGGGGGTGGCGGAGGCCGTGGTCTCCGATGGGAGGTGGGGGTCGGCGATGCGGTTGTCGGCCTCTTCGCGGGCCTCCGCGTGCAGAGTGGGGTTGCCCGTTCCCGCGGGAAGAGAGGGCGATGATGGCTGTAGGTGGACGTCGTTGTCGGTGTGGCCACTCGGCACATGCGGCGATTGCGTCTGGGAAATATAAAGAAATGCATTAAAACACGCTCGGTATAATTTGTTTAAGAACAAAGAAGACGTGACAAAAACTAATGATATAAACTATGTCAAGGATACAAATTAACGCCGAATACAGCAGCTTTAACATTAGGAGAATAGTGAGTTATCGTGCGTGTATGGAATCTACAACTCTGTCTAATTAGGACTATTAAGACGTGTGGAGTTTGTTGAAGGATTAAATTATTAAATGTTCAGTCCAATACCATTATCACTTCCCTTTAAAAACCAATTTCAGTTGAATTAACCAATATATTTTTTAAAAGAATTCTAGAACGTTTGAATCTTTACGATTTACAATGAAGATAATAATTATTATTTTAAGTACTGTAAACAATTCTCACACACGTGTATAATTATTTATATTCGAACTCATTAATATATATATATATATATATATATATATATATATATATATATATTGTTGCAAATATAATTGTTTTATTTTTATTCATAATAAAATAAAATTCATCAGTCTAATTTTGCCGAGTTTTATATTTTTTCATAATATGAACAAACAGTGAACTATTATTTTAGTTGTAAGTACCATAATCGTTATCAAAATATTGGTACATAGTATAATATATAATTTCTTGAAAAATTAGTGTCAACAACTCAAAGATAACGAGTTAAAAAAATCGAAGAATCAAATATTTCGTAAAAAAGACGTTATTTTCTATTTAAAATCTAAGTTTCAAATTCCAAGCGAAGGTGAAATGGAATTGCAAATTCCCGTCGTCAAGTTAACCAAGTTATCTACGATCTCATTTCATTTCTATATAATTTTGTAGTTCCGACTACTTCCAATAATTTTGTAGTTTCTGTACATATATCTGTATATAATGGTGAGTTCCGACTTTCAAAGCCTCATGTAAAAGCACTTACGGCGGCGGCGCTGCCAGCGCCATGGAGCTGCCCCTGCGCGGCGGGAGCCTCCGAGGAGCTGGCCCCGTGCGCGCTGGGGCTGAACGCCGCGCCGAGCATGGGGTTGGCGGCGGCAGGGTCATGGGCGGACACTACCACGGGCGCGTACACTGCGGGAGAAAACGGCGTTACAAACGTACCATTTTGAAGCGGTTTGGGATCGTAAAAAGATGAAAATGGCGTGTTCCTCACAATAAGGTGAGGACAAAATGATAGAAATAATTGAGACACGTAGCTCAAGCAGTGTTTGTAGTGTTTATAAGAAAAATAGTTTTTAGGAATGTCATGTATTAGCTCTTAAATGTTGTAAAATAGAAGGGTAATTCTGAAGAAAAAATACGTAAACTCACCTGATGCTCTTTGGCTGGCTGATCCCGGAACAGAAATCAGCACAAAGAGAGCTGCTGTGACGGCAAGGGTAGTTGACGTCACCGACGACCGCTTGCAGTGACGGCGGTTACACGTCATGGTGACTGCACCTGTAACAGCATACGATTGTTGTTTGTGGAACAGTACACACTCGTCGTAATTCTTACTACATTTTGGGTTTATTTATCGTATTGACTTATGAAACATGAATTGAGGACAATATATCAGATAATTCTGCCTATATAAAGTTTGAAAAAGTTCGGTTAAATATTGATGAACCAGCTTCAATAGCATATGTGGTTGCGACTTTGCAATTGATGAACCCTTACACCATAAGTTAAAGGTTCATGTCTCGAAGATGTGGGTGTCACCCCATTTAAATAGCTGGGTCAGAGACGACTACTGCATCAAGAGATTGACTGTTATAATTGGTCGTTTCCACAGTCTCCTCCGGCCTCTCAAAACGTCGCTGACGTACTCTTTTTAACATTGAACGTTATTATTATGTCCATATTCAGTGGGTAACTCGATGCATTGTTCAAAGATTGTACTGATCCCCCATTCAGAAAGGAAAATGCATAATATATATTTGCATTCGATTCGTTTATAATTTCAGATTTTTCATTTGAAAATTTAAGTGCTGTAGAAAGACTTAGTTGACAGTCCATGAAAGTAGAAAAGTGTGAAATGACAAGATTCCCTGAGAGATAGGCAGCACAGATTACATTAGTGTTGTGCAACGCTGCATAACCACAGGGGAGATTATGCAGCTCAAGGTTTCCCACGGTGTACCGTTTGTCGAAACAGTTTCGACAAGTGCGTCTAACGTTCAAGGTGTGTAAAAACAATTAATTATCAAAAAATTCTTAACAATAGAAAATGCCATTCATATTTGTATGAAGGAACGTAGATCAGGTTTGAAGAGTGTAAGCTTAGCACGGAATTTATTATACATTCAACATTGGACCACATTATATAGATTACATTCAAAGTGCATTTCGACCTAATGGTTGAGCCCTTCGTCAGGACAATGTACTATAACCTAAAAAATAATATAGATTATTAAAATAAGCATAAGAAAAAACAACGTCAACATTATGTAATTGTATGCATAGACTTTCCAAGGAATTGATATATTTTTTCTAATATTTCCGATTAAGTATTTATATAACTGAATTCATTATTTTCTTGAACTGTATTAGTTTTAGCAATAACACTTTTCATTTCAGTGAACATATGAAATGTTAAAAATAACATAAAATGTAAAACAATATTACAAATTTGCAAACATATAAGTGCAGTTGCAACTCCCAAAACGTATTGTATTTGGAACATTTCTGTCAAAATTCTATTCTTCGACTCAAAAATCATTTACGATGATAGACATCAATGCCACAATATTCAAGTAATGTAACCATTGACCGAATTATATCCAAGCAGATACTTTTTCATCTATTTTGATTCCGTTAACGTTAATTCTGCATTTAAATGATTATTACTTTGCGTTTGTAATCAATTTAATTTTTATATTGTTTTGTTTTTTAAAATCACGCGAGTAAATAATATCAATTTTTATAGTTCTCTGTTATCTAATAATATTTATCTGCAGCTGTAGACACTAGAATTGTAAGTACTTCTAAAAACTAACATACAATTATTCAACGTAAGGTAATTTCATTATTTTACTTAATCGGCTAGTTTTAGTCAAATATTCCAACTCAAGATGCAGAGAGAATGGATCGGAGGGTCCCCAGCATTTCGTTGAATCTCTCCAATTCTTGTCGGAAATATAGAATGTCTACATCAATGATGGGTGAATCAAAGCCCATCGTTCAATTCTAAGCAACAAAGTAAGAACAAGATAGGAAAGGAAAATCACGTAAGATGCGCGGCCCATTGTTTAAGTTACTGCTCTAGTATTTGCCGGGAATTGATTGGAAAGGTAGACGTTTGGACAGTCACGACCAATCATAGCATCCGACCTCCTGCGTTCTCACAGAGACTCGGCTATTTAGCTAGGCTCAAAAATCCGCACGTCGTCGTCTAGTACCTCTCGGTAAATGAAGCTTCGGTCGTAACTTGTACGCTATTGCAACTGGAAATAACATTGTAAGTAAACAGAACGTAATTAGCAGCGGAACGTAACAGTACATCATCCCTGGGGCCCGTTGCTTCCGTTGCCCTTTCACCGAGAGGTAGCCAGCCGTGCGGCGCCGCATTGCTTTGCGTCGCAGCGGCGAGCGACCCGCCGGCGCGGCGCTTATCTGGCGGAGGCCGGCGGCCGGCGGCCGCGTTGGGCAACGGTGGCGTCGCGCCGCCTGCGGGCGCCCTCGCTTTCGCAGCCGCGTGCGACGCCCGCGCGCAGTGCCATCTCCCTTTCGCAAACGCGCGCTGCGCCGCCAACCGTCAGTAGCGGGCGAACACCGTTTATTTGTTCTACTTCTGCTTTATTCACAATTTGTTCTACAGGGACGTTTGGTGAACCCAACGGCATTCATTTGGGGTGTACACCGACTGCATCTCGCGGTCAACTTTTCCTAAGCGTACGTCTCAAAAAGGCACTGCCAGTCTGCATTCCGTTCCGTTTTCCTTAGGGCTATGATTTATTTCTATATTAACCGTGGTCTGCTTAATATTAATTGATTATTATTGATCTACTTCTGTCTGTTTTCAAGAAACACATGCACGTCCTTTCAGAGCTCTGCCAACGTTGAAAATCACACTTAAAAGTATGTGGAAACAAAACTTGAAACCTATCACGGGAATCTCCTTGCTTAACACACCTTACTCCGAAGATTCTGATATTATTCATTTGTATTCAAGGTTTTCTTCGGGACTGGTGCAAGAACGTCTATTACTTGAACACATATTGAATCTTTTTACTCGTCCTGAGAAAGACCAGATGAAAGAAACGAGATGCAGTCGGGCCTTTTCAGGTAACGAAAAGCGAAGGGAGATTAGCTGGGAAGCGGGGTTGAGGAAAAACTGAGCCAAGGATGCAGTCGGGTGATTCCCTTTATTTGGCGTGGAAACAATGTAACTCATAACTTAGCGAAATTGACTGATTAGTGAAGGACAGAAAAGGGTTTAGGAGCCTGTTCCTTCGACTGCCGACGTCACGAAGCATCAATCAATCGACTGCGCAACAGAGGAATAGAATGTGTTTCACCGCTGACTATGCGAAGTTTCAGCAAACTATCTGCCAGACTCTAAACGCGAAATGTGTGTACAATTTTACTTAACTGATAAAAAAATCGTCTCTGTCGGGTCTTGAACCTAGGACTCAATATGTGAAGCTTCAACTACAAATTCAAACTTATTTTGCTGATAAACTGAAATAACGGAACATCGAAAATTTGTCATGAGAGAGATTTGGAATACGTATTTCTCATGACAAATGAAATAAAATGTTTTTAGCTACGCAGTTGAATAAAATTGTTGCGATAGTTTATCAAAATTATCAATTTTTTGATTTATTTTTCAATGCCGTTGCATTACGTTCATTCCCCATCTTCTAAACTGCATTTGAGCATTCTATCCAGGATTATAATTTTGTGAGCGGTATTTACGATAGAGCTGGATAGATCTAATGAGTTACTGACTAGAACGAATAAAAAATAACACATTAATACAAATATTTTCTTACAATTTTTTCAGATTTCTCAGATCACTTCTGCCTCTCAAAGAGATGTTTATCTATCTTTAGTTTGAGTATTCAAGGAAAAGACAAGGAAGTGAACCCTACAGAAGAAGTGAGATAGTATTGGAGAAAGTTGTTGAATCAAATATGATTGCAAACGAGGGTTATAAGAAGTAATGATGCAATTACCATTTGCATTATGGGTTAAGATTGAAATGTCTGTTTACAATGTTCCACAACCATTATGTGTAAATCTAATCACCTTGATAACTTATATAACAATATATTTATACGAAAATGTGTGTAGAAACTACGTTTTAATTGTAATCCTGTGTTTTCGAGGTTTGTATAAAATATATACAAATAATAGTAGTGATTATACAATTTTTTCATCAAGAAAGAAGTAAGATTTGAATTCAATTTTGCAATTTTTAGAACTCTTTTTAAAGTTTTTGGAACTGTTGGCGCATTTAAAAATATTCACCAGATTAATTAGGCTTTATTGCAAAATACTCATCTTGCTGCAACTAGAAATCAAAGCATATTTCGTCAATTAGGATGCAAAAGTGGGGACACATGATAGTAGAGAAAAGCGTAAACCGACGTCTTTTGGATGTTAACATTCTTTGAAAAATACAAATAATATATATATATATATATATATACATACATAAATATATATTTTTTATTATTATATAAAAATAATATATAAATATATATTTATTTTTATTATTATATAAAAAATTATATATATATATATATATATATATATATATATATATATTTGAAGAAACCACACATAAGACCAGTGCGAGATTAAGCGCGAACAACGCTCCACTGCACCGACTTGCTGCTTCCAAGCCGTGCCGCCGCCCCCGCGCTGCCTGCCTGCCTGCCTGCCGTGAAAACACTCACTTCCACGCGCTACCTCAAGGTTGCCTGCGATGCGTGTCGATGACTGGAAAAGATACGACGGTGGCGAAATTACTAATTAGATTCCAGCCCCCGCCACTTCAATGCTTATTACATTTTATCTGTATTCTTTAAAAGGTTCAAAGAAACTGCAGCATCAAATTTAAGAATGTTTACAATCTTCATTAATTCACTATTTCCATGCGCAATTCAGACAGGTTATGTGTATAATCGTAGTGTGAACGTTTTTTCTTACGTTGAAATATTACAAATTCAGATTTACGAAATACAAACGCATATTCGCACACTGCAAATGAGAATGCCGTGGATGAAAGTTAAGATGACGACAGCGCATGAGTTGCGTTACGTTGCAGAAACGTAAGGCAGTCCTCAATTCCTCAATTGATACTCGATTTAAGAAGAGAATTTTGACACGGCAGTTTAATGAACATAAAACTCGGTAATTGTCCAGTCCAATAGTTTGGATCTCACCCCTTGCGATTTCTATCTTCTCTTACATCTCAACCAATTCCTGTCCGGTCAGCAGCACGCGTATAACAGTGGCGTAGAGTGACAGGTGGCTGTTAAATAGTAGTATATATCTCAGGCGCAGATGTCTACAACACAGGAGTACAAATGGTGATCCCACGGCATGACAAACACATCAATTCTGGTTGTGACGTATGTGTAAAAATAGTGCAACATATGCACTATCTGTCAGTATAAAATTTTACCATGAAATTGTGCTTTCGTTCAGCTGTCGACCTACGAAAACGTACTACTGGATGTGCGTTGTATTATGAGAGGATTGTCAAAACTACTGTTTTCGTTGTCATTAATAAATATGCATTTTTTGAAAAGCAGATTAAGGACATTTTAATATTTCATTACGAGGATATATTTTTCTTACGTCACTGTGGTATTTTAAAAGCACTTAATATACAAATTTATCGACATTTGAAAAAGTCCAAAATATGGATGATTTTTTAAATATCGATGTGTCGTTGCTATTCGTATTGGGAGTACACTCTATACTCTCGGAGGCGGTTGTCGCAGGAACCGCCTAGCAGGAATTCCAGACATCTCGTCAGTGAAAGCAGTCTGAAGGCAGTGCGTCTGCTTCCCTTTTCTGTCTTGGAGACACGCTTCGCCGGGGAGGCGCTGCCCGGCCCTTCCCGCACTTCTCGCGGGACAGGGGGTATGGAAGACAGGGTGCGGAAGGCGGGCCATGAGGCTGAGAGCATCGGACGTGGGACATGGGCCATGGTGCATAAGGTATGGGACATGTGGAACGGGCGCAGAGGGGTACGAAGCACGGGGTACGAGTCACGGAACCCCAGTCACGGGTGACGGAGCAGGGGGCACGGGCAGGTGACCTGTGCGGCGCCGTACCAGCTCCCGGCGCTTCTTGCCCAGAGCGCGGCCGCGCGTGTGAACTGGCGACGCCGACGCCGACGCCATGAGTGGCATTGCGCAAGAGCAGGGCAGGCGTCCCCTCGGCGCTCGCGCGCCGCAAGCCAGATAACGGACGCCAAATGGATGGAAACAATAGAAAAAAATGAAAGGAGCCTGGGGAATTCGGATCACTTAATACTGACGTCTATTTTAACATTCGGGATTAGAATTTACTATCAAATTTTCCAACCTGTTAAGGGATGCTGGCGACAGTCTAAACGGATGTTCGGAATATATTAAGAAATTGGCGATCATTTATAAAATGTATGTATCTCACGTAGGACGTATCTTTATGTATCATAATCGAATCACGAATGAAAGAGATGTGTGTCTTACACGAGATTCAAAAACATAAATTTAACGCACAGCTGTAGCCACCGCTGCAGTACAATACAGATGTGGCTTAATGCATAATAAGCATTTTTTTATTCGGCTTTTTCTCTATCACATTTGTGTATGAAATTTCCAAATTAGACTTTGAAATGACAAATAGCTGATTGCAAGAAACCATGCAGATTGAATTGGATGAATGAATTAATGAACAAGGGAATTAAATTTAGGTAGAAAGAATATGAATAGGAATAGAAAAAACGAAGGCACAAAGCAATTGTGGAAAGAGGCATTGCATAAAGTATTAGGAGAAAATCAAAGATAATTGAATTTACTGTATTACTGAATTGTACGTTGGTGTTTAATACAGTTTGTAATACACATTGTATGTACAACCTTACAGAAAAAAAGTTACAACTATTGAATATCCGTATATTCGTCCTTATACACAAGTATTTACCTATAATACATACATCAATACTTCCATATATATATATATATATATATATATATATATATATATATATATATATATATATATATACATACATACATACATAGTTGAGATAGTTAAGGGCAACAACTGACCAGGGCCCCTCCACTGCAATGTCTTCTGGGCGGGAGGTTCGAGGTCCGATGGTGGTGAATTTTCGTTTATAGCTAGCAACGTCGAATTTAGCCACTGTCTGGAATAGACTGCTTAGATCGGACATTTCCCGTAGTTTCTCCGATAAATAATATGCGAATGCCGGAGTAGACCTTAACAAACAGGACATGACCGCGATGTTTCATCTTTTCCCATTTCTCGCCCTTTACATACACACTTTAATGCACTACACTACCCCACAAGCCGGGGAAATAGTCGGTAGCTTAGAACTGGATTATGCGATACATGTCTAAAATTAAATTTTGAGGGGGGGGCGAAAAATATTCTCTTATTAAAATAACTGTATTAACGCATTCAAAAATAATTATAATCCTCAAACTATCAGATAATATCCATTTTAGTATTATGGTAATGATTTTAATGGAAATGCCCTGGCAACTTATTTACTGTTGTCAGTTAATTCAATAGTAACGTCAGAATTCCTAAAAAAACAGGAAAAGTAAAAGTCCTACAAATTCCAAGCATTTGCCGTTGTGTCGTTTAGTAGTGATAGGATACTTACAGGAAAGTTTCTGTTGAGTACCGAAATGTGACACAAAGATGACTTTTTACTGTAAGTAGAAGTTTTGGATCAGCTGGTCTGCAGCTTCCTTTGTCCAGTTAAGGCACGGTAGCACGAAAGCCACTATTTGCGCGCGGTCTGGGAAACTTTCGTCAGTTTGATCACTTCACAGAACAAATAGCACTCGGTGCACTTCGAACAGACGCTTCGCACAGGTGACGAAAGTCACGCACTGGCTCAAGGGCGCTATCTGAAGAGGCGCTTGAATCTCAGGGGCGATAAAGCGACACGCGACCGACTCATGAAAAGCCAAAGAGGGATCAAAGAATCAGACGATAAGTCTGCTGTTGGTGTCACGTAATGTCAATATCCATAAATTAATTGTGGGTGAATGTTAATTTAAATATTTTTAATTTTCAAATTACACGTTGCTTTACTTATACCCAGTCAGTGTATCAGTAATATAAAAAGATCTAAAAAAGTATTTGAAGGACGAAATAATTCATTGATTTAACAGTAGGTAGAATCTCTCTATATGATCCAATGAAGCCATAGAAGTTAAATAAAAACAAAACATAATAACTTAGGAGTATACAAATTTGTTTTAATATATATTTGAAATAACTTGAAATATATGCTAGTGGTAGAAGAAAGATCGAAAAAGCGACAGAATAACAAGTGACAGTTTAATCACCTAAAGAAACTATTTTAGTCCGCATTGTTTTAAGAGAGCAAAAGCCTTATACTGAAGAGTTTGGTGACTGTCGCAAAGGGAAATTACTTGGAACAAGAAGACGGATGGTGCAACATGTGATGTAATCTGTATCATGCAACGCGATGCACTGGAAATCTGGAAATCTCTGTGAGCAAGAAGCATAGAATCACTTACGTTTGTATCAATTTTCTCATTGTCTTCTTTATTGTGTGCTAAGAAGTGATTGTCAAATAGGATCATTGTGATCTTGTCTGAAGATTTGATTATCTTGTAATAAATCGTATTATTTGACAGGAGTCCAGAATTTAAATATTTAGATTAAACACACATTTATTGAAATGCCTATTTCGTATAGCCTTTTCAGTTCACAACATATTGGCAATCTAAGCTAACATATTGGATAGCCAAGCACAAGGCTCGCTGATATTTTAAAAGTCTTTTACAAAACGTTTGAAATCTAGTAATTCATTGCAAACTTTGTCAAAGAAGTATTAACAAATGTACTTCTTTCCACAAGATTGAAGAAATTGTTAATTTTAATGAATTAATCAACTCGCTTTTGTTTTGCATGCCGAGATACACAACTAAAGGAAAGTGAAGACGGCAGAATCGATCTATGAACGTTCGTCTTACGAGGCATTACTATCCAATTAAAAACTATTTGAAGATGTTCACTGGTCCGTCGTAAATAATGAAGAAACATTTTGTGCCATAGTAGTACAAGCATTTTATAAATATATCTCACACTCAGAAGTTTGGAGACTTCATTGCAAAGCGGAGTATCGTACATATCTGACGTTTAAATGTCAGAACACAAAGTATGCGTTTCAATCAGATCATTAAATTATCCACATGTTTAAGTCCCAAATACTTGGGAAATGATCATAAACTGTTTTTGTTCTTTGCTGATAAGACAAGTGTTGTAATACTATTAAAACCAAAGTTTCACGTATTGCACTTAAATACATCTAACGAAGACTAATGAGTTTCCTCAGAGATTGTCGTTTAATTCTACTATCTGTAATAATCATTTTAAGGACACGTTATCCTTTCAAAATAAGACACAAGTTATTACTCTCACACAAACACGCTCTTCTCTCTCTCTTCAAAGTTTCTAAAGCCTTCTACAATGCACACATTTTGCTCAATGTACGATGAGAAGAAAGACTACACAGACATCAAAAATATATCCAGAGTTACAACAAAACACATTAAAACAACAAAGGTTTTGAGAGAATGCAGCTGCAACGAATTTTCAGAGAATGCAGCTGCTGTTAATAAAAGTACGTCTGAATGATTTTTATTTCATATTTAAGTACATTAACTTAAATTGTTTAACTTATTTAACCACGGTGGAACGGTCTACAAGAAAGTAACAATATATTATCTTTTTTCAAATTTTAGAGAATGGGGTCATCTTAAGGAGGAGAGAGAGATTACCCAAAGGCTGAGGGATAACTAACCCAGTTGAACCTGATGATAAATGAAGATTGTGACAGGAGTCGATAATGAGATTAAGGCATCGTTGGTACGTGATAATTGTGATGATATTGACGCAATTTATTTAATTTGCCAACCTACTTAAGTTAACTTTTATAAATAAAAAATAAAAGGAATATTCAAATCGTGAGTCTCTTTCCATTAGGAATTTTGCTTTTTAATTAATTTCTAATTAATTTAATGCTTTTGACACCTACGATCTATTACAGCAACTTCGCTGTCTGAAGTCTCCTGAAAACTCAAACACGCTTTCTACCTGCAGTAAGGTAAACAGGACCACTGTCTGCCAATGACGGTAAGGCACGAAACATTCACTGTCACCACTGTGACATCAATACCGGTCTCCAACTATAAGACTGCCAGAAGGCATACACGTGTCGGTTGCTGTCACGCGCACTCGTCTCAAGACGACCGACTGTGAAGAGCGTGCGAGCCTTGGCGCTGGCGCAGGCAACGGGCGACTCACCGGCCGGCGGCGTAAGCGGCGGGCGACGAGCGATGCTGCCGCGGAGACCGCACTCTGCACTCTGCACTCCCAACGACGCCCTCTTCAGTTGACTCCCGCTGCTGCTGCTGCGACCGCGGCGGCACTCAGCGAGGTCTGCGCGCTACTGGCTCAGCGCGCCGCGGACCTCGGGGCTTCCTTGACTCCCGCCGCCGCCTCCGTCACCGCCGCCGCCTCCACCACCGACGTCAGCACGCAGGTGGGAGGGCGACGCCCGGTGCCGGGTCCGGCCACCGCCGCCGCCGCCGCCGCCACCGCCGCTGCCGCTGCCGCTGTCGCAGGATGCCTTCCTCGAACTCTTTCGCCACCCTCCCACCTGACAACCGTGGCCCACCCCAGACCCCAACCGTTGCGGTTTATCGATGCGTTGCAACCTGCGCTAAATTCAACATTAAAAGGACCATTAGGTGGTTTTTCTTCGTAGAAAATTAAAAAAATTGTAAATTTACTTCTAAAATTGTGAAAATCACGTTATAGAAACAGCAAATTAGACTCTACACGAAGAAAAATATATATGTCTCTTGTAGAGAAAAGAACAAATTAAGATCAATGGAAATGAGTTATTGGCGATGTTGGTAAGTCACGATTCAGGACAGAGTAAGAAATGAATACGTGTTTGGAAACTGAACAAAGGTAGCACAATTTTAGACACTGCAGAGGCAAAATGTCCGCGATAGTATATGCTGGGGGAATAAAGAAACAAAATCGAATGAACCCCTGCTGAAAGAAGAAGAGGAAGACAGAGGAGACACTGGAAGGATGCTGTAACTGAAGGGATGGAAGGACGAAATCTGCAAGAAAACGACCGCGAAGATCGTCATAAATGGGGGCTAGGATGCGATAAACGACTTTATGTTATAATATATTTGAAAAAAATTAAAAGCTGTCGAAAAGGTAGTATATGTATGAAGTAATGTAGGTAGTAATGCAGAGTAGTACATGACAATTGAATGGAAGAAAAACTGTATAAATTGTGTAAATCAAACGAAACTGTTAGGATTTTTCCGAACTCTTCTTAAAATTATTTTCATCATAATTACTGTGAAATAAGTAGTTTATGCAAAAGAAGAATTTATTGAAAAAATAAAAGTATATTTATTTCCCAGCATTATAAGATTATTTAACTTATAAAGTAACGATAAAATTGTTACAAAGGCTTTTCATATTCCTTAAGTTAAATATATTGAATGAAAGAAAATAGGCGGTGTAACTCGATGCAACATTTCTTGAAAGTCTTACCCAAAGATGGGCAATTTTTAATATATCTCTGCGTGAAGTTCTAACATCTATCAGAAATGAGCTGAAAGGCGTTTCTGTTGATCCTGACATTTGAAAAATAATGTTTAATTTGAACTTTGAATCAAAACTACTTTAAATGGAAAGAAGACATGGCTATCATTGGAAAATACAAGAATACAAAGTATAAAACTGTTGTAGCCAACATGCTGGAACGCTTTAAAAAGTCAGGATATTTTATGAGTCTCCACGTTTTTACAAGATCATCTTGATTTTTTCCAAGTCAGGTTGAGTGATGTGCGAGAAACATCATAAACGTTCTCATCAATATATGAAAGAGATGTAATGATGTTAATAGGACTGATAGAAAAACATTATGGTGGGCGGCTACTGTTGGTCACTTTGCCGAGAAGTTCATGAAGCGACTCAGTGGAGAAAAAGCTCACTTCAAAATTTTAAGGAGAAACGGAAAAGAAACTATCACTTAATAGACACATAAAGCAAGTGTACTAAAGAGGAATTTTAATATTTACACTTAAACAAATGCTGTACTAATATTGTAGTATTTTTTATTTTCCATTCATATAATATGTTCCTTTGATTTTCTCCATTATAACTAAGTTACATTGAGATGAAACTATGTGTGATAGACGAAACAGGCCAGATTTGTTTCAAGAAGCAAAATACCACAAAAATCTTCTATACATGTTAAAATTTTAAAAGTTACGTTTGGTTGGCCTGTGAACCCCTTTTTATCCCTTATTCCTTGCGACCGATGTCGAGGACAACGCAACATATCCTTTGTCCTCTTCCGGTACCTGTGTTGCCACTCTCTTGCAACGAGAACTTCAGTGACGCGAGTCGGCGTCAAATTCCCGCTCCACTTCTCTTGCTAACCATTTCAAAACAAACAAACGTAAACAACAATCATTGGACGAATTCTAAGTTATTCTCATTACTCTCATTCTCATTACTCTCAAAGATTTTTAACTTTTTAGTATAGAAATATCATGGGGGTATTGCTATATCACTGAGTAAAATAATCACATCATAATGAAAATTGTGTATGAATTCACTGTTTTAGGTCCAAAATATATTTATTTTTACTTTCTCGGCATACTACGTACTTACGTGGTAAAGAGAATGTGGACAGTGGTGATTTTTCATCAGAAAACTCGTTTTGCAATCCTGATAATAAAAAAGGGATAAATCTTGTTCTAATATGTAGGAAATTACATCCTCTAACAAGTTATGCAGTCAGAATTCATGTTTTGTGAGTCTTTGATTTAAAAAAAATTGTTAATGTTAAAATATATGACTGTCCGTCCATCTGTTTGTGGTCAACGCTTGAGCTTAAACCGTACGACTAAAACTAAGCAATTTTCTCCTAACCTGATCTGGTGAAAGTTCTTGTGAGTTTGCAGCGGATATTTTGATTTGTTTGAAGTGGAATACTTTACATAAATATCAACAGAATATTTTAAAATTTTCTCAAATTTTTTTATCAAACATTTTCCTCAAATAGAGCAAAGCACGCTTACAAAAAAACCGCAAATTTCATTTTCGGCGAACTCTTTGTTTTCAAATATTGCGAAAAATTAACATTGAATAAGTACAATATTGATAGGTATTTTTTCCTCATTAACATATCTTCTGAAAATTAAATCTTTAAAGAAGGCCATATACATGCTTTAAAAAAACGGGTAGTTTTCACGTAAATTTTCCTTGAAGTAATACGGCTCTCTCGAAGTAATGCGGCTCCATTTTCCCTTTCAGATAGATAGAGCAAAGGATCCTTATAGAATAGAGAGGATCTCATTTTTGTTGATCTCTGGATTTTTGAAAATTTCGAAAGTTAGAAATAATGCAAGAAAGAAAATATGCCGTAGTTTTACTAGTTGTATTTCTCAAGCGAGATAAACTTAAGTAAATGTGCGAATAAATCTACCGGGCTGGAAGTGAAAACACAAAGAGTTGAGTAAACAGCGTCCTGATACGTTTCCGCGCGATTTTATGTAAATATCGCTGAGCTGGAGTCACGGTAGGCGCGCGGACACCCAGGAAGGAGTGGAAAGCTCACTCAAGGACACTCCTCGGGGCAGAACGCAGTCGCCCAGGAGAAGAAGAGTTTTGAAGGCTCCGAATTGCGTTTTAGAATGAAACAAAAAGAAATTCGGAGGTACCCTATCCTTCTCAAGTTCTTGTAAGTCGAAAGTAAGAACCAATTACAATTAAATAAATTAAATGTAACTTAAGGCAAGTTCTCTTTTTTGGTTACTTCAAACATCTACATAATTTGTAATCTGTAAAATTGTTCAAAGCGGTTATTATATTTGCTTTTTTATGGTTCAATATTTTTCAGCCACTTGTACTCTGCGAAAAATATATCAACTTCTATTTTCATACACTTGTAACTTGTGAATCTCGGAGATCATGATGTGCGTGGTTGTCATATATGCATGAAGGAGGTTTGTTTCTAAACTTTAACTGCAAAGTAGGGAATTTCTAATATTCAAGCAAAGAATGCACAACGGGAAAATTAAACTGTGTTTCATAGCTATTTTTGTCTCAATGACGGCACCTCAACTTCTCTGTGAGGGTTAGCACCCTTCCTGAATTCTCGGAAGAAGTAGTTGGGGGAGGCAAGTGCCTACATGCCAGTGACGCAGGGTGACTCACAGAGTCTGAGGATGCGTAACTGAGGCGGACACAAACGGACGATGGAGAAAATCTCCGAAACCTGATAGAAAGGGTGAAAACATGACACGAGTTATTTTTACACAAACTATCACAATTCTAAATTAGTGTTTGTACACTGGCATGATGTAATAAGTGCTTAGAGTGGCGAGGTTATTCCCCGATCGTATTCCGAAATCAGCTATCCTTCTTGCCTGCTTCCCAGTCTCTTTCAAGTTTGGCCACTACAGATGGAGGAGATCGAAAGATTTCAGACCGGTGTTACAGTAATGAGGAAACTATTTGAGGAAGTCTGCGTATTGGAGTAATGCAAATACAATTTTTCAGGGACGTTCTTGGCCATATTTAGTGGCATGTCAGGTCATTCGTCACATAAACCTGGATGGTGTTTTAACAAAATGTAAAGGAATTAATAGAATGCGGTGTATTTTAGCCTGATAATAAAGCAAATGTGGACCTCTAGACGTTGCAATGGATGAATTACAATAATGTATAATAAATGCAATAGTTTAAAAACAATGTTTCGTCTTAAATGTGGCCAAGAATGTTACTTAACAGTAGAGATTGAAGAACAATACGTGTAATAAAATACAATTTTCTCGCATCAGGCGGGAGAGAAATTTCAAACACCGTGAACATTGAATAATTTTCATAACTGATTATGTTAAGTGAAGAGGGTAAGCATATTCTGTTAACTGGAGGTTCAGCACGTTGTGTTTCAACAATATTCAGAGTAGGGCGTTTCTTCAAGGAAGTGTTGAAGTGTTGCTTTTTCGAAGCAGATTATTGTCGAGGAAACAGGGTTGTTGCAAGAGCAAACGGAATGCAATCGGGCTATTTCCTCGCGAAAACGGAATCACATCCGGGATGCAATCGGGCTGTGCCTTTTTGTAGAGGGCAAGGTTCTTCGGAAATGTTAGTTGCGGAATGCAATAGGGTTACACCTGCGATGCAAATATTGCGTTCTGGTTTTCCTGCCAGTGCGTAGGGGTCGAGTATATGCTCCGAGGAACACTCCTAATGAATGTTTGTGAGTTGTCAACTACCTTGCAAAACAGTCTAGTAATGAAATGTATAAATACTAAGACCACCGATACCGCACTTCCTTTATTTATATCAATTTTATTAATATTAAAATTCAATTTAACTGCCCTGTGCTTAGCTCTTTTCTCTAATGGAGTTCTAATGAATTATTTCTACACGGAAAGTGCATATAATAAAGGTCTTAGAAAAAAGATATAATCGTAGGTCGATGGAACCTGCCCTACGAGGACTTTGGATGCAAATGGCGTACAGGTGATTTAATTTCTCTCCCAAAATAAAAACTGCCTTTCTTAAAGAATCTTTTTAATGATCCAAAATTCATTTACGATGCAATTTTATCTGTGAGCTTCCTTGGTCTCGACGTGATTACAATACTCAATTTTTAGCTTTACCATAGCTCATCTTTTTTGTGCTCATGCTCTCGAAAAAAATATAATAAATACAAAACAATATAATGCCATTTTGAAACATAAAATTAATTTCATTAACTCTTTAATAAAACTATTTAAACTTTTATCACATTTGAAAACATTCGTTCATTCCCTGCCATAACATGTACGGTCATTTTTATATTAATTACTGTTCTTTCCTAACTTAGATTCTATATTCAATTGCATGGCACAAGACGTCGTCTTCCTTCAAGATTATGAGAATATCTTTTCACGTCCCTTTTTGTTGCCCCGGTCTGCCTCGTTGACTGAAGGAAGATGTAACTATTCCAACGTCATTCTTCACTTCGTTCAG
This sequence comes from Gryllus longicercus, assembly GCA_038098605.1. Lineage (NCBI taxonomy): Eukaryota > Metazoa > Arthropoda > Insecta > Orthoptera > Gryllidae > Gryllus > Gryllus longicercus. The sequence continues at coordinate 3,322,453 of JAZDUA010000105.1, forward strand.
CCGCTCTCTGTTCACACTAACATGGTCGTCTTTCAACTACTTTTCCTATCCACAAATGGTCACAAATGTACATTTTGTCCCTCCTCTCTGCACAACCATGCTCATTCATTCTATCCTCTTTGTATTTCTATTAGCTTTTGATTTGCGACATTGAATGCATTTTTTATTATGGCAATTACTAATTTTATATTACTACATTTATTTATCAATCGTGGCCCATTGCTAAAACACTGTTTCAATATTTGTTTATTACAATCGTAATTGCCTACAACTCTCTCTTCATTTTTTATCGATAACACATTATGTCTCATTATGTGTCTCTTCACTCGTGTCTTTTTATGACAATTTTAGCAATAAACACATCATTTTGTTATTTGTTTTTAAATTTCCTTCCGATGGTTATACATGACCCATTTCAATACGTAAGTGAAAATATTTTGTTGTACTGTCACGATGGGATACGCGTAAGCACAAGATAACCCGGAGTTTGATTTCTCCAAGCAGTTGTAAGCAGCGAAAGTTATGCTTCAGATCGTGATTGCTCTATTACTAAACGAAGTCATGTTGAAACTTGTATATTTATAGAACTAATTTTAAATGGTTAGCTTGTCTTTTTGATGCAAAATCTATGTCCCGGGTTTGCTGGTGGCATGTATCGCTGTTTTGTTATTTCTAATACATGCGAAGAGACGTGTGGATCCATAACTATTACTGCAATAATTGACATTTTTCGGAAGTGGTTAAGTGAATCAAAATCAACAATTTTTATTTCTAGACACGTGGGTAACATTACTTTCTTCATATTCTTAGCAATTATTGCTTTTCTGATTCCATTACAATTTATTTCAAATTGTTTTTTCAGATAGCTTCGTTTGATGAATTCCATTATCAACCGACCAACCAACAGATGAACCTAATCTACCAGGCTATGTTCATACCACACCGAAGGGTAACGTTAACAACGACCACAGTGCTTTTATGAGATCTACAACCCCCGAAAAATTGAAACGATCTCTACGACAGCCGAAAAATTGAAACGTGAAGAAGATTCTTTTCACTTGCTCTTTCCACTTTCGTACTTCTGATTATTCCCTAATTTTTTCAATTTGCTTTATTAGTTCAAATCTAAACTTTTCGACAATTTTCAATTATTTTAATGAATTATTTTACTTTTTTAAAACTATCGAGTTCACGAAAAAAATGCATCAAATAAATGTGAAGTGATTTGGAAATTGGGTTAATGGTTAACCAATCGTCATACTAATGTAAACAAGCTCAAATAAAACAAATAAAATATTATCAGTAGAACGCTTTAAGACTCCATCTTTTTACGATATATTAAACGCCACAGTTCAGCTAGTGAGGTACTGTATTTAAAGTAAAAGAAATGAATATATTGTTCTTGTATTTGTTTTTATATCACATCACACTTAATATTTTTTCTTCAATTTATTATGTCAAAATGCAATTCAAAATACGCAAGTAATTGTGAGAAGTAAAGCTTGTTTTGCTGTTGTAAATACGGAACCACCTTAGAAAGTATGATTATTTAAGCACTGCAGGGATTGTAGATGAAAATCACAGCAATTATGGCAGTCTTAAACCCATGAACAATAACATGATCAAACATGAACATGTTTTAGAAAGAAATAATATTATAAAAGCATAAAAATATGAATAAACTACAAAAGTAAAAGAATACGTTAATATTACAATATTGAAATACGAATTACAAAACAATTTTAATTTCGAAAAAAAGAGAATAAAAGCGAATAATTTAATAGACTATTATGCAGCTATTTTATAACGTTATGTTTTACTGCATAAGTACATATTTTGAAAACGAGCAATGTTAGGAGAGAGTTTTCAAATATGTAAGAATGCAATACAACGTGTTGCAAACAATTTCTTTTGTATATCTGCAGTACAAATTTATAAAAGAAAGAAAGTTAATTTTGGAAAAAAATCGAAAGCAGTTTTGCACTTGGCTGGCATTACGACGTGACGCAGGGCGTATGTGCAAGAACGGGAGGGAAGAAAGGGCGCGGAGGTTGGGAGGGGAGGACGTGCGTTTGTGAAGACGCAGTTACACTCAAGAGCCAAACACAACTGGTACAGCCATGCAGATTGAAATCAAGAGATCTGAAACCAATCTGAATACGGAGCTCCAGTCAGCAACTACTATATAAGACAATCAGGGTCTGGCTCAGTTGTTAGATCGGTTACTGCTGCTACAATGTCACGTTATCACAATTTAAGTAAGTTTGAACGTGGTATTAAGTCGGCGAAAGAGAGATAGGGCATAACATCTTCAGGTCGCGATGAAATTGGGATTTTCCCGTACGATCATTTCATGAGTGTACCGTGAATATCGAGAATGCGGTAAAACATCAAATCTCCAGCATCCCTGCGGCCGCAAACATTTCGTGCAATAATGAGACTGGCGACGACTGAGGAGAATCATTACACGTGACAGAAGTGCCACCCTTCCTCAAATTGCTGCAGATTTCAATGCTGAGCCATCAACAAGTGTCAGCGTGCGAACCATTCAAGTAAACATTGATATGGGTTTTCGGAGCCGAAGGCCTACTACTGTACCATTCATGACTACACGCTTCACCTGGGCCCGTCAATATCAACAGTGGACTGTCGATGACTGGAAAAACGTTGCCAGGTCTGACGAGCCTCATTTCACATTGTTATGAGCGGATATACGTGAAAACAGTATGGCGACAAACTAATTAATTCATGGACCCTTCATGTCCACAGAGCAACGTACTGTTCAGAAGAGACCTCCATTCCATCGTATTCTTGCGTATTTATGGATAGCCCTGCAGGCATCATGGTGTCAATTACCTCCAGCACTACCTCAGACATTAGTCGAGACCATGCCACGTCGTTTTGTGACACTTCTGCGTGCTCGCGGGTCCCTATACGATATTAGTCAAATGTACCAGTTTTTTTGGTTCTTCGGTGTATTTGCACCAGAAACGGCTATGTGTACCATAAAATATGATTTTATAAACAATTTCCTTCAACGGTAATGGTCGTTTCTAATGCTGGTATAAGAAAAAAATTATGACTCTTGGATCAACTTAGAAAATAATATGTTTCTTTTTTGGTAAGTCAGCAATTAATCTACCATTTTATAAATAATTATGCAACAGAAAATATGTTGATTTTTAAAATGTTATTTTATTTATTTTAGTCAAAAAACAGTGGATCTACATGTTACGTATAGAGGAGAAATACAATCTTCGCACGTTTCCTTGAGCTTCACAATTTCTTCCCCAATCTTTCCCTATACTATGTAGTTTGTTATTACACTACCAACAAAGCAAGGTTAGCAACAATTGAAAACTGGACATTTTCGATCCAAAGTTATAGGAAATTTTTTTGCATCGGTAAACGAATCACATGTTTGATTTTTAGTATGGCTTACAAAATAGCACCCGACCTAGCAAAATGAGGGGTCAGATAAACAAGCGCATAGTGAAGCTACATGGACATGGACAGAAGCAAAACAAGAGGCCATTTCAGCATTCGCTCAATTGATCAGAGAAACTGGACAAGAGTCTGATCCAGATAGGGGTCATTGACCCGTAAGCTGAATTATATTACTTGTTGCAAGTGTATTAAATCTTTTTTTTAATTATACAAATGTTAACTAATGTATGATTTATCATTATTCTTTTATCTTCCATGGTTAGTATAGTCTCTAATTGCATAGAAACAGTTGTAGAGCAGACGACCTTTAAACTATGTATCGATTTTAATTGGTTAATGTCTTTTAGCAATGTATTGTAAAATAACGTACATGTCTTTTATATGGATTTCGTGTAGTTGCTCAGTAGCATTTGATTATTATTTGTATATTTTTCTGTAATATAAAAGTCTTGAGTACTGTATGTTTTGTTTTATTTCAGTTTCTAATATTTTCGGATACTTCTCGAAAGAGGAGTGTCCCAATAACCAAGAATATTTGCAAAGAAACATGATCACATGCAAATATGGTTAACCGAGCTGTAATTTAAGGCTGTAAAATAACCAAATTGTATAATTTCAGAGTATTTCTGTTGAAAACAAAGAATGAGCAAATTTATAATTAAAAAAAAAAATTCAATGTCGATCAATAACGAAGTTATTCGTGTCTGCAATTTTATTGTATTTGTTTATTAAAAGAACAAGGTTACTCTTTACCCTCGTCAAAATGAAACCTTTTTTGTGACGTCAATAGGTATTAGCGAAATATCATGTCAGTTACCAAAAGGATGGACTTTTAATTTATGATCCCACTCTAGACTGTCTTGGGTTCGCCCCACGAAATTTATTAATACTGGTCTTCAACCTGTGCAACTCATAAAGCACTTTCCGCGATTGTTCTAAGCAATGCAGCGAATTACTTGTAGAAGAAGGTGACGGGTTACAGACACCACACATCTTCAGTGATTCGCGGAAAAATATGTCAGACATAATTATTTTAATCTACAAGGAAATTTCAAACATAATCTGTTAAATCGTCATTTAACGTTTACCGATAAGGAAATCACATGCTATTTAACAAAGTACCATATTATCAAAGATAATATTAACGAACACACAAACGCGATATATGGCAACATATCCTTGCCCTGCTTATCCGAAGATACGGACATGTACTTAATGAAGTAAACGACAATGGAATAATGAAGAAACCGTTGCGCCAAACTTCCTTCTTATTGTCGTTGCAGTCATTACATGAGCTGCAACCTCATGAATGCAAACTTCCTTTTACGTTAATCTACTTTTTCCTTTTACGTATCTGAGATTTACAGTTCCGGAAACAGAGGAAGGAAAGTTTATGCAGTTACATAGACCTATTTTTATCAGACTCGTCTGTTTAATTAATTCTAAGAAGCAATCGTGTAGACTTTAATGGAATAATTTGCATGGTCCAAAAGGAATCATTTGTGGTTCCCATCCCCAGGATACTATATCACATAAAGAAGGGAACGCGTTCTCGCTCGTCCATCTCTCACTTGCTACCTAAGGGCGGGTAACATAGGTTTAAAAAATGTTTTGTAGTTTATATTCGGAGAATGTTTAAAATGGCCACTGTCACATTTTGCAAAAGTCTTTGATTTGTTTTATTCTTCAATTAGATCGAAAAAACATATTTTTCTTTTCAGAATTTTTATATGAAACGATTACAGCACAAAACAGTTATTGGTGGCTATTTCTCGTCCTCTAAAATTCTTTTATTACTCTTCCTCCCTAGTATAGGGAGGGATAGTATTGGAATCACCTCAATAACACGATCTCAAATTTTTATTTTCTCGCCTTTCGAATTCTTCGTAAGAAGAGAAATTTTTGTAATCGTGTGCCGGAAAACGGGAAATTTTCGCCAGAAAAAGTCTTGTAGCTGGGCTCTTGTAGCGAAAAAGCGGATAAATCCTGTTGCTAAATTTAAAAAATCCTCTAACAGGTGGTGTAGCCAGAATCTATGTTCTCGATACTGAAAAATCGGTTGGCGCCAAAACGTCGGTCTGATTGTTCGTCCGTCTGTTTGTAAAATCAGAGTGAGGTGTTCTTTCGAGCTGTATTTGTGTACACACGTCAACATTAAGGTCTATTAGCGCCGTTGCAAAGGTGGTAAAATTTGATGCATGTATGTTTGTATGTACTTGTAAGTATGTATGTACGTACGTGTCACGAATTACCTCTGTGAAATTAGTAGCTATTGAGTTCAAACCATAAATTCGTCAGGGGCATGATCCAGTGGTGCCGTACTGGAGATCATTAAGATATTTTAATTTTAGGGGGTACTTTACCTAGAGCCGTTACGACTTTTTCAATGAAAATTACTGCAATTAAAAAAATATATAGTATATACATTTAAAATTTGTATAGATCTAATTTCTATTAAATCCTCTGAAATTTTAAAAATTGCCAAATACTTAATTTTAATAAACTAAGGATTTTAGTTTGGGGGAAAAATTCGGTGGGGACCATCCATAATTTTTCTTTACATCGGGGTCACCCTCCGACTTAATCACGGGCATGTAGCAGTTAAGTACAGTTTTAGACAAAGATTGAAACCTACGCAAGTCATTAATACACCCTCGTTAGAAGCGTACAATGCCTTAGCAATCTCGGCTAAATCGACATCTAACATTCAGGAATGCCAAAACTTGCTTATATATTTCATTTAGGCTGTCTCCGTCTGTAGAGGAAATAAAATCCGAAAATTAGTGCAGAAGGTGGAAATACAGGTTGGAAGGAATTGTAGTTACAAATGCATAACACAAGGCTTTAAAGGGTTAAGGTGGATGAAGGTATCTGCCCTTGTCCACTACTACATAAATGTAAATCTTGGTAAACAAAAAACATTCCATTACACTTTCAACTGTGTTCACAGTGAAAAGTGATTATATTGTTCCAGAATTCTAAATCTCACTTATTTCATTAGTGTTCGAGAATAAATACAGAACTACATGAAACATTGCTATTGGGATTTTAGATTTTAAATTTTGGCAAGGTGACAAGTTCTGAATTTCTGAAATCGAACTTTAAACAGTTACGTCATGTATCACTATAATGAAGAAAATTATTAAAATCTTTAGTTTCCTTCAAATCAAAGAGAAAGAAATGAATGTAAAGGAAATAATAATATCAAATAGTCTTATTTTTACCTTTCGCTTCAACGAATTAAAAAAAATTAAGTTTTCCTTTTATTTAACTTTGTCCTGGAAGTGCATTCAGGTGTATCCGAAACACTCCGTTTGCCGTTTCATGGCTAAAGGATATTCAAGGATCTAATCTAAAATAAATTATCATTAATCAAGAAACTGATATCAAAGGAATTTAAGCAAAGCGAATTTCAGTTTAATGATTTTTTTTCATATTGAACATTCATAAGAACGGTTCTCGTATGATTGCATCATTTTCACAAATGTTATACTAGACGGTCAAAAAGCTGTATGCATAATTAACTCGAGGGCAAATGGCATTATCATATAGTGAAGTAATTTTTGTTGTATTGTTATTACGTAAAATTATGATAATTATATAGTATTCTTTCATTTTCCAAATATTTCAACGATCTCCGGAAAAATTCTTCATATAACTGCTTGTTACTCAGCAAATATTTTATAATACATTTTAACACATATTTAATAAGGAAATTAGTGTTAAACGCTATAAGTAATGCCGACAATCACCTCTATCAACGCAATCTAAATACTTGAATAATGCTAATGGATTGCCAAGAAGTGCAAATATCTGATCTCACCGGTATCTGAGCCTAGCAACTATTATCCAGACAGATGGTCTACTGGCTGAGCTATGGAATCAAACATTGCATTCGTAACAATTTAACAATCTTATAGCAATCAGGGATTTCATGTGACAAATGACATAAAAGGTTCAAATGACATAAAGGGTGAAGGTGAACGAAATGGAATGACTCGTATATTGCAGGATAACAATTGGATCAGAATATTTTTGTGGAACATTTCACCGTTTCTCCTTCTTGGTATCACTTATTTCCGTAACTAACTCTCATCCATTAATAGCTCACATCCTAGTGGAAGCAGCCATCTGGCCGATCGTATCGTTTACTGGGCGTGTGCTCGCTGGAAGGAGAACCTCCTATTTGCCATTACTCTTCATATCGTTCATGGGCTGCAATAGTGACACAACTCAGAAAATCGGCTCTTGAGGTAAATGAGTTTGAAGTTTCAGCTTGTGTTGAAAGGCGTCATTAGTAGGATTCATTGATAGAATAAGTGGTAAACGGAACTAAATGGATCCTTAAGGATTCAATTAATAACATCCTAAAAAGTGTACCCGTCACCCTCCTTGTTGTTCCCATGATTGATGTATTGAGACGAGCCACTATTACTGAATTTTTCAAATACATTATATTGGACTATCCTGGAAGTCTGTGGTTCATTAAACGTAAAGAAGGCTTTATTAATCTTTATTTGTAAACAAATTATTAATACAGTTTATTGAATAACCAAGTTCCAATACCAAAATCATAACTTGCATATCATAAGTTTCATAGTGAAATCTGTTTCAATAACGTATTTGCTATAGCATAGTGAACACAATCACCTTCGTTTTATGTGTGTCCCACAACGAAATATTTGAGGGATATCCTTTTAATTTAAAATTTTGACCCGACGTACAAGTAGCAGAAAACAATATATTTACTTTTTGTGCTGCACGCAGCCATTGCCTGAATACAGTGTTAATTCTAATTAATTTGTTTTGCATGCAGCAGTTTTTTCTTTTTAAAATGTTAACAATCATGTTCTAATTTTAGTAGCACCTTTCTTTTCATCGCCTTCATGCCATAGGTAGCAGTAGACATCACTTAGCCCTTTTTATAAGTCCCAAATTGTAAAGTTGTAGATATTCAATTTGGACAACGCAACAATTGGAGATAACTCGCGTAAAACATTAAAATACTTCTGCAACATGTGGTGGAAAATTGAACAGTAAGATACACCAATGTTGCTGCTGGAAGGCAGACCAATCTGCAATTCTGAAGATGCCTTGAATAAATATTCATATTCTTTAAGTTGTTTCACTATTACTGCCCACGAGTGGTAAGATACACACGTAATTTTCTATTATTCTTTGGATTTTTGGGACGACTGGTTGGATTTCACATTGCTGGGTGTATATTTTACTTCAGGGTAGAGTTTTATTTGTAGGTATTTTACTCGTTTGTTTGAACAATATGAATTAAATGCATGCCAATTCTTGTTCTTCAATGTTAAATCTTCTCAACAAATTAACCTTCCGATTGAAATATATAAGAAATTTGGTGTAAATGCTATTTTCACACTTCCTTATAAGGAGATAGCAACTATATATTTCATCTAAAAATATTTACCTAGATCAATTACGAAGTATCTCTTACTTATTCCTGAGTTCTGAGGGACAATGAGTTCGTTTGCATCGTCTTTCTGCATTGCAAGATATTCACGAACTTACGATGATTATCTTCTTTATGTTTGGATTGTTGTATATCAAGTGAATGTTTTGATTCTGAAAAGTTGCTGATAATATGATTTATTTTTCACGTGGTTCACTGTTCATCCTAGTATTCTGCTTTAGAGAAGAATAATTGTATTGCGGTAACATTGTATTATATTATATTACATTGGTTTCCAGCAGAATGATTACTCTTATTCGAGCATGTTTCATCATTATTACAATACTACTGAAGCGATCGTACATTTGTAGTTGGATTTCTCCTCTGTAATGTAGTAATTATTCTCTTAAATCACATTTCTAAATGTATGACACATTCGTTCGATCGGTTAAACGCAGACAATTTACAGTATATTTTTATTTTTGCCTGGCGTCATGTATTATTGCATCTCCTCCTTCTTGTTTCAATACTGCTTCTTCATTCATATATTTGAATTAAACTTGTTGAAGCTCCATAATTACAATTCTTGTCGACATCTCTTCATTGGTTTCCTTGCATATGTTGCCCTTCCTGTAAGTGGAGTCTTTAACGTAATGTAGAATATTCTTTCTTCTGGAATAAGATAATTAAATGTCAATGTTTTGACAATCCTAAACACCTATTTGGCACTATGTACCGATAAAAGGAACACCACCACAGACTCTTCAACTTTCTTGACATTTACAGACATTAAGAGGGAATTCTGCTGAAAATCGACCCGCCACGTAAAGAGGGCGTGCGTCGGAGTCGCTCTCTCTTTCGGGCTATCGGTCGAATCTGGAGTCATACGGGGCCGCTCTTGTTACCGGTCGGCCGGCGCTGCCGTAAGTGGGCACTCTCACCTGCCGAGCGACCTCCGCTACGTGCCGGCATCTGCTCTGCTTCCGCGCCTCGCACTGCGGCACAACCTCGTCTCGGCTCCGCGCCCGCCGCGCTACTTCGGTGATCATTGTATGATGACTTCCGCAGCGTCTTACATCTATTTCAAACTCCTCGCACCGACAAAGGTGGATCAGGGCATCAACTGAGCGAGAGAACCCAGGGTTCGAGTGCCGACTCTGACAGACGCAGACTGGCGAAGTATTCTAGCGGTCGCCTGCTCTGATCGGTAGTTTTTCCAGGTCTCTCCAGGCGATCAACCCCCGGCGAATGCTGGAGCAGTACTCTATTAAATGAGCGCCGGACATCGCGCGATCTCTCCTACTTCTTCTTTGTCCCTTCAACACTTACATACATTTACACTCACATGCACTACTGTACCACACTTGTCGGGAGAGCTTACAGCATACCCGGTTGGGGCGGTGCCCCGCTGGTTGGGGAAAATCCCCGCATGGCGACTTTGCTCGGCCCCGGGTCTCACTATCCAGCGGAGGGAATTACCGCCATCTCTCGCTATGAAACATGCACTACACTTACCAGGCACCAATATCCTTTACAGTTGACGGGCTCGGGATCACTAATCAATCAATCAAACTCCTCACACATCTATGTCAGACTACCCTGTCTTGAACTGGGGAGGCAACTGCTGACACGCTAACGCAAAACAATCAATAAGGACCTAAGAAGTGTGAGTTCTCATTGGTGGACAGACACACCAAAACTCAGCTGTAGCCTCAGCTTCCCAAAGAGTAGTACGTAGTACTACTACGTCAATTTGTTTTCCTTCCCTAGTCATGGATACTTTCGAACTCACACTTGCCTCTGCCCCTCACACATTACAAAATTTCGAAACATTAGGGTCCCGATCACACCTTTTTCCTCATCTGGTTCCCCTCGTTCTAGACATGCTTCTCTAGTCGCAGTAGTCTCCGCTTCTCCTCAGACGTCCTCGCACGAGCTTGTCATCCCTCGCCAGTCCTTTCCCACCTGGCCGTTTACTATCTGGCCTGGTTGCGTAGGCTTCCGCGGCCGGAGTTTATGTTATCCGGGACGAGCCGCGTCAATGTCATGGTGGCTAACGTTTCGGCCAGCGTGTTGTGGTCTTCTTTAGAGCGTACTGCTGCCAGATGGCTTTTCAGTTTCCCCCTCCAGTTACCCTGGAGATGGCTAGCCAGATGGCTGCCAGGATGGCTAGTGCGCTAGCCTTATATGGAGGAGAAGGGAAGGGCGGGATTGATCAGGTAGCCGACCAATCGGAAGCGCGCAGGTGGTGCGGGATTGGTGGATAAAGAACGGAGTCCTAACTGGGGAGAGAGGCAAGTTGGGATCACGGGGAAGGTCGCAATAGAGAGAGGGAGAAATTCTAAAATGGATTAATACGAAAAAGGGAGAAATTCCCACAAGAGATCCGCCTGAGATGCAAGGTTCCATCAGCCATCAGCGGCCGCGATGGAGGCCCGTCATAGGTCGACCGTAGGGGTGTGTCCCCTGGGGAGGGCACCGGATTGGCGGGCCGTGAAGGCCCGTTTCCAGGTGGTACTGAGGCGGAGGCCCTCATCTCGGTTTAAGTTGATGGGTCTCCTTGATATTTCCAGGCATCTTTAGTGACGCGTGGCCACCAGCGGTCCTCGGTAGTAATTGTGCGGGTCTTGTTAAACTCAATGAGGTGACCGGTTGTGCTAAGGCCGATTTATGGGTGTTCTTCAGCCGGTCGTTGCGCATGTGTTCACGCATGCGTTCGTCTACAGAGCGACACGTTTGGTCGATGTACACTAGCCCGCAACTACACGGGATTTTGTACACTCCGGCCTTCTGTCGTGGATCCAGGCGGTCTTTCACCTGGACCAGGCTCCTCCCGATCTTGTTGTGGGCATAGAACACCGGGCGAATATCGGCTCTACGCAGTATCCTGCCAATCCTGTCCGTGATACCGCGGATGTAGGGGAGGCGAGCTGTCTTGCGAGGCGGGCTGGATGGCTCGTTGGTGTCGATGTGTAGTAGCGTTATCTCGTGCGTTGAGGTTCTTTAAGGCACGTTGTATGGCAGATTTTCTGTAGCCATTGGCCAGAAAAGTCTGAGTGTCTCTTTTTCCTTACTGAGACTGTCGATGTCGCTGATAAGGGCGGCCCGGTGAGTGAGGAGGGTGAGTACTCGTTTTGTGGCAGGGTGATGGTGCGAGTCCGCGTGTAAATAGTGATTGGTGTGGGTCGGCTTCCGGTACACGGAGTAGCCGAGGGTCCCGTCAGGGCGCCTGGAGATCAAGACGTCGAGGAAGGGGAGCTGGCCGTGAAGTTCTGTTTCCATTGTGAAACGGATGCGGGGATAGATGCTGTTGAGGTGGGCCAGGAAAGTTTGTAGATTCTTGGGGCCGTGGGGCCAGATGACGAAGGTGTCATCGACGTAGCGAAGCCAGAGCGTCGGTTTCAGAGGCGCGTTTTCCAGGGCCTGCTATTCAAAGGCTCCCATAAAGAGGTTCGCTACCACAGGGGAGAGCGGCGAGCCCATGGCAGTACCGTCAATCTGCGCGTAGAACTCTTGTCGGTACTGGAAGAAGGTGGTGGACAGGCAGACCTCGGCGAGTTTGGCCCACTCCGTCGGCAGCTGGTGTTTCTTGAGGTTATCCTCCACGATCTTGATGGCATCACAGACAGGGACCATGGTGAAAAGGGAAGTGACATCGAAGCTCACGAGAATGTCACCAGGATTAGTTCGAATGGAGCGGCTATGTTCAATAAAATGTTTGGAGTTAAGGACGGCGGATATCAGGTCGTTGGTGAGGGGTTTCAACTTGTTGACGAGGAAGCGGGCTAAGTGCTGGGAAGGTGAGTTGATGGCGCTCACTATAGGGCGGAGCGGTACGCCGGGTTTGTGAATTTTAGAAAGACCATAGATGTGGGATGTGCGGTTGTTGTTGGCCAGCTTAAGACGTCTTTTGGCTTCCGCGTTGATGGACGACGCGTCACCTATGATGGCCATAACTTTCTGTCTCATTTTAGGCAGGGGATTCTTTTCCAGTTTTTGGTACGTATCACCGTCACTGAGGATGTTGACCATCTTGTTGTGGTAGTCGGAGCTCTCCATAACCACCGTAGCGTTGCCTTTATCAGCGGGAAGAATGACGATGTCATCGCGTCGTTTTAGCTCCCTTATGGCTAGCCTTTCTTCACGGGGGATGTTGCAACGTGGGGGTGCAGCACGGGCTAGGATGGTGCATGAGTCCCTTCTTATGTCCTCGGCTGTATCTTCTGGCAGACTACGAATCGCAGTTTCTACACCTGCCCGCTTCCGATGGGTCGGCTACCTGACCAATCCCACCCTTCCCTTCTCCTCCATATAAGGCTAGCGCGCCAGCCATCTGGCAGCAGGACGCTCTGAAGAAGGCCACAACACGCTGGCCAAAACGTTAGCTACCATGACATTGACGCGGCTCATCCCGGATAGCCCAGCCAACATACTATCTGGCCTGCTCGTCCTAGTATCCAGTGTTACTACGCCATTTTCCTACTGTGGTTCCCAATATCCAGTTCAGAGGAGTGATCTATGACAGATTGTTCATCTTCTACCTGAAATTGTTGTTGAAGGCCCAGACAATGCAAACTTCAAGATATTTCTTATATACTTCCAATTTTTTCCTTGTATCTCCATCCATTGTACAAAAACATTGAGAAAGTGATTCCTTTTATAAAATACTAAATCTCAGCAGTAAAGATTAAATATGTAGTAGCAGTAGGAGTAGCAGTACCAGTACCAGTAGCAGCAGTAGTATTAGCAGTAGAAGTGGCAGTAGCATTAGTAGAAGTGGTAGTGGTAGTAGTAGTACTAGTATAGCGAGTTACATTACACCCTAGGTCGTCTCTTGCATCCCAGCCTCCACATCTCTCTATCGGTGTAGACTTCATTACTCAATCCTCTCTTCACCATTGCCTCATCCACTCCCTCTTCCCATGAATGTCTAGGTCTTCCTCTTCGTCGATGAGTAGGTGGTTGCCATTTCCACAACATTTTAGGCTAACGTTCTTCGTTCATTCTTTGCATGTGTCCATAGCATTTTAGTCTTTTCACTTCTTTGGTGTCAATTATATTAAAAATTACTTCCGTTTCACGTTCAATTTTTTTGTTCTTAACTTCATCCATTAAAGTCAGTCCATAACTTCGGCGCCAGAAGTCCATTTCCATTGCTTTTAATTTCTTTTCGCTCCATCCAATTTATTTTAGATCCATAAAGGGCAATATTCTCTACAACAGTCTTATATAATTTCCTTTTTACACTCTTACTAATTTATCTTTCCATATCAGTGTAATTGTATTATAGCCACTCTATCTTTGGTAATTCTCTGTCTAATATCTTGCGTACTGCCTCCATTTGAGTTTATTTTTGATTCGAGGTATATGAATTTTAGACAGGGTTTTAATTCCGAACCATCATTCAGTTTCTAACCTTTAGCACTTCCTCCTACAACCATATACTCAGTCTTGTTACGGTTTATTTCTAAACCCCATTCCGAGTTTTTTCATATAATTTTCGCAGCATGTATAGAGCATCGTCTTCATCTTCAGACAACACCACCTCATCATTTGCGAAGTGTAGAGAGAATAACGTAGAGTCACTAATTTTAATTCCCTTATTACTTCATTTCGTCCTCCATATTCTCAGGACTTCATTCAAATATATTTTAAACAAAGACGGGGCTACATAGCACCCCTGTCGTAATCCTTTATTTACTGCAAATGGTGTGGAAACTTTCTCCCTACATTTATTTGGCACGTACTATTCAACAGCTCTAGTCAATTGCGTATTTACATTTTGTTTCTCCATCGCCATCTATAGCCTAGATAATGGAACAGTGTCGTAGACCTTACGCAGATCTATAAACACATGGTGCGTCTCCAAGTTATGGGCGAGACGTCGTTTACCTTTCTAATACTGAACACGTTGTCAATACATGAGCGCCCCTCTCGAAAGCCGCTCTGTTCCTCGACATCAATGAGGTCTCTTTCCAGTCGGGTTTTTAATATTTTCCCAAACACTCGGCCAACGCTGCTAAGGACAGTTTTACCTCTATAATTTGCACACTGTTTCCTATCACCTTTCTTGTAGATGCTAGATAAATATCCTTTCCTGAAGTCCTTGGGTAATTCTTCCCCCATTAAACATCTATTGTACAGTCGAGTAAGAAGATCCAATAATAAACTGGGGTCATGCTTCAGCAATACAATGTTTACCTATCCTGGACAGGCTGCTTTTCCATTTTTAAATCTCTGTATTGTTTTCTCAGTTTCTCTAACTATAATATATTCCGTATCAGCCAGCTCCTCGATCTCCATGTTGTACGTGTTACTAAATGCAAGCCTATTTTCTTTCAAAAGTTCGTATTTTAAATTGATCTATACTTATAGGTTGTAGTATGAATTTTGCTTTTCGATTTGTCTGAGTTTCTTTATTATTTTCCATGCGTTATTTGATCTGGCATTGCCTATACTCTGTTATACGTGTTCACATACTCTTTCCCAAGCTTAATTTTTGCTTTTCTTACTTCTTGTTTAACGTCCGTACTAATTTGACGATACCGTTCTCTGTCTTCAATATCTTGAGTGCTTAACCATGTATTATTTTACCATTTACCAATTTTCTTGTCTCGCACTTACTCTGCCAAAGAATTATTCCACCATGCATGACGTATTCCTTTGTTCCTTTGTGCCAGTATGCTCTATTTCTCCGAGGCTCTCATAAGCTGCTTCATGTACGGCGTCTACAATTCCATCGTAGAGCGTTTGCGTAGTTGTTTGGTTCACTTCCAACAGTTTCTTATTCAACCTGAGCTTGTAGAGGAAGGATATAGATGTATCTTCAAGCAAACACATTTTGTATTCTTTTTTCTCTATGGTACTGGATACATGAGTTTCTAATTGCTGTGTATTGTTTACATAAGGAAGATGCACTCTTGATTTCAACAAAAAATAGTGTGAGTTGCACTCGGCTCCTATATAGACTCGAACATCTTCCACCTTTATTTTGTTGTTGCGTTTGCCGATAACGTAATATATTATAGCTTTCATCGTTCCTCTAGACCAAGTGAATTTGTGAAAGTATTTATGTTTGAAAAGGACATTCAGACATTCAGAAAAATATTAAATATGATTTATTGGAATGAATTCCTTGAGCCTCCTGAAAAGTAGTGATTTTTACATTATATACTTCACAATTGACACGACAAATAACGCATTCAGCGTCTTTGGCAGAAACGCCAACTTTGCGATCCTCATTACAGGATAATTTCTCAGATCAGAATGTGAAATTAAGAAATCCTTTAACTACTGGGTATGGGTAGATGTAAGACAAACTTGAGTCTGTGTCTGGAACCTAATGCAGTGCTTGAGCCTAATGGAGATGCTTTGAACCTACACCTAGAGAGCGACAATAGCGGCAAAAGTCGCGATCCCGTTTTGCGCTGAAAACGCGAACCGGATATGCGAGCACGCAGCTTCCATTACTTTTCCGCCTCTGCGCCTCCGTCTCGGCGCGCGCTGGTCCCCGGAGCTAATGGCGCGCATGGCTCGGCCACGCCTCGTGAATATGCAGCGGCGTCGGAGGGGGAGGCGCACCGCTCCGGCGGAAGGTCACAGGCGCTGGCGCCGCCGCCGCCGCCACTGTCTCCGCACAGGTACTCTCGACGGTCTGCCTCGTGCGCGGGGGAAAATGTTCTCGGAATGATGCAAGGCATTCGTACCGGAGGCGTACCCAGGATTTTTCGGGGGGGGGGGGGGTACAGGTATAGAATCCAGCCGATATAATGTAATTTCTTAGAATATTTTTTGTTTATGTTGAATTTAAATTATATTTTTATTTATATACTTTTGGCTAATAAGTATGACGTTAAAAACTTTAATGTACTGAATGACTTTCAATAGGATAAAAAATTAGTAAAAACAAAATTTTTAAATATATATATTTTGCTTCGGGGGAGGGGGAACCTAATGCCCCATGTGGACATGCAACGGCGTTGCAGGTGGAGGCGCCCCCCCACCCTCTTGGGTACGCCTCTGATTAGCAACTGCGTAACAACACTGCATGTTCTAACAGTGCTACCATTTTAGGAGCCTCAAATGCATCAGGAGCCTTTAATGAAAGTAAACGTTTTAGTCGTAATTTTTTAGCAGATATTTGCGAATATTATTTAGAATATCGATCTTTTGAATGCGTTGTTGCTTATGCACAATTACAATTAAGTTGTAACCATCCAATTCTTTCATTCACCGAATCAGTTGCCGAAATTCTTTCGCCTGTACCCAACCTCCTTTTTACTCAAGTGAACGATAAACAATTTGGTCGTACTAAGATCGTGAGGAAATTCGGCCAAAACATTCACTTCAACAGGACATAAAATAATTACTGATTAGTTTTGTTTCGATTGAATTAACTTTACTCAAAAAAGTAAAATAAAAAATTACGAGTTTTCTCGGGAGGACTGTCTCTGTCTCTGTCTCTCCGTCTCTCTCTCTCCCTCTCTCTATCTCTCGCTCTCCCTCTCCCTCTCTCTCTCTCTCTCTCTCTCTCGAAGACATTACATTCTGTGGTTGAAGTGTTATAATATGAATATTTTTTTATTTTTAATCATCATCATGTCTGACAGCGACGAGCAAATGTGACAGACTGTGAGTTCAAGGTTGGATCTTTTGGATCTTTGGATTTTTTTTAGAAAATTGGATTGGATCTTTTTTAGAAAATCTAATGTTAATTTTTCTTTATTAATTTTGTACTAATATGTATTTTACGTTATTTAACCTTCCCAGTATTCCCACTTGTCTTAAGTTTACGAAAATGCGTAATTTGGATTTTCAATAGCAACTCAAAACTTATTACAAAGAGAAGTTCTTCTGCACAACGGAACGTTAGTTAATTTTATTTATTTTATAATATTCTGGTAAAGGAGTCCTGAGTAATTTCAAGTGAATTGTAACATATGTTCTTTCATACTTCGTTGTGTTCAGGTAACGGTTTAATTTCACCAACCACATACGTGCAACAGCCAACAGGAAAGAACTGCCACGCAATTTGGAATATTTTTCAAGTAGCCACACCCAACCACACCCTGCATGATTCTGTGTGGAATTTGCTTTCAAACGACACTGCTTCCAATCAGTCTTCTGTTGAAATGTCACTGGTTCAATGTCGGAAAGTACCGAATATATTCAAGAATTTTATTGAACAATCGGAGTTAGATTTATTTGCTGCCTTCAAGAATTACACACAGAATGGCTTTAACATTGACTATATCCAAAAGGTGGGCCGTCAGTGGCAATCTCTCGTTATAATTCTAGTAAACTACAGAAATATTCATTATCAATAGTTATGCCTTGCAATTCTATAGTTTGAAAACATAGGTGACAAATAATAAACTTAAATAAATCATTGACATATTTGGTAAAACACATTTTAATCAATTATCAAATTCCCAAAAGGAAAGAGGAAGTGAAGAGAAGTGTTGAGGTGTCTGTGTTGAGTATATCTTATACAACAAAGTGGTAGAAAATATCTTTAAATTAAAAGAAGTACGTATGTTATTGCACTAAATAAACAAAAAATTAATAAGTATTGAAAATTACATTTATTGAGCTTCTAATAAATCTCAATGAGGGGTGTATAAGAGCAAGTATGAAATAAATTATTTCCAATCAACTGTTACACGTGTCAATGAATGAATGTTGATTCCCGATGGGTCAACTTATTCTGAAGAAGAGATTGGTGACAATTCCTATTCACGTGGCAACACTAGTGCCGTAATATAAGGAACAACGAATCTGAAGGTTCGGATTTGTTCGGCAGTGTTGTCACCTCCATTTATAGAGCATGTGAATGGTAAGCATCGTACGTATGGTATAGAAAATCAGCAATGCGTCTCATTACGTATGTCGAGAGTGAGGTTAATTGAGAGCGGCAATTGAGTAGCATGTGCCGGTAGTTTTGTTATTTGTTGGCTATCATAAGTGAAATGTGATGTTGTAGAAGAGTACGTTGTTGGCGCCAACGCCGTTTTCCATACACAGTAACGACCAATTAATTTTTATTCACATATTACTTAATTTATCCCGTAAGTGTAGAACATATTACATCTCTGGAGGTCGCAATGCTCCTCCTGCTGGGAGATACACCGGTTTGATTGATTGATTCTTGTTTCCGGGCGCATCAACTAATAAGTATCGTAAGGTTAGAACATACTTCATTGAAAGAGGTGGCGGTTATCGTCCTTTAAATATGGATCCGGCACCGACCTACACAGCGATTTGCAGGGTTTTCCCCAACCAGATATCTACCAGCAGGGGGACACCGCCCCAGTCGGAAGGAACTCTAAGCTTACCTCTGGTGTCCCCATTTCAGTGGTAATGTAGTGCATGTAAGTGTAAGTATATGTAAGGACAAGGAAGAGGAAGTACGTGAGGTCCAATCAGAGACAAGAATATAGAGCGATTTATATAAGAATGAGACGTTTTCATAGCTAGTGTTGGTAACACTACTGAATGTTCTGCGGTCGTTGTGTCCTTAAGCCAATTAGACTCTCCTTCCTTCGTTCATTCGTTTGCAGTTGGCTAACTTGTAAATGGTTGGTAGCTTCCTTTTGTGACGTCCTCGTCCGACGAAAATGTAGTGCACCACGAGAAATAATTGAAATTAGGAAGTGCAGTGCTATGTGCTCTTCTGTAATTTTTTTTCTATAAAGCTTACAATAAGTATTGTGTTTACAATATGTACAATAAGTGATAAGTATTATGTTTATTTTAAAACTGTGTCTTGAATGTGAGATGCGTACTGGTGGCGGTGCACGTGTTTCTGGCTCCTGCGTTGTAAGGTGGAGAGCTGATATATATATATATATATATATATATATATATATATATATATATATATATATATATATATATATATATATTGTGGCGTTTAAAGCAAGCTCGGAAACCCCACAACACCCACACAGCGTCGACGAATCCAAAGAAGGGAACCGAAGCACAGGCGAGCTGAATAAATTACTAACGAAGCAGCTCTATTTGTTAGTTTCTGCCCGCGGCGTGACGGTGGCGAACTTCCAACTGATGGAAAAACGCGGAAGGGTTCGTCGTGACGTCACGCTACCTATAAATAGCGGAGCAGCTGACTGATCGGTCTTCTTTCTGAACCAGTCAGCGAGGTGAGAGGTTCGGTGCAGCCAGCTAGAGAGGTAGTAATTAGAGAGGGTAGTTTTCTTTTGTCCCGGACGTCGAAGTGTTCGGACGCGCGTAAAGAGCTAGATATGAGGATTGTGAGACGCGTTTTTGTAAAAAGTACGGTGCTAAGTAATTGTTAAAGCGAAAGAATAGTGTGATAGCGGAAGATTCAGCCTTCTGCACTGAGACCAACTAGGTGAAGTGTAATATTACATAAAGACTGTGAAAAGTAATGGAGTAGTTAATACGAGGCGGGATAGGGGGCGCGAAAGCGAGAAGTGTAAGCCGTTAAGAGGTGTCAGTATAACGGTGCAGTTAGCTACACGATTAAGAAGGGTTGTAAAGAACGCCAGAAATCCGATACGCTGTTAGCAAACACGCAGGACTGTAAAATACGCGTCGGCTTGCATAAGAAGAGGGGCGAAGAAAGAAGCAGAGGCAAAGATTCCGCTGCCGGACGTGGTCAAGAGGCGAGCCGAATGAAGACTGGACGTGTATCTGGTGGTAGAAGAAAGAGCAGACGGCGTTTTCGAGTGACATTGAGGTCTGCTTCGCTTCCTCGCTAGTCTGCGAGGAAGAGAAGCTACCGTGCAGCCGGAAGTGGGCCAAGGTCAAACGATGGCGACGCAGAACGGTTTGCAAGCTGTGCATTGAGCACCCGTCAAGGTAACAGAAATTTTGTTAAACGATTAGGAGCCGACAGAGACTTGAACGTTACAGTAGCAGCAGAAAGGCCGTGATTGTAAATTTGGATATTCACGTAAAATATAGATCACGGCAAAGCAATTGAAATAACCTTGTACGCTGGTAATACAGTTCATTCTAATGTTACGAGAAAACTTGTGTTAATTTTTGTTCCTCGATTTTGATTAATCTTGACGAGGAGAATGTAACTATAATAACGTGTTCTGCTTAAAGCCTAAGATTCTGTGTAGAAAGGGGAAATAATTTCATTGCACTCTTCAGTCATAGGCAGTTAATATTTTTTGTATAAACCGTGCTGGCCAAGCAACAGTTACTGTGCACGGGTATTTGTTGTAGCATAGTAATGAATTAGGAAGTAATACTCGAACCACAGTGAACAATAACCATTTTTAAAGGGTGTTAACAGTAGATTTCGTATTGAATACTTATGTGCAATTTGATATTTGGGAGTTTATTGTTCTTTGTCAGTGCTGATTTATGTGTCTTTTCTGGAGAATATACGCACAGTTTTACCTAATTCTGTGTCTGGATGTAAATCTTTCTCATACATCAAAAGATCCTGCCCCTTGGGATTCCAAAGCTCAATCAGAGCATTCTTTCTAGCGCCGGCAACTACGATTCTAGCGTTACAATAGGTCAGCAGAAAACATCAGTGGATCTCATAAACGAACAAATGGACTGAATCATCTCACCAAAAAAAGAGATCCCATAAAAGTAAGTGATTATAGATATGGACGCAAAGCGCAGAAGCATTTGCATTAGAAACACAGGAAACAACACTTCTAACGAAAAATATAACACAATGAATAAGAAATGGGTTTACCCTTAAAACCTCAGGGGATATGGTAAAAATATAACTGAAAAACGTTACCGACTACCGAAAAGTCAGAAAATATTATAAAGAGATAAATGTTCCTTTCTATACACACTGTGTACAATCAGAAAAAACTTGTAATAAATCTCAATTGTAATAAAAAATGTACCCTTAATATTCACTGAGGAGGAAATTTATAATGAATTATATAGTTTAAATTATCCAATAAAAAGAGTAACTAGTCTGACTCACAGAGAACAATTACCCTTTTAAGTAATTGCATTAGAATTTAAGGAAAAATAATATTTAAGCTAGACAAATTACTTCATTGCATTGTTAAAGTAGAAGTAAGAAGGAAACCACAAGGCCCACCTCAATGTAAAAAATGCTTTATTTATGGACACACAAAAAATTATTGCCCAATGCCCCCAAACTGTGGCTACTGTGCAAGAACATCATTGGACAAAAGTGTGAATTATTACAATCCACAAAGCCACCACCCCCAATTTGTAATCTATGTAAAGTAAATCACATGGCTACTTCTAACCAATGTACGTATTTACCAAAAATAAAGAATCCAAACCAATTCAATACCCAATTCCAAATCCTACAATCACAAAACATATGTGAAAATAAAACTCGCTCACAACCAAAAAACATAAATCAAAATCCATTACTTTCACAAATGGCATTTAATAACAAACAAAACACACCCACATATGCACAAAGCTACACAAAAAAACAGACTTTACCAACAATAATTAACCAAATAACAGCAAAAATAATTTCACAAATACAAAACATTGTATCAAATCAAATATAATAAGAAATAGATAAGCAGCCCGACTTAAAATCAATAATGGTCCTTAACTGTAATGCAAAAGGCTTACCAAATAAAAAAATACACTTATCCAATTCCTGAAAAATCACTTAGTAACAATTGCATACATAACAGAAAATCACTTTGCTCCAGGACAAACGTTTAAAATTCCCGGATACAACAGTTAAGAGAAGACAGAATATATCAATAAGCAGCAGGGGGAGTAGGTTTACTAATCAAGAAGAAACTGGACCACTCGTTAATTTCTATTCCGAAATCGAACAATCTTGAACTGATTGCAGTGAAAATAACTTTAAAAATTTGATACTTAAATATCATATTTTTATTTATTTATTTATATCAAAAACAGTTAAAAACTGTGTGACGTCCTGTAGAGAGAAATTAATTTGAAGTTACATTTATATCGAGAAGCAAAACAAGGGGTTGTATCTCAAGGATTCAGATTCAGATTTGTTCAGTGAAAAAAACAGTAAAAACTGTATGTGACGTAGGGGAGAAAATATTATCTGCGCACGTTTTATTGAGTTCCAGAATTCCTTCCCGTCATTTTAACTATAAATAGTTGAAAAATGAGTAAACGTTTAACATAAATAAATAAAAGTAAATTTTAAAAATCGCAAGATAAGCAATATTCGAAAAATAGTCATTATCGTTTCTGAGTTCTAGAAAACTGATTTGCATCGGTACACGAATTGCAAGTATGATTTTTCTGCATTGCTAACAAAACTCGCCCTTATCTCTACTCTTACCATTACAAGCAAAAGGAGAGTTCAACAAAATGTGCGCATAGTGAAGCTACATTTACGTCCAGAAGCAAAACAAGGGGCCATCTCAGCATTTCCTCAATGGATCATATGAACCATATAGCATACAAACCACCTAAAAAACAAATCAATATAAATGAATTAAAGCTAATATTACATAGTGTCAGAACCTGCCATTTTAATGGGAGATCTAAACACCAAACATCAATTGGGGCTGCAAAGGGAATACTCCTAACGGGAGAAAGTTACTAGAAGCATCAACAACTTTAAATTTCCACATTACAGCACCAACAAATCCTACTCACTACCCCCAAAACCGTCACGCTTAACCATAAATCCTTAACATTGCCATCATTAAAAATGTAACACATACTCTCTATGCTCATGCTTAGCTGAATTAGGCGCTGACCATTGTCTTGTAATAATCACTTCAGATATTAACTATATTAAAACAGAATTGCCCTTTGACATAGACACAAAAAACATAGAATGGATAATATTCCAAACACATGTCGATAATGCTCTTCCCACAGACGGATTCATGAAAAATAAACAAGAGATTGATTTTTTCGTAGATACTTTATCTAAAATTATGCAAAAAGCAGCAAAAGAAACAAATACTAACCTTAATCATAAACCAAAATAAACACAGCAAACCATACCTTAGCATTGAAAAATTAATTCAAAAGAAACACAAAATTAGGCTGTTGTATTCAATGGCAACAATCCAGAAACCCAGACTTAAAGAAAATGCTAAATAAACTAATACACCAAGTAAAAGCAGCTTTAAACGAAAACAGAATTAAACAATATAAAAACTACTTTAAAAAATCCTAAATACAACAATTTATGGTAGGTTACAAAACAAATTTTGAAAGAACCAACCATTATACCAGAGTTAAAGAAATTAGATGAAACAGCTATAACAACAAAAGAAAAATGTGAAATACTGTCTGAACATTTCCAAGAAACATTTGCTCTAAATACAACTTCGAACAATATCAATACAAACGAACCGAATCAATAACTGTGAAGTAACAACAGTTCTGCAACCAGTAACACGCGCGCGCGCGCACACACACACACACACACACGCACGCACGCGCGCACGCGCACGCCCACGCACACATACATATATATTATATATATTATATATTGTGGCGTTATGGGATTGTGCAACCCCATAACACCACCGTCTCGTATGTATGAACACCCACAGGCAGCGAGGATAGCAGGCGCAAAGCAAAGGTTCATAAACGCGCGGCCTGGTATCTGTTGCCTGTACTAAACGAAGGCGAACTAGCGAGCAGCGTTTTCCTTGTGAAGGGTTGAGAGAGGGGAAGCAGCCCCACCACGGAGAATTTCCCCAGGCGTCGGACGATAAATACGCGAACCCGCAAGCGGAAGCTCTCTTTTCTTGCGACCACTCGCCGAGGAAGCAGCATTTTGATCACCGATCGCCGAGCCAGTAGCACTTTGATCACCGCTCGACGAGTCAACACTTTCGTTAAACATTTAGTTTAGATATTGTTTGCCGCTGCAACAACTACTAGGTAGGAGTATACGGCGTCGAACAGACGTTCTAGTCAGTCGTCCGCGAGATAGTGCAGATTAAGTAAAGTAGTTCTTCAATTGACGATACGGGAAGTAAATTTCCCGTTGTGAGAGAAGCATTAAAAGTTCTGGTTTAGCAAAGTAGAAGTAGCAACGAGCGAGGAACTTGCACGAGTATTCGGTGAAGTGCAAGGGACATTTTCGCAACGTGGGCGTAGTCAGAGGCGCCGGTAGCAGACGAGGAGGAAGAAGAAACCGAGGACCCAGACGCACGAGGAAGAAGACGGATCGACTAGGAAGAAGAACGGAAGAGGACGCAAGAAGACAGCGTAGACAGCAGAGGCGAATCCCGTCTCTTACGACGCAGAAGCTGGGACCGAGCGACGTCGACGCAGAGACCAGCGCACGACCATCAAGGCCAAACGTGGGAAGTCCACGAGGTAACGGCTAGGGCGCGGAAAATAGGTCAAGTTCACGTCGGCATGGAAAAACTAGTATAGGAAAGTGTTAAGAAATTGAGGACACGGGTGGCAACAAATTGCAGAATTAGAGTAGGAGACATTTTGATGAGCTATTACCTGCATAAAACATTCTACTTAGGACATTATTAGTCTGCTATTTTCATACACAGTTAAATTGTAAATGAGAGTAGTGCACTAGCACACATTTGGTTCTTTGTATGTAATATTTTGAAGCAGGAAATTGTAAATTGAAATTTGGTTTCATGTGCAATGTAATTAGAATAGCATAAATTTAGATATAATCAATTTTCCAAGGGAATTCCCAGTGTAGATTAGGGTAATTATTTCAGAGTATCAATTTTGGAGTAAATTATATGTGTTCATTAATTTAGTGTGTTGTAAAGGTTTCTATTTGTGTTTTGATCATTCTTTGTAAAAGTGTGATTCTATATTCTCAGTTTTTGTCATGAACTGATGCCACTAAAGGTTTATGGGTAAATTATACGCTCGTTTATGTGCAATTTGTGTGATTTTATTGTGTCAAGGGTTCAAGCCTTTCTCGCACCTTGAAGATCCTGCTCCCTAGATTTTTAAGCTCGCTTCACGAGCAAAATCTTGTTAACCCGCTTACGGTTCATGCGTGCTGCTGTTGTGAAGGTGGCAGTTGTGGGCAAAGGTGGGTTAGTTAGAATATATAATATATATAATATATATATTATATATATATATATATATATATATATATATATATATATATATATATATAACCGAATGAAACAAACAATTAAGCACCTATCGAAGAATACGTCAGTTGGAATAGACCAAATACCAACCATACTTTTACAAAAACTAAATAAGAAATCAATTAGCTACTTAAATGCAATATTCAACTCAATGTTAAGAACAGGGTACTACCCCACATAATGGAAACATTCTGTAGTAATTCCGATACCAAAACCAGGTAAAAACTCAGCATTTACAGAAAACTACAGACCTATAAGTATAAACTAAGACCTAGCCAAAGTAATAGTAGACCTAGCCAATACTATCGTAGCCAAAGTAATGGAAGAACTAATTCTAAAATGACTTCTGAAATACATTAATGAAATATCATGCATAACACTTTTTGAATTTGGATTTAAAGAAAAACACTCGACAATACACCAACCTTTAAGAACTACAGAATTAATATATAAAAATTTTGAACAAAAACCTTGATACCTTAGCAGTATTTTTGGAGGTAAACCAAGCATTTGACAGAGTTTGGCACGAGGGATTGATTTTAATTACAAGAAACAGGCTTACCCCTTTACTTGACGAAAATAACACAAAACTTCTTAAAAGAAAGTGTTTTTTCAGTAAAAATAAATTCAACCTACTCTACACAAAAAGAAATCACACCAAGAGTACCACAAAAGCAGCCCATTATCAGCAACTTTGTTCAACATATTCACAGCAGATATCCAAACAACTCAAAACACAACAATAGCGTTATTTGCTGATGACAGAGCAATACTAACCTCTAACAAGTGTCTAGAATCAGCCACAAAAATCTACATGAAGAAATAAACAAAGTAACTCAATGGGCAGATAAATGAAAGTTAAAACTAAGCCCTAACAAATGTTTAGCAAAAATATTCACACTATGTTCATTCTACTCCAAACCTCTAAAACTATATTATAAAACACTCGACTGGTTAACAAAAAACAAACCTATTAAATATCCGGGATTATTAATGGACGCCAGACTAACATGGACACATCATATAAATGTCAAACTCATACAAGTAAACAGAAGACTACATTAATTGTACCCGCTAATTAACAGAAAAAACGCTCTCAAAACAGAATGTACACTAGACCTTTACAGAGCAATAGTTCTTTCCATTATAATAAACGCATGCCCAATATAGTACAACACCTCTGCGACTAATATAAAGAAAATACAAACCTTCCAAAATGAGATCTTACATATGGCTGTAAATGCCCCCTGGTTCATTAAAAACACTCAATTACACTCCCAATTAAAAACAGAATCTATCTGTAAAATAATGCTCAAACGTTCACTTTCCTTTTTCACATACGAATTTACTTGATAAACCAGCAACTGACCATTACAACCTTGGTTCATCAGCAACAACATCCCAAATCAAAACAGTTTTCTATATGACAAATATTTAATCCAATTTGCTGACCCCCCTTAAATCTTTTAGAATTGGAATAAACAATTCAAAGTATACTCAAATTTACTTGAAAAACAACAAACAATAATGAGGAACCTGTTGTGCTTCTCTTATTTCTATTTATCTAAAGAATTACTTTTTTTATGAATGTTACCCTTTGTTCCAGTGTTGATTGAAAGGTATTTCGCTGTTTGTTATTTATTTTTGTATATTAGTGTTTTGAGTTGTTATTGATATGAAAACAATCTTTGTAAAGCAGTTATGCTGGTCTGTGGAAATAAATAAAAACTTTTTGTCTCCTCTAATAGTTGAATTGAAATACAACCTTAAGAATAACATAAAACAGTGCAATGTATACGCAAATTTTAATCGAAAAAATTAGAACAGTTTTGAAAAAACATCGTTTGAATGTTTTGAAAATGCGGAATTTTGAGTTCATTTTTACATAAAAAGAAAGAAGACAGAAATTATTTGAAGAACTTTTTCTCACAAATGCAATTTTGCAGTAAAAGCGCCCGTAATGTGAATGTTAAAGACGCGAGAGTTTGGTCTGCAATAATCGGCATCGTTTCGGATCTTATACGCTCTTCACTAATACTGTTATTTTGTAAAATATTGTAGATCAGGAGGGATCCAGAATGAGAAAAATAATTCACCCTAGTAGCGTAGTTATCACTAGGAGTACTATTTACACGTGTCAGGTTTGTGAGTTTTCAACAAATTCCATAATATCATTGCACTTCTGAATAATAGTACTTGTCACGTACACACGTATTATATGAACTACGTGCTCTACGTGCTCGTGGTATGATTTCTTAATAGTAAGAATCTACTTCTAGTTCTGAGAAAGCGTCAGAAGAGGCTCCATACGTGACACTGATTTCGCTTAACCTTCCAACGCTGTACCCTTCTAAGAACGTATGATGGAGAAGAATTCATCAGACTTCCTTCTGAACTCTCAATTCGAGTTCTTCGTTTGAACTCTCAATTCGAGTAACAGAAAACACTTTATATTTTATTAAAAAAATAGTTTAATGCTACACTAACACATTCGCCGGCATTCTTAAAAATACTATTTTTATATGCACGGGTAAGAAAAAGTTAAATAGTGAAAGTGTTAGAACATTAAATTTTTGAAGCGTTTTAAAATAACTTACATGCAATCCAATGTAAAGTGGATACAAATACTTTGGAATAAAAAAATAATCGCAAAAGGTATTCACTAAAAATGATTATTATTCGGATTTCACGATGACATTTAAAAAAATATATGCCTAATTCATTCTGGGAAAGGATGCCACAAAGTTTTATTACCGTTGATTGGTTTGATAGTTGAAATTTGCTTTGACCTTCCATTATTACTTTCACATGATTGCCTACAACTCTAATCAATTCAATTCAGTTCAATGATGCCTTATTTTCCATCGCGAGGCTCAGGCCATCAGGACTGCTATTCCGCCTGACCACGCAGATTCTGCTACGCTCCTTTCATCATCTGTCAGAGAAAAGAGGTATCACTCAAGAGGCGACAAAACAGGTGATTTGAATTTTGCTGACAGCCGGATTTTACTTCATCTCCGAAGAATTATTTCACCCTTAAAAATCAATGACTTCTGTCGGGTTTCAACCCACAGCTTGACACGGTAACCGCTCTACCACCGAAATCACAAAGTCCCTCCCCGGCGGGGAATGGAACCCCTCTCCCGCGTGACAGGCGGAGAGCCCTCTATACTAACGAGGAATGCCGCTGTAAAATGCAACTGAAAATAATTTTGTAAGGAAATTAGTATTAGTAACAAAAACAACCCGTCCGAATGCTTATAACAATTTAATAAGGTTATATTAAGTATATTTCCAAAACGAACTGAGCATTAAACGGATCACAAACATCGATTCTCTTTATTCTCTTTTCAGGGGCTGTGTAATTGCAAATTATCACTTGTAAAGTCATCATTCATGCAATCCATTAAGTCGTAGTCATCCCAAATGACATCAGCAATACTTTTCTACATCGCCACAGGCAGCATATTCTGAACGCAGCGCTGAAAGGTTCGGAGTCGTCAAAGCGAACGTTTTCCGCCTGGCAACCGCCGCCACGCGCTGGGGCCCCCGGAAGGGCAGCTTCCAATGCACTTCTATTCCGAGATCTGTCACCTTCCTCGCTCCGAGGAATAAAATATAGCCTACCATTGTTTTCATAGCTGACGGGTTCACGGCAGGTCTGATCCGCCGCGTGCTCGCGCAGCGGAGGACGCAGTCCGGTGCGGAGCGGATGTGCCTTTCTCTGGGCGGCAGAAGTCAGTGCTACGCCTACCTAGTTCGTTGTAAGCCACGCAAAATTGATCTAATGCCCGGTTCGATTTCTAAATGACGTAATATAAACTTGGTAAACTATAACAACATTCGATCGGTGTTACATTCTTGTTACTAATACTAATTTGTTTACAAAATTAATTGCAGGCACAATTGAAAGCGGCAATACCGGAGGACTTCCTAATAGTAACATTAGGAACATGCTAAATTTTAGTTGTACATTACTAACTTAATCCAGAAGTCCGTATAAGATGGTATAGTTTATTACGTAAATAATTTATTTGTAGATTTGCATATTTTGTATGTCCTCGTAACACGTAAGTTGTGACCACATGACTTAGATATAAAAGGAACTAGAAAAAACATTTCAAAAGGGGCAGAGTTTAGTTCAGCCTTCCGACAATAATAATTTTTAAACCTATCCTCTCCATTTTATAGTATAAAGAGGAAAAATCATTGACTCACCTCGTCAATACGATATCGAACTTTGGGCCATATTAAACGCGTTTAAAATACTTTTAAGTTGAAATTTCTCACACACGCACATGAACAACATGAAGGACAACTGGACCGATGGATGGACAGACGGGTGGACGAACGATGTACGAATGGGCGGACGGATTAATGGACGGATTGACAGACGGATGGACGGACGGACAAATGGACGGACGGACGGACAAATGAACGGACGGACGGATGGACGGACGGATTGACGGGCAGTTGGACGGACGGATGGACGAACGGATGGAGGGACGGACGAATGGACGGACAGATGGCGGATTGATGTGTGGACGGACGGGACGGACGGGACGGATTAGCTTCATGCTCCTCATATAAGTCTGGCACCAGTGTTACTGACAGGATGGAGTATTCTTTTAATATTCGTATTTGCAGCATCGTAGAATATGCTGCCTTAATACATTTTAGCCCTTATTAATGCCTGGTATGTTCTTCTAAGCTCTGTATAATCGGTCCCCCACGATGAGTGGCTAATGATTTTAATCAGATTTAGCCTTTTGGTGCATTTCACTTTCAGGGTGTTAATGTGAGGTATCCAGGATTGCCTTTCGTCAAGTGTCATATCTAAGACTTTTAAGGTTTTACATTGTTTTATCTTATGATCACCCAGATTCAGGGATAGAGTCTTCTCAGTGGATAGATTCCTGGAGAAAATATTGAACGTTGATTTCGTCTTGAAGATTTTAAGCCAACATCAGTGGAGAATGCGCTCGTAGTGTCTAAGATGTTCTTCGCTATAACTGCTTCAGAAGACAGATGTTTACCAATCATCCATACATTACAGTCATCCGCGTACATGCTGACTAGCGCAGATGGTTTGATATTGGTCTGAAGTTCGTTTATTTTCAGAAACAAGGTCACACTAAGCACAGAGACCTGCGGTACTTCATTTTCCAGCATATATTTCTCTAATGTGGATCCTCTTAGACATTAATATACCGTTCTTTAATGAAGTTATGAACAAAGTTAGCTATGTTGCCTTTAATTCCATGATTCGTTATTATGTCCATGATACGTCTGCGCCAGACCATCTCATATGCTTTTTCGATGTCAAGACTTAGTACCACTGTGAACATATTATTGGCGAATCGATTGTAAATGCTGCTCTCGATTATTGCAATGCTGTCTGAGGCGCATCAGTTTTTTCGAAAACCACTTTGATGGGGCGATTTTAGCTGATGTTTCTCTAGGTACCAATTAAGTCTGTGGTTCACTAGTTTCTGAAGTAATTTACACAGGCAACAAGTTAGGGCAATAGGCAAGTAGCTGTGTATTAAAAATTTGCCCTTTCCAGATTTATGAATTGGAACAATAACCGCTTCTGGCCAATTTTGTGGGAAGACATTGTTTAAATATAAATAATTGTAAATGTCTAGAAGAACACATAGCTTCTTCAGGGAGCATCCGGATAAATATGTTAGGTATTTCGTCGGGAACGACGCTGGTGTCTTTTAGTTGACATATATTAAGTTCTCGGAGCGTAATGGGTGCATTCAGTTGTATAGAATCATCTGTATGCTCCGTGAAGCCATCTGCAAGGTTTGCAACACTAGAGTTGGAAGCGAAAAACTTCCCAAAGCTATTTGCAATGCCGCACGGGTCTTGTATGAATTGACCATCTGGCGTGTGTATAGACTTTAGGTAATTTGTTTTGGATTTTTCATCGATGGCATTTATTCTCTTTCAAGCCTCCGAATAGTTCAGTTTATTGTTTAAGGATGATATGTATTCCTTCCAGCAGCTCCTCTTAGATTCTTTTATGATTCTTCTTGCCTTGACTCGTGCTGTCTTAAACCTGAATTAACTTTCATTTGTTTTATGTTTCTTGAATACATTAAACCAGTGCTCTGAATATAGTTTATTTGTACTGAATCGTCGATGTTTAATTTCTTAAGGTTCTGAATTTCGCCTGTGATGATGTCTTGGTACGACTTCCAGTTGGCTTTTTTAAATATCCATCTGGGCTTATATATGTCCTTAGGGGTAATCGAATTCTCATATGTCAATGTTTTGGGCTAATGATCACAGTTGTGAAGATCCTCCATCACGTTCCATATCAGGTATCTTACCAAAGTTTGAGTGCAGATGCTTAGATCGATGCAAGTTGAGTTGTCGCTACCCCCGTTGAAGTATGTAGATTTTATGCAGTTGTTCAAGACCATTAGATCCTCATTATTCACAAATTCACCGACAATTTTCCTTCTACGATCTGTTCTGTCTGATAACCAAATCCAGTTGTGACTATTAAAATCACCGACTATTAGTACCGGGCCGGATATTTGTGAGTATAAATTGTCTAGGTGGCGAGATTCTAGTTGAAAGACATTTGGAATGTATGCATTACACAGGTGAAAGCTACTACCTCCAATTTGCAGCTGCATCACACTTACTTCTACGTCACTTGTAATGGCGCATTCACTACACTTGATCGACTTATGTACGTAGATCGCAACACCACTACTGGCATTTGTACATACAACTCTGTTTTAATAAAAACATTGATAACCTTTTATATCAAAATGGTGATTATTTTTTAAATTAGTTTCCTGGATGCACAGTACGTCATAGTTTTCGTCTTTTAGAATCTTCTGAAAAATTCATATCTAGGGTAAAAACCGTTCACATTCTATTGTAGAATTCTCATCTTGATGTTTGAAGATCTTCGATTGTTAAGGTATCGTTGCCGCACGATTCTTTCGAAGAATCTGAGTAGACTTGGTCCTTCTGTTTCCTCATAATTCAGGTAAATATTGATTTTATTCCTCTGACAGACAGTAATGGGTATATTTCTTTTAGCATTTCAACTAGCCTACCTGTCTCTTTGGTGTAACTGAGAGATATTTGAAGGGCGTTACTTCAGCCATAACTGTTTTTCCAAAACGTCATTTAGTTGCTCGTATGTAAGTACATTATTGGATCCTTCTATCCTTTCTTTTACTGAGGCTAGTTGCTCCACTATTCTTCTCTTATTGCTGCCGCTACTAATGGTGTTCTCCCTGGATACCTTCATTTTCTTTTACTTAGTTTTTTTTTACTGCGCCGTTAGTTCTTCCTTGGGGCTGGTTGAATTGTCCTTCCTGAAGTTCACTTGAATTGTTGCTGGGATAGCTTGTGATCTGTGATAAGGCCCTCTTAACAGCCTTGCCTTGGTCGAGTGGGGGCTCGTGGTATCAATAATTTCTTCCGATTGGTTGGAGTTAATGTCTCCTATATTTTTGCAGTTTTTCGCAATGTGCCCTTCTGCCTTGCAATGGAAGCAGTTAATAGTTCCGCTAGACATGTAAATCCAGTTTCTTTCTCCTTTGTATGTGATCAGTATGGCTTCAGATATCTTACTTAATGAGTTTTCCGGTACGAACACCTGTCTCCCGAAACTGCTCTTTACCAAATCCGGCTCTGAGAAACGACGCTTGAGAACTGCGAATCACTTTTAGTTTGCCTAGTTCATCTTCAGTTACTGCGTTAGGAATCATAGGATAAACATTTGAAATTACAATACGCTTCTGTCTACTTACAAGAGCCCGAATATTTTGGGAGGAGCCCTCAATATTAATAGTCTTGTACGTCTCTGTTAATTCGTCTACTACCTGCTTAATGCTCAGAAATGCCCTGTTATTTGAAATTTTTGATGCATACGTGATGTGACTAGGCAGAACAATCGTTGATAAAGCTTCTACATACCTTTCGTGCTGTGGTCTTTGCCTTCAATTATAATACCTTGTTTCTTCTCCGGGTACATGGCATTGAGAACCACTCTATTGTAACTTGGACAGCCGGTCGGGTTTCCTTCAAATGTAGTCAGAGACCTGCCCTCGGATAGCCGCTTCGGTATTAGCCATTTTTTTCCTGTTCCCCATTCACGATGAGAATCAGGTATGTCGTAATCAGAACAGCTCTATACACTGCAGTAGGCTGCTTACTTTACACTGACACTTACACTTCTTGAGTTCGATGAAAAACCGTAAAGTAGTCACAGACCGCGGAGCTCTACTGAGCGAAGCACACGATGTTGCCTCGACCACTGCTTCCGAGCGAATCCATTAAAAACATAAAAAACATAAGAATAATGGAAATGAATACGAAATATTTCATACAAATATTTAATTTGAAATGCATAATCGGGTATTGGTACATTTTCTGTGTATTGAAGTTTGAATTATGTATAAAAGATTGTCAAATGATTGTCGTAACATTCGAAAATATATGAAAAACTTTCACACATCTTTTCGGAGGTCGTCATCTAAAGTACGAAATTAGAATTTGACTATTTTTACTTTTCCTTCCTATCGTCTTAAAAATGCGATTCGAAATTCCGCTTGTAACATTCGTTTTAAGGTTCTTTTCAATAGTAACTTCACACTTCAACAACTTAACACGTCAGAATTAAAGTCTACGAGTGCCGTTTCCAAAGTGGTTAATATTTGGCGTGTGATGAGGAGATTCACAATTATTTGCCCCCAAACCGTGATTTATGTAAGTATGCGGCATGCAAAATAATAATAATAATAATAATAATAATAATAATAATAATAATAATAATAATAATAATAATAATAATAATCTGTATTGCACAATTTCCTCTACAAATTCACAAACATTTACAAATATATAGCTACAAAAAGACAAATATTACAATATATGATAAAAACCTAATAATAAAAAATAATAAATAATAATTAAGAGAATTTAATTTAGTGCATAAAATAAACAAATGTGGTCTGGGGAAATGGTAACGGGGAGTCTCAGTGTAATCACTGATTTTCAGCGTAACACTCTCAGATTAGAAGTTTTGACCAAAAACTTGGTAAATATGCCCGGATTAAGATTTAGTTGTGGAGATTATTAAGGTGTTTTTAGTTTTTTGGGGGTACTTTATATGAAGTTTTTGTGGCATTTTGAAACTTTTCTGGCTAATTTTTTCTTGAAATTATTTTATAGAATATTACATTGATATTTTTATAGTACATTTATAGTATTGTATAGTCCGATTGTTATTATAATATATGAACTTTTGAAAACGACAAGTTCAAAATTATTTTCGATCTTGTCCTACACTTCCAATATTAAAGCCAGATATTGCTTTCTTAATGCAATTTATGCCTCAATTTTATGTCTTTAAATGACGTTATGCACTTTTTAAATAAAAATATGAGTGGTTGTTGAATAATAGCACTAAGAGGAGGAAAAGTGTCGGATTGCTGAGCACTCTCACTAGTTTCTTCTAAAAGCGCAAAGTACGGATCACTCATTTTCTAATTCATTTTCTTCTGTGTGTTTTTTTCTTGTACAGTAATACAAATAAAATAAGACGAAATTCCTCTTCAGGTTTAAAAGTAAACTGACTGGTGATAAAATAGTGAGATCGCTTTTTAGCGGTGGTAAAATCACTCAGGGCGTTTCTCAGTGTTTGTATGTGAAGAAGCCTCCGAAAAGTTCATGAACTAATAATGGTTGTCAAGCAGCGCGAAATATTCTCTAGCAAAATATGTAGAATGCATTTATCTAAATTTATATTTAAAAAATGTATATAAAATGTGTATAAAAAGAAGTTTAGGCTTTCATCATCATCACCATCATCATTATAATCATCATCAACAGCAATAAAAACAATGATAAAGACAATATGATAACAACAAAAGAGATAAAGTTAACGGGTTAATCTGAAAAGTCGGTCTCTTTTCAAGGTTTGCAATGTAGGTGGGTATCCACCCCACTCTGGAAACCACCTTCAAGTGACTTCTGTGTAAGCTCTTCAAAGTGAAGGACGAAATCCTTAGCGAGAACTGGCGTCGCTTGACTCAGCATATATTGGTGCGAAGTTTTCTCTTGGCACATTCTGCGTGCTCACAGTTCTCATGCAGTTGTTTTTAAGTGTAGGCTATAACTCATACCCATGGTGTTTGGATGGATGGACTTGGCTGATGTCGGCTGATGGTGTGAATTTATAAAAAAGTGGAAACAAAATTTAGTGCCATTATTCTAACCCGAAAATATGTCAACACTATTAAATCCAAGATATTACAATAGTGTGATTTTCGTATATATAATAGGTACTGTAATTGTTTCAACAGTGGCACTATTAAAAATTCGTTTTTTTGTTGTGCCACTATTGCAGCCCACGAGAAAAAAAGTTGACTGAACTCTCATCAACCGATCATCAGCGATAAATTGAAAATATTTAATGAACATTTTTCAATTATTTGGTCTTCGACTAGACCAAGACAGCGCCACAAATCAAATTGAATTTTCTTCCCATTTAAAAGGCAGTTTCAGTGAATATATGATGTCTCGATCACGGTTAACACTATTGAAATCTAAGTAATTGTTTACTAATCATTGTCTTTTTATAAACACTTGCAGCCTTGTCGCTTTTCCACGCTAAAACACATTACGATATTACATTTCGCTTTTCTTCACCTCGTTTTATAAAATTTCGTTAACTCTTTTTGAAATTCAATTTATTACTGAATCACTTCTTATTCTCTGTTTTGAAACATCATAGATAACATTGTCTCTCCTGTTCCGGTTCTAGTAGCTCCTGTTCCGGTTCTAGTGAATATATTATTGTATATGTTCGCATTCACGCGGTATATCTATTCACCCAAAACCGATCCTAAAGTCTGCATAATATAATAGGTCAAGTTAGACTACTAAAAGATAGGTTAATACACAGAAAAATAATACAATACATTTTGTGTACCAAAACTTCTGCACAGCACAATACTCACCACTTCCAGCCTGGCCCCAGAAAAAATAATTTTCCAGATTGTTATTTAAGTTAAGATTGGATACAGATTTTCCTATCTTATTAATACTAGAAATACTCTCAGAATCACCATAAACATGTAAAAAACAAATAAAAATAAAGATGATACATTTATGACGCACTAATGTTTGTATCATTGTAGATATAATATCAAGTAAATTGGAACTAATCTCAGCTGCTAGTCATGGGCTTCACTTTCTCCCTCCTCAATAGGAATTCCCTTCTACTTTCGAGGTTTGACATATATAACTCTAAAGAGGGTTTGTGGAGTAACCTCACAGAATTTCACCAGAAGGGGCTTTCTTATCATAGGACGACAGAATGGCAAATAATTCGAAGGTCAACCAACCCCGATCAACTCTGCCGCTCTAGTTTCCAGCCACGATTCGTTATTTTATTTTTGAACTTTTACATATTGCAGGCAAATACGAAAACACTTACACTCGTTCGGTTTGCGGCGAACTATGTCTTTATGAAAATTGTAAAAATATTACATTGCAAAAGTACAATAATTATAATATATATTTTTCTCATAATTTGTTATAAAAATTAATTTTTAAGTAAGGTTATATACAAATTTTGAAAAAACAAATTGTTTTTGCGTAATTTCTGTATGGTGGTAAATAAATTCATTAAAGAACTATCAAAAACTGTTCCAAAATTTGCCTCTAGTTTATACCACAAATGGAGCAAAGTAAGCTTAAAGAATGGCGCAGATCTTATTTTCGTTAAACATTGAATTTTCGAAAATCGCAAAAGTTAGAAATAATGTGAGAAAATATGAATGAGTGAAAAGCGGAACGATGTATGTGGCATTTTATAAATTTTGAGAAAAACGTGCTTATTTTAGGCTATATTTCAGTGGTAAGAAGATTCGAGGACATTCAATATATTCAATAAACAATTTGTGGTGCCATTTTTGAGAAAATTTTGAAAATGTTATTGGGACCTCATTTAAAGTATCTCCCAAAATCAAAATATAGATTTCAAACTCGCAAAGTCTTGAGTTTGTTCGGATAGATTGTAAAATTTCAATTTTAGAGAAAATTCTCTGAACTATTTAGGCGTTAGCGTCGTCCACAAACAGACGTTTTACTGTCAACAAATTTTTGGATATCAATGACTCATAAAACAAGGATTGTGACTACACAACGTGTTAGAGAAAGTAATTTACTGCATATAGGAACAAGATTTATCCACTTTTTCGATAACAGGGTCAGTCAATAAGAGCCTTCCTGTCGAAAAATCACTGATTTCCGCCGCACGATTACAATATTTTCCTTACTACGTATGCATACATAGTAAGATGAGTAAGTAAAAGTTATACTGTCTGTTTTGAACGAAAACGAATGATCTCTCGTAAACAACAGACTCGTCAGCTAGGTCACAATAAGTTGACATTTTGATAATTCATAATATTTAGTGAGCTGGTCTAAGGGGGGTTGTTCTCGAGCCATTGACAACCAATTTAGTCGACCGTTTTCCAGACCACCCGCAATACAAGTGGAAAAATTAAACTTTTTTCTGACTTTCAGCGCAACACTAAAGCAAACTCACAAAAACAAATTGAAACGTCTCTAAACGTGGCATCTTCATGGCAATGCGAATAGTAATAACTCCGTGCAGCTGAGCGTGAGTCACGACTTTTCTGTTCTTCAGTGGAGGCAGTGATGCGCAGTCTGCGGAGAAGAACCTTGGCTTGACGATGACGAGCGAAGGGTGCGGAGGGGTGCAGGGCGGGCGACAGCGTCTGCGAGTCACGCAGAAAAAGGACAACACGAGACGAGCAGAAAGAAGAGCTGAGGGCGCCGTCCGAAGGAGGATGCGCCTCCGGCGACGCGCCGGCGTCCGACGCGACCAAAAAGCGAATGGCGAGTTCGCAGGCTCAAGAGCGAGACGCACAGAGCGCTAACATTTCATCACTGGGTTCCGGGATTTAAATCCTGGTTGAATTTGGAATATTTGGTGAATAGTGCGCATTTTGGTAGGTTTCGTCAGGGCACTCCCATTTTCTGTTCCTTCATACCACCACACACTTCGTTTCAAAACTCATTGCTCACCGCATGAACCTAAATAATAATAATAATAATAATAATAATAATAATAATAATAATAATTATTATTATTATTATTAGGAGTTTTTAATAAAATTGCAATTTGTGTTTCGAAAGAAAATTTTACAATTATTCAGTGAGAATAAGACTGCCTTTTTTGATGTTATTTTAGAATTGGGTTGAAGGTTCTTTTAAATTTTTTTTAAGACAGACATTCAATAACATAATAAACTTTTATTTAAAATCAAACAATCTTTACACCAATGTTTGATTGGCTGTTTGATTTTAACTAAAAGTTTATTATATGACTGAATGTCTGCCTTAAAAAATTAAAAAAGGATCTTCAATCCAATTCTAAAATTGTAATTAATTTAATTTAATTGCAGTAAATAACTTACTAACTCGTTTTACTCAATGTTTTTACTTTCGAACTTCAGCAAAATTCTTCTTAATCGTTTGGTTGATTGATTGATTAGTGATTGCGGGCGCGCCAACAGATAAGCACATTAGTCCAGTAAATGTAGTGACTGGTTTGTATCGGGCGAGGAGGCGGTGCTTTTACTCCCGTTGAATGGTGAGCTCTCGGTCTCCGAGGTAATTCTCCTGGTATTTCTTATCCTAGAAGAACAGAATTTCTGTCTTTCAACTTTTTATTTTATATATTTTTATTTGCAATTTGTTACATCTGAATCAGAGTTGGCACGTGAAGGAACGGGGCTTTCTCAGTTCTTAATGAATTCATTGTCAGTAATGATCAAATAAATAGTACAAATCACAAATATTAC
This sequence comes from Gryllus longicercus, assembly GCA_038098605.1. Lineage (NCBI taxonomy): Eukaryota > Metazoa > Arthropoda > Insecta > Orthoptera > Gryllidae > Gryllus > Gryllus longicercus. The sequence continues at coordinate 3,362,253 of JAZDUA010000105.1, forward strand.
ATAAGACAAATATGATCAGGACAGAAAAACAACAGACAATGTATAAATACATTTACATTTCTAACAATCATGAAAGTACTTATGTTTTAAAAAATAAAATAATTTCAAACTGTTCAATAACTTCAAACGTATTGAAGAGGTCCAGGGAAGGAAATCTGCACAATCTTATAAAGTCTTGGCTATTGTCGAATAAGTTTAATGCAAGGTAATTTGGATGGTTTTCTAAGCGCTTATAATATTTTTGGAAACTAAATTGGACTTCTTGGTTTATTGTGGGTATATGCAAGTCATTGTGCAATGTTGAATTTGAAACAAACCACGGGGCATTGGCAAGCAATCTTAGAGTTTTTGATTGAAATCGTTGCAGTATTTCCAGGTTTGAGTTGGCCGCAATGCCCCACATTTGTATTCCGTATGTCCAAACGGGTTTTAATGTTGATTTATAAATCAGTAGTTTATTAGCCAATGAAATAGACGACTTTTTACTCAGAAGCCAATAATATTGCTAGATTTTGATTTCGATCTCTTTTCTTTTCTTTTCTTTTTGATGTGTGTCTTCCAAGACATTTTTCAAACTTAATATAGACCAAGGTATTTTACGCAATCTGCCTGTGGTATATCCTTGTTGTAGCTTTTAATTGGAGGACATCTATTTGGTCTGAGTGCAAACGTTACATGGACAGATTTACTTTCATTAGTTTTTATACGCCACTCTGTGAACCATTCCTCCAGCACAGTGAGGTATTCTTGAAGTTTTTCTGATACTTCAATGGCATTTTCATGGGAGGTTAAGAACGCTGTGTCGCCAGCAAACATGGCTGACGTGATGTCCGTTGAAACCGTTAGGTCGGCCGTATATAGTAGATACAATAGTGGACCGAGAACACTGCCTTGCGGTACTCCAGCGACGACAGAATAGAATGATGATGATTCTTCCTTAAATTTTATTTGGAAACATCTTCCAGTAAGATAGGAGCAAAGTAGTGCAAAAAACGGGTGGGGTAAATTATTTTTGATTTTATATAAGAGTCCTTCCGCGCTTCATTGATGACTTTTACTATTCTGGGGATTTATTCAATTGGTGCATGTTTCAACTTAATGCCGAATTGATAATCTGAAATGATGTTGTTTTCTGCTATGATTTGAAGTATCTGCTTGAGGAGAAGCTTTTCAAAGACTTTTGACAAGATTGGTAATAAACGTATTGGTCTATACGAGGATACTTTGGAAATAGGTTTATCCGGTTTTGGTATGACAATAATTTGACTATTTCCATTGAGAGGGAAAATGTCCAATTCTGATGATGGCGTTGAAAATTGAGGTTAGCAATGCTAGTGCTTTTTTTGGCAGGTGTCTCCAAACTTGACGGTGATGAGATCGTAGCTAGGTGCTTTATTGGGTTAATTTGTTTTATTGCATATGAAACTTCCGTTGTCTTTAAATATTTTCACGGATAGAGCAAATAACGCTTAAAAATATCGCAAGTTAAATTTTCGTTGAACTCTATGATTCTTCAGAAAGTGCAAAAGTTAGAAGCAATGTGAAAAAATATGTGCTTTTGTAGTACCACTAGATTTCAAATACAAATGGTGGGCTGAGGATCATAGCAATGCAATAAATCAAAACAATAAATGTAACTTCAAATTAACTTCTCCCTAATAGCACGACACACCCAGTTTTTAACTGTTTTTGACGAAAATCAATCAATCAATCGTTGCAAATGTTTGTTTGTCAGTGCTTCTAGGTTCCAGCATATACACTTTTCGCTAGGTTTTCAGATTTTTTTATTTTCACCACATAAAAACTCAAATACCTCTTGTAATGAATAGATAAATCAATACGGTTTTCCGAGAGTTACGTGGAAGCGTTCAAGTTAGGTGAGCTTAAATTAATTTTCACAAACGTTTTGGAAAGCGAAAAATAAACAGCTTGGAATTTATAATTCGACTTTTTTTAATTAAAGACCTAATTTATCTATAAATACCCTTATTTTGAATATATTTGAGCAGTTTCCTTGAATTAACCAACAATTTTTTTTTGAATTTTCAGAAGTCATGCCCTTCTTTCATGAATAAAAATAAAAAGATAAACGCAGAAAAGTTTTGCAAACCAATTACACTCAAAATTTTTACAAATCGATTATGTATTCATTTAAAGCGTAAATGAAAAATAATAATAGTTCTTTCGACATGTAAAAAATAATAAAAAATCTGAAAATTAAAAAATTAAGTGTTGATCATTTTGTTTTCCTCGCCATCTTTGTTAACCCAAGATATTAACTCTCCAAGAAATTCTTGAACTTACCAGATATAAACTCAGCCACCTTCTGAACACCTCTATTTATTGTATTTAATAAGTATTTTGAGATTTGGAAATGACTGTGTCATGAGTAGAATTGGTATCTATGGAATTGGAGTTAAAATTGTCCTTTACAAACTGCATTAGGTTCGTACTTTGCTTGACCCTGGTGATAAAGACTTTCAGTTGTAGGCGTGTGGTTTGAAAGCAGGATTCAGACTTAAACTGATGTTCATTTTTCCTTGAACTCTTCCACTACGACAATGTGTTTATCCTAATGGGATGAAACATGTTTCCTTGCAACGTTAACGTTTCCTTTGAACATCAAAAAATGCAAATGAACTTGTGGGTTATAAGGGTTATTTCAATTTCGAGACACATTGACAGGATGATCCTTTTACATGAACGCATATATAACTACAATGTACAGAAAAACAAGTATACTAGAAATCTTACTTTTGTCGCTATGAATCCCGTATAGGCGGCTCCACACTTTCGGCATTCGCCTTATTGCGAGCAGCTGTGCTCGGCGACGGTTTGCTTCCTTAGATGAATGGAAAATACCCAAAGGTGGTGGGAAGGGCGATCTACGAATGTTCATCGCTCGGTAAATAGCCAGCAACCCATACACACTACTCGCGTTTTGGCGAGAGGTCGCTCGCTATTCGCAGAATACCGAATGTGTGGAGCCGCCTTCAGTCTAAGAAGGATACTAAGAACACGCTGAGGGAGGACGATGGAATAGAGAGAAAATGCCTTCATCACTTTAACTACTTTTTAAGCCGTAGAGGTAAATTGTGGGTCGTGTAAAGATTATGAAAGATGAATTGGTAAATTCAAGACTGGTCTCTATCTCACGATCCTTGGGACTAGATAATTTGGCTGCCTGAGCGACCTCGGATGCTTTATGCTTTTACGGTTTTATAGAAACTTCTCCTATACAATGCTTATAATAATAATTTATGGTATAGGGGAGATTGTATTTGCTCATAATGTATTCCTCGATATGTCGATAGGATAGGAGGGAGGATATTCCTAATAGGCATGAATTTTTTTATTCATTACTATTAACAAGGGAATGCCGCGATGTGACATGTCGAAACCTGTCCTTATCCTTTTCATCGGAAGCACATGGCGTATTCACTATCAAACTTTTGGGTGCGAATTCAAACTGCAAGTCAATTTAAAAACATCCTGAATTTGCAAATGGGTCCTCTGCTTTCACAGATGAAAAAATGGCCAACCCTGCAAAGCAGGTGTTACCCAGCGCGCTCGCATGTGATTCAACACATCCACTCGCCGCAAGCGGAGAACTCAGCTTCCAAGGTCGTTTCCTACGGGGGGGGGGGCAGGCGGATATTAATAACCCTAATATTAACTACACACAGTTTAAACTACTAATACAAGCATTTGTGAATTTCAGTTTTATCTGGTGTTAATTTCTGTAAGAAATTCATTACGTCGGGATAAACCTTGCCGCAACCTCTTATCTTCCATCCTACATGAGCTACCTCTCCTGGAGCTCTTTCCTCACGAATTTGAAAGCTCTTGTCCGCGTCTACTGCGTAACAGTTCAGTTGTGTGTAATCACACGTGAAAGGTCGGTGTAAACTGGAAAACTGCTGTAAAGTTGTAAGTCTCAGAATTTTCGAATGAGAAAATTGATTTTTCGTCACAAATAGTTATGTTGCTATAAACATTATTAGTAATTTGAGAATAGATTTTTAACATGGAAAACTATAGTTCGGAAGTCTTTGGTATTTTTTCTAGCTGCTATGTGGAACTCTGTAAATGTTTTACGGCTTGCAAATAGCATATATGAAGAGCGCTGAGTTCTGCTTTCTCCTCATAATACTGAAGACGATTTCGTCATGCCGAGTCAACTGATCGTACTGAAACAGAAGAGTCTTAGGGTAGGGATACGGAATTCAAGCCAAGTCATAAAATAAAGTCCGATAGTACTGTTCCCCTCTGTGGTGGAGAAAAGGCTGTGCAATATTGGCTGAATCCTGAGGGGAAGAGATGTTTGGGTTTTCAAAGTGTGCAAAAGAAATTCCGTTTCGTGAAATCGGAGCGTAAATAATATAGTAGGTGGAAAACATTTGTGAACGAAGGCCACCAAAACTTAGTTTACCATGATTCCAGAAAGACCGTCTTCTTAAACAATTTAAGGAGAGAAAAAAATGTTGTGTCGCTGATAGCGATTTCCGACAACGGGCACCGCCAATTACCGAAGAAATGAAAATAAAATGTTTTAAAGCTTTCTCATCCTAAATAAGTCGTTCCAGAGCATCAAATAAAATTACTAGTCGGAAGATTACAAAATGTGTATCCTGAAAGCAGACAGAGTAGAAAGAAATAAATGACACTATAAGTGAGTTTTTGACCAATATGGAGGAGAAACTAAAATGTTTTCCTGACACGTCTGTATACAAAGCGGATCAGTCTGGTTTTGTAAAGGAAATGCGTGCGAAACGCACATTGTCCCATTGAGGAGACAATTACACAATCAATCAGCTCTCTTTCTTATTCTTGTACAATCATGCCTGTGATAAGTACGAATGGAGATCATTTCCATCTCTTTATTTTCTTACAAAAACCACAAGGACAGCTAGTGCCTCAAGTAAAAAGTACAATGTTTACAGCAAGAAATTTAAACATCCATGCTTCGAAATCAGGAAAAAATGGGAAAAAGTAACATTCAATTTTTCAAACGCAATGCATTTTTACCCCATTGCGAGGACACTAATTTTGTTACATTCGGGGTCTGGCCATCACAACGCTTCTGAATTACAGGAGCAGATAGAGAAAAGGGTTGAAGTTGTCAGAATTTCTCCTGGGATAGCCAATTGCATTCAGCTATTGGACAAACATTTTTTCGTCACTGGAAGGCACTGTTTCAGAAAAATATCTGATAAAATAATCTCTGGATTATCAATTCAGTTCCATGTATTTCCGCAAAACAGTGTCCCTAAGCTTCAGTATTTTGTTCATTACCAGTTTTCGTCTCCTAGTTTTAGAAATTTAATAATCTATGCATGGTACGTCGCACAATATACAGAACAGCGACCAGGATCATTTTTAACTCCTGGCGGAGTTCTGTTTAGATATTACAAATTGTGATTGTGCAATAAAATTATGTCAGAAATATTCGTTTGTTAGATATGCATGGTGTACAAAAAACTTGTGCTTTCAACACTCCACAAATTATTCTCATTTCTGTGATACTCGTAATTACCTGGAATAAAAACAATTTGCACTTTTTTGTTTCATAACAAATTGTATGTCATAGCAAAGAAAATTTAAAAACAGTATAGTTTCTGTTTCTTGTGAAATGAACAGTTTTTTGAATTGCACACAAGTGCAACATTTACTTTATTTTGACAAACTATTCTTGTTGTAGGAAGTTATGAGTAAAACAGTATTAAATTCAATATATAGCATTCCAATTGTTTTACAGGCATAAAGAATCGTTTAAAGCACGCAATTGATTGCGTTTCAATTGCGTTTCAATTCAAGATAAGAATCAATTTAATCTATGTAAAATTAACAAATAAATTTAAATAATTATTCTATCAACAGTAACTGAATAGTAGTTTCTTGTATATGTTCTTTTACGAGAAACAATTCATTATTTCTAGTACATGCAAATAGCTTGTTATATTTTGCATTGTTTTCGAAGATAAGATATTACATTTATTGATGTCAATCAGAAATTAAATGATGTATGTCCAATTTTCGTGATATACTTGAAAGTTAAAATCAGTCGTGATTATTTCTTGTGCTTTAGATATCTACAGTCACTGACATCTTACAATATTGCAATCGTTATGATTTACACTGAAAAATAGATTTCCGTGGGAGATATACTACTTAAAACATTGTAAGGGAATAATAAAAAAGGGTAATTTTCGGGAACGTAAAACCAAAATGAGGCGATGACATGTGAATTTGATTCACAAAACAGCTCTTAAATCACTTCTTCACAAAATTTAAATATAAAGTGATAGAGTAGTTATATGAGATACGTTTTCAATATTTAATAATTATGCACATTGACGATATTCATGAAAATGAAAAAAGTAACAAACTTTCATCGAACAATGGTTAAGGAAATAAAATATCTCAAATAAAATGGACTTTTACAGTAACAAAAGCATTGAGTGTACTGCAAATGGCCTGCTCCCACTGAATGTCATTTGACCTTAAGGAAACAACCCTCTACAACGCCAACCTCGGCGCCAGCGCACTCACCGCTCGGCTTGCGAGGGCTGTCCATGTTCTCTGTAGAACGGAAAAATTCTAGGAAAATTTTGGCAAATTTGGAAATTTTTAAAGTAATTTGCAGTATGTATTGGCAGCCAAAATTAACATCGTGGAATCAAAAGGGTATGTAAATTCAATGAAAAAAATAAGGCATGTTTCGACATGTCACATTGCGGCATTCTCTTGTAAGTAAACAAAACTGAGAAAGTGTAAATGCCGTATTTAAATATTCCTATTATGCTCAAACGAATCATGTCATTCATTATTTTAATGACATATTAATATTTTCAAACAACATACCGAGGTAGGAATGAATTTACCGATGTAGGAGAATAAATTTATTTAGTGCGTCATCAATAACACGGATATAAATGGCGGTTTATCTTGTTGGAATGAATAAAATATTTTCATTGTTTATGATATGTCCCCAAATTTGTATGCAAAGCACGATTTGAATCTTGCGCATTTGCACAACTCGAGTTGCTATCGCGTTCATGCCGCTCAGCTTTCTCATCGTCCGACCGTGAACTTGACGCGTCGTAAAGAACCGCGGGGCGTCAATGGAACGAAGCGCGGCGGGCAAGGTCGCGCGGGATTTCCCGCGTTCTTGTGCGGAACCGGAGCACGCAGATGGAGGGCGCTCCCGGAAGCTTGCGATGGCAGCGCAGATGGTGGTTGGGGGAGGGGGCTGGCACTTGTCCCCCCGGGCGGTGGGAAGTCCCGTGCGGCCGCGGAGAAGCTCTGAGCGACGCCCTTGGAACGCAGCTGCTCGCCGTCGCTTGCGCGCCTTTGCCCCTGCCGAGTCACCGCCCACCGTCACTCTCGCTCGCTGGCTGGCTGATCCGCGCCGCCGCTCACCATCGGCCTTTTTGTGTCCCTTCCGCTGCTGACTGGTATGCGGTCGGATCCTTTTCCAATTGACGGTCTACGCGTAGAATGTGTCATTGTCAATTCACTTTCGCTGCTCTCAATGCCTTGAAGTGAAGTATTGCGAAATTGTAAATAAAATAGCTTTGGTATACTATGAGGGCAGATGAAACGTGTTACAAGTTGTACATAACTAACAACAAGCTGATATACTAAATGAAGTTTCTTCTTCTTAATCTTCTTCAACTTCTTTCAACGTTATTTCTTTGAAGCGCTGTTGTCAACATGGCAGAGAAATCGTACTTAACTTTACCAGTCGCTTGAAGGCACCTTGCCATTATGTACAGGTTCGTAATCGAAGAATGTAATAGGAAGCATTTAATTTTTTCAATGATCATATGTGAGACAGCAGTTCTGAGGTTGTCAGACTCTATTGGGAACAAACTTCTACAAAACCAAGGGTGATAATAGTTATTTACGATATTAGTGTCGTAATACATCTGATTCCAATACGAGATTGGAAAATTGCCAAACGAGTCCGCTAGGACGAGTGAGCAATTGAGTATTGTAATCAGATGTTACGACACGAATATCGTACAACGTTTAATCCACTTTGTAAAAATATGTTAGATTTAAGATTAACATTTTTATTTGGTATTCACATTTTCTTGACACTGTTCTTAACAAGGAGAACAATTGAAACGCGCATGGTGTACACATTTCGACAACATGAGCGAATGCAGTTCAGACTCAGAAATAGAAATAGCAGCAAATGCTGCTATAGATTCTTTGTTACCACACAAATCAAACAAGAAATATGAGCGTGAGTACTCAACTTTTAAGGATTGGTGTGAAAACAAAAACGTTCATTGCATATCAGAAAAAGTTTTAATGGCTTACTTTCCCGCCAAGTCAGAAAAGGAAAAACCGAGTAGTCTTTGGACCCACTTTTCTATGCTGAAGAGTACTTTATTAGTTAAGGATAATATTGATATAAATATGTTTACCCAGTTGTTAGAATTTTTAAAAAAGAAAAGTGAAGAATATAAAACAAAAAAGGCAAAGATATTTTCAAAAGAAGACATACATAAATTTTTAATAGAAGCTGACGTTGATAATTATTTGTTGATGTAGGTGGCATTAATAATTGGTATATTTCGCGCTTGCCGTAGAGATGAGTTAAAGAATTTTAAAATAGGTGATATAGAGGATAGACAAACATGTATTTTAATTAATATACCAAACAGTAAGACTTTAATTGCGAGAGAATTTGTAATTAGTGAAGGGAATATTAAAGAATTTAAATGTTTAGAAACATTTCGTAAATATTTTCGCCTTCGGCCTGAAAGAGTCAAGCACGATCGTTTCTTTGTATTTTACAAAAATGGAAAATGTACTTGCCAACCTGTTAGAATAAATACTTTTAGAGGCATTCCGAAGCTAATAGAAAAGTATCTTGGCTTGCAGAACCCTGAAAAATGTACAGGACATTGTTTTCGGCGATCGTCCGTTTCATTACTAGCAAATGCAGGTGCTGATATAGATATGCTGAAGAGGCACGGTGGATGGAAGTCGTCTTCTGTTGCAGAAGGGTATGTGGAATCGTCAGAAGAAAACAAGAAACAAATAGCTAAGAAAATTATGGGGGAAAATAGTATTTCAAATACTGATATGAATTGTCAGGCTACAACATCATCAAGAATTACAATTTCGAATTGCAAGAAATTTGTTGTTAATGTATGTAATAAGTAATTAAAACATATTATTATTATTGTTATTATTTGAAAAATTGTTAACAACGTTATTTTCATAATAAATTATTTGAATAATTATTGTTATTCTCAATAGTAGACTATGGAATAGTGCTCGTCACAGAATAACCCTACTCGTATGCCATTACCGCACTAGTGTGGTAATGAAGTTCATTACCACACTAGAGCGGTAAAGTACTTCATTACGAAACTGATTATAATAGCATAATGTTTCACATTACCTAACCAAAGTGGATAAATTTTCTAAATATCCTGTATAAAATCAGCATGAATTACTTTCAAGAAGCTAGTACCTCTAAGGATGATGACTATAATTCAGAAAAAATATAAAAATTGTGAAATTATATGTAAATATAAACTACAGCATCATATAACGTGTGCAGTTGCATGTCATCCATTTTAAGAGACCCTCGGTTTGAGAATTGTCTTTTTCGTTGAACGGATTAGTGACGGAAAGGCTGTTGAAACGAATCGGTAATTACTTTGCCGTAAGGTACAGAGGCAGATCGATATAGGTTAGAGAAAGCAGAGAGGAAATGAGATAGTGTTAGGGTGGATGGGATGGAGGTGGAATAGGTCAGGAATAAGAAGAAGATGGGCCGCGGGTAAGGTGGCATTGAAAACACTTGGAGAAATCAGATTAGAGTGAAGTAGACGGCTTGGCTCAGAGTGATCGACGAATTCTAAGGAATCGGGGTAGAGTGGCGTGATTGTTTTTGTTTCAAAAACAGCTAAAACACTCGGATAAATGGAAGACGTATTGAATACGATTTTGTAATTAAGTAGAAATACTTCAGTTGTTTTTACGCGAGAGGAATTTCGGGGTCCGATGTCACGCCATCATCTTGGAAATGCAGGAGAAAAATTTGTAAAATGAAATGGTATGGAAATGAAAGATTTTTCCGGTTTGGTAACTTAACCCACTAATGCCCACCATAATTTAATGAGCATTGCGATTGCCCGCTGTCATCGCGTCCGTGACGGCTGAGGCAGATGGGGCTCTCTGGTAGCATGTTTTTACATCTTTTAGCGCTAAATCATTTTACGTTGGTAATTATACTCCAGGAGAGGAGAGAATACATACTTCCTTACGTGGAATAGCTCACCACGTGTGTTTTACAAGAACTTCCTCTCTTGCAGGAGGCCTTTTCCCTGTATGGGAATCACTAGGCTCATTCAATTCAATCAAAAAATTATTCTACTAGAGTGCTGATGAGAGCCAATCGCTGGTTATGTGAGTTTTTTTCTAGAAAAAGTAGCTGTTACGAAATTATAATCTACTATTTGGTACGAGTTGCATGTACTCGGAGAAAGAGTCAATTGAGGAATGAAGGGTGGTTACTGTAAAGGAGGGTTTGTTGAGAGAGTCAGGGTCGACTTCACTAGAAAATGGGCGCTGAATGTAGGCCGGAAATATCAACATGACACTCTGGTTTTCAAACCCAATTAGTGGAGACTTCAGAATATTGTAACTTTGGCAAAACCTTAAAGAAGGTTCTTCAGAAATTAGTTGTTGGTTCCCAAGTGAGGAACAAGATATTCGCGGAAGTGGAGAATTTAACATTTACCAAGTGATCTTGGTTACATGAATTCACGAATAAAGTATTTGCTTGAGTTTGAAATTAAGTGTTGTAATTTAAATTACCTCAAAAGAGGGGCAACGGACAGTGATGTTCGGTGAGTGGTATTACAGCTGCAACTGAATTTATTGACACTCAAACGTTCTCGGCACACACATGTACATACTCTGTTGTGAGAACATTGAATTTAGTAGATTCGTAACAGTTATCAAAACCTTTAGACTTTAGCAGCATATACCCCGCTGCATATGTTTCATTTAGGATGTCTTATTCAATTGAAGACATAAAATTTACCATAAAAGAATGAAATAAGTGAAAAAATCGTTGAAATTGACTGCCCCATTTTTGAGGGAATGGGTATTAAAAGGTTAACTCAAATACGTAACACGAATGACTGAACCAACACAACGTATTCCATTATCTGTTTGTCGAAACGAGTGGATGGTCAGCTCACGGCTGCGTCAGTTGAGGCGGGCGGCGGCAGGCGTGCAGCGTTGGGGTTTCCGGTGGGGCCGCGGGATCGGAAAGGCCGTGACCACGGGCTCAGCGGGCGCAAGATTCCGAATCCGCCAAGTGGGTGCGGCAGCTAGCGATACCTTGAGCGGCTGAAGTAGTGCGACAAAAACTCGCCCCGTGACGCAACATTTGAATTTAGACTTTATTAGTAATCTTCAGCGAAGTACGTGATCAATATTATGCAAGGAGGCAAGAGCTAAATTTAAAATAAAATTTACTTTAGAAAAAGACATATTTTCAGGATAATATCAATTAACTTAAAAGTTCACATTTTGCAAAGTTGTTCCTACATAGGTTTAAATTATGGGTTTGTATTAAAAATAAAGAGAACAAAAATCAATTTTTTGCTATCGGATAAAAATGTGGGTTTCTACGTGCTGCTACGCGGGCATGAAATTAAGTATTTTCTTAAAACATCTGAAAAAGTGACGTCACCGTGTGAAAAAGACTTTTAGGCACCGTTTGTAGCTTACATGGGGAGTAAGAAAATAAAGCACACATTAATGGCAAAACAACTTTCATTTCACTCTTATCATTCAACTATCATTTCACTCTTCCCAATAACTATTAACTTTTGATTAACTATTAACACATAGTTAGAACGTAGTAATAATTTAACACATAATATATTACGAAACTCCTAACAACTGTCAACATCTAAAATGCACACAAATTTAACTGGTGGTAAGTTTTGTAAATACTTTAGGAATTTGGGGTAGTAAATTAGATAATGCAGCGTTCGCAAATTTGAACAATTCCTGTAGAATGTCAGCATTGCTTTTAACCATTTTAAATTCAATAATTAAACTATGACGTACCAGTTATACAACAGGAACTCTTTTGAAACAATAATCCCTCACTACCTTATGTCACGAAACCAAGGCCTCTTGTGAACAAATGTTGACGAAGGTGGGGGTTCCTTTAGTATAAAATATGAAGAGTAGAGAGGAAACAAATCATAATTCGTAATAAAATAATTTTTATATGATCGAGGAAAACATATTGTTTATATTTCGTGAGTGAAGTTATTGTTTTTTGCTCGATCTCGATTGAGAGATTTTTTTAGACTTTTCGGTCTAACAAAATTAATGACCTCATCTTTTGAGTTAGAATGCAGAAAAAAAACTATTAAGCTACACTTCTCTCAAATTTCTGGACGGTTACAAACCCTAGCTCGCAATGGGCTACTCTGTTTTCTGAATAGCGGCAGCATGCGTTTGTGACTTTATTGAGAGTCTCCTTTCTCGTGTGTCTCATTCGGTTTAACGATTATCTAGTGGACTGATATCTCCTGCGGACTCTTCAGCAACGTTTCTTGGTATCTTAAGCGCCCAGGGCTTCACTTTGCTCCGACACAAGTCGCCTTTCCGCGAGTCGCGTAGCCTTTCAATGCCGCAATTGGTTATTAGTAGTTCCGTACACCTCTGCAACGAAACGACAAGAAGCACTTAATTTATACGTATTTCTGGAGTGGCAATAGTGCTCCATCTCTTATTATATTAACTGGAGACGTATGTACTATATTATGTTATTTATTTGTAAGTCCTACTTATAATTACTTTTACTACTTTTATCCTATGCCGTAACTACTTGTGCCCTATACTCTCCTTCCTTGCTGCGCTTGTGGTTTACGATATCGTTACTAAAAAACAACCGAATATAACTTCTAAACGATGTTTGGATATTAATGAAAAGTTATTAATGTTGGGGAACCGATTAGGGAGAACACATCCGATGATCTATTTTTTTGAGCGTGCAGTTAATATCCATTAGTTCTCCTAACCTCAACTACAATAATGTGTTACTATGTTACGACTTTACTATGTTACGAAATTACCGACGAAATTCTAATTTTGAGAGATTCGTGTACAAATATTAATTAAAAAATTACGAAGCACAAGTGAAATAAAATTAAATTATCAAAATATGCAGGCCAGTTGGACACACGATCTTACAACCCGGCTGGTAGACCTGACATCTATACATTGACGGCATTTATTTATCTAAGCCTGTATCTACGTAAGTCCGGTTTGGGAAGGAAAAAGTTTCGAAATTTTGTGCGTACTTGTAGTTTATTTGGAGAACAACATAATTGAAAACATTGTTTTCAGTCATCATTACATTTCTTTTATATATGTTTGATAATTTTTCAAATACCTCGAATGAAAATTCGTACAGGGAAGTATAACAATTCATCCGATGTAAACAGTATTTAAATATAAAAAATCTCGTACAAAGTATGGAGAATGTCTATTCCCGACACAAGATTCATCCAGAATGTATGACTCTGTCTTTAATTGCGGAACGATGGCTGTAAATCCCCTAGATTACAATCCATACATGTGCAATAATTATTATCACATGAAACTGAAAATATATTATGTGAACAGGCAAACATTGTAAAAACGTGACGAGAGTGGATCACATACAACACAACTTGTAGTAAACATATCGTAATTATTGAGATTCACCAACTGTCCTGCAATACGGCTGGATTCTTAACATTTACAACCATGACTCACTACAACAATTAAGTTCTCGAGGAATTTCACTTACTCGTTCACGTTTTGGCGCAATATTAAGTCGACTGCCTCATTTCTACAATGACGGACTATGAATGTCTTCGAAGAGAGAAAAAAATTGTGATATGTGTGCACGTGCTCTACAAAAATGTAAATGTTTAAGAAATTAGGAGAATTTGTTAGAAAAATACTCAGAAACGTCGACAAATGTTTGTTTCCAATTACAAGAACGTTTCGCTTGTTTACACAAACATTTTAATCTTACATTGAATACTTTGGAAAACACGGGTATGGATACAACCTTGTTGCTGAGATAAATTGTTTTATTCAAAATACTCTCCCAAAATCCCGAAAGATTGCTTTTCGTAAACTGTTTTAATAAATATTTCAAAACGTTTACTTGTAGATATGGTTGAATTAATTCATATTATTTATTTATTACGTATTACCACAAAACGTCTTTTGCCACCACTCATTTTTCTCTAATTCATTCAACCCATTGCCCCCTACTACAATAAGTAACAGTAACATTTTATTACGTAACTATCATCCTAATTATAAAGGTAAAACATGAGTGGAGCAAACCTGTTAAGGAAGGTCAACAGAGTTGTGAAAGTAACACAATAACACTATTGTGTGTGTCTTAATTCAGTGGAGGCAAGTCTTCATGCATACAATCAGCACGGTGAATGGCCGAAGACACTTCTAAGAATTTTGTCTATAGAAACCACAGACAAGGAAAATGCTCAATACTTCACAGTAAAGACTTGTGCATGCAGGACGGTGAAAGCATTTAAGCCCTATAAACACTGAAAGGAGTTTACACATAATAAACACCCATACATCTTCGGGATGTCTGATGCCTGTATGTACTTCGCGCGACAGCCCGTGAACTGGCTCAGGCCTACCGGATGACTGATGCAGTTCTCGAAACTATGACAAAGTACTCAAAATGGAAGCCTCACGTATCAACCAGGAAAAATAGTGCATTTGTGGAATAGATCTGCGTTTCGTTTATTTTATTAATGTTATTTTTTCGCGCATGTAAAAATCTGTAGGCTACTTGAAGATGTTTACAATGTTATACCAATAGCTAAAATATATTGCAGTCTTTATAACGAAGTAACTATATATTTCAGTATTTGCTTAAAAGTTAACATTTTCCAATTAAATTGAAGTAAGAACCAAGATGTGGAAAAAATGATTAAAAATATTCCCTGCAAACAGAATTGATCTCGCATCTAATAGCTCCAGATGTCCCATCTCTCGCAGCAGCGCTAAAGAATCTCCATAACAAGGGCCATTACTGCCGCAGGCATACGTATTTATCACTTGCCTCGGAGGGGAAGGCGTCAGCGTCTCACGCGGGAGGCCCCGTCGCGGAAGGAGCGACCAAGTGCTGCCCGCTGCGCGCGGAGGCGGCGATCGCTGTTTTGCCGCGCCGCACGCAGCGGTGAAGCGCGGGATGGCGACCGTCTGCGTCCTTTCCTGCTGGGCGGAGGCGTCGACGAGGAAAATTCGCACGCGCCCACCTGCCTTTGCTTACCCGCGGAACAAAAAGCGCTTCACCAATGACGTCACTGCGTTCCGGCGGGTTCGTCCTCTACAGAGCATTGGAGTCTCCAGCGCTTCTCGCGTCATCGCTCTCAGAAGCGACGGAGTGCGTGTTTACGTGAGAATACATCTGTGACGCTTGAATTTGAAGTTCAATTTAAGAGAAGTTATAAGTCTAATCGTAAGTATTGATGAGAATTATCGAGAATTTCCCTACCGATTCAGAAGCAAATCGAAAGAGTAATCAATCAAAATGAGGGTGAAGTGTAACATCTTGTTCTCCACCTTAGCAGGAAAGAAAATTTGCTAAATTGTGAATATGCGAAATTGAGTGAAAGTGAGAAATTTGGGAAGTCGGTGAATCAGTTTGGTAAGATTATCATAGTTAGTGGGAAACAAAAAAATGAAATAAAGGAGAGAGAGAGAGAGAGAGAGAGAGAGAGAGAGAGAGAGAAAGAGAGAGAGAACAGACAAAAGGAGAGTAAAAGATAATCAAAGAGAGACTCAGTGTAAGTTGCTCATGGTTGGAAAAATTTATTTCTAATAAGATTTTTCAGGAAACGTCTCCTTAAAAAACAGAACACGAAAGTGTTAATGACTATTAATTTGTTTCCTTAATTTGTTATTTAACTTTAGCAATTATATCGAGTTCTAAAATATGCTTATCTGCATTTCGACAGAAAATTACGTGTTTGAAGAGTGGCAGTGAAAGCAATGTATATCT
Organism: Gryllus longicercus; assembly: GCA_038098605.1. Taxonomy (NCBI): domain Eukaryota; kingdom Metazoa; phylum Arthropoda; class Insecta; order Orthoptera; family Gryllidae; genus Gryllus; species Gryllus longicercus. Next base: position 3,378,352 of record JAZDUA010000105.1, read on the forward strand.
TTTACAGATCCTTTCACTTCCTAGTTATGACGCGTACCTTTTCTTCTGTTTGTTTTTTAAGTCATTTGGGAATGCAGACTTTTTGGAGAGGGTTTAGTAGTTTTGATACGTGACAACGATAAAGTTATGAAACTTTTAGTGTAATGCTTTGATTTGTCACTTTTTCAATACAAATTTACGTTCCATTTGATCACGTAGTGAATTTTCAATCTATTATGTTCTTCAGCAATAGAAAGTAGTGATGTTCTCTTACTTCCTGGAAATAATTACATTCGTTAGCTTTATTTCGTTAGCATTTGTTTTCATTGAATGACTAGGCGGCAATCACTAAAATTTCAAACTGCACGAGTTCGTAGATTAATCATTTCATTTAAATCTTTGTGTTCACTATTTTAGCAAGAACTATTTGTCCCATGAACTTCAATATTGGTACGAATCTTCAAGTATGTATTTTGAAGTTATCTATTGTCCTCTCAATTTTGAAACAGCTTATTAGGAACACAATGGTCTTCAGGTGTATTTTAATTCACAGAGAATATTTTCTTAAACCCCTTCAGTCATTTCCAGAACACTACACTATGAATTTTTGAAATCTAATGATAGAAGTTCTTATAAGAAACAACTCATCTATACCCACAGTTACTTTTGGACACATTTATGAGTTTCTATCCACACTCTTTGTCGTACGGGCACCGGCAATAAATATAAATCAATTCGTTACATCCGAATGAAGAAAAATGAACATTATCCATATGAAATGAGAGTGAGATGGGAAAGTGGTTACACCGCACATGCGGAAGGGAACGCGTGATCGAGACTGCCGCGTCGATGGAGCAAACTGCGGCTGCGGCCGCCGCGCGGCCCAGCGGCCGACGCCGACGCCTCGTGACCGCGGTCGCCATCCGTGGCGAAAGTGCGCTAAATTTACACGGACGCCGCGGCGGGCGCCGGCCGTAGGCGGGCCAGTTCTGCAGTCCGGGGAACGTGCGAACCCCACGCGCTCGTGGGCGTCCCCTCGTTGACGTCACTCTGCCAGACATCGGTGTCAACGCCGACGCCAATTCTGTTAGTGTCCGTTCCGGTGACGCTTCGATACGCGCGAACGTGGGGTAATCTTCAATTTTATCGTTGCCATTCATAGCGTTCAAATTGCCGTACGCAATATGTAACCTCTCGCACACAGTTGTCAGCACAAATATATTCGATTTCTCTCACAACATAAGATTTTCAATGATCTTATTTGTCTACTTATTTATTTTCTCACCTATTTATTGAATGATATATTCAATTATTTATTCACTAATTTATTCTCTTATTTACTAATTTTATTATTTATTGCATTAATTTTTCATTAAAATCCAGTCGTTTCGATGTACACATACTTCAGGAATTCGTAATTGTAGATGAGAATGGAAAGTAATGAAATAGTGATGGAATTTTGAGCATGAGGAAAATTCTCAAAAGTGATCTTCTATACAGGTTGTCCGGGGAAGAAATGTCGAAACTTCGCAAATAAATTCTGAAGACAATTTTAAGCATATTTTATCTAAGAAACTATTGGGAAATTTCGAATGGTTGAGCCGCAATAAGCACTCAAAGGTTGATTTGAGAAAATGCTTCCTGGGTAAAAGTTTGCATTGCAAAAGCACCGATACCCTACAAAAACATGTTAATTGTTTATTATTTACAAAAGAAATAAATGTTTTTGTTCACAGAAAAAAATTAATATAGAAGTGAAAAAGCACCTAATTTACACATTTCGTCTGCTTTTTTATTTCTCGGTTAATTTTTCTTTCCTCCGCGGTCATACTATATGTGTCTTGTTCCTATGGAATACATTCATCTTTTTTCAAATTTAAGGTCAGCTTTTAAACCCATTAATCCGCACACCACTAAATTAAACGCATGCTTATTATAATTGTTTTCGTTTTAAGAATCTATTTAGCCTCAACATTGAAGTTCATTTGTACCGTTAGTGAGGAAAAAATAGTTATAAGGATTTCTGATTTAATATTTTTTTTCTAATTCCTTCTGCATTATTACACAGTAAATACATAGCAAGCTTTTTTCTCCAATGAGCTTCACATTCTCACATCTTTACTCTCTTAATCGAATGCAGGGCTGGCGTTCTGGAAATCACAGGCCGTAAACGGTTCATGCAAACTCGACAACGTTAAGAAGTGATGTGTGCGCACGCCGGGGCTCTTGGCACTCCGCCGCGCGGGGCCGCCCCGGTCGCCCCGGGCGCCCCGAGGATTTCCCCGGCGCGCGCTTCCCCCACGCGCCTCTTGGCCCAAGGAGCGCAGTAACAGAGGCCGGGAAAGCCTCTGAGGCAGAAGCCCGCAACTGGGGAAACACGGAGTTCGACTGCTGCTGCATTCGGAGGCAAATAGATGACGTCACGCTCTGGTGACCGTATGGCGGCGTTTGTAATTCTTGATACATCACACATTCATTTCGTTTGACAGAATATTGCCAATAATGAATCTTGACTGCAGTTATTTGTACTAAATATTGTATAAAATCTAAGTCCACAACTGAAACTCCGTAGCCAGTGAAGCTCCTTAGTTTGTGTCCTGATGATAAGAGATTTCCAACATCATTAAATAACTGGTCGGACGATCACTTTCCCTGAATGCTAATCTGGAAGGTGACTGATATGGTCTATTATTTATGAATATTCAATCTTGCTAACTCCAGACTAATGTTGATCAATACCCTTAAGAGCGGACCGTGAGCCGCGCGCAAGTAATTTCCGACTTCAAAATCCCACACTCTAAGGAGATTTCAATCCAGATTCTCCAAGGAAAAATTCAGATCACACGGAGTACAACAGGACTAAAAACCGGTTTCCTTTTCTAACCTAATGGTATTAATTCCTAACCGTCTACCATTTCTCCAAATCCATAAAATACGTAAATTTAATTGTGGTGTCTGAAGGGAGTGGCTTCAGTCTTATTAAGGCTTAATGCTAAGTTAGCAATATATTATTAATATCAAAGCTCTCTTATAAAGTGCTAATATGCTGTGTAAGATATTGTTTAATTAAAAATGGGCTCCGCGAAATTTTTCATTTTTTTTTTTAATTTATTTTCCTGCCTGTTCGGCATAGTATGCCTTTCAGGGGTTTTAATCTACAGTTTATAATTACAGAATTTTTTGGCCATTCGGCTGACAGTATATGAGGGGGACCACACGGTTACCTCGTCAACAAAGTCTGCAGAGCAGTAATTCAAAGAAATTTATTAATTTATTTATTTATTTTAATTAATGTATTTATTTAATTTTTCAGCAGCGGAATTGATTAATGGGAGGGGATGGAAATTATTCTAATTTAAGGTGGTTTAAGAGAGTCTTTGGGGTATCGAGAGATAATGCGGGTTGGGATGGAAGCATTTTTGCCTAGATCAAATATCTGTGCACTTGTACACGACGGAAGAAGGGTGAAAAATCTGTTACTCATCCGTTGAATGTATTCGCTAATGGAAGGAATGTTAAGCTCTCTGTGAATTTGCATATTTGGAATAAACCAAGGGGCTTGCACGGCTTTTCTTAGGTACTTGTTTTGAATGATTTGTAGTTTCTTTAGATGTGTGTTTGCTATATTGTTCCAAATTTGACAGGCGTATGTTAGTGAGGGACGTATTATCGTTTTAAAAATTGATAATGCGCAGTCCAGACTAAGCGATGATTTGTTGTTAATTATTGGGTAAAGTTTGTTCATTTTTGCGTAGGTTTTGTTCGTAATTTCTTGAATGTGGTTTTTCCAAGTTAATTTTTGATCCAGTAATACACCCAGATATTTTACGGGCGTTTCATTATTAAGCCAAGGAATTGCAGAATTATTAATTTTGATTTGTAGTGGTTTATGTATTTTTCTTAGTGAGAATATTTTAGGCTGTGATTTGGTAGGGTTTATGGCAATTCTCCATTTCAATGTCCATTCGACAAATTCATTTAAGTCCGACTGGAGATCTTTGCAAGCGTTGGTAATGTTTGAATTTGCATTGAATAATACTGTATCATCTGCATAGAGTGCTATTTCTGAGTAAGTCATTTGTGGATAGTCAGCTATATATATGTTGAACAATAAGGGAGAAAGTGGGGAACCTTGCGGCACGCCGGCTTTGATGATATGTGCTCTTGATTTATTGTTGTTTATACTAACTTTGAAATCCCTCTCTGACAGGAAGCTTTTAATGATGTTTTGGAGATAATCGGGGGTTCCCAAGGTTTGCAACTTGTAAAGTAGCCCATGATGCCACACTTTATCAAAGGCATGTGCGATGTCGAGAAAAATTGCAGCTGTGTATTTTTGGTTGTGAAATGCTTCAGCAATGTACTCTGTTACTCTTAATAGTTGATGACTTGTGGAGTGGTTTGGACGGAATCCGAACTGCGTATTTGGAAGTGCATTGGTTTCGGTGAAAAATTTGAATAGTCGGGATTTTATAAGTTTTTCAAACATTTTGGCAAAGGTCGGTAACAAACTAATTGGTCTATAGCTAAGAGGGTCTTGTGGATTTTTGTTCGGCTTGCATACTGGTGTTATAATGGCAGTTTTCCAGGTCTTTGGATAATATCCTAATCTTAAACAAGCGTTATAGAGCGCTGTTAATGCTGCAATTGCATTGCGAGGTAATTCTTTCATCATTTTATTATTTAATAAGTCATGTCCTGCTGATTTTCTCGGTTTTAAAGCCTTGATTATTTGATATGTCTCAGACGGGGCTATAAATTTAGTTTTTATTGGGACGGAATATCGCGGTATTGACAAGTTTGTTTCCACTTTTAGTTGGAAATCAAAGTCGGTTACCGGGTTATTTGTAAATATTTTCTCAAAATGTTCCGCTAAAGTTTCAGCGAAATTTTTCATGTTGATCTTTCTGAATATTTTTCTCTTTTCTTTTTCTTAGGCCGGTCGACCCCAATCCCTTTCTCTAAATGGAGTATCCTCTTGATGTCGTGGGCCGCCCAAAACACGAATTGGGCTATCGCATCATTGAAAGTGAGTAAAATTTGTTAGGAGTAATAAATATTATTTTAAGGTAAGCAAACTAATTGATAATAAGCAAGATCATACCTAAATGTATTAACGTGCTCTCAAATGCAGAAAATACAAATGAGAAGTGAGTCACATCAGTAAACCGTTTCGGAGCATAACCTTCTTTACAAAGGGAATTATACAATATTTTAATGTTAGCTTTTTGAAGTAGAAAATTTGGGAGACAAAAGTGTGAAAACATTTTTCATTCGTTCTCACTAGAGTTCTGGGTAGCGAACAAAGAGTTCTAAACAAAGTTCCAGTACGCTTTTTTCGTCCGACGTCACGCACGAGAATTGTTCAATATTTTCATGTTCGTTTTCCTGAAGTCTAAATTATGAAAGAAAATTTCAAAATTTTATTTCATCAGTTCTTATCTAAGGTTGGCACTTTGGAGCGTTAGATAGATGAAACTGGGTTTTCTTTATCCGACAAATGTTGGCGTATGCGGTATTGATAGGTTTAAAACATTGCAAAATAAGGTAAGTGATGCAAATATGGTCAGTGCAGGTAATATGGCCATGCAGCGGCTCTGGTGATAGTTGAAACTATTTCCGATTGATATTGCTAGCATGCTGTCTGGGAGAGCTTAAGACGTGCGTTAACATCCTACCAGATTTGTTGATTCACGCATTCACACTCTGGAGTTAAATTGTCAAGAACGCACTAAAGGCGTTCTGTCCTTAAAACTTTTTGTGAACTTCTGATAAACTCTCACGCTATTGTTTTAAAAAAGAATTTATTTCATGCCATATTTTTGTAATATTAGATTGTCAGAGTGTAATGTATATTATATATTAGTATAGCTAGTCCTAGGCCGTGTACTAGGTCATGTTACAAGAAACCAGATAATTTGGCAATGGCTTAAAACATGCGTGTGGGCATAATTCCTTCAAATTACAATGTTTTTGTAAAATAACAAAATAATCCTGAATCACTTTTTTGTGATATAGCTCTTGCAACTTGAAGCAAAAGTGTTAAATTCCATCATTACACTGTTAATTTGTCCAAATGTTGAAATACATAAACACCAAAATTTGAAGAGCTTAAAGTAGTCATATTACCATCACATACTTTATATTATTTTAAATTTTCGATATCTATTTAAACTTCCTGTGTAATTGACATGATAGCAATAGTTCAACGTCACAGCCTTACATACAATTTTACAAGAAAAGCTACTTACCAAGTAATAAAATTTTATTAGCAGGAAGGGAGCCAAATTGATAAATAAATAAATAAATAAATAAATAAATAAATAAATAAATAAATAAATAAATAAATAAATAAATAAATAAATAAATAAATAAATAAATAAATAAATAAATAAATAAATAAATAAATAAATAAATAAATAAATAAATAAATAAATAAATAAATAAACAAATAAATAAATAAATAAATCGCATATAGAAAGAATCTCAAATGAATGTACTAGAATATTTATCCTAATGCACGGCTATCCTAGAAACTAGACTTAGGTTTGTACATCTATTTCTGTCCCTAGGCAATGAATTTAGACACTAAATCGGTCACACTTACCTCATATTGCTAATAGGAACATAATCCTCCCCGCAGCAAAGACAAACTTACACACCTACCACTTCACAATAGGAGAACATCCATTAAATATCACATCTGTTTGTATAACACGTTCTTTGAAACTATTTGTTTGCTACTCAGAACTCTGGTCAGAACAGATAAAATATAATTTTAAAAATATTTTCTCACAATTATTTAACTACAGGAAAATTAACAAGCCAATATTGAATATTTCCCGTATTTGACATCAGACGGAAAAAGCGTATTAGAACTTTCTTTAGAACTCTTTGTTCGTTACCCAGAATTCTTGTCAGAACCGAAGAAATATAATTTAAAACGTTCTCCCAGATCTTCCGGCTTGAAAAAAATTATAATCAAAATTTGGAATATTTCTCGTGTACGTCCTCGGAAAGAAATGGAGTTTAATTTTTTTTGTAACTGTTTAGAACTTTTTGTTCGCTACACAGAAAGCTGGTCAGAACCGATGAAATATAATTTTGATTATTTTTCTCCCCAATTTTTAACTTCAGAAAAACGAAGAGGAAAATATTTATTAATTCACGTGTTTGACGTGAGACGAAAAAAGTGCATTTGAACTTTCTTTAGAACTCGTTGGTCGCTACCCAAAATTCTGGTTACATCTGAAGAAATGTCGTTTTTACATATATTTCGGAAACTGGAGGGTTTTTTGAATACTTCTCTTATTTTTTGAGTATTGTGTCTGAATGTTTTTGAGAACTCCAGAACTCTTTGTTCGCTATTCAGAACTCTCAAAATATTAAGGATTTTCAAAGTTTAGCCCACCAACTTCACACACCTTGAGTAGAGGCAAGAGGGAAAGATTTAGATCTTCAAGCGTGCATTGCGCGAAAACAGCTGTACGAAGAAATTAAATCTACAAATTCCTTCACTTTCTGAGAACCAGTTTTTATTTCAATGATACCAACATCAGCGTACTTACGTACTGCAGGACTCTTTGTAGATCACGGTGGTTAGGTCACACACAGAAAAGAAATCAGCCCAACACTCGTTCTAAAAACGGAACTGAGAACAAGATCGACAAGTAAAGATTGTGCCTTTTCAAGGGTCCGATAGTGAAAAAGAGGCCCACGTCAGCCTAAAATTTGTCAGTGGTAAAATGGTAATAACCAGAGTACACGGCTCCTACAATTCTCATCGAATCGTCCGACCTAACTACTTTAGCAGGTGTCCAAAAGGCAGGTGCCATCAGGCGGTCTCCAAATTTAATTATATTAAATTGACTCAACTGTTATTAGTTGTACATGAAAGCCTATGACACATTAAAATGTCACCAGTTTTTGATGAGTTCCACTATACCCTTGTTTAATTTATTTTACTGCAACAATGTTTATTAATAAATAGAAGACGAATCAGGACATAAACGTGATTCTGAACGTGAATATACTCATAGAAGGTATGAATATGACCATGAACTTAAAACGTAAAATATGACCGTGAACCTAAACTTGAATCTGAAACTGAATCTAAACAACGTCATGAACTCAAATGGAACATTAACGTGAATGTGACAGGGAACATGAACGTAGGTGAATGTTAATAAGAACGCGATCGTGAGCGCACCTTTTCCCTTTTGTTTTCTTCGTAGATGCCTTCCCCCGCCTACGACGTGCGGGAAGCCAGGTCCATCGCGAGTGCGTCCGAGCGCGGGCCTCTTCCGTCAAAGGGGAACCCGGATTGGGGTCAAGGGCGGCGCACGCGCACGCGCTCGCGGAAGCTGCGCCTGAACATTCCGCACAGCGCGGCGCACGTTCCGAGAATCACGCGGAAGAGCACAAGTCCGCGACGTTCCTGGACCCCGAAGGCCCGCGCGCGCCGAGATGTCCTCGTGAGGCGCTAGTCTCAAGTCGTGTCGCTCCGAGTGTTCCTATCTTTTAAAACCGGGTTTCCTAAAACAAGAAGGATCGCTACTCACTATAAGTTCTAGAATAAGACTAAGCAGAAGAATACACATAGTTTTTCATTTTATTTGATTCACAAAACCTGATAAAACCTGGCCTTTAAAAGTACAGAGCTAAGACTATGTTACATGTACATGTACATAATGTACAATAATTGACAAGACAGAACCGAAGTCCTAGATAGAATATTATCATGAATTGTAATTTATAATTTGTACACTTAATTTTTCCGTGTATACAAATGTTCTGTTTACCACAAAAAGTTTCTTTATTTGAATATACATTTCCACATTGTTATCGAGAAAAGCAATTGCTATATGATTAGAGAGTAATTTCATTTTCTGTTGGTCTGTCTGTACTTGGTGCGACAGCCCGCGAACGGGCTAAGGCCTACCAGCAGCGTCCCGTCCTCGCGGCCTACGTGTGATTAGCACAAGACTTTCACATGCCTATTTTTGCCACTTCAACCTGAGAAGTGAGTTTTCTCACCGTCACACAGCAACATATACTGGGACATTGCAAGAAAAACTCACACTATAATGTTGCGCAATCGGGAATCCAACCGCGGGGTGGGCGTCGGGGTCGCGTCATGGAAGGAGAGCACGCTGATCAATGAGCTAAACCGCAAGGGTGAAGGTTCTGTTGTTAATGTGTGTTAACCTCGTGTTAATGTTATTTATTAATTCGGTAATTTTGGACACTTGAATAACATATTGGAGTTTTATTTGGCACGTACTACAACGCATTTGCAATTCTGGGTATTGATTTCTTCTCGAATCTTTCAGAAATTCGAGGTTTATTTCCACTGTACCTCATGTTTGTATCAAGAACGTCGAAATATGTACGTATATGAATGAAGTACATTTTGTCTTGTAGATTCGTATTTTATTTGATAGAGATAATTTTTGTTTTATCCACCGGTCTAACTTGTTGATTTTCAGTAATTGTTTCTTCTATATTTTCAAAAATATGATGCCCCCAGTGCAATGGTCGAGCGAATAAGCACATTGCTTCTGGTAACTATTTTCCTTATATCTTTATTCGAGGAAAATTTCCACAGCAGAGTAAAAGTGGTTAAAATATATTTTGCCATATTCACCTTTAATTGCCATTTACGAAATCAAATTTTTATTTCTATCATGTGAAGCTCAAGAATTTATGACAGAATATGATCTTCTTCTGATGAGAAAATCACTGTCGTCAGCGAAGATGGCTAACACAATGAATTGTGAAAAGATTAGTGATGCAGATCATATTAAGGTTTGAATCTAAGACGCTGCACTGAGTTTTGGCAAAGCATTTTAAATAAAATGAGCTTAACTTGCAATATAATTGAACATGGAATTTTTCTCTAAAACTACCGCAATTCATAATTAATATTTTTTGACAAATGATTGTATTTTTTTCTTTATTTATATTTTTACTTTCAGATCATGTTGAGAAGTGACGATCTTCATTACTATTAGACGTTATCTAAAACTCGTTATTTTATCATCTTCAATATCTCCTTATCTTTTACGTAAAGATACAAATGTACGCAAGTGAAGGAAATCTAGTTTCCGGGAACACGTGTTTGTATTTGTATAATACATTCATGATACTACTTGTTTGCTTCAAGAATGCGTCATGATATCTTTTATCTATTCATATCTTTGGTAGACACAATGTGCAGAATTTTTGCTGTCTAATTCTCTTTTCTTTATTCTTTCTTTTCGTTCCATTTCATATTACCCATAAGGAAGATTCTTACAGACAATTGTGCTCATGCCATTAATATTACATTTGACATGTGCGTCGATAAAATTCTACGAGAATAGTATAGTCTCGCATTTCACAGAAAAGCTACATGGTTATCATATCAATAAATATACAAATTCTGTTTGCTTCCTTTTTTATTACCAAGTTGTATTCGATTTGTTGAAATCAAACATTGAAGGAATGAAAAATCAAGCAAGTAAAACCTTTCACGAACGAATGAAAACTGTCCGGCTTTTTCTTAGCGAAAGGCTAACAACCTGCACTACGCACACGTGTATTGAGTTCACTGTACAATATAGAAGCAGTGATAAGCAGAATTGCATTTTTATTTCCAAATTATTAGTATAAAAGATAGGCTATCTATAATAATGAACTCAGTATTCGTAAAACAAAACAAATTACAAGAATGAGCAAGGAATTTTAATGTTTAACTGTATTTGAAATGCATGATTGGATTTAATAGCGTCAATGTGAAATGATCTTTGTGTGAAAAAAGTATATAAAAATATGCATTCAGAGCTTTTATTTGTACAAGTTACATTCTAACTGGCTTCATCGAGAAGATGCACCGAATTACGTAATGTTTGTTAATTTTCATTATACAAAGATTTGTAGTAATTATGAATGTGGAAATCGTCGCACCTCTCCTACGTTCATTGTCATTTTGCGAGCGATGTTAAGTACCTGTTCATAGCTGTGAAGCAATGAAGTACCAATGTGAAGCAATAAAGTCCATTTTTGCACAATCATATTACTGAACTCAAAACAGTCTCAGTCCATCCACACTACCCTTACGTCAATTTCGTACCTAGACTGTCGATGTCCTTCCATTTTATCGATAGAAATCATGCACTCATCGCGAAGAGGAAATTTGATGTAATCGGTTTCCTAACGAAGATGTTCGTTAACGAGAAAATCGGCCTTCTCGCTGCGCAATGCAAATAGCCTACTCTGCACCGGGGGTGAGGAACGACGCTGCACGAGTGAGAGGAAAGAAGGCCACAGGAAGAACCTAAAGGATACACTCGCAGGAGATGGCGCTGGTGTTTCCTTGCTGGATGGCGAGATCCGGCGCCGATATATTCTTTTTGAAGATCCAGCCACATCTTTGCGTTTGAAAGCACATTTTAAGATAATTACTGGTTGAATGGCCTTGGCCATAATATTGTTAACTGTAAAAGTTCTAATTCCTTTTTAGATGTTTATATGTATTTCACTGTTTTTAGTAAGTGAAATTCAAAAACATATATACAAAAACTAATAAAACAAATACAAATACCTTCCATATCGCCTGTTGAGAATCACTGAGAAGTACTCAAAGTCACACTACAGCCGACACTACAGCAGGTTTAGCCCGTGACTCAAAGAAGCCTAAAGAATTTGAATTGCGTGTGCGGAAGGAACAAAGAAGTCTAATTTTCTGGGGGGGGATTCAAACAGAAAATGATTGGACCATATTTTCTCAAATCCCGATTGGAGTCTACAATATTTTCTGTCGGTGTAGTTAAGAGATACATTTCGGTAACTCTTCTTCTCACCTCGACAGCATAGTTTTTAACCCTGTGTGATGGGAGTACTTGGACGTAGAGTTTTAATGTCCCATGCCCTCCAAATACCTCAACAATGTTGTGTGTTGTTCTGTCAGTATAACTTTCTCAAATTTCTCGTTCAAAGCACCAACTGCAGAACAAATCTTACATAATCATTATTATATCTTGAGAGCGTAGGCTTCCGCGGCCGGACTCAGTGTTTACTAGGCTGTCCGGGTGACGCCGCGTCCATGGCGAAGGTGCCGACGTTTCGGTCGCCATTCTGCGACCTTCCTCAAGCATTACGCCCTGAGGAAGGTCGCAGAATGGCGACCGAAACGTCGGCACCTTCGCCATGGACGCGACGTCACCCGGACAACCTAGTAAATATTATTATATCTTATCTGAAATACCGGTGTCGTTGAAATGCAGAGCAGAGCGAATAAGTAGATCTCTTCGTTTTCTTTTCCATTCTTTGCTTCATAGGAGGAGAAAATTTAAAGACAAAATCAGAAGCAGTTTTTGAGAATTTTATTAACTTCAAGTAGAAAACTACTAATTTTTTCGAAAACAACGTGAATGCCCTTTTTCAAAGAGCTACTTTTTAGAAAATCACACAGAAACTATAATTAATATTGTACTTTTGTAACTCCTTTTTTCAATTTTTGAAAATACACACGGGGAAACACGAAAAAATATTTGGAATCGTTACGAGAGAAAAAATGTTTAAAAATTGTCTACATTTCACCCAAAATGACGCGAAAAGAATTTTAGAAAAAAATTATTTTATTTTATTTTATCTCTTCTTAAGATATGTCTTTCAACAACAGATTTCATTTTGGACAACATCTCTTTAGCCAATACCGTAAATGTAAAAAGACGCCAAAGAAAATTTTGAGCTTTTACAATTTTCGAATAATTGCAGATTTTAACGAAAATGAGATCTACAACATTATTTTAAGAGTTTATTACACCATGCGATGGAACAGTGTAATAAAAATATTTGGGTGTAGCAGTGTAATAAAAATACGTTCATTTCAAACTCGCAGACTTTGATTTCATTAAGATAGATTGGGGAATATTTATTTTGAAGAAAACTGTCTGAACGATTTAGTCGCTAGCGTTGACCACAGACAGACGTTTGCAGATTCAAAGTCAATCGAGTTTTCGGTATCAAGGACTTACAAAATATGAATTTTGATTACACAAGAGGAAGTGTTAAAAGAAGTAATTGACAATATACAGGAACAAGATTTATCCATTTTTCGTTTCCAGGGCCCTACTGGGTAAGAAAGATGTTCTGTTGAGAATTCGCCGTCTGAGCCCGGAAAAAATGCTTTAAACATTTCACAGTATTGACAGCAGCCTCTCGCTATTTCCAATGTGCAGAGGAAAAGAACATTTCGACTTCAAGGGGTTTAATATATCCAAAACCGTATTTCAAGGAAAGACGAAGGTTAATAAAAACTTGCTGGAATGCGCTGAATATCAAAACTTTTCCTCCTCCTCTTAGTGTTTTTACTCGATTAGTAATATGCTTACAAAGAGCACATGACATAATTTAAAATATATACGTGAATGAATTTCGGCAGAAAACATTCAATTTTAAAAAAAAACTTGCAAATTTGTCAAAACTTACAAACAAACAAAATTTCTTGGGCCATTTTGCAGAAAATGTTTAAAATATCATAGGAACTTCATTTAATGTACTCACAAAGGCTGAAATATCTTAACGATCTTCGGAGCGTAACAGCCAGATCTTACTCCTGACATATTTACCAAGTTTATGCTCAAAAGACTCCAATCTAACAGAGATATGCATGGCTTATCCATCCATCCGGGCTTCTCTTTTCTACCTGCACCAACCTTTTCCCATCTTTGGCAGATCACTAATCCTGACGTGCGTGAATTAACAGTGGAAAAGAATCTTAACCTTGGGTATTCGAGATCATATCCTGAAGGTGAGTCCAGTACCTCCGTTGATGAAAATCAAGACGAAATCTAAGGAATCGTTGAACTGAAGTTTGAGTACGAAATTTCCCTCTGCTATTAATGAACCCTCACCGCTGCACGAAATTAACAGTTGGCGAACCCAGCGCCCTGAGCCCTGGCAGCGCCTCGTGGAGCAGCCTCCCGTCCGCCTCCACACGGAGCGGCCCACGCGGGACGCTCCCTGACGCAAACGCGGCCACGAGGAAGTGAGCGGCGGCGGCGGCGGCGAAGGAGCGACTTTCGCCAATGACGCAATAGGCGGCCGCTTTGTGCGCGGCCGCAGCCGGTGGAGGAGGTGGCGGCGGCGGCGGCGGAGCAGCGGCACATCTCCGCCCCCGACGCAACAATCGCCAGCGCCGCCCCCGGCCACCCCCTCCCACAGCCCCGGCCAGCGCCGCCGCGCTCCGCTGCTCGCGTGTCTCGCAAGGCCGCCAGCGCCGGTGCTCGCGCCCGCGCGCTCGCTGACAGGGGAAAGGCCGCCCTTGTTACAGGCAGGCCCGACCCGCGGATGCCGCCGCCGTAGAAGGTGAAATTCATTCATTCATAGCTCCTACAGGGTAAAAGGTATTGAATAATGGGAAAGTTAATATTACAGAATATTGTTATGCACCCATAGTATGCCTTCTCTAAAGTAAAAGTAATAATAATAATTTACGTAAGGGTTCATATTAAATTATAATAATGGCAAATACACGAGGTAGAAACATTAACCTAAAAGCACTTGGTACAAACAAATATATAATATTCATATTAATCTTTCTTCTCGCCCTAATATTTTAAAATTTTTTAAACTTTGAAATTATATTCTGTGCCGAGTTAAAAAAAGAAAATTTCCTTTATTTGGTTTTTGGAGTCGACGTGACATGTTTCGGGGTTATAATGATAAAGTTCTATTTACCTTTGAGCAAATTTTACTGGGAAATGTTTTGTTAGTTTGGAAGTTTCTAAGATATAATTAAATTCAGATGAAACTCCGAATGTTCCTTGCTTCGTTGAAGGCTACCTATAATACTGATTTATTATAGAATCGAAAACTTTTACAATATTAAGACCAACCAGTATAGTTAAGGACCTTTACTGCAAAGAGCTTTGCTAATCAAATGTTCAATCTATATTCTTCCTCTAATCTGTCACGAAGTGTTGCAATTTGACCCGTTATTACTTATCTCTATTTCTGATTAATTAATTACTTAGGATTTATTTTGTTCACAGATGAGGCTGGATTTACTCGCATCGATATTATAAATTTTCAGAATAGTCATAACTAGGGTGATAAAAACCCTCATGAAATCCTCTTACGATAGAAGAAACATCTGCATAATAAATAATCTGCTTAAACGTTTGGGGTGAAATCATACATGATTACCTTAAATATACCCGTTATTACTTATCTCTATTTCTTTCCGCCAGGTCTGAATACATAAACGTATCTACAGTTTCTCTAAAATAAGTTTAATTATTCAATTGATGAAATTATCTACAACAAATGTATTTTTTACACGTTCGTGAGCCAGCCCATTTCAGTCTGATAGTTCGTACTTTTTTAAAAGATGAATTTACTCAGAGATCGAGGGGTATTTATTGCAAAGTTTGTTTGAACGCCTGATTAGAATACATTGAATGTGTTGAGAACATTTAAATTCCCAAGTTTATGCGACATCTTTTCCTGATATTGACATTCTGAGAGAGCAATTCATGGAATATTTTGTCAGAATACGCAGTACACGAAACGCTTGCTTAGGACATGCATTGATGCAGGAGGAAGGCACTTCGAACACTTTTTGTAATTTTCAATATTTTGTAACTTTGTTATGTTGAAAGTTATTTTTGATGTTAAAAGTGCTTCCCCGAAGTATTTGAAACCAATAGACTCTCTCTCTCTCTCTCTCTGTCTCTCTTTATGTCTCTGTCTCTCTATCCGGGAGTCGATTCGATTTTGCTACATTAGGTGAACAGCGTTTTAAAAATTCGGATAATTCTGCACTTCTAAAACACCAGTCATATTCCCTAACATACGATATTATCATATTAACATATTATCTTGCTGAGCCACTCATTCCTATCGATGCTCGGGATATCTTTCTCGCTCATCTTTTATCGTCTTGTATAAAAAGTTACTGTTATGAAGCTGAACTCAAACGATTACATCGCACAAAAAAAAGAGCTGTAGAGTGGTTACAACAGTAAAATTATACACTGTCCGGTACAGACAATCGAAAACAAAAAAAACATTGTGTCACGACGTGTAGTACTTCAATATTAATGAAATGAGTTCAAACATTCGCGGACAATATACTCACTATTCACCGAAAACAAAGTTAAACATGTTTTTGATGTTTCAAGATCTGTCCATGTATGAATGTGGATGTTGTAGTGTCCTGTAATAGAAAATTGTGACTTACACTTTAACGTAAACATATATATCACATGTATAACGTATGTAGTAAATTGTATTATTTTTTTTTTTGAAAAGTATACAAATTCCAGATTGCTCGACATTGCACTTATATACCTCACTGCTTCACATTTAAACAAGTGATACTAGTATGAACTATTTGCAATTATCCGCTAGCATTCCTCTATGCCTTCTACCCCCATTCAGTTTGCACTTACACAGTAGTTTTCCATTATCACGTTCTTTGGTTTCAAACGTTGTTCAGGAACAAACAACTTCGCGTCATATATCGTATATATTCTTACAAAAATTGAGTAGTTACCCTGTTAAAAGGGCCTAATCAGAGGAAATCATTTTGTCAGAAGAGCAAAAGATAGGTTTTCTGTTAAACTACAAAACTACAACCTGGTTGCAAAATGTACATATATAGGGGCATAAACGAAGATTATGTTAGATTTTAGGGGATATTTACTGCATTTCAATTATTTAAACGAAAATAAACTTATTAACGGAAAAGAGATCCTACTACACGAAAAGAATAGTGATCTAACCAACATTGAATCCTTTTTATATTAGCATTTAATTTACAAAATTAACATTAGACAAATCGAATCGAATATAAATCATTTAGCAGAGTATGATCACAGATTGTGAAACGTGTATTGATTTTTTCTAACAATATGCTGATTTTTATAAATACACATGCCATACAAATATTTTTTATTTATTTATTGGTATATCTTTATTATAAAGTGGTACAGAATGGAAGGAACAGACTGATGCAGTTCTCTCATTTCTTGTTTATCTGTAATTATGCTAATGCCAAGAACTGAATTAACTTAATTTTCTATACGAAGTGACTTCGATTTCATTTCTGAAAATTGTATCAAATGCCACGAAGTTATTTTTAATTTATGATGTTTTTTGACACAGTTTTCACCAACTATAAAGTTAATGAAAATATCTTGATTTATGTAATAGGCACAAAATAATATATTGATATGATTAGTAATCTGAAGTTGTTGTTTAGGATGATCGACCACACATATTTTTTTCATTTTCCAGATTATATAAAAATCTCTGTTGCAGGATATAAAATTGAGCTCCCTCAGTAATGAGTTTTAGAAAACTATTTTAAAACATTTTTTCATTAGAACGAAGTAGTGGCACAAATCTATGAACTTCCAGTCTGTAGAAGTTTTAAAACAACTTTATCTTCATATCTTCTGAAACACTGCTTCTTTTATATTGACATCGGCAAACATTAATATACAAACAATAATGATAGATTGTACTACAATAATAATTTATATATCATATTTATTTATCATATTAGGAAAATCCCCCAAATTATATATGCTACACAGAAACTGTTAGATTACTAATCCACTACGTTTACAGAGGCATACTCGTATTTTTTCGGGGATTAAAAGACCATTCCGGCGTTTGTAGGATTATTATCTTAGCAATTTGTTTCTATTAACTTTCCAATTCTCAATATTTACCCTTTTTCAGGCCTCTATTTAGATGCTGAATAGCACAAAGTGATATAAGTAACAGGCTAGCGTCCGCTATGTTGCTGGGGCAATTAATCCGTTGAGTCTGGTTAGATCCCTCTTCGCCGGAAGCCTATGTTTCGAATATAAAATATCACCTTTCCGAAAGGTTTTGAGATGAACCGAGATTATGGGGGCCATGAGATAGTCTCATATATAACTTTTGTCACCATAATGACACTTTTTGGAATTTTGTCGGTTATATCCGTTCTTGGGGAAACTACTCATCTACAATATTCGAAAATTAGGCACAATTAATAATTGGTTCTGCAACACGATCGCGTAGTATGAAACAAAAGCAAAAGAGCCGAAATTCGCCGAAATTCGGTTCCAGGGGGTGCCCGCGACCCTGGAAGGGCCTGAATCACTGCGCGTCGAGGCTGCCTCCCGGGTCGCAGGCGGATCTGCACTTGGTCTCAAGGCTCCGCCTGGCGGATCTCCCCCGCCCCCGCTCCCCCCCCCCCTACGCAGCGCAGTGCGTCGAAACCATGCTCAAAAGGCAGAGCGGAGCCTGCAGCTAAAATGCCTTCATTTACAAATAGCAGTGAAACCGAAAAGCAGTACAAAATGGGATCATAATCAAGTGCACTTTATTTCTGTATATTTAGTGAAACTTTTAAATAATGAAAGGAAGTAACAAGTTAATAATATTGTGTTCTCAATAAGATACTGTTCTATCAAACACTTATTTAGATTCCTTACGAATTATCTACAAAGCAAAAAATACATACATTCGAAAATGCTATTTTCATATACGAGACAATTTCAAACAATGCACATAGACAATTTATGCTTCGTACAGATAATTAAATTTTAGGTTCAAAGTTACAACAATCTGAAACAACCAAATACTATTATGTAGCCGGATTTAACATGCGATTTAAGAGAAAAACATATATACACGTGTGTGTGTGTGTGTGTGTGTGTGTGTGTGTGTGTGTGTGTGTGTGTGAAAAAGAGAGGAGTGTATGTGCCACCAAAAAAGTGTTTCGATGCAACCCGCCCTGCATGTACGTACTAAGGGATCGCGTTGCAGCGATGCGCATAGTGTGCGGCCCGACGGAGCACGGCGAGACCTGACACAGCGAGCCAGGGCGGGATGAGAATGTCTTGACGAGCAGAGTGAGACGGGGTGGGATTGAAGAGAGCGCGGCTGAGTTGTACGGGACGGGGTGGAGTGGAGCGTGACAGGGACGGGGACAAAACAGGAGAAAATGATACGGGGCGAGACGGAACGGGACCGTGTTAGGTAGACCTGAACGAGGCAGGTGAGGGTGTGGAAAGGGTAAAAATAAAATTACATTTTACCCCTTAGATATAATTATTTTTCTTTATTAATACATTACCGTGATAAATGCCCAGGCAACATCAGGTTACGTCCAGTACTTTATTTTTATTTTATTTATTTATTTATTTATTTATTTATTTATTTATTTATTTATTTATTTATTTATTTATTTATTTATTTATTTATTTATTTATTTATTTATTTATTTATTTATTTATTTATTTATTTATTTATTTATTTATTTATTTATTTATTTATTTATTTATTTATTTATTTATTTATTTATTTATTTATTAGTTTACACATAAAATGACAAAAGATATCTCATGAAACATTCTCATGTAAACATTTATATTAAAAATGTTGAACAATTAGAGCTAACAAGTTACACACATTCATAAATACCCTTTTTTCCCAGAGTTTGAATCAACGTTCACTGCATGAGACCGCTCTTGCGGAACAGATCTGCCCCACCCTAGTTGCTCTGCTCTGCAAACCTTCCGCAAGATAATGAAATGACGTGAACTTTGGCGTCGTGCAGGTCCGGTACGTTGTGGTCGAGAGTAGATAATTATACGACTTGAGTAGAAAATATAAATTGGTTGGGAGCCACTTCAGTCCCTCTTTCAGAACATCCTATCCTGCTTGTTTTCATTTATCTATTAGAGAGAATCAATATAATTGTCAAAAGAAGAGAACATCAAATTATATACATTAAAAATTAGTTGGGAAAATAAACGAAGGTAGCTAGTTTCAACTTAAATGTCAAATTGGTGTAGAAATTAAAGACCTATTTCCAAATTGTCGTATCCAATATTTTATTTTCTCCCTACGGAGTAGAGAGAAAGTTATGAAATGCAGAGCGAAGAAACGGCTATTTTCGGCAAAAACTCTTATTACAGGGCTCTGATAACGAAAAATGAATAAATTCAGTTGCTAAATTTAGAAAAAATCGTCTATCACGTAGTGTAGCCAGGATACATGTTTTGTCGAAAATAACGACAAAACGTGTCTCCGTCTGTCCGTGTGTAAACAACGCTAGCGGCTAAACTGTTCAGCCAATTTTCTCCAAAATTGATATTTCTCAATTGATCTCACTGATGTCGCGGCCCTTTGAATTTGTAACCAATATTTCAGTTTTGGGGATACTTTACATAAAGCCCCTGGGTCATTTTGCAAATTTTCTAAAAAAAGGCCCCAACATTATTGACTAAGTTTTGTTGTTGGATAGTGTAAACAACTTTTAAGAAAGCGGCGTAGATCTCATGTTCGTTAAAAACCCTGATTCTTCGAAAATTGCAAAGAAAAATTCAATTTTTTTCTATCTTCCTACAACTAAAATATAAGATAGAGATATTTTCATTTTATCAAACCTGGTCCTTAAAGATATCTTTTGAAATAAGGTCACGTACAATGTTTCGGAAATGTGAGTACTTTTCGCATAATTTTGCGAGAAAGTAGGGGAAAAAGTACGTGAAAATACGTGATATTTTAGCTCCACTAGTTTCAATAGATTTTTAGAGATAAATATTTATACCTACCTCAGAATACGGTATTCCGGAAACATTTGAGTTCATATGCGACTGAAAAATTATTATTACACCTCCAAACTCAATATAGGAATTCAAACGGAATTTTATATCATATCTATTAATAATGAACAACTTAGTCGTTCAGATGACTGAGAACTTTAGAGCAGTAGTGTCTCAGACGAGAAGACGGTTCGAATCCCGCCTCGGGCATGGGTGTATTGTATATATTGTAACACCCCCCCCCGGTCGTCTCGTGAGAGAACGCCCGGTAAGCGGCCCGGAAATAGCTCAGTCGGTGATGGAAGGAATCGTTAAACAGATACTGGTCACATGAAACAAACACTTGGGTCACTGGTAAAAATTACTTTTATTCCTGGGCAATCAAATCTAATGCCCCAGGGAAGTTACATTAGCAAATTGAATAAAGAAATGTGAAAATTAGGTGGAAAGAAAAGAAGATGAAAAGTTAGTATTCAGAGTAAAGCTTAAAATTAGGAAGAATTATGATTAACGTTACAATGGCAAAATACAAAAGTTACAAATCTCTGCGCCATAGCGCGGCGCCGCATTACAAAATTTACACAGGGGCGAATGCCCTGAATGATATTGCCTGGAAAATGGTCTTTGCGCGCCCGGGAGGGTGGGCGCGGTCGAGGAGGCGGCGGGCGTCCTTCAAAAAAAAATTCAGCGGAGGTCGACGGCCTCCGGTGCCAACAGCTGAGCGGTCGGGTCGTTGACGTCACCAAGGGGCGGTGGCGCGTGGCGGCGTTGTAACGGCGTCTGGTAGTCTGGTTGAACTCGAAGCGGAACTGGTAGAACTGGTAGTACTGGTAGTAACTGGTAGTAGCCGGGCGATCTCAATCTCAGGAACGTAGTAATTAACTATGCGTACCTCTGATTCTCATTATAATAATTGTCGAACACAACTTCGGACAGTTTAGCAATCCTTCGGAGAAACGTTCGCCTCTCTTCACGGCGAATTCCCACCCCAGATAATTTTCTCTGTCTCCTGCAGTCGGCTCAATGCTCAAAACTCGCAGTAAAATAATATAAGTCCCACATAGGCACATTCGCCCGAATAATTCCCACCCCAGATAAGTTTCTCTCCCAACTGCCCTCAGCCTAGAACTCAGGCTCCTTCCGACAAAAATTACAAGTCTTTCAGAGACACACTGGCCTCTCCCCGACGAATAGTTACCCCCCCCAGAGAAGATTCTCTCCCGACTGCTCCCCGTCTAATGCCCCACACCTCTGATGCTCTGTCAGTCGAAATTGTATTAAGTTAACTTTTGCCCCCACCCAATTTTCTCGTATGCTCCAGCTCCTTATAATAGTCGCGTCGCTATTGGCCAAAGGAAATGGCGCATTACGCTATTGCAACCAATCGTGACGGGAGTAGTGAAGGAAGTTTCAACTCTTTGCGTCACTGTGAGCGTACAGAATTTTCTTATTCCTTCTAGAACATCAGCCATGCTTGCACAAGGCAGGCGTTGTCCGGTGAAAGAATTTATCACTCTGGGATTCCCCGGATGTAAGCGGGCGTTCTAGAAATTTCGCAGCCGTTCTTGCGACAACATGCCTCTCGCAGTGAACATGTCGACAACTGACCCTTTTAACGACCTTCTTAATGGGCCGGGGGCGCAAATGGCTGTCCGATAAGCGAGGTTGCACGTGCAACGCCGTATGTTTATTCTCCCAACTGCCCTCAGCCTTATGAAATTTTGTATGAGGAAATCTGTATCGCTACATTAGCCTTCCCCTCCGAATAAAAAAAAATTGGAGTTCTAGAAATCAAATTTCGAAAAGCGAGAATTTTTTTTGTTTAAGTAAAAATTAAAAAAAAATAGCGATACCAGAAATGAATGCTATTACCCGTTATTCTAGCAAAATCTTATTTACCATTGTAAGTTAGGAATAGAACGCTATTTTTAATTAAATCTAACAAAATTTTAGAAAATTGATAAACTTAGAAAAAATGAAAACAGTTTGGTGAGGCCAGGGTGGTTTTGGATTTTCTTTCTGTTTGCTCCAGAAACACAGATTCTGCGGAGGAATCCACGGAAATCTCAGATCTAATACGCCTATCAAATTTACTGTAGGAATATTTTCCGTTCCCTTCTTTATTATTTCCTTCACTAATTGTCTTAGATTTTGGCCAATTTCCCTCTTTAAATTTTCTTCCCTTTTCCTGATATTTCCCCCGTCGATGATACCTGATTTCTCGAATTTATCATGAATCTGGCTGACTTCTGTGCTAAATTTGGGTTCAATTCTAGTCAATTCTCCGCTCATTACTGCCCTAACCTCGGTAATACTTCCGATAACTGGCTCGCAGCAGGCTTCAATTTTGCTATCACCTGCTTGGAGCTTCTGACTAATTTCTGACTGAATATTCCCAAAATGCGGATTTACTTCAGCCCTCGAACTTTGTATTTCTTTACCCAGGTTTTCGACACTATTTTTAATTTTCGTGAATCTACCATCGAGACGGTTCTGCAAAGTTCCAATCTCACAATTAAATTTTGCCTCCAATCTTTCGAATTTTGCAGCGTGGTCAGCTAAGCAGCTGTCCAGCCGGTCAAATCTTTGCGAATGTTTCGAGAGGATTTCAATACTTTCAGAATGTTTTTCTGACATTTGTTTCGTGAAGGATTCCTGACTTTCTGACATTTGTTTCGTGAAGGATTCCTTACTTTCCGACATTTGTTTCGTGAAGGATTCCTTACTTTCCGAAATTTGTTCCGTAAAGGATTCCTTATTCTCTGAAATTAGTTTCATGAGTTTGTTGTTATCTTCAGAATGTTTTTCGTTACTTTCTGAATGTTTGTTGTCACTTTCTGACATTTGTTTCGTGAGTTTTTCTATATTCTCCGACATCTGTTTCATGAGAATTAGCATGAAGTCACTGGCGGTGGTCTCGGGCGGTGATTGTTCCCCTGAACTCCCATCTCCTGCCACATCGATACCTGATTCGTCCAGCATTTTGGCTGTTTCGCGTGAATCGCGCACACGGTAGATACAACACACGAAGCACAACACAACAACACTCACAAACAAAATACAATAATAAAGTAAATCATTACCAGTCCACAAATTGTTTCTTTCGTAACAATGTCCTTCCATCCATTTATAACAAAAATTTAGTTGAATTTAACTTTAAAATTGGGCGTGGAAAACCTCAATTATTAGGCCGTCGAGCCCCACGGTGGGAAAGCCAATTGTAACACCCCCCGGTCGCCTCGTGAGAGAACGCCCGGTAAGCGGCCCGGAAATAGCTCAGTCGGTGATGGAAGGAATCGTTAAACAGATACTGGTCACATGAAACAAACACTTGGGTCACTGGTAAAAATTACTTTTATTCCTGGGCAATCAAATCTAATGCCCCAGGGAAGTTACATTAACAAATTGAATAGAAAGAAATGGGAAAATTGGGTGAAAAGAAAAGAATAGGAAAAGTTAGAATTCAGAGTAAAGCTTAAAAATTAGGAAGAAATATGACTAACGTTACAATGGCAAAATACAAAAGTTACAAATCTCTGCGCCATAGCGCGGCGCCGCATTACAAAATTTACACAGGGGCGAATGCCCTGAATGATATTGCCTGGAAAATGGTCTTTGCGCGCCCGGGAGGGCGGGCGCGGTCGAGGAGGCGGCGGGCGTCCTTCAAAAAAAATTCAGCGGAGGTCGACGGCCTCCCGTGCCAACAGCTGAACGGTCGGGTCGTGACGTCACCAAAGGGGCGGCGGCGCGTGGCTGCGTTGACGGCGTCTGGTAGTCTGGTTGAACTCGAAGCGGAACTGGTAGAACTGGTAGTAACTGGTAGACTTGGAGCGGCCGGGCAATCTCAAGCTCAGGAACGTAGTAATTAACTATGCGTACCTCTGATTCTCATTATAATAATTGTCGAACACAACTTCGGACAGTTTAGCAATCCTTCGGAGAAACGTTCGCCTCTCTTCACGGTGAATTCCCACCCCAGAGAATTTTCTCTGTCTACTGCAGCCGGCTCAATGCTCAAAACTCGCAGCAAAATAATATAAGTCCCACATAAGCACATTCGCCCGAATAATTCCCACCCCAGATAAGTTTCTCTCCCAACTGCCCTCAGCCTAATATTCAGGCTCCTTCCGACAAAAATTACAAGTCTCTCAGAGACACACTGGTCTCTCCCCGACGAATAGTTACCCCCCAGAGAAGTTTCTCTCCCGACTGCCCTGCCTTGTATGCCAATTTTATAAGTCGAATCGTATTAGGTCAACTTTTACCCCCCACTCGTTTTCTCGTGTGCTCAAGCTCCTTATGATTGTCGCGTCGCTATTGGCCAAAGGAAATGGCGCATTACGCTATTTCAACCAGTCGTGACGGGAGTAGTAAAGGAAGTTTCAACTCTTTGCGTCACTGTGAGCGTACAGAATTTTCTTATTCCTTCTAGAACACCGGCCATGCTTGCACAAGGCAGGAGTTGTCCGTGAAAGAATTTATCGCTCTGGGATTCCCTGGATGTAAGCGGGCGTTCTAGAAATTTCGCAGCTGGTCATGCGAACACGTGCCTCTCAGTGAATCTTTCGACGACTGACCCTTATAACGACTTTCTTAATGGGCCGGGGGCGCAAATGGCTGTCCGATAAGCGAGGTTGCACGTGCAACGCCGTATGTTTATCCTCCCAGTAGAACTCAGGGTGGCCGAGTCTGTTTGTTTAATTTTAGGTCCGGTGAATTTCGTTTAAAACGTATGAGGAAATCTGTATCGCTACAATATATATATATATATATATATATAGAGAGAGAGAGAGAGAGAGAGCATATATATATATATATATAGAGAGAGAGAGCATATATATATATATATATATATATATATATATATATATATATAAGAGAGCATATATATATATATATGCTCTCTTTTCATCCCTCATCATCATCATCATCATCATCATCATCAACGTCCATACCCTCTGAGCGAACAACCTTGGTGGATAAAAATAGGTGTGTGAAGTTGGCGGACTAAATTTTTAAAATCCTAAATATTTTGAGAGTTATTAGTAGCGAAAAAAAGTTCTAGTTCTCAAAAAGTTTCGAAAAAATTTCTACAAAATATCGAAAGTTATCACAAAAAATTAAATTTAAAAGCCAAAAAAAGGCTGCGAGCTAAAGTAGGAAAAATTCAAAATTTTCCAAGAAGTCTCATTTGCTGCCCAAAAAATCTCCAGTTCTCAAAAACATTCAGACAAAAAACTCAAAATGTAACAAAAATGTTGAAAAAATCCATTTTTCCGAAAAAATGTAAAAGCTATATTTCTTCAGATTAGAGTTCCGGGTAGCGAACAACGGGTTTTAAAGAAAGGTCCATTCCGCTCTTTTCGTCCGACGTCAAACATGCGAATTATTCAATATTTTTATAATATTTTTTTAATAGAAGATAAGTGTTTCGGGATGGTAGGCCGTTGTCCAGTTGGCATTGAAGGGCCAATCGTTTCGTTCTCTATGGTGGCATGGTCGCGGGCGCACCCTCGAAAGTGCCCATAGAAGATATTACAAGGCCAGTCGCCAGCGAGCAGCCGGACCGAACACTGCGCCCGCGATCCTCTTACTTTGATGTTTCTCATAATTTAGTGTTTGGATTTTTTTATTTGTTTTGAATTTGTGAAATTCAATTTTTTGATGATTGTATGTTTAATATTTTTTTGTATTCATTTTACATTCTTAATCAAGCGTTTATGGCGGGCATAATTTATCCTTGGGATACCTTGAAATAATTTTGATGCTTTTTGCTGAACGTTCAAGATTAAAGTTTTTAACACATTACGCTTTTTGTAGTTCCTCAAAATATTTTACTGATAGACGTCTGATGTAAGAATTCAAGTTTTCTATTTCCAGTTAGTTTCTAATTTGCCTATTTGACACGTATCATTGTACTTTAACTATGTGTTTTAAGAATTTATTTTGAACTACTTGTATTTTCCCTAGGTTACTTTTTGCGGCTCCACCCCAGACAAGCGTAAGTAAGTGATGGTCTAAATAAAGTTATGTTAAGTCTGGACTGATTATTTATGAGTGGATATTTCACGTATGTAATATTTGATATTTCTTTAATGTTAGCTTCGCATTTGGTATATTGTATAACCCTCCCTGGGGACACCACCTTAACGTAGCACTGTCCGTGCGGGTGGCGAGGGTTTGCGTGTACCAATGAAACAGAGAGCTATGCCGGCGGTAGCGTAGCTACTGGTAGGGCCTCCCAAGCCGGACAGGTCTCTGTCGAGGTGCCAGACGAAGTGTGTCCCACAACGACCTATCCTCCCCAACCCATCCTTAATTCCTAACCATTTTTTCCAGGTCACCATAGGCCCGGCGCAAGACCCATCGTCGCAGGACTCCTGTGCCATGGAAAATCAAGCGTCGTGACTGTGACCGAAGCTAGCGGGAAGCGTAAGTCGTTAGCTAAATTCACACGCAGCTTAAAACACAATGGATTGTTCTAGTGGAGCAAAATTATCCGGAGTTAAAATACCCTCCCGATCGGATCTCCGGGGGAGGGTGTCTGCTGGAACAACTCATCATGTCAAGAAAAAATCTTTTAACTTCGCAGCGTGGAACGTCCGTACTCTACAGGACAATGACACTTCAGAGCATGCGGAAAGGAGAACAGCAACTATAGCTCACGAATTGAAACGCATGGATATAGACATAGCGGCACTCAGCGAAACTAGACTTCTGGAGGATGGTAGCCTTGAGGATAACAACTACACTTTTTTCTGGAAAGGCCTCCCGAACGGCTCTAGGAAAATTCACGGGGTCGGCTTTGCAATTAAGAGTGAGCTTATTCCATCGCTAAGTGAGCTACCAAAGGGCAATTCTGAACGACTTATGTCCTTAAAGTATCAACTCCCCGATCAGACCTATCTCACCGTAATTAGTGCTTATGCTCCAACACTGGATGCGGAGCAGGAAACTAAAGATGCATTTTATGAACAACTGGAAGAAATCCTCCGACATACTCCTAAACACCAGCGGATATTATTACTGGGTGATTTTAACGCCAGAGTAGGTCGGCAGGCCGAACTCTGGCCTGGAACCATCGGCAGAAACGGAATCGGGAATGTAAACGCAAATGGGGAGCTGCTTCTCAACAAATGTGCCGAGCATAATCTCGTCATCACAAACACTATTTATCGGCAGAGAAATAAATGTAAAGGGACATGGTGCCACCCTAGGTCAGGGCATTGGCACCTAATTGACTATGTAATAATTAAGAAATGGCAGCTCGGAGAAGTACACATTACGAAGGCTATAACGCACGTAGAAAACTGGACAGATCATCGTTTGGTATTATCTAAAATGTCTATGAAGCTCAAACCAAAACCAAAACGCAGGAAAATGTTTCCTAAGACGCGGCCCCCCCGCCTTAATCTGGAAAGGCTTTCTTCCTCCTCAGAAACTAAGAAAACCCTCTGTCAAAATATAGAGGGAAAGGTAACGTCGCTAGTGATAAATAGTGAACCGGAAATATGCTGGATGGAATTACGTGATGTATTATACAAGATAAGTGAAACAACGTTGGGGACCACAAGAGCGCGTAAAAATCCTGACTGGTACAGTGAAAATCAAGAACAAATTAAAGATCTATTAGATGCCAAACATAAAGCCTTCCAATCTCTACAAAATAAAGCAAATGATCTCCACGCTCAAAGTCAATATAAGAAACTTAAACAACAGGTCCAAAACCAAGTGCGAGCCATAAAGAATGCGTGGTGGCGTACTAAAGCAGAGGAAATCCAAGGGTTTGCTGATCAACATGACCAACGAAGCTTTTACAATGCAGTAAAACAAATATATGGTGTCTCCTACAGAAAAATCTGCCCTATAAAGGACAAAAATGGAAATCGTTTAACAGCGGACGAAGAAATCAGAGAAAGGTGGAAGGAACACTACTCCTCTATCCTAAATCTGAAGACAAATATAGACAAAGAGGTCATTAACCGTATTCCTAAGTACGAACCCGATCAATCTCTTGATCTTGAAATATCCGAGGAGGAAATAAAATGCGCCTTCGGGGCTCTTAAAAATCATAAAGCCCCAGGGAAGGACAATATTCCAGCAGAAGTTTATAAAGTTCTGGGGGATACAACTCTGGAGCATCTGAGGTCAGTCTTTAATTTAATTTGGACTACTGGGACTGTCCCACAGGACTTCAGGGATGCGCAGATCATAAATATCTTTAAGAAGAAAGGTAGTACCTCAGATTGCGATAACTATAGAGGCATTTCTCTCTTATCAACCGGTGGCAAGATTTTGGCGAGAGTGATGGCATCTAGACTTCTCAAGCACATGGACCGCCTTATCCCTGAATCCCAATGCGGATTTAGACCACAGAGAGGAACCATAGATCTTATTTTTACACTAAGGCAGCTTCAAGAGAAAGTCAAGGAACAACAAACACAAATGTATATAGCTTTTATTGATCTCGCGAAAGCGTTTGACTCTCTAAACAGAGAAGCCCTATGGATGATCATGGAATCATTTGGAGTACCTAAAAAATTTCTGCAGATTTGCAGGAGCTTACATCAGAACAATCGTGCTAATGTAGTGCACAATGGAATACCAACCGAAGTTTTCCAAACAATGACGGGCGTCCGCCAGGGCTGTGTCTTAGCACCCCTACTTTTCACTGTATTTGTTACAGCATTATCTGTAATAGTCGATACCAGGCTGTGTGCAAGAGGCCTAGAAATAAGACATAGATTTGATGGTGGGCTCTTTAATCTGGGGAGACTACGAGCTAAAACTAGAACGAAATTTATCACGGACCTTCAATATGCTGATTACTGTGGTCTGATATCCGACTCAGCGGAAAATCTACAAGAAATCCTTAAAACATATTCTTGGGCATATCAGGCACTTGGACTAAATATTAACATCGATAAAACGAAAGTCATGTCCTGCCCTCCTAGTGCAACGCAAACGAATATCATGATAAAGGACAGAAAGGTAGAATATGTTGATTGTTTAAACTATTTAGGCAGTGTAGTTAACAGAACTGCGAATATTGATGATGAGGTACGATACAGGATAAATGCTGCATCCAAGACCTTTTGGAGACTACGTGAACGAGTGTTTGACAATCACGATCTATCTGTCCAAACTAAAGCAGCTGTATATCGAGCAGTGGTTATTCCAACAATGCTCTATGGGTGCGAAACTTGGACACCGTATAGAAGACACATAAAATCTCTCAGCTCGCTACAGCAGAGACATCTACGGCAAATCATGAGAATAAAATGGTTCCACAAAGTCCCAAATAAGATTGTTCTCGAAAGAGCCAAATGCAGGGATATTGAGATGCTGATGTCACAGGCACGACTCAGATGGATTGGTCATGTGTATCGCATGGAAGAGAATCGACTACCGAAATGTGTTCTTTATGGTGAACTTGTGAACGGCCAAAGGAAACAAGGAGGACAAATCAAAAGATATAAAGATGTTCTCCACGGCACGCTGAAGCAAGCGCAAGTGCAAGATTCTTGGGAGACGTTAGCATTGGACAGACTGGAATGGAGACGAGTGTGTAAAAACTTTAGTGTTGAAGTACACCAAAACAGAAGAAGAAGAAATATGCCCAGTGAAGTGTCCGAGTGTCCGGAGTGCGGTCGGGTGATCTTCTCGCGGATCGGTCTTTTCAGTCACCGTAAGACGCATCAAACTTCATAGCCATGGACAGTTTTTTTTATTGTCTACATGAGTGTAGTTCTTAATTTTTAAACGGAAGTGAAGGTTATTCTTCTTAAACTTTTTAAACTTTTTAGACATTTCATTTTATATATGCAATCCAAAAAATGTGTTTTTATATACTCGATTTCGAGTTAAGCAATGTATGTATGTATATTGTATAACGACATAGCTCTGACATCGTGATTTCTTTTGGTAGATGAATTGGCACGCTTGCTTATGGCACATCTTCTAGACACTCGGTTACCTAGCTTTGTATTTTGGACTCTACTTGGAAAGCGGTATTCGGCTACTCGGAATAGACTTTTTTATAGACTTTTACTTGTGTTTTGTGTCCTGAGTATTCTAGAACACAACATAACTTTCTGTAGAACTATTTGTTCCCTACCCAGAATTCTGATCAGAACAGATGAAAATTATTTTGAATTTTTTTTCTTCCAAATTTTCAACTTCAGAAAAAGAACATGAAAATATTGAATAATTTTCGTGTTTGACGTCGGACGAAAAAAATATTAATAGAAATTTCTTTAGAACTCTTTGTTTGCTACCCAGAACTCTGCTTTGAACTGACGAAATATAATTTTGAAAATTTTCTTTCCGAAATCTTTTGAGTTCAAGAAAACAAACATAATGTAGAATAATTTTCGTGTTTGACATCGAACGTAAAACACGTATATGAATTTTCTTCAGAACTACTTGTTCCCTACTGAGAACTCTTGCCAGAACTGATGAAATATAATTTTGGAAACATTTTCTCCGAAATGTTCCGACTTGAAAAAAAAAATAATACTGAATAATTCCTGTGTTTGACTTCGGACGAAAAAAAACTATTAGTACTTTCTTTTGAACTCTCTGTTCAATACCCAGAAATCTGATCAAATCTGATAAAATATATGTTTTTCAAAATTTTGATATCAAATCATCAATTTCAGAAAACCTACATGAAAATAATAAATAATTCCTGATTGACTTCGGACGAAAATAGCGTTCGTATTAGTGCTTTCTATAGAACTCTTTGTTCGCTGCCAAGAACTCTCGTGAGAACTAATGAAATACAATTTTCAAAATGTTTATCTGAAATCTTCAATTTCAGAAAAACAAACATGAAAATATTGAATAATTCGCGTGTTTGACGTCGCTCGAAAAGAGCGTATTGGAACTTTCTTTAGATCTCGTTGTTTGCTACCCATTTCCCTGGTTACATCTGAAGAAATATAGCTATTAGATTTTTTCGGAAAATGGAAGTTATTTTTTTTCTACATTTTTGTTATTTTTGAGTTTTTATCTGAATATTTTTGAAAACTGTAGAACTTTTTTGACTGTAAATGAGACTTCTTGCAAAATTTTGAATTTTCCGACTTCTGCCCGCAGCCCTTTTTTGGCTTTTATAATTCAATTTTTTTTATAATTATTAAAATTTTGCAGAACCTTCTTTGAAACACTTTGAGAACTCTAGAACTCTTTGTCCGCTACTCAGAACTCTCAATATAATTAGGTTTTTCAAAATTCAGCCCGCCAACTTCATAGACCTGATAAAAATGGGGATTCAACCAAAATGCCCCCCCCCCCCCCCCCAGAAAAGTACTTGTAGCTGCTGAAGCAGGATGCACGCGTTCGACTTAGACAATATGCGAAAGAAAATGAACAGCTTAAGAAGTGTAATAATAGTAATAAAAAAGCTGATGGAATTCTTAGAGTAAAGAATACTTACGATCTTCTTTCTCAATTGCATAATTTGCCGTTCTCATTCCTTTTGCTGCAAAAATTTCACTATGGTCACCATTCAATGTCCCATAGTTTTGTACACTTTTGTAGTAGTGATATAAAATATCAATATTAACTTGCAACGATGAGTCAACTTACTCATTTGCTACAAATATTGGATGATAACATTACAATCAATAGTTTATATTTTATCCGGAGGGGAAAACCTCAAAGAAACGTAGTAATTCACCACTAATTTTTAACATAGTTTGAATAGCACATAAATTTTATTTTATTACTTAAAGTACGCGTTTTTTTTAAGAGAAAGTATTGTAGTGTTGCGACAGAAGTCGACGATTTTTTGGTAGAAACATTTGTGGGTTCGATAGAAAAACTGGTATTTCTACAAAAACTAAAGATACAGATTTTGAAATAAGTTTTTTTTGGAAGAGTTCTTGAAATAAGTTCATATATCATTTTTTGTAATGTTTGTGCTGTCTTGCTTGATGTTACTATAATTTATATATTTTTTCTTAAAAATATCTCCAAATTTCTTAAAATGTTTTCCTTGAATAGAGCAAAAGATGTTTAAAAATGGCTCATGTCCAGTATTTGGCAAAATCTATTTAAAAATGTAAACAAATAATCAATATTGCAAAATTACAATATTGATGTAGAATATTTTCTTTAATTAATTACCGTTCTTTAAAACTATCTTTAAAGTAATGTAAATGTAAATCTCTGATTTTTTTAAAATTGTTAACAGAAATTATCAACTTTTTTTAGTATCGACAAAGTCGAGTTTACCCGTGCGGCTGGTGATGTAGAGATAATTCCCCTAGCGTGTTAACTCCTAAGCAGTGTTGGGCAGTATTGAAAATACAGTAAAATCTGTCTAGGCCGTAATAGATTGGGACACAAAACAATTCCGGTTTAAAAGTTTCCGTTTTATGGTAGGTTGTTCATTTTATGACACGTCTGATATCGATATTTCTGCCCTAAATAAGTAAATTACTTCACATTATGATAATTACAAAACTAGTTGTGCTAAAAAAGTACGTACGTTCTCGCCATTAGTAATCGTTATGTAATATATTTCAACCACAATTTCTCTCCGATTAATTTTTTGTAATACTCATTTGAACATGGAGATAGTTGGTGCGAAAAATAAGCAGAATTCAAGAAACTAAATTATTTAAAAGTTCATATATAACGATACTGATTGCCATGGAAAACAAATAGAAAAATATATAATAGTAATTATTAAACACCATGGTAATGTAATATTCTACAAAGATATAAAAGTATTCGTCTCTATTTTCGCGAATGGAAAGTAGCCGTTATTATCGTGTTATCTGTGCGGCGTTACAAGAATGTTCGTTTTCTCATTTAACAAAATGAAAGGACCCAATTTAAACTGAAATAATATAAATGTAATACATAATAATATGAAATAATATACAAATTCGAACTTACGTAACATCAAACTACGTTAATTGGGAGCGGGCGGCTGAGAGCAATCTTTATTTCATATTTATTTCAAGTAGATTTTGAATAACTTCTGAAAAATTAATTTCCAAACGTAACCCAAAAGCTCTAATGTAAGAAACGAACAAAGAAATATGAAATAATATACACATTCTAACATACGTAGCATCCAAATGCCTCAAAACACCCGAAATTACGATAAAGAAGCGTAGTATTTTCAGAGTGGGCGACTAATTTTGTCACTTAATTACTCAAATAATAGTCATAGTTTCGAAAATTTTAAGATGACGTTATATGAAGATTGGTTTATGATGAACAGTTTTCAATTTTAAAAAAATCTTTAAAATTGTGGTTGTAGGAAGACGCCGAAAAAATTTTGATTTTTTTTTAATTTTCGAAAAATCAGGGCTTTTAACCAACATGTGATCTACACCATTCTCTCAAAAGTCCTTTAGACTATCCACCAAAAAAATTCATCGAAAACGATGGAGCCATTTATGAGAAAAAAATTAGTCAAACAAAACTTTAAAATTGCTTACATTTCACGCAAAAAATACTCAAATTTTCTAAAAATTGGACAGTAACTTATTTCAAAATCTACCTTTCAAATTTATTTTTAATATTTTAATTGTAGGAAGACGCAGAAAAATATTTGAATTTTTGCAATTTACTCAGAGTCGGGAGAGAGGGAATTCCCCTTTGGCCTACGCCTTGAGACACAAGCGAACCTAAGTTCGAATTTTACGCTGACAGCTGAAGCGCTTCTTCTTCAATATCCGGCTCGCAGACTATATTGCGTGCCACAGGGATAGAGAATTTAAATCACGGTTGTAGATGCATTCGTTTCATTAAGAACATCTCGCGTCTCTCCGCTAATTGCATCAAATTGACAGGAATTCCGTTTTATAAAGTTTTTTTTTCTCCTGCAGGACATTCCGTTTCCTCATTGGAGAGGTTCCGTTTTATGCTGTGTAAAATGCCGTTTAACTTAATAGGTCACAAAAATTTTTCGGTTAAGGCAGGTTTCCGACTTGAGAAGGTTCTAGTTTAGACAGATTTCACTGTACTTGTATTAAACTTGTATACATATTTTCGACACTTTTGTAATTCGTTTTTTATATCGAAAATAGATATTTGGATGTGTATTTGGTATTTGTATCGAAAATACTTTCTGATAGCTTTTGTATTTTTAAAATACAAAAATACTTTTAATTGATTCGTTGTTGAAAATTTGAATTTAAATATTCTGTCAAACCTGGAAAAAACAAACGTCGATAACAAGAATATTTGATATTGCGAAGCACTTCCATTCCCTGCAGAAGTATTTAAAATAACGTTTTAAAGTTTTCGTTAATCGAAGAAAATTTATTTCCGGAGGCCTTTCGAAATATTAACGGATTTAGAAGACAACAAACGTTATATTATATTGATACATTATCCATCACTACCTGTCTAGATGGTGGTTGTGCGCACTGATTGAAAACTTGTGCTGGCGCCGTGTAAAGAACTAATATTACGATATGAGTGTGGAAATTGATAAATCATCAAAATATGTCATTCTAAATTGGAATTTGTAAACCTGCCAAATACACAGTAATAAGTGGTTCCTACAATGCGATTACAAGTTTTAAGACAAACTTAAAGCTAAAAATAATATTCAGTGATATTATAAATTTTAAAGTTCACACAATGGTACACAATAGACTGTGAATTTCACTGATCATTCCTTTTACTAGTAAACTAATAATTACTTTACAGAAGAATTTTAAAGAATGCATCTTGGGGTGATGAGTGAATGTGAGAACTATAAACATGAGTGGTCCAGAAAATCTAATTCACATAGGGGAAAATGAACAACTAAGAATAGTGATACTAATGTCCAGAACTTACAACAAACTTATACATCTGGTTTCTTCAATACGCAGGAAAAAGGAAACGATTAAACAAAATGATGTAGCCGAATAAGGAGGTG
This sequence comes from Gryllus longicercus, assembly GCA_038098605.1. Classification (NCBI taxonomy): domain Eukaryota; kingdom Metazoa; phylum Arthropoda; class Insecta; order Orthoptera; family Gryllidae; genus Gryllus; species Gryllus longicercus. The sequence goes on from JAZDUA010000105.1 coordinate 3,413,821, forward strand.
AAAAGTGCCCTCAAACCAAATTGGTAATCTCGATACTTATATGAAAGAGAATAAATAATGCAGTAGTTTCACAAAAAAATCAGCCTCAGTAAGTTTCTTCGGGAAAGGAATATATAGTTAACAACACAAAACAAAATATTGCTTTCTCATCAATTCAATAAAGTTTGAAAAATAGAAAACATTAAAAATAAGATGTTTACTTTTGAAATCACTAATTGTCCCAAAGACAATAGAGGAACACAAAAATATGCCAACAAAGTATCTGAACATTTGAAGTTCGCAATGAATGTATTCAAGCGTAGTAGTCTTACATTTCAAGACGGCAGTAGAAAGAAGAAAAAAGTATGTTGACAGCAAAGTTTTCTCATCATGCAATTTATAACTCGGTTCTTATTAAAAAAGACTAGTCAGGAGTTTATTTTACCAATGATTTACTGCATCCAAATAAGTAGGAACGATTCAAAGAAGCTACGCTATTATGTTGCATGTTTTTTGACAAGGCCATCTTTTACAAAGTTTGCGACGAAAAGAAATCCAATTATGGATCGAACATCTCTTATTTCAAGGAAGCCAGTAATTTACAGATTTCTAATTTGAATTTATTTACATAAAAATCAAAACATCACGTATTGAGTTAATAGTCAAGCATGGAATCCCATTCAGAAAACGATGAAGGTTATACAGAATTATACCGTCTTTCTTGATTCCGAAGGTTATACAGGCTTTCTTGATTCCGAAATCTAAAACTTTCTTGCCCCTTAGCAGGTCAAAGTATGACGATAGTAAAAGCATGTTCCTATTCGTTCCTATACTTTTCTATGGATTTAGGCAGCTATTGCGGTGAAGTACAAGAGAGAGAGCGTAGGCTTCCGCGGCCGGAGTCAGTACTTACTAGGCTGTCCGGGTGACGCCGCGTCCATGGCGAAGGTGCCGACGTTTCGGTCGCCATTCTGCGACCTTCATCAGGGCGTATTGCGCGGAGATGGGCTGCGCACGAGTTTATATGGGGCTGGTTTCTTCTCTACCCGAGTGCCGGTTGGCCGGGTGGTCGGCCAATGCGGAGAGAGCACCGGCCAATCAGGGGCGGGCTCTCCGCAGGGTGAGAGGAGGCGCTCCGTCCGTAATCGGACGTAGAGGAACTGCTGGGACCGCGTCCGCTCGAGATCGGACGTCCTGGTGGAATAGGTGTTTCCAGGCATCGTGTAGACGTATGCCCTGGTCAGCATTAAAGTTATAGGGATGTTTGATGATTTCCACCGCCTCTTTTACCCTCCTCGTGCCCCAGCGGTCTTCTCTGGCTAGGAGGCGTGTGTCATCAAATAAAATAGCGTGGCCAGTTTTCCATGCGTGCAGGGCTACGGCCGATTTATTTGTATTATTGTATTTATAATTACGAATATGTTCCCGGAGGCGTTCCTCTACGGTACGTCCCGTCTCGCCAATGTAACTATGGCCGCAGCTGCATGGGATCTCGTATACCCCCGATGACATAAGGGGAGGAACGCGATCTTTCACGCGTACAAGCTTTTGCCCGAGTTTTTCCTGGGCTTTGTAGGTCGTCTTTATATCAAAGCGGCTCAGAAGCTTGCCAATCTTATCTGTGACACCGCGTATATATGGCAGAGTGGCTATTTTTGTGTTGGGATTGTCACTAGTTTTGGTAATATCAGAAGTTTTGGCAGAGGTCGTGGCTTGCCGTACTGCAAGTATTGTAGTACTGCAGTACTGCAGTACTGCTGTAGTACTGCAGTACTGCAGCTGTAAGCAAATAATAATGCAGCTGTGCAAATAATAATCTCTCAGACATCTGACGTAATTATCACCGTGTAAGTTTCTATCACGCAGGATTCAAAAGATATAAACATATTTAGTATTTGAAATAAAAATAGTATACTAATTTCGTATTTGTCACTCCGGTAATATGTCTACAAAATTTTATGGTCATTCTTCATACGAGGTGAGAACAAGTTAAAAATGGAGTATGTATATTCGTGCAATAATACTGAAACATCTTGGATGGAGAAATTTCTATTGTATCTCTTAAAAATGTTTTGCGCTTTGTCACTCTTGTGTTCCTGTTTACTTTCTCTACCAAGAAACCAGCAATATTCTTCCATCATTGCAGGTTCTTTACGACCTTGGTATCTCTTCTCTATTGTAGCAACATCTTGATGAAACTGTTCATCATGTTCATCATTAATATCACATAAATTCTGCGGGAACAAATAAAGATGGGATTGAAGAAAATGCATTTTCAAAAACCTTCTACACCTCATATTTTTGTAGCTTTCTAACCATTCTATAACTAATGTTTTATAATTGTCTTTTTTATTTGCCCCGACATATGCGTGCACAAACTTCTTACAGGATTGCCAAGCTGCAAACTCAATGCTTCGTAATTTTTTTTTCCAATACGTGTATTTCATCCAACATGAGTTTTATGATTTTCGAGCCAATAAAAACTCTTTCCTTCGATTTTGCATTTCTCATCCGTGGAATTATTTCACTACTTCGAAACTATATTTAGAAAAATCTCATGTCTGTTTCTAAACTCTGAATTTTTTGTCCCGACAGCAAGGACTTTCCGTTACGGTAATCTGGATCCTAGAAGTTCAGATACTTTTTTTGTAAAAATTCAGGCTACATGCCAAATCATTTAAGTCTTCCTGCTCTACTAAGTGCATACCAGTGTCAGATTTCCTGGTAAATAGTCTGGATCTTTTGAAGTGGAGGGTTCTGTTTCTGGAGGAAACACGGTTTTAGTAACATCACAGTTTTCTTGATGATTTATTGGCTATGTTTCCCGGGGTAAAGCACTGATAATTCGTAATCGTGTGACACAGGCTGGGCAGGTCAGATATCTTTATCATGAAGGTGCAGTCGTTAAAGTGGTTTGTTGATATTCTCCACAACGTTGGTACAGCGAAAGACAATGAATTGAGTTTTCCTTACAACCACAACCTTAGGTTCGTTGTACAGGTGACAACACTGGAGAACAGCCCACGATTTATTCTGATCACAAACACGACAGACAAAGTATAAAGAATATGCAAGTTTTTTAATTTCATTTTTTTCCTTTGAAGTTTGGGTATAAATCTTCCACAATCTTCCACAAACGTATCGGAAGTTCTCGGGCAGATTCGGACACTTTTGATGTGAAATGACGATTTGCATTTTATCGAACACATTCAATTCTACAGATCATGTGGCGAATTTCACTTTATAAAACCCAGATAACTGTAATGTATTAATGTATTTGAGGCACATGCAAACCAGTCAAGAACTTCAAGCGCACTGCGGGTACAGTTTCGCATGACACCGACTGGCTCAGAATCTATCACCACAACAGTTGTATACTTGTATACTTGCAATAAAGTAAGGGGTTAAAATTATCATTTTCTTTGACGTATGATCAGTAGGAAATATGAGGGTGGACGTGACTTGTTTTCAAAACATCCAGTAAGACCAACTAAGAATCAGTTAACTACTACTTGTAATTGAGCGCGACTACCAGACGCGAGAATAAAGGCGACAATCTTCTAATACAGAAGGTAAAAAGCACGAAAACTTAATATTATTGATATATCATGAAAGTGGCAAAGATGAACTGAACAAATATTTTATTACTTTCCCGTATACGTACGTAAATACAGAGTAATATACGTAGTACAGGGAAAGTTATGTAATGCTGAGGAAAGTTCCGTCCGTCTGTCCCTCCTTCTGTCCCTCTGTCTGTCCCTCCGTCTGTCCTTTCGTTTGTCCCTCCGTCTGTCCCTTCGTCTGTCCCTCCCTTTGTCCGTACGTCCATCTGGTGTCTGTGAACACTACTAGCGCCTAAACCATGCGTAAAAAAATTCAAGGGTACAAAATTTAAATTTTGAAGGTAAAAAATTCAGATGGTTCAAAATTTGAGGGTACTTTACGTAAAATCCGCTGGACATTTTCAAAATTTTCTCAAAAACGGCTCCAATTTTTTTCTTTAAATTTTACAAACACTAATAAACGTGGCATCGGTCTGATTAACTCGGCTAACTCTAAATTTTCGAAAATTTCAAAAGAATGATTTTTTTCAGTGTCTTCTTACAACTACAAAGTTAAATAAAGAGATTTTTCCTTCAAAATTTGTTCTCCACAGTGAGTTTTTACATTAAGATCATGCAATTTTTTTTTGAAAATTTTAGTAGTTTTCAAGTAATATTTCGAGCAATATGTTCAATTTTAAAAAATTACAAAAACCAGATTTTCTCCAAAACGGCTTAAAAGGTTTTCTTTAAACTTTTGCTATGGACTGTAATAAATGCACTCTATAAGATGACATAAACGTCATATTTCTCTATCCTTTTGTTTTTTCAATCATGGAAAAAATATAATTGTTTTACTTGTCTCTACGTCGTGAACATTTATATTAGCGGCAATTTGTGTACATTAATATGTTTATGAGTACACGTGCTTTCAATTATGTCATATAACGTTTCTTGAAAACTCAATCGTTTTCTGTGAAAACTAGCTCAAAATTCAGCATTTTCGCAAACCCCATTTTCTCAAAAACAGCTACAATTTTTTCTTCAAACTTATCGAACGGAGAGTGCTAATTACACTCTTTATATGATGTAAAGTTCATTTTGGGATATTTTCTTTTTTCAAAAATTACACAAATGTATTTCTTTAAGATAACTCACGTCGTTAATTGCATTTGCAGCAATTTGTAAACACTACTGCATTTGTGAGTTAATATGCTTAAAATGACTTCGAATGAAGTTTTTCGAAAACTCAAAACTTTTCTGTGAAAAGGTGCTTCAAATTTTGAATTTACAGTAGCGCTTAAGCCTTATTTACTTGAAAGAGGCTCCAAATTTTTCAAACAAAATTTCAATTCAGGACGAGGTTTTACTGTTCTTTAATATTCTTAAAAATATATTTCCGTTCTACTACCGAAAAACCGAAAAAATAAGAACATTTCAATCATCCTACTTTGGGTGGCGATAAATGGCAACTGGCAAGAGAACGGTGCAAGTCCGAATGTCTATCCGAAACCAAAGGAAATAGGAAACTAATATGGGAAATTCTATGCCATTCTATAGAACCACAATTTTTTAAATAGATTTTATGCTTATTGATTCTACATATCTTACAAGTCCAACTTAAATATATTTGCTTTACTAGCCAAATAAGTTATCATACAGTATAAAGAGTGGTATATTTAAAAACTGTGACGAGATATGAAATTTTTGTTGTGATATTCGTAATCTACATATAAAATTGAGTACGTTGAGCACTCTATCTTCCTAGGGGTAAAAATCGTTATCCATAGTGTTATTATAAATTGTGAAAGATAACATTAACATTTGTTTTTGTGATATCTTAAAACCGTCTCGGAGGCAGTTACCGTCGTCTTTCCCAAGGCACAGAATAATCAACCTTACAAGGTTACTACTGCCAGAAAATATTTTAGAAAAATATTTGTGTTTTATCAATAACGCCAGACATTTTTTATATTTTCATTCTCGTTAACTGTAACGTTTTTATAAATGTTCCACATTCGGATGTACCAAAATTTAATCGTTTTATGTAAAATTCAAAAGAACAGTCACCCGAGTACATGATCTTTTTTGATTTAGAATGTATTTTGACAGTTCTTAGATTAAAAGTATTTTTCCTTTTCAATATCCAGATATCGATATATAAATCATATTAACGATAAACTTGTTTGTCTCTTACACGAGTCAAATGTTCCAGAATTATCGCAATTCGAAGCTTCACTACTTCCCAGAATCTTACGTGAAATAAGAGTTCTGTGAAATTGCCAGTTGAAACGTTATGGTAAGTTGTGATGCATTCTCTTCAGACCCCATTTCGTCAGATAGATGAGCCATAAGCTCCAGACAAAAGAGATGGAAAAGTTATGGCCGGAGAAGAAATGGTAGCACCAAGAGATAGTCGTTTTATTATTTGATTAGTGCTGCTTAGAACGCAAAGTGCGAGAACTCACCCAGAATGTATTGGTTCTAGAATTGTATAATATTTTATTCACAAAAATCACAAATCAAATAAATTATGTGAAGATGTGCAAAAATAATGTTAGTAATGATTGTAATTGTCATGACCTAAAGTGAATAATTATGAAAACAACTTTTACTATTATGAACGTTTTGTAGGCAGTTCATGAAGTCCATCTACTGAGTGATATTTTTCTACTAGTTATATTCACTCGATACTCCAATATTGTAGTATAATGTCAAGAATGTAACATGATGGGATAAAAACAGAAAATATAACAGAGAAGAGAGACAGAAAAAATAGAGAAAACATATTTAAGATTTCGTTTGTCCCTCAGATATGCAAAACACAATTGAATCCTATTACTAGAGATTAAAAAAAATATCTTAAATACATAGCACCGGGAATTTTCTTTTCATTTTTGACATCGAAAATTTATTTCTATATTTTACAATATAACAAGTTATCGGCAATATATTTTCAAAATAACACGTTATCGTTATTAAGAAGAAGGCAACAAAATTAATCTCAAGAATTGAATACCATTTAAATTAACCTTCGAATGTGCATTAATTTCAATATTCAGTGGGTTACTCTTGACCCACATACATTTTGTTTAAAGAAATAGGTGTTCGATTGTATTAAAAGAAACTTGGCAATTATTACTCAACAATGTTCTCCCCATTTTCAGACATACTCCAAGAAAAATCGGTTTACTCAAATACCGGTGTGTTGTATTCCGTTTTCATCGCCCATCGATTCTGTCTTTAAAATGCATTGCACTATTGATACATTGAAACAAAATTGCCATTCCGACCAGGCATCCTTGTCTCACCGTTGCTTCAAACGATTTCGTCTTGAAATACGTCATTCACCTCTAGAAATTCCACGGAACCACGAAGCTTCCGCGAGTGCATCAGCGTGCTGCAAGGCCTCGTCAACCCACTGGCCCCTCGGCACGAGCGCGACAGCGAGTCGTCGAGGGTGTGCGCAGCGTCGCCTGCATTGACCGCCCGAGCGTGTCGGGAACGTGTGCCCCGTGGAGGGTTTCCCACTTGTTCCCCGCACCTCACCCTCTCCCCGCCTCGCTTGCGCAACGCGGCCGCGACCGGAGTTTGTTTACCGACCTCCACCCGGCGCTTCCCCGCCCCCGCCCCCGCCGCCACCCCCTCCTCCCCACGGCGGCAACATCACCATGAGCGATGTATTTAATTACCCTGTAATGGGATATGATGTAGCACTTTCCAGTTGAAAATAGTCTCTGTGTAATTTGGGAGTGATAGTAGTAGTAGTTATACGAGTATAAAAGATTTTTAATCAGGATGCGAAATACTTTAGACTCAATGTCGCTGACTCCTTTGGAGATTTTGTCGCGATTATTTTGTAAGATTTAATATTCAGCTATTGAATCATAACCTACCTCGTAATAAATCAATATAGATTTACTAATGAATAATTTAAAAAATGAGTGGATTGCATTTGCATAAATTAAAGTGCGTTCATATAACATTTTAATAACATCGTGATTTAAATTAATGGTTTTCGTCTACAGGTCGTTACACTCCTGATTTACACGTATGTTTACTTGGGCATTACATCACGCATTTCATAAGAAAAACTAAGGACAGCGAACGTGTGGATAAACAACCCGCACAAAAACATGTTTTAATACATTCCGTGGTGGTAGCAGATATCTTGTGGTAATCCATGGTATTGTAAAGGAAATAATCTCCACAAAAGTTTTAATAATTTTATTAACAATTTTCCATAGTTAACTTTCGGGAAACACTTTTCCCATCCTCAGTGGATCTCTAGCAAAATGAAGAAATGAAACAAACATAAGTTGAACACAAAACGGGGGGGTGCACAGTGAATTTAGTGGAAAAATAAATAATATCATATAAATGCAAAAGGAAAATAACTTACTGCTCAAGCAACGTGGATCTCCCATGAATGTTCACAAATGGTCAAAAATATAAAACATGGTGGTTACAGCTAGGTGGCAGCATAACTCTATTTTTAATAAGGAATGGTTCTGAAATGCGGACGACATGCTCTGTCGACCTCGAAGAGAATATTGACATGCGGTGTTGCGCGGGGTCCTTGGCCTCCTGCAGCCATTGCACGAGTCACTGACATTCACTAAACTTCTGTTGCTCGTGCACAAACCCCATGGCCAATTAAAATGTTTTCAACTATGAGTGACCCCTACTCTAGCGACTAGCGTGCTATTTTTTCACGTCTGGTCTCTGAGAGTAAGCTTTTTGAAATTTTATTAGCAATTAAGTAAACTTCGTATTCAAATTGATTGAAAAGAAATACGAAACCATATGAAGAAACGTAAGTCTCGCGGTGTGGATGGTATTATATTTGGTATGTTGAAGATAGCAGGTGAGACAATAATACAATATTTGGTAAGACTAATTAATATATCAAACTTTTCGTATAATAAGCTTCAAAAGCAGACACAAATTTTAAAGTTACAATTATAAACCAGGAGAACTTATGTCAGTAATCTGCAAATTGAGAAATTGTCTAATTCGATTAGAATCCAACTGGATAAGACATTTTTTTTCTCAAGGACTGCGTGAATTTTCTTGTGAAAGATTATTTCCCTTTCTCAAGAAGTATTTAAAGTGACTAGCATGGGGGTAGGGAGGAGTGAATGCAATAGTTGCTGATTTTGAAAAAGCATTCGAAGTATTTTCGCATGAATAACTGATAATGAAACTCAACGAAGCAAAACTTGCCATGCAGGTAATTGCTTGGACAAGTACGTTATTTGCGGATAGAAACAAATCGCTCGAGCTGGATAGCAATTATTATCGGACACAGGTACCATTATTATTATGCAGGATCAGAACATTTAATACAATGGCACATCAAGTTGGGAAATCTTAAAAAATGTAATGTGAAAACAAAAATAAATAACTTCGCTTGCGAGTCCGCTGAAGGATTATAAAGACACTTAGTGGGATCCACAAAAGGATAAAACTTAAAAAGGGTTTAGACAGAATTGAAAACTGACCGGGAAATTTTACATTTCACAAGAACACATCTGCGCATCGTTAGACGACAGAAGAGAAAGGGTTGGTCTTCGCACACAGGGGGAGGTAATCGCTCATGCACGTAACGCATGTGCAGGAAGTCGGCTCGCTTCCATTCTTCGAAACTTGAGATCTGCAGGCTTAATGTCCCTGCTCGCGACACATGCAAGGGATGCAAACCGTTGGTGATAGGGAAGCTACATGAGCTGTATGGTAAAGGCAGTATCAAGTTCTACTAAATCCATTACTTATTAGTAAAGTGAACCTAAAACACGGATTTATTACGAAAAACACTTGTAATTGCGCGTCTTTTTTGTAAAACCAAATAAATGAGGAAATGAAATAATGAAAATACAATCGACACGTAAAGACAATCTTGAAGAGACAAGAAGTCCGACCGCTACCTGCTCTCCTCCCTGCTCGAACGACAGAATTGAAATCCTGGCTGCGGGCCCATATGTGCGATTGTCCCGAAAGAGCAGCGATTTGCCAACCCAATCATACACAGGTTGCCCAAAATTATGTGAAATTGGAGGAAAATTATCGAAAGGGTTGATAAATGTCTGCCTAGTGCAGTATCCCGCAATGCTACTGATACACCGTATTATTGAAACAGATTTGACCACACCTTCAAAATCAGAACAAGAATGCAAAGAACGGACTTAAGCATATTCACCTTTGTAAACCAAACAATATCAAATCAGAGTAACTTGCCTGCAACAGTTTTGAGCCCATTCCTTACTCAGTGCAGGATTTTAGAAAAACAATAGGGTATTAAACAAAAGGGGGAAAAGTTAATTGAAAGCGAGGAGAAGAAGATAAATATAGTTGACAAAGAAAAGTATTAAACATACAATTTGGAAAAATTGCGATACAGCGCAGTGAAGTAAAGTAAAGAGGAAGAGATTTTTCTTTTCTTTTCCCTCTTTGTTTAGGCTATGCTAATTTCCTCTTTTTACTTTCTCATCCTATTACATACTACGTAGTAAAGAGAAATATGTTGTGGCGAAAAAAATATTTTTAGACAGAAAAACTCGTTTTGTGAGTCCCTGATACCGAAAATCTTGATAATTCTAATTCCTATATTTAGTAAATAACTTCGGCCCTAGCTATAACCATTTAATTTTCTTTTCGATCGCGTCCTTCATTTGTTCGCTACCCGATGCCAGCTATCTAGCGTCTGCTGCGTGCGAAGTGCCTGTGGGGGCGGAGCGACCTCGGCGCGGGCGGCCGGGGAGTATAGTCAAGCGGCGGCGCGCGGGGCCGGGGCTGGCGTCACGCCCTTATCGCGCCAGACCCTGACATTCGCCGCAACCGCCTTCGCCGGCGAACCGGGGCGAGACCGAACGCGCGCGCCGCCGCCTCGAGGCCGTGCGGGCAGTCGCCCTCGCCCCGGCCATCGGCGCCACTTCCTTGCGCTGTGGCACTGGCTGCTGCGTGAAAGCTAGGCCCTTTGCATTTTTATTCAAAGCCAAAAAGTCATTTAGATAAATAGACGTGGAATGTACAATTAGTTCATAAACATAAATTTAAACATGCTTTAATTAATGATGCTTTGAAATATATTTACAGTTTATTTAAAAATTTGAGTTAAGATTTTTTTCTTTTATGCTGTAACAACTTTTCATTTGAATGCTGTTATTCTAATTATGTCAATAATTGATCAAGATCAAGACCAAATTTCTCTTCCTATTCACAATAGATGATTTGAAATGGTCTTGCGAACTCCTAGGAATTAGAATGAAATGCTTCTTGCCTATGAAGTATTCACTTAAAAATTAGAATTCGTTTACATTACTCAACTTAATCCATTTTTATTGTTTACTCAATTGAAGATTCTATTAATTTTAATTATTTGAATTAAATTAAATTTTGTTTTGTACACATTTTTCTGTCCTTATCAAACTTAGTAGAGTATTCCATAGATACATTTTCGCTAAGGATGCGGACAACACAAATATTACCAATATTTCCACATTTATACCAATATTTCTACATTAATACAATTACCCACCCCAACAATCATCATAGGAGGCCTCAATACTTAACATCACTCATGGGGATGCCGAGTCACCAACTCTGCAGGCAACTTATGTAAATTACAATCTCAAATATCCTTCTTTATTATTTCTCCCCCAGATCCTACATACTATCCCTTTGATTCTCAGAAAAATCCAGACATCCTCGACATAACACTCCCAATTGAAATCGCTTACTTATCATGAATTAGATTTCGATTACATCCCAGTAATTATCTCTACCTGTCTCCCAGTTCCCCCTCCAACTACCCCTTCTTTGATATTTCTAAACACACTTAATATAAATTGGAAAACATTTAACAGAAATATCAATGTCTCAATCCCCCGTTTAAAACATTAAAATCTCCAATAGCATTGACGACGCAATATCAATATTCAATAACACAATAATTAAAGAAATAAACAAATTATAAAAAACAAAATTCTAAACCCTTACAGTAAACTAAGGAAACCTCTACCTTCTAAAATAATCCAACTATTTAAATTAAAAAATAAAACCAGAAGACTCTGGGACTCAGTAAGAATACTACCTATCAAAAAAGAATATAATCATTTAAATAATACTTCCAAAAAGTTCTTGTACACTTACAGACAGAACCAATACACAACTCTATTACAATCTCTAAACGTAAGAAACAACTCTCTATGGCAATTTACAAAAAAGATCTTAAAAAAGTTATTCAATTCCACCTCTATTAACAAACACAGCCAAAATACACTCTCATTGAGCCAAAGCTGAAGCCTTAACAAAAATATTTCCAAAATACTTTAACACCAAATAATTTCCATTCACACACAAAGCACTCGGAGATCCTTTAAATAATATCTTCCCCCATCTTTAACATACCCCACAGAATAAAATACATCGATCCTCGGGAAACAAAAACACTAATTAAGAAACTCCCAAATAAGAAAGCCCCCGGATACGATAAAATTAGTTCAATAATCATAAAAAATCTCCCACCGTCAGCCCTAGCCCTCCTGAACAATATTTATAATTCAATTTTAAGAACTGAATACTTTCCCCAAACTTGGAAACATTCAATTATTTACCCTATTCTGAAACTGCATAAAAATCACCCCAAAGTAGACAGTTACCGTCCCATCAGATTATTACCCGTTATTGCCAAAATATTTGAAAACTCATTCTTGCGAGGTTAAACGATATCAAAAACATTAACATAATTCCCAAACATCAGTTCGGATTCACCACTCAACTGCCCACCAACTACTTAGAATAACTTAACACATCCACTGAGCATTTCAGAAAAAGTAATATCGTCATCATGCAAGTATTTGACAGAATCTGGCACCCGGATTCTTTTATTATATAAACTAATAAAAGCTGGAGCCCCTACTTACATTATTCAAGTTATCAAAAGTTTTCTAACAGACCATACATTAATAGTCAACAATCACCACTCCACTCCACACACTATCAAAGCAGGCGTCCCGCAAGGCTCCCCTTTATCTCCAACATTTTTCAGCATGTTCACCTCTGATTTTCCATCATCAACAACTTTTAATATAACTCAATTCGCAGATGATACAGCACTATTTGCCTTTGGATACTCACTAAATAACCTCCGATTACAAATGCAAAGCCACTTGAAAAATTTATACAAAATTGAACAACAATTACAAAATTGAATCCTGGGCAAACATCTGGAAAATCCAAATTAATCCTGACAAAAACAACAGCAAAAATCTTCTCACTCAGAAAGTTCACCTCCTCCGCTATAAATAAACAGCTCCCTTATCACCTGGACCCCACCATCACAACCCATAAAATACTTAGTAATTCACCTAGACACAAAAGTAACCTGGAAAACCCATATAGATATCAAAATTAAACAAGCAAGAAATAAATTATTCCAAATCCGGCAACACAAATTCCTATCATACACGAACACAAATCCCTGTCATACATGAACTCTACAACAATTTATAAAGCTATAATAAGGCTCTGCGCAAAGCTATAATAAGGCTCTGCTAATGCTCTGCGCATGTCAAATACAGACAAACGCAGCTCCCACAAATGTCAATAAAATTCAAGTAATTCAAAACAAATTTATCAGATTAATCACAAATGCTCCCTGGTTCATAAGTAATAAACAACTCCATTCCGAATTAAATATCAATACAATAATAAACCAAATAGCCCATATATCACATAATTTCTACAAAACCTAACAGACCTCCCAGCAGCATCCCATTTCAAACTACTGAAAAATCCAACCCATACCCGAATAAAAATTATATTCCCTTTTGAAGCATTTCTCAAAATCTCAGCCAACCATGAAACATAACCCCCAGTTTCTCCCCTAGAGTATGCTCTCCAATGTATAGATTAAGTTAGCTTAGATATTCTAACTCGCATAAGTCGAAAAAAACATCTCTATGATAATTATACTGAACGATGTATCTAGAATTATCTAGAACAAATAAATATGTTCAAAAAAAGGAAATGTGGGCAGATTTACATTTCTCTTTCATATGTCAATATAGTTTTTACTATTTTCGACGAAAATAAATTATATGATATCCATAAACGTAGAAGCTTTGACGTAAGGGAAACGCGGATTGAAAGAAATGATGGAGAAGCTCTGAAAATCACTGCATTTGATCATTTCAGTTTGCAAGATTGTAGTATGGTTGGCGATTTTAATTAATTCTAGAATATCCGATTGTTTGAAAAGCAGAGTGGATTTGTTCTCAAAGGGGACAGAAGTATAGGTGTTTCTTATTAAAAGAAAACGCAGTTAAAATAAAATGAAATAAATAATTCGCTAGTGACGGAACTAGGAGATATATGAGCTGATGCTTAACATCCAATCGGTAACCAAACATTGTACGGTCATCGTTCATCGTTGCCCCGCATCATCCTCCATCTGAATCATTCTCAGTCTTTTAGTCACCATCACAGACCGAGTAAAATATATTACAACGGCCAACAGACACTGACTCTTTGTTGCACTTATAACACCACTGTTTCCACTATCAACATACAAACCTCTTCTTGTTCCTTTATGTTGCAACGAGCTTGTTAATTATTGCTGGAAAAATAAATTACTGAAACAGAAATGATGATGAAAGAATGTTTTACTAAAACTCAATATTAAGAATATTAATATCAGTTTCTTTATTGCACATAGGTAACATTTTTTTAGATCAATTCCACGAACTTCGTCGGGCAGTTGCGGTGTAAGGACGTTGCCCTACCAAATAAGGACCTACTTTCTGCTTGTTTATCACGATGCTAATAAGAAAATTCTCAGAAAAAAATCAGATCAATGTGCCGTTACCGGTTTCTGAAGCCAAATACACCACCGCATAATGGAAACATTTTAAATATGTGTAATATAGTTTGTGGTACGTAAAATATGAAGGAACTTAGGTATAAGAGTGAATAATTGTGAGATGTCAGTGATTCGTCTTTTTGAAGTAATATTTATCAGAAGTCCTTCCATCAACACTATAATTAAATGTGACCTTCTTATTATTGTCATCTTAACATGCTCATGACATCATTGCAGGGACTTTGCAGTGGTTTATGAGAAGAATGGGCTAGTAAAAATTAAAATGGTTCATTTTTATATTAAAAAGTCTCTTGGCCATGCACAAACGGAATATTTGCTTCCCTACGAAGATTGCGTATTACTTAATTACTCTTGTGATATTTTTGTCTGTATTGAAAGTTATAGTTCCAGGTATTCAGTATCACTACCGTGCTTTCAAGGAACAAGTATTTAAATCAATCTTGAGAGACGTGATTAAATGTGTGAGAGTAATAGTTGTGCAACTTTCTCTTGAATTCTGTAAATCATGGAACTCTACATTAGGACTTGTTTTAAAATAGAGGTTTACGTAACATATTCAACTTCTTTGAAAAATGTAGCGGTGAAACGTTTTGGGATTCTATAGTCCCTGATTGATCTACTCCGAACATTGTTTCGAGCGCGGGTTATCAAAGTTTGTATTTAAAACTTTGTGAAAAACTACGAATTTTAGACACAAATTCACAAATGTACGTATTATTAAATAATTACGATCAGAAAATTTTATGAAAGTAATAAAATTCTCATTTGCTTCCTCTTACAGACGAAACAAATGATGGAATTGCATAAAAACAGGATAAATTTGTCACACAAATTGACAAGACATGACGCCGTTAATTAACACAATCACTCATGGCTGCAAAGTTGGCTATTTAGAAATGCGGAGAAACATTTTAATTGTATTGCCAATTCATTACTGAAAGTGATGTTTATAGGCTGACAATGTGAATGCGGGTATCAGGGCAATTCTCATGGCTAAGCTTTAGTGCCTCTTAGGGGTGGACCCAGTGAAGCGAGATGGATAACTTCAACTTGAGGGAAAAGAAATGCTCCTGATGGTGTGGGGCTTCTTGTGCGCGTCGCGTGGCCTCGACTGCCGGGTGGAACTTCCCGGCCCGGGCGTGCTCGCGCTCGCGCTCCTGCCGGTGCTGAGGCCGGTAGCGCCGGCGCCCGCGCGTGCACTTGCGTCAGCGACGCGCCCAGCAGTGCCGCCAGCCGGACTATTACCCTACTTTCCCCTAATCCGCGTCGCGAGGCCGCAAGGCGACGCAGCGCCGGATGCCGGCGGAGCAGCCACGAACTCTAGGGCACTGGAGGTCATTTTTAGCAACAACAACAACAAAAACAATAACAATAATAATAATAATAATAATAATAATAATAATAATAAAATTGCCCTGAACCCTTGAGAACATTTCGAACTTTGTAAATTGTTGGTTTAAAAAAGCTTCATACTGGACATTAATTTCCAAATGTTGATCTCTAAAATGGCGTAATAAACTCGGTATTGTGCGCGAGCAAACTTCCTAATATTCCTAAGAGATTCGATTAAATTTGACAGAAAATTAATCTGTCACTTGTATTTTATCATGGAATAATATTTCAGTCTACTCCTTCAATTTCATTTTACATAGGTTTTGAGTCACTTCATATCTGTCATGCAAGAGTCTCCAAAATACCCAAATCTCCAAGCGTGTAGTAAAATGATAAAAAAAAGGTCTGGTTTTGTGGAATGCTGCTGAAAAATCTTCACTCGGGGCCCACTTGCCCCTCCAACTGCCCTCACTTATCCACCTATTCCCTCACAACTCTTGTCCTCACAAGATGTCTGACCCTTCTAAACCCTCCAAGCACACAAAACCTCGTTTTAAGGGCCAAGAACGCATCGTTTCTGAGTTATGTGCGATTGGAATATATGTTCCTGTAATACGATCCCTACCTCATAATCTGAAAACTTCGTCTTAAAGGTCTCTTAATGTGAGAAAGGAAATAATCATCCACAATCAAAGTATACATAAGTATCCACATACCAAAGAATTGCATGGGGAAGCACAGGGCTGATCTCAGGTCAAACGAATTACACATTATAGGAATAAAGTGGAAAATTAGAATAATGCAAATTCTTGTCCCAGATCCCGCCAATCACGCACGCCGCCACCCAATCATGTCTCAACGAACTTTCCATTCTTGTCTACAACAAACAGTATTCGTAATTTCACTCAAAGAATTAATGATCACAATCAACGAAGGAATGCAAATAATGTTTATCATCAACAATATCAATATCAGCAAACAAACTATCAATTTAACCAATACGACAACAATAACTCCTTCATTACCAACAGGACACAATTCATCCCCAATTACATAGCCAACCTCATCAGCTCGCTAATTCCAACAATAATACAAAGTATTCAGAATTATTTCGTCTACACAATTAGTAACAGATATGGAAGATTCACACCATAAAGCATTAAAAATTCTCAATTGGAATGCAAGTGTCGTCGTAATCAAAAAACCGAACTACAACACATTTACAGGCAAAAAAGATAGACATCGCATCCACGCATTTG
The DNA here is from genome assembly GCA_038098605.1 of Gryllus longicercus. NCBI lineage: Eukaryota > Metazoa > Arthropoda > Insecta > Orthoptera > Gryllidae > Gryllus > Gryllus longicercus. The sequence goes on from JAZDUA010000105.1 coordinate 3,430,815, forward strand.
AGCCCAAGCATGATATTCACCATACCAGGATTCCAAATCATCAGAGCCGACAGAAACGAAAATTATGGAGGAAGTGTATTAATTTTGATTAAGTTTATCATACAACACCACTAAATAACATTGCCACCCACTCCAGGTATAGAAACAATCGGAATAAATGTACCGTATAACAATAATCAAACACTAACTGCAGTCACGATGTATAAGCCACCCAACATAATAATCAATATTACAAATCTAAATAAATTACTACAATTGCCGAATCCTTTCATCATAGCAGGAGATCTGAATCCAAAGCATTCTGCATGGGATGTCGGACCACAAATCCGGCAGGTGAATTCCTAAACAGAATACAAAACACAATGCAGCTTAAAATACTAACGCCCACAGAACCAACCCATTTCCCATATGATTCCAATAAATAACCAATTATATTCGATATAGCAATCACAAATTTGAAACACCCATTATACTCTACAGGTCATCATGAATTAGACTCGGACCATATCCCAGATATAACAAAACCTCCATTCTCTCCTCCTCCTACGCTGAATACTTATAATATAAAAAGGAATTATTGTTGGAACAGGAAACTCTGTTGAAAAGTCAATACCGAAATTTCAAATCCTTCATTGTTCAATTGAAATGACTAATTAATAAATCATTGAAGCAATCACTAAATTAAATAATATAATAATTAAAACAATCACTGACACTCAAAATACAAGAGTGTAGTAGACACCAGAAAGAAACTAAAAACACATTACCTCCCAATATTACTGAATTAATAAAAATTAAAAATAAAACCAGAAGACTTTGGAACACCTTAAAAATCCCAGAACTAAAAAAGAATTAATTATCTAACAAATATCTGGAAAAAGGCAATCAGTAAATACAACAAAGAAAAATATAATAAATTTATTGACGGACAAAATACTAAAAGCAATTCTCTTTTAGTTTCCCCTCAAGGTTCGCCGCTATCCTTAACTCGGTTTAATCTCTACACTGCTGACATTCCTGCTTACCATCAAATAAATACCACCCAATTCGCTGACGACACTGCATTATATATCTCCGACAATTCATTACAAACTCACCAATTCCAGCTCCAACAGCATCTAAATCTAAAAACAAATTGCGCAAATAACTGGAAAATTAAATTAAATCCCTTAAAATCAGCAGCAAAAGTCTTTTCATTAAAACCTTAATCCATCCCCGCAACTTATAAATATTAATGATATAAATTGGATCCCAATCACGAAATCAATAAAATATCTTGGATTAAATTTAGATACTAAACTTAACTGGAAACAACATATTGAGATAAAAGCACAATAGGCAAAAATCAAACTCATCCAATTAACACCTCTACTAAACTCATACAACCACCTCTCACTGTCAAATGCACTAAAGCTATACAAATCACTCATTCGTCCAATACTATTATACGCATGCCCGATCTCGACCAATGCCGCCAAAACCAATCTCAACAAATTGCAAGTATTTCAAAATAAATATTTAAGATTAATAACAAGAGCAGCATGGTTCATTAGTAATAAACAAATACATCATGATCTAAACATAAATGACATAGCACACCAAATAGCTTTCCTATCAAACAAATTTTATACAAACTTGTCCTTCATAAAGGCATCAACGAACAACTAACTCGGATAAGATCCCGGATACAAAACCAGAATTAATAACAGATTCCAGCTGCATTCTTTCCTCCAGATATTTGTAAATGTTGAATAATTTTCCTGAGGTGCTTCTTGTTTCCTCTCCCTATAATAAGATTAGTTAAGTTAATTAGATTATGTCATTACACAATATAAAAGTTTTTCTTGTAAACTGGACATTGTAACTATAACGATCAATTAAATCAATAAAAAATCAAAGTATAATAATTTTATTAATTATTACATTCCCAGAGTCAACTTTCTCTCCTCTCCATTTCAAAAGATGGCTACCATCTAGCCACACCCAGCATATTTTTCAGTTTTCGTATTTATCCGACCATGTTGTGAACGTTTGTAAGTGATCCACGTTACTTGTGCAGTAAGTATTTTGAACTTTTTTTATTTGTTAATTTTTTCACATAAATTAACTGTATTTCTTTTTGTTCCCTTTACGTTAATTTTAATTTTTTTCTCCTCCTTGCTAGAGACCCACTGAAGATTGGCAAAGTGTTTTTCCGAAAGTTGACATTGAGAATGTAATAATTAATAAAATTATTATACTTTGATTGTAGACGATTATTTCCTTCCTCACATTAAGGATTACCACAAGACATCTGCTACTATCGCAGAATTTAAATCTCTCTGATGCAGAACAATAGATTGATTCGCCATCCAGCAAAAGCATTTTTTCAGTTTTTTGTGACAATAGTTTTCTTATAAATTGTCAAAAATCGTCAGATATCCTTCCACAGCTATCCATATATATTAGTGGGCTACATTAGCAAAAAACGTTGCTGAACAAAACCACAGAAAATTGTTTTCCAAAGGAACAGAAACACGGGTCAAAAATAAGAAATGAAATAATCTAGAATAATACTGGAATAAATTAAATACGATTCAACAAAAAAACAGTTCTACGAATTCTGCAATAACAGAGAATAATATATGCCGAGACACAGTACAACGGTTCTTTACATAACAAGAATATGGAAAGAATTGCTGGTTAATAACGCAACACATTAATCGCAAATACTTAATGGCGCGCGGCCCCTTCCTTGGATTCGTGCTGTGTCATGACTTCTGTGTCGCAAGCAGAGTCGCAATGAGTATGAGGTCCTGGAAATGCTTCCGCTCACGTTACGAACTGAAAACTTATATTCCTTACGCACGAACGCACAGAGAAGTAACTACCTGGCTGTCCGAGAGCCATCGCGTTCTAGACTAATCTTTCGGTCGTCATTCTGCGACCTTCCGCGGGGCGAAATAAATAAACGCCAGAGGAAAATGCATTTCGACGCGAGGAAGATAGTAAAATGTCGACCGAAACTTTAGCACTTGTGGCTAGGATGCGGTGTCTCTCGGACAGCCAAGTAGTTACTAACTCCGGCCGCGGAAGCCTATGCTCGCACAGCTTAATGTGCGTGTTCTCTGGTCCCACTCTGCCAAAGCCCCAGTCCCACGAGGCAGAATCACTTGACCGTACTACGAGAATTTGTAACGGTGTTAGTTGCATAACATTAGTTTGAAAAATAAAAGAATATTAAAACTGATCGTTTTTAAGCATTTACAGCCAATAATGTTCTTTGAATCATTAAATCTGTGCATCTCACCTATTCTGTTACTATTCGTTTCCATAGAAATAACGCAAAGTTACTCTAGCGTTATTTCTATGTATGTGTTCTCTAGTTAAAATATACTAATAGCATATTCATTAATGAGCAACTGTCTTAAAATAAACATTATCTAAAATAGAGTAAGAAATAAACAGAAAACCCCAAATAACCTAAGAGGGAACTAGAAAATTTGAAGCTCTCGCAGTTTACGAACATTTAGAGGTAAAAGTAATAATACGATGTGTCATCTAAGTGTATTTCATTATATTCTAACGAAATTTAAAAAATAAATTTTGAGCTTTTCTTGATAAAATTTTTAAAACGTTTCAAAACTATCATGTGAAGTAGCCTCCAAACGTAAGTTCGTTTCAAATAATCTAGGTCTCAAGTTAGGAAAAATCGACCTTTTCACGTTCGCATTTTCCGAGCATGCCCCGAAATTTCTGGGAGTCATCTGTTGCGTGGTAGAAATCGCAGCCTCCGAACGCACGTAATTGGAAACGTGTTTTCGAAATTGTTCTAAGGTTCCTTTTATTCTCTTCGTGTTAAGAGATGTGTAAGAGACGTTGCATATTTGGGTGAGCACATACAATCGTGCGAATACTCAATAACCGACACTCATTGATACCCACAGCGTAATTCAAACCTGGCAAAACACAAATGCCTAGATATATTCCTAAAATGCCACGCCACTCATGCGAACTTCCAGAATTTACTATTTGGAAGTGAACATTTTCTGGTAAGGTTCTGAAATCTCATTAAGGAGCGAAATTTTATTCTCGAATGCACTTGGCTCTCCCCTTAGTTAATTTGATGAAATTGCGAAGTCATGGCTCACTGAGGGAGAGTTAACTAGAATTTTGAGAATGCTTACTATTTCTTACTAACGCTTACTAATTCTCATTATGATAGAATTTCAGCTAAATGAAAAATAGCACGAAATGATGCCAATCGATCTTACACGCTCTTATAAAGAATTCGATGTTAATAATAATGAGGGCATCGAAGGGAGGTAGAAAGTTGGAACAAAACGTAGAAAATTGTTCTTAAGGCCGTGTTAAAAAGAGTGCAGCACCAAGAAGTGGTATAACAAACTATAAAATACGATTTTCTACTCTAATACCCACATATTTAAAACTCAAGTTTTTCTCTAACGATCTGTAACTAAAATGCACCAACACACACACAAGAGACACACAAGAAAGTGCACAACTATTTTATAGGTGACAAAAAAACTACATTCAGATTTACTGACCATTCTTGCCAACCGCGAAGTTAATGGAGACAGTGCCATTCTGTTTTGACGATTATTTTAATTATCACCTCTTAAGAATTTATCGGTGCAGGAAGTTTGACGAGTATTAGCAACTCCAATAACGTCACATCTCTTGTAATTGAGATAAACGGTAATTGCGTGGAATTCAATCAAGTTAGTCTCCCAAAAACTTTCGCTCAATAGGCGAGTACAGTATCACGGATTTCTGAATTTTTGATTAGTAGCTCTCTAATTAAAGGATTTCTTAGCGTTTCTTCGCGCATTTAGAAATTAGTCCTGTGGCTGAAATGAAGATGAGGCTAACAGACTTTCTTGACTTTCCCCATTTCCTTTACTTCATCTGCCAGATCCCCGTATTTGCTGAACTAGTTGCTATAGCTATTATCGTTTTAGTTGATAGAACGGACAATATCTAGTAGACTTGCGGATATTAAAAGGCAAGATATCCTGGCAGCAACGGTTGAAAAACTTTTGCTAGTTGCACAAACTCACACGAGCCTGATATGTGGTTGCGAAAGTTACATTCACACACTTAGAAGGGACGCAAGAGGGAGATACGCTTGGTTCAGGGTCGGGGGTGGATGCAACGTAGATTGAAAGACGTGAATGGTCATGGCATTTGTGTGCTTTGCGGTGATAAGGAAGAATGGATCCACATCCTTTTAAATTGCTGTGCGACCAAAACATTGCGACGAAAATGGATGGGAATGGGAAACTACTACTTCTATCAGAGAAACGTAACGCTCGCCCAGAACATATTAGGTGCTAAAAGGTCTCACTTCACGAAAAAATAGGGATCATTTCTACAAAAGGTACGGGCCATTAGGGAAATGGAAATTAGGGAGTGGAAAAACAGCACGGATTAATACGAGCGGAGCCTAGACTGGAGAGGAAATAAATAAGTTAAGCAAACAATTAATAATTTAATCAGTAATTTAAGTTAGTAAACTGTTCAGTAAATAAACCCTAAGTCATAGTCAACTGTTAAATAATAAGTAAATAAATAAGTAATCAATACATGAAAAAAATTCATTTAAAAATTGAAACTGTTATTAATTAAGTTTGGGCTGGCCCAAAAGTCATTGCAGAGGCGTTGGAGCGGACGATCTGCTGTGGAGTTTGATTTCAGGTGCTGAGGAGACTAAAGACTGGAGGGCGAATGCGTGACCAGGAAATAAATAAATAGCTTCGAAAAAGTCTGGTAGATTAGCATGTACTCGGCTTCTGACTACATGTTTTCCCTCTCCAGGGTTTTTCCCTCAGCCCTACTTTATATACTCTCTTTTCTGCGGTTTTGATGCAATTTAGAGAACATTTGGGGTGAATACCGGAATTCGAAAGGTTAGAACACGGTACAATGTATTATTGTAATGGCTTCAAGGCCTTCGGCGTACCTACATAATAACAAGTTATTTAATTTATAAGTATAATAATTACCAATTAAATAAAAAATAGCTATTACCGATATTGTAGGAGCGTGGAATGGCTATGTCAATCAGATGGACTTCCTTCTTTCGTTTTGTCTAGCAAAGTGATGTTAGGTCCATTGGCTGATGTATTATTGTTGTTATTATTATTATTTATCATCATAAAAGTAAATTATTTATAGCTAAATATTTTTTATTGAGTAGATCTTTGCTTGCCAAGCCGTGTTAAGTGCTTCACACATTGTGTAACGCATGGTAAAATTTCCGTCACTACTAAACGACACTTCATTACAATGTTTCCTTATTATAGGTCAAGGCCACTACTCGTATTTGTTCGAAATCCCATGTTTCAAGGAGTATATATAATTAAATTTTGTAATCACATTCGTAGTCTCACAATTTGCGGCACTTTACACTTATTCTTAAGCGGAAAGTATTGTTCAGTACTTGAAGTACTTGAAGAAACAGAACTCACCCAGTTGGCAATGCGGTCAAGAACGATTCGCGATAATCAGTATCGGTAAGCGCAATCAATTACTCATTTTGCTCGTTCCTGTTGACTGCATCCACTAATCAAAAACAAGCACATCACCTTTTCTGGATGGTTGCACATATGCATTAACCTTTACCACACAACACAGAATGATGTCATAGTACATTTGCAACAATATTTTCTTGAAATATTCTTCCAAAGTCAATATTTTATCTTCTAGTTTTAATACAAATAAAGAATAACAATGTGCGAGATACATCACGCTTATTTTTTAGTTTTTCTTTGGCTAATGAAGGTGTGATAAACGCGGGATTTCTTAAAAATATACAGAAAAAAGAATAAACTTAGGACGAAGTGTGCAGTAGAAGTAAAAATTTAACAAATCTATTTTGACAGAGTGAAAAATTTTAAACAATTTGAGGCAACATTATTAGGGGAAGTATGCATATTTACGTTGAAGTTCGTACGTCGGTTGTACAGAATAATGTTGAAAACTGCTGTACTTTGATTCAGAACGATATACGTGACAGTTCTTCCACAGACAAACCGGGAGAGTTGGCTCAGTGCATCAACTGATGTCACTGCAGTGCCTCTGACCGAGAGGTCCTAGGTTCGAGTCCCGTCAGTGTCAAGATTTTCGATACTAGCTGGTCACTGTCTGGAGGAGAATTCTAGAGGCCGGCTGCTCTGATCAGTAGTTTTCCGTGGTTTCTCCGGTCAATACCAGGCGAATGCCGGAGCAGTACCCCAACAAACGGACGATGGACCGCGAGCTATCTTGTCCTATCCACACACGTACACTAACACGCACTACACCCACACATGCCGGAAAGCTTAGAGCTTTTCACGGCAGGGGCGATGCTCTGCTGGTGAGAGATATCTGGTAGAGGGAAACCTGCTAGCCGACGGTAGGTCGTTACCGGCTCTCGCCAATCAGCGGGGAAAGATCACAGTCACCTCCTGCGGAGAAACATGGACTACACTTACGAGACAAAAGACCTCAGTAGTGCACTCGCCTGTAATCACTAATAACCAACCCACCAATCCACAAACAGAAGGTAAGCGCTTAACTCACTGCATTTTTCTGATAAATTGTTCGTTATTTTAAATCCCTCCCAAGCTGCATAACGAAAATACGAAGAAGCATGTGCCTGAATGAAATTGTTTAAGATATTGTTGAAAGCCTTTTTTCGTTGAAGATCATTGAAGGTTCGTTGAAGGCATTTTCGTTCTAGGCAAGGTCGTTCGTTGAAGGCAAGGTCGTCTAGCAGGTTATAGTGAGGCATATGGGAGTGTTGTGTGATTTCCCTGAATTACTTGCAGAATCATTAAAATTTGTGATATCAAAGGGGAAGGCGGTGTTTACTTAATTTAGTGCGGGGGAGTGATGCGTCCTTGATGATCGCTTAAGCTTTAAAAGTGACTATAGGTAGTCGGCTGTATCTTTTCGGTTAAGTAGTTTTGTGAGAAGGAGATATGTCAAAGTTTTGCGTCTCATTTATTATTATCCCCGTTGTACGTCTGCCTAAAACATTGAAGAAAACATTATAAATATTGGGTTAAGGTCTTACAGAATCAATTACAGGTGGTAGGTTTCTTATTTTATAACTGTACGTGACGTTTACAATCCTAACACATCCACGTATGAGACTATTAGGCCCTTAAGAGGCACTTAGGTGTGAAAACGCAAAATTTGTGAAGTTGGTAAAAGTAGAGCGAGAGAAATGTCTCATGCTTTATCTCGAATTTCAATAAGCCGTTGATAGGTTTTCTGACTGGGCATGAGAGAAATCATTAGCTGAAAGTTAAATTATAATGTCAGATTCGTACATAAAGTTTCAAATTTATATTAATACATCGGAACTACTCGAAGCAAAATTCTATGGATTAAAATCTTCGGACTGTTTTATAACACTCCACACACTCTTGTGCTACCGAGCATACGCTCATTTGCAGCAATAAAGCATCATGAATATCGGAAGGCACCTCCATAATGTTCAAATATTACTCTCGTCGAGAAAAGAGAGTGTGGTACAAAGATTGCCTGATGCTCGTGTCATAAAAGATTTATTTAAAAACTGCAGCCATGGAAAATGAGATACATTCCCACAAACGTTAAAGTTTGATCTGGACAAGTGTTAAGGTCAGATCGACGATTAAAATCAATTACCTAGGAAGTACCTACCTAAATTACCAAGAAGTGATCCATGGATTTTTTAAGTAATGAAGGCTCAAGGAGGGTTAACACTCTAAGAAAAGGCTCTCAGAAATGAAAATAAGGAAATAACTAAAATTAGATGTAGTGCACAACAAAATTCACGAAATCTCTGACAACTGTGACAATCGGTGAGGATGGAAGAAATGCTAACAAAACTTGCATAGCAATAGAAGCTTCAAGGAAGAAGATATGCCGAGATATTTGAGGAAAGCTAGTGACATGTACTAAGAATATGGAACTGGCAAAATTGTATCCTTAAAGATTTTATAGAATATCAAATCAGCATATCGCGTTTGGCGAGACAGAAAACTCAAAAAATGACCATTTGAGGTAATGTCCATATGAATACATCCCCCTCTGCTTGAAAAATGTTAGAGCTGAAACTTGTAATTTAGCTGCCACAAGGCAGTTTTGTCACATTTTTAAAGCTAGTTCCTAAATATCATTGTATATTTTATTTGTTATTCCTCATGTGCTGCATTTTTGATTTACTTCGTCGCTTTTCTTGTTTGAAAATAGTACCCACGTATACTTCTGGCTTGAAACATTTTTGTCAGATGCCTTATTTCTTTCGAAACTCGTTCCTTCAAAGAAAGTAATTTTTGTTTATTTGTTAGGTATGGATAGTCTAAAAATATGTTCTTACAATGCATTTTTTATTAAATTTTCTCATTATAAAAATGAAATATTAATCAGCTAATGAAACATTCTTTGCCCTTCATTTTCCTTTCGTATCAACTTGCGCGAGAATCGAAAGGAGAATGGTAGCCTGTATTGAAGTAATAAATGTTTCGCCCTTCGTATTGTTACTTCAACGGTCGTAAGTAGTAAACGTCCCGCCTGTACGTAACAAAACTAACAAGCGAGGCACCATCGTAATTCCGCTCGTCCTCGCGCGCGAGGTCGAAGACTCGCTGCCGGAAGAGAGCGGCGCGGCGCGGCGACTCTGCCTGCGGTTACGCAGCGTTTCTCTGATGCGCCGGCGCTGTGTCTCGTTAGCGAGCGCCCTTATGACACTGGTCACAAGAAAGAAATGAGGCTCTGTCAACATGTGGGGACTAGAAGATATTTTTTTTGTATTTCTTGAACAATGTCAGTATTTTAGAAGATTATTAATAGAAATATATCTACCATCTATTTTCGTATTCACGCCAAAAACAGAATTCAGTTGTAAACAAATATAAGCTGGCTAGAAATAAAATAAGGGCGATCTAATAATTGACTTGTTTGTTTTGTAATGCCCTGCACTTTCAGATTGATCTATTAGCCCACCCCGACATGGACTGAAGTTGCAAGAAATTTTGTAGCTGGCACCGTAGATGCCAGAGTTGCTGGTAAATTTTGACTCTAGTATCTTTCTTCAGTGAACGCGACAACAGACTAAATAATATTTATAGACCATTACTTGAGGCGTTACCGAATAAATGACTTCGGGATGTGATTAAGAGAAGAATTGTCGAAGTATTTAATTTTGCCGGGCAGTCAGATTCTTTGCATGCCGCTAGCACAAGATATCTAGATTTCCCGCCCTTTGCAAATCCACTCACCTCAACCGGGATCGAAGCTGCGCTCTGGAGATTGAGAGACCAGGTACCTGACCAATCACCCACACGAGGTGCACGATCTAGGAATTTATCCAAGAAACGAGAGAAATGTCTATATTGGCATATGAGACATTGGCCTAGGGTCATTAATTTTTATTATGACACGAAGATCCGGAAAAAACAATCCGAGCATTCTAGATCTTTGGTAATTTCCATCCATATGGCTTGGTTTGTATTCAGCGTTCATTGTTACGCCGCTAAAAACCGTGATTATAACAAACAGCAAAAATGAATTTCAGTGGATTTTAGTATATGCGTGAAATACTTGGTGCTGTTCAAACACCCTAGTACGCGGGAAGCGATTTACCTCACTCTACAGTTTCACCGAAAACGCATAGAAACGACGCTCCGCCCAAGTTGGCAGACGCCGCGCCAAGTGTCTGCTGCGTCGCGACAGCAGGTTTGAATTTTGCGCCCGGAAGTAATATTTAAACTCAATTTTATGGAAGAAATTTTTTTTCGGAAAAACTAGACCTGCCATTTCTCATGATCGTCAGCACAGAATCTGGGGTATTTTTTGTAACGGGTGCTCCTGGGCATCCTGTAGTTAAGTATTTATTCTAGTGCAAATTAATATTGGGTATCTTTAATTACTTATTACTTATTATTTAATCTGCAATCAGAACTTACATTTTTAATAATTATCTTTCATTATCAACTTTAATTTCCCGACAATTCTTGTCCCCATTTCAATATTTTATTACGCAATTTACTTACACTTCTTCCACTCAGAAATTCCAAAGAATAATATTACCTTGTTCATTTCTATCATAAATTTAGCGTCGCAAAATAATTGTTTCTAAGTGAGAATATAATTTACGAGTTAACAAAAAAATAAATGCATGTATAATTTGAAGCATTATTTGCAACAAAAATTTTGTTATCGTTCAGAATTCTGAAATAAGAAAAAATATGTAAATATAATATCCTTTGATAGACACTCACAAAAAAGGATAATTATTACCATTATTCCGTTTAATCTCATCATCCTTTCACGGGTAATAATGTTTGTCATTATGTTTCAAGTTGTTCGCTAGCGGAACATGTATCCTTGGTTACGGTGAATTAAGACGTGAAGAATACACAAGTATGTTTTATGTTCCAGTGTATTATCATTCGCATTAAAAAGCTTTTGTGTCATCAGGTCATGTGTCATGTTTCCCCTTTATAGCAATGTTTTTTTCTATTCGGTACAAAGCCCTTCACCGAACTTTCAGATGTTAATTCTATCAATGAATCTTAAGAATCCTAACAGCCAACAGTAGAGTGGAGAGAGTGTTAAAAACAGATTCTCATTTAAAATATTAATAAAATTTCATTGATAAAAATTATTTAAAATTCATTCCAGCTCATTTGCGGGAATAAGCATGTACATTTTATTTATTAAATGAAAAGTAAAGAACTAAGAGGTAAGCAAAATAAATTATTTTATCGATGAAGAAAATAATATTTATAATTTATTATTAATCCTTAATGAGGATAATTGGTAGCGTTACAGCTAGCACTAAGCCCAAGCAATCAATGGTTTTTAATGTGCTTGCCAACTACAATTTAACCCCACTTGTGTCTTTGGCCGCATTTTGTTCTCCCCGGGAATACATGGGGGCGACAAAGTGCACCGAAGTTACAGAAGAAGCCCATGGCCTCGCTCAACAGTCAGCGCCGTTGCGCACTGTTTTGTCACCCTGGTGCAAGTACATTTTGCCGCTTTCAAAAGAAATACTTTAATACTTTTAATAGCACGGAATCACGGAGGTTATTCGAATTCGAGACTTCGCAGATTCCTGGTTGGGTGACATCTAGGAACCTCGGGATCTAACAGCTCAGAGTCCCTGGTTGATGGGATGAAGGCATTGACTGACTGCGACATGACGAGTCTTGACAAAAATAATAAGGGAGGATTACCCCACGCCAATCTCTCAACATCCAACAAGGGTTCAGAGACGAGTTGCGTTGACGAAGACGCAACAAATGTTTTTAAAAAATTCCAAAATTCAGAAAGTTCAAGGAAAATGAGACTTGCACCATTTTAAACGTCCTTTACTATCTTAGAAAAAAGTAAAGAAAAAATGTGGGCCTTTTTTGAGACGTTTTTTATAAATTGCACCAACTTCAATCAGAAATTTCATGAAAACTTCTCGTTTTTTAAAAAAATTACAAGACCTTTAAAGATCTAGTTTTAGTTTTTAGAACTGATTTAATTTAAGGCAAAAATCTCTACCATCAACGTTGTACTTTTACGATGTTAATATTTTGCAATTTTTGAAAACAGAGTTTGATTTGCGAAAATGGGACCAGCAACCTTTTTTAATCTCTCTTTGCTACGAGGGAAAAATGGAGTCTTTTTGAGAAAATAATTGTTTAAAATCGCTTATATTTCACGCAAAATTACTTAAAAGTTACTAACATTTTTTGAAAATTGTACTTAACTATATTTTAAGAACTGTCTTTCAGGAAGATTTTATTAAGAAAAATTTCTGTATTCAATATTGTAGTTGTGGAAAGTCGCCGAAAAGATATCGAACTTTGTCAATTCACGAAAAATCAGGAAGTTCCAACGAAAGTGAGATCTGCACCGTTCTTTTAAGAGTTCGCTATCCAAAGACAATGTTTCATAAACTGGAGGTTCTACATCAGCACATTCTTTCTTGCATGAATGACAATAGTTGTGTACTATTAAAATATTGTAATTTCTGTCACACTAACACCTAGGTTATAACTTGAACAAGTCTAATTCAAACAAATCATTTCTCATGTGTATCTGCATTTAATTTCATTGTCAAAAAAAGTAGTCGTTTGGTACTTTAAGAAATGAAACAAACATTAATAAATTTAAATGAGATTTTTTGTAAATTTCAATCGCAAACATCGCAAAACTACTTGATTGTGCAAAAAATGTACATGTCTTAATCTAAAGAACAAATATTTTACAAAAGACTTTGTCTGAGAAAAAAATGTCTATCTTCAATTTTGTAGTTTTAATTTTTTTTAATTTTCAAACATTTTTTCTTTTTACATTTTTTCTTCTCTTATTACATAAGTGAAAACAATTAAAGAAACATTTGGAGCGGTGTTTGAGAAACAAATCTTACATTTCAATCGCAAATAACGCAAAAACTACTTATTTTTCAAAAAAAATTGTACGTGACCATTTTTAAACAGCTTATTTTGTGCAATAGACTTTGACACAAAAATCTATATCCCCAATTTTGAAGTTTTCATTTTTTTTCAATTTTCGAAAAATTAGGATGTCAACGAAAATGCGACCAGCACTATTCTCTTAAATGTCCTTTGCAACATTCAACAATAAAATGTAATCAAAAAATTTGAAGCCATTTTTTAAAATGTTTAACATACACTATGGGTTTCATGTAAATTACCCCGCAAAATTGAAATATCGTTTTCAAATTCGTATCTGCGTCATCCGCCAGAACTTTTGGGGAACATCAATTTTGGAGAAAATCCTCTGAAGGGTTTATGCGTTAGCGTTGTGCACAGACGGACAGATACGGACAGACGAACAGACAGGCGTTTTACCGTCAATCGAGTTTACGGTATTAAGGACCCACAAAACATGGATTCTGGCTACATGTGTTATAGAATTTTTTTTCTATATTTAGCAACTGGATTAATTCACTTTTTTCTCACCAGGGCCCGGCAATAAGGGTATTTGTGTCGAAAATTCGCCGTTTTTCGGCGCACGATTTAAATACTTTCTCTTACCTTAGTAAGTGCGAGAAAGTAAAAATTGAAGCTGTTTTGTTGTTGTTGTTTTTGTTGAGAAAATTACGAAATTGTTGTTGAGTTTCATGTAAAATACTGCAAAAAATCGACATATCTGTTTCAAACACGCAGGGCCCCCAGTTCCTCCAGATCGATGAGGGAATATCAATTTTCAAGAAACCCGTCTGTACAGCGTAGGCGTTGACCACAGACAGACGGAAGGGCGGACAGAACAATGCCGCCTTACAAATTGTTCTGTTTATTTCATGTGATCGGCGAAATATGAAACTTTTTGAATGCGTGGTTATTTGAATGTATAGCCCTGCGAGTTCCTAAACTTCGTAGACGTATAACGTAGAGGCGTATTGCTCTTTGACATATATATTACAAATTTTGTTTTGTGGCAAGTTTTAAATAAATATTGTAATTTTTTACCACCCTGGAATTTTGCCGCCTTGGTTCAATGCACCTCTTGCACCAGGGTCACGACGGCGCTGAACGTAGTAGCCATGGATCTATCGTTATTGTAGTCATGAAGAATTAATAAATGAGTGAACCAGTAATTGTCGTATTTGTTAAAATACTGAGTTGATATAAAAATAATAAAATATTCAAAAGCATTTTATTTTATTGACTATACATTTACGAAATATAAGTCATATATTTTATTGAAATATTGTGCACTCAAATGTCTTACATTCTAATTTTTTCATCCCATCATGAAATTAACAATATTTTCAAGTAAGACATATTTCTATTAAATTGAACAAGTTTATATACCAATATCAATCTGGTTACTATTAATATTAATGGTTATTAATATTAATGGTTAATATTAATTAATGGTTACTATTCTATAATAATAGTAATAATAATACGAGAAAAATGAAAATAAAAGAAACTGAGTAATTAAAAAGATACATTTGTTTAAGACCCTTTGAGAAGAAGCTATATGTTAATTACATCCTTCACTTAAGAACAGTTATTGTAACTACGCAAGGTTGTTTACTACCGGAACTGAACGTTCTTGATGACATAACGATAGTCGGTGTGTAGTATAGCTGCCATTCCATTGAGGGATACATCAGTGTTTTGGTACGTTGTTTCTATTCCCCATCCATTCCTCAAATTTTCTATTATAACATTGCTGAAGTAGTACCGTGCTTTTACTTTGTAGATAAACCAGAATAAGGTTTGTATTTAAGTTATATTTTAAGTTTGGGAATGTATTCCATACGATATAGCACGAAGTTCGTATATAAAAAGCTTTACAAGTACACAATGAGATCTCTCTAATTATGCGAAGAGAATAAAATGCACGTGTTACAGTCAGCTATCAAGCGAGTGGTGAAATAATAATACAAGCAGTTCCCAACCTTGCGAAGACCTTGTAGCACTAACCTCCAAAAATAATGTAGAGAGGTTCTGAAGGAAATGCTTGTATTCTTTTACACAGTTCACTACGTTTATTGCAGAATTTGTACATTTTACAGTAGTTAAAGAAATACTGATCTTTGTCAGTTTTATCAGTTGTTTGTAGAATATTCCGTTCAAATAAGCATTCATATATAGTTAATGTCTCAAGTTAAAAACGGCAAATAAATGCTATTTTTTTATTATTCGTTTTTGCAAAAAAGGAACAAACATTTATGGCAATTATAACTCTATTTGTTTCTATTCGTCTTTACTACACAATCAACCACCTCTCATGTATGTTATGAATTTTCAACACTATTGTTCATCCGCTACATGTGTATCTCAGAGGGTCATTTTCCATATCGTATGTGTATCTCAGATTATTACAACAAAACACTTTGCAGTTGTTCAACATTAAATGTTCCTTAATGACCTGTTATTGATTTTGTAACGAACCAACTAAAATATTTATATTAATTCAATACTCATTTATTATTATTATTATTATTATTATTATTATTATTATTATTATTATTATTATTATTATTATTAACCTACCCACAAATATTCAATACCAAGTTCATTAAGAGACTTAAATTCATTTCATGCCTTATTGTACGTGACGAGACTCGGGTTATCAGGTCTACTCTCCCGTCTGACCACGCAAATTTCGCTGAGCTCCTTTCGTCATCTGGTGGAGAAAGAACGCATCACTCGGGCAGCAAAACAGGCGATTTGAATTTAGCCCAGAAGCTTCTTATAGACTTGAGGGTCTTTAACATGTATGGCAATAATTTCGTAATCTTTGACTAGGAATGGGAAGGAAAAATTGCGTGCTGTCAGTGGGCAGTTAGGATACTGCTCCGGAATTCGCCTGGTATTGATCAGAGATACCATGGAAAACAAACGATCAGAGCAACCGGGCACTAGAATTCTCCTCCAGAGAAATCGCGACCTAGCTATCTGGCTAGTGTCGAAAATGCTGGGGATTCGAGCCCCAGGACCTCCCGGTCAGAGGCTTTGTAATGACATCACTTAATGCTATGAGTTATCTCTCCGGGGATGTGTTTGTGCGTGAAACACCGAAGATTCAGCTTACGAAGCAAAATAAGCTATAATTCAAATGATGCTTCTGAGAGAGCACCGCGTGCGCTCGAATTTATTGGCGTGTGTGCCGTAGGATTAAATGTTCAAAAGTCGTAGGGCCAACAGATTTACCCTGTTTATTGTGCTTTAAACTGTTTCACAAGATGTCTGTACCAGACGTTTACAAGCTGCATATTCCCGAAGAGGATGATTTCTATGTCTGCCACTTGTGCTTTACGCCGATAGTTCTTCCGGTTCGAATTCAGTCGCTGTTGGGAGGAGAATTCTAGCGGCCGGCTGCTCTGATATATAGTTTTGCTTGGTTTCTTCGATCAACACCAGGCGAATGCCGGAACAGAAACAAACGGGCCACAGATCAATAACTGTAATTTTTGGTTTTGTGAATTTGAACATAATTGAAAAATAAATTAAAAACAAAGATAGTTAACATGGGAAAATATTATTATTTTATTACCATTCTTATTCAGAATTCAAGGTTCTAATTAATTCCTGTCGTAGAGTGAGTTCCAGAAACAAGAGAGTGCCAGAAAGTGTCTTAACAGGGCCAACCACAATACAGTTTACCCTTCAAAAATTAAAATGTTTTAATTTATGATCATTTTCTTGAATAGTTACTTACTATTTTATTTCCGAATGTCTTCCTGTTTTCATATTATCTATTTGTACTTCCTTCCTACTAATTAATTAAATTTGATACTTATTCTGACAACACTGCTCTTAGCACCACGTTTAATTCCATTGGAACGAGGTTTAGCTCGGTTTTCAGCGCCAACGCAAAACATAACATATTTCAAAAATCGCTTTCAGTTTAGTTTAAAGCAAATTTTTAATTCATTTTAAGCTTCCTGAACTTATACTCCAAAGGAATGCCGAATCAAAGTTTATGAAATTATTTAACATCAAACAAGAAAATATAATTATCATATCATAACACATTAAATGTTTTAAAATGACCTCCGCAAACGCACTCAATACACTCTTACTGAAACGATTTTCTGAAAATCTGTGCTGACTTGATATTCTCTAGAAAGCTTTGATAATTACTTTTGAGTGGGTTATAAAAATCTCGTCATAATCTTCTGTAAACGTATACGTTACACATTATTACGGTTTACGGTTCACTGGACCTTAGAAATAATTTATCAGCTCATTATTAGTGATGGTAGAAAGTGTGACTTTAAATTTTTATTTTTTTTAAAAAAGTAGCATTTTATAGCATTAAAAATCGTTATCATTTTGAGATTTATCAAAAAGTGTTATCATTTTGTAGCATTTCTCCAGAAAAGTATTATTAAGGGGAGCTCTTTGAGATAAAAAATATTTTGATGCTTTTTAGATTTACCCAGTAAAATCAGGAAATAAGGGAAACAAATATAATATTTCACCCCTTGTGAACTTCAACAAATATAAGAGCGAAAGAAGTAACGCGTGCACCTGAGGCGTAGGGCCTTCCTCTTCCCTGACCTTCTACCTTCCGCAACTGGGAAGATGAGTCCCTGGCGGGCTTTCACAATCGGTTTTTTAATTGGTCTTACTATTTTTTTAACATTTTGTCGGTTAGATCTTCATTATAAAATAATAAACATGACCAATCACACGATGTGTTTTTGTTGTCGTTGATATCGCAAACCTAGTTAGCGAAGGCCAAGAAAACCAAAAAAATGCAACTTAGCAATTATTTCGCAGATTCACGACCATTTCGCAGTTTAAAGTACACGATTTCGCATTTTGCGATCGATTTCGCATTTTATCGCAGATTAAACACCTTCAGAAATATAGTACACCGATCATCAAACATACAATTACTATATTTTTAGTGTTTGATAACATTTCGCATTTTTAGCAATTACTAAAATGTACCTCCTCTCATTATATCTGACTAAAAATATCCCCTCCTTGTATCTGACCAAGACAATCTAAGAAATCCCATTTTGAGTCAGAAACATGGTCAGTACATCGAAGATACGGTCAAGGTAACTTAATATGATCGATCAGGAGCATTTCTGTGCGATAATCACATTATACTGAATATTTTACAATTGCAATTTTAAACGAATTTTGTAAGTTCATTAGACATTGTTTTAATGCACTGAGGAAACTATATATTCTGAAGACAACTTAGCCTCTTCCAGTGGCTAAATAAAACGAAGTTAAATAATTGTGTTTAACATAAAAAAATTGTCTTCAGATAAGATGTTCTAAAAATCGCGTTTCTTTGCAATAACAACTGAGAATAATTAATATTATATAATATCTTTCTAAAATTCAAGTAAGCTACGATCTAATTAAATAAAAATATTGTACAATAAATAAATGAGACCATTTGACATGCTGAAGTAAAAAGTATCGCTGCAAAAACATTCCAGAAACAATTCACATTCGTAAAACCAAAGAGGTATGCGGAGGTGGACTGCATCTCTACGTGCAGCTTAGGACGTCACAACTCGTCAGACCACGGGGGCGGTGCAGCCGGGGGCGGTCCGCCCTGCGGACTTTCACTCACCTGAGGCCCGGCGTCGATCTCTGCGGGGAGCGGCGGGTCGGGACCTCCACTGCGCCGGCACGGCGCGCGGGCGACGCGGCGCAGCGCCGCGCTTATCACTGGGGGTGCTGATAAGACTGCGCTCGCCGCGCGTGCCGTTGCGTGGGCCTCCCTGCACCCATCCGAATGCGCAGCGCCGCCTGGCGACACGCGACGCCCTCGCCTGTAGCTAGGCAGACAGTTTTGGGCCCGGGGTGACGCTAAAACGTAGATGTCCCTGCCCCCACCCGCCCCCGAAAAATTAAAAATGTGAAAGTTGCATCAGGAAACTATATGAGTAATTTTATTTCAACAAATAACACAAATTACAAAGTTTAAGTCAGAAAAGGTTTTGGAAATATATTTAAAATAATGGTGTTAAGGAAAAATATTTAGTGATCAAATAATACAATTCTCACGGCAAGCTTAAAACGCTTTACAATGTGTTAAGTATCTGTTTATTAAAATTACTTATTAAATACATGAAATAATAAATATGAATTTCCTTAGAATCTACTTTAATGTTAGCGTCATTTGATTCATTTCATATAGTCTTACCTTAAAAGTAGGGGGCAGAATTTGAAGATATAAAACATTGCCAAAAATTATCAGAAAAATGCTCTTAAAATGATTTTAAAATGATCTAAAAAGCAAAGAAATTACGTAAAAAATAGATCAAAAACACTTCAGGTGAACAATTCAAGCTGTTGAGTATGTTACCGATGTTAGCGAGGCTTCTTCCTTTTGTTCAAGTGAACTCAGCCTGAAAACGTTTGGTTTGGACTGTTTTTTAAGAGAAAATCTCTGCTTTCACTTATCGCGAAATCGGGCGAGTTGACAATAATAATAATAATAATAATAATAATAATAATAATAATAATAATAATAATAATAATAATAATAATAATGCCTTTATTATGGCGAGGCTCAGGCCATAGATCCAGCTCTTCCGCCTAACTACTGAATTTACATACATATAGAGTAGTAACATTTTAAGAGGGGAAGACGAGCTGTACATTTATGTCTGGGAGAACAAATCTAGGGACCATCCCGGCATACGCCTTAAGCGATTGAGTAAACCTAGAAAACCTCAATCAGAATGGCGGCTTAGGGCCGAACATCATCAATTTACGGAGAAAAGTGGAAGAGAAGGAAAAATACGAGAAAGGAAACAAAAATGAAAATGAAGAGGAAAACAGGAAGTGAAAGAAGAGACACCGAGAGGGGGGACAAGCTCTACATTTACGTCTGGGAGTGCAAGACAAGGGACCATCCCGGCGTACGCCTTAAGCGATTGAGTAAACCCAGAAAAACCTCAATCAGGATGGCGGCTTAGGGCCGACTCAGTTCTGACATAATAGAACTGAGTATGTTATACATTGTAGTGAAAGGGGAGTTTAGCGAAATAGGAAAGAAAAGACGTACAGGAGAAGGGGTCATAAAGTAAAAATTATGAAATTTGTGTGGGAGATGGAAGAGAAAAGAAGTGAAGGAAAGGATGAACAAGTAGGCGAAAAACATGAAGTTATTTGAGGAATGTTACAGGAAGCTACGTTTGGTTTACAGTAGCACTTTACATAAATATAAAATAATTTTAACACCAGAGAAGCACAATCCACCTAAGCAAATAACAACAGTAATTTTAAAGACAATATTGGCAGTATTAAGGAACAATATAAAAGGTGCTGGTATCTTAACTTCAATTTTGTTTATGCCAATATATTGTAATAAATATTATGATGATGGTACAAAGATAGCTACAAGTATATTTTATCTCGAACGTCACTAGTAATTTTGTATATTTTATTAAACAATGTCATTAGGATACACAAAAAAATAATAATGCTAATAACTTAGGTGTGAAAGGGAATGGAATATGAGGATAGAGCAATGAGGTATGGGGTAGAATTTTGAAAATAGAGAGGGGGAAAGTACGGTGTTTAATAGGGGCGGTGACCGGGCGCTTGGAAGTGGGAGAAGTCACAGGAACCTTAGATTACATAGTATTTACAACTGCTGACATTACAATATATGAGAAAAGAAATCGAATAGGCTACTCAGTAATTCTGTGGGGACCATTTGTTGGACCTTCTAAATATTTTTTGAAGCAAATACTATTTAAATTATATTAAAATCGATGGAATCGGCGAAAAAATGCATTAAAATGACATACAAAGGTAAAAAATGACTTGAAGTTATTAGTCAAAATTGACGAAAAATGCAAAAAAGACACATAAAAACGGGTCATTTAGTTTTGTCATAACATAAAATAAATTTCTATACTAAATGGCATTGTTCTAAAGTGAAAAGAAAAAAGATGAAATTTCATTGAAATCCGTCCCCTACTTATAAGAAATTGCTAAAACTCTTTTAAGTAAAAAATTATTTGATTTTTTTGAAATATCAGACCGCGACGTAAAACATTAAGGTAGCGATTTTCTCGAGTTCTAATTTACTTTTCGAAATTTTTCCCACAAGTCCCATCATCGGGCCCCTTGACTTGTAGGGCCCCGAGACCCGGTCTGCCCGTGACTAGCGCCGGCACCGCTCGCGAGCCACGTGACTGGCCACTTGGCGGGTGGACTGTCCTCCCAGCCGCTCGAGCCCACAGTGCAGGTGGGATCACAGGTAAGGTTCGTGTAATTCGAAGAATGGGGCCACCAGGGGTGGCTCAGGGCAACTACTGTTGCCATTGCAGTCTCTGATCTAAGATTTGAGTCTAAACAATGGCGGATTTTTGATAATAGCTAGATGGAAGTCACTCACTAGATGGAATTCAGCCACTGTCTGAAAGATAATTATATCGATATATATATATATATATATATATATATATATATATATATATATATATATATATATTACTTAATCAAAAAATTGGAGTCATTTTTAGAACATTTTGAAAATGTTGAAGCTTCGTTGATTGTACCCTCTCCAAAAAATCAAAATACCCGTTTCAAACTCAGATGACCCTAATTTCCTTTAAAATGACTGTAGAAAATATATTTTAAAGAAATTAAGCTGAATGGATTTGGTCCAAGTTTGACCACAGACAAACGGATAGACGTTTTGAAGTCAATCGATTTTTCGGTATAAAGGGCACAATACAAGGATCCTGACTACCCTACATGTTAAAGGAACTCATTTACTGTACACGAATAGGATTTATCCACTTTTTCATCACCAGAACCTAACAATCGAGTTCGAAAATTCACCGTCTTCCGGCTCACGATTACAATACTTTCTCTTCTTACAAAGTGAGGGTGAGAAAGTACAAATCGAGTAATAAAATATTTCGACGTTCAGAATGATTTTGTGGGGGTCCGTTTAAGAAGCAAACCACGCCACATCGTCATAGAGAACACACCTATATCACACATGAGACTCAAACACGCAGCCTTCGATTCCCTAATCATATAAGTCCTTGTGGTTGTAAGGCCGGAAACGTTATACACTAGGCTGGCTTACTAGCTTGCACCGTTTTTCAGCTCAATCATCGCCTGCCACTGCGTCAGCAGCCGTAGAGCCGTCGGTGAGTGCCCGCTGCGGTGTCCGGGACGGCCAGGGTAATTCCAGAAGACATTTTTGTTTTTGTATTTTCTCCTAACGTTGCAGTCAATCATTGTCTTATATCCTTTCGGCCAGGGGCCAGTTTACGACATTTTTAGCACTTGTTTCTTTCTTTCTGTTTTATTTATTTATCTATCTATTTTATTTATTTATCTATCTATGTATTTATCTATCTGTTTATTTATTTATTTATTTATTTATTTATTTATTTATTTATTTATTTATTTATTTATTTATTTATTTATTTATTTATTTATTTATTTATTTATTTATTTATTTATTTATTTATTTATTTATTTATTTATTTATTTATTTATTTATTTATTTATTTATTTATTTATTTATTTAAATTTGTTTACCCGCTTGGGAGAGGAGGGTCCTTGCAAAGCAAAGGAATGTTGACCTAGGTGCGCTGGTCCTTGCTGCGTTCGCGCATTTCGCCACCGCGTGCAGCCCCGGCCTGCGCGGCCCCGATGCTCAGCGACCCGCGCGCGCAGGGCGCAGGCGCAGGCGCAGCCGCAGGGCGAAAGGCGCAGCGCGTTCTTCGCTGCCCACGTAACGCGCTTTCGCAAAGCGCCGCCGCCACCGTCCGTGTGAGCGCGCTTCCAGGCAATTGTGGGATTCGAAATAGCACGCCGTGAAGAAGATAAGGCTTGCCTTCCTAGTAGGAACTAGGAACTCTTTGCGATAAAACAGCGATCAATTTTTCCCTAAATGGCTCCAACTTGTTCAATGAATATTTGTAAAAAGCACTAGCATTTGCTCTTCTGTGATATTCTTTGTCATATTAGAATTCTACCATTAGAGATACAAAATTTGAAAAAATGTGAAAAAATAAATGTTTTTGATAAAACGCAATTTCGTCATGAAAGTAAACTAAACCATTGTGTAAACGGTTACGTATTGTAATAATATGTCCTAAAACATTTTGAGAAGTGATAATTAATTTTGATAAAATTGTTCATTAATGAGAACGATGGTGGTAGATTTTATTGCTGAAAAGCAACTTTATATTGAAAGGAATCGTATAGTATTGTCAAATTATTTTAAAAAACGTGTATTAAATGCTTCAAAGTACATTAAAAACTGCGTATGCACAAAAATTACGTTGAATTGTATTATTAATTTTATCAAATTATGATTGTTACGTAACCTTAACATCGAATTCGAAATGAAAATGTGTCATTAGACAACCGAACTCAGTTATATGAACTAAAATTATTACAAATAAAGTGAAAATTAACATATATAAGGTAATTTTAAAGGATATAGTGTATGTGTATATGGAGCTGAGGTATGGAAGTTTTCAAAAAGAAATGAAGAGGCAATTAAAGGCAATAGAAATGGCAGGCAGCTGAGTCCAGGCAGCCGAGTCCAAGTACGCGACCCAAAGGTTGCGGTTTTGAAACCCGCCTAAGGCACAAATGTTTGCGGTTGTGTTTGAGGAACGGGGGACATTTCGAATTCCTTCTGTATTCCTTTGTCTAAACTCTAATCCTTCCATAATCTCTTGGCATTAATCTCAAAAATGTTTCCATACTTTTTCTTTAAATCTTTTGGTCAAGTAGAGTAAAGTTTAATTATTAAGATAAATGACTAAAGATATTGTCTGGTATCAATTTTAATCAACTTATGATCATTTCGATCGCGTTGCGATCATCATCAGAGCTTGCAGCTTCTGGGCTTATCAGAGTAAAGTTTGCTTAATAAAATGTTAAAGATGGTCTTTTCAATAAGAGATTTGGAATATTTAAAATGCAATTTTAAAAACATCTTGAACTTCTGTAATATTGAAGTTAGAAAGTTCTTATATAAAGAGAAATATTTCTGAATATTCATTTCTAAATCTTATCGTATACATTATTTGCAAAATATAGGTCACATTTGCATAATTTTAAATTATATTGCGGCAAATGTCAATTTTTTTAAACCTATACTACATCTTCAATATTGAAGCGAGATATTCCTTTTTTACTTCAATCTCATTGAAAATATTAGAACTTTAAATAATTCAATATACATTTTTGTTGAAATATAAGTAGTTACAAAGAATTTTGAGAGACTTTACTAAAGTGTGAAAAAGAACGGAGATTATATTATGTGTTAGAACCAGCAATTTTGATGTTGCAATTTTTATATTTAATAAGAAGAATCTATTTCGATCTATTTGTGAATTTGGTTGTATCGTGTATTATGAGAACGGTCCTGCGAAATGAATAGAGCAAACGAGTTCAGCGACCAAATATCACATTGTTGCTTTGGCAACTCCGCCCTGGCACTCGCCTCCGCTTCGTGGTATGAAATTACGACCATTTGAAATGAGCAAAAACAGTCGTAAAAGTGAACAAAAAATTGACAAAGCACTATGGGAAACAGTGCTAACTTTCTCACGCACACATCTTTGGATAAAAGGCGGAATTGCTATAGTAAAATAAAGATACATCGGAAAACTGGGCGAGTCATTTATTTGTGGAAAAAGCATTTCAAGGGATAACTATTCCTGGAGTTATGCCGACATCATACAATCAGCTCTTAAACATCTGATGATGTCACGTAATCAGCTCTGGCTGAGCAGTTTATTTACGGCACATCCGCATACGACCCGCACTGCTTTGGCACGCGTGAGCGGATATCCAAGGCCGGAGTCGTGTTCCGCACGGGAGGCAAAGGCGGCCTTTGCAGTTTATCACCTCTGCGTTCGGCGCCTCAGTTCGGGATTCCCCAGGCGTGGCGGCCTCGTGCCGCTTTGTTGCCGCGAAATGTCTTAGAGAGTAGACGGGGGCGCGCACCCGCTTCTCCGAACGGGTTCGGCAATCGCCAAGCAGCAGCATCGGATGGTCGAGGCTGAGATTTAGAATACAGTGTCTTTTTAGGAAGCTATTCGGCAAGTTCTATACGCAGAGTATATTCTAATATATCTCCGCGAGTTTTTCAGCATAATAGTGAATGTATTGTTTTTACTAGATAATACATAAGTTGCATGTAGTTCGTGCTACATGGCGGATACACCAAATAAAATGCGTTCGATGGTAACAGCAAGTCATAACATGCAAAACATAAACAGGACGAAGGCTAATATCCTAATAAATTATAATAAAATACCATTGTTTTTTTAATTATTCATGATCTCCTTGTGCATCGAAAGTAAAATTCTGTAAACACGTTTACAAAATGAAAATATTTAGAAAGGTTTAAGACATAGTTTCAACGCTAGATTCGTTTCTCCAAATTTTTAAATACGATAACAGAAAAATATTTTTAAATCTGTAAAATATCTACTTTTCTGTACCTAAACTTTAATTATAGTATTATCACATTATCAAATAATTGTTTGGGGTGTTCATGGATAAGCGAAAGTTGCCCAATTTGGAACATGTTTTACTTTCTGCCTTACTTCGTAGTTTTTCGTAGTAAAGAGAAAGTATTCAATGTTGCGGAATTCGGATTAGTGGATAAATCTTGTTTCTGTATGCGGTAAATTACTTCTTCTAACACATTGTGTACGTTGTCAGAATCCATGTTTGTAGATCCTTGACACCGAAAAATCGATTGTCGATAAAACGACTGTGCATTTGTGTGATGCTAGCGCTCATTTCTCAATCGATCTAAACGAACCCTGCGTTCTGTGAGCGTGAAAAGGATATTTTAATTTTGAGGACGCTTTTAATGAAGCCTTAACTACATTTTCAAACAATTCTCTCAAAATTGGTTCCAAATTTTTTAATTACATTTTGTCTTCGAATACACAAAACGCTTAAAACTGTCTCATGTCTCACTTTCGCTAAAACCTCTAAATTTTTGAAATTCGCAAAAATTCACTATTTTTGGGCGTCTTTCTACAACTACAATATTGAAATTAAATATTTTTTCTTAATGAATAAAAATATTCATCAAATTATTTCTTTAAAAATAGATTTTGAAATTAATTCATGTAAAATTTTCGAAAATATGACTGATTTTGGCGTAAGTTTGCGTGACATATACGCAATTTTTAAACAATTATTTTCTCAAAAAGACTCCCTGTCTTTAAATTATTTTCCTACGATATCAAACGTCAAAATTGGTGCTGATCCTATTTTCGGCCAACTGTATTTTCGAAAATTGCAACAAAAAAAGCATTGGAAAAGTTCAATTTTGATAAGAATTTTATTCTTAAATATGATATCTTCAAAATAATTAGACCTTTAGAAAATGTCATATACAATCTTTGGAAAAATAGGAGTATTTTTCATGTGATTTCTACGTGACAGTACTTATCAGAGTACTTGTCTCTTGTATTGTAGGGTGTCTTGTAGAACTATTACAAGATACAATTGATCTTCGTGGTTAAATCGTAACAAATTGCAAAACAACTTGAAATTACATAGATTTATAAGAGACTTGTACACGCACACGTACTTAGTAGCATCTTGAGACAATGGTGTGGAAGGATTTGTAACGTCTAATGAGAATGAAATCAGAGGCGGCGAATGCTGCCTTTACATTCTCACTGTTTGAAAAGTCAATGCATTCTTGTTAAGCTAGCACAGAACACAATTTCAATGCCAATAGTAATGAGGCCTAAGTTCAAAATGTGATGCTGAATGCAGAAATGACTTCGTTAATGTTTTCAGTAGAACATGGATGCAGATCTACAAACTTACACAAACCATCATATTGTTGAATTGAAAGTACTTGGTTCTATAAGCTGCACTGCTCATCTTGTTTCACGACCAAAATGCCGCCCCTTGATGGCACAAAGTACATGGAGGCATACTTTTCGCGCGGGGTCTGAATATATTGCATATATTGCTTATTGCTGTAAGCGCAGGCTACTATTTGACCACTGGCGGGTGTTCGTTGTTAGGTGAGTCTCCGCTGCATTTCCCGAAAACCTTTTTCGTCCTGGGTATATCGTGAAGCGGGTCAAACCGGCCATCCTTCTCCTATTTTCCTTTCCCGGCGAACTCTCATCAGAGGGAGCCATCCCTCAAGGCGCGACGCTTTCATGGAGATCCGTCCTTCGATGCAGGCATAATGACACATCACTGTTGTAAAAGTGGTCCCAAATATTGTTTTGGGGCTTATCTAGAGACGCCAATAAAGATGAAGGATGATAACATAATGGAGACACCATATTCTCTGGAATCCCTGGTCCGATATTTTTGATTTGCTTTTCAATAAAAGATAATATGGCTTCATTAAGAAATATCCAATGTAACTGTTTTTGAAATTTTGTTTCGTTTTTGAGTTGAAGTGCAATTTTTGAATAAGTAAAATGAAGAGGTTGTTCAGGAGAAGCACAGTGAATCATTCGAAGAAAATTTTGGAAAAGTTATCCCCACGGCTGTTTGGAGCTTTTGATGAAGTTTTGTGAGCCAAGTTCCAAATGTCCAAAGGAACTTTGTGAATTTATAGCCTTATAGGTGAAATATTTTTTTGAGATAAAGCGAATTATTTGAGCCCGTGCAGCGTAGTTACATGGTGCGATAGTAACATTTTCTCAACTTTCGGAAACAATATTTCCTTTTCCGATATTGCTAAACAAATGCAATTGACCTACCTTGTAAAAACGTTTTTGCTGTATTCAATAAAACTAATATCACTTTTTGATTTATTAATACACAATGGATAAATTGCAGCAAAGTTACCGAAAAAATCATGTTCGAAAATTCCAGACTAGAATATTAAACTTTTCTCTGGTGTATTGTTTCTGACTGCGTAATTCCAAGCTTATAGCTCTTACCATTTTTATCACAAAATTCATTTAAATTTAATGGTTTTCGCTAAAAGGAATCATTTTAGACCCCTCATATATCCTAGAACTTTGTAACATGTATTCTGAGATACTCTGAATAATCATGAAAGACAAGCGCACTCTCTCAGATACAACTGAATGTTGTTTTCGTGCTAGGAAAAACGTAGAAATAATTTATATAAAAACCGCACTCAAAAAATAACATAAAGTCAAGTTCACGATGTTTACTAAAAAATATAGTGTGAACACTTTTCATTAAGAAGGTGCTCCTTTGACTCTTCATCTTATGCCAGATTAATTCATCAGGTGGGGAAAAAACTTGTAATTAGGTAATATACAGGAAACTCATTTTAAACATTATGAATTTCTAAGGCATGTTGGAGGGTTGATAACAGTTAATTTTTATAAAACAATATGATGGAAAATTATATATAACGAAGTTGCACAAGTGGCATTTTCCCCTGTTGGTAGGCAACTCATCAAGCATTGGTGTTTGGCGAGGAAGCGAGGGCTCCTTGACAGTATCAGAACGGGACATATCAAACACCAATGCATAATGAGTTGTCTACCAATCAAGGGCACATGTCACATGACACATGTCACATGTCACATAACATAAGATGGGACAGAGAATCCGTTTCAGGGAAGTGATCTTGTTGGCTGCATGCACTTGTTATGCATTAAAAAGAAAAGGATCACCTCTTTAAAGAATAAGAACAAGAAAAACATTTATTACTGAAATAATACTGACTGATTACCTAATGAGTGATCACCACTATTATGATTACCTTTTAATTTCTCTTTGTTTACCCTTGCGATCGCATGCTACCTGTTCTAAAGTTACTAGACAGTCGGCCAAATCATTACAAACATATATCAGCTTAATTACAACTGTACTTCATTTCCACAATAATGCTACATAAATTATTGTTGGTACGAGTCGGCTTCCAAGATTATTCCTCTTCAACCTTCGTCCTGGGAACCTCGGCTTCGCCCGGTCCGGCTCGGCACTATTCCGCCCCGCTCGAGGTGGAAGCTCCCGCCGTGATGTCCGACGCCGAAGCTGTCCTCACAATATTGGTAGCGAAGTCCAATCTTGATTTCCCACGCCTCACGAGGTAATTACCCATTTCCACGGTTATAAACCAATCCAAATAATTATATTGCCATCGCTCTATTCACCGCCACTATCTCTTTCATTCACTCGCACTGTTCTGAATACCACGTGGTAGTTATTCATCACCGGCGCTGTCTCCTTGCAATATATTACACAGTCATTATCTTACTTGCTCACTCCACATTTAGTTTATAATCGTCCATCATGTTCACCTTTTTTTTCACTATTGGTAACCCCATTCGTCGCATCAACTCCGACGTATTACCGTTTCGATACCACTTCCACTCCTCCGCGTCTTATGCATTCTTCTGCCATCCACGTTGGCTGAAGCAGAGCGTACTAGCAACACGCTAGTACGTTCTCCTCGCAACCAAACGACTTCTCGCTTCTCCCGGGTTTGCAGCGTGCGGAAGCCCCGTTCTCCCTACGTTGTTACCAGGGATCGCGACGCCGCTTTGTTTTGCGCGTGACTTTTGAACTGCTGCTTTAATCAATGATTTGTTTAAGGAGACCGATCGGGTGTCAATATATATGAAATTCCGTTCAATCTGATCCCTTGTTTTACATTTAATTTCCATTCTCTAAAAATATCGTCTATATAGATGTTAAATAATATTGGGGAAAGGCTACAACCTTGTTTTAATCCTTGGTTACTTTTTAATGGTTGTGATTGATGTGGCTTTATTTTTATTCGGATTTTTGTATTTTTATATAAACTTTTAGCTACGTTTATTAGATGTTTTGGAAAGCCACTTCGATCCATTGTGGCCCATAATCTTCTCCTGTTTACTCGGTCGAAGGCTTTTTTCAAAATCAATGAATACAATGTGCGTGTCTAAATAAATTCTCTTTTCTCTATTATTTCGTTCAATATAAAACATATTGCAGGATCTTCCCTTTCTAAAGCCATTTTGTTTTCTAATAACATAACTTTAGCTATCGTCTTAATCCTCTTTTGGATCATTTTACAGTATATTTTATATATTGTGTTTAAGAGGCGAATACCTACAAAAATTCACAGCTACTTCAATCCCCCTTTTTAAACACAGATATTATTAGGGCTGTTTGCCATTCTTCTGGTATCGTTCTTCTTAGCCAACATTGATTGTATAGTTGAGAAAAGTGCTTCCATATTTTAGTAATTCTACGTTTATACTATCTATACCACTAGCTTTTCTACATTTCATTTCTTGTAATAATTATCCTATAGTTAGTGGATCAATATTATATTTCTTTTGTTCTTGATGTTCTTCCTTTTCTTCCAGTTGGGTGAATCTATTGAGATTATTATAGTGTTGTAGCCATTTCTCTTCATCTATAACTTTCAATTGAACGGTATCTTTTTTTTTTGATTGAGTTGTCTCATTACTTTATGGGCTAGTACTTGTTTCCTGTGAATATCATTTTCTATTATATTTATGAAGTGATCCCACGCCTCCTGATGTGCTATACGAGATAGCCTTTTGGCTTCATTTCTCCAGGAGTTATATTCTTTCTTAGTTTCTTCATTTCGTGTTTCAAGATATTTCAAGTATGCTTTTTTTCTCTGCCACTGCTTTTTTAAGTTGTTCATTGCATACTCTAAGTCCTATCTTTTTCCTGAACTTCTTTTTCTTTCCTAAGCTTTCAAAAGCTGTTTTTTCTATGCAGGTTTTAAAATTTTTCCATTCTTTCTCTAGTTTATTGCTTGTTGGTATGTTTTCTAAGTAATTATATAGTCTCTGTTGATATAGCTTTATAATACTCTCTTCTTGTAGAAGAAATACTTTAAAACCTTCTTCATTGTTTTTATTTTTGGGGCTTAGATTTTTCCATGTACTTTATAATTTAATAGTTGAGACAACCAAATGGTGATCTGAGTATATATCTATAAACTCTTATATCTTGAATTGCGGTTGATGATTTCTCGTTAACTATAACATAATCTATGAGTCATCTCCATCTTCTAGCATTTCAAGTATATTTATGACTATCTTTATGTCTAAAGGATGTATTAGTTATTTTTAATTTATTATAGGTGGCAAAATTCCTTAATTTTATACCATTATTATTCATTTCTGCTCTCCAAAGGTCCCATACTATCTTAGATATTGGTTTATTTTCAACTCTTGCATTTAAATCTCCACTAATTATCAAATGATCTTTGTTATTAATTTGGGAAATAACTTTCTGTAGATTTTCATAAAAAGTTATGGTTTCTTTTTTTCCCCTTCTACTGGGGCATATACTCCGACCTCATTTAGAAGTGCTCTCTCTATTTGTAGCAGTTAAGGTTCACTTCTGGATTACTTCTTACCTAAAACATCTTGGCTAAATACAGCGACACGAACTTCTGTTTTTTTAAATGATTGTAACACTGAAATTCAATCAAGTGCATTACTTTCAAACACCATTAATTACTTGAATCTTTATCAATTAAATGATATTTTAAATAAAGATAATAAGAGTGTAGATCTGATTTTTTTGAATGATATGGAAAGTTTAATATGGAAAGTTGATTGTCCACTAGTAAATTGTGATGATTATCATCCGGCCCTTGAAATCTGGTTCACCGATAGTGGTGAACATAAGTAAACACATGATGAAATTCAAACGAAACATAATTTTTCTAAAGCAGATTATGTGGCAAATTAATGGTGATTTGATATTGTATAATTGGTTACATTTTTATGGCAAACCCACTAGAGTTATGCATTCATCACATTTATCAGAAAGTTCTTGATCTTCGTGACAAATATGATTTTAAATACATCAGACCGAAATCTACATATCCACCTTTGTATTCCAGAAATTTGATTAAAATACTTAAATTGAAGTATTATTCAACGAGAAATTTAAAATTGGTTTTAATGATTCGGATTATTTAGAATTCGGAGAATTTTCTAATATTAGAAAATTATGCAAAAAAGTCTAGAGAAGATTATATAAATTGCATTACTGTGACTGAAACCCAATTAAATTTGATGTTAAATCATTTTGGAAATTTATAAATGTTTTGAGGAATACAAAAGAATGACCGAATTTGATGTTTTTTATGATAAAAAGGTTGATAATAGGCATAAAATAGTTTATTTATTTGCTGACATTTTTTAATCAATGTTTGTCCCTCAGTCATCACATGTTGCTTTGTATAATCACTATGAAAATTCTGTTACAAATATTAGTTCCATGTATATTGGCCAATATGATGTTCATACACCTATCAGGAAATTTGATATGAAGACCGCACCAGGGCCAAATTGCAATTCCCCAGGTTTTTTGGTAAATTGCAACATTTCCCTAATTCCAGTTTTACAATTTATTTTTAATAAATACATACAGGAAGGCGTTTTCCCCTCAGTATGGAAATATTGTTATGTTACTACAATATTCAAATCTGGGAATGAGTATGCATTGTAAATTATATACCTATATACAAAATGAGTGTCATACCGAAACTGTTAGAGGCTATTATCACTGAAACGCTGTTGAAGCAGGAGGGCCTAGTATTGATTGGTGTGCAGCATAGTTTTAGGTTGAAAAGGTCAACGACTACAAATCAGATAACTTTACAGCAATATACTATGGAGAAATTAGAAGAAAGGACCCAGGATGATGTTGAATGTACAGATTTACTTAGTGTTTGATTTTGTTGATCATATGAATGTTCAATTTTGAACGCCTTAATTTACTAAGAAAATAAATAAGTATTGAAAATAAACCACTTAAATAATTGTAATGATTAATTATATGGTCTTTGAAAATACACTCCGAGCGCGCTAGTGTAACATCGTAGAGCAGGAGCAACCTAGCGGATTTCCGCCCTGACTATTTACTACTTTCAAATATCACAATACATCGTAACATAACAAATACTGAGAAATTTAATGACTATTTCGGATAAGTTTCTTTCTACTCTGGTATAATTCCTAATGTTGTAAGAAATGAAATGAGTGCATAACATCGTACCGGCAAAGAAACGGTTTTGAGGATGTCGGGTAGTCGATTCTTAGTCGTTTTACTGTCACATATGGCATTAGGATTCCTCCATCAACAGTAATGGACACCATTTCAAAACCATTCGGTAATATCTATTGAGATTTTTGAATTTGACCTAACATTAGATCTTTTTATAAAAGAAGAAACACGATCTTGCTTTGGTGCATTAAAATTTTATCTGGAATTAGAGTGTCCATGCTCCATCCCATAATTACTATTACCGTACCCGTGCGAGAACTCTTGCATGTTAATTCCCACCCTATCCATTTCCCTATCCTTACCATTAAGAAGGAAAGTTGTTAATGAAACGTGTCTATTTGTTAGAGAATGTATAAATGTTTTTATTTATAGAATATAAACCAAAAATAAAAACAATGTAATTAATGTTGGAAACAATTTTCAATAAAGGTATGTTCAGTATCATAGAGCTATGTTCTTCGAACAATTCACACTTCCATAAAACCAACATTTGAAGTCATTATTCAATCTTCTTTGACAGTTAGCTTTTGGCTTTTCTTGATAGTTACAAAATTATTAGATACTTTTACTCTTGAGAATGCCACGTAAAAGTTTTTCATGCGAAAATGCAGGGCTAGTACAACCCTACCCTTTGCAATATTATTTATCTTTTCTGGACTTGTTATGAAAAACAGAGGAGAGGTTTTGGGGCAGGGCGCTAGCTGGCTGGGATGCGAAAATTGAAAAATTATTAGTATATAAAAAGTGTTGGATTATTTTCTGCATTTATTACATACCTCAAGAAACGCAATTCCGAACCAAAAATAATAAAAATAATATTTTCACCTTTGAGTAATAAATACCATTTGTTATTATTATAATGAATTCAGTAGGCTTGGACTTCACTTCGGTACATGGCAATGTTGCTCAAACGATGTTTTCGTATTGAATATCTTAGCGAACTGACACCTTACGTTTAATAACAGACTGTGTATAATCTACAATATGAGTTTCCAGCTGGGCATTGATGTACAGACTTCAAGATACCAAACATTTAAATCGTGCGCCTAGATTGTGATCGTTGACAGTTGTCGAGTGACTTGAGCTATTGTTTTCTACAATTTAAAAAATTGTTTGTTTTTATGTTAGTATTGTGGGCTAGCAAGGTTTGATTTTTGTTTTTCATTATTTCAAGCTATTTTATTTTAGGCCATTTAAAAAGTTTGTTCTTTGTGTTGTGCCGTATTATCTCCGAACACCCGTGCGAGAACTCTCTCATGTCTCTCTCACACACTTCCTTATTCTTCAATATCCATCCTTCACAAACACACTGACATGAAAGTTTTACCGAATCACTGCTGATTACAAAAATACTGGAATAGGTAAAATGCAATCCCAACCTAAGAAGACACGTCTTCACTCTTCACTGTACACCCACATCCCACCACAATTTGGTACACAGCACTTGTAGACCTCAGAAAAAC
This sequence comes from Gryllus longicercus, assembly GCA_038098605.1. Classification (NCBI taxonomy): domain Eukaryota; kingdom Metazoa; phylum Arthropoda; class Insecta; order Orthoptera; family Gryllidae; genus Gryllus; species Gryllus longicercus. Next base: position 3,465,736 of record JAZDUA010000105.1, read on the forward strand.
GTTAAATGAATGTTTTTACTCTACGAATAAGAAAATTTTCATCAGTATCACGCAACCCTTAATAGTACTTCTAGTTGTTGCTGCGATAGCCTATCTTGAATGAATAATTAGGCAAATAAACCTCGCCAGTCTCCGTAAACCACGGTGTTCACGATATGCTTAATTGTATAAGATAGTCTAAGCCTTCTAAACACGATGTCACCATCACCAAGGGTTTAAATAGAGGTGGCATTGTTAGTATCGATAAGTACCGAACTAGAAAAAATTTATAGACTATCTAGAATATCTCATCCTGTAGCTTACAGCATGAGGAACGTTTCTTTGGGCTGCAGACATCAAAATGTTAGTTTTTTAAGGCCCTAGAACGCTTCGTTGAGTAGTTGAACGATATAGCTGAATGGTGAGGGTTGCATTTGACATGAAAATTTAGATTCGTTTTTTAAGCAAGCCCTTCATATATTTCAGGTAAAAGTGCAATTCGTCACGTCTCAGTGAAATTCTCTTTCTTTAGAGACTTCATTTATAGAGATCGGTTGCGTATGAGAGCCGCAAAAGGTATGTATACTGAAAAAATGTAGGAGACGATGTCCGTACCCAAATATTGTGAATAACCATCTTTACATATAAATTACATGCACCAGAATTGATAGGCACCTGTACATTGTCACTCGTTTTTAGTATAAAACTCAGTTTTGTTTGTTTTTAACTTTCCTTTTTTAGTGACTTTCTAAGAATGTCTTTCTACCAATAGTCTCCTAAGAAGAAGCATCTTAGAATGTCTTTCTGCGAACGTCTCTATAATGATAATCTAAGAATAATAATCTTACTCTGCCCATCTCGCGTTCAAGTAACCTCTGTTTCCCCCTCCCAAAACGTTTCCAAATCTGTAGATCTGCCCCTTCCCTCATGATGAAACTTCCCATTGGCTGAGAGTAATTGCGTTCTAATATTGAAGTTCTCCAATCGGGTTGTATCTTTTACGGAATTTTCCAGGGAGATCTCTCTTTCTATCTCGGGCCCCCCTCTCACTCTCTCTCCATTTGTGAGCGATTCCAGAAGCTTCTCTCACAGCTGTCCGAACACTTGTTCAAGCGGTGGCGTTTTTTCTGGGCCATAAATTGTCAGCGGAGGCTGATCGGCAGCCTGCGACTGTTAAGTTCTAAATAACCCCTTTGGGAATTTGAGTTCCTTACGCGGGCGCGTGGCAAAAAGGGTGCGGGGGCACGTATTGTTCGTTGGGGGGTGCCCGGTGGCTCGGGTGGCGGCGTTTACGACGGGTCATAAACGTGTCCGCTGCTAATGGACACCCGTGTCAGCGGTCGGTACAGGCTCTGTCAAGTGGGGACGCGGCCTGGCGGTCGTTAGGGGTCTTTGCGACAAAAGCCCCGTCCCGTGACCTACTTCACTGTGATGGAAGCTATTTCTATATAAAATTATTATAATATTATTGGTGACGCCACAACGTGGACAAAAGGGGTTGGAATCAAAACTGATGAGGTGGTATGGTATTGACTGCGCTAAGATATGAATTTAACCTTGAGAGTATACATTTTTCAAATAGCTTTCCCATTGTGGGCAGCAAACTAATCGGGCAATAGCTAGTTGGATGATTTTGAGCTTTCCCTGGCTTTAGAATTGGAATAATGTGGACGTGTTTCCATTTATCAGGGAATTACATTTGTCTCAAAGCGGCATTAAATATTGCTGTAATATATACGATTACTTTTATGGAAAGTCGTTTTAATAAAAAAGTTGATATTAGATCATGGCCATTTGATAATTTTCGTGACTGCTTGAGATTGGATGCTAAAGATACTTGATGATTTCTGATGGTGAAATAAATTTAGGGCACTCAGTAACCGTTATTTCTGGTCGTGCAATTTCTTCTTCAACATGATTATCGTGGTGCCAATTTTGAGAAGGGTAAGAAGTAAAGGTTGATGCAAAATAATTACCCAACATATCGCATTCAACATATCGGAAGGAGAAGATGCTTCTCCAGTTTGAGTAACAAGGGTGGGTTGATTGGTAGGTTTGCGCAAAATACGTTGGGTTATATTCTACAGAGTATGATCAGATAGGTTTGCCGTTTGAATTTGAAGACGAATCTTTTGCGCGTAGATGGACGCCAAAAGTTGTTTCACAATTTTATTTAGGAGGTTAAAATAATATTTTAAGAGAGGAGATCTATGTCTCAACCAGTGATTACGAATATATCGTTTATACTCGATCAGTTTCTTCACTACAGGTGGTATTGCTGGAACCGATGTGCGTTGATGGGCTGAGGGGGCCGTTAAGTCGAGGGCATGTAATATGGTATGAGTAAGTGAGTCTATGGCGATGTCAATTTCCTGCGTAGAACGGAGTAATGATAGTGGACGTAGAAGATGTGTAACTAGCATCTTCTAATATGGCCAGTTGACATTACGTAAATGATAAGGGTGAGCGGGGCGAATTTATTCTGGGTTGTGTCGAGTGAGAAAACTACGGAGCGATAATCGGATTGCAGGGCGATATGAGTCTCGACTTGAATGTTACAACTAAAGTTGTTAGAAACGCCGAAATCTAGTATATCAGCTTGCACTGACGCGCGATAGGGATAGTAGCTGGGTGTATCAGGGGCATGCACAGCCTGATTTAATCTTTGTATGTCAGCTAGCAATAGATGACCAGCAGGTGAGTTTAGTCTACTTCCCCAAGCAACGTGTTTAGCATTCCAATCACCGATCACTAATGTTGGTTGTCGGGTAAATAAGGTATCAATATCACCTGATCTGTATGGATTATTAGGGCGCTTGAAAATTGAAGTGATTATTAGGGTAGATTGACATTTTTGCTGAATAGCGTTTTCGCGGTCAGTCGTAGCGATATAAAACATAACCGAAAATATACATTTTCACCGAAGGGCAAAAATGGGTTTCCTGAACGCAAGCTACTTGTATTTTATTGTTATGCAAAAAGGGGGCTAGCATATGAATATTAGGTTTAACACCGTTTGCATTCCATGAAATAAGACGGAGTGAGGAATGAGTGACACTACTTATATGTATGTTTTATGGATAATATAATTTTATTGATTGAAGGATGGAATTTGTAAGAGAAGGAATAATTTGACTTACGAGTTTGGACAAGAAATATTCTACCTGTTGGGAGATAAATTGTTTCAACTGGAAGAGCTGCACAATGGGCAGGTGTATGGGTTGTTTGAAAACATCTGAATATAAAAGCATTTGGTTTGGTAATGATGGCTGTGGAATTCTACGAGGGGGATATGGTTCTTGCATTGTGATAGGAATGGAAGGGGAAGGATGAGGATAAGCTGTAGGAGGAGCCCTTGGAGGGGTTAATTTGAATGAACAGGTGGATAATGAATAATGATTGGAGGTATCTTTATCGGTTGTGAGGAAGGAGAATCGTTGTTTGAGGCACCTTGCTCTGGGACGGGGTCGGGGTCAGGATCAAGAGTGGAAAATCTATTGCCGGTTGGGATGTTATTTAGAGGCACATTTGTACTATAAGTCATGCTGGATCCCTGTACATACCGAGCTTGGTTATACCCTGAATCTTGCAATCTGGGGCGATTAAGAGAAGGAGAATGCGCTGTACGAATCTGTGGGGGGCGGTTGAGAATATCCCACGGGTGATGTAGATAGCTGCGTGAAGGTTGAATTCGCAGGATCGCTTGCTGCATATAGCTGATTCTGTTGCTGTTGCTATTGCTGCTGGTTCTGTAGGTGATTGATTAGATGAGGTCACGTGTAATGATAGTCGTTAAGTGCGTAAAGAGCTGACGATACCACATCTGATAGCGGAGGAAATGATGCATTCGCGTTTTCTGCCATTTTTTGTTTGAAAATTTAACAAAGATCGCACTAAGTGACCCGAGAGGGCTTGTCGCCTGGGCGACAACACCTCGTGATGATATTTCTCGTTATAAACATGCACTTCAGTGAACAGAGATATTTAAACAAGTCACTCGCTCGCTGAACGGCCGTAACACGGCTCCGCAGGGACCCTTCTTATCACTGGTCACAGTCGAGGTAATGCGGAGCGATAAGCAGCGGACGAGGTGTGAACCGTTCGGTAGCCGAGCGCATCATTCTCTCTTCGACCACGGTACAGTGCAGTTCGCTCTTATCGCAGTCGATATCGCTCCGCGCAGCACAGGCTGCCTCAGAGTTCTTATCTTACGTTGAGGCAACCGAGTGACTATAGTGTTCGTGCTAGTGTTCGTGTACAAACAGCTCTGATCACAACTAGCTACGAAAAGAGTAAAGATTAATGGCCTATGCCATTAATCCAGACACAGGGCAAACAATATCTGAAGCCCTGCGCATCATCCACAACGGCGACAACGGTGTCGTTTCACCAGTGTCACCAATACCAGCAAGCGACGAGGCCATGGATATAAGCCTCGCTGCTACGCCAGTCCCAACCAGCACCGAGGCCAGCAACAACCCGGCCTACCTCAGCCAGATCTACGTGTCGTCATCACTCCCACCATCACAACCTGCTCAAGCGCAGAAAAGGTCAGTCAGTGATAGTGAAAGTGATTCCGAGAGTAAGAAAATGAATAGGACCAGTAACAATTCGGGTGCAAAAGCAAAAAAACCCACTGAGTTTCAATACAATGTACCTATAAGGAACAGATTCTCTGAGCTCGGCGAACAAAGCGACGAGCGCGAGGACAATAGGTTTCTATTCATAAATGAACAAAATAATGACCACACCAATTTAAACATTAAAATACCACCCATCTTTGTAGCCCATATTCAGAATGTTGCAGAATTTAATAGAGAACTTAAGAACTCAATAACAAACCAGTTTACTTCAACCATTGTCAATAACAAAATCAAAGTGCTTTTTAAAACTATATCGGACTTTAGGCAGGCAATAAAATATCTAATCAGCACAAACAGAAAATTCCACACGTATAAAGACCCAGCAAACAAAAAATTTTCCATTGTCTTCAAGAATCTTCATCCATCTATTACTCAGGAAGAAATATATCAAGACCTCAAGGGAAAGTGCCCATCGCTTATTAGTGTAACTAGACTGTATAAAGACAACATCCCCATCGCGGTAGTGGCAGCCGAGTTCGACGGTAGCCAAAACATAGACAATATATTACAAATTAATCAAATTTGCAGCCTGATTGTCAAGCCAAAAAAAAAGGCGCCAAGCCAAAGGTCCTATACAATGCCTCCGATGTCTAGATTTCGGGTACACCAGAAACAACTGCAATCACAATATAGCATGCATTTATTGTGCTAAAGATCATTACTCAGTAAATTGCCCTCAAAAAGAAAACCCTCCTATTTGCAAAAACTGTAACGGTCCGCACCGCGCAGACGCGAGATCAGTTGAATGTACTTACTACAAAAAGCTCGTAGAGATACCCCCCCCAAAATTACCAGAAAGGACGTTCAAGTACGAAACCCACAAATGTTAATCAGCTCAATCTAAACTCCCAAAACTACCCTAATCTACCAACCACTAGCAACATTCCAAACTTTACCCACGTAACAAAACAATCAAATAGAAACCATAACAGGAATCAAACAACCACAAACCAATACAATGATAATAGCAACAATATGAATCATGATAATTCATTCATGCACACAATAATAAACTCTATTTCAACATACATAATCAATCTAATCAATTCTATTATCCCAACAATCGTCAATAATATACAAAATTCACTCACGTCGTATTTCAATAGGAATCATGGCCACACAGCCCCATAATAAAATTAACCTGCTAAACTGGAATGCCAATGGCATAACCAACAAAAAACGAATTGATCTACTTCCTCAAAGATAAAGAAATCAATATTGCGTGTATAACGGAAACACACCACAAATCCCACACTACATTCAATATGCCCGGTTACAATGTAGTCAGAACAGACCGATTAAATGCTAATGGGGGAGGAGTCCTCATCCTTGTGGATAAATCAATACCCTACACCAAAGCAAACATTCCAAACACTCCTGGATTAGAAACAGTCGCTCTAAAAATACCTCTTAACAACAGAGTATTTACCATTATAACAGCGTACAAATCTCCAAACAAAAAAATTCAAGACACCAACATCGCAGCGCTATTTAATCAAATCACCCCTACTTTACTATTAGGAGATTTGAACTCCAAAAACACCAATTGGGGATGCAGATCAACAAACAGCGCAGGCAAACATTTACAAACAATATTAACAAACGCAAAATTACACATATTAACTCCTACAGAACCAACCTACTACTCGTACGACTCAAACAAACACCCAGACACATTAGACATTGCAATCACCAACGATCGGACTACATTTTATTCCACCGTGCTACACGAACTTGACTCTGATCACCTCCCTGTAATAATATCTACACATCAACAACCGCCCCCCCACACACCCACACCCACATTAATACTAATAACATAAACTGGAAAGAATTTAGAAAAAAACATAATTATCAGAACCCCCAAATCCAGGAATCTAAAAACGCCTATAGAAATAGAAAGTTCAATAGCATTATTAAACAATATAGTAACCAGTGTTATCGTTCAGCAACAAAGTAACATAGCACATAATAAACCAACAACACATACTAAATTGCCAGATTCCATAATAACCATATTAAAAACCAGAAACAGAACAAGAAGACTTTGGAACAATAATAGAAATCCCCAAATAAAAAAAGAACTTAACATCCTAAACAAGATAACCAAAAACGCAATTAAAGAACACCGACACTCTTCTTACAACTCTTTAATTAAATCCCTAAGCACTACCAACAACTCACTTTGGAAATTTACTAAAACAATGTTAAGAAAGCAAAGCACCATCCCTCCGATAAGCACGCCATCTGGGAAAAAAATTTCCCCTATAGACAAAGCCGAAGCATTAGCTGACTTCTTTGAAAGTATTTTTACGCTTAATAACACTCCAGCCCACACAGAACATATACAAATTGCAAACTCGGTCTCCGCTCCGAACTATAATGTTCCACAAAAAACAAAATTCATATCACCAAACGAAATTAAGAATTTAATCAAAAATCTCCCCTCAAAAAAAGCCCCTGGACATGATAATATTAACAATAAAATTATAAAAAACCTACCCACTCCAACAATAGCCTTCATAAATAATATTTATAACTCAATATTAAGAATTGGTTACTATCCCATACTTTGGAAAAACTCAAAAATTATTCCTGTCCCAAAGCCTAATAAAAATCACAGTAATCCAGAAAGTTACAGGCCAATCAGTTTGTTGCCAACTCTGTCAAAAATTCTTGAAAAATTAATTCTGAAAAGATTAAACATGTATTTAAACAAGACACAAAACATACCCAAACATCAGTTTGGCTTTATTAATCAAGTTTCCACTTCACACCAACTTCTTAGACTAACTGAACACATCCATTCAGCATACCAAGATAAAAAGCACACAATAGCAACCTTCCTGGACATATCACAAGCCTTTGACAGAGTTTGGCACCAAGGCCTTATATTTAAACTGCAAGCAATTGGAACACCACTCTACCTGGTCAACATTATAAAACATTTTTTAACAGATAGAACATTCACAGTGACAGTAGAAAAACACAACTCAAACCCCCGTAAAATACAAGCAGGCCTTCCACAAGGCTCCCCACTTTCACCAACTCTATTTAATATCTACTCGTCAGATATCCCGACCACAAACCAGACCCACATAGCACAATTTGCAGACGATACAGTAATTTACAAATCCAGCCATTCAATTAAAATCATTAGCGAAAAAATACAAAAACATCTAGACAAAATAGATAACTGGTCAACAATATGGAAAATTAAACTAAACCCAACAAAATCCACTGCCAAAATATTCTCGCTTAAGCACTTCTACACTCCCTCCCCCTTTACAATCAACAACAACACAATTCCATGGACTCCTCACTCTCAAACAGTCAAATACCTTGGGCTAAACCTAGATACAAAACTGAACTGGAACTCCCATATTACAATCAAAACTCAACAAGCAAAATGCAAAATAGCCCAATTAAAACCTCTAATAAACTCCAAAAGCTGCCTATCAATAGACAATGCTACAACAATATATAAATCTATAATCAGACCATTAATGTTATACGCATGCGTTATACGTATGGACAAACGCATCAGCCACAACCATAAATAAACTTCAAATAATACAAAATAGATTTCTGCGTTTAGCAACTCACGCACCATGGTTTATATCCAACAAACAACTACAAAAAGAATTGAATATAAAACCCATCATCAAACACATAGCCCATCTCTCCAATAACTTTTATTCAAATATCAATTCTATACCACACATCAGCCAATACAACCTCGCCTCAACAGACTATACTCCAACACGAATAAAAAACCGTTACCCTTTAAATGCCTTCCTAAACATATTTTCCAACAATTGTGAAGAGTAGGTGCAGATTGAAGCTTCCTACCCCTCCTGTAGCTAGAGTTAGTTTTTAGAATAGGTAATAAGAATATTTATAAGTCATACAATACATATGATAAAGTAATGTAACTGAACTATGTACTTCCGAATGAAAATAAATTTAAAAAAAAAGCCGAGCGCAAAATGCAGTTACGTCTCGTGTTTAGAAAAAGAAAACATGAAGTAAAATCAAATTTACAATTAGAAGAAATATTTGAATCTGGGAATATCAAACAGTAGTGCTCCACGATTCCCTGGTAATCATTTTCACAATCTATTAGACAAGGATTCTATCTATTTCCGCCCGCTAGCCCACTTCTATCTATTCTACTGCAACCATACGACCATGCTCAGCCTTGCTCTACCTTACCCTGTCCTCAAATCTCCGGTCTAATTCACTCACTTTCTATGGTGAAATAATTAAATTCATCTTCGTCGCCCTAACTATTTTTATTGAGACTGAATAAGTCTAGTAATTTGACGAAGATAACTTCAGCGATTTTCGGCATAAATTCTTATTACAGGGCTCATGTAACGAAAAAGTGGATAAATTTAGTTGCTAAATTTAGACAAAATTACTCTAACATGTGGTGTAGTCAGAATCCATGTTTTGTGGGTACTTAATATCGAAAAATCGAATGACGACAAATCATCTATCTGTCCCTCCATCCGACTATCTCTCTATCTGCTCGTCTGTCTGTCAGTCCGTCTCTGAACAATGCTAAAGGCTAAACCGATTCGGCCGATTTTCTCCAAAATTGGCATTCTTCAATCGGTATGACTGTTCCGGCCCTTGAATTTGAAACTGATATTTTAATTTTGGGGAGTGGGTTCTTTATATGAAGTCTCTGGAACATTTTCCAAATTTTCAAAAAAATGGCGCCATCGTTTTTGATTAATTTTTGTATGGATGATGTGAAGTACTCCACCTGGGGAGTACATGACCTTGTCGTTGGTGGTGGAGCTTGAGTACCCCTATGATCCTGAGAGCTAAGCCGGCGGTAGCGTAGCTACTGGTAGGGTCTCCCTTGCCGGAGAGGTCAAAGAGGAGGGGTCAGACGAAGAAGTACTCCAGAAGAGGACCTCCGCGTCAGAAGAGGAAAGATAGAAGACGACCTCAACGCTACCAGGAGGACCCATAGAAGATGACCTCAAGGACAGGATGCAGAAGAAAACCTTCGCATGACGAACAGGACCTCAAAGGGGTAGGCAGAACTCCTAGCCCAATGAAGGCAGACTGCCTAGGGATGGTGACCCGAAAAGATACCCAGCAGGTCAGAAGGCTGCAAGTTGGCAACCCCAACATCTGATTATTCAGCTGTGGACCGGTAATCCGCACTGGAGAAAGAACTCTTACTCGAATTCCTCACAGTAAAAAGCCGGCAGACAATTGAAACCGATCTACGCGCGCAAATGGACAACGATTCAAGGAAAAATAAAAAACTGCCACTTGGAATGTCAGAGGGTTAGGAATAAAAGAACAGGAATTAGAAAACATTTTAAAAGCAAAGAATATAAATATATTAGTAGCCACTGAAACAAAGAAAAAGTTAAAAGGAACTAAAGATTTAGATACCTACTGCATGCTGTACAGTGGAGTACCCCAAAATGTCAGAGCAAAAGCAGGAGTAGCCTTGTTTATAGGATAAGAACTGGAAAAATAAGATGGAAAGTTACACCTTTGTAAATGAAAGAATAATAAAAGCTCGAATAAAAATATGTAGAGGATATCTAACAATCATAGGAGTATATGCTCCGGAAGAAGGCAGGAGAGAAGACACAGAAACATTTTATGAACAACTACAACAGGAAGTACACAAAACTAATCAAAACGATCACTTAATAGTATGTGGAGATCTAAATGCTAGAGTGGGAACTCACCAATCCCAGATATTGTAGGAAATTGTGGAGAAAATTATGTAAACATGAACGGTCGGGAGCTGAGACAATTTGCCAGCATGAATCATCTTAAAGTGACAAATACCTTCTTTCGAAAGAAAGATATTCACAAATACACATGGACAGCTAGAGGATCTAGATCGAGAATACACTACTTTTTAATAAATGATAAACTAAGACCTCAGTTGAATGATGTGAGAGTATTTAGAGGATGCGATATAGGCTCAGATCACTATATTCTAATAGCTGATTTTAGGATATGGGCAAAATGGAGAAAGATTAGAACCAGACAAAAAATACCTCAAGAAGAGGTATATAAAATACATTTACTTCAAGAAGAAAGTGTAAGAAATCTCTACCAAGGCAGACTCCAGAAGTACCTTCTGGAAAAACCAACTGAAGATCACCTAGACTTAGAATGAGAAAACGTACGAGAATGTATTCAAAGAGCTGCAATGGAAGGCCAAGGGAAGAAAAATAAAATCAGAAGTAGAAAGGGCCTACGGATCTGGAATGAAGAAATAGCGCAAGCAGTAAAGGATAAACAAAAAGCATATTTACAATGGATCCAAAAAAAGATGAGGAATCAAGAAAAACATATAAAGAAAAAAGAAATGCAGCTAACACAATCGTGAGAAGTGTCAAAAGTCATCAAAAGTCTTGGGATAAATTTATAAGCCAAGTACAACATGACATACACGGAAGACAAAATATTGCTTACAAAGTCCTAAAACATATAAATAAAGAACAAAAAGATGTAGCAAAAATAGGTATGATAAACAAAGATTTATGGATAAGGCATTATAGAGAACTTTGGTGCAGAAAAATAAGAGAAAATGAAGAACAACAAAGAGATTGCCAAGAAAAGGATGAGACAGTCGATTTGATTGACATACATGAATTGAAAGAGGAATTTAAAACAATGAAAAACAGGAAAGCTTCAGGGAGAGATAAGTTAAATACAGAACTGTTCAAATATGGTGGAATGGTGTTGTTATGCAGACTGTTACACATAATAAACGAATGCTGGCAAAAAGGTAAAATACCAGAGGAGTGGAAAATAGCAGAAGTTATATCGCTATTTAAAAAAGGCGACCGAAACGAATGTAAAAACTATAGAGGGATAAGCTTGCTCAATTGCATATATAAATTGTATGCCAGAATAGTAAATAAAAGACTGAAAAGTATTGCAGAAGTACTGATGGGAGAAGTGCAAACTGGTTTCAGGAAAGGAAGATCGACCACAGATAACATCTTCATAGTACAACAAATATTGGAGAAAAGAAGGGAATATAACCTGCAAACTCATCTAGCATTTATAGATTTCGAAAAAGCCTTCGACAGTATATAGTACAGTAAATAGAGTACAGTAAATAGAGATAAACTTTGGCACATCATGAAAAAAAAGGCTATTCACAACATCTAATAAAGGTGGTCAAAAGCTTATATGAAAATACTAAAATAGTAATAAGAATAGGAAACACAGTATCTGAAGAGATAATAACAAGTAAAGGGGTAAAGCAAGGTTGTTCTATATCACCTACATTATTTAATATCTATGTACAGAACATAAGTAAGTCTTTAAAACGGAAAGTTGACACTGGTATAAGAGTGACCAAAGAAGAGATATTAACGATTTTATTCTATGCTGATGACGCAGTTATTATTCAGGAAACAGAAGACGAACTACAGAGAGTAGTACACCACCTTAATAAAATTTGCATAAGCTATGACATTAATATATCAAAAGAAAAAAAACAAAAGTGATGGCATTCAGGGGGAAAGACACAGTAAGGTCAAAAATTGTCATTGAAAATAAAAGTATAGAGCAAGTTCTCTCCTTTAATTATTTAGGGTGTAAAATAAGTTATGAAAAAGATAAAGATATTGACAATAAATTTACGAAATATCAAAAAATATGTGGAACTATACACAACACTTTAAAAAATAAGAAAGACCGGAAAAAAGAATTAAATTTTACAATATCATGGCAGTTCCTACATGGCAGCTCCTACGACTGCGAAAGCTGGGTATTAACACAAAAAACACTTACAACAATACAAAGTAGTGAAATGAAATGTCTGCGAAGAATAAAAGGATGCACAAGAGAAGACCGAATAAGAAATGAAGAAATAAGAAAAGAGTTACAAGTGACATCAATTAATACTAGAATGCAAGAATATAGACAAAGATGGGTAGAACATGTGGAAAGGATGAGTTAAGGAAAGGATAGCAGACTTCCCAAAGCAGCTTTGTTATACACGCCGAGAGGAAGAAGAGACGTGGGAAGGCCACAAAAACGATGGAGAAAAACTGAGGGCGGAACAGGCAGTAGCCTAATCCATGAAGTGAAGAAGAAGAAAAAGAAGAAGAAGAAGAAGAAGAAGAAGAAGATGTGAAGTAATTTTAAGAGAATGGTACAGATCTCAGGTTCGTTAAAAACACTAATTTTTCAAAAATTGCAAAAGTTCACATTTTTTCGAACACTTTCATCTACTAAAATATAGACAGAGATTTTTTTCCCTTCATGAAATCTGTTCCTTAAAGATAGATTTTGAAATAAGGTCATGTATAATTTTTCGAAAATGTGAGTACTTTTCGTGTATGTTTGCGTGAAAATAGGGAGAGAAAGTAATGTGCTGTTTTAGAACCACTATTTTAATATTCTTGGTATGTAAAGAATGATTGTACTATTGTATTGTATTGCAGTATTGGTGAAGACTGCTTTTATAAGATTACTTTTGTTGTTCTCGAGCAGTGTGCTCGCTACATTTTGGAAAACCATTTTGTATGTTTTTTTCAGTAGTATTGTTGATGCTGCAGGTCACTTGTAATATACTAATTTCATATCTCTTCTTCACTTAATACATTCACGCATAGGTATAATTAAGATCCATTTCAACTAAACTTTATAAATACTGTACATGTGAAGAAAAACTGTCACAGATTATCGTTCTCAAACAGTTCATATTAGGAATAAAATTACAAAAGAAATAAACAGTCTCTCACGATGATAAATGTTCATTTTTAATAGTTGTTTCAACATTATTTGCAAAAATATTTTTCATCAATTCATCTGTTACACGTTGTACTCCTATCTAAAGACAACGTTCCTTTTTCTCTCGGATCACTTGTTTCATCTTTGGTTTTAAAAATGTGAAGGTAGCATGAAAATATTTTATATACCCAAAGGCATGTTTGTAATAACCGTTTTAGCAAATTTACGCTATTTTTGATTATTGGTCCTTCAAAAGTATTCGTGCCAAAATTGGACGCAATGGCTCCAGTGGTTCTAATTGTTTGTCCGTCACATTCTATTGTAAATATTTCAGTTTTGTATAATACATTTAAAATATGAAAAGATTAAAGTGGGGCGTATGTAGGGAGTTGGTACTCGTCGTGCGGTGAACAGCAGCTTTTAAGCTGAAATATCAACGCTATACAGCCCTAATTTCGACGGTACTACTTTACTATCCGCATATCAGTATCCCTCATTTTATTTCTTGTCTCTCCTGTACATGTATTGATGACTACCTAAATGGTGGTTTCCTCTTTTTTCCCCTCCTTTGCGCCGCCGTCTTTATTTGGGTCTCTGTTTGGGCTGAGCTTGTGGGCGGCGCGGCGCGGCGCAAACGCTGTCTGCGGAGGCCGAGGACGCCGCGCGACCCACTTAACGCACGGCCGCACCCGACCGCCCGACCGCACGGCTAATCTGGGAACCGCTGGGAACGGAAACTTCCGGAGTGGGGTGACACTGTGACAACAGGAATTATATTTAACTAATGACTAATGGTCCTTTATTCTTGCTTTCTGTTAATGAGTCCTGTTGTTGGCAGTCGAGGATCGATATCGTAGAAGGAAATTCTGATTTGCCCCCGATTTCGGGGTGCCCCATGTGTGTAGGCGAATGTTTTACTAATTTTTTCCTAACTTTAAAGGAGGATTGTCACAGAGTACCACTAATATTTATGTAAATATGGCAAATTCAGTTTCATGTAGTAAGTTAACAACATTTTATTAATAACTTAATTTGATATTGCGTCATTTCAAAAATCGTGAAACAAACTTCGTCTGTGGTCAAAGGTAGCACCAAAACCGTTCAGCAGATTTTGTCCAAAATTGATATTCCCCAATTGATTTTAATGGACTGAGCAGACCCTCCGAGTTCGAAACAGATATTTTGATTTTTGAGGGTACTTTAAACGAAGTCTCCATCATTTTCAATGTATTCTCAAAAATGTCTCGAAATTTTTTAGTCATTTTTTTTGTTTTGGATAGCGTAAAATCTTTTCTAAAAAATCAGATTTAAAAAAAAATATTATGTTAAGTTTTTAAAAAAACAAGTCTTTTCCCATAATTTCTGTTAAAATTTATGCAATTTATTTTTTCTTTAAATGTTTTTCTACGGATATAAAAGTAACGTTAAAAAACGTCCGATTTTTGTTGAACTCTGAATTTTCGAAAATTTCAAATTCAGAAATAATGTGAGAAAGTACGTGCTACTAAGCATCCATTCTTCTTCCTTTATTCCTTTAGTTCCTTTCGGAGCATAGGGCCTCGGCAAAGGATCTTCTTCTTACTCTGTTTTCTGCTGTAGGGATGATTTGTTTCTACGTCATACCAGTCTCCCGAACCTCCGTTTCCACTGTCCTTCTCCATGAATGTCTTTCTCAGCCGACCTTGACTTCTACTACCTTGTGGGTTCCCACATAGTGCTCTCAATTGAATTTCGGGGTTTCCTTAAAGTATGTACTATCTAATTCCATTTTCTGCGTTTTATTTGCATTGGCTATTGGTGTTTCATCAGCATTCTTCTGCAGTTCTTCGTTTCTTATTAGTTGTGGCCACCTAATGTTCAGAATTCGTCGTAGACATCGGTTTATGAATTCTTGTAATTTATGTGTTATTTTCTCCTTTATTTTCCAAGTTCCTGAATTCCAAGCACAGATTTCACATTCGAATTGAAAATGCATAATTTTGTTTTTAAGACAATATTCCTGTTTTTCCACATTTCTCTTAATTGACTAAAAAAGGCATTTGCTTTATTGAATATTTTTTAACGTCATCTGCGCCTTTATCATAAATTATTATACTCCCCAGATATTGAAATTTGTGAACATCTGCTTCTTCCTGGTTAATTTGAAAGGTACATTGGACATTTGCGTTTATTGCTAAAGATTTAGTTTTATTACAATTAATTAGCAACCTCACTTTCCTTGCTTCCTTATATATATCATTATGCTTTGACTTCATATAATGTTGAGAGACAAAACATACGTTTTCCTCATATTCAAGGTCTTCCAGAGTTTCCGTCAAACCCCATCTAATATCTGTTCTTTCCTTTGTTGTTACTTTTTCCATCACATGATCTAGCACCGCAATAAATAGAGGCAACAGGACGTAGCCCTGTTTCACTTCCTCTTTTACTTTTATTCTGTCTGATATTTTCATCCCGTGCATTATGTAACATTCAAAACCATTGTATAGTTGTTTTACATTTTCAATTAAACTTCAGGTAACTTATATTTCCTTAATACTGTACAGATACTATTTCGATTTAGCGAATCAAAAGCTTTTTGAAAATCAAGAAAAACGGCAAACGGCATCCGATTTCTCCATTCTACACTAGGTTCAATAATTATCCTCATGATGTTAATCCACACGATTTCTCTGGACAGAACTCCGCTTGCTTTTATCAATTTTTTTTCAATTTTCTTTATTTTATTAAATAGCATTTTGGACCAAATCGTGCATGCGACGAATGCACGTGATCCCCCTCAAATTGTTACAGTCTGTGAGGTTTCGTAATTTTACAAGTATTCCTTCCTCCATTCTGCAGGATTTTTTTTCTTCTTCCATATCTCCTTAAACTAGTGGTGCTACAGAATGACACAGATTTTCCCGTATTGTTTTTGTATTTCCTTTAGGCTATACGAACGTGCCACATATAAATGCCAGCTGTCTTTTTCACAGAAAATTTTTGAGTTTTCGAAAAATTTCATCTGAAGTCATTTTAAGCACTTTCACAAAAAAATACAATAGTGATTACAAATTCTTGAAAATGTGCAAATTAACGGCGCGAGAGATCTTTCAAAAGAAATCACATTTGTGTAATTTTTGAAAAAACAAAAAATACCCTTAAATTAACTTTACGTCATATTAAAGAGTGCAATTACCACTATCCGTTTGAAGAAAAAAATTTGAGACTTTTATTAGAAAATGGCGTTTGACCGTTTCTGAAAATGCGAAAATTTGAGCTAGTTTTCACAGAAAACAATTGAGTTTACGAGAAACTTTATACATCATCTAAAGAGCATTTACTCATAAATATAATAATGTGAACATATCGCTGGTAATTTAAATATTAACAAAGAGAGAGACAAGTCAAAAAATTACATTTTTGTACTTTTTGAAAGAAAAAAAAGAATAGAGCAAACTGATGTTTATGTCACCATTTAGCACTATCCCTATCACACGTTTAAAGAAAAAATGTAGAGCCGCTTTTGAGAAAATTTTATTTTTGTAATTATTTTTACAATTACACAAATTACACGCAATATTGCGCGAAAACTACAAAATTTTCAAACAAAATGTACATTTTCTTAATAAAAGAACTTATTATGGACAAGAAATCAAATTTGAAGGGAAAATCTCTATCTTTCATTTTGTTGTAGGAAGAGTCCGAAAAGCATCATATTTTGAAATTTTCGATAATACAAAGTTAACAGTGAAAATCGGATCTTTGCCGATTTTATAAGTGAATGTTACTCTATTCTTATAAGAAATTTAAAGAAAACTTTTGGTGCCGTTTTTGACAAAATTTTGAAAATATCCGGAGGGGTTTATATAAAGAACTCCAAATTTTAAAGATGGTTTTTCAAAATCTCAAATATTCGACTAAAGCCTGATGGACAAGAATTTCTTCAATTTGGAAAAAAATCCTACACATGGTTTAGGCGCTAGTAGTGTTTACAGACACCAGACGGGCGGACGGACAGTCGAACGTTTTGAAAAGAACCACTTTTTCGGTATCAGGGGACACGAAAACGGTATTTCCATTAAAATCTCGAAATCGATTTTTCGTAGCATTGCATAACTTTCCTTATACTATGTATATTACTCCGTATATTCACGTACGGGAAAGAAAAGTGTGGTAAAGGATCTTAACGGTAGTGCTTATATCGTTTACTGGAGCTTGCCCACGATTCAGCGTTTTTAGCACTTCCTTTATCTCTTTTTCGGTTGGGGCTGAATCTAGAATTTCCTGTTTACCATTCGTTTTATTTCGGGTTTCATTTCTTTGTTCCTGGTCATTCACTCCTAGTAATAGATTAGGAGTAGCGTCTACATTATATACTTCGTTGAAGTACCCGTGCCACTACTTCATTTGGTCCTCTACATTTATAATTAATTTACCATTTTTATCCTTTACAGGTAAACATCTCGCTGACTTTTTGTGGGAAAGCGTTCTGCTTATATTAAACAATTCTTTCATATAATTTTTCTTTGCTGCATTTTCTGCTTCCTCTGTATTCCATCTCTTTCCATCTCTTTTTATTATTTCTAACGCATTTCTCTACTTCCTTCTGATCTCTGTGTATTTTCTTTTCGGCTGTACTGTTATGTGTCTGGTTTTGCTTGAATTTAATATCCCAATAAATCATTTTTATTCGATATTTTACCATGTATTTTCCGATAGCCATTCTTTTTTCTGTCGTTTTCTATAAAACCCGCTACTTCTTGGTCACTTCCTTTAGACTCTCTTTTATTGTTTTCGACTGGTCTTCTATATCCATTTGCAGAGCTTCAAAACGATTTTTCAATTCTATTTTGAACTCTTTGCTTATTTCAGGTGTATTAAGTTTTGTTACATCATACCTCGTTCTTCGAATTTCCGATCTTGTTTGGTTTGATAAAACCTTGATACGGATTTTTGTCATCACTAAGTGATGATCACTGCCAATATCTGCTCCTCTTTTATTGCACATGTTGAGTAGTGACCTACGCCATTTCCGGGTTATTGCTATATGGTCAATTTAATTTTGTGTCCTGTGATCTAGGGAAACCCAGGTGACTTGATGGTGAGTTTTATGGGGTAAAATAGTTCGTCCATGACCATGTCATTATGCGCGCATAATTCGCCAAAGAGCTCTCCATTTTCATTTCTCTCTCCTAGTCCATTCTTTCCCATTACTTGTTCATTTTCCTCTCCCACTTTTGCGTTCATATATCCCATTAGTATTTTCATATCTTTCTTTGAGATATTTTGTGAAACTTGTTGTAACTCTGAGTATAATTCACTTTTGATTTGCTCGACTGTATTTTCCGTTGGAGCATAGCTTAGAATTATGCTAACACCTCTAATAGTGACATTAAAACGTGCTGTAATGATTCTGATATCGGGTCCCAACTTATTAACCTCTTCTTCATGTTCTTCAACATTAGTATTCCTACACTATTTTGGCTCTCCTTTTTCTCACCAGGCATACCAGAATACACGAATGTAAAGCCATCCGTTGTTTTCAGTTCGCCAAAATACTTCCATCTGTTTTCATACATCCCAAGAATCTCCAGACGATAGGCCACCATGTTCTTTAATGCTTCTCTCAATTTTTCTGGTCCTAACAAAGTACGTACACTCCATTATCTAATTTTTGTCGTCCTTTTCATGCCAAAAGTCTTCTACAAAGTAGTTCGGTCATTCTTTGCTATGGTTTGTTTAACCTGTTATTAATGTATGCTGTGTTAAATTGTTAAAATGTATTTGTTTCTTTAATAATTGGATTATTAGCCAATACCTCCGAGTGCCTACTATGGGGCTGCCATCTTTCGGCCTGGACACTGGCCTAGTTTGTTTGGATTACTTACGGGCATTACGAGAGCTTGGGCATTTCCTCCCGTTGCTAATCATCTGTAAATATGGTTATCTCGCCAATATTCTGTCGCCATTTCCTCGTTTGTGTGAGCCACGGGAAGGTGAGGTTGGCATTTGGTTGTGAGAAGCTTTAACTTGCGCATCAGCAACCCTTAGGCCCCACTTCACCGTTAGATTCTTATTAAGTGAGTCTGAGAAGGTGGTAAAAGGTAAAAGTGCCATGTGTTGCTAGCAATGTGATGCGTTTTTTGTAAAAGGAAGCAGACATTAAACCATGATTAGCAATTAATTTACAACTACGAGTACAATATGGAAAGATCACAGGTGGAGCTTTTTTCCTAAATGAAATCTGTCCTTTAAAGACAGACCTTGAAATAGTCTTTCGTGCAACTTTTTTAAATACGAACAGTTTTCGCGTAATTTTGTGTGAAATATAGGCGATTTTGAACATTTTTAAGCAATTATTTTCTCAAAAACTGCTCCAATTTTTTTCTTTCAATGTTCTCTTCGAATTTATCCAAAAACGGTAAAAGTTATTACAATTTTATGTCTGTGTACTAAATAACACGAAGTCAGTGTCATGATGTGGCACATGTAGTGTAAATGAAGTGCTCGTGTTGTCTTTTGAATTCGCGCCAGAAAAGCCGACCGTGCTTCGCAGGGGCGTGGCCGCTGGCGCTGGCGAGCGCGTGGGGCCAGGGAGGCTGGCGCAGTCGCTCCGCGCCGCGCCGCGCCGCGCCGCCACCGGCCAACGCCGCGCGCAGCTGAGCGTGGAGCGCGAGGGCGCGGCCGGCGCCCTGCTCGTGCAGCTGGAGCACGGCGACTTGTCGGCTGAGGGAGCGTTATCCTTGTCTCTGACCGGGTGGTCCTAGGGGGCGAGGCTAGACGGCGGCGGATTTTCGATACTGGTTACGTAGCGAGGTCGAAGTCAGCCGCTGTCTGGAGGAGAATTCTAGCGGCCGGCTGCCAGAATTATTTTCCGTGTTTTCTCTGACCAATACAAGACGTATGTAGGATTAGTATCCTAACAAACGGGCCACAGACCGCGCTCGATCTTTGCTCCCTCTTCTTTGGCCTCTTTTCTCCCCTGACATACACATATATTTACATGCTCTACCCTACTACAATGTCAGGAGTCCAATCGGAAGCCAATAAGAAACAAATTAGAATAATTGTTTTCGTGAGAACTTTCATTAATATATCTCTATAACATTTATGAAACGAGTAATTTAGAGTATGGATGAAGGATTAAGGTATTATAAAATGAATAATTGAAGCAATGAGGACTACTATTAAAGATATAAATTATAATAATTATATTATTCTAATTATTATTTTAATTATTGTCTTTGATATGAAACTTTTTCACAACATTGTTGAAAATTTTGAAATATTTATTTTGAAGAAATTATATCGTGGACTGTTAAGTACTGCAAAATGTTAATGTTTCAATCAATAAAATCAAATTCAATAAAATCAAAGAGCAATCGGAAGACATTAAAAATTATACGTTCTCATAAAACATAATAAGGTTTCATCAGTATTTTCTCAGTCACATACTTTTCTCAGTCACACTCAGTTTGTAATTAATTTGTAATTAATGTAATTTGACATGTCTTGTCATACAAAATTGTATTCCTTGATGGAAGAAACCGTTGTCTATTGTCGGCGTAGGAAGAAAATAAAATGTGCGTCGCCCTTTTAAACTAAAATTCGATCTGGCTTGCCAAATTGGTTTTAATAATTTATAATAATTAATTATAATAATTAATAATAATAATAATAATAATAATAATAATAATAATAATAATAATAATAATAATAATAATATATATGTAGTTGAGAGAGTTATGTAATTCTATGGAAAATCCATTTCGAGATTTCAACGGAAATACACGTTTTGGGGTCCCCTGATACGGAAACAGTTGTTGTTTTTTCAAAACGTCCGTTTGTCCGTCCGTCTGTCTGTGTCTGTGAACACTAATAGCGCCTAAACCATGCGTAGGATTTTTGCCAAATTGGAGAAACCCTTGTCCACGAGGCTCGAGTCGAAACTTTGAGATTTTGAAAAACATTCTTTGAAATTTGTGGGTACTTTTCATGAAGCCCTTCGGACATTTTCAAAATTTTCTCAAAAACAGCTCCAATTTTTTTCTTTAAAATTCTTGTAAGAATAGAGTAAAATACACTTATAAAAGTGGCATAGGATTTATTTTTACGGTTAACTCTGAATTTTTGAAACTTTCAAAAGTATGCATTTTTTAATGCCTTCCAACAACTACAAAATTAAAAACTAATTTGTTCTCCTTAGTGAGTTCCTTTATTAAGATTATGTACAATATTTTTAAAATTTTAGTAGTTTTCAGGCAATATTTCCAATTTTAAAAATTTACATAAACAAGATTTTCTCAAAAACCACTATTTTTTTTCTTTAAACTTTTGGTAGGGATAGTGCTAAATGCGCTCTATAAGATGACATAGACACCGTATTGCTCTATCCTATTTTAAAATACAAAAATGCAATTTTTTTACTTGTTTATCACGTCGTTAATATTTATGGTAGCGGCAATTTGTTCACATTATTATATTTATGAGTAATATGCTTTAAATAATGTCAAATAATGATTGTCGAAAACTAAACCATTTTCTGTGAAAACTTGCTCAAATTACGGCATTTTCAGAAAGGCCCAAACGCCATTTTCTAAAAAATTGCTTGAAATATTTTCTTCAAACATTTCGAACGGATAGTGCTAATTGAAATCTTTAATATGACAAAATGTTAATTTCAGGATTTATTTTCGATTTTTTTCAAAAGTTACACAAATGTAATTTATTTGAAAGGTCTCTCACGCAGTTAATTTGCACATTTCCAGCGATTTGTAAACACTCTTGTATTTGAAGTACATTAAATTATGTACTTCAAATGACTTTGAATGAAGTTTTTCTAAAATTTATAAATTTTCTGTGAAAAAGAGCTTCAAATTTGGAATTTACGGAAGCACTTAAACGCCAGTTGTCGTTTTTTTTTTTAAGCGGCTCAAATTTTTTCAAAGGAAATTGACATTTAGATCTAGGTTTTCCTCTTTTTTAATATTCTTAAAATAATATTTCCGTTCGAGTATTTGGAAACAGAAAAATTTAAAAAATTTCAAAAAAATGTACTTTAGGCGGCGATAGATGGCAGCTAGCAAGAGTATGTGGCAAGTCCGAGTATCTAGCCGAAACCAAAGGAAATAGAAAACTAATGTAAGTTTGTGTCATTCTGTGGCAATACTAGATAATTTATTTAAGTACTTGAGATTCTGTATTAAGCATGTTCGTCATCACAAATTTTAAATTCATCCGATGTAATAATAGATAATATTGCTCGAAAGATGAGCAAAATACGAAAATAGAAGTAAATTGAATTAAATTGTAGATATATTTCATACGGTTCAAAATTAATAACAATATAAACTAAATCATACATTCTCAGTTTTTCTATTTTCATTATATGAATGTTTAAAATATTAAATTACATAAAAACGTTTCTCGAACATATTAGGCGATTACTTAATTAGTTATTGAAAAACACATCTGCAATTCTAATTCAAAGACAAAATAGTTAACATGTGATATATATATATATATATATATATATATATATATATATATATATATATTAATCACACATTAGAAACTAAAACAATAGGCAGTAATGAAAATACCAAACAATGATACAATTAGAGTCGAAATTAAATTATGTAGTATAAATGAGTATCGTCTTCTATTTCATTTTAGTATTATACATACCATTTGCGGTTCTTATACGAACCTACCTTATTAATAAATAAGGTCTCTAAAGAAAGAGATTTTCACGGAGACGTGACGAATTGCACTTTGACTTTAAATAAGGATTTGTTTGAAAAAATCTAAATATTCATGTCAAATGCAACCCACAGTACTCAGTCAACTATACCTTTAAATAACTCATAAAGTAAGTGTTCTAGAGACTAAAAAACTAAAATTTTGACGCTAAGGCCACAAAGAAACGTTCATAACACCGTAATCTACAGGTTAAGATATTCTTGGATATTCTATTAAATTTTTCCTGGTTCGGTACTTATCGATACTACCAATTCTACCTCTATTTAAACCCTTGGTGATGGTGGCCATCTTTGTAACGTCACGCTTAAAAGGCTTAGATTCCTCTATCATATACTATTTACGCTTTCTGTACGCCGTGATTTGCGCAGACTGACGAGGTTTATTTGCATAATTATTAATTCAAGATTCGCTCTCGCAGCGATAAGTAGTATTAATACTTGCTTGAAACCGATGAAGATTGTTTCTTATGAGTGTAGAGAAAACATTCGTTTAACGTTTTGCCAAGGTCTACAAGCGCTGGGTACCTAATTGTGGAGGGATGTGGGTGTAGAGTGAAGAGGTGTCTTGTTTCGTACCTGTTTCGTTGAGAACGAAAATACCTGAACCGGTATTTTCGTTCTCCGCGTTGATTCGGTAAAACGTTCAAGTCAGCGTGTTTAGTTACATAGCTTTCTCAAGAGTAAAAAGCTTTTTTAATATCTATGACTATCACAAAAGTGAAAAGCTAACTGTCAAACAATAATGAATAATTATTTCAAATATTTTATGGGAGTGTTGTGAATTGTTTCAAGAAATCTCTCAATAATACTGAATTAGTGAATATTTCTTTTCCCCATCAATTGTATTGTTTTTATTTTATTTTATTAGTATAATGGGTGTTACCTTTATACATTTTTAAACAAATAAATACGTTGCGTAAATAACTTTCCCTCGTAGAATGGAAATAAAGACTAGAGAAGAGTGTGAGCTTTAACAGCTTTAACATGCAACAGTTCTCACACGAATACGCGGAGGTAGAAGGGAAAACTTGCCGTATGGCAAAACACAAAGAACAAACTTTTTAAATTACTTAAAGTAAACAAGCTTGAAATAAATGAACAACAAAAATCAAAACGCGCTAGCTTACAATACTACGTGAATTAATTTTAAAAAGCAACCAAATTTAAAATGTGTTAAAAATAGAAAATAATAGCGTATGTCATTCGACAACTTCCATTTATCACAATCCAGAAGCATGATTTAAATGTTGGCGGTATCTGGATGGTATCTGTATATCAATGCCCAGCTGTAAACTCATATTCTAAATAATATACCGTTTGATATTAAGGTTAAGGTGTCTGTTCGCTAAGATATTGAATACGTAAACATCGTATGAGCAACATTCTCATGTACCGGAGTGTAGTCTAAGTCTACTGCGTTGTTTTTAATGGTAACAAATGATATTAGTTTCTCAAAGGTGAAAATATTAGTTTTATTATCTTTGGGCGTGGAATTGCTTTTCTTGAGTTATGTAAGAATGCAGAAAATAATCCAATACTTTTTAGTACACATATAATTTTTCAATTTTTGCACCCAGCCCCTCTAAAACCTCTCCTCTGTTCATCATAAATCCAGGAAAGTTAAATCATATTGCAAATAGTCTAGTTGTACTTTCCCAATCCTTATTTTCGCATGGAAAACGTTACTTGGCTTTCTCGAGAGTAAAAACCTTTTCTAATATTTTTGTGACTAACAAGGAAAACCAAAAGCTAACACTCAAGTAATATTGAATAATGGCTTCAAATGTTTTTAAGGAAGTGTGAATTATTCGAAGAACATATGTCTATAATACTGAATATGCCTTTATTAAACATTTGTTTCCAACGTCAATTGCATTGTTTTTATTTTAATTTTATATTATGTAAGTACAAACAATTATACATTTAACAACTAAACACGTTTCATTAACAACTTTCCTTCTTAAGGGA
Source organism: Gryllus longicercus (assembly GCA_038098605.1). Classification (NCBI taxonomy): domain Eukaryota; kingdom Metazoa; phylum Arthropoda; class Insecta; order Orthoptera; family Gryllidae; genus Gryllus; species Gryllus longicercus. The sequence goes on from JAZDUA010000105.1 coordinate 3,490,811, forward strand.
AAGGATGGGGAAGAGGTGGGGATTAACATGCGAGATTTCTCGTATGGGTACGCTAGTATCCAATAACTCCATGAAACATACGGAATGGGTATTAGAAAACAGAAGACGCTTTAGATTTTGAATACTGCAAAAAGAAAGTATGTGTTTTTTTTAATTATCGTTGATTTAATTTCTTTTGGCAGTTAGCAAATACAACAATTGCTGTTGTATTGCTAACTTCCAACACATCTGTTGTTATCTACTTGCGATAGGTATGCAGCCCCGTAGTACATAACTTTCTAACGGGTTGCCTATACAGCCAAATTAATATATGGATTGCCAAATTAATTGGAATGCATCAAAATTTGATGCATTTAATGTTATCTTAGCCGACATTTTATCAGTTCCAAGATGCTTTTAGAATGACAAAGGTAATAGTTGGTGGAAATCCAACTTCTGGAAAGAGTCTAGAATATTTGCCCACTACAAATTATATATCCGGCGAAATGTGAAAAGATGGTTTTAATATATTTCCACAAATATATGCTGTATTCCGAATATTTCTGTCTACTTTACAGCTGGTGTCGGGGTAGAGCGATGTTGCCACTTACTCGGGTGGCAGACACGTGGTCGTGTGATTCTTCTTGCAACAGATAACAAAAGAAAAAAATCGCAATAAGAGCACACAACAGTAAATGACACAGAACCGCACCCACACTGCACAATCAACGATGTTATGGCACTCTTCAGTTTACATTTGACTCGCGTTGTAAGATTTCGTTCTTTTTTTAATAAGAATCGGCTCATTCATTGAAAATTGTCTCCCCAAATTTCTCACTGAAAAACCTCAACTTTGCAATGTTTTCGAATTTCTAAAAGATGTAAACTTATTTAATGTGTTAATAATTGTAAAGAAAAGTATAAAGGGTCACTAATGACCTTGCAATTCATACGACCAAAGAAACCTTATTAAAAAAAAGAATCGGCAACTCTGCAGTGACGTCAGCATAATTTGAAGCTTCTTGATTGAATAACAGATTCCCCTCTCCCCAGTCAGCAGCTAGCTGTCAAGTAGACAGTAATAATATTCAAAAAATTGTGTTTGTTGAGTTCCTGGATATGGGAGGTCACCAAGCGATTTCGCACTTAAAGCTAATTTTATTTTATTCTAATTTTATTTGAACATTTTCTATTTTAGACTGTGATCTTTCAGACATGGTGTCTGAAAAAATCTACATTATTATATTGTTGAAAACTCGAATAGTTACAGAAATTTTAACATTCATGGTCAATGGTTTCACTCATGGTGAGTATTATAAAATATTTATCATCGCAAATAGGAAATGAAAGTTCCCTTCGGGTGTTTTATTAATAATTAATTAGACAACGACTCCACATGAGTATTTAAATATTTTATATTTCACTTTTTCACCCACAGAAAAACGAAACCAATGTGCAAAACTTTCAAAATATTTTAATTGTTAATTATTTCAAATGTTTACAGTTCCCAGTTAGGATTAAGTGGATAATAAAGATCACTATTTTCCACTTAAATTATTATGTTAAATTCACCCTTTTTCAGAATGCATTGGTGCACTGAGAAAAGGGAATGGTTGCCGCACATTGAAATACGGTTCACCCAACCAGAACAATAGTAAAATTTGGCCCAGCTGTTTTTATGGCACCTGTGTGGACCTCCGTGGGGCCCTGAACCATCGCTGATGAATACCCTGGTCTGCCGTGGTATTCTGAAACATAAAACGTTTGAGTTCGTGGTTGATTCTCTTAAACCTTCGGTGAGTGGTTCTACAACCCACATTTTTTTCGCTTCAGCTACTACAAAAAATGTTCATACCAACAGTGGAATTACTAACATCAGCCCACATGTTTGCTAGGAGAGTTTTGCCTTATTTTATACCCGTTCCTTTGAATTGTAAATTTGAATCCTGAAATTGTTACATTAAATTAAAAAAAACAATATGAAGATTGCGAAGATCCCGACAGCGACAGAAGAAGATCCCGACAGCGATGCGGGAATGACGGCGAGAGACGGCGGCATTAGAATAAGGAACTACGCAGAAGGTGAGTCTCTGGTTATTCTGCAGGTTAATTGTAGGAGTATTTACAATAAAACTGTTCATTTCTGGAACATGGTAGAATCGTATAATGTAGATGACGTGATAGGTACGGAGTCATGGCTCAATGCGGAAATATTAAATGCTGAAATCTTCAGACCACATTTTTTAATATTCAGGAGCGATAGAGTAGATCGCATTGGTGGTGGAGTTTTTATATGTATAAAAGACAACTTCGAAGCAGTAGAGGCATGGGTGGACGACAAATTTGAAATCATAGGTGTAGACATTCGAGATAGGAATTCAAAAAATCAGTGGGAAATTATAGGCGCGTATAGATCACAGCAAGACGGATACGAACCGTTGCAAAGACTTATAGAGAGAACTCTTGTAATCAGAAAAAGTGGAAAAAAACGTCATTATTGGAGGAGACTTAAATTTACCGCATGTTAGCTGGGAGGAGGATGTGGGGGCTGAAGGCGCCGCTCAACGCCTCATTAACGAACTGGTCTGGGAAAATGGTTTAACACAGGTAGTGACCAAGCCGACCCGCGATAATGTTTTACTGGACGTTTTCCTTATTAGACCGGTAGACCAATTTCTTGCCTGCGAGGTAATTCCTGGAATTAGCGACCACAAAGTAGTCCTCCTAAAAATGTGCAGAGAGGGTAAACGAAATGATCTTGTAAAAGAAAGAGAAATTTTTCAGTTTTCTCGAACAAACGTCACAAACATGCAATTATACTTGAAAATCAATTTTCCGGCTTGGGCTTCTAGCGGATGTACAGTAGAACAGATCTGGTCAAATTTTAAGAACATTATTTCTGAATGCTTAGCAAAATTCGTGCCTACCAGGAAACTACGGTGCCATTCGGATCCTGTATACTATAACAAAGAAGTGAGACGACTGAAAAGGCAGGTTAGGAAAGCGTATAGTAAACGTAATATAAATAAGGATCATAAAAATAATTTTCTACAATTATCTAAAGACTTATTAGCATTAAAGTTACATACCCAAGAAAATTACCTAAAATCAATTCTAAACGACCGATTGACCTGTTGGCAAAATTTCTTCAAGTATGTGAGACATAAGAAAGGGAACAAAGAAAGTATTCCAGCGATCTGCGGAGCTGATGGTTCGTTAATTACAGATGACAGTGAAAAGGCGGCTTGTTTAAACAGACATTATTCATCTGTTTTCAAGCCGAAGGATCAAACCCTAGTAAGTGAAACAACACCCGTAATAGAAACCTTTCGTATCGATGGAGGAATAAGTAGAAAACGAATTGCAAAAATTAGGAGAAATAAATCAGTAGGTCCTGATGGAATACCAGGAGAAATACTGAAACTGGGAGGGGAAGCCATGATTCCGTACCTTGCGCGCTTACTGCGCGGAGGTTACTGTAAATAATAGCATGATTCCTCAAAATTGGAAAGAGGCAGTCGTAGTGCCGATTCACAAGGGAGGAGACAGAAGGATTGTTAACAATTACAGGCCTATAAGTTTGACATCAGTCGTATGCAAACAGATGGAACACATAATCGCGGAGTATATTAGACGAGTTTGGAATAAAACTGATTGGCTATTTCAAAATCAACACGGTTTTCGTCCTGGGTATTCGTGCGACAGCCAGACAATTGCTTTTTGTCAGGACATAGCAGATTCAATAGACGAAGGGAGAAGGGTCGACGCAATAATATTAGATTTTTCTAAGGCATTTCATCTTGTTTCACATGGCCTTTTAATTGCCAAATTGTCAGAAACGGGAATTGATCATCGAATAATCCTGTGGATAAAAGAATTTCTTACCGGGCGCACTCAAACAGTCAGAATAGGAGACAAATATTCATGGAGAGCCGATGTAACTTCGGGGGTCCCCCAGGGGAGTGTGTTAGGGCCTTTGCTATTCTTAGCGTTTATTAATGACATTGCAACTGGATTAAAATCAAAAGTTAGACTTTTCGCCGACGATTGCATAATATATAGGAGTGTTGGCTCGTCTGAGGACGAAAATGTTTTACAGAGCGATCTTAACTGTTTATGGAACTGGGCGTGTAGAAATAAGATGGAATTAAATCCGGAAAAGAGTAAATTCATTTGCTTTACCAAGTCTCGCTCGAACGTACGCTCCGGTTATGAATTAGGAACTAACGTTATACCACGTGTAAAAAACTGTAAGTATCTGGGTTTGGTCCTACGAAGCGACTTAGGTTGGTCGGATCATATTAACAATACGGTTAAAAAATCCTGGAGAGCGCTGCACTTTGTAATGCGTATTCTAAAAAATAGTAGTACAAATGCCCGATCCCTAGCATATACTACACTTGTTCGTCCAATTTTAGAATATGGAGCGGCGTGCTGGGACCCGTACAGAAAAGGGCAAATCGAAGCGTTAGATGAAATTCAAAAACGGGCCTCAAAGTTTGTAAATCACGGGTGCGTTGGTGACGAACGAGAAGAATGGGAGTCCTTATCTAAGAGAAGGGAACGGGCGCGTTTATGCGTAATGTATAAGACATACAGAGGGGACATAGCATGGGCAGATATCGGTAAAAGATTACAGAAATCAGATTATAAAAGCAGAGGAGACCATCCTTGGAAAATACGATGTAGAAAGCAAAGAACTGATGTAGGCAAGTTCTCCTTTGTGAATCGCACTATAGTAGATTGGAATAAACTGCAGAAGCACTAGAGGCTCTTCCTTCTAATGTAGCCAAATTTAAAAATATGCTTCATTCCATCCAGATCATCTCGAATAATACTGACTGAGACATTTATCTTTATTATTATTATTATTATTATTATTATTATTATTATTATTATTATTATTATTATTATTATTATTATTATTAATATTACTTTTATTATTATTGTTATAATTATTATCGTCATGTCCCTTATACAGTGAAGTGAGGTGAAGTGTAGTGTAGTGGAGGGGAAGGGAGTGTAGTGTAGAGAAGGGTGTGCAGTGTAGTGTAGTGAAGTGTTATGTAAACTAGAAGTGAATTTAGAGTTAGCTAGAAATAAATTGGAACTATGATATCGACCTCTAATTCTAATAGTATACCTAATTGTAAATGTTGAAAATGTTTAGTAATTCTAATTCTAATTGTTATCATGTTTGCCACCGAGCATTAGCTCAAAGCGAACTTTAATAAATCTATCTATCTATCTATCTGAAAAAATGTGAAAAGCACTTCTATTATTTTCTTTAAACCTGACACTAAAAGGAGTAGCCGAATAGAATTAGATACATTAAGATTAAATCTGAAATAATTTCATATTACTTTGCAACATTTATCTGAAATCTCACGTTCCCTACCCAACAAAAAACAAAACAAAATTAAGCAAAACTCAATTTTAAAAAAAATTCTTAATTCATTACTTAGCATTATTTGGTCCCTTGTTTCACTTAAGTAATTTGCATCTTGTGGCACACAACCATAAATATAAGAGTTTGGTTTTTACATTTCATGAAACTAATTTATTATTTTTAACATTTACTTATTGATAGCTGTGTACTGCAAGTTGCAAATGACGCCAGTGAAACAAGGGTCTGAATAAATTAATACAATACAACTCAATCACATTACTGTGATAAATGTTTTGCAGGCATGAAAACCACAAAGAGGAAAATGAGCAAATGTGATAGCATTTGAAATACACAAATTTGGGAAATGGATATGAAAATAACACTTGATGGATATATTTACAAATGCTACATTGTATTTGAATTAATTATTTACATTATATTTTTATACATTTTCATAGTGAACATTTCTCAGCAACAAGTGTGCTCATAAGTGCCCTAGACCCCAAAAAAACTAAACATTATAATAAAGCCAAATTTAATTAGGTTATCTCAGTTCTACGAGATCCTGAAAAGTAAGATACCAGTTTTGCATCTGACAATGCTATAAATTTGCTTACATAGTAAAAACCAGACGTGTGTGCACATGAACATTTTGGAGGGAAGGCAATTATTGAAAAATAATCGATTCCTTGTTAAATGATTAATGTTTTTATTAGATTAGTTTGCATTGATTAATCGTCCTAAAATAATCTATTAATTTTTTTATAACAATCAAGAAATGCAAAACAAACCTTTAATTATTTATTTTTTAATGTGATTGAGAAGAGAGATATGGGAAGGAGGAGGAAGAGTACAAGAAAGATTGCATGCAGTCTGCATCCCGTGTGTTAAGGGACTGCTCTATACCATTTACCTCGTATTGATTGGAGAAACCACAGAAAACTTCCATTCAGAGCAGCCAGCCACTGGAATTCTGTTCCTGAGAATGACTGAATTCAATCTATCTAGTTAATGTTGAAAAAATACCACTGTTAAGACTGGAATCCTAGGATCTCACAATCAAAGTCGCTGCAGCGACTGCAGCAATGCTCTGAGCTAAACTAAGCTAGTGCTACTTAGTACTTTCTCGCCCTGAAATATTGTAATTGTGTGTAATTGTGAAGAAATATTGTAATTGTGTGCCGGAAAGTCCGTTTGGATCTATTATTAGTAGCATTAGGATTATCATGGATCATTAGTGTGGATCTATCATTAGTAGTATCCATTTGGATCTATCATTAAACAATTTTTTATATTTACAATTTATGTAGGAGTTCAGGGAATGTACTTTTATTACAGGAATTGAAGAATGTGGGTTTATTTCTTGACCAATATTTGGAGTGAAGGGCTCCTTTGTGGGAACCTGGTGAAGATATCTTTTGTCCAATTTATCTCCAATACTTTTTTTATAGTTAAGGTGTCTTTCTAAAAGAAGTTGTGGAAATTATTTGATGAGCCCAGCAGATTTCTGATTTAGGATAACTGAAAGTATATTGATTTGAGGGATTAAATGTTTAACAGTGGATAATTTAGACCTAATCATTGTGGTTAATGTTAGAACTCCAGCTTTCACTAAGAGTCTATTACAGAGGTTAAATATAAAGTATAGATGTTTTTCTCTGCTTATGATTGCGTTTAACAGTTAGAGTAAAGAAGGGTGGGGAGGGAATTGGGGAGTAAAGAAGAGTTTAATAAAATGAATGAAACATACAATATATGAACAAATGATCTTTGAGCCAGGTAAGATATGATTCTTCTACTGAGTGTTGTAAATGTGTAATTTTAATATTTCATGTGTCCGTGCTAACAAGTCTCTTTGCAACATTTGTCATTTTAATTTGACAAGTTCACTTACTGATGGAAGTAGTGAAGGAAATATTAGGGGCAGATATCCATGTGTAAGGTGTGTGCGTGGAGAACTTCATTTTGATAATTGAATTTTCTTGGCAAATCATGATTGGAGCTGGAGAGCTGTCATTTCTTTAAATGGCTTAGACAATTTTCAGATTGTAAATGAGATATTGGTGAAATAACAATCTTTTGAAGTATTGAAATTGGCACAAATCTAATTAAAAAATGATGTTCAGCAAATGAAGGTTGATTTCTTTTCATTTTAGACTAAGTTATAAGCAAAATTGTAAATAATTTGATGCATCATGTCCATAACTACACTGCTGAAAGTTCTGGAATGGACACTGTCTGGAAATTAATTCTATCATCAATATTTGAAAAACAGTATAAGTTTTTTTTTTATTTATCTACGTCAAAAACTGTTAAAAACTGGGTGTGACATGCTATGGGGACAAGTTAAATCAAAGTTACATTTATGTCCAGAAGGAAAACAAGGGGCCATCTCAGCATTTGCTCAAGGATCAGCTGCGAGAAGTGGCCCGAGAGCTATCATCCCAAGGTCTCGCACGGTTTCGGTCCCTCAGCTACGCCGAGTTGAGCTCCTATATGACAAGTTTCATTAACGGAAAGTAGCATCAGAGGCCGGGAAGTCGCTCCGCAGCCAACTTGAGTAACATTCCGGGCACTTATCGCAGATCGCAGCCCGCCTCACCCGTCGCATTTGAACATTATACAGTCTTAAAGGGACTTTTATTATGAGCGTATAATTGTGAAAAACGTATAAACATAAAACGCATATCTGAAATAATTTAGCATGGGAATTATAGGAATTTATCCGGGATTTGTCAAACAAAAACAGATAAACATGAAAAACTTATAAGTGTGAAACGTGTAAACAAAGTTTCACTCAAAATTTAAGAGTGATACTAGTCATTTTAAAATGGAAAATGGACAGATTGGATGGAATATTGTATTATGTTGTATACTTGCAAGGAGGCATTTTCAATAACTTTGTCAATTGATATAACAATGTCAATGATGGTTTTAATCTTCTTACTGTCATTTAATGCCACTAACTTTGTTTCATGTCTAAAATGAGACTTGAATGAAAGGGAATGAATCAAAACAAATAATGACTCCATTCCAATCACTTTATCAGCTATTGATTGACAATGAAAATATAAATAGATTGAATGAAAAAATACACCAAAATAACTGGAATGAGAACTACTATATTTGTAAGATCATTAATATCAACAAAATACAGTGTACAATACAAAACAAAACTCAGTATGTTATAAAGCAATATCAATCATTGAATGCCAAAGGTATAGGAAAGTCTATTGTTTTTACTTATGGAAGGTACATTAAAAATAATTTCACAAATTATAAATGTACTACATAAGATTTATCGATTATAAAACTTTATCACAAAAAATTGATTCACAGGAAAACAATAACTGACAAAATGAATTGATTACTCCAAAACAAGTAACAAAGTTTGTTTTCATTACGGCACCAACTTCACAATCAAAAGAACAATGTTAAGTACATAAGTACATACCAGAGTTCCATTTAGTTTTATGAAAACTATACTCTTAAAAATCTTACAACAGTTTGGTCTCAATTAAAATCACACTATATTAAAAGAAATAGATATTTTCCACAAGCTCTTGAAGCTTCCTGATAATTTTTCCTACATGAAAACATGGAAGAAATGTATAGGCATTAGTCTGTGCTTATGTGTAATCAGTAGTGCTCAAATTTAGAAAAATAAATAAATATGTAAATTCAATAAATAAAGTACATCATTTCTTGATATGGCATGATGAAGGCTTTGTAACCATGCATAATCAAACAATATAAGATCTTCAATATCTATTAGTAATTATTAGTTTTAATATTTTTAAAATTGCAACAACATCTTCATTTCATAAAATTGTAAATACCACAACATTCTTTATTTTTGCCACTGAAGACAGTAATGCTCCTAGTACACTTGGCAGCCATAACAAACATATCAGCTCTTCACAGATATAGCTACCTACATAAAATTCCCAAAAACTTAACATACTTCCACTGCAATAATATGGAGATAGGCATACATACTCTTCATTTAAAAAATAAAAAAAAATTAAAATCACAGTTGTCAACAATATTCTAAAAATTCAGTGTAAATACCACTTTTGTTCTACAAAAATAGTGCACAACATAATGCAGTACTTGAAACATGGTTAATGCAAAAATATGGAAGAATCGTATACAGAAATTAGGGAAGAAACTACAAGAATGTGAATCCCATTTAGCACCTTCAAATTGTCAAGGGAGATTACATTGCCTATTTCTGCCAGGAATCACCTGATTTCTCTGAATAGATTCTACTCCAGAGAACATAGTACAGAACTTTTAAGAAAGAGTGAAGAAGGTTGAAAATGCAATTTATCTACTTTCTTTTAAACTATATACTAAGTCATGTGAAATTATTAGATTTATAGACGTGTTCATATCATTATCTAAAATGGAAATGCATTTGTGCACAATTACATAAAGTGATATTCTTCATACATTGTTTATGAAGTCAAGATTCTATGCACTTCAGACCAACTTTATCATTACTTATAGCTGCCAATTATCAACGAGGAAGTATTTGTACAGCAGGGATTGAATAATGTTATATAAGACAATTTGTTCAGTGTATAATTTGAATTTTAGGACAAAGTTGGCAACTAAGCTTTCCGTATTAATTTTGACATTAAATTCAACATTAATTTGAAACAAATGATTTCTTGTAAATTTTATATCAGTTATAAAGTCTACTTTTTATGGCTAAATCTTGAATATAAAGAAAAATGTTTCACCCCTGCTGTACATTTTCTCCCTTCACATTTGTTGGTCCCTCTCCGTCGCCCATAAAGTAAAATTTTTAAGTGTACTTAGGAGGTTTAATACCTTAAAGGGCATGTATTACTAAATTGTTATGTGATGTTCTTTAAATAAATAGCCATGGATTTTGTGCAATACTAAATGTAACATACAAAAAAATAAGTGATTATAAAATTTATAGACGGAATGGTAGTAAAAAAATAGACAGCAATAATGTTACCTCGACACAGACTCTTCTCATGTAGCTTTCAGTCTTTGCACTCCACCCAGTCTCAAAGTGCAAAATAGAAACAGAATTGTGCATGACAGGTGAGGACAAGATCCAACAATATAACAGGACAAGATGTCTTATTCATGATATTACAAACCATAACACTTCAAATTAAAACAACCATTGAGTATCATACTATTATCTTTTTTTGTAATCTGATGTCTACATATTAGAAACTATTAATTAGAAGTTTAGATTCAGAACTATTAGAAACTATTACTTATAAAGTTTCAAATAATAACTCAAGTTATGGCAGACATACACAAAATTGGAAGGATCCAATGATTATCTTAGATGTAATGAGAAATACCAATCAATCCTCTAACACTGGCACATCCAGTTACTATAAACAAGAGAAGATAATGGGTACTATTGCAGACACCAGCAAAACAACAGATAATGGTATGGCTCTCATGGCAATCATACAATCACCAAATTTACAAGAATTCTTACTACATCTGTACAGGTTATTTCCTACCATACCGCATACTGAAAGAGAAAAATTAAGCATAAGTAGCTTTAGGAATACACAGGAGTTTGTTTTGGTGTGAGTGGTTCATTATACTGCACATATTGTAAATGGTAATGTCAGCCAAAACCACACACCTCCATTACTGTGTCCCTAGCTAGCTCCATACAACTACAAAATATCTACGAAGTGTGGGTGTCCGAGGCAATCATCATGCATGATCAGTCAAGTTTCTTGGCTGGCATGCCATTGGCTACAGCATTTGCCGGTGGCAGGCGGCGAGGTGGGATCAAAACCGGCAGAACTGTCATTGCTAACACAGCCAAGACATGCAGCCACAGGTACATGTTCCTATGAAAAATATAAACACACAAAAACATTAATCATGGAAAAAGTGTGTCTACTAAATTCCTTAATAGTCGTGATAACTTCAATATTAACTTATTCATAAAATTTTGACAAAACTCTCAGTTTTTATCTATAAATGCTTAACAAAAAATTAATGTTTGGGAGATTTAACAAGCACAACTTCTAAACATGTAACTGGGAATCCCAAAGCCATAAAAATACTGTTAAAGAAGTTTTAGGCTGTTCAAAATAATAACCTCCATTGGCAAGCCCTTAAAGAGGGGAGTCATTTTTCTCCATCTTTACATGAAGATCATGAAAATAATTTTTTCGTATTTCTCATTTAAACAACCACTTTTAATACATATAACCGTTTATTATGCAACACTATTTGAAACACTTCAAGCAGAAAAAATTGATAGTTTCGAAGACTCGGGAGAACTGCTTTCTTTGTATACAATTTTGTGAAGGTCGAAGGTCCAATCTCAAAACATATATTTCACATTTTTTTAAGGGAAAAGAAAGATTTAGTAAATTTTCATCACATTTGAAGTTGATATCAAATACCAAGAAATGAAAATAAGAAGTCAATTAGATTATCAGAAAAAGATTCATTTAAATAACAGATGAACTAAGTTTTAATTACCAAACATTTTAAGAATTCTATAGAAAAAATATTAATCATTATAACTATAATACTTTTAAAAATTGGGGCAAGAGTACATTTTTTAGGTCTGCCTAAAACATCTTGTTTCAATATGGCTTTATAGAAGTTCTACAAAGCATATATAATAGTATGAATTTGATCAAAAATACTACTTACAAATAGAGATTGACACTTGGCCAAAACTCAAGTATAACAAAGCTGAAAGTAATGTAACCCATGACGACACGAGTAGTCAACATGGTCAAAATGTCATACACAGCCTTATGGGATTTAGAGCCCATGAAATACGGGCGAATACTTCGACGAACCTGAAAAAATAGAAAATTTTCAAGAAACATATTTATATATGCAAAGTATTACACATATAATGATGGTAATAATTATAATAATAACAATAGTAATAATAATAATAACAATAACAACAACAATAATAATAATAATAATAATAATAATAATAATAATAATAATAATAATAATAATAATAATAATAATAATAATAATAATAATAATAATGTGGGAGTAGCTGGTCTCCTACCAGACGCGTCCCCAGGTGGCGGAACGGGGAATTCTCTTACCGGCCACGCCGGAGGGTAGGTGGGAAATAAAATACCACCCGTGGACCAAATCCAGAGAGCCAGCTGGCGGCAGAGTTAAAACGCTAGGGAAGGTGACCCCGAAAAGAAACCCACGTTGGAAGGTCCCTTAGGATCAACCGTTACGGTGCAGGGGATCGGAGCCACAGTACGGGCAGCCGGGGGTGGACAAGCAAGCCCCCGGCGGTCGTCAACCAGCGACTGCAATTTCAGAGACGTGAACCGCTTGGCGTCTCTGAAATATTACACTGCGACAAGCAAAAGCCTAGAGCGTGCAGATTTTGACCCCTTTTCGAGGAGGTCGAAACTCCGGAGATCGCCTCCAAGTACCCCAACCACTCCAGGGTTAAGCACGACTGCGGAACGAGATGACCGACAAATCCACAGCAAACAGCAGTAAATTCGCCGCAAAGTGGACCAGGAAGCCGGCAGGGACCATGGAGGGGAAGAAGTCGGATAATCTTGCAGCAGGAAGTAAGGAAACAACAGCTGACCTCATAATAGAAAAATGGGGAACTATGCAACAACTGGTGGAATCCCAAGGAAAGCTCCTAAATGAACTGAATCAAAGCCTGAGGGCGATAGAGAAGCATATGCTGAAAAACAACCCGATGAGTGTGAAGGAAGCCCTGTCTAGAGCTATAGAAAATATTGATACCCTGAAGTATAGGGTACAAGAGGTAGCAGATGAAAAGAGAGAATTTTCAGGGATCCTGAACTCTCTATTGGGTAGAGAAAAGGAAACAAATGTAAGGGACGATAAGAAAGACGTACGAAGTAAAAAGAGGGTGGCACCTAGTCTACCAGAAGAACTTAATAGAAGAGATAAGAAAGATAAACAGAAGGAGATAACTACGGTGGAGGTTACACCAGGGGAAAAGCAAGCAAATCAGGGTGAGGTGATCTGAAAAGACAGAAGACCAAACAGGGGAGAATTGGAAGCTTCAACAAAGCAGGAAAGAGAAAAATATACAAAAGAAGCCAGGAGCTAAGACAACAGTCAGGAAAGTAAACCCAGCTATCAAAGTGACAGCTAAACAAGGGGAAACCTATGCTGAGATTATAAATAAGATAAAAGAGACCGTGAACCCTAGTGATCACGGCACAAAAATATTGGCTATACGGGGAACAAAAAAGAGCTACTTATCGTTCTTGAAAAAACTGGAAATATTACCTCATTGAATGAGGCTTTGGAGAAAGCGGTAGGGAAGCAAGCTCATGTGAATGCTCTAGAACGAAAGCGTCTAATAGAAATTAGAGATATTGATGAAACAGTCACCGCTGATGTGGTGTTGGAGGTGGTGAGCAAAATTATAAACGTGGCTACAGACCAGATGCTCACCCCCTGTAAGGATGCGCAGAGGATACGGAGGAATACAATCAGCCACAATGTTGATGGGAGAAGAGATAGCTCAAAAGCTGACAATGGCAGGACGTATTAAGATCGGCAGAATCAGGGAAAAACTCCAGGTAACAAGATGTTATAGATGTCTAGACTTTGGACATATTTCAACAGACTGCAGAGGTCCCGATCGTAGCAAAGTATGTTACAGATGTGGTAGAACCGGACATGTTGTTAAGAACTGTACCAACAGAGAACATTGTGTCTTATGTAAAGAAAAAACAAAGAGGCTCAACATCTGTTAGGAAGTAACAAATGTGCCTCCTTTATAGCGGCGGTTCAAAAGAAAAAAAAATCAAGTATGCTTCGACTCCTACAGATTAACCTGGGGAGGAGTAAGCGGGCGCGGGACTTGATGTTGCAGGTTGCTGCAGAGAGGGAAGTGGATGTGTTACTTACTAGTGAGCAACCTTACTGTGGGAATACGTTGTATCGAGATACCACTGGAAGAGCGGGTATAATAATCCATAATAGGAAGCTAAGTATTAATAAATATAAGAACACGAAGTATGGGTTTGTATGGGTTGAGGTGAATAATATGAGAATTTATAGCTGTTACTTTTCTCCAAACAATACATTAGAGAAATTTCAAAAAGACATCGACGAATTGGAGGCAAGTCTGAAAATAACGAAAGGAGAGGTTTTGATAGCAGGTGATTTCAATGGTAAATCGTCGGAATGGGGGGGAGACGCGCTCTGACAGAAGAGGAGCTATTATATGTGAGTTTGTAGCAAGAAACTTATCATCCTAAACTCTGCGAACGAGAACACTTTCCAACGGGGAGATACTTCATCTATACTGGATTTGACAATTAGTACTTCCAGACTGACTAAGGGCATCACAGACTGGATGGTATGGGATGAAGAAACCTTGAGTGACCACGGATACATAGGGTATCAGAGGGACGACAATATGGTAAGGCGAGATACAAAAGAGGGCCGTCTTGGAATACCAAAAAACTTAATGAGGATAAGGCAAAACGCTTTTTGGAAGAATCCAGGTTACTGGCAAGCATGGGTTGGACAAATAAAGCGGAAACATTCGAAGATGTGGTAAAGACAACGGAAGAAATAGTGAGAGCAGTGTGCGACACGTCTGTGCCTAGAAGCAGTGGCCTCAGGAATAAACAACAAATGTACAACCTCGGAAATAGCAGAAGCACGTAAGAGCTGCATCAAGGCTAGAAGAATGGCGACAAGAGCCAAGACCGACCTATGCCTTAGAGAGCAACATAAAGCGCAACGTAAGCGACTTAAAAAAGAAATTAAAAAGAGCAAAAGGACAAGTTGGAAGGTACTTCTAAGGCAGATTGATAATGAACCTTGGGGTATGGCGTATAAGATAGTGACTAAGAAGTTTCAGATGGATCCCAAAATATCTTACCTGAATGACCCACAGTGGATGAATGGTGATATTAGAGAGCTCTTTCCCGAAAGAGATCGCTGGGTGAGGCAAAGACGGAATGATTTTATGTTTAACGATGTTGATTACTTTACGGCAGACGAAATGCGAAAAGCAGTGAAGCATACGAAAACCGGGAAGGCACGAGGCTTGGATGGGAACCCCACCGAAATATTAAAATTAGTGGCACAAGTATATCCAGAATGTCTTCTGGCAGTCTATAATAGATGCCTTAAGGATGGGAAATTTTACAAGAACTGGAAGAAACAAAAGCTGATACTCCTCCGGGAGGGCAAGAAACCGTTGGAACAGACATCGTCGTATAGACCACTGTGCCTTCTTGATACTGTAGGAAAGTTACTGGAGGGGCTAATACTCTCAAGACTTGAGGAATATATAAGCTTTTCTCATAGACAATATGGATTTCAGAAAGGCTATTCGACGACGATTTTAGAAGTAGTTTGTATTGCAGGGGCAGCTAGAAATGGAACTGGGAGAAAGAAGGGATTCTGCGCACTTGTAGCAATTGATATTAGAAACGCCTTCAACTCAGCCGTGGAAGGATGTCATGGAAGCATTGGTTGACAGGGGGATCCCTGAATGTTTGTTAAGGATCATCGAGGACTACCTTCATGAAAGAAAGATAATTTATATGGATAGCATCAAGATTGAAGAAAGTATGACGTGTGGAGTTCCCCAAGGGTCCAGACTTGGCCCCTTTCTATGGAATGTACTGTATGATGACATATTGAGTATCAACCTTCCAAGAAATACGCAGATAATAGGATACGCGGATGATACACTAATAATAAGTCATAGTAACGATATTGAGGTGCTTGAACTAAGAGTGAATGAATCCTTCTATAGAGTTAAAAGATGGCTAGACAGACGACTTCTTCAAATAGCAGTAGGAAAAACTGAAGCTGTGTTAATTACGGATCGGAAGGCTTTTCGCTTTCCCGATATCCGACTGGGAGAAGAGAGAATAAACTGGAAGCGCCAAATAACATATTTAGGGGTTGAGATAGACAGTAGACTTAAGTTTGGGTCACACATAAGTCTGATGGCAGAAAAGGCAGCGAGGTCAGGATCCAACTTAGCAAGAATACTACCCAATGTAGGTGGACCACGAGAAGCCAAGAGAAGGTTGATATCTTGAGTAGTTCATTCACAACTGTTGTATGCAGCACCAGTCTGGGCGAGTTCATTGGAGAAACAGGTTATGAGAAATAAGTATGCTCAAGTGCAAAGACGAATGGCCCTGAGGGTGGCGGCTGCCGACCGTACGGTGTCTACTTGCGCAGTGCTAGTATTAGCCAGTATCCCACCCATCGATCTGATAGCTATGGAAAGGAAAAGGACGTACTCCGCCTTAAAGGAAGCTCGACAAGTAAACAAACATCTCCCTCCCAGGGAAATAGAGATAATTACGAGTAATGCTAGGAAACTACTTTTGGAAGGGTGGCAAAGAAGGTGGAATGTGGTCGCAAAAGGTAGATGGACACATCAGATAATTAATAACATCGAGAGATAGGTCGGTCGAAAGTATGGGGAGGTGAATTATTACGTATCCCAGGCGTTTACGGGGCACGGTGGCTTTGGTAAATACCTTTTCGATTACAAGATTAAAAAATGTCCGACATGTAGCTTATGTCGAGCAGATATTGACGATGCAGAGCATACGCTGTTTCAGCGCAAGGCATGGGATGCGGAAAGGGAGATTTGCAACGCTAAGCTTCAACAAGTGATAACTCCAGGAAACATGGTGGACATATTGTTACGTTCGGAGGAGAAGTGGACTATAATAGAGAACTACTTAGTCAATATCATGTAGAAAAAGGAGGGGAAGAGTTAAAGCACTAGCTTCCAGTCAACCTTCTACGCTAAGTAATGTGTAGCGACGGTTTCCGCGTGGAAGAAACCACGACTTAGGAGATGAAGGTTTAGGGTTTTATTCGGTAAACCAAGAACGGGAGTCCAACAGTACTGGCTTCACCGGTCTCCGAAATGATTTCCACCCTTCTAAATAATAATAATAATAATAATAATAATAATAATAATAATAATAATAATAATAAACAATCACTTCAAGTTTTAGAGGTTTCTAGAATACACTTCATGCTGACAGCCATTCTTTTGTGCCAGTCTTTTAAAATGAGGACAAGCTTGTACCAGAAAGCAACAGACTTATAAATCTAACTAGGACCATTGAGAAAGTCATAATCAAAACCTCCATAAAGAAGCACATTATAATACCTCCATTCCCTCACAATAACATTGGTTTTGTCCCACTCAGATAAGCAACAACAAATTTGATTAGTTTGTTTGATGTGGGAACCAGACTTATAGATCTGAGCTGCAGGAAAGTTGATAAAAAAAAGTGGTGCTGCAGAATGGCAAAGACTTTCTTGCACTAGTTAGTTTTCTAATCTCTTAAACTTAGGCTACATTTTTACTTTCCCGTATACGAATAGCCCTGGCAACATAAATTAACTGTGCCATCTCCGGCTCCGTTCAGTTTTTCGACAGCTTGGGTAGCCCTTGTCATGAAACGTTGCAGCGGGAGCCTCACAAACAGCCGCAGCCAATCTCGAAGAGGCGAGAAGTGGCCTAGCAAAATTACGTCGTAAAAAGTGGCGGAAGTCGCTAGTTCAGATGTGGAAATATTTCCAAATAAAAATACATAGAATAAAACACTTATGAACATGAAAGTAAATATATTGAAATATATATAAAAATTTATGTTTTACCACTGTTAACACAATTCTTTTTGAAGAAATTACGTTGATACAAGATAAAATAACACTCATTTCAGAGCACATACATTCTCATACACGTTTACTTTAAATATGATTGTTTATAAATAATCCAGAACCTTTATCAAATATCCTGTTTGGTCTAGATTTATCGATTAGAAGACTTATAATTGCAAGTTTGCAATTGTTCATATGTTTATAAAATTGGCAAAAATTGCAAAATCGTGAATTTTTCGAATCGATAGATGACTTCTAAGGAAACATTTAAAACAAAAACAGCAAAACTCAAAGACCAAGTCCAAATATAGTATTTTAGCAACAAATTAAGTACATATTAGCAATAATTTTGCATCTCTTAAAATTGTTATTTTGCAATACTCACCTCAAAGACAATTTGGGGACATTGCCCGGCAGGAATTGCACGGATTTCGAAACTGTTTACAAAATTGTTAATTGTTGCAAAATTATTAATTCGCAGTTTACTTACAAAAGAATTTAAAAATTTGGAAATTGTTTATAAATTTTTAAATTGGGCAAAAGATATTGCCTTTAAGCGATATGCTAAATTCCGCAATCCGGTTGGCGCTATCGTCTTTCGTTTTCGACATACGTAATTGATTTTAACAAATTAGCATCTCATGACAACTCCTATTTTATTGGCAGTCAATCCTTATGCAGTCTCACGCAAGTCTTTTCTT
Source organism: Gryllus longicercus (assembly GCA_038098605.1). NCBI lineage: Eukaryota > Metazoa > Arthropoda > Insecta > Orthoptera > Gryllidae > Gryllus > Gryllus longicercus. The sequence goes on from JAZDUA010000105.1 coordinate 3,509,558, forward strand.
CAAGCCGTTTTACTAACGGCTCGTTTCGTTTTTCCGTCACATCTTTGTTTAACAAATACCGCATAAATTTTAAAATTACTACACGAGTTGGTTCTTAAGTTGGGAGTTAGAAAGAGACAGCAATTGGCTTCCAGAAATACCTCCCCCTGAAAACTGCCACTTTCCTCCACGCGTTTGAAAGCGAAATAGGCGGAGGCTGTTGTAAGCACGAATCATAACACTCGCTTCCCCGTGAACCTTCTTAGAAAGCCAATTTTCCGATATAAAATTGTGTATGAAATAGTGAAAAATAATTCATCTTAAATTCATAACTTAGAAATAATTTTCACAGAAAACTTTTGGGTTTTCGAGAAACATCAAAAGAAATCACTTGAACTTATAATCACAAAAACAAAAGTTCATAAAACGCAAAGTAAATATTAAGATTATATAAGAAATTATAAGATAGATATTTAAAAAAAAAATTGAAATGTCAAAATAATACATCAAAATGGTTTACCTGTTATGTAAGTCAATGTATTTATCATTATCTGAACCAAATGTATCAAGAACAACAATTAGAGCTGTTTTTAAGAAAATGTGTTACAAGAGTTTCTTATATTGCACAATATTGAGCTCTTTTACAAAGGAAAAGTTTGAATTTTTGAGAAACTTCATTAGGATCATATGAGGTACTTAAACTCACAAATATATAAATGTGTAAAACTGCACATAAAAAACAAATTTGCGTATTTTTTAAAAATCAAAATGATATTTGAAAACAGCATTGATACATATTACTTAGTACTTTAACTCTATCCATACAGACAGATTAAAGAAAAAATGGAATCGATTTTGATATTATGTTCTTTTTAAAATTGCCTTTGTTTGCGGCCGGGCGGACGAACGGGCAGACCTGTCGAAGGGGCCGACAGACTGAGGGACGGACCGACGGCCGACGCACCGACGGACGGACTGACCGAATGGTCTGTCGTTCATAAATCTTTGGATAAATATGTCCTTTTTGTCTCATTTCGTCCATTTCCCCCCCTTTCCATTTGCCCTTTGTCTCATTTTGTCCACTTGCCTCGTTTTGTCCCATCGTCTATCTTGTCTCATTTTTCTAACTCCGTCCCATTTTGTCCCCTTCTCTCATTTTCTCACATTGTCTCATTTTGACCTCCTGTCCAAGTTTGTCACATCATCCCATTTTGTCCCCTTTTTCCATTCCCCTCATTGGCACATTTTGTCTGCTTGTTCAATTTCCCCAATTGTCCAATGTTTATAATTGTTTAATTTGCTATCCTTTCTCCATTTGTCCTGTTTCTCTCCTTTTCTAATTTTGTCTACTTTGTCCCATTTTCCCCCTTGCCCTCTTCGTCCTCATTTGTCCCATTTTCCTCCTTGCCCTCTTCATCCGCTTTGTCCCACTTGTCCCCCTCTGTCCTTCCATGCACTGCAATTGTTATTTACAAACAGTATTGCACATTGCATAGAAAATGCAACTCTGCCCATGGATTCTGAACTAGAATCCAAGGGGTGTGTAATGGATGTCATTGGCGATTAAATATACAACAGGAATACGTATATTATTAAATGGTCATAGAGAAAATAATTTACTGCATGTGGTAAAAAGAATTATCAGCTGTTTGGTTGACAATATGATTTTTGTCCTGAAAAATCATTGTTTTGTGGCAGCATTAGGCCTACATAATATTGTGAAGGATGTAAAAGTACCAAGTATGTAAAAACATGTCAAACAACAGAAAGAATTGTTTGCCAGATTTTTATTGAGTTATGCATTTGCTCTACGAGTTATGAGCAAGCAAAGGTCTGCAATTAATACTTCTGCTTTAAAAATATTTACCCATCCTGAATTCCCAATACAGGATTTCTGAGATGCAGAACGTAAATTATGTCAATTCACGACAAAGATTTGGTGAACACAGAAGTGCAGTACTGCATTGCTTTAACCGAAAAAAAATTCCAGGATTATCATTGCAAACATTTACCTGAAAAGTTCTGTTTTAATATACACTTATAAATACTGTATATTAAAATGTAACAAAAGATGTACTAAGAAGTAAAATATGTAAACATTCATAATTATACCACAATTATTCAACTTATGTATACAACACTAATCAAACTCAAAAATATTTACAGAATAAAGGTATCTGTATCATGTTTATAAGAATTTGTACCCTAGACAAGTATACAGCAGTGATAATACTAACAAGGAAGAATGGAAGGATAATTAAGATATCCAATTCAGCCATCAAGAGGAAAACTGGTAAGTGAATTTAGGCCTGGCATGTAAATAATTATCAACATACCATCTGAAAAGCATAAATCTTATATAAATGCAAGATAAATTAAATCACGACAATTAGAATCTATTTGAACTCATCCACTATTTCTATTAACAAATCTTAATTTATAAAAATGGATATGTTTGTGAATGTTTCTCTACAAACATTTAATAATATATGTATTCCTGCTGTATATTTAATTCACTAATGACATCGAGTACACACTGCATGACAACAATTTCAAAATCCTTGGCCTGTCAACCAATCACATTCCAAGAACTTTCAGAATCCATCGGCTGACTGGCAATCTCTTTTCAATTTGCACTTCTTTTAAACTGCGGTAGACAAATGCATCATTTTGCAGTTTTGTACCTAGACATTGGCACTCTTATTTCTCGTTACATTTCACTTTGATCATTCAACAGAAAATGAATCTTGAAGCCAGAGACAGTGAGAATGAAATTTGTACTCCAACTGAAATTCAGGAAAAACTGAATTCAACAACTCTCCAATTATAAGAAAAATCAAGGAAGTATTATTAACAATCATTTATTACAACACTGCTTGATATAGGCAATCCTTATACTTGAATTTCAAATAAAACAAAATCTGTTGAAAATCTATTCTGAATATTTCAAGATTATAGAGAGAGTATAGTCTTCTATTTGCACATATTGGCTCCGGTTTGTTGTGAACATTGATTTGTGAATAATAGCTATCATTGTGCGTTTGTTGAAGAACATACTATTCACAATAACTTTTGATCTGCTGGAGAAATTGCTCCCAAATTTGACATGAACACTTAAGTAGCCAGAAAGAAACCTAGGTTCACCATCCTAAAAAATATGGTTACACCCTAAATTGTTGCCCCACTGTTGCAGGCCAGGAGAACGGACAGATAATTGAGATAAATACAGGTACCAGACAACACTAACGCTTGCGGCCCAGAGCAAAGTTGTTCACCTTTCACCAAGGATGTCCGGGGTTCATTCCCAGACAATCTCATGTGAAATTTGTTCTAACAAAACAAGTTTGCTTGCTTCACTGGGGCTAGTCCAATCCCTGTAAAGTGCCCTAAATTCTACCCTTATCCTAAGGCCTTCCCCAAAAACACTAGGTAATCAGCTAATAAAAAATACAAATAAAGAAGTATTAGAAAATAAAGTATTATTACTAATTTTAATTAAATATTTAATTGAACGAAATAAAAATTCCAACCTCTTCAATCTTAATAATTAACAAGTTTTTCCATAAGATTTTGATCCTTGAAATCCTTTAGAAAATCAAAATTAATTGCTTTTCCGAAAGCAGTTCCAGAATAATATGATACTCAAATATCTGGCCAATCTTTTTCACACCAGGGCTAATTTACTGCCTACCTTTTTCCTTAAATATTGGATAGTCTAGGAGAACAGTTCACTAGTGATTCAATTGGAAATAATAAACTGCAAAGTACACACCGCTCTGGATGCAAATGTGAACATGGCCCCACTGGCAAAGGTGAGGTAGTATCCGGGATAGAAGCCATGCCACAATGCAGACAGGGCATACGTCAGGACAGTCTTAAAGCGAGGTGCTCTCTCATACACACACATGCGCAACCAACGTGTTGTGCCTTTATTCCATTGTTCAATGCTGTCCCGTAAACTCAGGCCCAGCTGAGAAAAGAAAATGAACTAGAATTAATAGCACACACTGTTTCAGGAGAGAAAGAAAAGGAATGCTAAAAACAGGAAGGGAAAACAATGATATATTATGAATAATGTGTGTTTTTGAGTGTATTTGTCCCACCACAACTTTTGAATCCCTTGATCCTGATGTGCTTTTAATCACTGTATTGCACCATCCAACAATAATTATAACAAAACTTTACTTGTGTTTAGGCAGAAAACTAGTTGAAATTATCTAAATTTTATCCTCTTTCATTAAATAGTCCTAGAATTTATAATTAAAAAGAACTATTTGCAAAAATATAAAATCAAATTTCATTCCCTGAAATATTTTAAAACATACATTTGAATGTTTAGGATTACACAATAATTCAAAGAGAGAAATTAACTTTCCATCTATGTTTTAAAAATATTATATACCTTGGAAAATCCCTCCAAAATAAATGTCTGTATATACATCAGGCAATTGTTCCAGTTCCCTTTACATTATTAATTTACAGTCAGAGTACATTGTTTTTATCCAAATTTTATTTTTATTTTTGTCCATGAATTTAAACTGTTCTCATCTCACCTCAAAACCAAGCACATCCACGTTGGAAATCAGGTCCCAGCGTGCGCTACCATCTTTGCGATAGCCATTAAAGCCCAGGCCCGAGGCATTGCAAATGGCATCAGCCAAGAGCCAGGCATGATAATACTTGAATCTGACTAGAGACGTGGCCACAATGAGATAAGACATCTTGCTTACCAAGGACTCTTCAGTCACAAAATCTTGCTCTGTAATGAATGTATGAAAAACTGGTGAACAGAATTTTATATAAACATCACACTATGTTTCATAATTTGATACATTTATACAAATTATTTTGAATGTCCTTTTTGGGATGCTGTATTTGTCAATACTGAAAATTTATTGGATTGTTGCTAAGGACATAGAAAATAAAAGGTACCATATTTACCCGAATGTAAGACAGACCCACTATTTTGAAGAGGTCTCAAGAGAATTTTTCAATTAATTTTTACTGTTAAGTCAAACCAAAATTGCAAAAGGTCTAATAGACTTGAATATTGTCTTGTTTTCATAAAAATTCAATACTTATTGCTTGATCTATAACTATTTTCATGTTCTTTAAAATGATCATAATCATGATTTTTTGTCATTACCCTCTTCATCTTCACATTTTTTTATTGTTTTTACTTTTTTGTCTTATTTTTTTACTAGGCTGTCCGGGTGGTGCCCCGCCCTGAGGAAGGTCGCAGAATGGCAACCGAAACGCCAGCACCTTCGCCATGGACGCGGCGTCACCCGGACAGCCTAGTAAATACTGACTCCGGCCGCGGAAGCCTATGCTCTCACTTTTTTGTCTTCCTCCCCCATTGTGACATCTTCTAACCTTATAGACCCTGCGGAAAGTTCTGCGCATTGAATTTGCATGTTTAGTCTTTCATTTCATACAACCTACGAACATTCCCTTCTATATAACCATGCTTTCTTTCTGTTCCTCTCTTGTTTGTATTCTCTTATTCTTTAAAAGAATATACTTGACCATCATTTAATGGTTATGTGATTGAGTTGTGAATTGCGAACTCATGTAGATAGTATCTCTGACCCTCCGCTTTGCAGGCAAACTGGGAGAGAGCGGCAAATTTCCAAGCTTGGGAAGTTTTTGCTAAGAAAATATTTTTTTATTATTGTTTTCTGTGGTTGGATATAGAAGGCGTACGTCTATCAACGTGATTTTTTTCATTTCCATCTCTTGCAAAACACAGGATTGCATTCACCGGGGGTCAAACCGAGAGAGCCTGTGCAGCCGTGTTGCTCATCGTGAAACAAAATCTTTTGATAAGCGTGATATTTTCATTGTCTTTCCAGCATAATGTTGTTACATCAAAATTTACGAATTTCATGACATGATGACACCACATTTTTCGAATGAGATATTTAGGAAAAAACCCACGTTATTTTATCGTAAATATGGTAATTAAACAAATGTACATTAACTTCAGGGCATACGGTCACCTAAATTTAAATACAAACTTGAAAAAGAAACAAGCAAGAGAAAGAAGAAAAAAGTTCCACACATATTCTGTTTTCTCCTGACTGCATTGCATGCATTTTTGCTGAAATGCAGATACTATTAAGCACTACATGACAGCATTAAAAGAGCAGATGTTTCCATTCTGATTCTTAACCTGACTCACTTGAATTTAAGTAATTAATGATCCCATTATTTACATCAACACTTTAACCGGATGATTTCATATTTTGTAAAACATTGAAAAAAAAAGGTCTAGTTGCAAAAGTGTGATTTAATATTTTTCCCTATCAGTTGATTTTTGTTCAAAACACAGCCTAAAACATTGCATTACTGTTGCTCAAATACAAGAAATATATTTTCTAAAAAAAATACTAGTTAACTAGCAGTCTAGGAATTTATCAATCATTTTTGAAGTCTATAATGACTTTATGCTAAAATTTATTTCTTTTAATGTGTTTCAATTTTTGCATGAAATGTGATTTGTTTGAACAAATAAATACTGCACATTTTTTATTGAAACTTTACAACAATAAATAATTCTACGAAATTCATCCCATATTTTTTCATGAAAGAAATTCTCGAGACTTTGTAGATCAAGAGCTTGCAGCTTGTAGACAGGAGCTTACCTTTCACACGAGTAATTGGGAACTTTGGTAACAAAACCATGAAGAGAAGAGCACACAGCATAGAAGAAACAAATTTCTTGAAAACAACAAGAGAAGGTGATGGTTCCAAAACAAAATTTTTGGAATTAGAATTGGAGTCCACACTCTGCAACACAATTATGAATGTAATTAATTAAAAAAATATTTCGAATACAATTTTGGCAAAGATGAATGATATATTTTTTCAGTGTAGCGATAGTTATGAGCATAAAAAAATGGAATTTCTGCCACTGCAACAATGTTAAGGAAGAAACAATTGTCATATACCATTCATTTCACACTGCGATGTTTGTTTCTCTTGCAATGTTCACATTCTCTAATATTTGCAAACAAGGCATTCTCAAACGTAAAATACCCAATTTTATTAATTTTCTCATGCAAAGAGGGTCGGAAGATAACTAACTTGTGGAATTTGCATGGCACAGAGATATTTTGAAGTGTGATAAACATGATTTTAAACAGAGTTTTATTACCAATAACTTACAGCCACATCTCGCACACATTATCACCTTAAAAAGGTCGGGTGTATTGAAGCCTTATTTGTTAATCTAAAAATTCAATTTGAATTCAATAATTTGGCAACATTAAGCAATAGAGCATGTATTTCTCAATGACAACTTAATATTTCAGTCACAAGTGATTCAAAAATCACTTCATTAACAGCTTCCAAATGGAAATAAAAAACATGCCAGCCCAGTACATTTCTCCACAAATCCAATAAAAGCTAAAATCAGTTTACATATCACAAATAAATCTTTGGTTTGAAATTACACAGTATTTTTTACATTTCTTTGCACAATCAATAAATTGAAACACATAATTTGAAATTAGAAGCAATGTAAATCTCTTAGATCTCAAATAAAAGAATGAAATAACATGTTTAAATGAAGACTTTCAAGAATATTAGTTTCACTCACAGTGGATGGAGGAGCGTGCTTTAAGAAGTTGTGCCCATCAATAAAGTCTATGTAATCTCTGTAGAAGAGAACAGGCCCACACATGAGAGCCTGGAAATGGAACATGTAACTGAAATACTCCAGAGCTGTGGGCATTTTTCTGAAAATAGGAAACAAATATCACTTCATCAATTGGAATAAAAATTGCAATAAAAAGAAACAATAATCAAAGATGTGCAATTATATAAGATGTATAAGAATGTGTCCATCATGTTTTCTAATGGAGTGTAGGTACAAATGATGATTAACTAAAAATTAAATTAGTTGACTCAATTGCTATCTTATTTCAAAACCAAATTTCAGTATTTGATGCAAAATTCATGTTGCATTATACTCTGTGAATAGATAGCAATTGAGAAAGAATGAATCAAAATATGGCTATAGTGGTACTACCATTATTCAAATTAAACAAGGTTTGGGCCAATATGAATACGCAGAAATTTGGATGAAGGCAGAAATCAAGTAAAAGAGATATCAAATACAGGAAAAATGTAACTTTAATTCACAAAAATAAGTTTAAAGAAAAGGTATGAAAAGTCAAAATTTTGTTCACAAAAAAGAACACAAACTAAATTTACTAGTACTGCACTTACTAAATATAATAGTTTTTATGATGTTAGTCTAAAAATTGTAATTTTTACATTTTTCAAAAAACCGGTTTTTAATAATAAACATTATGAACCTTTTTTTTGACAATACATTAGCAAGAGCACAAAATCATGCATTCAAACAACAAGTAACTGTCTACACCTACATATAATTTCATAAATTCTCTTTTACCCAAAATCATTTTTAAGATGATTCGAGATTAGTGAATTTGGAATTCTGCTGTATAAACAATGCGAATAGGGTAGCATAATGGTCAGTTACAAGGCTGAGATCAGCTAATAAAATTTAAATAATTTATTGTTTTGGTAAAATACAGGTTTGTTTTTCCTGAGAAATGTGAAATTCTATAATTATTATGATAAGAAACTCATTACACTGAACGAAACAATTGGTTCAAGTTCTGATAAAACGGAAATGTTTGAAAAAGAGGTCCGAAGTAAAGTTAGAACACATGATTCTTTACTGTGTGATAGTAATATTGACAATTGAGAAAAAACTTTGAAATAATGAAAAATAATCCTGAACAAATCACTAATTCAATAATTTTATTGTGATGCAGATCTAGTACACAAAATTACATGGACAACAAAATAAAAAATATTGATAATCAGCACCATTTTAAGAACATACTGAAAAAAATATAAATTTCTTAGGTGGAACAGTACTTACTTGATCATATGATATTTCTGGTTAGCTGTCAATTCCTCCTCTTGTCGAGTTAGTCCGTCATGGAGACTGAACGCTAAACTTGTAACCTTTTGAGTAATCACCATGAGAGGTCCTGCATAATTTAAGCATATTAACAAATCAACAGATAAACATAAGGGAGGAAATTCATTATATAAACTCTCCAAATTTAAAAGTGCCTAATAAAAATTTAAATAAATAAAGGTGCAATTTAAAAATCTGTGCTGTAACTATGCAATATCTTTTCCAATTCCAATAATTTTATTTAAACTTTTTCTATTACACTAAAACTCACCAGTAATATCTAAGGTATAAGACCCATAATCATACTTTTGACGGTGGAGGTGGATGCAAGACAAATATATTAGAGCTACTGCAAGGACAGTTCTGGAAGGGAAAAACGAAGACAAAAGCATAACAAACATAACAATGCAGAATTTTGAAATGTTAATATATAAGAGTTTCTAATACCTTTGCATGACATGGGGGCTTTGGGTTCGCATGACAATGTAGCATAAAGCTGGAAGTCCAGCAAGATGAACTGCTTGCCTGTACAACAAAACAAAGTATAAATTCAAATATTACTACAAAAAATCAATGTATTAAAGGCAAGAACACAAAAGTAAAATAAAACTGGAAGGTAGATATACAACTTGCATGTTAGATGAAAATGAATAATATTAAATAAAAAATACAACATCATTTTTTAAACATTAATTATTAAGGGTTATTTCTTTATCCCATTCTGATTCCTTAGATAATTTGTGATGAAATTAAATTACTTACACACTCATAATGCCCATTTTGAGACAATTGAAATTTTCAATAACTCCACTAGACATTTAATATTATTTTGACTTACATTCCAAAGCAGAAGTATCCAAAAGCAAGACCAAGCACAAGTCCGAATGCATGACGAGTTGCAGCACTAGTTTTAGATGGATGGAAAACACTTCTGAACAATGGCGCTAAACCCAAAGCCAGGAACTGACTTATTACAAAATTCACCTAAAACAAGACGACATTCCTTTAATATCATTTACGTTACTTCAAATCGTTAGGATTAATGTACAGTAAACCTGTCATATTTGCATTGCATAAAAAGTCCGCTACAGGAGGCAATTTAAAATACAATACTTCTTTTCTCTACAGTGGGTTCTACAACCCACAAACGCAGAATTCTTTGTAATGAAGCAAGAAAATGCTGAGGTTTATAACGTGTACAAATAACCCGCCAAAAAATGCAGCGATTAGGTAGTACCCAGGATTGGTCAGCTCCCATGAATCGATGACATACGTAATACACTTTGTGATCGATTTAATAAATACAGCGGCAGGACGACGCATGGACAAGGGATTCATTATCATTTTTATGAATGAGAAACATTCGTCGAATGATTGTCACTTGTTGATTCTGTAACTAGCACTCTGAAAGGGTCTTAAAAACAAGAAATCGCCGGTAGGTGAAAAGTAAATGCAGCAAAAGAAGCACTTCAATACGCCGGAACTGATGCATCGGCGTCGGAAAGAATACAACTGTTATTGCCCAGATTCAGCTCAGTGCACCACACTGTCTCCAGATTTCACTAACCTGATCCACGGGTATTCCCGACATGTCGGAAACCCATGAAAACAGGCGGCTTCCATCGTAGTAAACATAATCCACCGCCTCCGCCATCGCGCACTCGCTGGCGGCACTCTCCTGTACCCGACTGGCCTGTCAGACACGGATGGCTGGCCGCGGCTCGGTGCGGCTCGGCGCGGCTCAGCGCAGCGCGGCGCGGCGCGGCACGGCGCGGCGCGGTGGTGGCGGAGGGGGGAGGGGGCAGGAGTGGGGCGCGAAGGGCGGGGTTACGACTGCCACCTCTTCTCCTCAGGCGATCACCAGAGAATTCTTATTGTTACATAATGACACAATGGGTGACCTGATGGGTGACGAGGATAACAGAGTTAAGCCTTTAGGGGCTCCGTGTACTAAGGCCCGCTTCACACGGCGCGGCCGCAGCGCGCTTCCTTCAAGGAGCAGAGCTCTTCAGACGACGCCACCGCCGCAGCCATCGCCGCCGCCACTGCGCTTGGAAGAGGGAGGATTACGACGTCCGCTGCGTCGGTGACGCGACGAGGTGCAAAAACTCTTGATAAAACTTGAAAATACAACTATCCCCAGCGAATTTTTTCTTCTATCAAGTTTAATGAAATATTCTTAAGGCTTATATAAATTATCACACAGTATATAAAATCTTTGCCGATACATAATTTGTGAGCGGAACGCTCCTTATTTCCAATAATGCACATTGGATATTGCCGTCACACGCTCCTAAGAATTTTTTCGTAAAACATGAATATACATGACACGCAGCCAAATTTTCCTTTCACTCTCTATAAATTTGTATTTGTTGCATTGGGTTGTATAACTTTTACGTAAGTTATATTTTATATCTCATTGCTAGGAAACAGAATTTACTGTAGTAAAAAAGTAAAATCTATATCTATACATGTAGTTTTTTTTTTTTCAAAATATGTAAGGGAAAATAGAAAACAATAATAAAAATTCATTATAGTGTTTGAAATTAGTATACACAAGCATTATCTGAGCACAGTACATCGTCGAAATGCTCTTAACATGATTTCGTAGCGGCGGAAAGGAAGTGATACCTCTACAGATGTAATTGTACATTAATTTTTACCATTATTTTAAATATAAAATACATTCGCCGCACATGCAATTTTTACAAGGAGCCGGTTCTCAAGTAAACTGTAGTACCGTGGACCAAGTGATGGATCCACGAAGGGGGGAGGGGAAGTTAAACGATACACTCCCTTCTCCCCAAATTCAACAATGCGATAAGGCAATAAATAAATATGTTCCCAACATATTACAATGGAAATATATTTCGAAATTTATTTAAATTAACATGATGTTTTTACTTACTACCAACATAGACATCTCTGATTGAAAAATATTTTAAACATTATTTTAAAGCATGGTTTTATAAATAAAGGAAACCGCAGCGTACTATTTCCTGTGAAGAGCACTGACCGCGCACTCTACTTTCAACTTCCAGCGATCGGCGTGGAAGAGGGAGGGTGAGTTTGGCGCGTGGGTGACGACGAACAAAGGACGAAGCAGGTATAGGGCCCCTTCCCAGGCCCATAAACAGCACCCCTGCGTTGCGGCCGCAGCGCAGTGTGAACGCGCCCATTTAAAGCTGTGTTCTGCTAGCGGTGGCGCGCGGCCCCTCGTGCGCTTCTGGTGGCCGAAGTTCGGCGTCTGCTGCCGCAGCAGCCGCCACCCGCTGCACGTGGGAAGGCCTCCATTCAAACCAATGCTCTGCTACGCGGCCCGCTGCTGCGTGGCGCGCCACCCGCTTCACGTGTGAAGGGGCCCTAAGTCGGATGAAACATGACTCACTGCATCCGCCGCCGTGGCCGAGGATCGCGAAAGGGCAGCCGTGGAGAGCACGTGTGGCTAAAACGGTAGGTGAGAAAAGGCGAACGTCACGCGCGTGTCATGCAGTCCAGCGGCGCTGACCCAGAGAGTTAAAGAAGCGCGATCACCTTGCTGGAACAACGGCGTTCTGTCAGAGCAGCACCGTTAAAAGTGTGTTCAACGGTCATTGTCCGTCGACATAATATCGTGATGGATTCTAGATTTCCTTCTTCCTCTACGCCCATTTAGTAACTATCTATCCCTCATCGCTCCAGTTTTCAGTCCGTTGTTGTTATTGTTATTGCTGTTGTCGTAGTCGAATTGTTTTTGTTGGATGAAATACGGACTTTATGATTCCCAGCATTCTGATCTTATTTCTTTGGCTTCATGTGCTTATGTTTGGAATTTGTATGTGCAGAATTATATTTATACAACCAGACATTTTATCAAGTCATCATCACATTCAATAATAAACGAAAGAAAGGACTTTTCGAATTCTGAATCAAGAAATATATTTCGCTTGAATAATGTATTGAAGAAAATTATTATTTTTTAGCGTAGGACGGATTTACTTTTTTAAACTTTTTGTCTCGCTTTTGTGCTGAAACATATGGGTTAATTTTTGCTCCGTAACTGGACAAAACCGTACAACGCAATGTGGTCCAGAGACTTAAAATGTACTTCACTGGCCTTCGGAACAACTACACCGATAGGAAACGTGCTAAAGAGCTTGTCAGTCAGCTTATGAAAGAATTAGATAAGGTAGACCTAAAGTACGAAGGTTTTTATGTGTTTAGTTTCAAAATACAATTTTATAATATAATTCGTCTGTTACTGATAATTATCAAGCCGTATAGATCAAAAACTAATGGTGCTATAACAGTACATATTTTCTAGGATAATTGGTAACGGTTACCTAATATTTTATTTGCAGTTTCTGTCCTAATGACACTTCAGTCATCACATGATATACTCAAACAATATGACTGAAAATTACTAGAAAAATGTTAATAATATTTTCTAAAAAGTTTTATTTAAGAACTAATGTCGTGGAATAAATTGCATTACGAAGGAAATATCTAGGTTCAGTATTAAAGGTGTAGGACTGATTCGAAATTTGGACTTTGTCGTTATATAATTCAAAATTACAAAAATGTTACTAATAGTTTGAAAATGTCACTAATTTTGGCATGAAATTAGTTAAATATCTAATGTTGAGGATAAGAATGCTTTTAAAAATCGCTTATATTCAATATTGAAGCAACAGGACAGTGGTGAAAAAATTTAACTTTTGTAGTTTTGGAAATTCCGGAGATTTTAATAAATATCAAACAGATGTTATATCATTAAACAAAGTTTACTCTACTAGCGTATACAATTAAAAAAATTAAAATAACCTAGGGACTTCATGAAAAGTACCTCCAACATTTGAAAGATGTTTCAAATTCAAGGGACCGTGACATCAGATATGTCAATCGGGAAATATGAATTTTGGGGAAAATCCCGTGTTCGGCTTGTTCTTCTTCTAGTGTTAGTGCTAGTGTTCTTCAGAGTAGGGTGGACAGTCGTTAAAAAAATTGATGTCTTAGTTCCCAAAATCATGTATTTTATGTCCAAATCTCGACACCAATTTTTTATAGCAATACATACTACAGTGTTTACTACATATAATGCAAATTTCATCACATTAAAATTGATTTAAAACGAAAACCAAATAAAAACCGCCCCTTGGATTGTGTATTTTTTTAAAACATTCTCCGGAAATTTTACTTTGATCCTGTGCATACGTGTACATTGCAGCAGTGTGTATATGGTATTTGCGACCGTTTGCGTCCATGCGTTTTTCTTGATTTTAATTACCTTCCAAAGGTACTTCATACGAAGAGCGATCTTCACTTTATAATATCAGCTTGTTTCCGTTCCAAAAGCGATGCCCAAGGAAAATATCAGGTCACAAGCAGAATGTGAAAAATGTCTAAGAACATTCCACCGAATGTTTAAAGAAGTATCTTTGTTATTCAGTGACTATTTTCAAAACAACTCGTTAACGGTGGAATGGAAATCATTGCAACGCTACCAGATTCCTAAGTGAGAAGAGGAAATAGTTGGCAATGTTTTTAAGAGCAGTAAATGAATTGAAAAGAAGAATTATCATTATTGCATTCAAGTTGTAAATTTATCTTGCACAATTATTATAACTTAAAGAGTTCGTTAATGGTTACTCGAGAAAGTAGAAAGAAAAATATTTTAGAATTTTGGGGGAAATAATATTTATCAGAGATTCGTAATAGAACTGAATTAAATTGTTGAAATCGCTGCACCAGAATGTTGCACAAATAATGATGGTGAAACATACTGAAACGTTTTTGTAAATAGTAAAAAATGAGAAGAGATAAAAAGATTCGACTGATTAAAATATTGTTCACAGTTTTCATTAAGTTGGCCTACACATCCCTCCGTAAAAGCAAAAGAAATTACACATCTAAATGGACCGGTATATATGCTTGACGACATAAAATTTTAGTTTACACAGCAGATATGATCGACCAGTGGACGTCCAGAATAGCCAAGGTGGCTACAGGTGAGCCGAATCAGCGCCTCGGTCTGAAGGATCGCGGGTTCGAGTCTCGCAGAGGGTATAGTTGTTTGTCCCTGGTCTTTCATGCACATGTACTGTCTCGGAAGGCCTTGTGATCTACTGACCACAGGCCGAGGGGCCCGCTTGTGTGTCTTGAGTAAACGTTAATGTGTCCTCATGGGGGACATAATGGGTACCCGGCGTGGATAGTCGAAAGCGACATCCCCTGAAGCTAGAAAAAGCCTTAGGAAGAAAAAACGGGGGGGGGGGATCAAAAGTGGTAATTCTCTTTGAAGAGGCGCACGTGGTGAGACAATGGTACTGCTATTAGTGAGCAGAGAATGTCTTCGAGGGTAAAAACAAATGACACAAATTCTATAAGGGATGATGGCTACCATTTTCAAATTCAAAGGCGATTAGGGAACGAGTATCTAGCGTATGGAAGCACCCGGCCTGTTGCCTCATATTTCAATAATATGTTATATTTACCACCATTTTAGTCATATGTGATGTTTAACGAAAACAATAAAAGGAAGAGAACACCTCTCTGGGTTATCGAATTCCAAGACATTCTGCATGAAAACTAGACAACACGAGAGATAACAGAAGGTTTTCTTTAGTATCTTCTGGAATAAACTTACCAAAAAAATAATCGCATTCACAAGGAAGAAGCTTACAGGAATGCTACTGGATAGAAATATCATTTTTAAATAAGTTGATTAATGTCGAAATTAAAATAAGTTGATTAATTAATTGAAAATGTTTCAAGCTTGGCCGTGCAAATGGCGTCAACAAGGACAAGCCTGTTCGTTGTACTCCCCTCCCCCCCTCACTCCTTCTCCCCTCTCTCTTCCAGTTGGCATTAGTCTAGTACGAGAGATCATCATCGTTCTGTCCTTACGTTGATTATGGAAGGGTTCAATCATCCACTTGGATATGGTAGGTGGAATCCATGAGCTCGACCATTCGAAGCATGTTAGAATAAGAAGTATCCAGGCTGTCGTCTACTCAGCAGTGCAACTACTCAGCAGTGTCAAAAACCGGCTACGATCAGGACTTGAACCTAGGATCTCGTTTCGCAAGAACATATAAGTATATGATCCCAGAATGCGTACTTTCTAAACTTCTATTCTAGGGTTGATGTGTTGGTAGAAAATCGATTGATTGATTGATTGGTTGATTGGTCGATTAATTGATTGTATCATGTTTCCTAGTGTGTCAACTGCTATGATCATCAGTTCATAGCAGAGTAGTGCAGTTTTGTCACGGGAGATGGCAATGTTCCCTCCCCCGCTGGATGGTGATATCCTGCGCAGTCTTACTCGACGAGAGGCGGGGTTCCACATCCACGTATCTCCCGCAGCGGAGTACCGCCTCAGCCGGGACAAGCTCTTAAGTTTCCGATTGATCTCCCGACATATGATGTAGTGAAGTGCAGGTATGTGTATGTAAGTATGGGATAAGGATGGGACAAGGAAGGGAAAGGGAAGATCATACAGTCCGTGTCTAGTTTGTCAGGGTACTGTTCCGTTTTCGCCTGGTATTGAACAGAGAAACCATGGAAAACTACCGATCAGAGCAGCCGGCCGCTAGACTTCTCCAAACAGCAGCTGTATTCAACCTAGTTATTATATAGCCAGTGTCGAAAATCCTGACGGGTCTCAAACCCTATGACCGGTCAGAGACTCTGCAGCGACATTGGTTGATACCTCAAGCCAACTCAGCCGATAGGAAATCGGTTTGTATGTCGAATTCAAGAGAAGCAGTTGTTCTGCAGAATGCAGGCGGGAGATCGAGCAGGAGTCACTGTGGAAATCAGTTGGTGACAGCAGAGGAAGACGCAAACACGATGTACAGGATCTTGGCCGGAGCGAATCCAAGATGGGAAAGGCCCATGCTCCCTTCACAGTCATCATTAAAAAAAGCTCAATGAATTAAATCCACTTATCGCTTATATTATCGCACGACATGCAAAGGAAAATTTACGCTATGAATATTTATTAATTTTTCTTTATTTCTAGTTAACAATAAAAAATATTATTTAAAAAATATCGTGAGGGTCCTAGCTGCCCCCTCCCCTACCCCATAAAATACTTTCTGGATACGCCCCTGGATGTTGGAGACTATACGATCGTGAAGATGGTAGTCGAGCCGGCGGATGTTCAGAAATGCTTTTCCTGTAGCTCTACTGAGAGTCTGTACAGTTGGCAAAAGGCTCCATGACGTGACGCAATTCTAAATACCCAAATACACGTCTAGATATTGGGGGCCGGCCCATGTCATCTTCACACAATACTTTGGCGTCGTGACTGATGGATATGGAGCAATATGGAAAGGTAGCGGACAATTTTCACTGATGAGTCTGACTGATGTCTTGATGGCGATGGCCAACCTATTCCTGAGGGTGCAACGAGAGAAGTCCAATATGAATAGTTTGTTTTCACTCAGACGTACATATGGTTTCATTGCATGGATGCCCAACCACATGATAATAGTTGGGCATGCGTGTTAATTGCGTGCTTCCGCGCCAACTCTCTATTCCAAAAGGACAATGTCCGTTTAATGACTTTGCCGAGTCAAGAGTTTGCCTCGAGTTGAAGCTTGTTCTAGCAAGTTACTTATCCAGGCATATCCTCAATCGAAAATGTCTGATATGCAATTGTCTATCTTTTGCTATTCCATCCATATGGTGATATATTCAGAGATTGAGAGCGAGTAAGCTGGATCACACTCTCTCATTTCCTTATCCTTATTTTTATTTTGTGGTTCGCGATCATTTAAAGTTATCTACAGCAATTTACTCTCAAATCTGTTTAGCAGACAATTTCCTTTCTATTGGTGGATTTGCAAGCTCAGTCACGAGTGGAAGTATTTCCCCCTTACACACGGGCTCAGAAACACTTATGCACACCTTAAAACACACGCGCGCGCGCACACACACACCAACATATACCCATTCACACATAAAAGCATATCTACATACGCCACTTATTCGTGGATTCCCACCACACACAAACCACACAAAGGCACTCAAGGAAACATTTTGTACAATATTCATTATCAATTGGTATTTTAAAAATGTATTGCGGCGCGGACAATGATTGGCTTCGAGTGGAAACATACCTTAGGGAGTGTAATGAGCATTCGCGGCGGAGGTAGAATTCAAAACGAGGAAGTTGGCAAATAAAACTTCCCCAAAGTTAATTCTTATGATTTATTTATTGGTAGGAAACTTTATAGATCCATTTATATTGGCGAGGTAACAGAGTCGACATATCGAAATACTCAGAGGCCACACATCTATATATAAATAAAAGGGAATGTGCGTCGCATATAAACGCAAAAACTACTCGACCAATTTCGCAGAAATTTTGATACTTGTTCTTATTTGTAATGGGACAGTTTAAAGAGCGATTTGAATGAAATTGGACATTTGGGGGGCGATGTTAATGATGATTTATTTGTTTATGACAACTCAAGCCCCCTGAACACTACGCAACCTGCCGCACAGTCAAGGAAGTGCTTTCACTGCATACAAGAATTCTGCCCCTGTGATTATAAAATATGGGCCGGAATTATTACGTGAATCTTGAAACCAGTAAATCTATTTTCTCCAAAGTAGAGTCATAGCAAACGCATGCTCAAATTTGAGGGAGAAGGTTTTAACAACAGGATACTTGATAACCATGTCCAAACCAGACATAAAACAAACCGATCCTTGCGGGAAAGTCCATTAAACTTTTTACACAGCGTAGCGTAAAAAGTGGTTAACAATCACGTAACCAGTAGTGCGTGGTGTGTAATATACTGCAATAGTGAAGCATTACTGGGTCTACTAGTGGTTTAATATTTATAACATGCACAGTTGTAAAAACAGAAAGAAAAAAGAAAAGAAAAAAAAAACAAAAAACAAAAATGCTGTTTTCGTCCTGATAAGTCTGAATGTACGTTTGGTTGTTTTAATGTTTCTTCCTGAACTTATATTGGCAATTCGCAGCCTGCTTCCGAGTCGTGGCGTCGTGTCGCCTGCCGCCCTCGCGCGCCACTCGAGTCGCCGGATGTGCGTGTGCGGGCACGTGAGCCGCCACACTGGGCGTGAGCCGCACCACCGCCAGCTGGACCGGCCCACACTGTCGCGGCCCGCTCGCGCCCAAGGGAGGCGGCCGGAGAGGCAGAGTTTTCGCACGGGCGTCCTTGAACCCGCTGCTCGTGCTCCTTGGTGCGGCCGCGTGCGCGCTCTCACTGTCCGCGTTGGCAGGCGCCGCGCCGCCTGCCGGAGGACGTGCTGGTCCTAGCGCCGCTGCTCGTCGCACGGCACGCCTGTCCGACCGACACTCGCCTTTGATCCATCAGCATGCGCGTATTGCTGTTTAGAACACATCTAAGAGTTTTTCTTTCGAACTAATATTTGTTCATAATACTGCAATAGTAATGCAATATTATCCACAGTAGTAAATTACAGTAATTACTCTTTCTTTCATGTCTCAGTAATCCACTTCAATCTTAGACATTTATCGCTACAAACTTATCGATATTTTTATCTCTACAGTCACGATGCGTGCATTTGTTTTTCTTCAACAACAAAACCCTACATCATGTACTTACCTAACGTAACCTATTCGCGATTAAAAGACAGACTGTCCTTTTTTTATCCATTACTAAATAATTAAATACTTTTTCGTTTAGTTGACTAAATATGCTCATTAATTCTATGAAAAATCGGTGATTATCTCTACGTTAATAACACACGAGCAATTAAAATTCCAGCGTACAATTAAATCATTACGTCAACCAATTAAAATTCAGATAATGAGCCAAATCGTTTTAAGAAACTATAACACATACGTAGCGAAGGTATTTCCAGTCGGTCAAGAAACATGAACAAAAATATACATAACAGATTACGTATCTTAAACAACAGATAAAGAACGAATGTTTAAAACTAAATTGGCGAAGTAAACGTGAAGCTTGCTGACTAATGGAACGACATAAAATATTTAACGTGAATAAATTAAATGTTTTACATAAATTTTATAAAATTTTTGATCTTAGGATTACAAATGTTAAAATATATAAACGTCTTAACTGTTTAGCCATTCTAAAGAGTACGCTATAGCAAAACTGCCAGAAGTGACTAGTTATTTTTTACTTATTAATACATGTATTCTCTCTCATACCCGACTTTACTTTTCGTGGAAAGTGTTGTTTTCATGAGTTTGTCAGCTTCTAATATTTTATCCGCAATGTGATCAGTACCTTCCATATGCAAATATTTTTTGCAAACGAACAATGCAATGCCCACTAAAATATTTTCAGAGGCAATACGCAAGTAAAGATAGGCTTAAATTTCACAAAATTTAAATTAATCTTAAATTTAAATTAATCTTAAAAATATTGAACGTAATATGTGAATAAAGGGATATAATTGCCCTCGTAGTATAAAAGAAAACTCGCTCCTATCGTCGCTCGCTTTCTTGAACATACTACTCATGCAATTATCCACCATTTTACTTTTCCATATACGGAGTAATATACGTGGTATAGGGAAAGTTATGTAATGCTGCGGAAAATGGATTTCCGAGATTTCAACGGAAATACATGTTTTGGGTTCCCTTGATACCGAAAAAGTGTTTGTTGTTTTCAAAACGTCCATTCGTCTCACCTTGGCAGCCTTTGAGAAAATTTGACATGTAGCAAGTAAATTAATTATCAAAAGCAGACTTGAACAGTCTCTGGTGTATGTGAACAATACTAGCGCCTAAATCATGCATAGGATTTTTTTCAAATTGAAGAAACCTCTGTCCAAATGTCCTGAGTCGAAGCTCTGCGATTTTGAAATTCATTCATTCGTTTTTTGGGGTACTTTACATGAAGGCCCTGAGACATTTTCAAAATGTTCTCAAAAACTGCTCCAAATTTTTTCTCTAAATTTCTTGTAAGAATAGATTAAAATACACTTATAATCGTGACATAGGTCCGATTTTCACTGTTAACTCTGAATTTTCGAAAATATCAAAAGATTGAATTTTTTGGGGGTCTTTCTATAACTCCAAAATTAAAGAAAGAGATTTTTCCTTCAAATGAAATTTGTTGTAAATAATTTGTTCTTACATTAAAATCATGTACAGTTTTTTGAAAATTTTAGTAGTTTTCGCGCAATATTGCGAAGAATATGAGCATGTTTTAAAAAAATTACAGAAACAAGATTTTCTCAAAAACGACTCCAAAAGTTTTCTTTTGAAACTTTTACTACGGATTGTGCTAAATGCACTCTAGAAAATGACATAAACGCCGTTTTACTGTATCCTTTTGTTTTTTCAATAATTACAAAAATTTAATTCTTTTTGCTTGCGTCTCACGTCCTTAATATTGACATTAGCGGCAACTTCTCCACATTATTGTATTTATGATTACATATGCTTTAAAATATGTCGTATAAAGCTTCTCAAAAACTCAACCGTTTTCTGAAAGAACGATCTCAAAAGTTCGCATTTTTTTTAACGCTAAAACTCAATTTTCTCAGAAGTGGCTGCAAATTGTTTCTCCAAACTTTTCAAAAGGATAGTGTTAATTGCACTCTTTATCATGACGTCAGCCATTTAATGAGGCAGCGTGAGGTGTACCGGAACTGTACCACCATTCTCGTCACAGCATCTTGTAGAAAATAGTAAAATCATACTCAATCGATTGTACCTGGTTTTGCACCGGATAGTTCCACCAGAATTTTCGTTCATACCCAAAAAGTAATGAGGATACAGCCATTTTAATGAGGCGGCGGGAGATAAACCGGAACTCTTCCACCATCACAGCAACCGTAGACAATTGTGAAATCATACTCAATCGATTGTACCTGGTTTGTATCGGATAGTTTCACCTCAATTTTTGTTTGTACTGTACAATTAATGAAAATACAGCCATTTTAAGGTGCCGATTGATAGCGAATTTACCCATACCCATAATATTAAGTGCGATACCATCATCGTAGAAATGTGGAACCATATTCGATCGTTTCTACGTGACGTTTTCCGTTTTTTCCATCAGCGTATACGTTTTTACTAAACTATTGGTATCAAATGTTTGACAAATTTTAATTATTTTAGAAATCTCTATGTTCATGTGAGCAATATCTTGTTTTGGAGAGCACTTTGTATTATTAACCACTCACTTTCTAGATATGAACGTGATAATCGTTGATGTAAGCTTTTTTGGGCTGCGGCGACCAACTGGCTATTGTTATCATGGCTAGGTTAGGTAGAAGCATATGGTTCTACCTTTCAATATAGTTTGTTTATAATATTTACTGATATTTTGCCGCCGCCTCTCATTAACCTGTGACACCCATTATTCCTGCTCTCTTTATGTCTTACCACAAGCTGGGTGATAATATTAAAATCATAAATGTTTCACGTTGACAATTTCCAGCTGAGAGAAAGAAAAAAGTAGTAGCATATCCGTCGTGCCTGTGATAAATTGTAGTTGTACTGAAACTGATGAAGAATGAGAATGCCTGATCAAAATTCTATTTCCTTCACCCCGGATTTTGCTAGATGCTTTAGGCATTGTTAACATGAATGTAGTTAAGGTGGTTAGTGCGAGATAAGTGTTATGTTTATCATACCTTTTTTTATTGTATTAGTCGAACGATGAGAGGTTCTTCTATGTTCTGATAAAGTTTCAGTCGATTTTACCGTCTAGTTTTTGCGTAACGAGACCGTAAAATTTGCTGTTTTAACATGGGCATTTATGGTGACCTGACAGATCGAACCTGAAATTTTAAAACTGTGAGAAAATGAACTGTTGAACATTTTTTTAAAATCTCTTTCTTTGGTAGATAGCATTTCGAAGAATCAATATGCGACATTTGAAGGAAATCTACCGTTTCCAATGGGAGAATTTTGCAAAATTATAGGCCTAAATTAGTCCAAATGAGACGTTCGCGCGCTTTCGAGAGGGTCGGGACTGTGACGAGCAACTCGGCAACACCGCGCTCAACGTGCTTCATTCAAATCTAGTGACGCCCTCTGCAAGAGTTCGTACATTCCTCTGGTTCTTCTGGGAGCAATTAAAATATCCTCACTCCTGGAGAACATTGCGTTTGATAGTAACTAGATATTCAGAAATGCTGGAATTTGATGAATAGAATGATTAGTACGATCTGAGTGAAAATCTTAATTCAATTAATATTCCTGATGACATACTTTCATACTACTTCCTATGAGATAATAGGTGATCTTGATAGTTAATAGAATGTTTTAAACATTCAGTAGAGTATTATTATTTTGCATTGTGCCGTCCGTTTTTTGCTCCTGGACAATGATTATTTATTCAATTATTCGAAAATTATTCATATTGTCTTCTTTATTATGGATTGCCATTGCCTTTTGCATCACAGTTTCTTACACAGTACGCAAAGCAGCAATCTTTAGCATAGAATAGTAACTCAATCTGCAGAGCTACTGAGTGGCCATTCAATTCAGAAGGAAATAGACGTTTTGGTGGCTTCAAATGTGTTGCAATGATAAAATACTGTTGTCCCGGTTGTCGATACCACCTTCTTTCAGAAGAAACGCTCCTTTTCGAGTAGAAACACCGCCTGACAGTGAGAGATTACTCTGTAAAGTTGAGACCTGACAATGAGAGAATATTCTGAGAAATACACGCCTTATCGCGACGTTCCTATTGTTACATTGCAACTTCATAACCAGAGTGACCAAATAGCTGAAACGTGAATTTCTAACTATCGCACACTAAATAAAAGTTTGTGAAAATGATTTTCAATAGTTATTTATAATTAAAACGATAGTTATAATTAAATTCGTTATGTAAATTAAACGTAAAAGTAAAATAGAAATCGGAGTCATCTTAAGAAGTTCCTTCTTAAGCGCGAGAAAGTAAAAATTACAAAAATGTATTATTTTATTTTTCTCTCTTTCGTTAATATTTACATGAGCGGCGATTTGTTCACATAATTGCATTAATGATTACGTGTCCGTCAAATGAGAAAACTAAGAAGTGTCCTGTAAAAATCTCAAAATTCCGAAATTTCAGAAATGATTAAACGTAAATTTCTCTCTCCAAATTTTTTCTTCAAACGTTTCGAGCAGATATTGTTACTTGCAGCGATTAAAATCACATAAAATTCATTTTTATAACGACTTTTTATAATAATAATAATAATAATAATAATAATAATAATAATGATAACTAGCGTACCCGTGCGAGAACTCTCGCATATTAATTGCCACCCTCTCCCTACACTTTCAATTAAGAAGGAATGTTGTTAATGAAACGTGTTTATTTGTTAAAAATGTATAAATGTAACTTCGTACTTACAGAACATCAAACAAAAATATAAACAATTGATGTTCGAAACAAATTTTCATTAAATGTATATTCAGTATTATCGACATATTATGTTGTTCGAACAATTCACACTTTCTTAAAATCTTTTGAAGTACCTTGACAGTTAGCTTTTTGCTTTCCTTGATAATCACAAAAATATTAAAAAATGGTTTTACTCTTGAGAAAGCCAAGTAAAAGTTTCTATACAGGGCAAGTACAAACCTTCTCTTTGCAATATTATTTAACTTTCCTGGATTTATTTACTAGGCTGTCCGGGTGTGGCTACGTGCCGACGTTTCGGTTGCCATTCTGCGACCTTCCTCAGGACGCCCTGAGGAAGGCGTCACCCGAACAGCCTAGACGTTGCGAGGAGGTCGTGTAATATACT
The DNA here is from genome assembly GCA_038098605.1 of Gryllus longicercus. NCBI lineage: Eukaryota > Metazoa > Arthropoda > Insecta > Orthoptera > Gryllidae > Gryllus > Gryllus longicercus. The sequence goes on from JAZDUA010000105.1 coordinate 3,534,213, forward strand.
CTTTGGTCGTGTATGGTCTTGAGGAGGGGTGGATTTTGATGAACTAAAACAATGCTAAACATTATAAATAAAATGCTTTAAAAATGCCTAAAACAAAGGAAAAAGACAAAAATGTTTTATCAAAACCACTTCACATAATCAAGTCAAGATGTTGGATACTATGTTTCTGATGTAATCTACTTTTTGTTCTACCTTTTGTTCAAGTAAACTCAACTTGCAAACTTTGGGTTTGCATTTTCTTTAAAATAAAATCTCTGATTTTTGTTTATCGTGAAATCGGCCGAAATGACAAAGGTGCCGAGAAACGTCACAGGAACATTGGATTACACACGGCTGATATTATAATATATGTATGAGTGAAGAAATCTAAGACGTAACTCAGAAATTCTGTGGTGAACATTTCTGGTGGAACTTTCCGGTACAAACGAGGTACAAACTATTTATAATGTTTTCAAATATTTTTACGATGGTGGCGGTGCCAGTGTGAAGTTGGCATTGGCATCCGGTACAAACGAGGTTACAAACGATTTATAATGTTTTCAAATATTTTTACGATGGTGGTGCCAGTGTGAAGTTCGCACCACCACACTAAAAACGGCAGTATCTTGTAAGTGATTTTGGTACAAAAGATTGTATTTGTGGTTCAAATGGGTACAAACCAGGTTCAAACGAATGGTAATGGTTTCAGTGGTTTTGGTTGTGGTGGTGGTGGTGCCAACCTCACGGACATCAGCGAACTGCGTGTGACCGAGTGACGCCTTTGCGCGTGGGGTCTGGCATTTCCCACGCGTCGCGCGCAGTGGGAAAGACGAGCTACGTGACCTATCGCCCTCCGGTTTATCTTGCGGTAACCTCGCCACCGGATGTAGAATAGTTCAACACAAAATGTCACCAAATCTCATAATTTTACACCTACGGCTCAGCCAGAAAATGAGTTCTTGAACATTGTCCATAAAGTGGTTTGTCTCCCTACGATATCTTTAACATTTGTTGTCTCACATTTCATGTTAAGTTGCATCAGAAGCTCTGTGTCTGTTATTGTTGTTGTTATTATTATTACATTTGCATGGGGTAGTAACTTTCTTGGCGCGGCATTGAAGTCCCTTATTTGTTGGTAGTAATGCAACTATACTTTGAAGAGGTGTATTTATCACTGGATGATGTACTTGCGTGTGTGTGTTTGTGCAGGAGGCGTCATTTTCGAATCCGACAGGTGCCTCAGAGGTTCTAGAAATGCCACTGAATATGTTACAGTACATGGTTTGACATTTCTTGAATTTTAATGAATATTCTTGATGTTAAGTTCAGGTAAATACTACGTTCAAATCATTTCAGTAAAACTGTATGTTATAGAAATATGCACAATTATATGAATCGAGTACTGGAAAATCGTTTTCATTAACTCAGAAATCTAAAATTTGTTTCTAGTTCAACCCCGTTCCAGCTCTTCCACAGAGGCTTTACTGTTAATGTTCACGGGAAACGCGTGCAAACATGCCCTGCTTATCAAATGAATAAAGAAAAACGGTTTGAAAATAGTAAAATATCTTGCAGTGATTAAAATACCTACACTTGTAGAAACCTGTACCACTGCCATCTATCATGAATAAAAATACAGAAAATAATTGAATATCATGTGTGTACTGAACACTGTTGAATCTTCAATTTTAAAGTAAATACATTTTAAGAATATGCTACATTAAAAATCGTAAATTCCCAATACTTGTTGATTCAATTGGAAATCATAGAGATACACATGCAATTTCAACGAACTGGATACTTGATAACGGTTCTCACATGCCGGAACGTGCAAGTTGACGCAAGGCTTTTTCAACGTACTGTTTCGGACCGTCGAGAAATGCTTGGATGCACTCTGCCTTAACGGACCTAATGCACTCTGGCCTGCCGTGACTGGGACCAGGTCCAAAAACGATGATTGCGACGCGGAGTGCGCAGGGGCCAAAACAAGTGCCTCCCGCAGTTCCCGCGCGGTCCAACGCCATCCAGAACCGCCCGTACCTCCCCTCACCCAGGAAACGGAGATAATAACGTGAAAGATAATACCACTTGGGATGGAAACATAATTTAAACTTGGTATAAAACGATCATATTATGTGGTTAGTGCTAATGAGAAGACATAAGGCTGTGAAAGAAGCGGGAGCAGTATCGGAGAATAAACATCCCTGGAGTGCTTTTTGTTGTCGTGGCGTAATGGTTACGTGTATGTGCGCAGTGCTTCGGGGCGCATTAGGAGATTATCTCGTAACGGGGAGTAGGGCTCGAAATAGCACTTTGTGATTTGCTTGTTGTAATATTTGAAGAATGTTTCAAGGTAGGGTCACGTAGAACATATCAGGCACGTACTTTCAAACTGTTTCAGGGAGGTTTGTATTTAATTGGGCTATCTCCTTTGAAGAAACAGTAAACCAAATATTTATTAGTAGATAAGAGTCGTTGACGTGTGTAACGTGGTTTGTGTTCGTGCTTAAAAATGCAATAAGTTTAATCTTCTTGGTTGATTTAGACTTTAATACTCCCGGATAATCGACGCCAAAACATTAGGTGGAATGAGTAAGTGTTCATCCCCAAGAGTTCTTGCCATTTGTATTACCTATATAGTCGTGTTCTTTTTTTTAGTTGTGCTAGTTTATTTGATACACATTGAGTACATCAAAATATTGTAATAGAAATGTTATATTTTTCTTCTTTTTTTTCGAAATTATTAAGTTACACATTGATCACTAGGAGGCGGACTTAAATGAAATATTTGTCTCTATTCACTTTAGAACAATGCCGTTTAGCATAAAAATTAATTTTATGTTAAGGCAGAAGCATTTTTTTTGCATTTCTGTCGATTTCGACTAACAAGTCATTTTTTACCTTTTTTCAGTAATTTTTAATGAATATTATGATGATTTTATCGATTTTAATGTCATTTTAATGGTTCTTGCTTCAAATAATATTTATGAGATGCAACAAATGTTCTCCGCAGAATTCCTAAGTAGCCAATTCAATTTCTTCGTTCAGAAATTGTAATGTCAGCCGTTGTGAGTATGAAATGTAAGGTTCCTGCGAGGCGTACCAGCGCCATTGTAGGTTCGGACGATTTCGGGATAACTAAAGTCAGTATGGTAAAGAACAGTCCATAACAAATGTTTGCAAGCTGAATTCACTTGAAGGATCAGAAGAAGCCTTTCTTTCTTCTGTTCATTCTTCTTTTTACTTTCCCGTATACATACGTACATAAGGAGTAATATTCCTAGTATAGAGAAAATCATGAAAGGCTGCGAAAAAATCGATTTCGAGATTTGAAGGGAAATACGCGTTTTGAGGCCTGCTGATACCGAAAAAGTGTTGTTCTTTTTCAAAATGTCCGTCCATCTGCCCGTCCGTCTTCAGCCTGTGAACCACCAACTCCTAAACCATACGTACGATTTTTTTTTCAAAATGGATATTCCCGGGTCAATCTAGCCTTCACGAATTTGAAAAAAAATCTTCAAAATTTGGGAGTACTTTACATAAGGCCGCCTGATATTTTCAAAATATTCTCAAAAACAGCTCCAAAATTTTTCTTTAAATTTCTTGTAAGAATAGAGTAAAATACACTTATAAAGGTGGCATAGATCCAATTATCACAGTTAACTCTGAATTTTCGAAAATTGCAAAAGTTTGAATTTTTTACGCATCTTCCTACAACTATAAAATTGAAGATAGAGGTTTTTCCTTAATATAAAATTTGTTTTCGGTAATTAGTTCTTTCATTCATGTTCATTTTTTGAAACTTTTAGTAGTTATCGCGCAATGTTGATGCAAAATGTGCAATTTAAAAAAATAACAAAAACAAGATTTTCTCAAAAACGGTTCAATTTTTTTCTTTAAACATTTGGTAGCGATAGTGCCACATGTATTCCATGAGATGACATAAACTTCAGAATGCTGTATTCCTTTGTTGTTTCAAAAAATACAAAACTGTAATTATATTAACTTGTCTTCCGCTTCGTTAATATTTACACTTGCGGCAATTTTTTCACATTATTGTATTAATGAGTAAATGTGCCTTAAAATATGTCATATAAAGTTTCTCGAATACAACCATTTTCTGTGAAAACTAGCTCGAACATTTCAGACACGCTCACTTGCCATTTTCTCAACAACAACAAAAACCTCCAAAATTTTTCTTAAAACATTTCAAATTAATAGTGCTAATTGCACTCTTTAATATGGCGTAAAGTTCATTTTTGTTTTTTCGGAAATGATACAAATGATTTTTTTAACGTCTCTCACGCCGTTAATATGTACATACCCTAATTTGTAAATACTATTGAGTTTGTGAGTTAAAGTACTTCAAATGAAGATCAATAAAAGTTTTTCGAAAACTCAATAGTTTTCTGTAAAACAAAGAGCTTCAAATTTCGAATTTATAGTGGCGCTTAAACACCATTTTCTTAAAAACGGCTCCAAATTCTTCAAAGAAAATTGCCATTTAGGACAAGGTTTAACTGTTCTTCTATATTCGGAAAGTAATATTTCCCGTCTACTATTAGGAAATCGAAAAAATTAGAAATTTCAAATAAATGTTCTTTGGGAGGCGATAGGTGGCAATTGGCAAGAGTATCTGGCAAGACCGATTAGCTAGCCTAGACCTAAGGAAATAAAAAACTTATACGGGAAAGTCTGTGCCATTCTGTAAAGTCATTAGCTCTTCTTGTTTCCTCTCCATTTCGTCTTTTTCCCCTTATCCTTTCCCCCTTCATATTCTTTTTCTATCTTATTATTCTCAGTCCTTCGTCTTCTATTTCTTTTCTCTTATTTCCTTCTTTTTGTTTTCTTTACCTCCCCCTTTCTCTTCTCTATCTCCTCGGCCTTTCTCCCATCTAGGTCACTACGGATCACTATTGCAAGGGTCGCTGCAATACGAAGCATGTGATGCATAAACGTCATCCGTGTTGTGTGAAGAAGGATGACAGCTATTCAAAGGGCTCATTTAAAATTATTATACCGATATTGAGCTATGATGAAGTAAATTATCAGCTCGTGATAATGCCTTCAATTGTATGAGTGCACATACTATTAACCCGAGTGAGTGCAGATACTTCCCTTCTAAATGCCAATGTGAATTATTGACATCGCCTCGAATGTATAGGCACAATAAACATTCACATGATTTGTAATACATCCACCTAGTTTACGAATGGTAATTATAATGGCAGTCGTGACCCGCTAGTGACCCTATTCGCAAAAAAAAGAAGGCATCATACTTGCTGGAAATTGATGATGCAGTATTCGTGCTCGTTTATAAATCCTTCTGTAGAACAATGTGCGATTGCAATAGATTTTTTCTCCTTAAACATACCAGAAAATATGAGTTAAATAACATGCCACATGCTTAAGCTTTCTTCATCATCAAGATCGTTAATATGCATTGGGAAACTGTTTCCTTCTAGCAAATATTTTCATGAAATTAACGGAAAAGAGATGTCCCACTTACATAAGTTCCTTTGAAATATGTGTATTTGTTTAAGAGTTAACTTAATTACATAAATACTTTGAAATATTTAATTGATTACAACTTAATTGCAACTAATTACTTTATTTATTTTATAATGATCATTTTAATAAATTAGTTAATTTTCATTTATATAATAATTCCAGAAGCCTGAATATACCTATAACAACAATCAGCATCTGGGTTAAGAACCTCACAGCGAATCGACCTCACAATCGAACTTTTTTTTTTTTTATAGTTCCCCTTGCTTTATTATCCAACCAATCCTGACATTGAGATGAAACCTTGTTTTACTTTTAATACTAAATTGTTCTTTCTTCAAAAGTCACGTTTAGTTTATTGTCCTTTTTGTTTTTGATGTTAAGGGAAATATAAAAATACGCTTCTTCTCCAATGAAATAAAGCAAAAGTTATTCTCAGCAATCCTTCCTGATTTACGTCACACATCACCAAGCACAGTTGACAAGTAAAGTAGGAAATACTGATTTCTATGCCTTTTCTTTTTACTAACTCGCCTTACTACGTAAGTAGTAAAGAGAAATATTGTAATCGTGCGGTGGTAACTCTTATTGTTGGGCCCTGGTAACGAAAAAGTAGATAAACCTTGTTCCTATGCAGTAAATTACTTCCTTTAACACGCATTATAATCAGAATCCACGTTTTGTGGGTCCTTGATACCGAAAAATTGATTGACTGCAAAAGTCTGTCAGTCCGCCTAAGTTGTTCCGACGATTTTTACCAAAACTGATATTCTCCGATCGATATGAACGAACTTGAGACCCTGCAAGTTTGAAATGAATATTTTGATTTTTTTGAGATAATGTGGATTAAGTCTCGGCAACACTTTCACATTTTTGCTAAACAATAACACTACATTTTTTATTAACCTTTTTTTCTCTAATAGTGTAAAGAACTCTTAAAATAATTATGTAATTCTTATTCTCGTTTAAATCTCTCATTTCTCGAAAACTGAAATGTTTAATTTTATTTTCGTCTTCGTACAAAAATAATATTGAAGACAGATTTTTCTTTCTCGTATACGCATGACAGAAATATACAGAGTAAAGAGAAAGTTATGTGAGTGATGCAGCGGAAAATTGATTTCGAGATTTCAACGGAAATACACGTTTGGGAGACTCCTGATAACGTAAGTGTTTTTTTTTAAACGCGCGTGCGTCCGTCCGCCTGTGAATAACACAAGTGCTTAAACTATCCCTATTTTATTCCGAAATGATTATACCCAGTGCATTTGCTTCGATTCAAAGCTCTACGATTTTAAAACACATTCCTTAAATTTGGGGGTGCTTTACATGAAACCCCTTGAACATTTTTCATTTGTACTAAAAAATGGATCCAATTTGTTTCTTTAAATTTAGTATTATGTAGAATAGAGTAAAATATACTAACAAAAATGGCATAACCCACTGGCATTTTCACTCTGAATTTTCGAAAATTACTTAAGTTTGCATTTTTGGCGTCTTCACTCAACTATAATATTGGAGGTAGCGATTTTTTTAAAGTTGAATTTATTCTCCATAATTAGGCATTAATGTTATTTTGTAGAAATGTATTAATGATATGTACAATTTTTTGAAAAGTTTAGTAGTTTGGGAAAATTTTGTTTGAAATGAGGGTAAAGCTAAAAATATGAAAAGCAAGATTTTTTCAAACACCGCGCCAAATTTTCAGAATAGATAGACAATTTTACAATCTTAAACGGAATTCCTTCTGTTCTTCTCTATCATGAAGTTTGAACTGTAAAAAGTAACACGTCAATTTTATACATTGATTTGTTTTTTGAAAAATTGTTCATTTATTTTTTATCAGTATAAATTGTTACATTTATGTGTATAAGTGCTTCAAATGATGTCTGATATAGTTTCTCAAAAATTAAAATTTTTCCTGTGAAATTGAGACTCAAAATCCGCTTTTTCAGAATCACTCAAACGTCATTTTCTAGAAAACGGCTCCAATTTTGTTCTATAATTTTTTCTACGGATAGTGCTCATTGCACTGTCGAAGATTGCATAAGCACCGTTTTGCATTTATTTATTTTTCACAAATAACACGAACTTATGTTTTTGAAATAACTCTCACGTTGTTAATACTTAAATTACGAATGTGATTTATACATTGTATCATTTTTGAATGTATGTGCTTCAAATGGTATTCATTGTTGTCTGTCCGTCTGTTTGTCAGTATGTCCTTCTGCCTGTCTGTCCGCCTGTCCGTCTCTCCGTCCGTCTGCCTGTCCGTTCTTCTGTCCGCCTGACTGTCCGTCGGTCTGTCTCTCTGTCCGTCCGTTTGTCCGTCCGTCTGACCGTTCGTCTGTCCGTTCGTCTGCCTTTCTGCCTTCTTCCATGTCTGAGGGAAGCCGACCACCAGAATTCTCCTCCAGAAAACGGCTGAACTCATCCTAGCTGTAATGAACCTCCTCCATCGTCGTGACAAGAACCCTAAGTCCTCCCCGTTGGAAACACTGCAGTAGCAACAGCCCCTGCTTTGGTGATGAGTAACGTGCACCAACGAGGAGTGAAGGCGGGGCGGCGCCTAATGCCTTACGCGAAGTTCTGGGTCAGAGGGCGCGAGGCAGCTGCGCCCCAGCGATGTCCAGCCGAGGAATTCAGGCGGCCCTGCTGCCCCCTCCATCCCACGGCTCAGAGTGTTTATGATCCCATTTGCGATGTCACTCCCGCCACTAATGCGGTAATGGTGTTAATTATTTCTGCTGAAGACGTTCCCGGAATTTGTGAGGCAATGAGTCGTCATTCGAAACACTCCTGTAATAATACAGTACGCAAATCTTTTGACTAAACTTTAAACCTTCATATGCATGGTCTCGTGAATTCTATAGGCTCAAAATATCTATTTTTTGTATCATGTTGCAAATATTGACAAACAATATATATAAGTTTAAGTCCCAAGTAAAATCTTTTCTGCTGCACAACTGTTTCTATACAATTAAAGACTATACCTAGCATCCAAAAGGAAAGTAAAATTAATTTTAACAATGAAATTTGGTGTGTTATATACCATTTGGATTGTATAATTGTAAAGAACCTGTAACAAGTATTGTACTTCAGCTTCAGGGTCAATGACCCCCATCTCGATCAGGTTTTCGTCCAATTTCCGGAGGACAGTTTTTAACTGTTTTTGACGTCAATAAATAAAAATAAATAAAAAATAGAATATACTTGCATTTATTGTATTAACTATGCACTATTAGATTATAATTGATGATCATAGGATATCATCTGGACTGAGCATTAATATTGAGAAAGCTAAGGCAATAAAAACAGTTGTGAAACAGTGACAATCACACACGCGTGAATTGGGAAGAAATAAAGGATGTACAAACTTTTATACACTTGGTAAACAAAATTGAGTAATTTGAAATATAAAATAAGAATATCTTTGACAAAGCTGATATTTCTAAAGGAGAGAGTTTTGTGTAGCAAAATTTTAAGAAACCTTAATAAATTAATTACTAAACATTAAGAGGAGTGTTGTGATGGACAAATCGAAACTAACTTTATGGAAGGCAATGAAAACGATAGGTGCTACACAGTGGTACAGACTTTCTCGTGCTAGTTAGTTTTCTAATTTATTTGGTCTGGGATAGCTTTTCGGTACTGTCCCATCCGCTTGCCAGCTTACTATCTCGCGCTGCACAAAATATTTTATTTTTTTTTGAAAATTTCTCAATTTTTAGTTTTCTAATGCTAGAACCGAAACATTAGTTTAAGAATGTAGAAGAGTAAAATCCTCGATAATTTCTCTCCACATTTTCTTTGAGAAGGAGCCTTTTTTAAGAAAATGTTTAAGCGTTACTGTAATTGCAAAATTTAAAACTCTTTTTCACAGAAAACGTTTCGCAGAGTTTCGATAAACTTCATTAAAAGTTGTTTGAAGCAGCTCTATTAAAATATTCAAAAATTATACAGATTGCTGGAAATGTGCATTTTTAACGGGGTGAGGGACATTTCAAAAAAGAAATGATTGCATAATTTTTGGAAAAACAAAAGAATGCAGCAAAGAGACCTTTATATCACCTTAACAGTATATTTAGCAATGCATTTACAATGCAAATGCAGTAATTGCAGGTAGGAGAAAAGAGGGAAAAGAAACTGTTTGGGGTTCTAAAGAAAGTCACATAATAAATTACATGATTGAAAATGTAAAAAAAGAAGAGATTCTAAATAATGGTATAAATTAAAAAAGGGAAGAGCTACAATGCTCAAAAAGGCAAGCAGAAATAATACAGAATGCATTGATCAGTTTAGGTACAAGAATGAAATGATGACGATGCCGAGCCTAATTTTTCATCAATGTATAAATATGGAAAAAACAACTCATTATACGTAAGGAGTGCATGTAACTAAGCTAATTTTAAAATTTAGAGCTTATTTAAGAATCAAATCTTGACATATGCTACATATCGTTGGTTAAATTTTGTGATACTAGCCTGAGATTATTTTTTTACGGGGTGGGTATGGAAGGTATAAAACTTCAGATACAATCTGGCATTTATAAACATTTGCAAGACCAATGTCGAATTTGATTTTCTTGACGTTAAAAGTAATTTTCCTTTTGAGACGGAGCGGCGGTCATTACGTTAGGGGAGTCAGATCCACTCTGAGATGCGGTCTTGACAAAAAGTAGACTTCAAAATACGTGATTGATCAATTTTATCTCCGTTTTCTAATATTTTGAAATTAAATTATATGATAAATATTGGAAAATGATTTATTTAAAGGACGAAGAATTCGATTCCATACATACTTATATTTTCACGAGAGTTGTAGAGTGTCTAATGTTTACGTGTTTTATGATTTCCTTACCCTGTTTGTATACAGTTTGTTAAATCTACGTTTGTAGAGACTTTTGGCTGTTCTCTCACTGCTAATTTATTTTTGATTACTTGTAAACATCCTAAAAAGATTTCGTAATCAAATTCTACTTATAATAATTAAAGGAAGTGACATTATTTATCTATTTCCGAATATATGCTACAATTAGACATTCAATTTTTGGATGAAGAGAACTCGATTTCTCAGTTTATTTTACTTCTGTTGACACTGTTTATACTAACTTCAAACACGCAGCACAAAAATTGAGCTTTTGTTTCAAGCTATTTTCCTTTCGATGAGAAAGAAAAAATTGTGACGAATGCTTGAAAGGCCAGTCACTGACCCAGGGGCGGAGCAGCCTACCATTTTGGAGGGGATCGTCATAGAGTTTTATTAAATAATAAAAATTTGTACAAATAAATAATAAGCATTATATTGTGCACTATTTTTGTAGTGTATATAAAATACTGTACAATATTATTTTTTAAATAACTGCATAATTCTAACATAAATAAATATTTAAATAACTTTTGCTTAATAAAAGAAGGTAACAATGAAAGTTCTAGGCCTTTGGGGGGGGGGATATGGCCCCAATGCCCCCTCCCCAGATCTGCCACTGCACTGACCGCTGAGGTAGAAATAAGTAAAGCTGGCAATCTCTGAGAAGTCCATTCAGGTGTGCAAGGCAATCATAGTGAAAGATTTCATTGTTTTCAATCAGAATTAACAATTGATTCAATTGGAAATATATCAGTATCTACGAACAGACAAACGAATGTGAAAATAAGTAGTTATGTTCTGCTAATTATCCCCAAGTGGATAAATAAAGAATAATTTAAATATGCTATGTGAAAGTACGGACATTTGTATGAAAGTTGAAAATCACATTTTTATCAACTTTAAGTTTAGTTAATCGCTGTTTAATTAATTGTACTAAATTGTAAGTAATTTTTATTTCTGAATACTTTCGGCAAAATTAGTTCAGTTTTTTATTTTATTAAACCTCTCGAAGGATATATTATTACGAGTCTGGCCCCAAATCAAGATTTATTTTAGTTTTCTACGTATTTATTAATTTCTTTACTATTTACATACTTGAAAATATTGCACAGTTGCCACACCCATTTGGACTGTGAACATGAGCTAAAATCTCGTTTATTGTCAATGTCACCGCACTCCAGTGCCTGCAAGATAACACAATGCTTATCATTCGGAGTACAGTGAACTTCGAAATCAGGATGTGAATCTGCTTGTAGGGATGTAAATTTAATGTCAATAATATCATAAACGGTCGATTAGGAAAATACGCATTCAGACATTTTTCTAATTCGGAAAACAGATAAGACATGAAAAAAGAGACATATTTTTTTCTGAAGAGTTTACTTTCACTGATGAGAATTATTAAAAAGGTTTTAGTGACAACTTTCTATTCATGTTTTTTTGATGAGAAAATAATTTTTGTCTTTTTTGATGAGAAAATAATTTTGTTTTGAAGGGGCCACGACATTATTCAGATCGATCAGGGGAAAACGATTTTAGGAAAATGCTGAGAACGGTTTAGGCTGAATATCTCTTTTTTGGTATCAAGGACACAAAACACATAGCGACACTATGTACTGAGAAAGTAATTTACTTCATTCAGAAGCCAAAATATATATTTTGCGGTGTAAAGAACACACATTGAAATGTAGAAAAATCGTCATTTTGTATTGTAGAACTGCAATAATTTCTTTACGTTTTGTATAATTATAAGATAAAGTAAAAATATGTGGATCAGTCATAAACACCTCTTTAAGCATTGTAATTTAACTATTACACTAATAATGTTACGAAATTTGGGAACGCTTTTTATTTCTATGACACGCACGGCAAGTACAGACTATGTCTTAAGTCAATGAGAATACGCTTTATCCTCAATCAGTGTCTAAGAGATCTCTCTGGTGGGCTTTGCATTCTGCCACCAACTGTACAGCCGCTTCTTTAGGTGCTTACCTCCATTTCCTTTCTCTCTTCGGGTTCTCTCTCTCTCTCTCTCTCTCTCTCTCTCTCTCACTCACACACACACACAAACATGCAGTCACACAGATAATGGCATTTAATGAACGTCGGGTATGGCCATGCTGGTTGCAACGTAGCCCCTGCATGCCCGTGGATGACGCCTGCCAGAGATGCTGGCGGGCATCTGGCGGGATGCCCAATGTCGCGTCGCGCACCATACTGTGCACGACCCCCTCCCCCCCCCCCCCGTGTGGTGGAGGTGGCATCGCAGCGCTGGCGCGCCGCCAGTGGCACTGGACTCAATCGAGAGAGCAGCCAACAATATTGGGAGCTATCTCAAATCGCAACTGGGCTGTATTATTTGCCTGATGCATCAGTACATGTGGTAGCGAGTTCTCCACGTGTCTCATAGACCGGGGGTGAGTGAGTATCGCGATTGATTGGTTGATTATGGCTAAGGTCATTAGTCCGGTAAGTGTAATGAATGTTTCTCTCCGTGAGGTGGCCCGTTTGTTACGGTACTGCTCCAGCATTCACCTCGTGTTGACTGGAGAAATCACGGGAAAACTACTGATCAGAACAGCCGCTGCTCTCCGGTAGAAAGCAGTTGCATTCGATCTCGTGTCGAAAAATCCTCTCATCGTTGGAACTGGAATCTTAGATCCTTCCGGTCAGAGGCACAGAGAGACGTCAATTGATGCCCTGAGACAACTAAACCGGTGTATTTCGAGTTGCAGGGCGCGTCGATGAGTCTAGTTATTAGTCCCGGGCGGTGGCGGTGTTCCTTCTCCTCCGGTACGTGAAGTTCTTACACTCTCCCTCCCATTTCGGCTTGCGGATATGTTACTCTTGCAGGTACCGCCCCAACGTGGCTCCGCTTCGGTCGGGGCAAGCTCTCAGCGCCCGACCTGTGTGGTAGACTGGGAGACCCGAGGCCCGATAGGAGCGATTTGCGGTAGACAGATAAGAATGTCGAATGCCCCATACACAAGCTCATTGAGTAACAAGTAGCGGTGTCGGTCGATACCACTTCAGGAGGCTAGCAATTCTGATAGGCGGTATCCGCTAGTTCCCCCGTCCGCTTTCAGCGGGTGACGCCATAGTATTATCGTAGATAAGAAGCCACTGACCTCGCGCAATCCTTTTTTCTCGATTCTCCATTCAATCCTCCGCCTTCGGATTGGGCTGTAGGACTAAGGAAGGAATTAATTATTTTTTCTGCGGCTCAGTCCTTTTCGTGAGCATTATGCTTGAAAATTCCTCTTGTTTGAGTCGAAAGTTTGCTCATTAATCAATCACAGCAATCTCATTTACACTGCCTTGGTGACAAACTACATCAATGATATTTTCCAGCAACTAGCGGTGTCGAACGACGTTATCTAAATCATTTATGATTAAATAATCCTCTACATCGTAAATCTAACGATTGGAAAATGCGCAGCCAATCACTAAGCTAATAGTAAACAATGAAAAATGTCACTTTTATAAAATGTCACTCGAAAAATGTTTTCTTCAATGTAGGTCTTCCTTTAGATGAACTACTTCACGTAAGGCACTTCAAAAAGTAGCCGATTCTAGTCATTTTATCTCACGAAAACTTGATTCAAATTTGGATTAATGCGTTACACATTCATATCTACTTGAACGAGATATCCTCTTTTATTTAACTTAAGATTCATAAAAATTAACAAAATTAAAATTAACAAAATGTGAATATTCTTTATTTATTGACTATGTTTTAATAACAAATAATGACTTAGAAAACTTTGTATTACATCACATGATCGTACAGATGCAATTGGTTCAGTTATGAAATAGAAAGTGCCAGACTTCTCTAATTTGAACGTTTTGTTATATTAATACCGTTTTCAAATTGTCTCGCATCGTCTCAGACACAACGCCTACACTGAAGAAGGACGCGTGGCTTTGTCCATCCCTTGAAGAAGAAACCTTTAGTATGAGTCGCGGATTGGCGAGCGAGCTAGTTCAAGTTCAATGACCTGGGTGAATCCATGGCCATCGAGCTGCATAGCCAACCCGAAAATTGCCTCTGAGAGCCCCTTTCCCATGCCTTGCATCGCCCCGCCTTCCCATCGCGCCCACGAATGCAAAGTACCTCTGGCTAATGAGACCGCGGCCCCTTGGCTAGTCCTCCGTGCTTAACACGCCGGGGCTTTGGGGTTGTGGAAGGCACAGTTAAACGCTTATTCAACGCTTAATAACAAATCGACATTGAGGACAAGTATGTATGTACAGTGGACGTGGACGTGGCCATCCAAGCACATTCCGTAGAGGACAGAAGGAGATCGAAAAAATAACGAAATAGCGCAATATCCCGAAAAAGCACGAAATACTCTGGAAACGCAAGATCACGGGTGTCCCAGTAACAATTGGGTTTATAGAGGCTATATACAGAGACGTTTCATTAGAGACATACAGCTTTCATATATATATATATATATATATATATATATATATATATATATATATATATATATATATATATACATGCAGAGACACCTGACAAAACAAAACGCAATTAAAGTTCTACATTTACATAATATATTAAAATTAATAGAAGAAACTCTTTTCTGCAGTAATTTGCTCATTACGTCATTTTCAAGTTCACCAACAGTGCATTAAAAGGATATGATGAAATAATGGAAGTCATATCCGTCAACTTAATATATTTATTTCGAGAGCGGGCTTTCGACGGCTTTGCCGTCATCATCAGAGACGCTATTAGTGGCAAAAGTCAGGAGTCGGTGCCTTCCAACTTTTGCCACATCCAGCGGCACAGTCTCCCGGCTTTCGCCACACAGCGAGATTGATGATGATTGCAAAGCTGTCGAAAGCCGGCTCTCTAAATAAATATATTAAGTTGCCGTAGACGACTTCCATTATTTCATCATGAAATTACGGTAACAATACCAAGTCCAAAATAAATGAAAGTATATCCATTCATGTTCAGTCGTGGTAACCCTAGGTGGCAAACCGTCTCCACCAAAAATGCAATAGAGCTCATCATATGGTATTCCCAGTGTAAAATCTGCGTTGGGCCCACCTAGTGTCTTTGAGTGGCAAGGCTTGTGCATCACACTCGAGATGGCTCCGTGTGATAAGAGCTCGATAACAACTCAGCCGAAAGGTGTCTCCTTCAATGCTATATCTAGCAAATTATATTCCAAACGGGGCCGCTGGATGCGTCACATGAACAGAGAGCGACAGCCGACCCTCGTCACCATTCTCAGGTGATGCATCGCGCCTCCGTGTTTTGTTCACCATCGCGCCACCTGATATCTCGCCACCTCCTCTTTATTCTCCTTCCCACGCCATCGACCCATCGTGAGAACCAGCTCGCTGCGAAGAATCCTCGAATAGAAACTCGCTTATGAATTCGGAATAATGATAACCTGACGTTGCGCAAATCGGGACTATGCGTCCGGACTTTCCAATTATGCGTACGATTTTTTCCAAACTGAAGAACTCCCTGTCGATATGGCTTTAGTCGAAGCTCTGCCATTATGAAAAGCATTCATTAATTTTTGGGCGTACTTTACATGAAACCCCGCGGACATTTTCAAACTTTTCTCAAAAACGGCTCCAATTTTTTTCTTTAAATTTCTTGTAAGAATAGAGGAAAATACACGTACTATAAAGATGGCAAATGTTCTATTTCACTGATAACTATGAATTTTCGAAAATTGCAAAAGTTTGAACTTTTCCGGCGTATTCCTCCAACAACAAAATTGATGATAAATCTTCCAAATAAAATTTGATCTCTATAGTGAGTTTTTTCATTAAGGTCACGTACAATTTTTGAAACTTTAAATAGTTATCGCAAAATATCGCGTGCAATATGTGCAATTTAAAAAAAATAAGAAAACGTTTTCTTCAAACTTCTAGTACAGATAGTACTAAATTTACTCTATGAGATGACATAAAAATCAGTTTATACTACTGTTTAATTTTTTCAAAAATTACAAAAATGTATTTTTTACTTGTCTCTCACATTGTTAATATGTACATTAGCGGCGATTTGTTCGCATTATTATATTTGAGATTAAGTGTTCTTTAAATAATGTGATATAAAGTTTTGCGAAAATTCAACTGTTTTCTGTGAAAACTAGCTCAAAATTCCGCATTTCCAGAAACCATTTTCTAAAAAAAGGTTTCCAAATTTTTTCTTCAAACTTTTCGAACAGATAGCGCAAATTGCACTCTTTAATATGACGTTTAATACTAAGTTCATTTATGTTGTTTTTTTTCCACAAATTACACAAATGTCATTTTTTTGAAAGATCTCTCACGCCTTTAATATGAACATTTCCAGCAATTTGTGAACACTCTTGTATTAGTAAGTTAAAGTGATGAAAATGAATTCTAATGAAGGTTTTCAAAACATCAAAAATTTTCTGTGAAAAACAGCTTCAAATTTCGAATTTACAGTAACGCGTAAACATTTTCAAAAACGGCAATGTGAAGTGCCATTGAGGACGAAGTTTTACTCTTCTTCAATATTATTAAAAAATTATTTCGGTTATTTTATTTGGAAACTGAAAAATTGAAGAAAAAGAATAATAGAAATGTTCGGCGATAGATGGCAGCAGGCAAGAGTATGTGGCAAGTAAGAATAGCTAGTCAAAGGAAATAGAAAACTAATTCGAAGTCCGTGCCATTTTATAACACTAGTTCTTAATAAGACGGGCTTTCTAAGATACTAAATTACATATATGGTGGGCCGTGTTTCTAGTAGTTTGCTGAAGAGAGCACACAATTTCCGAAATATTAAATGTACATATCTTATAATAATTTGTATTATTTTTTAAACAGTTGCAAATAGTTTGAGAAGGTTTCTGTCATATTGTAGTGGCACTAGCCCTTAATTTTTTGCCAAGTAGTAACTTGTGACCATCACTAACTGGGATTACACTTAAGGAATTTTGGAGATAAAAGGTTATTGCATTAAATTACTTAACATGCAAATAACTGTTTGTTTAGAAATGTCACTTGTAAGTTCCCCCTTTCCTCTGACTCACTAAATTTTGTGATATAGTTTGTGATAATTATTTATACAGAGTACAGTATTGGTAAAATCTGACTTTGTTCTTAAAATTATTCTATTTAGTAACAATTGTTTAACTTTTTTAACTTAATTTTTGTACTTTTCTTAAGTATATTACAAGTTTAGCACAAAACAATGTTTTCTAAATGTATTATTGTAAGACATGTTCTAACTCTTTTGACATGTCAAATATGAATGCAATAACGTGTAGTCAGGTTATCTGAGTTTCGTCAAAATATTCAAATTCTGACAATTCACCTTTTTACTTTCCCACATACATACGCATATACGAATTAATATACGTAGTATAGGGAAAGTTATAAAATGCTTTGGGAAATCGATTTCGAAATTTCGACGGAAATACACGTTTAGGGGCCCCCTGATACCGAAAACGTGTCTTTTTCAAAACGATCATCTGTCCGTCAGTCCGACCGTCTGTCCGTCCGTCCGTTTGTCCGTCCGTCTGGTGTGTGTGAACACTACTAACGCCTAAACAATGCGTAGGACTTTTTCCAAATTGAAGAAACCTGTGTTTATCAAACTCAAGTCGCATCTTTGAGTTTTGAAAAAAATTCTTTAAAATTTGGGGATACTTTTCATGAAGCTCCCCGAACATTTTCTCAAAAACGGCTTAAATTTTTTCTTTAAACTTCTTGTAAGAATAGAATAACACAGACTTACTATAAAGTGGCATAGGTCCTATTTTTACGGCTAACTCTGAATATTCGAAAATTTCAAGTGTATGCATTTTTTCGTCTTCCTACAAAACTACAAAATTGAAGATAAAGATTTTTTCTTCAACTAAAATTTGTTCTACGTAGTGAGTTCTTTCATTAAGGTCAAATATATTTTTTTTGAAAATTCAGTAATTTTCGCGCAATATTGCTTGCAATATATGCAATTTAAAAAAATAAAAAGATTTTCTCAAAAAGGCTCAAAATTATTTCTTTTGATAACTATTGATAGGGATAGTGCTAAATCTACTCTATAAGATGACATAAACGCCATGTTCCTCTATTCTTTTGTTTTTTCAAAAATTACAAAAAAATAATTTTTATGACTTGCCTCTCACGTCGTTAATATTTATTTTAGCGACAATTTGTTAATATTATTGCATTTATGAGTACATGTGCTTTATATAATGTCAGATAACGTTTCTCGAAAACTATCCTTTTTTGTATAAACTAGCTCAAAACTGCGCATTTTCAGAATCGCTCAAATGCCATTTTCTTAAAATCGGCTGCAAATTTTTTCTTCAAATATTTCGCACAGATAGTGGTAATTGCATTCTTTAGTATGACGTAAAGTTCATTTCAGTGTAATTTTTTGTTTTTTCAAAATAGACACAAGTGGAAATTTTTTGAAAGAACTTTCACACTTGGTATGCACATTTCCAGCAATTTGTAAACACCATAGTATTGTGAGTTAAAGTACTTCAAATGAAGTTTTTGGAAAACTCAAAAATGTTCTGTGAAAAAAAGGTTCAAATTTAGAATTTACAGTAGCGCTTAAACGCCATTTTTTTTATAATGGGCTCCACATTTTTCAGGAAAATTACTATTAAGGTCGAGGTTTTATTGTTCTTTAATAATCCTAAAATAATATTTCCGCTCTACAATGAGGAAACCGAAAAATTAGAAAAATGTCAAAGAAATGTACTTCGGGCGTCGATAGATGGCAGCAAGCATGTTCGAATTATCCGAGAACGAAGGAAATAGAAAACTAGTACGAGAAAGTCTGTGCCTCTCTGTAGCACCACTCGTTCTTTTTGTTTAGACAGTGAGAAAAAGCACCAGTTACCATTTGTTTTCTAGCATTGACTTCATATATTACTTTTCTTTATTAGTTCACATGTTACATGTTACTTTACTACATTAGTTCTCACTTGAAGCCGTATCATTTTACGTTAAACTTCTACATATTACTGTTCGGTTATATCTTCAATATGGTATGTTTTAACACCTATTTCCAATACCTTTATTTGCTTCTCAGTGTACAAATAATTTCCTTAATGTAAAAATACGAGTGTCCACCCCATCTGCTATTTCGAATTTTCACCCTTATCCTCTTTAATATTGAAAAATAGGAATCGGTGCCCATGAAGTGTGGTGGGAAATAATAATAATTTGTTTTGGGACATGGACGCTCATTTGAGCTTCTTCGTAGTGTAGAGTACACAGTGACAAGCACTATCACTATGTACTATACTACACTATCACTATGTTTTATGCAATGTATAATTGTTTATTTTAATAATAGAAAATTCATAGTTGGCTGTATATGTACGTTTATGAGGCTAATAAGTTAAATAGTTGAACATTATACTTCACATTTACTAAAACAGGCAGAAAATATAGTGATGGACACTTACATGAGTATCGTGGGCACTAGTGGCGGGCACTCAGAAAAATGGATTGTAAAATGCCCTACAAAGTCAAATAGCATTTTTGAACGTAATTGGCTTGTTACTGTTGGTTTATTAAGCTTCAGTCATTTATTATGTCTAAACATATTACACAAAAAATATATTTTCGACATCTGAATCACTTTTCTCTACAGAATCTTCTGAAGAACGGCATAATTTGTGAAACACCTTTTGACATAATTGGCAGAGCGCACCATAATTCTTAAAATCTATAGTGTTTCCACACTGAAATCTAACCTGAAGAAAATACTTCCGTGGACTACTGGAGGAGTTAGTCTTGCTGCTGCTTCTTTCCTTGTTGCAAATGCCTGTAGAAGTGGTGACAAATTTGGTGGTAACTTGGCTGACAAATTTCCTTATTTCTTCCACTTCTATAACCTTGACTCCTTTAAACCTTGAATGACTGAATATGTCATTCTTTGTGCACAATTGACCTTAGTTTTCCTAAAATTATCTCGATTATTTGCTTCCTCTAGATGGTGTGATTTCTGCCCAATGTTGTTGAACTTTTATATTCTTTCTTCTCCAACATTATCGCATAACTTTTCAAATGTTAATGATTTGTTCTATGTGTTGTGGTTACAAAGTTTTCATTAGCCGCATTTTTTTGGATTCATTGTACATCCGCCAGGGCCGGATTTATGCATGTGCTGACAGTGCTGCAGCACAGGGCACTCCACCAAAAAGGGGCCTCCACCAAATAAAAAATTAAATTTTTTTTATTTTGCTCTATTTTTCTGCAAAAACTTTTTAATTTCATTGTTATGTAGTAATTTGTATTTTTTTAAATTTAGATTTCATGATGCATTTTTAGTCTCAAGAATATCTACTTATTTAGTATGTATTCAAAGTTATTTATGATTTATTCAGTATTAAACGCACATAATCTAACCGAATATCGTGTTTCAAACATGATCACCGGTTTCGACTTGCTCTTTTGGCTAAGCCGATCTGATTTTATACTATGAATAACGTAACTTTTATTTTGATTAGATATATTTGAATTTGAAAGTTTATAAATGCAATAAATTTATTGAAACTTTACTTTTACTGAGATCGTATTTTATCTGACTTCATTTACTAATATGTGCCGATTATTTATAGTCCGAAGTAATATATAATCGAATATGACTGTGTTTCAAGACTTCACCATAAATAAACGATTGATAACTGTGAAATACATGTCTCCTATTTCATAAACAAATACCCTTTGTTCCTTTAAAAATTATTTCATAGTCGACAGTCGTATTGGATTGTCGATCGCAAATCGAAGTGAGTTAACTATATTTTAATAAAGGTGAATAGTTACATAGTGTGTGCAAAATAGTTGTAACTAGTGTGCAATTTAAGGAAAAGGTATGTATTATACATAATATGTATAGAAAAAATGCATGAAAAACACATTGAATTTTACAATATTTTTTAACTATATTTAAATTTATGTTTAACTATATTTATATTAAAATAATGTTACATTAATTTATTTTTTTAAATTAAACATATTTGACACATAGATTTTATTTTGTCAGCCGCCAACTGCATATAATATATATGGGGGGGGGGGCCTCCACCAAAAATCAGAACATGGGCACCCACCAAGTTAAATCCGACCCTGACATCCGCCCTAGACATTTAGTGAAATCAATGAGCTAAGGGCTACAAATAACAAGGCTACAAGTTCTAAAATCATTTTGTAATGCTTCTGGTTTTTTGTGCCGCTACCTCCTCCAACGTCTATTGAGACAGTAATAGGTATGTTCAAATCAGTGATAGGCACAGTGCTCAAAGCTGTTCACAATGCTTCTAAATGTATATTTTGGCTTAAGAAGGCAAACAAGGTTCGAAAATTCTATATTGACATCACAGCAATTCATAAAAAATTAAAATGATCAAATTACAATCCATGCCATTAGTGCCTTATACGTCATAAATATTTACAGTTATGGGCATTACTATTTACTTTTGCTTATAGTCGTCTCTGAGAATGTGAAAAGACACATGAAAACGTAGATTATAAACCTGGCCACACTTCGCAGAGTGGATTGCACATAAAAACAGACGAATAGACTTAATAACTGGACACACCAACTTGTGGACACATGAATCCACAATGTTTCGATGCACGGGCGACACGTGGAGCACGCCACTAACTATTGAAGTGTACCTACGCTCACTGCGAGGTCATATACAATTCATATTCTGAGGTTGCGAACTTAAAGACACACTCAATACAGAGATTACATGCAGAGGGCCTCTAGCTGTTTTAAAATCTTATTATTACCTCCCCCCTTACAATTGGTGCTCCCACCACTGTGCTGGTGCCCACAACTTTACCAGTTACCCGATATTACTATTGATATGTGCTGTTATGGGTGCAACGGAAAAGATCACAAGCATCAACTATTAGTGCGTTGGAGCACAAACATTTTTGCCGGCCCTACTGTGAGCACAAGGTTTCCAAGTATGGCGTATGCATTTGCACTTCCATCCTATTGGTGCGCCGCCCTAGAAGTGCTGGGACTCATTCCATACCCATAAAAGAATTTTGTATTCTCTGTAGGAAGAAATATATCCGAAAGTTTAATACGAAATATTATATTTCGCAAAATAAATCTCGGTTAACTAGTGTTCGACATAATACAAAACACTGCAGTACTGTACTTTCTTTCTAAAATAAGAAATTCAATATCAAACGGTATCTTTATTGTTATCATTATTCCATTCATGCATACTGTGATAAGCCTGAAACCCCAGGTTTAATTTAAATGGGAAGAAACGGCATCGAATGGGTTCTATTCTTCTGGGTCGAAACCTTCTATTATTAATAGGCCTAACAACTATATCAGTGACGTCAGCACATTTAGACCTTTCGTGCGATTTGAAGGTTAGGATCGATTCGAACACATTGTTTTGCATACAAACTGATTTTACAAGTAAATATATCGATTTTTAAATTGATAAACCGCAGTTAAGTATAAAATGACGTATTTAATGTAAAACGACGTTTGATTTAAGGGCATGTCTTAAGAAATAATATTTAACATGACATTTATAGCATACAATTTAATACATTAGATTCCCTGGATTTTCAATGAAAATACATTATTCCAAGTGTGCTCTTAAATGCAAGTTAAAGTTTGCTCAACTAAAATACCCATAATAAGAAGTTTAATTTCGAAAATAATCCTAAACATTGTAATTTATGTTTCACCAAAACCTAATTTTTATATGAAGTCGCGATCCCGTTTTAAAAGAAAATTAAACTAACTTATATAATTTTAATTGAAGCTCTATATTTAAATTATCAATTATGTAAATGTAGCAAATTTACTACTAATTAAGATTATTAATGTAAGAATATTATTACCTGCCTACAAATTCCAGGATTACGAAAGACTTTCGACTGATTCATATCTCTTTCCCATGTCGTAATATAAATATTCAAATGTGTGGAATGAGACAGAGATAAGGAGATAAGGAAACACATTAAGGAATAAACTACAACGCAAACATGAATCCCAAAAGTAGTGTTACCAGTTTCTATATTTAAAACAAACCCTCTTTATATTTCAAATAACTAATACAAATCAATAATTTACAGTAGACAATTTATTTTTCTTGTAACATGAATAAAAATTTGACTCTTTACTCTTCCCCCCCAAACACTAGTGAATAATTTTCAAAATCGCTGACCTCCGACTCCCACGGAATCCCTCAATTTGGAAAATATCCCACACTTGGTTTAGGCACCAGTGTTGTTCACATACAAAAGACAGACGGACGGACGTAAAAAAAAAAACAACCAAACAAACAAACAAACACTGTTTCGGTAAGCGGTGACAACATAGCGAGTATACAGCGATAGGCGCTGCCGGCAATGCGCACACATTTTCTTATCAATTTGTTTTTAATTGTGAGAAAATTTACTTGTGGTTTTTGAGAAAAAAAAGTCGTGCATTTCAATCGCAAGTAACGCAAAAACTATTCGTTTTTCAAAAATCTTTATCTCCAATTTTGAAGTTTTATTTTTTTCGTTTTTCAAAAAATTGGGGGATATTAACGAAAATGAGATCTGCACTATTCTCTTAAACGTTCTTTTACTGAAGAATATGCTTATCTAAGATATAACAATATGTATATCATTGGATTTGTCTTTCTACACTCGTCATAATGGACTAACAAAATGTGTATAGTTCCATTTGAAAAGCCAAGTTACATCAATATCTTGTCAACTACAAGTGATAAAATGGAAACGAATAAATACATCAATTAGCCCCACTCCCTCATGCATTTCGGTGAAAACTGCAATTCAATTACTTCAACCGTTCAAAAATTACAGAAGGTTCTAAAGATATGTGGCTGATCCTGTATACATAAAAGTATATAGTATATGTGCATTATTTGACAATATCTGATGGCATTTAATAATGAAAATCGATATCAAGTTTAATGACATTAGGGAAAACAGTAAGATGAAGAAACAGTCACTAGAAAGACAAGGAAGTGAAATTAAATTGCCATATCCCTGCCTGTCTGTTGTGAACAATTTTTTAAATATTCAAAATTCACAATCATTCGGTCGCTTCCATGCGACAGCATAAATCATGTAAAACAAGATTAGAATACAATAAAAGGTTACATTTTAGTGATAAGTAGGAAGAGGATGTTAGGCACTAAAATATCAAAAATAGGCAGGGGGAAAATATACAAAAAATGGGTAAAAATGTTAACTCTAATAATTGTAAATTTATGTTTTGTAAACTAATACAGACATACGAAGAAACAGGAATTTTAATTCATTAATACAATTTGAACATTCTCGAAATACTAGTTGTTACGTTATAAATGTTATCTTGAGTCACCCTGAAATGTTTTCACAATTTTTGAGAAGCGTTGAAAAAAATTAATTAATTATTTGACCTATCGGGTGCAAAAAACTAAATAAATGTTTGCTCAGTTTTCAGGAATTTATTCGAATTGGCAGGGATTTGTTTTATAGTGAGACTAACATTTTGCGTTTGTTCTAACCTTGTTGAATTTCATGTTTTACTTTTATTTGCACTTTTAAAAATTTCTAAGAGAATTGTCGACAAGGAAGCTTACGAAAATTCTAAAAATATCAGAGACTAACTGAAGGATCTCTAAAGTACAATAGAGTTACGTCGATCCATTGATAACATTTTCTCGGGGGAGGGGGGAAATGAAATATTAACAAATAGCAACAAATTCATTTTCCAGTATTACAAAACGAAGGTAGCGGTAATGAACCGTGAAAAACGAATGAACTTCATTCTTTAATTGTTTTGAATAGGTTTATCAGTCTCGAAAAGCCTGGGCTCCCGGGGCCATTTTCCTTATCCCACCCCACTTCCCCCTTTAAAATTTCAAGAATCTTAGAGAAACAATTCACCATTTAATGGCAACCGATCGAAGAGGCGTGTTTTTAAAGCGGGAGGTGATGTGTTCTCTCGCTGGATGGCGAGATCCGGCGCCGATCTACCTTCAGGACTTTCCCTGACCAGGTATCTCCCGCCACCGTGACTTCGCCCCATCCGGGACAAGCTCTAAGCGCTCGACTGGCTCTCTCGAAAAGTGCAGTAGTGTAGTAGTACATGTTCGTGTGCATGTATGTAAGTAAGGGGTGAAGAAAGGGAAATGAAAAAAAAGCAAGAGGAAAGAAAGATTGCGCGTGGTCCATGGCCCGTTTGTTAAGGTACTGCTTCGGCATTACCTGGTGTTGATAGAAGATACCACTAAAAACTACCGTGGTTTCTCCCATCACAGTAACTGGTCGCTAGAAATCCCTTTTTGTTACATCATTTGAAGAATTTGTACTCATAAAAGCAATAATGTATCAACTTACCGATAGTGTAAAAATTAACGACATGAAAGAGATATAAAAAATATATTTGTGAGAAATAAAAAAAATCAAACAAAATTGCATTTATGTCATTTTATATCGTGAATCCATCTTACAAAAAATATGAAGAAAAATTACTTGGAGCTGTCTTGGAGAAAATCTTGTTTTTACTAATGTTAAAATGGCTCCTATTAGGTACACTCAAAATTCCACGAAAACTACTAAAACATTTTTGGAGATGACATTTTAAAAATCCGCACTGTTTTGCTCTACATTTGACGTATATGATTCGCCACTGCAGAACATCTCAAAGAGGCTGACGGAATCGTGGTGTGGACGCAAACGCCGGCCGTGAGAATATTTTGACACTTACAGGAGGGAGATTATTGCAGCACCGACACATGAGGAATCGAGATGAAAACGACAACGGGGGAAAGGAATTAGACTGGTCAAAGCTTTTAAAAATAATTTAGCATTCGATAAGACAATACGATGTAAGAAACTCGACCCGACCGCAAAATGATTTTAATTTCATTTTGCGGTCGAGATTCGTCGCCACATCCGGAATCGGCTGCTGCAACAAAGCGAAGCGGCGAAAGTCCCTGAGAGCCTGTTCAGCGCATGGAATGGGCGCCTGACAGCTCTCATTAGCGTCTGGGGGAGGGGTGCGCTTGCGTTGCGGCGCGCGAGCTCTCTCTCCGCGCGGCCGGTGGGCGGTGGGCGGTGGGCGGCGGGTGCGGCCGCTACGCTTCGTTAGGCCCCTGGGCAGCCACTCGCGGGGCGCTGGGTGAACTTCTCTCGCCAACCGAGTCATCGCCGGGAGTGGGTGCGCCGCCAAGGCAAGGACGGTTCCAGAAAGTTTGTCAGGGGATGGGGGAGGGCAATTTCAGGTAACCCTCTCATAAATAGTTTACTTGCTTGTATACAAGTACATAGGTAGAGTCATGTGCCCGAATACGGAATACTTTTTACATTTCCATCTGCAACTTCACAAATAAGCGCAAATTTGACGACTGGTACATAATTACTTAAACTAGACATTTATAAACATGTGTGGTTAATATTATTCACTTTAATTTAATAGAAATTCACGATACTTTGTAATTAAAAAAAAGTCTACATATATTCCACATTAGGCGAACCATGTTCCTAAAGTGGAATTGTGAATGCTTTTTCATTTTAGCAAATAGTAAATGCATTAACGTCTAAAAGATTTATTTTAGCAAAAATACATATTTCGTTTACAATTACAGACAATTCTTCCAGACAAAATTATTTTTTGAATGGACATGAGCCCAGGTCTTACACTTCCGACACTGTTTCAATATTGTTGTTGACGCTCCGAAGAAAACACTCTCTGCCACTTCACTCAAGAGCTTCAACTCAAAAAATATTATCTATTCTCGATCAAAGGCCTCCTCAAAGTAATACCCAATTTGTCTTAAGACGTCAACTGAATACAGGTCCAATATTTCACATTACTAAAGTATTCTACATTATGGGATTTTACCCTATACAAGAAATTATTTTTTTCTTGTATACATATGTGCAGAGTAATGTATTACATAGTGTAAGGAAACTTACGAGCAGTGAAACATTTATTTTCAGATGTCAACGGAAATACACGTTTTGGAGTCTCCTGATATCGCAAACGTTTTTTTAAATGTCCCTCCCTCTGTCCTTCAGTCCGTCTGGCAGTGAACAACACTTGCACCTAGACTATTAGCAGTTTGTTTCCAAGAAAAATAACACACGTCGCGTAAATAGTCGCAACGGTTTGGGGTTGTGGAGTCAATGAACTAGAAATAGTGAATGAACGATTGTTTTCGGTGAACATTTAAGTTCTGTTTTCTTCTAGGCGCTTCTTTCAGTAGAAGACGATTGTTCATTACATTCAAATTGAGTCCATCTCAAACTACATACTGTAACACCTCCACTCATCTCCCGGCGAATGGGATCGTCGGTAAATGCGCGGTTAGCGGCCCGGTTATAGCTCAGTCGGTCCTATTCCCTTTACTCGTATAAAAACTAGCCAATTGTAACAATTTCCTTTGCTCATTTAAAATTAGGTGATGGAAGGAATTGTTAACGAAATTAATGGACATTCAAAATAAACAATTTGATCACTGGTAAAAAGACAAAGTTTATTCCTGGATAAACTGTACCAGGGAAGTTACATTAATGAAATAAAAGAAATGAAAGATTGAATAAAAGAAAAAATAAAGATTAAAATTAAAAGGAAAGCTTACAACTAGAGAAGAGTACAAAATTATTTTATAGGTAGATTTACAGAGTTGTCCCTGAGGACCTTTCTTGTGCCTTGGCACGGCACCGCTTTGACAATACTTCAAAAGGTTTATTGCCCCCAGTTACATTGCCTGAGAGCCCTCCGTGGCAGATGTGCTCGAGGGGGCCCGGGTGGGCGCGGGGAAGCTTGCGGACGGCCTTCTCTGGAATGCGTTCGGGGCGCACGCCTTCACCAACGGCGGCTGCGACGGTCAGTGGCGTCTGGCGGCGTCTGGTGACGTCTGGCGGTGGTCAGTGACGTCAGCGAAAGGACGTCTGGAGGCTGCTTCGGCGGAGCTTGTAGATAACCGGGGTATATCGCCCCCGATCGCAGGTGCGGAGCACACAACAATGTCTCCCTCTGAACTATGCGAATCCTCTCAAATACAAATTCAGAAGTTGCGAAATCCTGTAGCGAATACGCAATTACAAAGGATTCGCCAATTTACTTTTGAAGTGCTTTTGCACTTCCTCTAAAATTCTCACTGAGAATTCCAGTCTATCACCCCAGTGATTTCAACCAAGTGCTTTCAGAGGCGCACTCGTCTCTCCCCGCGAATAGCTCCCACCACAGAGAAGTTTCTCATCCAAGTCCTTTCAACCCACTGCCTTCAGAGGCGCACTCGCCTCTCCCCGCGAATGGCTCCCACCCCAGAGAAGTCTCTCTACCAACTCAAATTTTGTTTCTCATAAATGCACGAAGTTAACTTTTATCCCCACCCTTTCTCCTCATATTTTCTTGTTCCTTACGACGATCGCGTCGCTATTGGCTAAAGGTGATGGCGTCGTACACTAAATTTGGCCAATAAGCTCCGGCGGAGTATAGGAATTTTCCATTCTCTCTGTTTCTGTCGGAACATAATGTCCCTCTGTACCGTCTCGAAAGTAGGCCACGTCTCTGGAGGGGCCTCCCGGCTACAGAATTATTGCTTTGGGTTACCCCGATCACGATGACAGGCGTTTCGAAAGTATTCCAGATGGGGCTGCAGCTGGGCGCCTTACAAATTACCCTTTCTTCGGCCGTTGGGTGGGGTGTCATAAACATCCGAAATGGGTCAGGGGATCGTGGCTGTTGCAAGAAGGGGGACTGCGCGCGTGACGCCGTATGTTTTTCTTCAGTAAAAGATTTCTTAGGTCTACTTTACTCAATTTAATTTATCTTCATAATTCTGTACCGCTACAATACAATAATATAGACACTACGGGAACATTCGCAAGAGGACCTCCGATCTTGGGTCATAAGCGATGCCCTCCGAAATAGCACATAAGAAGGTCGAGGAATCCCCACCCGAGGCGAGTGGAAAATTGGTACACCCTCTAACCACGTCGCTCACCCAGGCCAGCAGATCCTTCTTTACATTTGTTACGGATAGTTCGAGGAAACGCTATTTTTAGCTCTCCACTTACTGAAAACTCATTTTACACAATCAATAATTTTTCGACCAAATTGTTCCTTACCTTTGAGTGACACTAATTTAGGAGCCCTGATTCCACGCAGTCCGAAGTTTCACTAGTGCAAATATCTCTAGAATTGCGACATACTGAATCCTCTCTCTCTGAAATTAAGCACTTGTTTCGAGGTGAATTTCAAATACGAGACGCCATATGAAACTAATGTCGTCGAAAAGTAAAAATTTGATTTGCGTTTTTTTTATCTGCACATTATTGTTCTAGACGGATGAGCACATTTCTCGCTCTTACGTATTTGCGGCCCCGTCCATAAATGGCATTTAACATACAAATGGATGTGATAAAATCTACTTCGTAGAAGCTCTGTGGAGCCACTCAGAGATAGCGCCCGCGAAACGCACTTTCCCCTTCAGAAGAAATGACCTTAATTCTAGTAAAGTGGATCCAATAAGTTAAGATAGAATTAAATAGACACCCGAGACTGTATATTTGAAGCAGACTTGAGAGTTTCATGTGAAACGCCTCATCATTTTAACAAGCGCACCCACACTGAGTGGTGCGTGATAATAACGTAGGTATATTATTATGTTCCACGACCTGAATGATGCATGGGGGAAATACTGAAGGCGTTTATTGTTCTCGAAGCAATTAAGCCCAGCGGAGGAAATACGAATGAATAGCGAAGCCTCAAAAACTAATTGCACTTGATTCAAATACTAAAATCCATTGTTACGTTAAGAATTTAAATACATGAATGTATTATATCGTACTGAAATTATCTTTGTTAAGATGAGGTAATAAAAAGAATGTTCGTTAAGGAGGCATAGAATTAGAGAAATACAGAATAGTGTTTTAGAATTAATTAAGAAGTATGAAATTGTTTCAAAAATCACTTTTAAATGCTTTAAATATCTAAATATAAATAAATAATATAAAAAACTACAGGTATAATCGAAAATGAATTGTTCATGAAATATTGGGTAATAAATAAAACATCAAATTTCACAGACATAATTTTTAAGATTTAATAATTTATAGTTATATTTATGTGGCTTCAGACCAAGGGGGAAGTTCTCAGCACCGTCTGTAGATACGTTGTGGCTGTATTTATGCACCAAAATGTTTACAATTTATGCGAGGGCCATTCAATAAATAAGTTTCTCTATTTTATAAAAATACAAGCGCGTTATTTACACTACTTTATTTTCATTCTCTAACTCCTATGCTACTTTTCCACATAGTCACCATTTCTGTTCGAACGCTTTTGGTACCTCGGCAGCAATTTTTTGATACCTTTGTTATACCAGATTACGTCCTGTCGCCGTAAGCAATGATTCATCTCCTCTTCCTTCCTTCTTCAGTCGCACACCACTTCCCTCCGAGGTGCAACTTGAGTTGTGCGAAGAGATAGAAGTCACGGGGGGGGGGGAGATCCGGAGAATAAGGGGAAGGGGGATACAAGTCCCATTTGAAGTTCTGCAGAAAAACCAGCGTCCTTCGATCTGCATGGAGGGAGGGTGGCGTTGTCATGATAGAGGAAAACTCTCTGATACAGAAGAAGAGGACGTTTGCATGTAAGCAAACGTGGGTTCCATCTTGCACAGATTTTTCGAAAATGCAAGACATCCGACAGGATCGTCTCCATAGAGAAGCGCCCAATTTCCATGCCAGTAGGCAGTCGAATCTTTATGTTATCAATGCTGATGTGTTGATCTTCGTCCATCACATCTTACACTGCAACACAGGCCACATTGTCTGTGGAGGTACCGGACATGCCACTCCGTTCGTCCTCATGCACATTTTGCCGACCTCCCTGAAACCATGCAAGCCACCGGCAAACCATTTGGATGCTCGTGCATCCTTCACCATAAACTTGTGAGGAATATTGACAGACGTTCAATTTAATGAATTAAACAGAACGGAGTTTACAAGCGGACACACTTTCAGGGGGTAGTTCCATGGCAGATGGTGCCGTACTACCGAACGCGAAGAGTCACGTGCTGTTGAAGTCTAAGCGCTGTCTTCATACCCCAATGAATGTTCCTAGAGTATCAACTTGAGTTTACACCACGTGGATTTCAGAGAAAAAAAAGGGTAACTTGTTTGGGTGTGAGTTACGTAGTCTTTTTCGTTGTTGTTATTTAATGTTGCGTTAACATCTACGTTATTAGCGGCCTCTATTGCATTTAACGGTATGGTAACTGAGAAGTAACATGATATGGTGATGATAGGGGGTGAAAGGACACAAATACAACCATGCCCGAGGCTGGATTCGAATCCGCGATCCTCCGGTCTGAGGTCACTACGGCCTACTGCCTTAACGATCTCGGCCATCCGGACCCGCTACGTAGTTTTGACGAGTTTCAAAAATATATTCTAGATAAGGTACATCTTTTCATTTCTTCTCTTGTAGTATTCGTTCTTAAGGACAATCTATACACATTTTGTTATTTTCAATCCTTTATAATCTTCCACAGGCTTCTCCTGCAGGTGCACAGCGCAGCCTTTTTGAATAAGCGCCCCCTGCCCCATAAACGAACATAACGATCTCGGTTTTCATCGTTTGATTGATTAGTTTTTCGGGCGCGTCAACAGATAAAGTCACTTGTCCCGTAAATGTATTCCATATTTTTTATCGAAGGGGTGGCGGTGATCTTCCCCTGCTGGATGGTGAGATCGAGCGCCGACCTACACTTCGACTTTCCCGAGCAAGGTATCCACTCCACGCCACCAGTAGAGCACCCGTCATGTGTGGCAATGTAGTGCGTGTAAGAGTATGTAGGTATGTGTAAGTAAGGGATGATGATAGGACAAGGAACATGAAGGAAACATAGCGCGCAGTCAGTGGCCGGCTTGTTAGGTTACTGCTACGGCATTTGCCTTGTGTTGATCGGTTTACGTTGTAATTTGGAAATTAATGTTTAAAGAAATGTGTTTATAACGTGTAAAGAAAAATACAGTACGAGTATTCAATTTCCAGAAATAAGTACTGTAATAAACCGGTAAACAAAATTAAGGAAGTAGTGATTAGAATTATCGTCAGAGATTGAATATAATAATCTGAAAGTCAGTCAAAGGTTGCAAAAATTCTTCTGCATGTTGGTGAACGTTGTCTTCAAAAATCCATTAATATGAATATGTCGATGTGTACCCAATTCATAATGTTGTTATATTTGTAGGGATTATAATTTTCGTGATTTTTTTTCTGTTATATTGCTGTGTTTTTCTGTTGCCCGCCAGACTCAGTGAGCACAAGAAATATTTTCCTTCAGTAAATGAGGAGAAACGTTGAAAGCGCTAAACACATTGGATGACTCAAATTCCAACGGCGAGTCCTTATTATCTAAATGCATCGTCGGAAACATGCCTCAGAACGGGATTGAAGATCATAACCTCCATCTGCCGTGGAACGGGATCGCAGCTTTGAGAATACCAATGCAGCGTGGAGAATGCTTATGGCACGCCAGCGCTTCCTAATCTTTCGTGGAACACTTGAAATTATATCCAGAATACAAACAACTCCTATAAACTAATTTTAATTACGGCAAGTACAGATTACAGAGACCAGTAACGCATGACTATATCTTTGACCCAGATGAATAAACGTAAGTAATGAATGCTTAAATTGTACAGGAGAGCAAAAAACATCTTTTATCTGAAGTAAATCAGTGATTAATGATATTGAAACGAAGGTGATATTCAAACTAATCTATTTGTGTGTAGATTTCTCTTGAAATCATTAATCTCTGATTTACAGCATCAACTGAAAGTTTTTTTGTTTTTTTTTGGCTCTCTTGTAAAGTTTAAACATTCATGACTTAGCATGATTCAGCTTTTTCACCGGGCTCACAGATATATACCACTCTCTATATGACTTTTCGTGTTATTTACCATCGATTATCTAGGGCTCAGGAAGTGCACAGCAGATCCACAATTGACATAGCAAAGGTGAGATACATCGAAACAACTTTTACAAAGACAGTGCATGTCTTAGTCTCCCCTGTTCCTCAGGACGGCACTAGCTTCCCTCACTATTCAGAAGTTAAAATATTATAAATAGACACTCCCTTAAAGAATGCAAAGGGATAAATAGGCATTGGAAACGTAATAATAATAATAATAATAATAATAATAATAATAATAATAATAATAATAATAATAATAATAATAATAATAATAATAATAATGATAATTAGTGGTCTGCGACAAAGTCACATAAATACATTAAAAAAAGAAACACGCACTGATCAATAATAACAAATAAATTTTTTCTTCAAGCCAAAACATAGTAAGTGCAATAAACATTTATTTTTAGAAAAGAATGTTTCAAATTTTTTTGTTGTAAATTTGTAGATAATGGGTTTTTAGATAGAGAAACAATTGAACATACTAACGATATTCACAAAAATGTCTAGTTTAAAGGTGCGCCTTTTTGCAGTAGCTCACAGTATATACAATAGTGCAATCAGTGCAATTTTGAAGTGAATGTAATTACAGTATTTCTCATGGTGCAACCCATTACAGCCATCACGAATACTGCGATAACTTAGAAAAGTATATTTATACATTACAATAGTTCTTTACAATCCAATAATATAACAAATCTGCTGGTTCATAACATAACACATGAATAGGAAACACTTAATGATGGGCAGCCCCATCCTTGGAGCCATTGTGTCGCATGACATCAGCTGTGTTACGAGTTGTGATGTACTAAGCATGAGAATTCAGACCTATTGCGAAGTATGAGAAAAGGTGGAATGATACTTGCATTGTTGAGTCAAAATAGAAAATGTTTCATTATTTGTACATTTTTCCGCAGTTCCTGAATATCTATCGAAACCACTATTATATATACTATTTACTATATACCTATATACTATTATATAGGTAGGTAGATATCCTTGTGTGATATAGTCGCAGTCTGCAAAGTTATCTTTCAATTTCTGCGCGTTTTGAAGTTAGTAATAATTATTATAGATAGGTAGACAGATAAAGTTTAAAAAGTACATAAATTATAAGAAAGTAATAGATAAATAATTATAATAATATAATTATAATACTAATGTAAACTTAAAATAAAAAAAGGGTATGTATTAGAAGATTCTGAAAAAACAGGAGTCGAGAAACCTACGGAGGTTGAGGAATACGGAGCATTCGTGCATAATATCTTAATATCCGAAAACAACTTGAATATACTTAACGAAAGAACTCGACGTCGAAATTTCGTATTTGTAATTTTCATGACAGGTGTATATTTTCATCCATTGTACAACGACGGGTATTTTCACGTTAACATTTTTCACGGCTTGACAAGGGTTCGTATATTGTCTGGCGGTTACGTAAGTAACCGCCACAAGTTCGCTGGCGCAATAGGGATCCGAAGCAACACCAGGACAGTGTAGAGCAGGGCAGAGCAGGGCAGGGCAAGGGCCCTGGGGAGGTGCGGTACTGGAAATAGCAGCATGTAGCCGGGCGGGCGGTTACCGCCCCCGCGACGGGGGGCTCTCACCGGGGCTTGTGCAGCGCCCCATAAAGCGGAATGAAACATTCACAGCCGCCCTCCGCCCTCCGCCCTCCGCCTCGCGTTCTAGACGCGCATCGACCACTTGCCCAACTCTCCCTGCCTCTCGCAGCCCTTCCACTCCCTCACACAGCGGCCCGCTTCCAATACAAATCCTTCTACAATTCTTCACACACCCACCAGGAGAGGTGGCCCAGGACATCAGATGTCACTGCAATGACTCTTCCCAGGAGGTCCTAGTTTCGAGTCCCGACGGTGGCAGGATTTTCGACACAAGTTTGTCAGCTAGGTCGAGTCCAGTCGCTGTTTGGAAGAGAATTCTTGCGGACGGCTGCTCTGATCGATAGCTTTCCGTGGTTTCTCCAATTAACCCCAGGCTACGCCGCAGCAGTACCTTAACAAAAGGCCACGGACCGCGCGCGATCTTTACTTCCTCTTCCTTATTCTATCTTTACCCCTTACTTACATACACTTATATTAACATGCACTACACTACCACCCATGCTGGGAGGCCAGTCCGGTGCTTAGAGCTTGTTCCGGCTGTGCCTGTACCCGCTGATGGGAGGTACCTGGTTGGGGACTACCCCATTAGGCGACGGTAGGTCGGTGCCGGATGTAGCTACCGCCCGAGGAAAACATGCACCACACTTGCGGGACTAATGACCTTAGCCGTTGCTGCGCCTGGGATCGCTAACAATTAATCATTCCCTCCCTTAATCATTTCTATGACACCCGTTTGTTTTACTCTTTCCCGTTTTTGATTTTCTTAAGTTTTTCCTTCGTTTGTGATTCCATTCTCCATCTCCCGCCCTGCTCTACATCTTCAGGAGCAACCTCTAGTTCTCTTCACGTCGTCTTTCCGAATCTTGGCCAGTCACTCACGCTCTCGCAGTGCTACCAAAATATTTCGAGTTCTTAAGGCGATTCCACACATTCGGTATTCGGCAAGAAGTGAGCGACCGCTCGCTGAAAACCGAATAGGTTGCTTGCTATTTGCCGAGAAGCGAACATTCGGTGCTCGCCCTATCCACCAGGTGTCCCGTTTGGACCCATCAAAGGAAGCGAACATCGGCTGTTCGGGATTGGACAAGCAGAAGCTCGCAACTCGGCGATTGAATGCGTAGAACCATCTTTAGGAGATAAACTGTATGTCAATGGAGGATCAGCACAGAGAGCGATTGATGGATTGATCAGTACAAGTTCCAAAGAACGGAAATATGGCAGGACTGGGAAAGAAGAATAGCGCGCGATTGGAAGCCCATTTTGGCCACTGCTCCGCCCCGCGCCTTGCATTGTACAAAAGGAACAACGGAAACTGCGCATCAGTGAGATCAATCAGTAGAATCACTCTTAGAATGCTCATCCAGGTAGATGCGCCGTGCGACGTAGCTACTTCACTGATGCCGGAGGAAACTGAGCTCATTTCCTCCACTCTTTTCCTCAAGCCTCCCTCGATTCCCGATTCTGTCCAGATTTTTTTCTTCTTTTACATCCTACGTCCTTCCCTTATAAGCTCCACTTTTTACTCCATTATCTGTTTTCATTGCTTTGCAAATTACCGCTAATCATTTTCACATGTCTCCAACATTCCTCCTTTCTTCTCCTCTTTATCATCTTTCGCCTTCGGTTTTTACCCCATTGCCCTATTCCCCAAGAGTCTCCATCCTTCACTCCTTAAGATATTTTCTTCATTGGTTCAGCTGACGTTCCAACTGCTGCCTTCCACCTTTTAATTTCCTAGCTCACTTCCCATTTCCCTCATTGTCTGATCGTTTCAACCCAACTCTTCATTTGGGCATCCTATTACGACGAGACTTCCTATTTATTTCCTATAGACTTCCTATTATTTTCCATAGCATGCAATCAACTGCCTAATATCCTTCGCCTCTCTTACCATTTCGTATTAACTTAATAATGTTTTCCCTTTCCAATTTTACTTCCACTACCTCCTCATTCTACTCTTTATCTCTTTTAATCACACTCGAAACATCCTGGTAACTCGTAAAATAACTTATTTAATATAAGTTGCGTTAATGCTCAGACAATTTGCTGACACCTGGCGCATAACGTCGTCCTTAGACATAACTCTTTTGTGAAGCACGAAGTGCAGGCGAAAAAGGGATTTAGACCTTTCAAGTGTTATTCATTCCCGAGATATTCATGTACGTATAACAAATGCACACGTTGCGTGCTGTGAGTTTTAAAACAAGAAAGAAGTCGAACATATTTATTCACTACATTCTGGTAAAAACAAAGATGTGTTACAATACAAATATATTTAATGAAATATAATTGATTTCCTGTGCATATTAACATACCAGCCATGATTGGGTGTCGTTTTTGTAGTATTAAAATAATTTTCTTGTTGTTGTAAACACTGCACTGTGCATTAACTAATGCAGAAATTCTGAATATCGAACATTAATGTAAAACACTGTACAGTCACTAAGAATCGTGGGTTGATGCGACTATAATAAATCAAAAAAGATCTGTCCCCTCTCACCACATCACGCTTTACGTTCTCCTGTAAAACGATAAGACCCACATCATTCTGAAGTTAAGATTAACTATGCAAGCAGTAACGCGTTCAAAGTGACACGAAATGTAGCGTGACACGAAGCGAAAAGTTTCAAGCAGTGACAGCAAGTGAGACAATTGCAGAGGGACGATGTAAAGGTCAATAACAACACGTGACCTTAGCTCAAGGCGCATCATGTCTAATACTTCGTGTTGTGTTGGGAATTGATCTTCACGTGACGAGAATAATTTAGAATTCACCAGAATGTGGTTCGTTCTAGTTAATTTCTCTTCGACTCTTATTTCTGTTTAAAAATCAGTCTTCGCATTCTTTCCCTTCTGTGTAAGTACTCAACAAGTTTCAACGGGACAATATTCACTTCCAATAGGCTTGCTAAAAGCTCTGAACATACACTGGAAGTAAAATTAACACACATACATTGTTCTAAGTATTGGTTGTTGTTAACTCCTGATCTATGGAAACATGTCCATTGGTCCACCCCCGACACGGGCTGAATTGATGCTTGCGTGCAGCGAAATATCAGGTGTTTAATTAATTAGTGTTTCCGGGCTCATCAACTGTTATGGTCACAAGACCTGTAAGTGTAGTATACTACATCCTGGGAGATGACATCCTCCCCCGCTGAGAAACGACACCAACCTACCCATGGTCTTGCACGGTTTCTCCTCTCCACGTATCTCTTCCAGCGGTGTACCGTCCCATTCGGGAGAAGCTATAACTTCCCGATTGTGCTCCAATCATACTTGACAGAGTAGTGCATGGCAGTGTAACTGTGTGTAAAAGGAGAAAAGAGGACAATTGTGGGGAAGGAAAATATACGTTCGGTCCTTGGCCCGTTTGTTAGGGTACTAATTCAGCATTTTCATAGTATAGTTCTGAGAAATCACGGAAATCTACCAATCAGAGTAGCTGGCCGCTAGATTCCATCAAGTGATGTAATCCGGCTCTGGTAGTGTCAAAAATCCGTCCTCCTTCGGGAATCGAACCCTGGAAACTCTCTACTAGATTCACTGCAGAGACAATAATAATGCTTCCACTGGGCAAGCTCAATCAGTGGAACATATATTACTTGCGTCGTCCCCTGATTGAGTGTGTTTTGAATCTAGTTAGAACGGGGTATGTCCAGGATTAATTTACTAATAACAATCATGACATACCCAAAAGGGAGGATTTCCAGCCGATCGAAGACCCACACCTCCATGGTGAGTTGAAACTTCAAATTCGGGTTTTGGAAACCAGTGCTGGATGACTGAGATCGAACGATTGCTTAATTTAAAGTCACAAATTGGGCGTACAATCGACTCACTTTCACATTACCTCTTCCTCCCAGTTTACCCTCAGTTACGTGCTGCTACACACTCTACAAAGCCATGTCCTTTTCCTTCTAGGAAATACTATATTTATTGTATTGTCTGGCACTGTCCGAAGGCCTGTGAGACTCGGGGTTTCTGTTGCGTGTCCTGAACTTACCTGCGTTTATTCACCTTGGTTAATGATCTTGGGGGAAGAAGAAAATTCAAAATAATGAAACTACGTTTTTATTTAGCCATACTTCAATTATATAATTATAGCCGTGTTTGTTATTATCTAAGCACCGAGCGCCTCCCCACACTCGCTCAGCGAGCCACACCGATCGCGATGGCCCGAGCCCGCACACGGACTCGCCGAATGGCCTACAATACAACTTCATCACTAATTAAATACAATCAATGGGATCGCCCCAAGTGGCATCCGACTTAGGACCATACATCTTAAGAGTGACATCCAACATTAATTTTTAGAAAAAAGCATTATTTAGTGTGAATTATCCATTTTGAAACATTGAGGTTGTTGACTTTTGAAATTCATCTCCACAATATTTCCTTTTCCTCCCTATGCTGTACTACTCGTACAGGGGGCAGCAGTAGTGGCTGCTCGTGCTGTTCCAAAGATGGCAACGATTGGTGAAGGTGGAGAGCAGATACTTGTAAGTTTGTACCTAAAATTCGATTTGTACATAATCGCGAATAGATGGATATGTCACGTGTAACTATTTTAGATAAGCTTGATATGAAGCCCTTATGACATTTTCAACATTTTCTGTACAATGTCTAAAAAATTCTTCTGGAAACGTTTTGCTCATATAGGAGAAAATGCGTTTATAAATATGGTTTAGTTCAGATTTTTATTAATACCACTGAGTTTCATAAAATTGAAAAAATATTTGTATTTAAAACACTAAGGGTTTTCTTTTGAAAGAACTTTTAGCTTTCCCCTCAATGTGAATTCGTGATTTTTGCTTTAAATGAAAGTTAGTGGGCTCCAGATTTTATCTCTTGCTATTATTAAGTGGTTAGATACCAAATACCAAAAAAATTCGGGCAGAAACCTTAATGATTTTTAGAGGTGCTCGGTGAGTCCCTTCGACAATTATAGTTTAGAGCATATACGCGTACAGTAATTAGATTTAAGCCAACAATACAAATAACGAGTTACATGTAAACTGAACTTTGTATCCTAAAAAAAAAACGGTTTTGTAGACAAAAACTAAATTTTTATAAAATCATAAAACTTTTATAATGAACGCTTATCTGCCGACGTTCCATTTGTTCATTGTGAGAGTTGTAATCCATCTATCATGAAAGTGTAAGGTGTTTGATAAGCTAACATAGTTTTCGAGTTCAAAGGGTGTTTTTGAATACAAAGATTTGTGAGTAAATGCATATATGTCTAGCAATCGTCTGACACGTGTGTCCTTTAGAATACAATTACAGTGGTCCATTACGATTTTAAGGTATGGTGGACAGCAGGATATCTTTGCCACATGTTCCTTCAGTATAGACGTTCAGATCTTTGTAAATACAAAACATTTCCATTACATTTTTATAAAGATGTTAAAATCTGGTTTCACAGTGAATAGTGACTGACTTGTTCCAAAATGTGCGACACAATTCCCATATTTCATTAGACTTCATTAGTTAATAGTGAACGACATTAAACAATGTGTTGGTGTTTTATATTTTCCGAATAGTGAATATGTAGAACATTTTTAACTTTTCTACAGCCACATCTCTCACATATCTAATTTTCGGAGTGCATCCTTGCTGCTCAAAATTATAAGATTGTAGGTCTCAACTTCCCAAGCCGTCTTTCATCATGTTAAATCTGACATGGATGTGTTCTGTATAAATTCTTTCAAATGTAGATCTTCAAATGATGTCATACACTTTTTTAAACCTCTGAATACTTATTGATAATACCATACAATATAATAGAGAGAAAAAGTTTCGGTATCCCACGCTTTACCACTAGTTTTGTCTTCTGGATTAATAAAAAACTACAGCATCAATTACTTTTTCATAAATGCTCAAGCATTTCAAAACTTATATGATTTTCTGAAAATCATATTTCCATTCTACAATTAGGGAATCGAATAATCTAGGATATATGAAAAAATGAACGTTTTATGATAAAACAGTGTTTTATTATTATACATATTACATAAAAGAAAAGTAAACCATTGTGTTTACTGATATTTACTGTAAATATTATGATCTGCAACAATTACATAACACGGAGTGTTATGTTTGCTAAAATTAATCATTAATGAGTGCGATGGTAGATTTTCATGCTGAAAATTAACTTTATGGTTAGCTAGTTCATTACTGTGTGTTCACGGGCCGGAAACAAAACACGTAACGGTATTGTTGCAGGTCTTTTTGATTCTTTATGCCCGAGGGCCTTTTGAATACTTCATGGCCTGCTCTAATACCAACACAACACATACAACATTTTTATGTAATCGATTTATTAAATTTAAGATAAATAAATAAATATATAAATAAATAAATAAATATATAAATATAATATTTTTATTATATTTATATATTTATATTATTTATTACATATAATTAATAATATAAATGTATA
This sequence comes from Gryllus longicercus, assembly GCA_038098605.1. Taxonomy (NCBI): domain Eukaryota; kingdom Metazoa; phylum Arthropoda; class Insecta; order Orthoptera; family Gryllidae; genus Gryllus; species Gryllus longicercus. Next base: position 3,575,585 of record JAZDUA010000105.1, read on the forward strand.
TTGCCGATCAGATGGCCGAGATCGCTAAGGCAGTAGTGCCGGAGTGGTTTCGGACCAGAAGATCGCGGGTTCGAGTTCCGCCTCGGGCATGGGTGTATTTGTGTATCTCTGTATGTGTTGTCCTTTCACCCCCATTATCATCATATCATCATTTCATCTTCCATACCCCCAGGGCTAACAACCGAGGGGGATAAAATTCGGATCCAGCTAAAAATGCTGGTCCCCCCAAAAAGTTGTTGCAAGCACCTGCCACCGTGATAATAAATAAAAACTGAGCCACGGTAAATGCAGGATGCTTGCATGCGTGGTCCTAGTCGGCCGATTAACGAAAAAAAGATATATATATATATTATTTATTATATATAAATATATAATAAATAATTAAATCAATAATATATTAATAAATATAATAATATCGGAAAGGTGAAATAAAACTAATGACAAATAACAAAATGACTAATAACAAAAAATTACAATATTACCAAAAACGCAACGTATACGAACCAATTAAAACAAGCATATAGAGTGTTTTTGAATATTTTTCAATATCCTAGGCTTTCGCTTTGTATTTGGAAGAGATCTAAATGCCAAATTCGTGCAGTGGGGCTCATTACTGCAAGAGATCGCGAATTACAAAAAGCGGTAACATCGTTGCAACTACTAACCATATCTACAGGAGAACCAACTTACTAGCCAACTGATATCAACAAAATACCAGATCTAATTGACATCTTTGTAACTATAGGAATTTCACCACGTTACTTGTCTGCTGAAGCCTCCCATGAACTGTCATCAGATCACTCGCCCATCATAAAAACTGTTAGCAATAAAATTATTTTGAGCCCTGCATCATTAGCACTAGTAAATAAACACACAGATTGGAATATGTACCGTAACTGGATATCCACCTTTACAAGTATTCGAATGCTCTTGCGATCACAAGATGACATTGATGAACCTACCGAGACTATAACTGGAATCATACATAAGTGAGGCACGATGGCCTTCTGTACAAAATCAAACGCTCCCAAACGTATCCAGGCCTCAATATCTTCAGATCTTACCTCTCCCACCGAACATTCCAAATCAATACCAAAACGAATTATCCAATTTCATTCCAATCCAATCCGGAGCTGGAGTGCTCCGGATTCTTTAGGTAGTGTGCTCGGTCCAGTCTTAAACCAGCTCTACTCGTCAGGTATACCAGAAAGGAAAAAAAAACAATAGCTACATTTGCAGATGATACTGCCATAGTAGCCACGGATGATGACCCATTTGAAGCGTCGAGAAAACTACAGGAGCATGTAGTGTTGACCGAAGAATGGGCAGACAAGTGGAAAATAAATACTAACGAAAGCAAGTCACCTAATATTACTTTCACTTAGAGGAGACAAAATGTCCATCGTAAATATTAATAATAAACCAATTTTCCAGGTCGAAAATGTAAAATATTTAGGAATACATCTGGACAAAAGGCTTACCTGGGAATCCCTCATACTAACCAAGAAGAAGCAACTTCAACTGTAGTTGAAGTTTTTACTTGTAAGTAAAAAATCTGTATTGGCTACTAGAACACCATGCGAAGCTATCATTATACAATAAATTATTAATTTATAAATCAATAATAATTCCTATTTGGGCCTACGGCATCCAAATCTGGGGTACGGCAAGCAGGTCAAATCTCTCCATTTACAGTGATTTCAATCAAAATGCTTAGGATGGTTGCTGCAGCACCATGGTATATCTCAAACAACGATACACAGAGACTTAGAAGTACCGACAGTCTTTGAAAGTATAAGCATCTCAAGCTACCTTCAAAGTCTGCAAACCCACCTAAATCCTCTAGCCATCAACCTCCTAGATAATATTGAAGAAACCTACCGATTGCCCAGAGTTACACCCCTACAATTCCATTACAGGTTTTCAAATTAGCCCCAATATAGTCACATACGAGTACATTCTTCAACTTTGATTCCTGACCCAAAGTACTAAATTGACTCTTTCTGTTCTAGACGCAAGAAGACGGTGAATGTACCACTGGGATATTTTCACCCACAAATTGTCATTGTCATTGTCAATTATTAATGTTAACATATTTAGTAATTATTTTAATGTATGATAGATTGTAATTTTTCTTGTTCAGAATAAAAAAAGGCTATTAAACATTCTGTCCCCTCATTCCTGCATCGTGTGCGCTACGGGTCCATTCATTCTTCTCAGGAACATCAACCACCAATGAAAAGTGAATAGCGGCCAGTAAAAAGATACTTATGTTACGGTTGATCCTAAATTGTAGAATATTTATCTCGCAGTCATAGTATAAGACTGTGTTATTTGATACAATCAGCTTGTTTTACACGATAAAATCGGCACCGTTCATGCGGATTGTAGCGTATATATACCTAGCTGATCGCTAATAAGACCGTTAAATTGTCATGGATGCAATGTTTGATTACGTAAGAAGGTCCCGGGCTCATCTGGAAAAACTACTTTCAGTATAATAAAAAAGTTTTCTTTGAGGGAAATAAAGTAATTCTAATGAGCCTGAACACTTTATAAATAAGATTATCGGAAGTTAAACGTTAAGTGTAAATATAAAGTGTGAATAATATAAATTAGGGGAATGGGGGTAATATAGCAAACACTATTAACGCAACGGTATATCAGTAGAGCGTTGAGGTATACCTTATATCAATAGAGATTACAAAATGTACAATGTTTATTAAGCCTGAAAACCGGACGTGCCTTATTGACTTTATTCCATACTAGTCAACACTACACCACTACAGCGTGGAATGAAAGTAAATTGGCTACTCTCTTGAAAATCTTCCATTGATCGAATTTTCGGGAAAATGTTTCATTCTGTTCTATCTATTCACTTAAATATATAGTAAAAATACATTTTCCCTTCAAAACGTTAAGAATGGAAGGAATATATCAAATTTCTTACGTATATTACAAAATATTTATGACCGAAACTGTAATTGCAATTTTATCAAGCACTAACAAGCATAGAGCCTTTCTGCTTATGAATGACTCAACATGTCTCCTATCAGAGCTCCTTCAGCGAGAAGACGTCAAACCTCATATCTTTGCAGTCTTCTTTAATGAAATGCACTTCAAAACGTAATCTCGTTCGTCAATAGTATTTTCCCATTTGCTCTTGAATTGAGACGCACATTTTCACAAGCTATTTTTCGGAAAAAAATGTGTAAATCAAACAAATGAGTTTGTCGGCATGCTTGGAGGAACTTACGAAATTCTTTGGCATTTGAAGACTATGTTGCACCCACCGCAAGAGTTGGCAACTGGAGTAGGCAGATGATGCATGAGGAAGGGAAGTCTATTAAAAGAGGAAGGGAGAGAGAAAAGAGGCGACATCAGAACGCTAACGAAAGTGACAGGTCCCTGCATTACGTAAAGAAAGGTGAACTTTCGTTTGTTTCGTGTTATAAATTTTTCTTTCGTATGTATATATTATTTCATACGCAACTTTTGGCTAATATACGTCGTATAGAGAAAATTATGTAATGCTGCGGAGAATCGATTTCGAGATTTCAACATAAGTACATGATATGAGATCCCCTGTTACCGACAAAGCATTTTTTCCCCAAAAGCGCCCGTCCAACTGTCTGTCTGTTGGTCCGATTGTCTGTTCATCTATAAACAACATTAGCGGCTAAACTGTTCACAGGGATTTTGTAAAATGAATATCCCACAGTCAATCTGGGCTCCAAAAAACGGGGTTCTTTACAAGAAGCCCCTGTGACGAATTCAAAGATTTCTCAAAATGATTCAACATTTTTTTGATGTTATAATGTGATGGTCGAAATGATAGATTATTTCCGTTTTCTCTATATATTATGTACTACCAGATGAAAAGAAGATATTTAGTTAAAATTATCCATTTGTTAATAATTGACCTTGCGAAAAGGTTGTTCTTCACCATCTAATACATAACATTGTATATAATTAACAATAGGAAATTGAATATTTGGTTGCATTGTATTAAGACACTGAACGGTTAAATACAAATTTTAAATTCTAAAAAGTAGGGAAAATAACAATTAAAATAATAATTAAAGCGGTGTTTCATAAAACACAAATATCGTCAGCTTGTCCATTCGAAAATGTTTCAATGCATGATAAAGGAGATATGTATGGTGCTCACCGGCATCATATAAATACTGCACACATGTACTACTCTACCAGCCTAGTGTGAGGTTGATACAACTGCTCTGAGGCGTAAATGAAAGAAAGAAAAAAAAGAAAAAAATGGAAAGAGGAAGAAGGGAAAAGGAAAAATAATTTTACTTGTTACATTGTTGTGGATGGAGATTTTCATATAGAAAAGATAGCTCAGACTAAAATGATTAGAAAAGTACTTAGTGCTAAAATATCTGTGCCAATCTGAAGCACTACTAATTTCACATATTTCTCTAAATGTGGCGTTGGTGTTTAATCGTTATTCTGCAGACTTAAATCAATCTATTCGAAAAACCTGATCGACAACATCCCTAAAACGACTTGTTGTAAGCCAATTTATAATTTAATCTAATTTAATAATACCCAAAAAGTAAAAATATATGTGATATATGAGAGGAGAAATTTATTTACCTCACATTTTCTTGAGTTCCAGTTCAAATGTTAAAATCCTGTGCTCTAGCACTTCTTGGATCTCTAACTTTTGGGACGTAACAAAACGTTCCCTCAATGATTACAAAGTACCTAATTCTCAATAATACGAAATTACTAAACTACAATAGGAAAATCTCAATAATGAAACAGTATTTTGTCCAGCGCACTTTGACTACGTATTAAACGTTTCATGCTATTTACGAGTAGTTCATTCCTTACGAATACTTATGGAGATTTTTCAGAAATAGGAATTGATGCGTTTACTGGCGACATTTTGAAAAGTTTGATATGAATAAATACGCTGATGGGCGATGCGAACATACAGTAAACACTATATCTTCAAGAGATAGAAACTAGTGGTGCGAAAACAACACGTACTTTCTCGCCTGTACTAATCGCCTCCTATACTATTTCAGTAATATACATACCTTTTGAGGCTCTCACATGCAACTGATCATGAGGTCTCTAAAGAAAGAGAATTTCACGGAGACGTAACGAATTGCACTTTTACGTTCAAAATATCAAGGATTTGTCTAAAAAACGCATCTAAATATACATGACAAATGCAACCCGCAGCAATCCGTCATCTACATCGTTAAATACCTCCTAAACAAAGCGTTTTAGGACCTTAAAAATAAACTCTTGAGGCCTACGGCCCCAAAGAAACGTTCCTCACATTGTAATGTACAGGATGGTACATTCTTGGACATTCTATTGAATTTGTGGTGGTTTGGTACTTATCGAATACTACCAATGCCACCTAGATTTCAATTCTTGGTAATGGTGGCCATCTTTCTATTGTCACACTTTGAAGGCTTAGATTCCTCTGTCTTACACTATTTACGCTTTCTGAGTACACCGTGATTTGCGCAGACTGGCGAGGTTTATTTACATAATTATTAATTCAAGATTTGCTGTCGCAGCAACAACTAGAAATACTATTAATAATTCCTTGGTACCGATGAAGATTGTTTATGAGTGTAGTGCAATCATTCCTTTTACGTTTTGCCGTGCTCTACGAGTGTTTTGTATCTTATTGTGGAGAGAACTACGATGTAAACGAGCCACATGTTCTCAAGTTTCATTTCCACGATAACCTTTAAAAAATAGTACCTCTGCCTTCATCAGTAGGATTCCCACGCAACAAACGAATGTAAAGATTGACATTCGTGTTTCTGCGACACGTTTGTGACATAACCTACATTACTCATGCACTTAGTATGAAGTATACTCGATTGCACACCATACATATAATACCATACATACACAGATTATATACCCACAAAATTTTATTTTAAAAAAATGGAGCCGTTTTTGAAAAAAACATTGTTAACAAATATCAAAAATTGCCTGTATTTTATGCAACATTACGCGAATAATACTCAAATTTTCATAAATTGTACTTCATCTTATTTTAAAATCTATCTTTAAGAAACACATTTTATTATGGGAAAAAATTATATCTTTAATACTTTAGTTGTAGGAAGACGCCGAAAAATATTTGAATTTTTTCAATTTTAGAAATTTTTAGTTTTTAACAAATAAGAAATCTTATCTTAAACTTCATTCAGACTATTCAACAACAAAATTCAGACAAAATCAATGGCGCCATTTTTTTGAAACGTTTCATAATGTCTCAGGGGCTCCATGGAAAGTACACTCGAAAATTAAAATATCAATTTAAAATGCAAAGGGCCGCTACACCAGCCAGATCGATCGGGGAGCATCAATTTTGGAGAAATTCGGCTCATCGGTTTATCCGCTTGCGTTGTTCACAACAGACGGACAGACGTTTTGCCATCAATCGATTTTTCGGTATCAAGGATCCACAAAACAGGGATTCTGGCCATCGTTAATCTGTAATAAACGTTTTTCTGCCGAAAATTGGCCGATTTTTCGCGGAACATTACATAACTTTCTCTTCTTAAGAAATTCCAGCGCGAGAAAATAAAAATTGAAGAACATGTATTCGCTTACCGAGATAGAGGTTTGATTCTCAAGAGCCTTTAAGGTTTGTCGTCTTTAGATTAGACTTTTTTATTTCAAAATTCAAATGATCGATCAACGGTTTACGTCTTAGGTTACTGCAACAGGTCATATTTGTTTCTATCTTTACTTATTTTCCGTACAAAATATCACGAATATTTACGCTATTTTTTCATTTAGGATATTTATTATTTATTTCTGCAATTTTTATATTATTTTTTAAATGTTAAAAAATGAATAGATTGTAATTGAATAGTTCAAATATGAAGTTTGGAATTTAAAGAATAAAAATAGTTTGAATCATTTTTAGTTTCTCGTATGTATATACGAAGTAATATATGTAGAGCAGGGAAAGTATGTAATGCTACGGAAAATCGATTTCGAGATTTCAACGGAAATATATACATACGTTTTGGGGTACACTGATAATAATTTTCAAAACGTCCGTCCGTCTGTACAATACTAGCGCCATCGATGCGCCATTCACTACAGTGTGAACAATACTAGCGCCTAAACCATGCGTAGTATTTTTTCAAATTGAAAAAAACTCTCCATTTGAGACGAACCTCAGCGATTTTGAAAATCATTCATTAGTTTTTAGAGGTATTTTATGTGAAGCCCCTGAGATTTTCAAAATTGTCTCAAAAACGGCTCCAATTTTGTTCTTTAAATTTCTTGTAAGAATAGAGGAAAATACACTTACTATAAAGGTGGCATAGGTTCTATTTCACTGATGACTCAGAATTTTCGAAAATTGCAAAACTTTCAACTTTTCAGTAACTTTTTTCGGCGTATTCCTCCAACTACACAATTGAAGATAGAGATTTATCTTTCAAATAAAATTTGTTCTCTAGTGAGTTCTTTCATTAAGGTCATGAACATTTTTTGAAACTTAAAATAGTTATCCCGCAATACTGCTTGTAATATGTGCAATTTTAAAGAAAAAATACAGAAACAAGATTTTCTCAAAAACGGCTCCAAATTTTTTCTTTGAACTTTTGGTAGAGATAGTACTAAATTTACTCTATGAGATAACATAAACATCAGTTGGTTCTGTTCTTTTATTTTTCTTAAAAATCTGAATTTTTTGACTTCTCTTTCACATTGTTAATATTTTACATTAGCAGCAAATTTCTGTCATTATTATATTTATGAGTTCATGTGCTTTAAATAATGTCATATGAAGCTTATCGAAAGCTCAACCGTTTTTTTAACACAAGCTCAAAAGTTGGCAATTTCAGAAACACTCAAACCATTATCTCATAAACCAAATTTTTTCTTCAAATTTTTCGGATGGATAGTGCTAATTGCACTCTTTTATGTGACGTAAAGTTCATTTCGGGGCATTTTTTTAATTACACAAATGTACTCTCACGCCGGTAATATCACACCTTTCCCGAGATTTGTAAACACTATTGTAATAGTGAATTAATGTACTTGAAATGACTTCACGTCTGAAATTAAGATTTTTGAAAACTCAAAAATTTTCTGTGAAAAAAGAACCTTTCTTAACAACGGCTCCAAAGTTTTCAAAGAAAATTGCCATTTAGATCGAGGTTTTACTTGTGTACTGTGGTTCTTTAATATTTAAAAAAATAATATTTCCGTTTACTATTAGTAAATCAAAATATTAAGAAATTTTCAAAAAAATGTATTTTGGGCAGCGATAGATGGCAGCTGGCAAGAATATGTGGCAAGTTCGAATAGTCAACCGAGACCAAAGGAAATAGATAACTAATACGGGAAAGTCTGGGCAATTATGCAGGAGCACTAATTTTTGTCTCTGCTCCACTTTCAAAAATAGTAGAAGAAATATTTTTCTTACTACTTATTGTAATATTTCAACTATTGCATTACAGTTCACAAAACACGAAAGGACCACACAGAATTTGCTCTCGCGTCAGGAAACTGGATTGGAGCACACGATCAACCGCGAAATAATTCGCGAACTGGAACTATAACCAAACTTATGATTGATTTCCTATATTTAATTTCTTTTCTTGTTATTTATTATACAACTTTAATGAGCTAACTTAAAATATCGTTGCAGCATAGTTCCGCTGTGTGCGTGTGTGTTATTTCGTACCAAAGTTCAGTTTTACGGTATTCAAAATGGTTTATTCCATCAATACTCTATTTTTGCATTCTCTACGCCGCGGTTCCACGTGAAGGCACAATTACATTAGACGTCGAGATATCAGTACCTTCAGTATTTATCGGAAAGAAACCACATCTTATCGGTGTCAGAGATACTCTTATCAACTTGGAAGGTATGTGATACCTATCCTCCCATCCAAACTTCCAAGAAAAGGAACTGTTAACAAAATGTTTAAAATAATAATTATCAAGAAATTACACTATTAAGAAATGATACAGGAATTTTAGATAAGATAATTTACAAAGCTAAATTATCACTACTTGATGCAAAAATAGTGAAAAATATGTGTAAAGATAGCAACGCTCTTTAGCATTTTGTTAAAATTAAGCTAAATAGAAATTTTAAAGTTCAAAAAACTATTGGTAAAATAATGAAAAATGGACAATGCATAAATAACGCTTTTGAAATAGCAGATACTTGTAACGAAAACTCTTCTGCAACGCTGATTATGACTTGGCTTATAACATTATAAGAGTCCCTGAAAATGTAACTGCACTTTCGGTAGTTCGATAGTTTTAACCCACTACTATTTCTTAATTAAATGCAATTATTTCTAATATGAAAGATAAAGCAGGACGTATTGATGATATTACAATCAAGAAAATAAAAATTATTTCACGATGTATTATTGGATCTTTGATGCATATCATAACCTATGCATAAGCTCAGCTGTTTGGCCTGAGAGTTTAAAATGTGTCGAAGTAGTTCCCATTTACTAGTCAGCACCACAAGATGGTGTATGCAACTACCATCCGGTATCTTTGATATCGAATATTAGAAAAACATTATACACAAGAGTTTTTAAGACTTTTTCATTTCTTCTATCGCCTAACCAGTTTCGATTTCTGAAAGACATAGGGGCATCTGATGCCTTAAAGGTATTTTCTAGTTATGTTTATGAGAAATTAAAAGAGAACAGCAGTGTGATCGTGACTTTCTTTGGCTTACAAGTGGCCTTTGACACTGTAAAACATTTATTATTGTAACGTTTCTCGGTGGTGAATTAAAATCCACACTCGGGTATTATTTTAAACAAAAAACGTTTATTTGTAAACAATGCAACAATAAAAATACTTGATTTATTTCCAGATATATTACACAGTCCTTGTGTTCTTCACTTGGGTATTTTCCTTACACACGACTCCGTTCTCTTGATTATTTACACTGTTAACTGCAATCTGATTATTTATTTACACTGTTCACTTTTTCTACACTATCACACAGTCCGATGCACTGTCCACGGTCCACTATGCTGACCATAATTCACTGCGCGGATCACAATTCACTGCGCAGACCATAATTCACTGCGCAGATCAGGGTCCATTGCACTGCTGTTTACCGCGATGCACACTTTACAGCTCAGCTTCCACTACAGACTTTAAACTGCTAACTGCTGTTCACCCACTGCACCACTGTTCACCGCAATGCACACTTGGCAGCTCAGCTTCCACTTAAGACAGACTACTGTATACTCACACTGTCGGACTGTCTGCTTGCTACTTCTACTTCTCACTACTTGACTGACTAGCGGCCGCCGGCAGCGGCGAAGTATACCTGTCCGGCGCCTGCCTCGAGCCATCGTGCGCAACATTTCTAACTTCGCGAATAACTCGGAACCGTCCAGATCCGGGGGGAAGGGGGTACCGGTAGATGACGCAATCCGCGCAGCGAATCCTAGCATGTGATGCAATATTCGTTACATTATTAACAGACAAATTATACATGTCTGCAGTAGGAGGAATCTGTTTGGACCTAGAAAAGTATTATTAAAAAATTTCAAACAAGTGGAAACAATTGACAGTTTACAGCAAATCTCGTGTTATTAGTTATGGGGTACCACAGGGTACTATACTAGACCCACTGATTTTCATTATATATATATATATATATATATTGTGACGTACCTGGTGATGCCGGTACTTTCACTGCAAGAAATTACTAAAGGAGGGTATCTTTTTCGTGAATGGGTCCCTACGAGGAGTCGATATAGCATTGGGGAATTTAATTAGTAAATGTGGTACCATCATAAACAAGATTTATTCACAAACCAAATCTGTTAATTACATGATTTATAATACCTATACACTTTGCCTTGGTACCAAGATCAGGTTTAACATGAGTTTTTATCATACCTTGGGGCCCCAACAAATACCTCCGTTGTTTGGATTACGGTTCGCATCGGCAGGGGTCGCCGACCTTCACAGCAGCTTGGCGCAGTCGGCGGCTGGTGGTGTAGCGGTCGCCTCGGCTGACGGCCTCTTGAATCCCTCGGGCTTGGCCCCTGGTACTTCGGCGTCGCACTTCCCTCTAATTATCTTTCATCGTTTTGATATAACTAGCTAACACGCGGCCACTGCACGTATCGGCGTCAGTTTCGCCACACACAGTTCTGGTATTGTTCTCACTGCGTCAAATAGCATAAGCGCGATTTACTGTTCTCCTAGCACTGATCTCTTATATTTATCACTTTCCCGGCCTCTACCTGACATGCCTATTGTTCTTGCGTTGGCTAATATTCTATAACACCCGCCGCGTGCTTTCTTTGTCCATGCGAAGCGGCGAGCTTCTCACAACACGTCTGCAGCCAACGACAACTTCTCTGCCACTGTCGTAACGGCCAAACTCCCTGCCGCTCCGCGCTCGGTTCGTAACGGTCGTTCCCACGCTGTGTTCGCGGCAGCGACGGCGGCGGCGGCGGGCCTCCCCACTGCCGTAAGTCGCGTCTGCCGCCTGTACTACGCAGTCCAAAATGAACTCTAATTTCTTATGCTAATGTTTCTAATTAACATAAGGAAACATTCTATGTTTCAATATATATATATATATATATATATATATATATATATATATATATATATGTGTGTGTGTGTGTGTGTGTGTGTGTGTGTGTGTGTATGTATATATAATTTGCCCCTACTTGTTTGACTGAGAGTTGCCAATTAATCTCATCACACATAACAGTGTCGTCTACGTATGACATCACGTCATTAGGCAGAAATTTCAATAAGTAATTGTATTTCTGCCTAGTGACGTGATATACGTCGACGACACTGTTGAAATGTATGATGAGATTAATTGGCAACTCTCAGTCAAACAAATTTTAGGCTATAAGTGGTAGCCTAAAATTTGGTATTGGTAGTGGTATTTAGTATATAAGTGGCTAGCCTATAATTATTTATCATTGAATGTAAACGAGACAGCATTTATAACCTTTGGATCAAGACAGCGTTACAAATTAACAAACAATCTGTACAAAGAGTAACTCACACAAAATATGTAAGAGTGTATATCGACTATCACTCTGTGATAACAAAAACTAGATATCTGCTGTTTGTTTTGTCCAGATTGTCGAAATTTATGAACTAGAAATCCTTAATAAGTATTAAAACGAGCTATTTAATAGTGATGCCACTCGAGATATTGTTGCTCGGGGGGTGCTTACTTCAATATTTTGATCCCACTACTATTAATACAAAATGCAGTACTAATTATAATCCATAAAGTCGTAGAAGAGCCCACTGAATCACTATAATTTGAAGGGAAAAGGGTAGTTTCCCATCGCAGTGAGTGTCAACACTACGACACCGCGTCCTCGTGCAAAAAAAGCCAATATATCTTTCAATACAAATCTCAGCCAGTGGTTGAGAGTGTTGATCTCGTCTGCCTGAAGGTCCTGCGAATCTCACGGATGCCATTGCAAATGGTTGGTGCCAAGAAGCCTATGGTCAAATGGAGGTTTAGTTTGTAGTTTAGGACCATACGAATGTTTACATTTAATTTCAATTTCAAAGTGTCAAACGCTGTTTTAAGAATTGATTAACAGCATTTATCATGAAAAATCGTACAATTACGTTACATATACACAACAAAATGTTATTTACATTCGAAGAATTTGTTTCTATTCTGTCTATCCCTACTTTTGTAGGAAAGACAGAATCGATAGTTGTAACAATCATAATCTCATTGCAAACGTCCTCCCACTGAAGTATTGCGCTTTGTTGATTGTACACGTTCCGGTTATTGACCTATGCTTGTTCGAATCAAGTGATGCATCGATGTTGCAGATTACGTAACATACACGATACATCGATGTTGCAGTGTTGCAGATTCGTAATGTTTTGTTGCCGTTATCTTCGCCAACTTGGAACATACTCTGGGAAAGATGAATGCTACATCAGTAAAGTCGAAAGACACCGTACTTGATACTAAACCTCGCAGGTGACATACATATCCTTCCCTATCCGGTTCAGCGCCAACAACCTCCAAAGCAACATCCATAGTCCGCGCCGCTGGTGGGTCGGTGCGTTTAGGAGGCGGTGACATGAGACAACCGACATCGCTGCAGCGTGTGCTATTCTGAGAACTGTGCCGCTAGACGCCAGGCCACCGATGGCGATCGGTCGATCGCTCGACGGGGCGGCCGTTCAGCGCGCAATCGGCTGCGCGGACGTAGGCGGTCGACGCCGAGGATGAGGTCGTCAGGGGTGCAGGAATACTGGTGCTGGAAAAAAGTGGGAATTGTAAGAGGTTTTCGACTATCGCGGTACACTTACTATGTACTACTCAAATGTGAAAATCACATCCAAGATTGTGGTATACTATTTACGAAACACAAACAACACTCGTAAATGTGTGCTGTTGTAGCATGCTCTTGCTTATTGGGCGAAGAGGGCGATAGATTTTGCTTAAAGCCACCTCATGTGGAAAACTTGTAAACGATTTTACTGTGTTAGTGCATCGGAATCATTTAGTTCATCATCTCATTTTGTGGTAGAGAAAAAATAGTATGTATGAATATATGAATAGTATGTATGTGTATAAAATCCTTTCTCAGTATCTGGGGTAGCACTAGTACCATATGCGTTATCAGATCACTCCTACACGTCCAATGGTTAAGGAAGATAACATTCGGCTTTGTAGACGCTGATTCTTCACGACTTCCAGCACCAGTTTCGATTTTTATGACAGCAAAGAATTTAAGAGTGAATACCAAGTCATCTGTTGCCATAGCACTCATGAAATTGACATAAATAACATTTAACAATCTACCTAGTATGCTACAGAGTACAATATCTACAAATATAATCCACTTTTTTTCTATACGACTTTCCTCACCCCCTCTCTAATGGTTACTCATAAGCTGCAGTACATTAATAGATAAAATTTATCGGAGAACTTTAACCCTTTCGCTCCCAGCGGGATACATATGTCCCGCCAACTTTCACCAGGCTACTATTGGGAAATTCTACTGTAAATTTCAGTTTATTGTGTGTCCCAGTGGGTTCCTGAAGCCTACGTAATTAGTTCTTCGTTTTGACACCAGATTGCACTTGTATATTGGCGGTTTTTGTTCATATTCAATTTCCTAATCTAGATTTTGTATACCAATGGGACGCATGCGTCCCACATTCTAGTCCCATTGGGGCATATATGTCCCAGGTCCTATTTCAAAATTCCTAAATGAAGAATTAAATTTAAGATAATAAATTGTTAAAAATAACGCTCAAGGCTAGAATTTTAACATCCGCCATGATCCACTACTTTTCGGTTGGCCAGAAAAAAATTGGGAGCGAAAGGGTTCGGTGGCGTGCAATTTTTGGAAATTTCCTATATAGATGCATTACCTAATAAAACTTGAAATGTCCTACTTTATATTTTTAAATGTCTTATTTAAATTATTTTTGAAGTATTTAATAGTACTTTCTCCTTATTGAAAGTTTTAAGTTCTTTCCGAAATCATTGAAAAATGAAAGTAATACGTCTTTGTGTCTCCTTGAAATCGTTGTCCTTCCTTCAATTTACAAAGTGCGTTCTCTCTTCATTTCGCAGATAACTACATTAAGGCAATAATTTTATGCGCCTTTATAATCACAATTGGAACGTCCCTCAGCCGAACATTTCAAAATCGGAAAACAAATCTTCTCCACTATAGACTGAAGCGAAAACTACCGCGACAGTTGTTCTTCGACCCTCCCTGATTACCGTGTACCCGACGTGGCTTCGCACATTTAATCCTCGTGTACTCAATGTATTGATCTGCCAATGTTTCCAAAACAATTCTAATATAATTCAATGTACTCTCAATATATCGTACTCGGCTGCTGAGGACCTTCGGATCAAGCAGACATAAATAAAAACAACAACTTGATCAAAAATTACCTGCGGGGCTGTAGTTGTCAACATTGGTTCGCAATGCGATGCACAGTGGTAAATTTTTTTCAGTACCTGGTCAAAGATATTACTGCGAAATATTGCTCATTATTTGACGTAAAACACTGTGATTAATACGATTATTACGTACTTGGTTATTTTCATCTTTCAATAGGTAGTTTTTTTTGGTATTTAAGGTCGCATCAACTTCTAGGTCATTAGCGACCACTATTGCTTGTAACGGTATGGTAACTATGAGGATGACACGATATGATGATGATAGGTGGTGTAAGGACGAACACAATACAACCATACCCGAGGAGAGACTCGACCCCGCGATCCTTCGGTCCGAGATCGCTACAGATGTCGAGAGATCGAGATAACGAGATCGTTACAGTACAACGGGGGCAAAATTAGGTAGTCGGAACCTGCTAGGAATTAACGATAGCATTTTTTACAGTTTTCAGAATGACAATCTGTAAAAAACTTTCAAAAAATAATCTCCTGAGTTGACAATTAATCTATACAGTTCCTCGAAAATTCATGTTTTTCAGGCCCTTAAGAATATGAAATTATATACTAGAGAACTGGCTTGGTGTTTTCCACGTCAATTATTCCTTCCCCAAACACCTCTGACTTTGAAAATGAAACCATGATCCCTCACAGAATTTGTTTCATTTATTTTTACTCTCGAATACTTCCTTGCGTGCTATGCTGGCAGGTTGCGCCAATATATTGATTGATTTATTAGTGTTTCCCGGCGCGTCAATGTTTGAGGTCGTGATTTTTGTAAGTGCAGTGCATGTTTACCGCTGGCACTATCGGTGATGTCCCACTGACTGGTGAGATCTGGCGCAGACCTGTGCGCCGGCTAGCCTGGTTTTCCCCCACCAACGGAGCAAGCCGGCACAAGGTCTGAACCCCCGACAAGTGAAGCAGTATAGTACATGCAAGTGTGTGTGTGTGCAAATGTGAGTATATGAGAAGGGAGAGGAAGGAAAGCTCGCGCGCGATCCGTGACCCGTTTGGTACGGTACAGCTTCAGCATTCGCCTGGTGTTGATCGGAGAACCTACGGAAAACTACCGATCAGTGCAGCAGCCGCGAGAATTCTCCTTCGGATAGCGACTGAATTTGCGCTGGCTATCTAGCTCATGACGAAAATCCTGCCACCGTCAAGACTCGAATCCTAGGCAGAGGCACGGCAGTGACATCAACCATTGAAGCCCTGAGCCAACTACGCCGGCGCCACTTTATGTCCAAATCGTCTGCGTCTTCAGAGACGTGTGTTGTTGGCAACACAGTGTTCTGAATAAACTTTTAAGAATTTCCATTTATAAACATTAATAAAATATTAAGGAGAATTGAATAGAGAGTTTTGTGTGACACTAAGATTCTTTGTGTTTTACTATAGCTCGCTAGTAAGCATAAAAGCCTCGGCGCTCCGGCCTATTTCTTGTTATAGCTAAAAGTTGTTCACGTTACGGAGATCCGCATTACAAACATTGAACTTTTCGACTTAGAGGCGGCATTCAAGTACTTAGGCCTCTCTATTACTTCATGAGTAACAGCAGCAGTGTTCTTCACGAACACTGATACATAATGTTCACAAATTACGTCAATGATCGTTATTAAATTTACTGCGCTCTCTTTTCACTGCTTCTTTGCAAAGCTGGCTTAATATATTTTTGAAGATTTCTTTTCACACCAATCCTTGAAAGTTGTAGTACAGCTTTCACAATAAATTGCGATCAATAGATTAGTAGTGGAGATATGCGGGTCTGGGATCAGGATGTGACGTCAGCGATAAGATCTCATCTGTTACGTCACATCCTGATCCCAGACCCGCCTATGTTTTGGAGGGCGGCCTGGTCCCAGACCCGCACATGTTTCGGAGGGCTGACGTCACATCCTGATCCCAGACCCGCCTATGTTTTGGAGGGCGGCGCCCGCCGATGTGTCTGGGGGTCGTCACGGCGCGCCTGGTGGCGAAGGGGTGTAGCGTGTGGCGGTGGCGCGCCCTGGCGGCGAATGGTGGAAGCGTATGTGTGTGTGCGCTCTGGCGGCGAATGGTGGAAGCGTATGTGTGTGTGCGCTCTGGCGGCGAATGGTGGAAGCGTATGTGTGGTTGTGTAGGTGTGCGTGTGTTTCAAAAATGCCTGTCGTCCGAGGGGCGGATTCGAACCAGCCTGAGTCCCGTTTCCTGTTGGGTGTGGGGGATTACCCAGCGCTTTGGCTCTGAGCTACGGCGACATCTCGAGCGGAGCTGTCTGGTTAGGGGTTCTGATAGTACGCGAGGCGGCGGCGGCGGCGGCGACGCCGGATGTTGTGGTTGATAAGAAGATAGCGGCGCGCGCTGGCTGCTGTTTTGGTCGCGAGCATAGGACTTTCATAATGGAGGGGAGAAAGGAAAAAAAACAAATGAAAAACAGGCCGTGAAAGAATGATTTGATTTATTTATAGAAAACAAATGAAAATCAAATTATACAGAGGAGATTTCAAAAAACAAAATGAAAAAATCAAAGTATACATAGAATCCGCCATGTTAAAAGTCCTCTCTTCTACACTCGTAATTTAGCGATTTCTTTTTTGATTTTCTCATCCACATAAGCTTTCGTTGCACCGTCTTCCTTTCTGACGGGCGGCGCCACGTTGACGAGACGTTTCTTCATCACGTTCACGTTTCCAAGTTTGCTGCACCGGAGTTTTGGAATTTTTGCTAGATGCGTCTTGATGATGTTGATGTGGCGGTCGACGTACGCTTTGTTGGCGACATCTTTTTCGTCTTGAGGAGGAGCCGTATTCGAAATGCGGTAAAGATCGGCGTTAAATGCATCGTTGACGGTCCATTGCCGGAGACATCTGGATTGAGGGTCGCTCACGCTTTGTAATTTTAGCTTGACTTGATGGAGCTCGTGCTGCAATGCTATACTGGCATCTTGCGCTGAGAGTTGACGCGCGTGTTCGAGTTGTTCGTTCACGTACTCTTTGGTGGCGACATACTCTGGTATATTGCAATTTTCTATTTCCTCCTCCTCCTCTTCGTTCGTCGGGATCTCTTCGTCATCGTACACTTCCTCGTCCTGCTGTTGATCCTCCCCCTCCTCAGCCGAGTCGTAGAAGACCATCGTGTTGCCTTGACTGACGCTCGTGGTGAACTGTCGTCCGCAGCGTGTCATCGCGTCTTTTAACGAAAAAACGCGCAGGCAATGTCGGCGGCGGATGCGATACGCTTATCGCCGAAGACGTCAGACCCTCCAGGACGTGTCGCGCCGCTTCTCTCTCTCTCTGGTGTGCAGCTTTAAAGAATTAAACAGATAAAAGCGGCGAGCACGATGGCAAAGTCCAGAAGGGCGAGACCGATCATGATGCTATCTAACCACTCCATAACACACACACGTTTACACAGACGTGACGATATTCCTCTTACAAAACACGCAATCCCGTTTCAATAGCAAAGGTCCGTTGTCGTGGTGCTGCGTGCAGACGAGAAGGGAGACGGCTTGACACGAAGGACACTCGTTCCTCGACGGTGCGGCGTCGTCCTCCTCCGAGTAGTGTTGTCGACAAGGCTGGCGGAGAGAGATGCAAAAGCGGCAGCTCCGCTTCGGTGGCGGCGGTCCGTCGATACGCGTCCGTCCGCGGTTCCAATGCTCCTGACAAGAGCGAAGTTCTTGAACGCACGGAAGGTTTTGGATGTCTTCAGGTAGTTTCTCGAACACGCGCTCCACCTCGTAGGGCGCCGGCCAATGACACAAAAATTCGACCGGTAAGTGACGCAATGACTCCGAGTCGAGAAGCGTAAGCGTGTAATCGGCTTCACGCAACGCTCTGAAAGCGCGTTCAATGTTGTCGCGCGTCTCGCGTCTGATCTCTTGCGCGGTGTGCTCCAAAAGGTCGGCCACGGAGCGGATGAGCGGATGAGTGGATGCGTACGACGGAACACTCTGCATCATAATGACGAGCGACGGGCAGAGTGCATGATTATAACGTGCCCAGGACGTGTATCGTATCACATTTCCCTTTCCACCACGTCATGATGCAATAAGTCCGGTCGATGAACGCTCATCCGTTCGTACAGGGCGATGACGTGCTGGCCTGCTAAACTGACGTCACCGCAAGTGTAGTGTTCACGGTACCTGCGTAAGCACTCGTGCAGCGGAGGACATCCGAACGACTCGAGATCGAAAATGTCTTTTCCTTGGAGTACCTCCTGCAACCACTCTTTCTTCTGTCCTCCCTTGACGTAGATCGTCGAGACACCTTCGAAAGCTTTCATCATCACAAACGTCCTGTCTCCATAATCGTAACGTCCGCTACTCCACGGCAGTGTGGCGTGATGACAGCGTTTGATCCACCACACGTGTCGCTTGTCGTCTCTGTTCAAAGTATGGAAAGGCCGCGGCGGACGAAAGGTGAATTTCTGAACGCACTGCTCAGACTCGTCTTGGACGGCGCGGATGACGGTCAGCACTTTGATAACGAATTGTCCGTCTATCCAAAAACCTTGAAGATCAGCGACAGCTGCGAGCGCACGGTGACCGTTGTGCGTTCGTCGTTTTTTTATTCTTGTCACAGCATCGTTCTCGCGCCACGGCGTGGTCGGCGGTGTTGCCGCTCGACCTTCTTCTTCGTCGTCTTGTGCATTGATCCGTGGACGTGGAGGAGATGTTTCTCGTGCTTGATCGTCTTGCAAGAGTTTACATAAGGAATTTTTCACATACCGCAACATGATGACGCACGCACCGTGTGTAGACAGCAGGCACCGCAAATCGAATGGAAAACACACACACAGCGCGGTGATGTCTCGCACACGGGAAAAAACGAGAGACTGACGGTCGTCGAGTTTTCGCCGTCCTTCTTATACAAGTCTGTGACGTCAGCGGACATGCACTCGCGCAGCGCGGTCGTCTTATCGCGCGAGGCTATGACGTCACCGGGTGACGCAAGACGCTTACACTTCAATGTCTCTCGCATGCACCCACGAATTATGGTGCGAGTCGAAACCGAGCCATTTCACGAGGCGAAGCGGACCCTTTTTCCGTACGACGCGCTCGACTAAATATTGATCGGGATATCGTGTGCGTTGCAATTCCTCGGTGTAGAAGCGACCCTCGATCGTTTCGCCTTGCAGGTCTTCTATCGAGTACGTGACGGGATTCGAGAGATGCACACGAACGATTTTGAAGAGTTCGGTGCCCCATCGCGCTTCGTAGCCTTTCCGAAACGGCGAGTTTTTGTACGTGCTCACCCGAACGACGTCGCCGACGCGAAAGCGATGTGTCCTCAGGAGACGCGGGTCGAGCGTTTTCACTTGCCCGTACACCGTGCGCATGAGTCGATCGTCTTTCACGTCTTTCGGCTTCATGCCGATCGTTCGATGTTTCGTGTTGTTGTAATCTCGGAGGAGGGCGGGTAGCATAAGGGTCCAGCGTCGCGTCCCCTCGCCGGTGAAACGCCTCCACATCCGCTCCTTGAGCGTTCGATTAAACCGTTCGACAACGGCGGCCTTTACGTTGGAAAAGGTGGAATAATGATGAATGCCACGCTCTCGGAGCCACTTGTTGAGCGCGGTGTTGTAAAACTCCTTGCCTTTGTCGGTTTGTAGGAAGTGAGGCACTCGCCCGCTCGACGTCACGATGCGGTCGAAGGCCTTGACGACTTCCGCTCCCGTCTTTTTCTTTATCGCTTCCGCCCAGGCGTACTTGCTGTAGACGTCGATGACGGTGAGAATGTATCGCATCCCTCGATTGCTTTTGGAGTACGGCTGCATGTCGACCAAGTCGGCTTGCCATAGATCATCGAGTCCTTTCGTGATCACCCGCCGTCTCGCGTAACGACGTCGGGCAGGCGCGTGCAATTCCGCAGCGAGTCCTTGTCGAACGGTCGTCAACACGGTCGTCGTCTTCTTCTTCTTCTTCTGCATGGTCAGAGGCGCTAGACGATAATACCGGCGTCACGCAATTCATCTTCTATTTCTACTATTTCACCGTCGAGCCCGTTGTTACCGGCGGCTTTCGAAGCGTGTAACAGACGTAGCCTCTCGACGAGTGTGGTCGGATCGCGCCAATATTTGTAGTCTGGCGCCGTCACAAAACGTAGACCGCTCCCCTTCCTCTTTTTTTCCACTCCCCATTTCTTCTTTCTTTCTGCAAGTCTTTTGCTTTGTCTTTCCCCCCCACCGAAAAGATGCGCGATAATATTACGATATTTCCATGGATTGCCTCTCGTGTTAAACGCAAAATTTGATTTGAAGTTTTTCTTGTGCGCGGAAGTGAGTTGCAGAATTGTTTTATATTGTTTCAAATCGTCTTTCGTGACATCATTTAAGTCGGGACGGTCTTCAAAAAGGAGTTCGAGAAGCCCCGGCTCTGGGTAGAATGTGTGACCTTGCACGGAGAATGTTCCGTCTTCCGGGTGAAGTTCTAGGAAGGCGTTACCGATGTGAGGACGCCCTCCTATATAGTACGGTCCGAAAGTCGTATCGCCTACGTCGATCGCAGCATTCGACAAATAGCGCTGTAATTGTTCATAATGTTGACTGCGAACATCTCCATGTCTTTCTATGTTGTCTTCTTCGTCTTCCAACTCCGGGAGTGTTTCGAAGGAGGAGGAACCTGCTTCCACTCTTGGTTCGTGTTTGCTGCTCGTGGAAGACGGTGGAGTGTTCGTTTTGCCCTCTCCTTGCGGGCGGTGCAGGGCTTTCGAGACGGGCGTTGTGAGATACGTATCGAGTAATCGACTGCGCATCGTTTCGGCATCTTGCAAGATGCTCATTTTCTTGCGAATGTTTTCGCGTGCCTTATCCACCTCCGTTTTCAATCGCTCTTCCGACGTGATGGGTCGAAGGGGTGCGGGTGCGGAGGAAGAGGGAGGGCGCGGTGTCTTTCCACGCAAGCTCCTTTTCGTTTTCGCAAGCGCATTCAGCGTTTTCAAGTCTATGTTTGATCGTTTGTTCTCGTTTAGTCGTGTTTCACGGACGACGTGTCTTCGTCTTCTTCTTCTCACGTTGTCGCGAAGCCGTTGTATTGTGCTCACGCGTCCTCCTATTTTGGATTTCACTTTCATCGCGCCCGCCACACCCAGCGCGGCCGCCCTTTCACCGATACTCGCGTCTCTGGACGTGACGCGCGCCCACGCGGCCTTGGCGAGCGCTTCGTCTGCCCTTTTGCGTTCCTCACCGCCTTTGTAGTTGTGGTAAGCGATGTCGTGCTCTCTACACGCTTCGTCCAACGGATTCATACCGCGGTCGCCTCTTTGCAGTCTCTTCATGAGCTTCGTACCGGGCCCGCAAAATTGATAGCCGCCGGGAATGTGAAGCTCGAAGGGCAGTTTGTCTATCGCCCGATTCAGCATCCGTCCTATAAATCCTCTTCCGCGATACTGTCGGCCCCCCCGTCGCGTTCCCGCGACATTGAAATGCTGTCGCACGTACACCATGGCGTAGAGTGAAGTCTCTCGCGAAAGAAAAGATATTATATAACCTTCACATCAGCACCGCGGCCATCGGCCGTCGGCACGAGAAACCGGTCGAAGCCCGATCGGTATCGACCGTGTTGCAGCGCACTCGGTTTACAGATGACCACAAAAGCAAAACGGTCGGCGTTCCACACGTTGGAACACATCGCCTTAAAATCGTTGAAGGTCTGAAAATCGTTGCCCACGTGTTCTTTGTAGATATACTCGAGGTTGTTATCGTCTTGCCGGAAGATGACAATCATATTCGCGTTATCGCGAATCAACTGCTTGGGAATTTTGGTGTACGTTTGACACAGATAGAGCACGTCCGTGTGTTTATGTCTCCCGGCCGCAAAGTAGGCTTTGATACAGTCTTGTTTTTCGGTGGCGATGTCGTCGAAAATGAAAACGCTGTCAGGCGACGCCTCGGCTGGCGGCACGATGCTATCGTGTTGCGAAAACGAACGAATAGGAAGGAGTCCGTCGCAGACTTGTTTCAAGTACATGTACATGGGCTGCGTGTCTGTGGTGGAATATAAATACACGTTGCGGAACGCCAGACCGAAGCGACCGGTGAGAAGCGAGACGACCACGTTTGTCTTCCCGCATCCGGAAGGTCCCACGATAAGAGCGCGCACGCTATCGGGGAAAAGGGGTCCGTGTCGACTCGTGTTCTCGTCGTCTTTGCCGCGCCATAAGGCCGTCACGTTCACGACGGGCAGTGTTGCCGATTGTGGAACAACGTGCATCGTCATGCGAAAAGCGAGGGAGAGAGAGAGAGACTGTTTGCCTTTGTCGAAGGACACTGTTTTTAAAGGGTGCGACAAAGGCGAGAGGGAGGGGGGTGAATCGGTGTGCGAGTAGGAGTCGAAATGAAACATGACACATACAATCAAGCAAGTCCTTTTATTGATTAAAAAAAATACATAGATGACGTACACATTAAACATGACTGTTACGGATGTCGGTGGTCGTGGGCGTCATCGATGCAATCGCCATCTGGACAGCTCTCGCTAACCATGCCGCTGCGTTGCGCGCGCATTCGCTGACGTCCACCGCAAGATAGCAGCAGACCGTATCCGGTGAGGTGGAGGTCGATCGTTCCGTTGTCGTCTTGCGGCGTCGTGATGGTGTTGTTTTTTTGGTCTTTCGCTCTTTTGGTTTTGCGTCCTTGCGGGTTTTCTTCTTCTTCTTCTTCTTCTTCTTCGACGTGCAATGCATGGGACAGGGATGACCGCATGCAGAAGGAACATCGAATGACGCCGACGCCGCTCTCACCTCCATGTCCTTTTCCTCCTCCTCCTCTTCCTTCATGTTGTCGTGGAGTGCAGCAAAAACGGCGAAATGCGAATCGCAAGAAGAAAGCGCACCCACGTCGTCTTCACCGGCCGAGGCAGATGGAACGTGTTCTGAGCCTTCTTCGTTCATCATCGCGTGAAGGAAAGACACGGAATGAAGACAGCGAGCGAAACACGCGACGTCTTATACGATCACGTTTTTCTTCACCACAAAGTCGTCGATTGGTGCGTATTGCACTTCCGCTTTGTAGACAATGAGACAATACCCTGTGACGTTAGCGGGCATGGCTGTACCCGTTTCCCACGTGATCTTGATGTCGGTTTGCGAGGGGAGTACGGCAGACGCTCTGGCGGAGACGTCCCATACAATAACAGGAAACCAAGAATTCAGATACCAATATTCCATGGCCGATATGGGATTGCGATTGTAGTAAGAACGTTCCGCTTTTTGCATCATTTCATAGAGATACGGGTGCCATTGTTCATCGCCGGTATAATATTTGACATTGCATAGAAGTTCGGAATAAGGGTAAAACTCGTCGTTTAAATACAGTTTTGCTCTTGTCATATCGTTACCATTGAATTCACCCGAATTCTGTTTCAGGTTCGCGTCTTTATCCGTTTGCATGCCAAAGAAAATGTACAGAGGATGGTCCTCTTTTGCGGCAGTCTTCACCGTCCACTGAAACGGTCCCTTTCCTCCTGCTGGAACGTTGGGGTATTCGTGAAGTTCCCATCGTCGGAATTGCACGGGGATCGGTCGCCGACTGTCCAGCGTTCGCGTTACCGCGAGGGATGCAGCATCGCTCAGCGTCAAATGAGGCATTCTCCAAATCATGTCCGTCACGGTAATCGTTGTTGCGTCCGGTATCTCGACATTCGTCGTGAGACATCGATTATCGTGACGACCTCGAATGAGGACGAGGTCGTGTTTCACGCCAGTCATGATACGCGTGTGATCTTCGAAAAATCCCATCCACAGTCGCAATGGCACGATACCGTAAAATTTCCCCCCGTTCTTACTGAGCATGTATCTGGTGTTGCTTAGCTTAGACTCGTACAATAGAAGGTCTTCGGTCCAACAGGCGTTGCCGAACGATCTTCTTTCTGCCGGCGAAAGGAAACACACGTTCTTCATCGTGGTCGTGATCCCCGGATTTTTCACAACGTCGACAATCACGTTGTTGATTTCGTAACGAATTTCGCTAAAAAGAAAGGCGAAACCGTTGTTGATCAATTCGCAGTTGGTGCGCGTGGCGGTGCCCGTTTTGACCGCAGATCCCACGATGACGAGCGAACTCTCGCAAGGTAAGAGAACGGCGTCCTTATTCATGATAGTAATGCGAATTTCATCGTTTTGCCAAAACGATTTAATGTACGGAAAGTGTTCGTGAACAGCTTCGTTGACGATGTGGTGTTTTATATTCTCCCTGCGGAGAATGTCGATCGCGTGTTCGTCCACAAACTCCGTTGAAGATGGATGACTGGTCTTCATTTTCTTCGACGACATTTTATTTGTTTGTCGTTTTTTTCGCCTTCCTCCTTAGAACGAGAGTGTAACCCAACGCTCGTAAGGTTTGTCGACTGGACGGTGTTAACGTGGTGAGCGGACAAAGCACTCTGTGCCTCGGTCGCGACACGACCCGCATTTTATAGTGCTTTTTCGATGTTGTTTTAGAAGAAAGCGGCATTGCGGTTGCTTCTGGGGCGTACGAGTAAGGTGCACGTCAACGGCGTTTCCGCGTACAACGGAATCAGTTGACCGTCCGCGTTCTCTAGTCGAATGGATAACTCGTCGATCCAATGCCGGGTGACGCGGTGATAGATTTTTTCGGTCGGCCTTTCTTCGACGATGGCGGCAGGTAAATCGTTCACGTGAAACTGATACAGCACGTGGGCTATTCGATCGTTTATATACCCGCTTTCGATCACGTTACACGTCACGAACACTTCGAAATCTTTCATGATCGTCGGCGCCGCATCGGCCGTCACGTACGCGCCGAAAAGTGTGGGTGACACGGTCTTTGAAAAACCGAGGAGAGGACCGATGGACGCGGGCTGGTCGAAATTCAGCTTGAAGGACGTGTTGACGCGCACTTTGTTCGATTGCGGGTCCGCTTCCAAATCGAAAAAGTGCTTCTTCGTCGCAAACTCATCGGGAAACTGTTGATGAAGAATGTTCGATATATGATGATGGATGTCGTCTAAGGTATACGTACCCGGAGGGACGGATAGCACATAGCTTGCTGGCGGTCCCCCCTCGACGAGAACGTCGTAGTGGAGTGTGTTGTGACCGTCCTTCACGTTGCGAATGGTGTGAACGGTGCTGAGATGCACTAACGCGATCTCGTACACGTCGTTCGAGAGGTCGACCCCCGGCGCAAACTTCACCGAGATCTCCGGCCCCTTCCCCATTAAAGTGTACGTGCGCATGACACGAACGACGCAAGCGAAGTGATCACGTCCGGTGTTTAATCTTCCTTTTTCTTCTTCTTCCATTCGTGAACGAGAAATTGTAGACATAACTTGCCGCAATTGTTCGCGTTGTATTGTTGAACTTGACGCGTGTTGTACGTCACGCGGTGTCCGCGCGCGTAGCGAAGGAATTCGGGCGGGGGCGGAAGTCCGAACGAATCGAAGTAGCGCACCGTTCGACCTTGTTTCACGTACGCCACGAAATGAGTACCGTCGCCGCTGGCGTCGTCGAGGTTGACGACGCCGCACTCACGCTTCGCCCTCGTTCTTTCGGTCAGCGAATCTCGCGTAAACACGCCGCGAAAATGAGGAATGTTCAACATCTTCTTCGCAAAACGTGCCATTTCCTCGTGCGTGAGCGCTCGGCGCGGTACTCCGCTCATTGGTTTTTTCGAGACGTTCTCCTCCCCCTCCTCCCCTTGGTCTTCATGTTCGTGCGAAGCATTTTCGCGGCCCTTAGTAACACGCCCGATCCTTTTTTGGTCTCTTCCATCATCTTGTTATGACGCACCATTTCCGCTAACTCCTGGTTTTTAGTTTTGGCGTTTTTCACAGCGTTCGCGATAGCGGCAGCGCCGCCTGCGACGGTTCCGAGCGCGCTCAGTCCGCTGAGAATGGACGGAATCAGAGGGATGAGGGCAGGCAGAAACCCGCCTCTCTTACTCTTTCGACCGCCACGCGCCGTCGTCTTTCGCCTTCGTGCGCCATTCCCCTGCAGACGACGTTTCTTACAAGGACCGCCGACGCACCGACCTCTCAAAAACATGCCGCGACCCATCGCGGTCGGAGCAATCACTGCACCCGGAATCCGCTGTTCTCTCTCTTGTGCGCCTCTCCGCCGTATCGGCCAGGGGGGTTGTCTCCTACAATCTCTCGTCGTTGTCGTTCTACACACGGTGCGAACCATGACAATACTAATACACGAGCGCAAGTGTCGAAATATATATACAAATGATATGTCTTCCATTAGGTGACTACCTTCAGTCTTGTTCTTTTCCATTATCACACGATAATGATTCTCATTACAATCGATCAACCAATTCTTTTACAACCGTCATAAAATATTTCTCACGAAGTTTAGTCCCGCAATTTAATGATTTTTTTTTTACAACAAACCTTCCAGAATATTTCTATTATCGAAAATCTGCTTCCTGAAGACTTGAACATCATTCTCCACTCGCTTCTCGAGGTTTTCCAAATTTTTTTTATCGACATTGAAGTCATCCTTCAAATTTTCGATATGTTTCTCGAGATTCGAACAATCTAACTCGAGCTTTTTCAATTTTTCTTCGCAAACCTTTATGCGCTTATCGACTTCCTCGCGCAACGCATTTAAACGAGTTGTCATTGCTTTACCTAAAACCGTCGTGCGCTTATCGATGTCCTCCTGCACTACTTTCTTCACATCGACCTTTTCCAATGTTGATACCTTTGTTTCGAGATTAGAATAATCGTTTTTGACGAGTTCTTTATGCACGTGAAAAAGATCCTCCGAGTGCTTTTTCGCAACCGCCAGCGTGTCATCCAATTGCGATTTAATCACCACGTCCGAGCTGTTGGTGCCAGGACCAACTTTGCGAATAAGTCTGTTGTGAAAATTATAATTACCGGACGAACCGACTAGCGGAAACGTCTCCAAGAGCTTCGGGGGCACTTTCCTTTCGTGCGCGCTCATGGTGGCTTGTAATTCGCTTTTCACGAAATCCTTCAAAGATTTCTCGTGTTCGGTGAAACGACGTTTCACATCCGTCACGTGCCCGTCGAGTGCGTGACGTAATACTTTCTCAACGTTTGCGACACGCTCCTCCGCGTGATGTTTCACAGACGGTAAAATATCCCTGTCAATATCTATAGGCGGCAGCATTTCCTTTTCGCGCGCGCTCAGGGTCGCATGTAATTCGCTTTTCACAAAATCCTTGAACGATTGTTCGTGTTTCGCCAAATCATCGCGATGAACGACGTCCTCGTTCGTGCGCCGCCGCTTCAGCGCACTCCGACGTACGCGCGTGCTGTGTCCGAAGCTATCCATCGCGACGACTGCACTAACACTATTGTTCTATAGACGCGGTGTTTTATAGACCGCGACCTTTCAAAGCGCGCACAACACGCATTGCAGCGCGCTCTCGTAGCGACAACGAAAATGCATTGCAAACAGTTGGAAACGCGAGCGTTCGTAACATGCATTGCAGCGCGCTCTCGTAGCGGACACGCAAAGGCCTTGCAAACAGTGTGTGAAGCGCGAGCGTTCGTCGCGCGCCTCAGCGCCAGCGCCCGGATGTTGCGGTGAACATCGCACGCCGGCGCGCGCCTCAGCGCAAGCGCCCGGATGTTGCGGTGAACGCTCGCCGGCGCGCGGCGCAGGGCTAGCGACCGGATGGTGCGGTTGATAACGATGCCGCGCTGCGCGTGAACCAAGCCGCGCCCCGACACACGCAGTCGCATTGTGTCGACAAATTCAATTAGACGTGTGTGCATGTGTTTGCTCGAAATATGAATCCGATGTGGTATGGCTTTTACCGAAGTGACAATTACGCGCGTTTTTTCCCGGTGGATATGTTTGGGAGAAGTATTATCCACTACGCGGCGGCGTGTGGCGATATTTCGGGTGTCATCTTTTGCGTCGCGCGCGGCGACTCCCCTAACCGGGAAGACAATTTTGGAAAAACACCACTGCACTACGCCTACCGATCGCATCGGTGGGTAGTTGTGCATTTTCTACTATTTATCGGTGCGCGCGAAGACATTCAGGACGCGGGGGGGAAAACACCACGTCAGTGTGCGACCCTGCCTCGGCGCATTGTGTGCGGGGACAATTGTCCAGACTGCTTATGGTGTCCCCGCCATGCTATTGTGGAGATGCCGCTAGAGTTCTATGCGCGGGAGTTTATGATGCCGGTCCCTCCGGAGTGGCAACCCCCCGCGGCGCCGTTCCCGCCTCCCGCGCCGCTAGAATTGCATGCGCGGGAGAGACAACAACCAGCTGTGCCGTTCCCACCTCACCCGACGTACGAGGTGGCGGCGGCGGTGATGACGCTGCCGTCACCGCAGCGGACCCGCACACCACCACCGCCCCTCGCTCCCATTCCCATAACGCCCCGCTCACCAACACCCCCCGTTGCAGAGTCTCCCACTCTCCGCTCTCCAACACCCTCGTCTCCCACTCGCATGATTTCGCCCCGCATACGTCTTCGTCGCGTCAGCAACGAAGAATGGGAAAGTAAGTTGTATTGTTTATAATTTTTATATCTTTTTTATGGTCTTCTTATCAGAGTTTTAATTCTCAGTCTTATTGTCGCAGTTTATTCATGATCGGTTTTCGAGCATGACGTGGCGCCAAGGGTGTCGTCATCGCCTGCAGCCTTCACCCTGGTTCAACAATACATATTGCAATGAATAAAATAAATTAACTAAATTAAAATAAGAAAGGAGATCTACGTTCTTAATAAAATCATTATGAAACGATGACTTGTTTTATTGAAGCCATGAGGAATGGATATTTCAGGAAATGACGTTGGAAAAGAAAAACAATACTCATGATGATTTAACATTTCAGTTTTTTTTATTCAGTAGTGTGTACAAATAAATATTGAATTATTGAAGGGTTGGCTTGTCCAATAATCCGTAGTGCCGATACAAAGCGAAAATTTTGTCCCACGTTGAGTGATGCGATAAGTCATCCAACTTGTAGATGAGAACTATATAAGCTTTGTTTTTTGGATTGATACCCACAAATGACATATGTGGTCTTTCTGCTAAAAAGTTTTCTTTTCCAATCGCCTCAATCTCTGGTGTAAATCTGTAAAATCAAGAATTGCATTCGTGATTAGTTTTTTTTTAATTTTTTGTAATTTTACAAACCATTTCATACATTTCTTAGTTTTCATACCTTCTCGGAAGAAACACATCATATGTGTGATGTAACGTCGCGACGAAGGCGGATTTCTTATAGAGTTCACTCGCGATAAGATTAATGTCCGTTATTTCAAAGAAGAGTCCTCTTGGTAAATTTAACATATTCAGTCGTATTGTAGAGGCGTCCATTTTCTTAATTAACATTTCCCACGGTCTAAAAAAATTAAATTAAATTAAATTTAAAAAAAACACTCTGATGTCTTCTTGGATTTGTAGATAAACACTACACTGTTCTTCACCTGTGTACAACTTGCGTTCGCCGCGTTAAAATGTAGCGTACGCACGTCGTCATCTGTCTGACGGAAGGGGAGACTCATATCGCGAGTGTAATCATTGGTGTTGCCTGATGTACATGGCATGAGTGCTTTCGTCAAATCATTCTCTTTTTCTTCCAAAGCACACTCTAGCGCTCTTGTCATTGCCTTTTCCTCCTCCTTCGTCTCCTCCTCATCACTCCATAATAAGCGTTGCGCTCTTATTGCCTTTTCCTCCTCCTTCGTCTCATCACTCCATAATAAGCGTTTAATGTCATCTTTCACTTGTTTAAAAATTTTCCTCTTTTGTTTGATGTTTTCCAGAGGTCTTTAAAAAAAATCAAGAAAAACACTATGAAAACGACAACATGTTAATACACCAAAGATGTTTAAACTTTAAATCACTTACTGTTTGCGTTTTCTTGGAGGCGTTGTGTCTATCACTTCCCCCTCTTCCTGCGAGTCGTCTACGGTGACACATTCCATAGTATCCATGACGTCTTGCATGCTGTGTGTGTGTGTGTGTGTGCGCGCGTTCACGTTCGCTGATAGCGAGAGAGTGACCGTTGCTCAGATGGAGCACCTTTTAAACGCGTGTCGTGTCCTGCTCCCATTTCCCATTCCTTTGTTCGCAGGATGACGTCAACGTCTGTTATCTACCACAACATCCGACCGCTGACTCTGAACTGCGCGCGCGCGTTATCAACCACAACATCCGCGCCAGCCGCGTCCGTTCTGTGGTTCGATGGTCTTATCGCTATCGCTCTTCCGGTGGTCGCGTGGTTGATGACATCCGCGCATGGGTGCCGCACGTGTTCTCTGCGGTTTGGGGTGATGCAATGTTGGCGGTCCAATATCGTGTGTGTGTGTGTGCGATAAGCTCGCGTTTAAAACACAGCGTCCACAGAGCTCTGCGATTAGTCGTACGTTTGCCATGGAGCGTACGGACATTGCCGTGCGCTGTTTTTTCGTGACGGTTCTCTTCTTGATTGTCCACGCCGTGCTCGTCACCTGTTTGTTGTTTGACGCAGTTCAACGGTGTGATTGCTAGTCATTTCATTCGCGACACTGAAGATGAAGAAACTTCTTTTAAGTCGCAACGTTCGCGAAACTACGCAGCGTGAGGATGGTAAAAAACCATGTCTTTTATAGTAGTGTTGTGTTGTGTGTGTGTATAGGGATCCGTTCAATGCTTATCATTTATGTTTTGTGTGTGTGTGTGTGTTTTGTTTGTTTCTATAGGTCAGCCCTATCCAACGAACAACGCAGATCGTGTATTGCAAACGCTCTCCAATGGACGGACGTCGCGCAGTCTTTAAACAGACGTGTCGTTCGGGGTGTCATTTCGAATCCTCCTCCCCCACACGACATCGCGGATCCGGTCGCGTTTCTCAACCGTTGTCGTGTTCCCTTCCATCGTAAGATGTTTGAAGAGCTCCATAACGATCTCCACCGACCTAGTTTCAAAATTTTCGCGCAACTCGAGTGTCAGTTTTTGATCGAGAAAGAGAACGTCGAGACGCACGAAATCGTAGGGGTGCTGCAGCCCATCTTTCTTTCGGCACGGACTGCGGTGTTATCGCGCGGGGATAACATTTCGGAATTTTTCCTTTCTCGTATCGCGCATCCTATCAATTCCAAATTCGACGAGTTTTCCGAGAGAGATTCCGGAAAATCGTTGGCCTCTATCGTCGCTCTTCACGTTTCGGCTCATTTATTCGAACCTATCGCGCATTCTGCCTCTTCTTTTCTGCCTCTTCCGACTACCGTCGCGAGACGTCGTGCTGTGATCAACGTGCAAAATCGAGACGAGAAATGTTTCCTGTGGGCGCTGGCTTCGGCTCTCTTTCGTGCGCGTCAGCCCCCACACATCAAAATTTTGAATTCTAATCGTACCGGTACCTATCAAACCCTTTTCTATGAATTGGAAAACAGTCTCGATTTGCGCGGCATCTCCTGGCCCATGCCCGTTCACGAGATAAAACGTTTCGAACGTCAAAATACTAGCTTTTCCTTTAACGTTTTCACGTTAGAGTTTGATTCGGTCAACAAATCTTGGAAAGTCGTCGGTCCTGTTCACTTTTCGGGTACGAAGAAAGAGAACCATTTCAATTTCTTGTTGCTGCATGGCGAGGGCGGGCGGTCCCATTACGTTTGGATTAAAAATTTAGGTAGACTGATTCAGTCTCAACATTCGGAACACAATGGTAGGGTTTTCGTTTGCGACAGATGTTTGAATGTGTTTTACTCGCAAGCGCATCTCGAGGCTCACGACATCGATTGTAGATCCGTGGGGTCCCCCGCACGTTTGATCCTTCCGTCGGAGACGAGCGAGGAGGAGCGCTTCATGCAATTTCGACATGTCGAAAGACAGCAACGATGCCCGATTGCGGTGTACGTTGATTTCGAAGCGCTCACGCTTCCCGTGTCTTCGTGTGAGCCCTCGTCGAACGGATCCTTCCTTCAACCGTATCAAATTCACGAACCCTTTTCGGCGGCGCTTCAAGTGGTGTGCTCGTTTGATGAGTCGCGGAATCAGCTGGTCGCCTTTCACGGTCCCGACGTCGCGATACAATTATTAGCGTTCCTAGAAGGTCTCGCGAAAGATTACGAACAACTTTTAAATTGTCCTTCTCCCCTCGTGATGCACGACGAGGACGAGGAGGCTTTTCAAAATTCCGATGTATGTCACATATGTAAAGAACCTTTTCTTCCAAATTCCGTTCGCGTCAGGGATCACGATCATTTTTCGGGTGTCTTTCGCGGCGCGGCTCATCAAGCGTGTAACGTCAACTTTCCCACACCGAAGCTCATCCCCGTCGTCATGCACAACGGGAGCGGTTACGATTGGCATTTTCTCCTTCAGGCCTGGGGCGAAAAGAACTGCATGAACAACGACGGGCTGCGCGTGGTTCCACACAATCACGAGAGATTCGTGGCGATTTCCCAGAAAATCGGGAAAGTGGAACTGCGCTTTTTAGATTCTTTGAAATTTTTAGGTGCATCGCTCGACTCTTTAAGTCGATCGCTCGATTCGGCCGATTTGAGATTCACCCGTGCAGCTTTTCCCGACGATCGTCTTTTTGCATTGGCCAGAAGGAAGGGGGTGTTTCCCTACGATTATGTCAACGACGTGTCCAAATTGGACGAAACGAGGTGTCCGCCGCCCGAGGTCTTTTACAGTCGCCTCACAGACACACCCGTGTCGGACTCGGAGTACGCACACGCGCTCGCCGTGTGGGACGCGTTCTCCGTTCAAAATTTGGGCGAGTATGCCGATTTGTATTTGAAAATCGACGTCCTCCTCGAAACCGACACGATGGAAACCTTTCGAAATGTGTGTTTGGAGGTGTACGGGCTGGATCCTCTGTTTTACTACACCGCTCCCGGGCTTTCGTGGGACGCCATGTTAAAGACCACCGGCGTTCGACTAGAGCTACTCACGGATATCGACATGGTTCTCTTTTTCGAGCGGGGCATCCGGGGGGGACTCGTGCAAGTGATCGGTCGACACGCCGAGGCCAATCACCCCTTTGCGGGCGATCGCTTCCGGCCTGGCGATAAGCCATCTTATCGCACCTACGTCGACGCGTATAACTTGTATGGGTTTTCGATGTCACATCCGCTTCCGGTGGGCGACTTCCGGTGGATGCCGGAAAGCGACATCGAGCGGTTGAACATCGCTGAGGCGGCTGCGGAAGTCGATCGGGGATACGTTTTGGAGGTCGACCTCGACTACCCGGACGTCATCCACGATCGGTTGAGCGATTTGCCGCCCTGTCCGGAAACCCGCGTCCCCCCCGACTCGAAAAGCAGGCAAGTCAAGTTGTTGGCGACGCTGCTGCCCAAGCGTCGTTACGTCGTTCACGTTCGAAATCTACTTCAGGCCCTCGAGTTGGGAGTGCAACTCACGAAAATTCATCGCGTTGTCTCGTTTTCGCAACGACCTTGGCTTGCCACGTACATGGACCTGAATAACGCGCGTCGACAGCGCGCGTCCTCCGATTTCGAAGATAAATTTTTTAAACTGATGAACAATTTCATTTACGGCAAGTCGATGGAGGACGTGCGCAACCACCGGCGCATTTATCTCATGAACAAGTGGGAGGGGAGGTGCGGGGCCCGACGTCTCATCGCCGATCCCGCTTTCGTGCGTAGTCACCACGTGAACGGCGATCTCATGACCATCGAGTTGCGCAAAACGGAGGTGAAGCTCACAAAGCCCATCTATTTGGGGTTTTGTATATTAGAAATATCCAAGCATAGAATGTACGACTTTTATTATACGTACTGTCAAAAACATCTTTGTGACCTTCACCTTCTTTACATGGATACCGATTCATTCATTCTTTCTACTTCCACGAGTGTGTACGCTGAGATGAATCGGCATCCATCCTGGTTCGATACGTCCTGTTTCGGTCCCGATAACGCCTTTGGCGTGACACCTCGCAACAAAAAGGTATTAGGACTGTTTAAGGACGAATGCGGAAACGATCTCCTGCTCGGCTACGTAGGTTTACGTCCAAAAATGTACTCCATCGAAACCCGATCTCGAGCGTGTTCTTCTCGGGCGAAGGGAGTACAACGTTCGGTCGTTAAACGTTATAAATTTCAAAATTATTTGGACTGTTTATTTCGGAACGAAAGTAGAATCGACAAACAATGTATTATTCGGTCCAAATCCCACATCAATTATTCCTTTGTCCAAAACAAGCGTTCGTTGTCTGTGTCCGACGACAAACGCTATTGGATTGATAAATTTACGAGTCTGCCATGGGGTCATTTCCGCATCCAGTGCACGCGTCCGTCCGTTTCTTCTTCTTCTTCTTCTCCAGCGTGCACGCTCGTCCCCGCAGGCGGGGTTCATGTAGATTAGAATTAATTTTAAACTTTTTATTTATTTTATTTATTTTATTTATTTTATTTATTTTATGAATAGACATTTTTAGTAGTAGGGAGTTTTATGATGAGTCACTTTCAACTAGTAGTGGGGGGAGAGCGTTTGCAATCACGTTGAAGACCGGAGGGCGAGCTCTCAACACGTCATTCGTCCATCGCCCGTCGCCATGGAACGACCTCGCTTAGACGAAGAGGCGTACGATGCGTGGAAGAAGCGGATGATGGCGAACTGGGTCAGCCTCCGCGACGCCGCCACCGATCTCGCCATCATCGTCTACAATTGCAGTCTACAGCGTCCCTACTACGCCGACGCCTATCGCTCGATCCTCGACGTCGCCGTGGATGTGATGTGTGCTGCCCGACGCTGTCACGAGGACAACAAAAACGGATGCGATGACGGACACGATGAAGAAAAGGAAAAAGCTCTTCACGATCTCGCGATTGCATGTCACGAGAAAGTGCTATGGATCATGATGGTTCTCGGCGAAGGGACCTCCTGTCCGTGCTGTGTCAGACTGACGGTTTAGTTGTGCGCTATTGCGTCATCCAGAACGCTTTGAACGATCCCTGCTTCTCCTTGGGGGACCCCCCTCCCTTTACTCTGGACCATACGTTGACATCACCGGCTCCCACCCCCCACATTGCATACGGGGCGGAAGGCGTCGGTAAAAGGAGACTGCCTGAACCGGAAGACTTTATTCTCACGGTGCACGCTGAAGTGTTAGCAGTCCTCGAAGCTCTCGGCTACCTCCTGCAAGATCCGTACGGTGAAGCGCTGCGACAGCGCGTCTCTCGCGTGCGTCAAGCCATCCAGACGCTGCGTTGTCCGTTCGAAAATACACCACCGACGTACTCTCCAGTCCACAGTGACAGTGACAGTGACAGTGACGAAGTGTGTGACGCATGACCCCTCTACGTCAGCGCCATCTCGAGTTGGAACGTGCCATGCAACGTTTCATCAGCGACGTGTGTTCTCTTCTCGGACTGGACGATCGCTCGCTGCAGCTTCTGCCTATCGACTTACTATTGCATTGGGCCGCGAAGGACGTGCCTGCTGTCTTCCACTGCCTGTCGCAAGACGCGCAGCGGGACCGAGCCATTCGTCGGCTCCTGCCTTGTCTTCGTCATTATAACGACAACAAACAACCGTTGCCGAAGTGGAAGTGTTTGTGGTGTCGGCGAGAAGAAGTGCTGCCTTGTTTCGAACACGCGCACATCGAGTCGCCGCCGCCGCCGAAGTGGAAGTGCATCGCGTGTAGAAGAGAGGACTTTTAATCAAAAAAATACGCTTTCACGCTATTCGTGATGGCCGCGGGGACACGCATCGAGAAATATTTCAAGATGCTCCCGCGTACGGGTTTCACCCACTTCCATCTGGCCGTTCAAGTCGGCAACACCGCCGTGGTGCTACGCTGCTTGCAAGAATGTGGTGGTAACGCAAACTTTGTTGACGTGCGTGATCGAGGAGGACTGACGCCGCTGAAACATGCGATACACTTCGAACAATATTCCATCGGTAGACTGCTTCTCGAACACGGTGCTGACGGCAATGCTGACCTCAACGGGTTTACTCTTTACGAACACGTTGCAATCGGTGAAATGTTCAGAGATTACCGTCTCAGCAAGTTGAGCGATCTATCAGAAAAGGAGATTGAAAGACATCTCAAAAGAAATCGGCAAAGCCTTCAGAAAGACATTTACGCCAATGGATTCTATGTATAATTTGATTACAACATTTGCATCTTTGCACTGCATGTTTGATTTATGATCTTCAAAATGTAATATGATCATATAGACGCTTTGCATAGACGTGTAAGAGACGCGTTACAGGTGTCGATAGGCTATGATTATATTACATTTTGGGGATAAAAGATCCGTTTCACCTGTGACTGGTGTTTCTGTTGAACGTACTGGACAATATACAAACATCTGTGCACGTAGAGTCTTGGCGATGACGATACTGAGTGCCCAATGTTGATTTTTTTTGAATGGTTCCGCGTCATCGATGCATGTTTCAGGGGATAGCCGCAGGAACGATGTGTAGGAAATGACTGGTCAACGCCTACCATTTGCGAGAGGTCGCGAGCGAGTCGTTGCGAAAAAATGACCTAGAAGATTCCACAGCACGGCCATCGGAGATGATGATGACGAAAAGGTGTATTCCAAAGGTACCGTAGTCGTCAATGTTAAACCATTTCCGGTCCCTGGTTTCGACATTCGAATCTTTTGTTGGTGTTCCAATGTCTTTCTACACGACGTGCGGGATAGATGCTGTTGACTTTCTTCTCGGGGGATGTTCATTTTTGATTTGTGAATGGACTCGCTGTCACACCTTTATGATTGACGTTTTCATGCGGTTGATTGAAGAACGGTATGACGCGAGGGGGATTGACCATGCGACTCGAGTGTTCGTTTTTTTGATTTGAAAAAAAGAGTTACTTTCCTCACAGATGGTCTCAAAACACCCAGTGTGAGATGTCCGCCATCAACACACCCGAAATCTCCGGGACACACTACACATTTTGGGCAGATGCCTCTTTTATTTTGTACTTTTATTTTTGTGTGTGTAAGGTAGATGATGAATAAGACCTGACCCCCGCATGATGGTGTTCTTCTAGTCGTCTACGCTTCTCACTGCATGGAAAACTGGTTCACTGCGGCGGGGCCCCTTTTGCATGAGAGACTTAGACGACTAGAAAAACACCTAGGCGGGGATCACGTTTTATTCATCACCTATTTTACACCCAAAATAAAGTACAAAACAAAAGATGTCATCTGACTAAAATGTGTAGTTTGTCACGCCGCGTTCGGGTGTATTGAGGTCGGTCAGCTCGCCTGGATGTTTTGAAACTATCTTTGCGGTCAGTCTCTCTCTTTCAATCAAAAACTGACACTCGAGTCGCATGGTCCATTTCCTCTCTCTTTATGTCGATGCTCCGACAATCTTATGCATATGTCAATGATGACATGATGTCCGTGCAGGCCATTCCAAAACTAAATGAACATCCTCAGAAAAGAAAATCAACATCATCAATCCCGAACGTCTTGTAGAATGTCATTGGAACGCGCAACAGAAGATTCGGACCTCGAAAGCAGGGACCGGGGATGGGTTATCATTGACTATACTGTATCTTTGGTGCACACTTCTTCGTCACCATCGTCTCCGACGACCGTGCTGTGGAATCTTCACGGTCATTTTCGTAACGAATCGCTCGCGAACTACTCGCATGTGTTAGGCGTTGACTCAGTCGCTTCCTACACATCGATCCTGATCCATCTCCTGGGACGTCTTGGTGACGTGAGACCCTTCACAAAACAAAAAAAAATCAACATTGCATTCAGACTCGACATCGCCCATTCTCTACGTGCGGACGCTTTGATATTGTCCAGTACTTTCCGCATAGACACCTACCACATAAGGATATTTTGTCGTCAGAATTGAATATAATCATAGCCTATCGGCACTTGTAGTGTGTCTCTTTCACGTCTAAACATGTCTATATGATGATATGTCAATTCTGAGGATCAAACTATTCTGCATGTCCTTGATTGTATATCAGATTTTTTCTTTTTTCAATAAAACACACATCATTCTTTCAATGAACCTGTTTTTTATTTGTTTTTCTCCCGCCTCGTCCTTTCCCCCCCTCCTGCACGTCTCTCTTTTTCAGTGGGGGAGGGGGTTAGCGCTCGAGAGAGAGAGAGACGCGCGGCTGGCGCGCGCGCGCTATGCACTTTTATCGTGTGGACATTCAACATGCGCGCGCCAGCCGCCGTCTCCTTCTCCCGACGACGCTCACAGGGCGCGCCACCGCCATCCTCCTCTCGTTCCACGCGTCGCTCACAGAGAGCGCGCGCGCGCCTTTCTATGCTCGCGACCAAAACAGCAGCCAGCGCGCGCCGCTATCTTCTTATCAACCACAACATCCGGCGTCGCCACCGCCGCCACCGCCTCGCGTACTATCAGAACCCCTAACCAGACAGCTCCGCTCGAGATGTCGCCGAAGCTCAGAGCCAAAGCGCTGGGTAATCCCCCACACCCAACAGGAAACGGGACTCAGGCTGGTTCGAATCTGCCCCTCGGACGACAGGCTTTTTTGAAACACACGCACACCTACACAACCACACATACGCTTCCACCATTCGCCGCCAGAGCGCACACACACATACGCTTCCACCATTCGCCGCCAGAGCGCACACACACATACGCTTCCACCATTCGCCGCCAGGGCGCGCCACCGCCACACACTACACCCCTTCGCCACCAGGCGCGCCGTGACGACCCCCAGACACATCGGCGGGCGCCGCCCTCCAAAACATAGGCGGGTCTGGGATCAGGATGTGACGTCAGCCCTCCGAAACATGTGCGGGTCTGGGACCAGGCCGCCCTCCAAAACATAGGCGGGTCTGGGATCAGGATGTGACGTAACAGATGAGATCTTATCGCTGACGTCACATCCTGATCCCAGACCCGCATATCTCCACTACTTAGATTGATTTATTTAACACGTCAAGAATCACAATTATCTTCCAATGGTAAATAAAATTTAACATACATTCTCAATGTGTTTTAACGTTTATAAAATATATAACCCTTAACTTGCCTACCTAACAATTCAATTTATTCTCAAAATTCGACACAAAAAACACAAATCGCACAAACAACTAGTGTTTATGTTTAATGAGAACACCCTGCCTCAAGTATTGGGAATGATCGTCTGATACAGCTTTAGATGTTTCTCGTATTGTAACACTCTGCAATCAAAAGTAATATATTTTCTCACAAACGTCATTGAAAATCACGAGATGTATGGTTGATTTTTATTTATGATGTCTGAAATATTGCTCTATCAATGTTGTGGAATTTGGAAGCGGCCTACGCAAAGGAGTAGAAATAATTTCTACATTGTACATCAGTTGATCTTTATGAAAATCTCTTTTCGTCTCCTCGAGAGCGCCAATATGAATTTCGCTAGTTGTAAGTAACTTTCTGGTTCTATCTTTAGATGAGAACGTTTTTGCTACAATAAACACTTCAATTTTGAATTTGTTCTTTTTAAGCGCGTAATGTGGTTTAAAGAATCAATACAGTTAGGACATATAAACATAGATTGTATAAAAACTGATAATTAATACTTTGCTATTTTTTTGTTTTGATCCATTGTCTTTAAAAAGTTAAAAGGCATTATAAGCATTATAGTTCTCTATAAACACCTGAAATAACTGTAAATAAGAAGAAATAATTAAGAATAACTATTGCATTTTATTTGCCAAAAAGAATTGCTCATGCATCGCTAACCAAGTAATTTCACGCACGCCTATTTGAGGAATAGTTCGAAATATTATCATAATTTCCATCAAATATCTATAAAATATCATAATTTCTTTTAAGCAAACTGCACAGAGATATATAATTTTAGTATTGTTTTGTCATCAACATGAGTTTGCAATGCCTCATATCACTGTAAGTGATCAAATTTGCCCGAAGTGCGGACATTTTCCCATGTATTAAAGCGGCCTGAAGGTCTCGCGAATGGTCGGCGACCAGCGCTCCAGCGGCCACAATGTGAAACTTAGTCCGTTCGCTAGCTCCCATAAGGATCGGCGAAGTGCCGCGGCTGTTAGGCATACTAGCGAACTATGGTATACATATATACCATAGTATTCCATATACATATGGTATACATATATTGGGGGCAAGGAAAGTCGAAACTTTCCGTGTAGTTCATTTGCACTTCTTTTCTGTTGTAACTTTTCTATATTTCTGCATTTTGTGCGATGAAATCGTAAGCTTTTAACTAGAAAGACATTAATTGCTATAGTCAGTGAAGACTATTCTAATTTTCAAAAAATGTTAAAGGTTCTGACATTTACCACTAAAAGCTTGATGGCTTGTTTCTTTCTTTTTCGCTCTCCCAGTTTACGCACTTAATTACTTGCCTCGGCAAGGCACTCCCCCACGTGCACACGGGTTTCCTTATGTACACCCTCATTTCCAAAGTTATGATTGTTGATGCATATCATAGCTGAGAAGTACTCTCGCATTCATAATTGATCTACTTCCGTCTGTACAACAGTTTACAGCATGGCAGTCAGCTCTGGTGTGTTTACTCTCCGTCCTCTGCCCCTCTTAAATAATACATTTATTTCCTTACCATCGTCTTAGGGAAGCATGTACAGAAAATGGTATGCAAAATTTCTTACATTAATTCCTCCTCACATTTTTAATTCCTCGTACAGTAGTACGAATGTAATAGTATATACTGAGTGTCTCGTAGTGAAGAGAAAGTTATCAAAAAATGTTGCAAAAATCAATGTCAAAATTCTAACCGAAGAACACGTTTGTGGGTCCCTGATAAAAAAGTGTTTTGTTCTGAAAGCGCTAGTCTATCAATTTTTGTGTCTAATGCGTTTAATAGGCGTCCTTGGACTGCCTTTCAGTTTCATTTACTGCCTTCTGAGGAAGCTGATTGGTCGCACCCACACCTAAAACATCAATTGTCTCTCTTTACCGTTTTGGGCTTGCGGCCGAAACGTTGCCTAATCTTGCTCACGGGGAGAGGGTAGACTGACCTTCGTGTCTGGGAGCTAACCCTTCTGAAATAGATCGCGGTCGGTCATTTTGAAGAGTTTCTCGGATGATAATTAGTCGGGGTACTAGGTCACACGCTCTTGTCTAATTCCACTTATTTACAGTTATCACGTTAAAGTTAAGAATCTTCGCATTCAAGTTCAAATCCCAGTCAGAGCAAAACATTTGGAGGGTTATAAAACCCACCGACGTATATGTCAAGGGGGCTATTCCTACGTGAAGTAATCCGAAGTATTCGGCAGAAACATATATAACGGAGTTTAAATTAGCGAAATTGTGGCACGGAGTAGCTACTATTATAATATTATGCCTAACCGTTACAAATACACATGGGAAAAAACGAGCAGTTTTAGCATCTCTAGTTTAACGGTTTTACCATTCTGGATTTAATGTTTCACCATTCTGAATTTAAGATAGTGGGTAAACAGTAAATTGAATTCGCAAAACGAGAACCCAGAACACTAAGAGATGACTGACACACCAATTACATGGTTTATTATCATTCATTGTGTATTACGGGGATAGGCAACTATCTGGAAAAGAAAAAAATAAATAAAATTCCCTTTTAACATTATTACCTAAATAATATAAAACAAACACGATGCATTTATTTGAGCATCGAAGTTATGGAACATATACATTATTGTTAGAGCGACTTTCACTTTTAAAACATCAGTAGCTTTGAGTCTAATATGTATAACAGTTTAGAACTAAAAACCGTATGCCCAAGTATTACAGGTAATGGCATTCGTCTGCATTCAAAAGTAAGTAATATATATTTAAAGAATACGTAAACACATATCTTAACATATTTTGTGAGTAGTAAGAAAATGTTAGACGTAGATGTTTGTTAGGTCTGACAGACTTCTTTAGCTATATTTTTGTTGTTGTTATTATTCTAAGGTCGCATCAACATCTCGGTGATTAGCGACCACTATTGCATGTAACTGTCAAGATGACATGATATAGTGAGGCTAGGGGATGAAAGGACGAGCACAAATACAACCATGCCCAAAGCGGGACTTAAACCCGCGATCCTTCGGTCCGAGATCGCTACTGAACATTGCCTTAACGATTTCGGCCATCCGGTCCGGCTTTTTACAACATTGTTATAACAATATGTAATATTTGTTTTAGGTTTTAGGTTTTGTTTAGTCAGTCGCAGCGCGAAAGTCTTCCGGAATGTATGCATACGATAGCGATAATGTAAACAGTAGCGTGTGTACGTGAGGAAACTCCCTAACCAGAAGCAATTACGCAAACGCAGAGAGCTCTGCTCGTGCGCGGCTCGGAGCGCTCGGCGGGTCGCGGCGCGGCGCTGGGAACGTAGCGCGCTCTTGTGCTGCACGTGGATTCATGGAGAGAACAGCACTGCCGTCATTTAATATCCTGCCACCGGTTAGCCACGCCAGACAGCAACCAGATGTTGAGGAGAAGGTATAACTTGAGGCATGATGAATTGATTATGATTGATTACTTTGTGTATCCGGGCGTGTTAACTGCTATGGTCCATAGTCCCGTAAGTGTGGATAATGTTTTTATCACGGGTCGCGGCAGTGATTCTCCCCAATCAGCTAGATCCACTCACGAACTACACGGCGGTTTCGGTGTTTCCCCAACCAGGTATCTCCCAACAGCGCGGCACCCCCGCCCCTAGCCGGGACAAGCTTGAAGCTCCGGACTAGTCTAATGTGTTTGTAAGTAAGATATGACGATATGATAAGGAAAAGGAAGGAAAGATTTGGCGCTGGCTCATTTTTAAGGTACTGTTCCGGCATTCGCGTGGTGTTGATAGGAGAAACCACAAAAATCTACCGTGAGAGCACCCAGCCGCTAGAACTCTCCTCCAGACAGCGTCCGGATTCGACCTAGCTAGGGTCGAAAGTTGTGCCACGTCTGGACTCGAACCCTAGGACCTCCCTGTTGGAGGTATCGCAGTGACATAAATTGATGTCCTGAGCCAGCTTTGCATGGTCCACCAGTTGCATGTTGAAGTCCAAAATGAGCCACCAATATTGGCTTTGGACAAATTGGTGGCTCCCAACCCACAGTAAAAAACTCTTCTGACATCTTAGTATCAAATGGTGAAATCGGCAGCACAAAGGGCGCGCCACTCTGTATCGAGGGTCTTTCGACAGGCACCACGCGGCGAGCGCGAAGTCCAACGCGCCTCCGCCTGCGGCGCGACGCGATGGCACCACGCGACCCGAGGTAGGC
This sequence comes from Gryllus longicercus, assembly GCA_038098605.1. NCBI lineage: Eukaryota > Metazoa > Arthropoda > Insecta > Orthoptera > Gryllidae > Gryllus > Gryllus longicercus. The sequence continues at coordinate 3,619,621 of JAZDUA010000105.1, forward strand.
GGCCTTGCGCCACTGTGCTCGGGCGACGCATTACCTTACCCGAATGTTTCTTTTCCTCTTCTTGGTCACCTTTTCTTCGCTGTTAATATTATTTTTCATCTGTACTACCTTATATTTTCGTGTTAGCCTTCCTTTTTGTTTTCTTTCTTTCTTACCTTAATGTACGAAGTAGACCATATAGTATATGTTATCTTTGTCATTGACAAGGTGAAAACATCCATGTAGTTTTGCCCATTCGTAAAAATATTAATTAATCGACTTTAAATCGGCTATGGGGTGTCATTTAAAAAGTTACATACGCAAACGCAGCCACCGCAGCCAGCTAATGTTGTCCGTGTTAAGTTTATTGTGGAAGTAAATGTTTTCTCTTTCTAACAGGTTTGAATGAGGGTCTGTTCAAGTCTGCTTTTTAGACTTCATTTACTTGCTGCATTTCAAATTTTCCCAAAGGCTGCCAAGGTAAGACGAATGGACGTTTTGAAAAAATAGCACTTTTTCGGTATCAGGGGACCCCAAAACGTGTATGTTCCATTGAAATCTCGAAATCGATTTTCCCCTGCATTAAAGTTTCCCTATACTACGAGTATTACTCCGTATGTACGGGAGAGTAATGATCATTCGAATAAAATGTTTTTTCGAGGTCGAGTTGGTTCTATTCTTTCATCTTCCTACAGCTTATTATTCAATGGTCACCAGGTTGAGAAGAAACACAACTAAATATTCAAGGACTTGTGTTATAGTCGGCAACCTTCAAGAACTCTGTAAATTTGGACAATACATTTATATTTTAACAGTAGCAGGGCTTAAATGTTAAATGTCCAAGATTCGGTTGCAATTTTGTTGTATTGGTATTACCCTCTTCCAGAAAATAGTGGTTAATGGCCCATGAGATCCTGAAATGAGTAGCCTAAAGACCATCTCAGTAGTTTGATATGCTAATATTTGACAGATTGCATCATTCGAACGCAAGGAAGTTTATATCACAAAGAAATTGTATGGCTTATTATTCTGATTTCTGGTGGACTTATACAGAATGCTCCTCTTACGTAATATAAACGGTTGACTCGTAGAGAGCGATTCATCAGTTGTGTTTCTCAGTAGCGGAGAATGAAAAGATTTCGTGATCGTTTAATTTGAATCTCTATTATGTTTCTTCCTTTTCATATTATGAATTTTCCATATTTTTACTTAACCGCATACATACATATATATACGGAGTAATATTATGTAGATTAGGGAAAATTATATAATGCTGCGGAAAATCGATTTCGAGATTTAATGGAAAAACACTTTTTGCGGTTCCCTGATACCAAAAAAGTGTTTTTCTCAAAAGTCCATCCGTCCGTCATACGAATAAGATGTTTGTCTGTCCGTTCGTCTCTCTGGGGCACGTGAACAACAAACTAAACCATGTGTAGGATTTGAAGAAACCCCTTGACCATTTGGCCAGAGTCGAACTAATAGAGAGCAGTTGACAATCGATGTAAAATAACTTTGTACAAAAAATGAGAATTTGGTCAACTGGGAAGAAATTTGCGCGGCTTTTTCGACCAAGATTAGATCGCCGTGGCGGGAAGTTTGAAATGTATGATGTTTTCATCTAAAACGCCTTCAAAGAGCAGCTAAATTGAGCTGTTCGAAGAGTGGTGCCAAATTTGAATTCATTTGACGGTTAATGTTTTCTCAGAAAGGTTTCTTACGCCGTTAATATGCACATTACCAGAATTTGTAAACACTATTGAATTTGTGAGTTAAAGTGCTTCAAATAAAGTCCAATAAAGTTTTTCGAAAATTTAACAGTTTTCTGTGAAAAAGAGCTTGAAATTTCGAATTTACAGTAGCACTTAAAGACCATTTTCGTAAAAACGGATGCAAATTTTTCATAGAAAATTGCTTTTTAGGACAAGATTTTACTATTCTTGAATATTCATAAAATAATATATTCGGTCTACTATTAGGATACTGAAAAAATTAGAACATTTCAATAGCTAGCTGAGACCAAAGGAAATAGAAAACTTATATGGGTGCAACTGCTGTGGTCATTATCTCGTGAGAGTAGTGCATGTTATACAGATCGTATTCCGGGAGGTGACGTACTCCTGCACCCACGGTCGTTAAATCCAGGGCCAATCTAAATTTCAGCTTGTGGTGTTTCCTCCATCAGATACCTCCCCGGCGGGGGCAAGCAGTGTGTGTGTGTGTGTGCGTGTGTGTGTGTGTAAGGGGAGAAGAGGAGAAAAAAATTCGAAGGGAAAGATAGCGCGCGCTCTGTGTCCCATTTTAGGGTACTGTTCTGGCATTCATCTACAATTGATTGGAAAAACAATAGAAAGCTACCGATCTGAGCAGCCTGACACTACAATTTTGTTCCTTACATTTGCTGAATTTGAACTCTATGTAGTCGAAAATCCGCCACAGTTAGGACTCAAACACTAGAACCTCTGTGGAGGAGACACTGGGAGCTGTTTCGTGATAAATGATCAAACGCGAAAGTAACTTGAAAATAATTTTAAATTCCCTGAAATAAATATACAAACCCTATTTTGTTAAATATTATTGTAATCCAAGACCGTCCACGTGTAATCCAAGAACTGAGGGAGCAAACCCTCTGAGTTATATCTTCAACATATCTTTATTCCACCCTACCGAGCGAAGTGGCTCAGGGCTTAGCGCGCTTTCGTCGCATTCGGGGTCCTACGTTCAGTCCCCCATGCTGGACGTCCTGACCGGGACGTCCTGGTTTTCCTGGTTTTTTGTCGGTCATCCAGGCGAATGTTGCGATGGTTCTACTGAAAGGCCATAACCGCGAAACCGGTGCCGCTAGTCAAATTCATTAACTACGTGAAGTCACGAAGGTTAAGCGAATTTTAGACCTCACGGATTCCTGGTTAGGTGACCGACTAGGAACCCCAGGATATAAAAGCGCGGAAGCCAATTTCCCTTTACGGGACATATAATGGTTAAATACAAATACAAATATTTCACCTTTTCAATATTTTTTTATAAATCAGAAAGAATTTCTATTTACATATTTAAAAAATTAACAGAGATAATTTTGCGGTTTTTGCAGTTTTGAATACAAATATTGTAATTTCGATTTTTATATTGTTATGAAACTCTAGCTCTTCGACAGTTAGTAGAAACAAAAAAACCCTGTTCGAAAAAAGGAATGTCGGCGTGCAATGATAGCACGGGAGGGGCGGGGGTTATGGGAGACAAGAGATATGAGGAATACATTCAAATGGTGACGCATTTTTCAAACTAATATTGACGTTATCGTTGCGCGAACGAGTGAAACGCGATCGCTGTAAACGTGGGATGAAGGATTTCGACGGCTGGGACAAACGTCGTTCCAGGCTGCGCCAGCTACCGCTCTATAGAAAGGAGAAAGGTTTTAGAGAAGGGCCAGTTGGGCAAGTACGCAGGCGAGGGTGAAGACGGGCGGGCAAGAGGTTAGGTAAGAGATTAGTCGAGCGGACAGGAGGTTAGTAAATCTGATAGAGATTGACTGATGTTTCCGGGCACGTCAGTTGCTATGCTCATTAGTCCCATTAGTGTAGTGAATGTTTTCCCGACATATGTGATAGTGTAGTGCATGTAAATATAAGTGCATTGGTGAATAAAGTGAGAGCATAGGACAAGGAAGAGGATGGATTCCCATTCCGGCATTCCCATTGTTTTGATCGGAGAAACCACGGAAAAGTACCGATCAGAGTAGCCCGCCGTTAGAATTCTCCTTCAGATAGTGGACGAATTTGACCTAGCTATGTTGCTGGTGCCGAAGATCCGTCGCGGTCGGGACTCGAATCCTAGGACCTCTCAGTCGGAGTCTCAGCAGAGACAGTGTTGGCTCTGAGCTAAACTCACGCGACATGGCCTGTTAGATAGGTGGCGAGAGACTATTGCATTAAGAGCCGAGGGGCACGGGGTAAGCAGTGTGTAAGGAGCAAGCAGTTAGAGCAAGTTCTTAAGCAAAATAGTGCTCATGTCGGCGTTTTGGTTGATTAATAAATGAGTGGGCGTTGAAACGATGTATTTAAAACGGATGAAAGATCAAGGGCAGTATTTACCTTCAACAAAAATAAGCAGTACCTTAAGTGCGCCATCCACGGTGAGTCCCGAGCAATGATAACAAAATCATAAAATATTCGAAAAAATGTCTTGAAAATATGTTTGAATCTGTAAAACAATTGTAACATAAGTCTGTATCTGTAAATAATTGTAAAATATATTTGCACCTGTAAAATAATAAATACATTTTTCTCTGTAATTACGTGAAGAGTTATTTTGTTAAAATTCGCATTGTTTTGTTTAGTACATCTGTGGACATTTTCCCGGAGGACGGGGGGGGGGGGCGACACGATTGTGTGCTTTTGGGCCCCGCAGTAGCTAAATGCGGCCCTGGAAAGAGCTAGTGGGAGGGCGAGCGCGGTGGCGGGCCCAAGGGGGAGGGGCGCAGGAAGGGGGCGGAACGAAACCCTCGCTCGGCCTCCGTGCTTCCCGCGCGCAGCGCCGCCCATGGGATGGAACGCCGGGCATGACGGGTGGCGGGAGGCGGTGGGCGGGAGGCGGTGGGCGGGGGGCGGTGGAGTAGCGGCGAGCAGTGGTGGCTGGGGAACGAAGCGACTGGGGAAGGGGAGGAGGCAGGCGGCTTTAAGGCAGGCGACCGAGACGGCGCCCCCGGGACTCGTAACTCGGAGGCCTCTGCATCATTAATCGCAGGTATATTTTAGGTTAGAAAACCAGGAAGTAGGAATCTGGGAGTAACAAATGCGACACAGTTGGAAATGAGAGATTTACAGCACATCTTAATAAGAAGAGACAGAACAAGGAAATGAAATATTGCAGAACCGTGGGGAAGGGTCAGATAAAAAGGAGTGGATGAAGAGTGATTTAGAATACGGCACATTTTGTCTAAACCAACAGAAAACTGCAAAGGTCAACCCGCCACTAACTCTAATTTACTCTTATATCAATTAACTGTTAATTTATACATGTAAATTGAACCATTAGTACATTCAAAGTCTATTTTAAATTTCTGCTACACTTAATTTGCTACATTAATTGTACTTGTCTTGATATTTGAATTACTATTCTATATAAATTGCTAACATTTTCCAAATGTATTATCTGATTATCTGTGAATCAACGCTGTAATGTTTTTTCTCTTTTATTACATTCCTTTTTCTTTTTCCCTCTTCGTCTTTTCTTCCTATTCCTTGCTCCTCCAAGTACCTCCATTTTCCTTTTATTATCCCTACTTTTGAATGTGATTTCTCTTCTCTTTCACTTGTATCCTACTTCTGTACTGTTAATTTTTGCTTCTAAGCTACCATCGTAATTAAGGTTAAAAGCTTTGCCGAGATGACTCCTTTTTACGGGGCTCAGCATTATGCTGAATCCAATTTTTATCTCCCAGGTTTGCTAGTCCTGAGGGATGGAAGATAGAAAAATGATAATAAAGACTGAATGGACAATACACACAAACAAAGATATACACAAACACACTCTTGCGCAAGACGGGACTCGAATCCGCGATCCTTCCGTCTTGCACTATTGTCTTAGCGATCTCGGCTATGCGGGTCGACTCTAATAAGGATTTTTATTATTATTATTATTATTATTATTATTATTATTATTATTATTATTATTATTATTATGTATAAACTAACAGGCGGTTAACAGATGCCCCTTTAGTTGGGTATGCAAACTTATGACAATATCCTTTATATTTTAGGTCTACTATCTCTTTTCTTTAGATTCTTGCTATAAACGCAAAAGAAATAAAGCAGGACATGGTTGTATTGTTTTGTATTCAATTCATTTTTTTTTGACGTAAGGGTAAATTAATGATACTTAATTAATTAATTAAATAATTGAACATGAAAAAAATTTTCTGTAATGGTTACTATTACAAGACGTTATATATAAAGATCACTGTGTGATGCAACACTCTCACAGCTCAAAAAATATGATTTTTGTGTTATGCTCTTTTTTTATAACATTTTATAATAATTGTTCTTAACCGAACTCCCACAAAGCTTTTTAGTAAAGTTTATTTTATAATCCATTAATTATTAAGCATGTTAAACCTGTATTTGAACTACTACCAAACTTGAACACGTTTATCTCAAAACTTAGTGTTTCGAGATGTTCCAATATTCCAACCTATAAAGCTCGTCTCTTAAGCGAAGCCAAATATTTTGAATTTGAAAAAAAATCCTACTAGTCGACCCAGGAAAGCGAATGAAAACAAAAGGTTTTCAATAAAATAATACATTTTAACCAACTGAATGTCGTTAACTTATTGTTGCAAATAAATAATAAGGAAAGTAATCATTTTCCTCAATATTAAGTTTACAGTAGACTCCTTCGTGTAGTTATCGTCTAGTACTTTGGATACTATGTTAGAAAGAAAAAACTAGAGAAGCGAAGGTCTAATTGTAGATGGCGTGTATGCGCAAGCTGCTTATGATTACATTAACTCGAGTTGTTAGAGTGATGTTCATCCTCTGTATAAGTTGTCTTTCTGAAGATTCGTGACCATCAGGTCTCTTACCTCATAAGAAGGTAATAGGGAGAAAACGATAAGCCTTGTTACTCAATACAAATTCCATTAGGAATTGAGTGGAAATGGCACAATCTGTTATTGAATGAACAATAGAAACAGCGATGATGCGTCCAAGAAAATTCTGTACACAAATTATGAAATTCACATTCTTTCCATGGACGAAAAAAAAGCGAATGACACTAAACATAATATTTAACGCCAGCACAGAGACGTATTTCTGTGGCCATGGCTTACAAACACGCAAGAGACTGGTTGTAGAAAATTTGTAGATTTTTGTTGGAATGTTAAATAATTGTGGTAATGTATTATACATTGTAATAATGATATGGGCAAAATAAAAGTATTGCCCAACTTGGTTGTGATCAACACAGCTCAAAATCCATAAAGCACAAAAGTTTGTCGAATATCTGACGACAAACTACCACGTTGAATGTAAAAGTAAAGAACAATATTTCAGAAAATTCGAGTTGAAAAATTCAAAAAGGTCTTTGTTTGGTACTACTTCTGTTGACCACAGGATTTTTATGCTTTCCACTGTTTTTGTTTTTTTGCGACTAGGAGAGAATAACACTCTGTGACCAATATCCGGGATATACAGTATGTCATGGTCATTCGAAATATTCGGTTATTTCTGTACTTATAAATGCATTTCGCGAGGCATTACCACATAACATTATTATGTATTATGCTTTGTAAGAAGAGAAATTTCTGGACAGGACATGGAGTCCATTGACTTTGATGAGTCATGCGACTGTAATGCGAAGGTAGAGACAAATACAGATTACATCACGCACCGAAGGCAAACGAATCTCGTAAAAAGGGTAGAGTACCGCGATATTTTCGCGAGTGCGTTTGCTTCTTCGCCAAACTGCCGTGGCCATTCGCCAAGACAGTCCTAACATTATACAATTCAGGACCCGGTTCAAAGGATTGTGGAGAGGAAAATCTTGATTTATCGAGAAACATAATTACAAATCCGGGCCAACTTTGCAAGCTAGAAAAGTTGCAATGAATGGTGCCAGATAATCGTAAGTGTTCAGAAAAGGAAACGAGAAGTATTTAGCAAATTGCAACAGAGAAAAATTTCAAAGATCAAGTAATTCATATATCATACTGTAATTTGTTGGTAGTCAAGTAAGCTTAATGCATGTGAAGTTAAAATATTCTGCCATCAAGTTACGATACTTAATTACAGAATTAATACTAAATCGATAAATGATTGAACACATATCTTAACTCTTACAATCTTTAAGAGATAGTAAAACTATTTAAATGTCCTTTTTTCTTTGTTGATTTCAATATTATTATTTCTATATTTATTTCCTGAGACAATATATTAAACACGTTCTTATTCGAGTTAAAATATGTATCGTGTTTTATTAAAACTATTCCATCACACCTTTTTTTAATTTCCTATTGAATTTTCTCACAGTTAATTTAAAAAATTTAATTATTACCAAACACATCATTTCCTTCCTATTGAATTTATGAAGTCTGTTAATCGAAATTCAGTAAATCACACAACATTAAAAAGCGTAATAATTCGTTTTTAAAACTTCCATGTTATAACAAGCAACTTTTTAAGTGAGCATAAGAATGTGAACACTCAAACCATAAAATAATGAAATACATTAATGAAATATCAATGTTCTTTTCGAATATCTAGAAAATGCATGTGACAACATTATTTGCTGAAGATATTTTTTTCTCGTGACTGCATCTGATCTAATTACCCAGGCAAATTTCACTGCACAATTGTTCTCAAGAAACTTCTCTTCCTGTCGTGCAGGTCAGTAGTAAAAGTGCAAATATGGCGCGCGATGTGCGATGCGCTTCGTAACACGGAGAAGTGGCGCTTTCGCTCTCTCAACCTCTCCCAGCCGCTGGCGCGCAGGGAGTTCCCAGGGGCGGCGCGCGCTGCTCTTCGCTCCCGCGAACGCCGATTGCCATCGGGCGAAAGGCCCCTTGCGCCGCACGTGCAGGCGCTTCACGTCGCCTCCAACAGTGGGAGCCGATCGCGAAGCTGGAGCTCATCGTCCGTAAGGGGCTCGTGCACGCAGACTTGCCCGTTTGTTTTCGTTCCCATTGATCCGTCCGGGCAAACTCGAGGGTCAGTGGTAAAGTAAATCTGCACAAACAAAATCCGTCGGGTCTTGATTTTCTTCGGCGGATGCGGTCGAGGATGCCTTTATCCTCAAGGACTGGTATCTTGAATGGATCGTTCCCGAAACTCCTCATTGGCTAATTTGGGCACACAATGATTGGCTATCTGTCATGGGGAAGGGTGGCGGAGTGAAGTGAGAACACCAAGTGAGAGCAGAGGGAATGTGAGTCGATGAGGTAAGCAATGAAGAGAAGCTTATATTTTTCGTATTAATGATAAATGCGAATAAATAAAGTGGAGCGACTTTCAGTTGTTGTTTTTTCGAATTGTGTGATTAGGGTTACGAATACGGTTCCTAGAGAGTTCCTGGAGCGTAGAGATTGCCCAGCTGGGACAGTGCCCCCTGGGAGAAATAAGGGAGGGGGAAATCCCCCGCCAACTGGAGGTAGATTGGCGCCGGATCTCGTCACTCAGCTGGGAAGGTAACGCAAATTCCCTGGACAAAAGCATTCACTGTACTAATTGAACCAATGACCATAGCAGTTGACGTACCCGGGAACATCATTCAACCAATCAATCAATCGCACTCACCATAGCGCCTACACAAAAAGGCTGCTTTACAAGCAGCTAACCCCGACAGACAACACTGCCGTAGGAAAGCCGGTCGAATGCATCCTTTGGAAGACGATTATTCAAGGGACATACGAATACAGACGTGCAAAACTATCCCGTATGCCAAGTCTGTATGGGCCCTGCCCTATCCTCCTAAACCTATCTCAAGTTTTTTTGTGTTTACATTTTTCCTGCTTGGAAATGTATGCGAGATGCCAGACAATGCCAAGAAAAAAGCCCATGTCTAATTTACAAAAAGTAGGATGTTATTAAAACAATAAAGACATTTGAATGATTACTTGCGTGCACAGTTACTAACCTACTCATAATCAAAAGTTTTAGTTTTATGAGATACTACGTATTATGATAACCATGAGTTTTCTAATATAGGCTTGGTTTCCCTAAGTCTTCCCCGGTCTAAGTCATGTGATTGCCGTCGGCGACATCACATCGTAGGATGGTTAGCCAGTTTCGCCCATCATTACGTGTCCAATTCAGGTACATGGCAGGCCAAGTCGCGTTATGAGATAGCCTAACGTATAGAGAAACTAGAACGTATTCTTCTAGTGTCTCCGCCCCTTCCTCTAAATAAATACGAAGATAAATATTTATTAGAGTTTTTACAACATTGGACAATCGTCTTTAACACTCTAAAAGCAAGATCTCGAACCAATGGATTACATATTATTTTATTTACGTGAATCTCGACTGTGATGTCACACAGCAATGCACTTTGCAAAACAATGGTATTTCTAATACGACATGGAAGAAAAGTCTGCTCACAGTGTTTTTCGGATTGAGACATTGACGATGAGCATGAATGAGAAAGATTATTTCGTTCACTTTCTGAGGCGACAGGAAAAGAGCCGCCTCAGTACTGTACCCCTCTTTCCATATGCAACTGACTTTGCTATGCCACACGTATGTGCTGGGTACACTCTCCGACGGCATTCTCTGTACACTCTAAGCTGGAAATAAAAGGAAGGTCACTCTGTGAGAGAAGCGTAAAATGTAGACAACGATTGTTTTCATTGCACGACAATCGCTAGCTGGAGATAATGTTGAAGGCCAAGTTATAGCCCTTTTCCAGGTGTTGGCGTTCATGGATTTTTTGGCCTGTCATTGATGCAGCTTCTACAGTGATTAAATATACTACAAGCCAGCTGCTCCCATTAGAATTTTTTGTATTAACTAATTGACCATAACTCGCTATTATTTGCTGACTAAAAGAAATTCCTTTCATCTTTTTTCCAGCACCTAATGTAATACATGAATAATTTGACAAAATAAATGAGAAACCAGAGCATTCGTGTTAAAATTTTACATGTACTTAAACAGGTTTCAGAAAACACATATTCTTATTATCTTTAATTTAAAGCTGACCTTCACTTAGGAAGAAGAAAATACACTCAAAAATTTCGCTTAATATGGAAATTGAGTCCAGAAAGAATTTTAATTATAAAATAAGTTGTTAACTCAGAAGCAAAAGGAACCATTAATATTCTGATTTCCATTCCGTTTTCGTCTTCCCATCTTTTCTGAGATTCCTTCTCAATCTCACAATAACACAACATAACAAAAATTATCTCAATAGTAAACAATTAATAAAAGTAGGTACGTATGCGTTAATACTAGTAAGTGTCTATAATACTATTTTTTCAACACAATTGTAAAAGATATATTTTGAAACATATAACTTTTAAAAAGTAGCCTATTTTCTGTTCGAGAAACTCAAACTCTACTAACAATAGAATAATTAAATCATTTCGTGTAGTCGAGATGAAAAACACCACAGGGTCGTTCAAACAACTGCAGATTCCAGTTATACCTTATGTGCGTATGTTTGTTCTCTACGACAATTGGAGATTAACAAATGGTAATGCTTGAACCTATTCATTGAAATTTAACAATGTAATACATTATACATGATTCATACGTGTGCCTTACGCTTGTAATTTACATTTAAGATAAGGGGAAATACAACAACAATACAGGAAAATCCATGAAATACAGTTCCTTTCAACACAACAAAATGTGAAAATATTCCTTTAGTAACTTCCCGCATTATAAACTACTTTTTCATAAAAAGACATTTATTGCACAAATTATGACGTATTTGTCGATTATACCATGAATAATTGAGTAATCACATTGTGAGGTAACTATAAACCGAACAGCTGACTACCGTCTTTTCATACAATGTCAAACACTCATGACGTCACAATTAAGTTGCTTCCAAAATTATTTTTAATTTTTTAACTTTGATTCTCTTTATGATGTGATAAATTTACAATCATGTTATAAATTGCTCGCTATTATGTTCAGATTATTTTGAAGATGCGTTTTCCATTCCTGTAACCATAATTTTTGTTTCCATAATTGTTATTGTATGCTCATTTTTGTTATATATTTTTTGTAATTACTGTTTTGAAGATATGTTTCCATTTTTGTTTATCGTATTGGTGAGTTGTGTTTTATCAATTTTTGTAACAAATGTATTCTTGTAATTGGATTTCTGTGATTTCATTTGAATTTATTTTTTAAAATCTTGCAATACCTACTGTCAAATGGCTGACCAGGGTCTGGCGAGGAATACCGATGCCCATAGGTGCTCACCACAATAAATAAAAGATTATAACCCCTCGTAACAGGGATTCCCGTTTTGGGAGCAAGGTCAGCAAGTCCTATTTCTCTCCTGCGCGTGGCGGTCCCTGAATACTCTGTGGTGAGAGGTCAGAGAGTAACGAATGGAAAATGAGACGAGTCTCTGGCGCCCCAAAACGAGAGCACTGGAAGGAAAACCCCGGCAGAAAATCCAGGGAGAGGGGGGCCACCGTAGGTGTAGAGAAGTCAACCGCACTATGGGAGTAAACCCAGATATAAAAACCTGGCCCTCCCGGGCGGGGGTTCAGCGTAGGGTTAACAACCCAAAAATTGGAGGAGGAAGGCAAGGGAAAGAGGTAGTACATGGAACGAAATCGTGAAAGAGGCTCAAGTCCCTTGTGGACTGTTGCGCCCTAAGGATACCTACTGTAATTGGGGCTATGCTGTTGTGGATAATTAAATAAATAAATAAATGCATAAGATAATATTTAGTTATAAAAGTAATGTAAATATATTAAAGAATATAAAGTTATAGAAAAATCGCAATGACGTTTGCAACTCATTTATAATGTTGCTTTATTGGATTCGTGCAAATTTGAAAACTCACTTCTAACGGCACTCGTTTTCAAAACATGAACTCATGCAATAAAGCTTTATAGACTAGTTGCATAATTTACGATTATTGAGAGGGTGAAGAGGGTCGCCTCGAGTCGCCTCGCTCGCCCATTGCGCCAACTCTTGCACCGGCGCTTCGCGGTGCGGCGTGTCCGCTGCCGCATGCATGGGGGAGGGGGAGGGGCACCGGAACCACAGGCGTATACGAGGCCGCGCGGCGCGGCGCGACGATGACTGGGCGGCCGCATGGTGTGACTGGTGACGTCGAGGCACCACGCGACGGCTAAAGTAGCAGCGCCACCTCGCCGTGCCACGCCGACGACGCTCGCTCGGGCGATCCTTTCGCTTCCGACGCCGCGGACGCGAAGGTCGAACTCCGGTGGCGGCGAAAGGTCTGGCAAACGCCCAGTGCCTGCGCCCGCGCCCCTCCCACGACACATTGCTTCGCGTCGCGCCGGGGCGCCGCTCAAGGTCACGCGCGGACTTACATGTGTGTGTGTATGTGGGGGGGGAAGGGGTTGCACCTCCGAAGCGAACATTTTTTGGAAGAAAGCGGGGGTTCCGGGTCAATATCCACGTGGCTGTCAGGGAGGCTCCGCTTCCGAGGCTCATATGTCAATGTAATGCATCTTGCCCTGAGGAAGATCGCACCATGAAGATCGAAACGTTCGCATCTATGCCTAGGACGTGGCGTCTCCCGAACAGCCAATTTTTTTAGAAATTTTACTCAGTGTTTTGAAAATAATTATTATTGAAATATATCTCATCATAACCAAAACAGAATTCCCATTACGAATATACTTGTATATTATATTTCAAGCTAGCGGTAAAAAAGTATTTCAAAAATATTATGAAATTGCCCTCCTTCCCCGAAATACTTTTTCAATCCGATTCTGGTTTCTGCCTAGCATTATTCAACGCCGTTGGGCGCCCAGAAATCATCACTTCCCCAAAACATTGAAAAACATCCATATTATTTCGGAAAGAAAGGAGACGCGTAAGTGAGATCTTCTTGTTTACAGTGGAAGAAAACTTCTTGAATGCGTCTGTATGATGAAATACACCATCTCTTTCTTTGAATTCGAATGTGCGCGATTTTGTATCTCCTTGGCGATGAGGCCACCGTCCTACTATTTTCCCTATCACGGGGAGGTACTTAACAGTATTCGATATAGAGACGCGACTGAGAAGCGTTGGTAGATGTAGTGTTCTGTAGAATATGTGAGAATAATAATTATGAAATATTTATTAACTTTCACAGTCATACTCAAAGTGGAACTCAAAACTACGACTCTTGGAACGTGGCATTTAGATTAGATTAGATTAGATTAGATTTATTAATAATTCTGCAATTAAGTTTCAGAACTTGGTGGCAGAATACACTAACTTAACATTACTGAACTTAACAACTTTACAAAATCTACAAACTTTACAAATTAACGTGAACATTTCACCGTGCAATCTTTTATAGCACTCCACTTCACCACATTTCACTTCCTCACAATTCACTTCACCGCACTGCGAAACACCGAGCGGTTACACAGTCGTTTCCCTCAGTTTCACAACGTCACTGCACATTATTATTATTATTATTATTATTATTATTATTATTATTATTATTATTGATAATAATAATAATAATAATAATAATAATAATAATAACTTTAAACTAATAATAATTACTGATTACTTTAACTAATAATAATTATTGATAATAATAATAACAATAATAATAATAATAATAACAATAATACTTAATTACGTAGAAGACATAGTTACTTACACTGAATTTTATTAAATATATTTATAACATACATTCAACATTCAGGAAACTAATTTATTTTTAAATTTGCTCAGGCTTTGAGGAAAGGGATCGAAAATTGTCACGGGCAAACCGTTCCAGTCTCTAATAGTTCGATTCGCGAATGAATATTTCCCAACGTCCGTTTTCTGAATTCTTGTCTGAATTTTGTGCATGTGATCCGCTCTGCCGAAATATATAGGTTTCCGTAATCGACTTTGAATATCTTTCCACGCTCGTAGGCCTGTGTACGCTTTATACATTGCATAGAGGCGTGACTTTGATCTCCTCCTTTCGAGTGACTCCCATACCCCTTTATTCTTGGTACCCCTGAAAATAAATTTTGATGCTCTACGGTGGACCTTTTCTAGATTCCTTTGCTGCAAAATTCTGTATGGGTCCCAACTTACCGCGCCATATTCTAATATAGGTCGCACTAATGACATATATGCAAGCTCTTTCGCTCTCGCTGTACTTTTTTTTTTAGTATCCGCATAACAAAATGTAAAGATTTCCAGGCTTGAATGCAATGAAATTGACTTGATTTTCCCAGCTCAATTTACTGTCTAGCTGTATTCCTAAGTATTGCAAGACGTGACTCGAGGTATAACATTATTGTTCAGTTTGTACGCAGATTCATTGTAACTTCGACCCCTACCAAACGTGATGGACTTGCCCTTTGAAATGTTTATTTCCATGCCGTTTCTTTCTGGCCAGATGTGTAATTTGTCTAAGTCGCGCTGCAAAATATCCTCGTCCTTCACCGAGTTGATAATCCTATAGATCACGCAGTCATCTGCAAAAGTCGTACATTTGAAGCTAAATTAGTCGGCAATTCATTCACGAAGGCCAGAAACAAAATCATAAATCATAACTTCATATATCGTATATTTCACGTTTATTTTATTTTTAAATTTTGCCTTGTATAAACATTTTTACCAATAGATAGGTGCATTTTTTAATAAACAATTCTTTGCTTGTTTTCGTTTTGTGTTTCATTCTGTTCTTTCATCTAAATTTCATTAATGTGGCATAAATTAACAAGTCTCAATACCTGCAAAGAACTCTTTTTAACAGAAAATAAAGCGTGACTCCTTAACTGAAAATAGGAAGTTAATACAATTATTGCACTCTTTAAGAAAACGCAATTGCGAAATCAAAATCTTTTCTTCTTTTTTCCCTCTTAATTGACAATTTGAAATATGATAAATATAGTTCATTTTAATGGATCATTTCTTTGGTTTGTCGCGGAAATGGGAATCAATATTGCTTTTGGTGCAGTAACTCACAAATGACTTCGCCAAAAGACTGTCTTAGGGTAGGAATCTACCGGGAATGTACCGCCACCCGAAGCAATTCGTTCAACCCTTACTTTTAAACCTCGTGGCAGTTTCTCTGAAAGCAACGCCCGCGAACTCTACCGGGCTAGTTACCTTCCCGCAAACTTGACATGTCTACTGTGCAGTATTCCTGATGAATTAGTTTCTTAATATTTAATTTATTTTAATTTCATACGAGAGTAATTTACTTGCTCTTGAGCTGTGTGCGTGCTACTTTTGGGAAACAACTTTTTCATGGATTTATTCAGCAGCATTTGTGTAACTGCAGGCCACTAGTTAAAGCTTTTTATCTTCTTGGTTTACTTCATTTGAATGAAGAACGCAATCCTCTCCATGTGCAACCTGTTGTGTCTCATTTGAGATCTGATGTAAGCGCTATCCGGCGAGGCGTGCGTGTTAGCACATTAGCTGAGCAAGCGCCGCGTCAGCAATACATACGTGACCTTCAGGTAATAGCCCTTATCGTACTCAAATATGGACCAATGAAAACAATAATAAAAAAATACTTGATAAAAACTGAATATTTTAGCATATATGTGACGTTCATTATCTAAACCAGTACATTTCCTTAAGAAAAATAACTATTTTGGATTATTTAGAGGGTTCTTCATATATTCTCAAAGAAATACACTGGTTTAAATCTAGATTATTCCCACCTAAAATGTGCCGAGAACATATCCTGTCCATATCAAATGGCGGCGTGTGGACGCGAGAACATTATTGTGTTTCTAGCATGTAGAATAAGCTGGTTTTGGAAGCAAACTTCTGATACAGGCTAATGTGTGCGGAACTGTTGCTATCGCTGTATCACCAAATAAGCCATCGTCTGAGATAAAACATTCCACATCACTGCTGCCTAAAATCCATAGTTACATGAAACAAGAGAAAAATATGTTTTTGTAATTTAACTAATTAACCGTCTTCCGTTGACGATCAAATACTTCCAGCGTATTATGGTAGGTGGTTCTTCGTAAATGATCAGATTCTCAAGAGCTGCTTTTATAATATTTTATAAATTATTCTGGATGATATTAATTCAGTCTGAGAGTTTTTTTAGTTTACGTACAATTTCCTTTCTTCCTTTTTTCCATTTTCGATCTAATTGCACAGAAAGCAACATTTAGTATCAGAAAGTTGAAACACAACAAAAATGTCATTGTGTCTGTTCTCAAATCATCAAATGATGCTGACTGAATTTTAATTACTTATTTTTTTATTCATGTATTATTGATTTATATATTTATCTTCCACACTTAAAAACTGTGTGGGATTTTCTGAATTTGACAAACAATTGAGTTTTGTAATAAGATGTTACAATTCGAATATCGTTATATCCACGTTTATCCACTTAACTACATGAACGTTTTATTCTCTTTGGCAAAATTCCAATGTGCTAAGAATTTCCGACGAGAAAGGTAGCTGAATGATATTAATCGTAGTTCTAATAATATTTATCACGAAACTGATTAGAGTTGTTAATAATGGGCCGAAAGAACACTTTTGTTCTACAAACTCATAACAAAAATTATTTCATTTTCGTAAAATTTGACTTTCTATTTAACGTAAGTAGAAAAATAATATGAAATGAAAAGTTGATGTTCTTGCCGTGGTTTCTATTGACTGACGATTTCTTTGTTCCTGCCTTTGTTAAATAATACTTCTGATACAATAAATAGGATTATTCCTCAACGCCAATTAACTCCTGCTGCATAACCAAATATTCCCTAGTTAATGGCCGCACGTTGCACGCGCTCATTGTCTCGCCCAATTGCGCAGATCGTTCGCGCTCGCGTGTTTGCGTTCGCCCGGGCGCGCCCCCTTAACTTCGGAGCGGATCAACCACCGGCCTCTCCCACCGACTTGAACACAGCCTTACTGCAGCTAAGCACGGTTTTAGAAGAAGATTCGAATCGACGCGCAAGCCATGTGTCCACCGTGGTCAGAGCATACAACGATTCAGCGATCGCGGCTAATTGGACATCTAGCACTCAGGAATTCCTAAATTTACCAGGTGTATGCATAAGTATTTGCCGTTTTTTGCGGCAAACATAACAGTAATTTTCAAGGGAATTCATTTTTTGTTTATTCAAAATATTGGCCATCGAATTCCACACATTTCGCTCGTCTTTTACACAGGTTATGAATACCATGTCAAAAAAAACTGCTTGTCTTATGCGGCAAACCATTTATCGAGCCATTTTCAACTTCCTCGAAATTGCTGAAGGGCTGCTCTGCGAGCGCGTGCCCCATTTTTTTTAAATATATCTTTATTAGTGAACGAATGTACATAGTTCAGTATTATGTATACTACATCATATGTATCGTGCCCCATTGATGCGAACAGATGATAGTGAGATGGCGCCAGGTCGAGGAGAACAGCGGCTGCGGAGGATGTGTCCAATCTAAGCGATCTCAAGGCGTCTCTCGCTGGTTTTGCTGTGTGCGGCCGCGCATTGTCGCGCATTCGCCGTTCATGCAAATCGCGTGGGACCCACTTTCCGCGTTTATTGACCTTCCCCATTGCTCGTAAGCGACTGCTGATTGTTTCTTGTGACACATTTCAGCTTTTGCCAATTGCTGTCTTGTCTTCGCACTTTTGTGGACTATGGAGAGCGCGCACTCTCTTTCACATTAAAATCATCACGTTTAAATTGCCAAAACCACATCTCATATGTTCTATTCGCTGGTGTGTGTTCACCATATGTTTCTACCAGCAAACGATGAGTTTCCACAGCGTTTTTCTTTTGATAAAGTAAGAAAAGCAATGCGTCCCGCAAATTCTCTTTTTCAGGCACAAACGTCGACATAATCACTTAACGATACGACGCAGACGCTAGTGTTTGGCGGACTCAACTTGTGTGTTGGTATGTTAATGTCTGACGAACAAACTGTCGTATCAAATTCACATGCTGCCTACTGTTTGCTGGAGCCATCTCTTAATGAAACCGAAAGAGACTTACGCATACACCTGTAATAAAAATAATTCGTGAAAATATTTAATAATTTTCAAATAAAAAAAGTCAAGAAATATCAAGGTTGCGGAAAACTGGGGTTACGTTGGGTGTATTATGTGAGATATGTATGGATGACACCAATGAGATGAATCTTTACTTTACATAGGAGGTAGTTATCAACTGGTGAACAAGCGATTCTAGCAGTGAACATTGAGTATATTTGAGGTAAAAGCTCAGAACTTGTATTGTCTAGAATATTTTTATATGTGTGATAAATATTTAATTGACATTTTTCGATTGCTGAACAAGCAACTATAACTATGAACATAAAATATATACATATGTGATAGAAGCTTATTATTTTTAACCTAGGTATCGTGACTTTCTCTTCACTTGAATGTAACCATTGACGTCACTAGGATGTCATGTGTCATGTGACCATTGACGCTGATGTATGAACATGTGTCACCGACTCTAATACGGGTGTCGGATGTAGCCAATGGTTTCCCACAGTTCATATTGAAATTGTTTGCGGCGTAGAATAATAGTAATAATTTCTCACGCAAACAGAGGAAACGCAGTATTTGTTTGCTAATTATTCTTCGTCTGTATGGAATACGCTCTCACATTTTACAAGATAAAGAAACATTTTCTTCTGAAAAATTTGCACAATACATAATTAATGAAATTGTACTAAGAATAGCGCATATCACTGAATAAAACCGTAAATAATGTGGGTAAACATGGGAATGCTGTCATCAAACACGAAATTGTAGTAAGTACTGCGTATACTATTGAAATAAACAAAACCCTGAATAGTGTGGCGTGATGTATAGTATGGCGAATAGAGTGAATAGCGTGGCGTGAACTTAAATATTTTAACCAGTTCTTCTACTCTCATCGAGTGCGTTAACGTATGTAGTTACGAGCTCGACACTGAAATTTCGTAAACAAAGAGGTTCTAAGTGTTCGAATCCCTACTGAGTTTCGACAAATATGTGGTTTCGACTACCACTGCTTGTATAAGACAGCGACAGAACTCGATCAGATATCTAGCTAGTGTCGAAAATCTTGCCACCGGGTCTGGAACCTAGGATCTCCCGTTCAGAGGCATTGCAGTGACATGAACTAGCTAACATAAATGAGGAACTCAATCACCTTGAAAGAGCCCTACAAGTCAATGGATACTGTTTTACCGAAGCCAAGAGAGCTCTCCTCCCTTATAAAAAAAAGTGCACCTCCTACAGTGAAAAGCACGCTAACACAAAAAACCATTCTACCGTACTTCAATGGCATTACGGACCGTATAGGGAAAATGCTAAGAAACACAATATCCACACCATTTTCAAGCCTACAACCCAGCTGCGAAACTGGTTCGGATCGTCCAAGTATGCAAGAAACCCACTATCGTCCGCAGGAGTCTATAGGATTCCTTGTTCATGCGGCGCTGTATATATCGGGATCACTCAACGGGGGATTAACACCCGTCTCTCCGAACATAAAAGGAAATGTCATTTTGGCCAAACTGAGAACTCTGCAGTGGCCAAACACGCTGTTTCCGATCGTGAGCCCGACATTAGACTTGAAGATGTTGATGTTTTATTCCCCTTTATGGAACCCTACCGTGCCCATCTACACAGTGAGGCCATTGACATTCTTGAACATCCTTTTAATTTTAATAAAAAAGCGAAAGAAATAAAAGTTTACTCGGCATGGTTACACGCGCTCCGTTGTGTGAAGCCTAAACCTTTCTTACGTCAACAGCGGACACCAACGCCCCGGCCGACAATCACCTGTACCCCTGCGCCTTAAACAAAAGAAATGTTTGCCAGTCGCCAGTTAGCTATCTGAAAGGACACTGCGAGTTCCAGTGGCCACCGAAGATGCCTGCTGCAGTCGCAGATGAAATGTTTGGACGCAAAATGCCCATTAGACCACGGCTATGTAGCCCGGAAGGTATTAATATATCCAACCGTGAAAGCCTACATAATTTTACTAAGCAAATTATTTATTCAATAATTTGAATAATAACAAATCAAATTACGAGCTCATTTTAGATGAATATTTAACTTTAATTTTAACTAATTTTGTGCAAAATTCAGTCCAATTGTCTTTCACAGCTTACGTATCATCTCCGCGCGCACTTGATGACTTCTGAGACGCATCTGGTCGTAGAAAATGTTCAGAGTTCCGTGATGTCTAATTATTTAAACTTTTATATCTGGGAAATATTACTAAAAAGCAATAATTTATGATACTGACTAATTCTCAATAAGTCCACCGAATGATGTCGGAGTAAAATGTCGGTCTAAATTATGATTCCCTTATCGTATTCGTCGCGGGTGGCTGCCTCGTTGCGTTACTTCCTAATATTTATAAATAAATCATTCGGCTTTTATGATAACCTTGAGCTTCTTCCTAATGTAATTATTATCCGATAAATCACTTGCGTTGCCTATTATTTGAATGTTGCATTTATATATTGATGTTATTATAATATTTAATATTATTCTCACATATTAGCAAAAATAGCAATAAACCATACTATTTCCCTCCTTTGACATTACATCCTTGCTACCTCATCACGCCAATATCTGATCATGCGTCATCTACCGCAAAGACTAGAGCATACCTACACACGTTGCGTTCAACACGACAGTGAGCCGCATAAAGGCGAGATTCTTTATTGACCGGCCACGACTACGCCTTCTGTGTACTGTGACGGTGCAAACGGACTCGTCAAATATAATGATTAAATTGGTTTTAATAAAGGTGAAACGCGAAATTTTTGCCAAAACAAGCGACGGAAGTGAAGCGGTATATATTTATTTTGTTGCCAAAGCTGATGAACTGTGTAATTACAATCAGACCGGAGAAACGAAAGAAATAAAATAAAATTTAGGCAGACCAACAATAACTATAAATTCGTTTTTCAAGAGATTCGAAAGAAATTATAATTTTTTGTCATGAGACAAATGAACAAAACATTCCGAGAACCTGTGTAAGTAAACATACCGAAATAAATGAGAACTAAAAGGACATTAAAAGGTAATACAATAATGAGAATAAATATATATTTAATTTACGAAGGGATATATAAGCATGTGTGAGAGAAATTTGGATGGAAAACTTTAATTAGACGAACAGTGAGGGAACGGAATAGACGGCAGTTGTTTTGAGTGGAACTTTTTAGTGAAAGCCGAAGATCGTGAGGAGAAGGCCGGTGGACATGGCAGGGTACGCATGGCAAATGGAAGTTATGATGATAGAATGTCAAAGTGTGGTATTAGCATAACAGTGCGACAGCCCACACGTCCAGAATTGCAACAGAATGGATCCAGGAACACTCTTCTGAATTTAAACAACTTCCACTGGCCACCAAAACTCCCAGACATTAACATTATTAAGCATATCTGAACTGCCTTGCAACGTGCTGTTCAGAAGACATCTCCACCCCCTCGGACTCATACGAGTTTGTAAACAGCCCTGCAAGATTCATGGAGTCAATTACCTCCAGCATTACTTCAGCCATTAGTCAAGTCCATGCCACGTCGTGTTGCGGCACTTCTGCGTGCTCGCGGGGGCCCTATACGATAATAGACAGGTGTACCAGCTTTTTGGCTCTTCAGTGTATTATTCAACTAGCTAGAATATTCAGTACTACATAGAGTGGCTAAAGCGCCTCCATCTTTGAAGCAAACTGAAGCCATGTTTTTTGCAGTCAAAGCAGCGCCCTCTGGGAAACAAAGTAATCTAGCATTATGTTTAGCGCTGGTTACGGACGGTTACACCCTGTTTATTATAGGGATTCCGGAATCGTATATATTTATTTGGAATATTTATTTGGAAACAAGGTTGATAATTTTTAGTTAATTGCATAAAATTAAGAAATTACCTACGCAAAAAGAACTTCCAGAAATCGTTGATCTGTCCGTCTGCAAACGACCAGGCGAGCTATAGAACGTCGTATGTCGTCAAGTAATAAAATATTAAAAGGGAATGTTAATGAAATCATTAATTATAAAATAGGGATGTGAGGAGAGCAGGGAAACTGAACTTTAAGTGTGAACATATATATATATATATATATATATATATATATATATATATTAGTATTGACTGCAAATATGAGCAGATACACTTAATAATATAGAACAAAAGTTATGTAGGCTCTATTTAATGGTATGCCCAAGTGCATCAATTTATTTAAATTATAATAATATTCAGAAGAGAATAAACTGGTTAATTTCAAAT
This sequence comes from Gryllus longicercus, assembly GCA_038098605.1. Lineage (NCBI taxonomy): Eukaryota > Metazoa > Arthropoda > Insecta > Orthoptera > Gryllidae > Gryllus > Gryllus longicercus. The sequence goes on from JAZDUA010000105.1 coordinate 3,642,476, forward strand.
GGCTTTCCCAGAGTAGGGCCGATTAATTTTAAAATATACATTATCTCGTTCGTTTCAGTATTCACCATTGAAAAAAAACAACCTTGAGTAGTGTGGGCAAACACGAAATTGTGGTCAAATACAAAATTGTAGTAAGTACAACATACACCACTGAATACGGAGGTTAAACACTGTGTGCACCGATTGCAGATTTTTCAGAGAAAAAAATGTCTTTAGTATTAAAATATATTAATTCATATTGATGACATTTGACTTATTTTTCTCTGATTAAAACATACTTTTAAAATATCGTACACAGTTCCATGTTACGCACGATGCCTAGTTCCATTGCCCTGGAGCATTTGTGCGAGGCGTCGCGACCATCTGATCGACCACGTGGCGCGTTTCCTCGTCCGCGGCCGGCAGGACGTGGGGTGCGAGTGGCGTGTGGCGTGTGGCGGGGCGTCAGCGTCGACCTCAGCTGCCCTCCCGCGCACGGCTTTCCCGGCGCACCGCTGCCCCCACCACCGCCACACTGTGCTTTGGACTGGGACGAAAGCGGCCAACCGAAAAAATTCAAACCACTGGGCGCGGACATGTTTCGGGGAACAGAAATCCCAGACTGTGATGGCACGTTTGTGGCATGTAAAAGAATTCTGGCTAATTGACCGGTCAAATTAAATGCTTCGACAATTTTCGTGAGAATCAGTTCTCAAATTTCTTACCAAGGGACGACGAAAATAATGAAGATATATGCCTGAAACAGTTTTTGTTTTGGTTGTGGAGAATAATGAAGTGAAAATTAATTTGTTCAGTAGGTAGAGCCACAAAGAGGAGCAAATCATGGCGAGCAAAGGCGAGCTTGGCTAATGCAACCGAGCAACCCCTGTCGTGGTTCGTCAAACGGATCTGTTTTCAGAGCCCGGTCATTAGAAACAACAGTTAACTGGTAGTGAAACAATACAGCACAGACTTCTTCACTTTACATAGTTCCATTTTCTTTTACGTCGGAGTTATCTTTTCGGCATCCAGGATGCAATCCGTGTCTAAGACACGTGCCTCTGGTAACTACAACTCCCTGAGGACAATAATTCGTAGTGAAGAGCCCTTTCGTACTCCCCGGACATCACGCCGAGGTAGCCCTTGGGTCCATCGCAACCGGCTAAGAAGACTCAGGGTATCAACTGATGTCACTGCGGTGTCTATGACCGGGAGGTTTTAAGTTTCAAATCCCATCGGTTGCAGGTTCTTCAACACTAGCTAGGTTTCTAGGTCGAAAACTGACGCCGTGCTTTAATCAATACTGAGCTACAATTCGCTTGCCTCTTTGATTTGTTTCGTGTGTGATCCAGCAAAACCAAAACCCAAAAATGAAAACCATCCGCGTGTTTTGTTTTGTTTTGTTGTTACCTTTTGTTGTTTTTGTTTACATTTGGCCGTTTTTCTCGCAAAGTGTTCCACAGAGCGCAGAGGTTCGTCGTCCCACCCCGTTCCGTGGCGTCGCGCGGCGTCGCGCGGCGTCGCCTCCGCCGCTTGCCCGGGCAACTCGGCCAGCGCAACACGATTCCTCCCATCGCCCTCATCTGCCTCGGCCGCTTCCGAGCGTGACGTAACCGCTCGTGCCGAGTACAACGGCTTTCTCCTGTCGCATGCCGTCGACGAGGCACCCTCAGCCTGCACTTAAATCACTGCCGTATTTATTCTTTGGTTGACAAAATCGGTGACGTTGGATAATTTGAAGACAAATATGCCTAATTTAAAAACAAAATTATTTATTATTATTATTATTATTATTATTATTATTATTATTATTATTACTAATTTTACTATTAATATAATTACTTTATTTTTTCAGATGTAGTCAGTTATCACTGACATTTGTGTTTCTAAATATTAAATTTTGAGTTATGGAGCCATTTTCTATTTCTTCCAAAAAAGAAAATTAATAACTATATTTAGCTAAAACATTTTTGTTCATAGATGAACTACATTCAACATCAAAAGATGATATTCACGAGAGCGATATGTAAGAAATCAGGTTATATGTTGCAGATTGCATTTGCGCCTGGCTGGTTCAATTTTTTTTTTAATTTATGGAATCCCTTTAAAGACAAAGACCCTTTAAAGGCAAAGGCTTGTTTCAGCAGAGTGAAAAGTTGCCTTTGGACAAAAATAGTTTTTTAATAAACATCATTCAATTTATAAAATTAAAGTGCAACCCCTTAGTTGCTTTTTTTAAATTTTTAATTTATTTGCGTATTTCATTTGTGGGAATTTGTTAGTATGAGAACAGAAAACATATATGTCATTATTAATTACACGTGTATTCCGCACTTTCTACAAGCAAGTAACATTATTGGTCTTTATTGCCTAAATTCGTTAAAATAAAATAAATAAAGGAAATGTACTGGTCTGTAAAAGTAATTCCAAAATCTTCTACATACATCAGTTCCAAACGTTTAAAAACATTTTCACTCCAAAGTGTACTAGCACCTGCTAAAGCAACAAAGCTAATTTCATATATCCGGAAATTCAGAAATTATCATGGGTGCCAGCTTACCAAGATATACCTACCCAGATCCTAATTCTAAGATAGTTCATATAACAATTGATTCTAACAAGAAAATTTTCGCAATGAACTGCTTTGTGCTAAAAATTTAAAAAAGTCAGCATTGTTTTTTATCTCTCCATGTTACCCTCCACAACAATTCACAACAACTAAACTTTCGAATCAATTTGGGGTATTTTTAAGTTTCTCGTAAGTATATAAGGAAAAGAGAGTCGGACTGCGGTACTTGGAGTTTACACATAGCAACGGTATTAATGCAGTAATGAAGATCTTGTTATTTATTTAGTCTTTACGTTCAGTCAGCAAAATGTCCGAAAGTGAAGTTTGTTAGCAACCGTTTCCAAGAAGGTAGCTAAATGTATTCAATGGAACGAATTGTTCAAGTCTACTGCCCACACGCGAAAAGAACATATCACATGGCTACTGAAGTCTGTTCTCCAGATGTTCACCTAACAATAAAACTTAGTTTTCTTTCAAATAAACTGTGAGAAACGTGCTTTCATCTAGTTAATTAAAATGTGCATCAGCTTGACTTTGGTATGTGTAACGAGCTTTTCTTTCAAAATGTATGTAAACAATTTACGACAGACTGAAAAAGACCTGTAACGCAATCGTTCTTGTTCTATTGCTGTGTGTGATGAGAAATCACACCCTAAAATAATAAACACCAGGATATACGGTGAAGGGATGTCTGCGTGCTAACCACACAAACCCCTTATCCCATGGCCGAGAGGCTGGGTCACCGCTGGTCGGCCAAGGTCCATAGCGGGTTGTGTCATAGGACAGAACAGGAACATTTCTTGTGAAAATGTATACCTTGTTTGCTCCTTTTCCCAAAATATTTGAATTCTGTAAATAAGCTGATAAGTCAACCTGTAGCTGAAAGCGAGACAAGTATATTACATAATTCCTCAATTAATTATTTCAATTTGTGTACAATACTGTAACCAAAATGAACCTGCCTCGCGTTGGGCAGGCCATTTGCAACGAGCCTTATATCTTTCTAATTCATCAACTATCTTTCACTCAACTTATTATATCATTCACCAAGATGGGTAAGCGTTTGGAACGTTTTATGATGTTTTAAATTTAATTTGCCCTGCTATGCTTGTAATTTAATTGCTCTAATAGTTCATAATTTGGCTAGCTCTGTTTTTCTATTAATATCTTGCATGAGTTCGACGTACAACATATGTCAAGTGCTGCACGTGGATGTGAGACTGTACAGAATTCACGATTCCTGGAACTTCTGTGAAATTTACTACCGACTGAATTGATATCGTTTCAATGAAATATCAACATTTTCCCTTCAAACAACAAATAACTATTAATTCATATTTCTATGGATATTAAACATTATTCAACCATACGGCTTTGATAAAGTTCACAAGCTTACAGAATGTCTTCTCGGATGATATGACGCCGTCTTCTCCAAAAGGGGATTTCCTGTTTTTTCCAGTGGTGTAATTTATAAACCTAATGTACATGTAAACTTTGAATGTTACCCGACTGTCGCTAATTATAGTCCGCTATTCGAAAAATCCCTAAATCTACTCTTATATTATCGCGTAGCGACTTTCCCTCGCTAGACTTCGGGCGAAACTTCTATTCGCGACTACTATTCCCTTAAAATTAATAATTTATAATTCCCACTACGAAACCACTTATAAATCCACGAACACGAAATCTAAATATTTTTAAATGCAAAATTCATACACGACAACAAATGTAACTATAAAACAATGCAAACATTTACCCACGTAAAACTCAAATAAACAATACTTCTTAGCCTTTACTATTATGGATTAACCAAACAAACATTTACACACAACATAAATCTATTATCGCAAAATTACAATTTCATAGTGTTCATACATGTGAACTGCTTGGCCACTTCCGCGAGAGTGAGAATTCGCTTCTATATGCAAAAGATAAACTTTCATCGCCCTCCCCTAATCAATTCCATGTTAATAACACCTGGCCGTGCCGTATCTCCACAATACAATTCTCGTCTCGCCTCCAGCATGGCGCCTAAATGTTTATAGTTCGTTGCTATGCTACGCGTGTTCCTTGGATTTTAATTCATCCAAGTTGCATCCATTACGTCGAATCACAGTCGAGTGACATTCTGGTATGTCACAATACGAAACGTTATTTTCCTCTGGTAACTGACTAATAAGCACAATATTTACATAATAAACCATACTTTTTCCAAACATAACGTTATGTCATAAAATAATAAATCCTAACAAGATACGTTGAGTTATATTCACATTATTAAAATCAAATAAGTTGAGTTCCCTGTTTATTATAATTTGGCGCGAAAAGTAGACATTTTTTACGTTATATACGTCGCTTCAACAGCAGAGATTATTAACGACTCCATTTGTCACTTAATTATTACAATGCTTATTAGACCTTCACATCAATAACGATCTTACATACAGAGATGTAGTTTTTGCACATCTTTTACTTTATTACACTCGTTAAAGTAACAAGCAATAGGTACAGCAGCATTTAGAAACATTATTACAAATATATAATAGAGACAATCGAATTGGTGTATGTACATAAGGGCAGAAAACCATAACAATATATAAAGGTTAAATTAAATCTAGATTGCCTTTTTTACAGAAGATTATTACGTTGAGTTGGAAAGTGTAGTTTGTTAAAATGGAGTTTCAAGGCTTAGGGTCAAGATATTTTGGTCTTATGGAATATAATCGGGACATTCCACAAGGATGTGGTCAATATTCAGCATTTTGTTGCAACAATCTCACAATGAGATTGTTTTTTCTTTAGAAAATAACTATAAGAGAATTTAGTGTGGTCTGAACGAATACGCGAAAGAATGACTTGTTCCTGACAAGAAAACTTTGCATAGGGGCAAAGAATTCATTGACTTCCTTGTGCATTTTACTAGTTTTACAATCGGTTTATTGAGTTGACGACCTCTTCTTCGTCTATTTGAGTAACCCTATCTTCTTCTATTTGAGTAATGTGCTTCAGACAGTCCTCAGTTGAATACGTTTTATCATTTTTCTTCTCCTGTAGATCAATTATTAATGTAGGTGGTGTGGATTTGTTGATCGGGGATCTGGCTTCTTTTCGCTAGTAATGTGAATGACCACCAGCTTAATATACGCATCAATGGTCTCTTTCTAGTCTTCAAGGAGTTGGGTGTGGATTAATGGCATGTGATAATTGGGAGGAACTTTAATGCTGTTCGGTATATATGTGGGTAGATTAATGGATTTCTTGTTACGGTTGGATTTAGCAAGGTTAATCACTATTAACCTTAGAAAACCTGAGGTGAGTCCAACGGATTCAATTCCGTCTTTCAATGCTCATAAAATTATTGGAAATTTGATCCCTGCCGCCAGCGTCCAGGTATTCTTTTATATATATTCTCAGTGTTACATCAAAATTTCTCTCAATTTTTTTGTATTTTTTATTCACATAATGGGACAAACATGTTTTAGGTAACAGAAGCCTAAGGTGAGTCTAGCAGACTCATTTGTAGTTTAGTCTTTTTCTCATTGCTGATGGGCTTTTAAATTGTTGCGGTTTTCTCAAAAGAATTTCTGGTTAATGTAGTGTTTGTTACATGTCGTCTTCTGCGAATTTATATTGTTGCTAGTGAGAATTTTGTATGTATTTATCACTGTTCATGTGGCTAGTGTGAGTTTTAATTAATGCATTGATATCATTAAGAACTATATTGTTATTGAATGACGATGTTTTGCTTAGGTACTTCATGGTTGAGTAATACCTTCGAAATTGAAGGTTTGGTTCCGAAACTTCTCTAAGGATTCTACCGGTTGGCATTGTGTGGAAACAACCAGTACATATCCTGAACCCAGTGTTATGTACTAGGTCAAATTTTTTGAGTAATTGTTTCTTAGCTTTGTAATATTATATGAATCCGTACATCATTTTCCTGTGGATAGTTCTGTAGCTTCATAGCTCTGTAGGTCAAGTGCTAGGTACATTTGTCTGCTCTCCAGTTATTATGGTTCAAACATTTTAGTATGTTCATTCTTCTCTTGCAATCAGTGATGAGGTCCTTAATTTGATTATACCAGGTGTGCTTGCTGTCGAAGATAAGACCAAGAATTATGGTTGAAACAACTCTTCCTATAGTTACATAGCTGATTTGCTGGTGCAAACTCCCGATACCTTTCGTGTAGATCAGTATGCATTCAGATTTAATGGGGGAGGTAATAAATCCTGAAGGTAATGACCAGCCATGGATTGAGTTCAACGCATCTTGAGTAATGGTATGAGTAGAAGCAGCACCACCTAGATTTTGTCTAGGTGGTATGTCTAGGTGATGTTTATAGAAGGGAGTTCCTTTTCTTAACTAATAATGAGCATATCATCTGCATACTTACGGATGATCGTGGGTGAGTTAATTCCTTGCCTGGGCAAGGAACCCATAATTGATATTAAGAATTGAGTTACCTTGCGGGAACCCAATTTCTAGCATGACTGTATCCGATTATTGTGCTACTGTAAACTGATTATTGTCTCGGACCTGAATACATCGATTACTTGTGAAATTCTTGTTGAATTGAAGAATATTACCGCCGATACCAATGTTCTTGATAGCCAGGCGCGGATCCACGGGAGGAGGGGGAATGAGTGAAATTCCCCCTTCCCAAATTTTTCACTAACTACACAGACACAAAAAAAGAAAGAAAAAATTGTCAAAGTTGGGTCCACCCCTGGTTAATGTTATCATATTACCTGCGGCCCGAAGTAATAACGATAAGCGGCGTCCACTGCATCAGTATCTACGACCAGTCTAATCCTTTCTTACGCATCACTTTTGAGATTGTCGACGAAACTAAAATTTTCTTTTAAACAAAAGCTTGTTATTATCAGGTAAATAAAGAATGAAATCAGGAAAAAACTGAACATAAAATTCATTGTAGCTCAATAGAATTTACATACAAAAGAAGAGAAATTATCGGAAAGCTAACATACTACCTATTTTTAATAGCTGACTTCACGAACATTTCCTTGTTTAACCTAATATAATTCTCTGAAATTTTCAACAAAAATCTGACGATGTTAGGAGAAATCGAGATAATTGTTTACCTCACAAAGCATGAGTGATTATTTGTGATGTGATATTGTAGCTGCAAACGCCGTTAAAAGAAACAAGCGATACCCCCTAAAAATAATCTTTCGAATCGCTCTTTATAAGTATACCGTATCTGTGCGAATTTGGCTTAAAATATCACCAGTGAAAAAATTTTGAGTAAAATGTGTTAGTGAGAGGCCGACGGCAACGCACTTTATGAATTTATTCCTCTTGTGGGTAAAGAAAACCATAAAGATTAAGCAATTGGACACAGCAGATGGTACAACTGAAACCTCCAATTAAAAATCATCAAATTTAATTTTTTTTATTTTTTAGGTTAATGGAATATTTCTATTTCTATTTTTCAATCCATTTAATCTGTATGCTTGACTATCAGAGGTTACAGATTTCTGTTAGTTTGGTAGGCGGACTGGAATGTTTATATCGTATAATTTTACGTGTAGTTTTTTCACGACTAAATTATAGAAATTAATTCTCTTAATAGAGTTAGATTCTTGATGCGCCTCAATCCTCAGGCTGAAGCAGAAAGAGAGCAATAAAACATCTAGTTTTTTATAATACATATTACTTTTTATAATACATACTAACTACATACTAGGCCAATGGGAAGAATTGTCGACGTTTTCAACGCATGTCACAACGCATCTTACATGTCATGCCTCACTGAGCAAAACGGATGAAAGACTCGAATTTGAGCATCAATTTATTTAAATATGCTCTTATTCTTGTATATTTTCCACGAACTTGGGACATTTGACAGTTTTTATTCACATAATTTCAAACCTTTAGAAGGAAATTATATATATATATATATATATATATATATATATATATATATATATATATATATATATATATATATATTGAAACACATAATGTGTTTCCTTACACTAATTAGAACATTAGCGTAAGTAATCAGTATATATTTTGGACTGCGCGGTACGTACGTCAAGCGCGGCGAACAACGATGGGAACTAGCAACGGTCGCTACCGCCGCCGTTGCCGCCGCCGCGAGGACAGCGTGAGAATGTCGGTTACGAACTGGGCAGCGAACGGCGAAGATTTCAGCCGTTAGGACAGTCGCGGAGAAGTGGCCGGTAGGTACGGACGTGCGGCGAAGAGCTCGCCGTTAGTGCATGGACAAAGGGAACATGCGGTGTATTTTGTAAAGTAGTAGCAACTGTAAAACAATAGATACGTGAAGTAGAGATCGAGAATATTATTAGGATGAGAGATCAGCGACGAGAGAACAATCGATCGCACTTGTATTATTTATCGCGGTAAGAATAATACCGGAATTGTGTGGTGCGGAACTGAGGCCAGCGCGTGCAGTAGCCGTGGGTTAAGTGATTAAATCCAGCGACGGAAGATAATCAGAGTGAGATGCAACACCGAGGTACCAGGAGCCGAATCAGGAAGGATTCGCAAGGTCACCAGCCTAGGCGATCGCCACGCCATCAGCCGCCGACGACGCCCAGCTGCTGCGAAGGTCGGCGACCCCTGCCGACACGAGCCGTGCTCCAAGCATCGAAGGTATTGGTCGGGGCCCCGAAGGTATGATAATATGTATTACACCTAATCTTGGTACCAAGGTAGAATGAATAAATATTGTTAGATCATGTAATTAACAAATCTGGTTTGTGAATAAATGCTGTTCATGATTGTACTTCATTTATTAATTAACTTTCCTAATGCTATACCAACTTATCATAGGGACCCATTCACGGAAAAGATACCCTCCTTTAGTAATTTCTTGCAGTGAAAATACCCGGCATCACCAGGTACGTCACAGCTGGCGCCCGAACAGTCTGGAAAGCGTGTAATTAAGAAATGTGGCCCTAGGAAAGTTGATAAAACATTGGAAAGTACTGTGCATGTATTTGATGTATATCAATGCAGGTTAAATATAATAGGCAGGCAATGTAAAGCTCATTATTAGAGGGAACAAAAGTAACAGTACATGTACTAACAAAGCATGCATAAGTCAAGAAAGCATAATGAATACTTGGTAATTACAGAAATTTTGTTGTTTAATTAATAGCGGGCAGATATATGAAACTATTTGAGAGTAACCAGTATAAAGTTACTACTACAGTTACTGGGTTTATGAAAGCTATAAATGTACATATTGTAAGTGATATAGGGCAGTATAATTTCAAAGATTTTGTAAGACAAGTCAATAATGTTTGAATTGGTTGGTATTTTTCATAACATGGAAGTTAAAGAATTTGTGAAGTAGTAATAATTCTTGTGGAAATATAAGGGTATTTAATATTATTATATAAATCGTGCACATTACCTGCTGGGAATTTACATTCAGCAGTGCATTGTTCATTAGTAATGGTAAAGTTTGTGGAATTTAGTGGAAAGGATACTAGGTTGGGAAGTGTGTAGCAGCATTGTGAATGTATATTTTCAACATTCATGTAGTATTATTGAGGGAAGTTTATGGAGAAGACATGACATGTAATTGTGTGTGATTGTTGTGCACATAATATAGCAATAATTGTGTTGAGAAGTAATTCCAAAGCAAATAGTGGATTTACTAAATTTGGGAGCATTTTTGTAATAATTTTAATGAGTTTATTAGCAGTACATATGTATTCAGGTGGTAATAATATTACTTATTGTAAAGAATATGTTTATGTATTGGTAGGTGAGTGGGAATTTATGTGATTACTGAATTAGTGTTATTGTGTTTTTATGGTGAGTGAGGGTTTGTTCTTCATCAATCAGCATATGAAATAATAGTGCATTAAAACAGTCACGAAGAGTATACAGTGCTGTGGCGGGCATAGTAAATTAATAGGGTAACTGTTGTATTGTTGTTAAGAGAGGCAAAGGGAAAATTGTACGAGCATTTAGTGGAGTTGGGGTCGAACGTGAAGCTAAAAGGTAATAAAATGGAGGAGCAAAATGTAATATTGGACTCGGAGGGGAAGGTGGAGCAGGTAAGGGAGATAGATGAAAGAATGGGGAGTAATACATTATCAGAAAGCAGGGATAGTGGAATTGGAAGCAGGTTGGATGATACGTCAGAGGAAGGTTTTGATAAAGAAGTAGAAATCACGTCAACGCCAATGAACCAGGCAGCAGGAAGTCCAAATCGGGGGGGTGAAGAAGACGCCCATTCAGGCATGATGCAGATGATGATGAAGATGTGGGAAGATCAGAAGAGATTCACAGAGGAACAGAATAGGAAGATATTGGAAGAACAGAATAGGAAAGCAGAGGAACGAAGCAGGAAGTTGGTTGAAGAACTAAATGGGAAAATTGAAGAACAGAATAGGAAGACATTGGAAGAACAGAGCAGGAAATTAGACGAACAGAAAATATTCACAGAGGAACAGATTGGGAAGTTGGCAGAAGAGCAGAGTAGGAAATTAGATGAACATAAAATATTTACGGAGAAGCAGATCAAGAAGTTCGCGGAAGAACAGAGCAAGAAATTAGATGAACAGGATAGGAAAGCAGAGGAACGAATTAGCAAATTACGAGAGGAGATAAGTGGGCGAATAAAACACACTGAAGAACAAATTGGGTTACAGTTGGCGGTCAAGGAAGAAATACAGGAGAATAGGTGGGAATGCGAAGAAAAGGTGCTAAAAGTTCAGCTACACCATCAAGTGGATGCTACGGTTGCTGCAGAGGATAAAAGCGAGGGGATGACGAACCAAATTCATGAAGAAGTCAAGACAGCGGAGGGCAAAACGGTGGAGGTCCAAATCGAGGCCAAGGAGGATGTTTGTAAAGTGGAGGTGGAAACGAAAGAATTGAAGCAAATAATGGAAGAAGAAGTGGAAATGAAAACGGAAGAAATGGAGCGTATAATAGATGAAGAAATCGAAGAAAATATACAAGGGTGCGAGGAGAAAGTATTATTACAAGAGGAATTTGAACAGGAAGAAGTAGGGAAAATGTCACAGAGTGTCAAGAATGGGGTGACGCCAGTTATGCCTCCAAAGTCGCTGAAATATTCGGAAGATGGTAAGGAAAACCCTGACGCAATTATGCGAGCAGCAGAACAGCATCTAGCACTAATTAACACCGTGGAAGGACACAGGATCCAGTTCTCATACCCAACTTTAGAAGGAAACGCCAGGACATGGACAGGAATTTTTAATGTATTTCATAAATTCTTGAAGAAATTTAATGACAAAATTTTCGTACGAGATTGGAGCGAGGAAACCCGAACAAACATCAAGATAAACCTGAGGAACTACCAAGCAATAATTTGCGTAATAACGCGACAGCTTTCCTTCACTATGCAGAACCTATTGGGCAAAGCAAGACATGCCGAGTTAGGAAGGTATCAGAAGGCAGTGGTAGAGTATGACTGCACATTCGCAGGTACTCCAAAGAAGAAGATAAAAATATTGAATGTACAACAGAGAGAGCAGAGGTCGCAGTTGTTGAAAGAAAATAAACAAGAACCACCGAAAACGAAGGAGAAGATATACCAAGCATTGGTAAAATCAGGAAAGGAAAAGAAGAAGAAACCGAAGAAGAAGACTCACCAGTTTAGTGAGAGACAATCGGTACTGCTACGGGCTCCCAGAGTATCGAACCCAAACCTAAAATTATACCCAAAATTCTTCCTGTTATATGAGGGGCCATATTTTATAGACAAAGGAACGGATAAAATGTGGCCAGACTGTTAAATAACAAACAAGAAGTGATAGGACACTATAATGTCATCAGTCTGAGACCGTGTCCAATAAACGAGGACAACAGTGAAGTGTAAATAAAGTGTATTATTAGTATTAGTCTAAACAATCACGTGTTGATCTGATTTTAGGGAATAAGTGTATATAAGGATTCATGTAGTATACAAGACAGTGCAACTATCGGCAGAGACGATGGTGATGAAGTGAATTTTTCTTAGGCAGGAAAAATCCAAAAAAGGAGAGGAGGGGGTGATGAAACACATAATGTGTTTCCTTACACTAATTAGAACATTAGCGTAAGTAATCAGTATATATTTTGGACTGCGCGGTACGTACGTCAAGCGCGGCGAACAACGATGGGAACTAGCAACGGTCGCTACCGCCGCCGTTGCCGCCGCCGCGAGGACAGCGTGAGAATGTCGGTTACGAACTGGGCAGCGAACGGCGAAGATTTCAGCCGTTAGGACAGTCGCGGAGAAGTGGCCGGTAGGTACGGACGTGCGGCGAAGAGCTCGCCGTTAGTGCATGGACAAAGGGAACATGCGGTGTATTTTGTAAAGTAGTAGCAACTGTAAAACAATAGATACGTGAAGTAGAGATCGAGAATATTATTAGGATGAGAGATCAGCGACGAGAGAACAATCGATCGCACTTGTATTATTTATCGCGGTAAGAATAATACCGGAATTGTGTGGTGCGGAACTGAGGCCAGCGCGTGCAGTAGCCGTGGGTTAAGTGATTAAATCCAGCGACGGAAGATAATCAGAGTGAGATGCAACACCGAGGTACCAGGAGCCGAATCAGGAAGGATTCGCAAGGTCACCAGCCGAGGCGATCGCCACGCCATCAGCCGCCGACGACGCCCAGCTGCTGCGAAGGTCGGCGACCCCTGCCGACACGAGCCGTGCTCCAAGCATCGAAGGTATTGGTCGGGGCCCCGAAGGTATGATAATATGTATTACACCTAATCTTGGTACCAAGGTAGAATGAATAAATATTGTTAGATCATGTAATTAACAAATCTGGTTTGTGAATAAATGCTGTTCATGATTGTACTTCATTTATTAATTAACTTTCCTAATGCTATACCAACTTATCATAGGGACCCATTCACGGAAAAGATACCCTCCTTTAGTAAATTCTTGCAGTGAAAATACCCGGCATCACCAGGTACGTCACAATATATATATATATATATATATATATATATATATATATATATATATATATATATTTCGCCATTCAGCGAATAACAAATTCTGGTGTTCGTCAGGTCTCAGTGTTATTCCCAATCTCATTAAACATCTATAAGTCAGACATTCCCTAATGTAGCAGCCCTTTAATTTTAAACATATTTTAATTTTGGGAGTTACTTTACAAGAAACTCCTGGGAAACATGGCTCCATCGCTTATGATAAAATTTTGTTGTTGGATAGTGTGAAGGAGGTTTAAGGTCTCATGACAGTTGAACACCCTGATTTTTCGAAAATTGAAAAGTTCAACATTTTTCGGTGTCTTCCCACAACTAAAATTGGGAAGATACAGTTTTACCTTCATGAAATATGTTCCTTAAAAATAGAATTTGAAATAAGGTCATGCATAATTTTTCGAAAATTTTGCTACTTATCACGTCATTTTACGCACAATTATAGGCGAGAAAGTACGTGCTGCTTTAGCACCAGTAGTTTTAAGGTTCCAAATGTTTTGCATTCTCAAGTAGGGATCTATTTTACAGTAATAAAGTTATGAGAAATATTCTTGCGTTGAGAAACCTTGGGAAATTATAAGAAAATTGAAGTTGAGAAACAACATAAGAATAAGGGTAAATATAATTTATGCATATGATGAATAGTAATGTGATATTTAGAATCTAATGTCAATACGAGTATAGACTGAGCAAATGTGAAAATGTAACTTCCTGGGATTAAAGTGGGATTCTTAAGCTGTTGTTCTCGTGAAAGCGCAGGCTTCAGCAACCGGAGTCAGTGTTCTACTTGCCTGTGCGGAGACGCAGCGTCCTAAGCATTCGAGTAGACGCCAACGTTTCGGCCGCCATGCTGCGACTTTCCTCAGGGCTAAATTTCGCAGTTCACCCTGTAGATCGCAGCATGACTGCCGAGACTGAAATCTGTGCCGAAGTCGCGGCGTCTCTCCGTCAGCCAAGTACGTAGATATTGTGGTATACGTACATTCAGGGCTACGCACCAGACTTGTATGGAAACGTATTAAGCTTAACATCACATTACTGAAAAATCCGAGTGTACTCTGGATTATCAATTTTGTAAGAAATTTAACTCTCATTATGCTAATGCTTCCGACTCATGGTCACAAAATAATTTTCCCCATATTCCGTCCATGCCATCAATTTCGTGATTCTTCTCTTAGCAACATTCATTTATGTTCAAGTGTTTTTTCATCTATGGTGCACTTAAAAAGTAAGAACCTCAATAAATTCAATATGGGTATTGATATCCGTTGAAAACTTTCAACTGGAGAATCAGGCATCAGAAAATTGAGTCGAATCCAACAGACGCACCATTCTTATTGAGAATTGTGATAACTCATGATCTACGGAATTCAGGGTTGCAACCATTCAGTCTTGGGTAATGCAATCATGATGTAAACAACTTCATGTTTCTAATATCATTAGTGAACTTTACATAATTATGAATTAATTTTGTGTTAGACTAAGATTTAGTTGTTTGTAAGCATACAATAAGAAAATTTTATAATTGATGCACATACTACATTTTGTTAATAGGCTTGTGAGTTTCATCCTCATTCTTGTTATTAGTTACTCTATAAATTCCAAAGAATTTTCGCAAATACAAACCGCTTCAATAATTTTTACCCATTTACAACCGGTTATTTAGAGAAATTACATGGTGACATCGATATATTAAACTTCCAGTCAACTCTGCGCGATCTGGGCTGCCCGGGTGACGCCGCGTCGAAGGCTGTGTTGCCGACGTTTCGACTATCCTGTCGTGGTCTTCCTCAGGGCTGGTATGCCAATTTCAGTCAACTCTGACGGATTCGATCTTTAACTGGCGGTGCTACAAAATGGCATGCTTTCTGGCATTATTTCTAAATTTGCAATTTGAGAAAATTCAGGAAGTACAACGAAAATGAATCCTGCTTTTAAGCGTTCCTTATTCTATCCGCAGAACTTTTTTTTACAAAAAAGGAAGCTGTTTTTGAAAAAAGTTTTTGTCACAAATTGCATTATTATCACGAACAAATTACGCAGCGAGAAATCGTTTTTTCAAGAAATTGTTCAAAATCTTTTTCACAGCTGAATTTTTACCGCAGATTTTGTTTAAACCATAAATCTCTATATTCGATTATGTAGTTTAGAAATGGTAAAATTTTGCATCTTTCGAGAATGAAGAGGGTTCTTCGCATTCAGAGAGTTAGAACCAATTGTTTTGTCGTCCTTTGAAACGTACGAGAACATTAACAGAAAATTTTGGACCTGTTGTTGAGAAAAACATCTTTAAAAAAACTTTAAAAGTTGCCTATATTTCGTGCAAAATTATGCGGAAACTACTTATGTTTTCGAAAAACGGTACAGGTCCTTATTTCAAAGTCCGCCTTTAAAGAGCAGATTTCACTTTAAAAAATTGCAATTTTCGAAAACCTAGGGATTTTAACGAAAATAAGCCCTTCACCATTCTCTTAGCAAGCATTATTTTCGCTATATGAGGACAAAGTTTAATCCAAAACTTTGGGGTCATTTTTGAGAACTTTTTGAAAATGTTTTTGAGACTTCACATTAAGTACCCTCTGAAATGAAAATATCATTTCAAACTCAGCGGGCTTCGAGTTTATTTAAATCGATTAGGAATAATAATAATTGTGAAGAAAATCGGATGAACGGTTTGGGCGCTAGCGTTGACTACAGACGGAAGGACGAACGGACGTATGATTTGCCGTCAATCGACTTTTCATAATATTCATGTATCAAGGCCTCACAAAACATGGATTCTGACTACACAACGTGTTAGAGGGAGTAACTTACATTACATAGGAACAAGATCCACTTTTTCATTACCATGGCTCGGCAATACGAGTTTTTGTGCTGAAATTTCGCTGTTATTCGGCACACGATACTTTCTCGTCTTACGAAGTAAAGGCTAGAAAGTAAAAGTTTGAGAACCATTGGTGTAAACATTTACGACCCTAAATGTTCCCGCGTAACAGCAGTAGTTTTGAGGCACCATCGTATCTTGATCCTGCGAATGACGTGACGCATGCAGCGGCCTTATTATAAAGATGCATTCACAGCTACTACGTTCCTGAAGGTCAAGGCGGGACCGTAAAATGCAACGGACGGATGCTTAGGAATTTCAAGGACGCTCTCCAAAAAACGATTTCGGACTGCAAATCTTAAATGCTCTCATGAAATAATAATAATAATAATAATAATAATAATAATAATAATAATAATAATAATAATAATAATAATAATAATAATAATAATAATAATAATAATGATGATGATAATAACACAGACGGGCAAATACATAACTGTTAGACGGGATAGTGTTTCTGTAATGTGTTGTGTGCACATTCGGTAACACAGCTTTCGATTGAAATGTTCATTTAAGCGAATATATGTTTTATAACACATATGTCTACTGGAAAGACAACGACCTCAGAGGAAGAGAAAAAGTGAACGAAAAAGAGCTAAACCAAAGTTTTGGTCCGTTTTTTACTAAGAAAAGACCCATAAATAGATTTTTAACATCGTCTCAACCCCAAAGTGTTTTCCAAGAGGACAAAGTAAATTTCCTCAAGAACTGTAAGAAGTAGACGATTTGAAGGTGACTTGAAGGCACGATGATCCCGCAATAAATAAATCCTTCAGCAACGGAACAACTCGTGGAGTACTCATTACAATTTTGAATGAAGATGACGAAATTGACGAATTATGCAAAAAACTTGCTTAAGACTTTCCCACACGAATTAATGATTTACAATGTAATTCATGTTAAAGGTGGCCAGACAACGTATTAACAAGTTTTTAGCTTCTTCAATTAGAGCAGTTCAGCCCGTTTTGGGGTTAGTTAATGATGCGCGCGCATACACCTAGAAATCCTCGGATCTCAAGTAAAACTACGGGTAGATGCTACTGAAGTAAACTGATTTCTTTGTGGAATTACGTTTATTAAAAGCTGGTTAAAAACTTAAAAGATATTATTTCTTAACTACATGGTATTACCTTTCTAGGATTCCAAGTGCAATCATTAAATAACACTTACAATTACATGGAACCAACGTTTTAACCTTACATTTGATATGTATCGTAACATATTTTATATGCACCGACTGAATTTCAATTATGCTTCTTTTCAGTTTAATTAATATTCCTTTCCAGTTAACACATTAATAACAATGTGTGTGTCGAATGAGGCGCACTGTTCTGCAATTAAATGCAGCAATTATGAAGGAAAGAACACTGAGCTATGTTATTTCTTGTTATTTACCTTGGTAAACACGCACTTAGCTTCTTAGCAACCAACCATCTAACCAACGCTTTTAAAAGCGCGTCCATATCAACGGTCATTAAACTGCTCGAGTCATTAAAAATATTTTAGCGGACATTCCAGTTTAGATTTTATTAGTGCTCATAAATATTGGGATAAATTTGACGTTGATACAAAACACAATTTTTGGGGAAAAATGCAAAAAAAAATTTTTTACAATTATTTTGGTACATGTATATTGAAAGTAGAATGCTAGCGTAATTTCTTCGTTAAAGCCTCGAACATTCCTTTTCGTTACAATTACAAAATAAATCATAAGCTTTCTCATACGTGGTTACATGTTTAGAAGGCATCAAACTAGAGCTTGCAGCTTCTGCTTCCTCTAGAATATTATCTGGCATGAAAATATCTTCTGATACTTCTAAAACCCCGGACGTTTCTTTCTCAATCAACTTGCATTAGCAGAAAAAGCATCCAGCTGTTTGATCACAAAAAAGCATCCAGTATTTCTATGTAGCAAGGTTTGGTGGTGCTGGATGCGTTTTTGTGTGATCAAACAGCTTATATATATACAAGCGTATTCACTTTTTGGTGAGATTCAGCAGAACGATGCCATAATACGAATTGTAGAGCAGTGTAGGCCGCGTGGATCGCTAGACTCGCTTACCAACACGTCTTTATAGGGCATTTAACACGGAGCTGCGCTTCTGTATACTGTGCATAATGTGGTTTAATTCTAATGTTTTGAGCTGGAGAGCAACTCCGGGTTATATATATTTTGGGTGAATATCCGTCCCTACTTAAGTAAGAAGTCATTCACTGATAGGCTTCCATTCCGGCAACACAGTTCCTTCCTATATGTATTTTGTGTATCTACTGACTGCCAATTGACATTCGCTCCATTGTTTCTGTTCGCAAATTTCTGGACTCGGTTCAAATCTTTAATCTGACCTTCCCAACACGCCAGTCCCTATCCCGTTATGGAACGAACCAAGGAAGTGTAAAGTGCGTATTTTCCTGTTACGATTAGCTTTTTGTAACTGTTTGTAACTTATAATTGTTCATTTCCTTCCTGATATTTTTAAGTATACAGCCATGTAGGATAAAGAGATGTAGAATGTACATCATCTTATGCAAGTTGTACACAATTCAGTTGCACAACGCATATTTTAGAACATGGTATATACACCTCTATACATGATCTTAATATTTCATACGTGGTTCTTATATATATATATATATATATATATATATATATATATATATATATATATATATATATATATATAATTCTATTTTTGTAGCAAAGAAGGAAATAGGAACCTGTAACCACAATTTTGCGCACTTTTTGCTTAATGCCACTTTTATGAAGGTCGCCTTAAATACAAAGCAACAGTTGATATAGCTTGACCTTCTTCAACGAACTGACTGTTTTTCATTGAATGTGAGTTTGCCACGAAGAATTAACTGTCTTCTGAGGTTCATGAAATATTCTCTTGTGCCAGGTAAGGAAGTTCGAGTTTCATTAAATCACTTTTCCGCTTCAGTAAACTTCTAGACACGTTCATTTAGTCACGTCTGTTTTATTTATTTATTTATTTATTTTTATTTTGGTAGACATTACATTGTTCAGTTTACATATTAACTGTGCAAATGATTGATGATCTTAACCTATCTTATACTAACTTACATTAACTTAAAATTATACATTACAATTATATAAAACAATATACTGGGAGAGGAAGCAGGTAGCACCTCAGATTAGTATTATTCTAAGTTTGCGAATATTTTATAAAATGAATGGAGGGGAAATCTGTTGTTAATTCTCGTTCGATAATTGGGGGCTTTGCCTAGTTTATAGAAGAATGTTGCTTGAATTAGGGGAAGGTTAGTGTAAAAGTTATGTGCAAGATAGGCTATTTGGTTTTTTATTGTGTTTATATTTAAATCATTGTGTAATTGATTGTTGGTGATGAACCATGGTGCTTTTGTAATTAATCTTAAAAATTTATTTTGGATAACTTGCATTTTGTTTAGGTTGGAATTAGCTGCATTGGTCCAGATGGGACAAGTATAGAGTAATGTCGGCCGGATTATTGTTTTGTAGAGTAATAGAGCATTGGATTTTGAGAGTTGGCAATGTTGATTCAGTAAGGGTCGGAGTTGAATTAGTTTAATTTTGGCTTGATGAGTTTTTACCTCTATATGTTGCTTCCAGTTGAGTCGGGTATCGAAGTTTAAGCCCAAATATTTAATTGTTTTATTAGTTGGTGTCCAATTGATGATGTCGTTATTTATGAAGAATGGAAGAGGGTGAGGAAAAGGTCTTAATGTGAATATTTTTGCTACAGATTTTGTTGGGTTTAACTTTATTTTCCAGACATTAGCCCAGTTTGCTAGTAAATTTATGTGATTCTGAAGCTGTGTTTGAATAGTTGTTAAAGAATTTCCTGAGATATACAGTTAAGTGTCATCGGCAAATTGAGCGGTGTTTATATGTGCTGTAGTAGGAATATCTGCTGTGTATAAATTGAACAACGTGGGGGAAAGTGGTGAACCTTGGGGAACCCCAGCAGCAATTTTCCTTGGGTTGGAACAGTTGCCTCCGACTGAAACTGAAAATGTTCTATTTGTTATGTAGCTAAGGATAATAAATACCAGATATTTAGGTGTACCTATTGAAATTAATTTTGAATAGAGAGCTGGATGCCAAATTCTGTCAAATGCTTACGAAATGTCTACGAATGCAGCGATGGTATGTTGTCCCTTTTGAAATGCAGTGTGAATGTGTTCCGTAAGCCTTAGTAGTTGATGGGTGGTAGAGTATTGTGACTTGAAGCCAAACTGGTGCTGTGGAATACTGTCTGTTTTCTTGATATATTTGTTCAATCTGAAGAGTATTAATTTCTCTAAGATTTTTGACATTATAGGAAGCAGGCTGATAGGTCTGTAATTCTTGGCTTTTGAGTGATTCAGGGCCGGATTTATGCATGTGCTGACAGTGCTGCAGCACAGGGCACTCCACCAAAAAGGGGCCTCCACCAAATAAAAAATTAATTTTTTTTTTATTTTGGTCTATTTTTCTGCAAAAACTTTTTAATTTCATTGTTATGTAGTAATTTGTATTTTTTTAAATTTAGATTTCATGATGCATTTTTAGTCTCAAGAATATCTACTTATTTAGTATGTATTCAAAGTTATTTATGATTTATTCAGTATTAAACGCACATAATCTAACCGAATATCGTGTTTCAAACATGATCACCGGTTTCGACTTGCTCTTTTGGCTAAGCCGATCTGATTTTATACTATGAATAACGTAACTTTTATTTTGATTAGATATATTTGAATTTGAAAGTTTATAAATGCAATAAATTTATTGAAACTTTACTTTTACTGAGATCGTATTTTATCTGACTTCATTTACTAATATGTGCCGATTATTTATAGTCCGAAGTAATATATAATCGAATATGACTGTGTTTCAAGACTTCACCATAAATAAACGATTGATAACTGTGAAATACATGTCTCCTATTTCATAAACAAATACCCTTTGTTCCTTTAAAAATTATTTCATAGTCGACAGTCGTATTTGATTGTCGATCGCATATGGAAGTGAGTTAACTATATTTTAATAAAGGTGAATAGTTACATAGTGTGTGCAAAATAGTTGTAACTAGTGTGCAATTTAAGGAAAAGGTATGTATTATACATAATATGTATAATTTGTATAGAAAAATGCATGAAAAACACATTGAATTTTACAATATTTTTTAACTATATTTAAATTTATGTTTAACTATATTTATATTAAAATAATGTTAAATTAATTTATTTTTTTAAATTAAACATATTTGACACATAGATTTTATTTTGTCAGCCGCCAACTGCATATAATATATATGGGGGGGGGGGGCCTCCACCAAAAATCAGCACATGGGCACCCACCAAGTTAAATCCGGCCCTGGAGTGATTCATGCTCGGTTTTGCTATTGGGTGAATGATTGAGTGTTTCCATGTTTGGGGGAAATATCCTATTCTCAATACAGAGTTGTAAATGTTATTTAGAAAAGCAATAGCTTTCTCTGGTAGATTTTTTAGAATGATTGTGTTGATCCGATCATGGCCTGGTGCTTTTTTATTTGGCATGTCCTTTTTTTTTTTTTTTTTTTTTTTTTCGTTGATCGGCCAACTAGGACCACGCAGGCAAGCACTCTGCCTTTACCGTGGCCCAGTTTTTATTCATTCTCACGGAGGCAGGTGCTTGCGACAATTCTTTGGGGGGACCAGCATTTAAGCTGGATCCGGTTTTTAACCCCAAGGTTGTTAGCCCTGGGGGTATGGGAGATGAAATTATGATATGATGATAATGGGGGTGAAAGGACAACACATATAGACATACACAAACACACAAATACACCCATGCCCGAGGCGGGATTCGAACCCGCGATCTTCTGGTCCGAGACCACTCCGGCACTACTGCCTTAGCGATCTCGGCCATCTGATCGGCTTGGCATGTCCTTTATTATTTTTCTTATTTCATTAGGGGATATGAATTGTATTTGATGGGGAACATCATATAGGGGAGCATTGAACATTGTCATTATTTCGTCGTGTTTCGGATCTTTGGGGGTGAAAGTGTCAACAAAGTGTGAAGCCAGTACTTCAGCTTTTTCCATTGGGGAGTATTTTTTACCACCACTAGTTGCTAATGGGGGGAATGCTTGTTCTTTTTTTTAATAGTTTCTTAGTAAACTGCCATAGTGAGTTGTTTTTAGTATTTAAGCTATTGATATATGAATTGTATTGTTCTTGTTTATATCTGTTTAGAACCTTTTTACAAATATTATTTAGCAGGTTTAGTTCTTTTTTTAAAGAGGGAATTCTTAGTGAATTCCAAAGTCTTCTTGTTTTATTTTTTATTCGGATTAAGTTAATTATATTAGTTGGGAGTGGTTTGTGCATTATTTTGTTAACATCTAGGCTTTTTTGAATATGACTGTTGCTAATATTACTTAGTATTATATTGTTGAGGGTCATGATTGCTTGGTTAATTTCTTGGGGAGAGTTCAGGTTGTGAAATGGAGGTATGGATTTATTTATGGAACATTTAAAGTACTTCCAGTTAATGTGATAAGTATTTAAAGTGGGTGGGGGTGTTGAAGGAGGATTTTCTACTCGAGTTGAAATTATTACTGGTAAGTGGTCTGAATCTACAGTCCCTGGCCAAATTATTAGACGCACCCAAATTTTTAACAAAATGTTAAGTTTTGAAGTCTCTCACTGCAGTACATTACATCTGGCATTGTTGCGAATCAATCAATAAAAACAAAGCTTCTTTTTCTAATAATTTACACATTATTTGTCATTATGTACCATTGTTGTGACACCTCATTGTTGCTTGGACGCACAAAATACAAGAGTTGAGTAGAACAAGAGGTGACCTGGGTAGTGTGTTGTTGCATGAAGATAGTTTATTTTCCATTTATTAGTTTGTGAAATAGTTATAGCCGTGTTTATTTAAAAATTGTGAATTGTTGTATACGAAAAACAGATAGTTTTGAATAAAAATAATGGGAAAGGCAAGTGATTTGTCTCCTCGGAAGATCGCAGCAGTGAAAGCTCTTGTCGACACAGAAAATTATTCAAATCGTGAGATATCTCGAAGGTTGAACGTATCCGAGACATCTATTCGGCGAATTAAGAAAAAAATTGTCCTTTGTTGAAGAATTATCCCCTCGAAGGAAGAACACATGTGGACGGAAGAGAATATTTTCACCAAGATCTGAGATATGTTTGCGGAAGATTTGCCATGAAAACCGGTTTGCTACTACTAAACAAATTAAATTTAAATTGGAAAGTAGTGGAATCTGTGTATCTGAAAGGACAGTAAGGCGTACACTACTACAAATGAATTTTAAAACTTGTAGACCAGCCCACAAACCCAGATTAACAGCTGGTATTAAAGAAAAACGTCTTGCATGGGCCAAGAACCTTAAGAATAAAGATATGGACTTCTGGAAATCGGTAAAAATTTAGTCTAGTGCTTTTTTATAATTATAAATAGCTACCAAAATTAAATCTAATGTCATTTACTTGTATTTCAGGTTTGTTTTAGCGACGAATGCACTTTCGAAATTCTAGCAAACAAACATCAATTTGTGATAAGGCGCCCTGGTGAAAAGTATCATTCAGATTGTGTCATCCAGACTGTGAAACATCCAGTCAAGGCAATGATTTGGTCAGTGATCAGTAGCAAAGGCACGGGGCGTCTGCACATGGTTAAGGGCATCATGAAACAAGACCAGAACAAGCAAGTATTGGAGAAACGACTGCAACCTCAACTACAGGAATGGTTCACAAATGAAGAATCATCTGTTTTTATGATGAACGATGAATCATTTGTTTTTATGCAAGATGGGGCTCCATGTATTACTGCTCGAACAGTTCGAACATTTTTGTTGAAGAAAAATGTTCCTGTGTTACCATGGCCAGGAAATTCACCAGATATGAACCCAATAGAAAATGTTTGGGAGCTCATGAAGAGGAAAATCGCAAAGGAAGAAATAACAACAAAAATTCGTTTCCTTGAGAAAATAATTCAAGTCTGGTACCATCATCCAAAGTTGCAAGAAACAGTCCAGGCATGCATTAATAGCATGCCAAAAAGAATTAAAGCTCTAATAGCCGACAAAGGTGGCCTGACCAAGTATTAAAGATATACATGTGCATGGAGATTTTGTATGAAAATTAGTTTATATATTATACTGACATTCATAATTTTGCATATGATATCTTGTTTGTATCGTAAGTATTCAATTATTACTTATGTATTTCGTTAGAAATTAAAAAATACATTTTTCGTCGCAAAAACGTGATTTTAATTGAAAATTTAGGGTGCGTCTAATAATATGGCCAGGGACTGTAGTTCATGGTACGTTGTAGAAATGAACTGAGTTTTAATATTAGTAACAGCTATGTCAAGTATATCTGGACTTTTGTTTGGATCATATGGAAAGTAAGTGGGTTCGGTTGGTGATAATATGTTGAGATTCAAGTTCCTTTTTATGTTGTATAAGTATTTGCCAGCTGGATTCGTAGTTCGACATCCCCATGAGTAGTGTTTAGAGTTTAGATCACCTGCAATAATGAATGGGTTTGGTAGTTGTAATAATGTGTATATGTTGGTATTATTGATTTTTATATTTGGAGATTTGTAAGCAGTTACTATTGTAATTGTCCTATTATTATTATACTTTACATTAATTGCTGCTGTTTCGAGTCCGGGCGTGTGTGGTAGAGTAATCTGGTGATGTGATATACTGCATTTTATTAGTATTAATACTCCTCCACCTTTCGAGTTTTGTCTGTCTCTTCTGATTGTTATGTATCCCTGAATGAAGAATGAGTTTTCTTGGTTGAGATGAGTTTCTGTGATGCATGCTATATCAATTCTGTTAGTATGTAGGAAGTGTTGTAATTCGGATCTTTTGTTGATAATGCCATTCGCATTCCAGTTTAATATAATTATATCGCTATGGTGATCCATAATTGTTGCTAAATGTCATAGCAATTGATTGTTGGATATTCTGAATAATTGTTGGAATTAATGAATTTATAAAATTAATGATGTGATTAGTTATGAATTGAGTGATGTTTTGTATGAATGAGTTACCAATATTGAAATTGTTGTAGTTTCTGTTTGTCTGTTGGTTGTTATGTTGCTGGTAATTTGTGTTTCTTGTGTTTTGTTGGTGGTTGATATTTGTTGCGTGTGAGAAATTAGGTATGTTGTTGGTTGGAGGTAGTGTTGGAAAGTTTGTTGTATTAAATTGCGGGGGATTAGGATTGTTCCGAAGTCTGTCATTAGGATTGTTTCTTTCACTTTCTAAAATTTTTCGGTAGTATGGACATTCTACTGATCTGATGCTTCCCGAGACAATGTTTACATGTAGGAGTGGAGTTCTTTTGTTCGCAGTTTGCTGATAGGTGATCACCTGCACGAAACACACATGAAATTGAATGATTGCAATTGTTTTTGCTGTGACCAAAGTCTAAACATCGGTAGCATTGTAGGGGGCCCTTGGTTTTCTTTCTTCTTTCTGGTTTCACTATGTTATTACCTATTTGTTTTATTTCCAACACATCCTCGATTTTGTGAGTTCCATCAAAGTCTACTGCCACTACTGGAATGGGGGAATTGTTTTTATACAGACGTGTAACTTTTATAGCTGAGTTGAATTTGTTTTTGATTTCGGCTAATATTTCACTTTCTGAGATTGAAGGATGAATATTCTTGATAACTATGGAGTATTTTTTACTAATTTTATCCGAATACGTATGAAATTGTTTTTTGGTGGCCAGAAAATATTTAACTGCTTTTCGGAAGTCGGTCACTGATTGGAATTGGATTCGAATCTTTTGATTTTTGATTTCTGTAGTGAAGTTGGATGAAACATTAGACTTTACTTCATTCGCGAGAGAAACTTGGTTTTCAAAATTAGTAACAAAAATTGGTGGGATTTTATTTTCGTCACTTAGATCATCTGGGATTTCTTCGTTTAGCCAACTAAATCTGTTTTTGATTTCTACGTTATATTGTGAGATTCCGGTTCGAGCCGCCGAGGTGAACACTTCGTCTTGAGCTCGTACCTTACGTTGAGGCCGCGTTGTCAGTGCGCTCTCGACCTGCGCGGGCCGCCGCGCACCAGTGTATTAAGATCTTAGTGTGTATTATTACTTATAGTGCAACGATTAGTACTTATATTAGTACTTATAGTGCAACGATTTAACTGACCAAATGAGTGTAGATAGTGCCCCCTCCGGGGGGCTACTAGAAACCTCAGGGTTAATAGTGCAGTCAATGGAAGTGACTAACGAAAATCCAAACGGCGGTAAATTCTACGGACAGGGGTTCCCATTATCATCATCATCATCAGTGGGCGCCTGTCCACCGCTGCTGAAACCGCCATTATCAGTGGCTGAACATGAGGAAAACCCATCACAGAACTTGGGTTTCAACGGCAACGAGTGCTCCGATTCAAACAAGAGGAAAAGGTTTGGCTTTGACCACGGAACAGAGGAGAATATCAGGTACAATATACCAGTAAGTTCACGCTATGAAGTGCTTAGAAATTTAGACAATCATGCTAATACTGAAAGTGATAAAGCTGTAAAAATTCCACCAATATTCATTCATAATGTTAACGGCTATGGATATCTACTTCTAGTAAGTGACATTAAAAAAGTAGCAAAAAACGATTTTCCTATTAAACAACAAAAAGATTTTTATAAAGTGAACATTGTAACAATTGAAGACTACAGAGGTTACAGAAAATTTTGCGATGAAAATAATATACCATATCACTCCTTCAGAGATCCCTATCATTCCAAGCTCTCAGTTATAATTTATGGTATACCTGTAGTTTACTCTCAGAAAGAAATATTTGATGAATTAGCAAGACTTAATTACCCAGTAACCGGCGTAACAAGGCTATATAACAAAAATAGAGAACCTCTGTGGTCCTGTGCTATAGATTTAATGGAAACTGAAAATGCTAAATCAATATTTAATGAGACTAAATTATTTTATTCTGTAATTAAAGTGCGGATGCGAAGTGCTCCAAACAAAGTAATACAATGTAAGCGTTGCCAGAGATTCAAACACACCCAAGCCAACTGTAAATTAAGTCCAAGGTGTGTTCGTTGTAATGGATCCCATCATTATTCGCAATGTAATAGATCAAAAAGAGAACAACCTATTTGTGTTAACTGTGGGTTAAATCACACAGCAAATTATCGTGGCTGCCAAAAATTTAAAGAGGCAGAGAGTGGACGTAAGCAATGGCAAGGCCTTTACAGTGCTCAAGTTTCCAATACAACCACTCGGAGTGCCTAACCTCCAAGGAGGCCGCCACCAGCTGATAACATTCAAAACTTTCCCCAACTGCCTCAAGTAAACATGCCTTTGCGTCCTCCAAATTACGAAAATCCAAATCCAAACTCAAATTCAAATTGGAGAACCCAAAGCCCTAATAATTCAAACAATTTAAACTTAATTAGCACAATAGTAAACCGAATATTAGCAATAATAGTCCCTCAATTACAAACAATGATTCAATCGTTAGTTCCTGCTCTTATTAATAGCATTAAATAATAATGATGAAATGAGGATATTAAACTGGAATGCCAATGGCATAAAACGACAAACAAATCCGTTCAATCACTTTTTAAATGATAGTAAAATAAAAATTGCTTGCATAACTGAAACCCATTTACTGCCAGGTGAAAAATTTAAAATTAATGGGTACGCAATATATAGAAACGATAGATTAACGCTTTGTGCCTCGGGAGGAGTTGCAATCTTAATTCACAAAAGCATTAAACATTCCCAAATAGATATTTCATCCGACAAAAGTCTAGAAACGGTAGCAATTATAACTTACGTGAATAATGAGGAAATCGTGATTGTATCAGCATATAAACCACCAAACTACCCTTTCCCACAAGATATTTATAAAAATATTATCCAGAAGCATTCGAAAGTTCTTATAATAGGAGACCTAAATAGTAAGAACACAGCTTGGGGTTGCAATTCAACCTCATCACAAGGCAGAAAGCTATTACAACTAATTATTAACAACAATTTAAGTATACAAGCACCCAGTGAACCAACTCACTATTCTTACAACAATAGAATCATCCCGGATATCTTAGATATAATAATCTCGAAAGGAATCAATTTCCAAATTTATCAAACGGTTGTTCCGGATCTAGATTCGGATCACAATCCGTTTATTGGCTCCTTCAAAGGCAAAATTTCAATAACAAACATTAATAAACCCAATAACAAAAACATCAACTGGAGTAAATTTAACTATCTAATGTCACAAAATCTAAAATTTCCGAATTCAATAAAAAATTATACCCAACTTGAATCAGAGATAAACAGAATAAATAATGCAATACATAAAAATTTAGATGAGAGTACTGTATCATCCCCTCCAACCTACAGACTCTATAGGAATTTACCAAAACAACTATTGAATCTGATTCATGAAAAACGAAAACTGAGGAGGGAATGGCAAATAAATAGAAACATTAATTACAAAAGAAAAATAAATAAACTAGCGAGGATAATTAAAATCGAATTAGATAATTTAAGATATTCTAACTTCCAAACTCATCTATCCCAAATACATCCAAATTCAAAGAGGCTATGGACAACATTAAAAAATATAACAGGGGAAAAAACAAATATTCCTCCTCTAAGCACTCAAACAGGAGGTTGGGTACATACGGACCAAGATAAGGCTGATTATATTGCCAAAAATTTTGAAAATACTTTCACCCCCAACCCAATGACTGATGTGAAGCATAACAAAATAATTGAAGAGCATATGACACACGTATTACAGAGTTCCCACCCCAATTAAGTTTATTAGCCCCAACGAAATTACCACTATTATAAAAAATCTTAAAATTAGGAAGGCCCCAGGCCCCGACAGAATAACAAATAGAGCCTTGAAAGAACTACCAAGAAGCTCGATTGCAGTCCTAGCAGCAGTTTATAACTCAGCACTTCGAATTGGGTATTATCCAAAATCATGGAAGCAGGCCATTGTCCTCCCAATCAATAAACCAGGCAAAAATCCTAAAGAAGTTACGAGCTATAGGCCAATTAGCTTATTATCCTCTTTATCAAAAATATTCGAGAAACTAATACAAACAAGGCTTACCAAATACCTCTTAGAAATAAGGGCCTTACCAGATGAACAGTTCGGGTTTAGGCAAAATTATTGTACAACTCATCAACTCATACGCCTCGTAGAACATATTGCAAATGGATTCCATAACAAACAACATACAATTGGACTGTTTTTAGATGTAGAAAAAGCATTTGATAAAGTTTGGTATACTGGGCTACTATTCAAACTCAAACAGCTGGGAGTACCTTTCTATTTGCAGGACATTATTAATAGTTTTATTACAGACCGAACGTTCAAAGTTAAAATAAACTGTGCACTTTCACAAACTAGAACAATAAGAGCAGGCGTACCTCAAGGTTCTACACTATCACCACTCCTCTTCAATGTCTATTTTTCAGACATTCCCACATTAGAAGACTCAAATCTTGCACTATTTGCAGACGATACTGCAATATACACAACACATGCAGTTATAAATGTAGCAAAAGATCGCATCGAGGCAGATATCTTATGTTTTCTAAAGTAGGCTGAACAATGGAGAATAAAAATAAACCCAACTAAAACCCAGGCAAACATTTTTACACTTTGTAAACCAAAGTTACCTCGCCCACTAGTATTAAATAATACTCTCATCCCGTGGCTAGCATCTGATACACCTGTGAAATATCTTGGGGTTCACATTGATAGCAGGTTAACCTGAAAAAAACACATACAACTTACAACAAATGCAAGATATGCGAAAATATCAAAACTATATCCATTAATCAATTTTCGCTCAGCCTTAAATTTGGAATGCGCAATCTTAATATTTAAATCGATAATTAGGCCATCAATCACTTATGCTTGTCCAGTCTGGAATAACACAGCTAAAACCAACATTCATAAACTTCAAATCATTCAAAACAAATTTTTAAGAAAATGTGCAAAGGCTCCTTGGTTCATTTCTAATACACACATTCAAAGAGAACATCAAATAGAGCCCCTAAACGAATATATTAGAAATAACTGTGACAAATTTTTTACACTTCTTCCATCTTCTCCTTGCAGCATAAAATTTACAATGGGAAAAACATTAAACAATCCCAAGAGAATAAACTCACGATATCCGAAAGATATGTTAAAACCCCCATGAAAAGAAGTATCATCTATAAGAATATATGTTAAAAATAAAAATATGTATTTTCTTTTTTTTCCGCTTCAATATAAAAAAAAATGTGTAAAATATCAAGAATGTATTAAGTGTAAATTATCTAGATATGTTATATATATATATATATATATATATATATATATATATATATATATATATATATAGTATGAAACGATGTAAATTAGTTAGTAGTAATGTACAAGAGTGAGAGGTTGTATGCCCAAATGTTATGTATTAAAATTATGTACAATACAAACCCCTGAAAGGCATAACTACCGAACAGGAAGAAAATAAATTAAAAAAAAAACGTTATATTGATTTTGTATGTTCGACCCTGCCGGGGGCTGACTGTCTGTGGTTACACGTTTAAGGTCTCTGTTATCACTGTCGTTATCGCTGGCTCGCTTTCCTTGCGACATTACCTTGTGATACGGTTGGGCTGAAGCGGCTGACTGTTGAGAATGCATTTGTTCCTCGGGCTGGCCTGATGATCCGACCCCGAATTGGATGTTGTTGCTTGCGAAGTGTTGGCGTTGAGGCGGTATTTCGATGAATTCCATGCTGTCGGTGAGATTCACGTTGCCTTCGTCGGGAACCACATTAGATGACTCTTCCGAATGATATAACGAATTTAGGGCTTCACTAACCACTCGTCCTGTGCTGGACAAAACATTGTGGTTCATTCAACTACTATAGCACTCGTAGTTGAACAGCTATGGTCACTGAACACTATTACGAACTCAATGTTCTTAACGTTTGGCGTGATGTTGCGCTGCACTATCACACTGAACGATTCTAGCTGCTGTTGGCGGAGCGACTGCACTGGCCCGCAGCTGAAGCGAGAATTAGTCACGTCTGTGTGCAAGAGGAGAACGATCAGAAACTCATAAGGCTTTTTATTCCTTACTGTTCAAAATTATCAATATTTTCGAGTAAATATTGTCATAATGCAAAGGTGTTTTTAAATTGCAGATTGTTTAACCATGAACAGAATGTTAAAAAGACTTATTTTTGATTGTTATAAAGGATTTGTTTTATCTCTTTTAACAAGAGATTTCATTCTTCAATGGTGCAGATAACTGCGAAAACACATAGTCAATACCAACTACTATTATAGTCTGTTAGTAATAATGGAATAGTGAGAAGAGATTGCAGAAGATTTGATATAGTGAAACATAGTCTACCCTGATCTGTTCTCCATTCGATCTAATTTTATGCCGGAGAGCCTTGGGACATGCTGTTCAAAAAAAGCAGATCAAGTTGGCAAAAGAGCACTTACATCAGATAATGACGCCCAATTTTGCAATTTTTGGTTGTAACAATTATTCCAGAGCAACCTAAAATAAATATGTAATATACCACCAATTTCCAATTTTTAGTGATATTTTTCTAAAATCATAAATTTTTCTAAAATCTCGTCTGTAGTCGCAAAGATATTGAGCGATTGTAGTACATCTGTAAGTATAGCCCAAATTTCTTGTGGGTATAAAGTTGTGATGCGACCGACCGATTTATTAAA
The DNA here is from genome assembly GCA_038098605.1 of Gryllus longicercus. NCBI lineage: Eukaryota > Metazoa > Arthropoda > Insecta > Orthoptera > Gryllidae > Gryllus > Gryllus longicercus. The sequence continues at coordinate 3,674,670 of JAZDUA010000105.1, forward strand.
TCCCGCTCATTTCAGAGTAGAATTTTGTTCAGATTTTTTTAAAAGTTGAACCTTACACATAGTTCACACGTCACTGGCTAGAGATTTTCTGATCAGCTAGACATTGTAACAGGAGATAAAGTCATTTAGGTATTCATTTATTATGGATTTAATTGCAAAACAGGCACTCACTTCATAACTAGACCTGTTATTTTAGGACAAATTCCTATTTAATTCCTTTAGGAGATTGTGGAAAATAATGTTTGCTAATAATGAAAAATTAGATCTATCGAATGCATCTAACAGTGCTTAAAATGTCCTAAAACGGCGGTTGATGCCTAATTTAATAACATTTGCCTAAATGTGCCTAAAACAATTGTATATTTATATTAATTGTTATATTTTAATTACTCATTTTTTAAAATTCTTTAACCGAAATGCAAATAGTTTCTTGAAACGTGAATATTCCCTGATTGCAAACGCAATCCACTTCGCACCCAAATCACCATCTGCATCTGCATCTGCGCTGTTGATAGGTTGGGAATGAATAGTGTTAAAGAACGAATGAAATGAAATGAACATGAATAAAATAGTTTGCTTGTAGTCACTCCCATAAATGTAAAAATACTTGACCTTAAAAAATAAAAAGTGTTTAGTCTAATACTTTTGTGATAAATTTTAGATGCCAGAAACATAACTTTCCATGTGTAATGTGGTTTAAATGCCCAGTTTAATAATTTTGTAACATATATTAAGTACTTAAAACGTCACTTATTGTTCTTAGTAGTGCCTAATTTCATGATTTTGTCATACATTTTAGGTACCTCAATTATCGCTTTTTTGTGCCTACAATTCCGAGGTCTATTCATAAAACATTACATCAAATATAAATTTTAATACCGGCTAAATTGTATCATTACGCTAGGCTCTCTAAGTGACGTCACGTGCCGTGACTTGTGGAAGGAGACCTGAAGATCGGCACACCATTTTACACACACATTGGAGCAGATAATCAATATCGCAGCACATAAGTAGCCGAGAACACCAAAGGGTTAGGGTAGAGGGTTATTTTCACATTTTCTCAAGAACGGTTACAATGTTTTCGATAAAAAATTGCCTTTAAAACCGTGTTTTCGTCTTCAATAATATTCTTGAAGTCATATTTCAATTCTACTCTTAGGGAATCAAAAAAATGTAGCAAGGAGAAAAAATGTTGTAGTCGCCAATAGTAGTAGCTGAGAAAACGATGAAGCAGTAACAAAAAAGTACCCTAGACTAAAGTGATTAGAAAATAAACTAGTGCGAGAAAGTGTGTCATTCTGTGGCACCACTAGTTGAGACTTGCAGAGTTTATACGACGCACACCATTTTTAATAATATGCCGCCTCCATGGCAATGGCACCAATAAACTACTAGGTGGCTTCTTATATGTCTCACGCAGTCAATCGTTTTAATGAAAGTCGCACCTGAATATCACGAACGGCGCAGAAAAGAAATTGACGGTAAAATCCTAAGTGAGCCACCGAAGACATCATCGAGGAAAGATGGCGGTTTAAAAGAAGCCGTCAACACAAAATCCAGTAAATTGCAAATGATGGAATGATAGTTCTTCTTCCCCTCCTGGTCACATGATACAGTTATAAGTCGAAGAAATTGAATGCTAATAATTTATTGTACTTGTAAAAATAATTTAGAAAGCACTAATGCAACCCGCAACACATCATAATATTTTGATCAATACATCGAAGTAAACTGGAGGGGGGAGGATCAATTAAAATATAAAGTAAACAAATAGAAATAAAACTGTTCATTACATAAGATGTAGTATAGTTACATTTACTATAAAATTGTATTGGCAATTTTCTCAGACAAACAAATATCTTGAAAATTGAAAAAGTAGCAATAATACAGTATTTGTTGAAAATACCAAATTATAAACAAAGCTATAGTCATTTTCTTATTCGTAAGTCAGTCCAACAACACCTAATATTTATAATGCGCTGTACTGACAAGAATGAACCAGACTACGGCAGTCATTGACTCATTGCCAACGGTTTTGAATAGAAGACGTTTGTGAGAATGAATGACTGAGCAGTTCTTTCAGCAACTTTCGGTGTGGTAGAAAGTGTTACAAGGAATGATATAATGGAGAGTTGCGTAAGAAAGAATGATGGAGTGAGAGTAGAGGAGTGACTAAGAGAAAGAAAATGACAAAAGAGATTGCAGAGGTCACTTCTCAGTTATTGAACATACCGGTAAGTGAGCATATGGTGTAATTTCTTTGATTGAAACCTGCATAAAATCTCATCCCATAATTATCTAGGATACCAAACAAAGCTAATGGTGCTACGACACGTACTTTTTCGCATTATGTGAAGTGTACCGAGTAAAAAGCAATAAATTGCAACGGTTTTTGAGAATTCTTATTTTTAAGATTGCCCTTTTCACTCAAAATTACGCGAAAACAACTCATATATTTAAAACATGACCATAATCATTTAAAGATTTTTTTGTTACAGATGCAGGGAATCAAAATATTTACAAACAAGATGAAAAATGACGTGAAGGTGAATTTAATAAATTGGGATTATTCAAAAAAGAAGAATTGCATAGAATTATATTTTTTAATTTTTTGGTTTTATTTATGCTAATTAATTAACAAACAATTTATTGTAATGTATGTTATCCTCATGCACTTTTCATTATTTATACTCCAGCCCTGATGAAGAAATTAAATATTTGGAAACTAATTGTTTCTATAACTACATTGACTAATCCCGTGAACAAATTTTATTTCATTATTCATCAATGGTAGTGATTCTACAATGGTCAAAATAAATTAATTTTAGTAATCGATTGAATGAATGATAAGAATAATTGGGATAATTGAATTATTCACATGAATTTCCCTTCTGAAAGCCGTTCCACTGCGACTGTATTCGTTGTCACAAGGTCACGACGTCCATTTCGCTGCACCGAATACAACAGGCAGAGAAACTTTCAAATGTAGTTACAAAAATCAATGATCACATTTTCTTTAATTATTTTTACATTAGCTTGTTATAAAACTATTAGCTGTAGCATTAGCTTGTTTGTAAAAGATGTTCATAAAAGAATTTAAGAAATTTAAAATGATCTGAAAAGAAGTATATAGAATTGGTCCCTGGGACACGTTTGACTTTCAAACATAATATCTCAATATTTCAAACAGTTTAAAGATGTAAAAGATATCCGTATCCTCAAATCCGAGAACCATTAAGAATCACAAAAGTAAAAAAAGTCAATAACATTAAACAAACAACACTATGTAAAACAATAAAGTAATAACTTTTGCCCTTCGCTGGCTACATGTACACGCAAAGTGCGCGCCTCCTGGCGAGCGCTTTCTCCTGAACTTCAGCGCCGAAGGGGCGCTGGGGCGGAGCGCACAGCGAGGCGCGCGGCGCCCATTGTGCCACCGTCGGATCGGAAGCGCTGCGGCTGCGCCGGGCGCGCGGCTATATATACTCCGATGCAGCGAAGAGAGCGCTGGGGCTGGGGCCGGGGCCGGCGCAGGTTCAACGCCCGGTCGCTCCGGGCGAGCGCCTCGGCGCCGCACACTGGCCCCTAGTGGGCGAGAAGGCGCTCACACAAGAAATATTAATACTTTAGATTATATGCTCTTGTATTAACAATTTTCACAAGACCATCCCTGTTGGGTAGGCCTCGCTAGCTACGATGCGAAGGTCCAGATCCGGAGTTCCAGATCCAGAGGTCCGGGGTTTCTGGGACTTTTTCAGATTTCAGGATTGAATCTGAAACGTCGTGCACTCAGCCTAGTGAGTACAACTTGAGTAGCTACCTAAATGTGGCGTTATCATCGGTTTAGTAAATCGGAAAATCGGTTAACGGGAGTCGTTGTACTGACTACGCATCACCTATTCAAGCCCTCCAGTAAATAGAATAGGCAACCCACTCGTTCGGCCTTGACTCTTCATGAGTTGTCGCGCCAAAGGTGATACAAGACGATAAAGAAGTACTTTATCTGCGAAAGGAAGCTACTACCCCACGAGTAATGCTAGGAGCGAATGAGGTGCCGTTTTACGTGTAGATAAAGTATATTTAATGTCGTTCACAATAATTAATTTTATTTTAATTTTTAGAAAAATGGGAAAAAAAATATGAGGTTGCCTCAGGCCAAAACCAAGGGTGCGTGCGCTCTTGCCCGGAGTGCCCAGGAAAGTAGATAAAGATTTAAATCATCCCTATTTGACAAAGAGGAACAGTAGCAGTATATCATTGGCCATTAATATGCACACATCACTATCAGTGAAAGATTCAAAGAACTGCATTTGTGTTCCTTCAAATCTGGGAATACGTCTCTGCGACAATTCATATCCTTAGACGGATAGTTAGGATATGAAAATTACGTAAACATAAAATTAAAATCCGTCTTGGCGGTTCTTAAAGAGAATGCGCTCAGTTACGTCTGATACAAGGTTTGTAAGTTTTGAATAATTGTTAATTTTTTGCAATTTTCGAAAGTTCAAAATGAAAATGAGCCTAGCACCATATTCTTTTACAGCCTTATAATAGATACAAGAAGAAAATTTAAAGAAAATATTTGGAGCTGTTTTTGAGGGAAAATTGTTTAAAAAAGTGCTTCTATATTACGCAATATTACGCGAAAAATTACTTATATTTTCGAAAAATTGTACTTGATTTTATTTCATGATTTGTATTTAAAGACAGGTTTCATTAAGATAAATCTCTGTCTTTAATACTGTAGTTGATGGGAGATGCCAAACAAATTGAAATTTTTCAATTTTCAAAAAGTCTTAGATTTGAACGAAAATGAGATCTGCGCCATTTTCTTAAGCGTTCTTTATACAATTCGGGAACAAAGTTTAACCATATATTTGGAGTAAATTTTGAGAAAATATTGAAAATGATATTGAGGCTTCGTGCAAAGCCCCCTCAAAAATTAATATATCCATTTCAAACTCAGAGAGCTCACACACTTGCCTTGTCACCTCCCTCTTCCTCAAGAGGCTCGGTAAGCCGTGATGGCCATTGAAGGCTGAAAGCTCGAAAGTACGAGCGAGCCAATGGTATGACTAGTAATATTCAGAATATACTTTCCCGGTGTATAATACTGATTTTTTTTTTTCGCTTGGAGTTTGAACAGAGAAGTTTAGGATACTCGGACTCGTGTTAGCCTAATCGAAATTAAAATTTAATCAAAAAATCTTAATTGCCACCAAATGAGTATCTTTACGAAGAAAACATATAAAACTAAAGATACGTGTAGGTGATGTACTAAATAAAGAAGTGCTAAATTTAATTTTTTTTCTTGTAGCTCTTGAAATATTTATAAAATAACAGCAATAATTATATAGAGAAAATGAGAAATCTTCTTTTATGGACTAACGAATGTAATAGAAAAACAGTGCTATAATGACATTCGGAATCTCTCCCTAAAGAAACAATGCTTGCAGTTAATAGCGAACGAAATATGTTCATTTCATTATTTTCTTATCATTATGTGTGTTAGACGCGCGTGTTACGTGTGTTAGAAGCTTGCTTGCTTACGTGACTGACATGCTCTGGCTGTGCTCCAATATTTGACATAATTTTCACTACTTTTCTACATCTTTTGTTGTTAAATTGTTTTCTTTATTGTTTATTTATTGTATCTTAAATTGTTTACGATAAGCTGAAAAGAGATTTATATTGTCTCAAGCGGTCAAAAAGAAGTAATACAGATATTGGTTTAAAAACGGTGTAACGGCCAAACGTATATTTAAACGCGTTTAAAGACTTCTAATATCTTATTTACTCTATAAATTAATTTAGATTTGCGTCAAGTTTTAAACTATTAGTGAAAGTATTGTGATAATTGCAAAACACATCAAAATTCAAAGCTTCGTCTATTATTGTAACGAAAAACCTGGAACTTTGTCTTTCAAATTGTCAAATATAAAAGTGGTGAATTTCGTGGCCTTACAATAGGTAAAGTACTGTAACCACCGACTCACTCGATTACCTGATTCCTTCGGCGATTCAGCTTTGCCCGGCTGCTTCGTCGGCAGACTCCCTAGAGGGAGGCATGCGTGATTGCCTAACTACTAGAGAGAAAGACTTAGACATTTTCTTAATACTACTTTAATCACTTTTAAAATCGGTGCGAGTTAAGCCCAGTAACATAAACAAACTTACAATTAACTTAACACTAATCTTAACTTAGAAAATGCCGGTATAGCCAGAGTTTATTTTAGCTCCGGTGTCGTCGCCCTCCCGGGCGGTCGTGATCCAGCTCGCAGGTGCGGCGTTCGGACATCCCAGCGCCCGGCAGGTCTGGCGGCAGGCAGCTAAGGTAGTTACTTGCCTCAGGTCCCTTTGAGGGGGCCCCTAGGCGGTCGCGGGGGCGGCCCCGGATTAGGCCAGCGGCGTGCGTCGACCGGCAGCTCCTCAGTGTTGCTTGGCGCGGGCGGCGGCGGGAACGCGCCCGGGCGATGATGGGTCGCTTCGCGATATTGTCTTTCACGCCCCCGGCTCGTACTCACATGGCCTTTCGGTCAGGCACTCACTCGTAGTGTCCCGTCCATCGTTCGTCTGTCGCCACACGAGTCGGGCTGCGATGTGGCGAGGCGGCGTGGCATTCGGGGCGACTAGGCACGGAAATAAGTGGCCTCGCTACTGCCTCAAACGCAAGTGTTCTCGCGGGTGCCTCACAAACAAGTCATGTCGCGGCTACCTCACAACACAGGTGATGTCACAGCTACCTCATAACGCAAGTGCTCGCCCCGCTACCTCCAACACAAGTGATCGATTCACCCTTCGGCGGTCCCTCAGGAAGAGCTCGCGGGCCACGTGATTCCTCCCCCGCATCGTCTATTTTTATTGGTCGTCGCGCTACCCGTAGATACTTCCGCCTATCACGGCGCCAGCGGCAAAGTCGCCCCCCAGCAACTTCCCCCGAAGTTACCTACGTCACATAAATTCTGAGAACTAGGCGCGGGTAATTCCGTTGCTCGGTTTGGGGGTGTGGGTGGCGTCTTTCCCTATGCGTCACGACGGGTGCGTCCGACGTGGGTTCAGCTGAACAAAAGAGACGCTTTTCCTCCTTTCCCTCGGCGCGCTAATCAGCTCTCATAGGTACAGCATGAAACGGCATTTCCGGCTGCTCTTAACGGCGGTGCGGTTCTTAGTCAAAATTAAATATATTTCGTTCGTGTCGTCATCTGCTGTGTGCGACCATCCCATTAAAGTACAGTAATCAAATTGTATTTATTAGTTTTCAGCTTAGATGTATTACTTTGAACAAATTTAAATTTTTTCGTATTTAATTAAACAATCACATTTAAAAACAAATTTGAATAACATACCTGTTATTTTTCAATAGGTAACTTATATTAAATAATTTAATACACTTAAATTAAAAGGATATTGGTTTAGCAGATACATTCTACATTAGTCTGAGTTCTATTTATTTATTTATTCTCATATTTACCACGCACGTTGATGCGCATTCGTGAGATGGCTTCTTTTCGCTATACACTATCTACCCTGTACACTCTCAAAGCCTTCACACATATAAACAATAATTTAGATGAATGTATCCAAAGGCTCGAAGAGGCCGTTTAAAACACAGACTTTTGGACAATAGGCAACACCGCAGAAACTTCCAAATTGTCATCTCTTTGGTGATAAGTATACTGACTCCAGAGCATCTTCGCCTTCCGTCGTGTTTACCACAATCGATGCTTTCAAGCCTCGCGATGCGAGGTAAAGCTGCCGGGCGATGGGGCAACGAGCGATGTACGGTAATCGCTACGCCGCCTCCGCAATGGCGAGCATCGCGGTTGGTGCGGTAGATAGCTAGGTCGTTGGCGTTTTGTTTCCTGCAATAAAATAACATCGATATTACAGAATAAATTGATAATGCGTCGATCTCCTGGGCCCGTGTGACTGCAACGATCGTTGACGTTCCAGACAGCTGCCACGAGAGGTTCTGTTGTTTCCCTGCGTTCGGTGTTTAGCCATTGCGGACTGTCACTTAAGCGTAGAGAGTTTGTAGTAGTGTAGTGAGGATTGCAACCGGCTGTTTCAGCTCAGAGACCTACCTCGTTTCGGAGATGCTCCGTCTCCGACTTAACAGCAGGCGTGTTGTTTGAAGGTTCCATAGGCGCGGCGGTGTCTGGTCTTTGTACTACCTCTCCCATTACTCATTTATCTACATTTGCCCCCCCTCCTTCCTCACCTCTTATCATTACTGGGGCATGATACTTCCTTCGACCACGCACTCGAGGTAAAAATGAGATTAATAAATAGCAACTACAGTTAAATGCAGCAGAGAAACATCCATTTAGGTACATGCAAAAATTCAAAAAATGCATCATAGTGTGCAATCTCCTTCAAATACAATTAAATTTATCGAGGCAGCATGACAGTGTGATCTAGATTAAATAGATGTTTTTGTTTTGCAGAACATTGGTTGTCTCATAATGATCTAAACACATTCCAAATTCCTAGATTTTACCTTGCAGGATCATACTGTAGAGCGATAGAATCAAATAAGAGCCCCACTTACGGAGGTTCGTGTCCTCACGAAAGAAATGATATTGATTCTATCTTCCTATCAGAATTCAGTTTATATCCAGTTGAAAAAGTTTTTGAAATAAAAGTCGTATATCTTACTACACTCAAAACTGTCTCAAAACTGTCGATACACAAATTTAAGTTAAAAGTAAAATCCTTTCTGCTGCATAACTGTTTCTATACATTTAGAGATTATACTGATCATCAAAAAGAAAAATAATGTTTATTTTAACAAAACAGTGATTTATAATGAATTAGTTTACATTTGTCTTGTATGATTTTTTTAAAAAAAATACTTAATATGCTTGTAACAAATAATGTATTTCATCTTCCGGGTCAATGACCCCCCTCTCAATCAGGTTTTTGTCCAGTTTCCTTGATACATTGAGCATATACTTAGATGGCCCCTTTTTTGCTTCTGAACGTAAATGTAACTTCACTATGTGCACGTTTTGTATAACTCTCCTTTTGCTTGCAGTGGTAGGAATAGAAGTATGGGTGAGTTAATATTTTGTTAGCAATGCAGGAAATTCAAACCTGCAGTTCGTTTACCGTGAAAAATATGTTTTCTATAACTCGGGATCGAATATGTCTAGTTTTTCAAATGTTGCTAATCTCGCGCTCTTTTAAATTTTATTTTTATTTATTATTATTTATCTTTAACTTTTACTCATCCTTCAATTTTTTATAGTTAAAATAATGAGAAGGGATTCTGGAACTCAAGAAACGTGCGCAGATGATCTTCTCCCATACGTCACATACAGTTTTTGACTAAATAAATAAGTAAATAAATAGACATTTTTATCCGTTTAATTCTTGCCTAGAAATAACAGTAAGCGTACCGTGGACGCCTTTGATGTTTTATTTGTCTTTGTTAGCTTGGTGGCCATTCTTTCGGCCAATGCCACCAGGTGGGGAAATGCATGCTGTACCGCACTGGTCGGTAGAAAGTTTCCCAGAACTCAGGTGGAACACAAACTACAGTTTAAACAGACCCTCGCCATTGTCACAAAACATGATATATTCATGATGGTCATGGAAGAAAACAAAGTGTCCCTTATAAACGGAAACGGAAAACAATAAAGATGATATCACTATTACTACGTTTTATTATATTTAGAATATTTACTTGTTGAATGTGCACGAAACTCCACAAATAATCGTATTTTTTAAATAATTTCATTCCTTGTTGGTGTTTCCTATTGAAGTCTGTGAAAACATGTGCCCCTGTGTTAACACACATTTCCACAACACACAATCATTGTCACACGAAGGGGTTCGTTCACTCACGACGCTAGAGCTAACAAACACGCGTGCGGCGTGGCCGTGTTCTCTAACACCACTGGTATTGTCTGAGTGAATTATCACAATTTCAAAATACTTCCGGAAATGCATAATGGTTAGATAGCACCGATGAACGATATCATCTATCATTACGTCAGTCACATAATACTATTCCGTGTTGCAGATTGAGTAATTTTAGCTAATATTAGTGCAGAAAATGATCGTACATTTAAGTAGTTGACAAAATCATCTATAAAGTATTAATGGGCTGTTAGAGAAATGTACAGATAACCGAATTAAGACTACACAAAATCTGCAATTTACTTCCTCGTATTAAAAAAGCTCAAAATATTACGAACACTTTATATTTATAAACAAAAGGAAATATGGTATTTGGTACACACAAAAGATCATTATCACTTCTATAAAATATTACGTCATTTAATACCGTGATAGGTTTTGATTTGCATTCATGATTGCCCTAGAATCTTCATGGCATATATTTAATAAACTCTGTTGTAGTCTTGGGGTTAATTAAACTTCATTATCTTAGGAGAACATAGGATAAGACGATGTTTATTTGACAAACTATTTTATGTATAGTTTGTTCTCCGAGCAGACCGTACATACTCTACATGATTAATATCGAATAATTGAGGAAGTGTTCGAATTCATTTTTTGGTGTTGAAGAGCAGCCATAATCCAGTATTACAAGTTTTACTTTTCGGGTCGTCATAATAAACACAAAGTAAATCGGAGACCCCTGGTCAGCGCATTAACGCGGATAAGTTTCCTTAAGAAGCGAATATATATCTTGTGAACCATTATAAAGTCGATTATATGCACACGATCCTCTCTTAAAGAACTCACACACTCACAGGCTAGTTGGACGGAACCGCCACTACATTTCACTGTGTGCACAAGATTTCAAGAGTCCAGTTCTGGATTAAGGTCGTGACAAATCACGTGCCTCCGGTCAAAGACAAAAAGTTATGTATTCTTTCTTCTGAAAATACGGCTGATTTCCAAAAATCTAATCCTTTAATTTGGTACCAACTCTTTTTCAAAATTTAATCGCTTTATGCTATTTACTTACTGAGAACATTTTTCAGTCATATACCCTAGCCCCTACAAATATTGTGTTCAGTTCTACTTGTTACTTCACCATCACTTTTTTATTTCCTCTCCACATTTTACAGCCCTAGTTTATGATTGATCCTTGTTAATTTTTCGAGTAATTAATCATTTTTTCGGCTTCACTGAACAATTTTGGTTTCCCTGTTCGGGGACAATTTCTTATTCTGTCTTGAATTCAAAACGTATCATATTATCGATTGCGCCATTGAATGAGCTCTATTTACGAATTCTCATATCTTTTGCAAATATTTACCCACTTTGCAATATTATAATTATATTTTTGTAAAGTTCCCCCCACAATACCTCGCGGGTGAAATTCTATCTTCCCAACCGTCCAGACAAACTGGGTCACCCTTCGACCCGGGGAGAGGCGCGTTGACCAATCGCAGCACTCAGAACCTTAGTGTCTATGTGATTGGCGCAAACTACCGTGGGGCGAGAAAGACGCTTTCCCACGGGCGGGGGCCTCGATTGTTTACGTATGAGCCGGAATATCGTTATCTTAGGGCGAGACAGACGCTTTCCCCACGGGCGGGGACCTCGATTGTTTACGTATGAGCCGGAATATCGTCATCTTGGGGCGAGACAGACGCTTTTCCCACGGGCGGGGGCCTCGATTGTATACGTATGAGCCGGAATATCGTCATCTTGGGGCGAGAAAGACGCTTTCCCCACGGGCGGGGGCCTCGATTGTTTACGTATGAGCCGGAATATCGTCATCTTAGGGCGAGACAGACGCTTTCCCCAAGGGCGGGGGCCTCGATTGTTTACGTATGAGCCGGAATGTCGTCATCTTGGGGCGAGACAGACGCTTTTCCCACGGGCGGGGGCCTCGATTGTAAACATGTACATGAATGAAAACATGTACGTATGAGCCGGAATATCGTCATCTTGGGGCGAGACAGACGCTTTCCCCACGGGCGGGGGCCTCGATTGTTTACGTATGAGCCGGAATATCGTCATCTTAGGGCGAGACAGACGCTTTCCCCACGGGCGGGGGCCTTGATTGTTTACGTATGAGCCGGAATATCGTCATCTTGGGGCGAGACAGACGCTTTTCCCACAGGCAGGGGCCTCGATTGTTTACGTATGAGCCGGAATATCGTCATCTTGGGGCGAGACAGACGCTTTTCCCACGGGCGGGGGCCTCGATTGTATACGTATGAGCCGGAATATCGTCATCTTGGGGCGAGAAAGACGCTTTTCCCACGGGCAGGGGCCTCGATTGTTTACGTATGAGCCGGAATATCGTCATCTTGGGGCGAGACGGATGCTTTTCCCACGGGCGGGGGCCTCGATTGTATACGTATGAGCCGGAATATGGTCATCTTTTCCTGCCGAATGAGAGATTTTACGCCACAGCGAAAACATATCTGAGCGGAGGTTTTCCGTCCAGAATTACTGTCAATAGACCAGTAAATATTTAGCATTTTAGCAACAATTATACTAACTTTTAACAATCAATTTTGTAGCTCCTGTCGAACTGCTATTTTAAAATGTTAATCTCAGGCACATTTTGCGGAGCTTTCCGGGTCATTCGACCACATATTTCGAAATTGTTTATATATTGTAATTGTAAATTGTTGCAAAATTGTTAATTCGCTGTTTTCGACTCTGGAACATCGGGAGACTCCCCGCCTAATTTTTGTAAAAATTGGAAATTATTTATAAATTTGCAAAAACAATTTGATTCATCTGAATGGCGTTTCAACGCGATACAAAATTTCGGAATCCGATCGGTGCTATCATATTTAGTTCTCGAGATAAGTAATTGTTAATAAAAAATTAGCATCCCTGAGTGACACCACTTTCTTGCACTCTACACATGAAGCAACTGTTCGATGTCGCGCTTTTGCCCGCCACATACGCTTAAAAAGCATTTAGAGTGTAAACAAATTCTCTGCAAAACAAAATTTAATTACGCTGAATCCGTCTGATTTGCGGCGAGTATGAACATAATATTCTCTTTTAAGTCCTCTAATGCGAGTTGATATATTTATCAAAATGATTATAAACTGCAGCGGTGGCGTCGTCGGAAGGGCTCTGCTGCTTGACGGAAGCGCGCCGACGTCGCAACATGGGCATTTCGACGCGCGCAAGAGAGGGCGACTCGGAATATCGTTCCCGATTCGCCCAGCTTCGGGAGGGCGAAGGGGGGGGGGGGCGGAAGAGTGAAGACGGATTTATGACTGTAGAAAGACTGTGACGAAACACCAACGTATTGCTGTGTGTCTCTGCGTAGCCCTTTCGCACGACGCATTCGCTCCACTAATCAATCAGGCCAAACTATCATGACCAATGAAACGACTACCGAAAATTGCAGTGAAAGACGAGACGTGAAAAGGAGCACGGAGGTAGGAAAGGGCTTGCACTCTCTCACTCTTATACACAATTAAGCTAATCGGTTGGAGAGGCACAGCGGCTTCTGCGCTGCCTGCGCGACAGGTTAGAAATCTCCCATCCTTTAGAAATCGTTCAACGACTCAATTATATCCGCTCACGTGCGACTTTACACGAAGACATTAGTGTGCAAAGAATCGAATTCGACTAAATTCCACTCTACCAATTAAAAGAAAGGAGAACTCTCTTGAAGCGACGTTGAGGATTGGTGGGAAAATAGAAATAGGCGAGATGATTTTCAGAAGACGGAGTAGGGAGAGATGCGAAGGAGGGGTTGGAACTCGGTGAGAATTGAGAGAAGCCAGCAAGGTGCGGTTGGAGACAGACGCTAGCGAAAAGCAGGTCGCGGATCGCGAGGCCAACTTCGTTAAAATTCATCTGTCTGACTCATGTTTTCTTTAAAGTATCTTCCTGCTTTGTTTTATTTAAAATAACTTCCTGCCCTAAACACGCCACTTAAGGCGTGAACTCACAGTTCGCCAATAATTTTGACTGTGAAGTATTGTCGTTACCGTGCTGGCCATGCAAATACATTAGTTTGCAGTTACCGAGTAATTTAAAGAATCGCGACCGCTGGTGAGACATACTGGCCACCAAATATCACGTCCGCGGAGAGTTAACTTTTCTCACAAGGGAGATTTGAGTGAACGCCGGCGCTGTGAGTCAACAATCAGGTGATGATGCGAGGCTTCTGCGAGGGCAGCGACCCCAAGCTGCCAGCTGAGACGGGAGGTGGCAACACTTCCAGCAACCGCGGGCCGTAGAAGGGCGCACCGACCGAGGGACGGCACCAGGCGACCCGCCCCTACTTTCTCTCTCTCTCTCTCTCTCTCTCTCTCTCCCCCTTTCCCTTTCACTCTCCCTTTCCCTTTCCCTCCCCTTCCCCTCTCCCTTCCCATCCCCCTCTCCTCACCTCTCACTCCCCCTCTCCTCTCCTATCCGTGGCGTGTGGCGAACGCTTCAGGTACCTGGCGCTGCTGTGGAGGAAGAAGGAAATGGTATGAGAGAAAGATATTTAAATTAATAAGTAAAGAAGAACGTTTAATTATTTTGCATGTTTAAAGTAAGCGCATTACGATTTTCTTCTAAAATGTATTCAAGACTAATTAATTGAAGTAAATTTGTTAAGTGTTTGTTAAGTTATTAAAATCTTTTAATTGAATTACCACTACCAAAATCCAGTAATATTTTATGAAGCATGTGTGAACATAATCGGGAACGAACCCACAGACACGATGAGAAACTTAACGACAATGCAGGACGTCGGCAGGACGAGTTCACATCGCACTATTGACAGTAAAGGCCCATTCACAATGCAAACGTCAACATAAACATAACGCATAGATGTAAACATAAGTGATAGACTGAAGTATTCACAATGTCAAACATTACCGTAAGCAAAATAAGAGTCTGGCTGTGAGACTTCTAGATAGTTGGATGTGAGATTCGATTTCAAGATATCAACTGTGACCATGGCCTATATGGTGTTAGTTCGTCTATCGACGTCGCTCGCAATTCGATTCTCGATTTTGAGTTAATGTTCTGTGATTGGTTCATTTCTTGTCTTACTTAATCGTGAGCACAGAAGCTTGTAGCTTGCAAGCTTTCAAGTTTACGTCTTACGTTTTATGCTACAATATATTAAATTCAAGATTCTTATGGTTTTTTACTCTTAACAAATTTATTGTATGCCACATTTTGTATTAACAGGCATTTCGCATCTGACATTGTAATGCACGATCACTATTGTCTCTAACTACACGACTAAGCGAAGGTGACGTTCATCCGTTACTTTTTCCAGGGAAAACTAAAGATTAGCTTCCATTTAATGTACAATGTCGAAGACATTCAACGTAGAAAGGCCGCACATTTTTACTGAGCCACGTACTGCGAGTGTCTGCACTCATCGAACTCACAAAATCTTTGCATTAATTTTTACTTTCCAGTATACGTACGTATATAGGGAGTAATAATAGTATAGGGAAAGTTATGTAATGCTACAGAAAATCGATTTCGAGATTTCGATGGAAATCCACGTTTTTGGACCTCCTGATACCGAAAAGTGTTTTTTTTTTCTTCAGGACGTCCGTCTGTCTGTCTAGTGTCTGTAAACACTACTAGCACCTAAATCGTGCGTAGAATTTTTTTTCAAATTGAAGAAACCGAAAAACTGAAATAACAAAGATTTGATCTGGCTCAAATCGAATCTTTGATATTTTTTAAAAAATCTTTAAATTTGGGGGTACTTTCATGAAGCCTCCTGGACATTTTCTCAAAACCTGTTCCAAATTTTTCTTTAAATTTCATGTAATAATATAATAATATACACTTATAAATGCAGCATAGGTCCGATTTTCACGGTTAACTTAGAATTTTCGAAAATTTTAAAAGTATGAATTTTTTCGGTGTCTTCCTACAACTAGAACTTACTCCTTATTAGAACTGCCCTATGTCCTTGAGCTTGTCCCGGCAGGGGCAATGCCCCGCTAGTGAAAGATCCCTTGTTAGGGAGACCCCCACTAGCGGAAGGCAGGTCGGTGCCGGATCTCGCCATCCGCCGATGGCGTTGTTTCATTTGTACAAAGTACTCCGGGTAAATTGATTTAAATCCAGTGAAAAACATCTTTTACACATCAATTACGATTTTCGACGTAATTTTTTTATCGCCGGGGGCAGTTTTGCCTATTTATCTTAATCAGCTACCCCCTTTTACATTTTAGAATCGCGAGTCCCCCTAAGTTTTTCTGGTGTCTCAAGAACGATGGTGAAAAATTTCATCAATTGCTTCAGTAGTAGTAGTAGTAGTAGTTGTTGTGTAAGAAACTCACACATTCATATTTACACATTGAGATTTGTAAAAGTTCTCGAATGGACATTCTTTCATAATGTAGAGGGTAAATGACCCGGATATTTTTCTACGGGAAATGTTTTTAGTCCTATGAAACGATGTTTTAAGCATAGAGTAAATTGAGGTGTGTGGCAAGTGTAGGAAATAATATTTCTTTGAATTTTTTCTGAACAAATATTTTTATTCTCTTGTTATGCAGAATCATCTGAATAAAATATTAACAAAATCCAGAGGATTGTTTTAATAACATCGTTTCCAATTTATCAGTCAATATAATTAGTACTCTGGGACATAATTATTGAAAACGTCTCAGAGACAATCAATGCTACCATCAATATGAGTACAGTTGTGTGTAATTAACCGTAACTTCGGCATATTGATCTGTAACTGATGACTGTATTCATAAGAATTTTATCGAAAATAGTTTTCCTTTGCAGGGTTTATTACTAAAAATGTCGAGGTTGTTATTCACGTTTCGTACTAAAATAAAAGTTATCCGAAGAAGAAAAATAAAGAGTCTAATGGAGAAATCACTCGACAAGAATTCATGGCCCGGAATGAATGCAAATGGACTCCATTTTGGACTGTTATTTAGATTTTTCATTACCTTGAGTAACAAAATAATTTAATATGTTTCATGCGACGTGAAAAATTGTATGTATCACACAATGCACACACATGTGTGTTACACAAATGTAACACATGTGTGTACACAAATGTAACACATGTGTGTTACACAAATGTAATGTAGTATTTGATAGGAACAATACCTGTTACTATCAAAGGACCTCATTCGACCTCTGTCATTCGGATGTAAGATCAGATCTTAATTAATGAAATGCGATTGATGTAATATAATAATGAGATTTTGATAAAAAATAACATTGAACAATGGTCAGAACGTTTCCATAAAAGTGAACTCTGATTAATGTGTTCTTTAGATTATAATAAAGTTTTCAACACAAATAGTTATGGCAATTTTTGTCACAAAATTCAATTGTAGAAACATATAGGCCTACATATATCAGAGACTCTATAATATCTTATTTAAATATGTTCACAAAAGAGTTCAGAAAACGCTCACATTTTTCATTTCACATTTCTGAAACTGAAGAATCAAGGGCGAAGTTAAAGAAGGTCTTACGAGGAAGAGTATAGCAATTTAAATATGATGTACGCAGTGATTAACCAACTCCATTTCCAATCAGTGTATCCAATTTTTCGGCACAAGTTATTTATTGCAAAATATAAATGAATTTTTATGTTAATATTGATTTAAATAAAAGATTTCTTCGACGCTAATATCGAATTGGCATCGTATGGGAAGTGTAGAGGTCTTTTGTAGGATTTTCATATTCCATGCCATGGCTTACCCCTGGTAAAGGCAATTGTCCCAGCGATTCATGGAAATCTCCGGAAAGTCTGTCGAGGCGGTCACCGCCCCGCGCGCCCCTGCGCAGCGCAGCGCGACGCCACCGCTTGGACCTTCGGTTCCGCTTTCCCTCCGCGCGGCGAGCGAACGACCGCGGGCGGGCGGGCAGTCCATAGCGCCTGGGCAGGGGCGCAGTGGGTCACGGCGAGGGGGCAAGGCGCTTTACAAACATTTACGTTATTATTATTATTTTGTTTATTCTCAAAGTTTTTGGTTTCACATGGATACCATACAGATACAATTTCAAAGCATGGTAACACAGACATATTTAAAATCTACAAAACAAATTTAGGCATTCTAACACATAAACATAATATAACTGTTTTCAGATGTAAGCATAAAATAACAGTTTTCAAATGCTTATAACAAATACAATTTCAAGAATGAGCTTTCAAAACCCAACATGTCCTCCCATGAATCTCCTGACAAGTGAGCAGGTACTGATTATAACCGACTTCTAAAAGCCGATGATAATGCTCTTCTCCAAGCAGAGTTCTTCCAACGATCTGCAGAGAGTTTTTGGTATCACGCCAGTTGCTGACAGTACAATTGGGATAGTTTTCACTTCTGACACTCGCCATTGTTCTTTTACGGCAAATACTAGTTCTCTGTATTTGTCGATTTTAGTCTGGTATGTTGTCATCATGGACCTTATTATTATTGTTATTATTATTATTATTATTATTATTATTATTATTATTATTATTATTATGCCGTGTTATAGTACACCCTAGTGTGTATCTCGCTTCCCCGATCCCGTATCAGTGACTCTATTTAGTGGTGTTCATTACTCAACCTACTTTTTCACCATTGCCTCTTCTACTCCTCCCTATGTATGTGTACGTCTCCCTCTTCTTCGTAACTAGTTGTCATTTCCACAATTTTACATTACCATTTAAAGTAGATATTGAAATAACTAATCGAAGGTCAGACCGGCAAAGAGGGCTCAGGGCATAACCGATAATACTGCGGTGCCTCTGACCAGGAAGTTCTAGGGTTAGAGCCCGACGGTGGCAGGATTTTCGATTCAAGCTATATGTACATAGCTAGGCCGAATTCAGCTGCTGTCTGGAGGAGAATTCTAGCAGACGGCTGCTCTGACCGGTTGTTTTCCGTGGTTTCTCCGATCAACTCCATGCGAATGCTGGAGCTGTACTCTACCAAACGGGCCATGGACCGCGCGCGATCTTTCCTTCGTCTTTCTTGTCCCATCCTCACCCTATACTTACAACCACTTAAACTCACATGCACTACACAATTACACCTGTCAGGAGGCCAGTCGGGATCTTACAGCTTCTCCTGGATGGGGCGGTGCCCCGCTGGTGGGAAATACCTGATTGGCGAATGCCCTCGGAAGCCAAAGTAGGTAGGTGCCGGATCTCGGTATCCAGTGGGGGAAGATTATCCTCACTTCCCGCGATGAAAACATGCAATACATTTACGGAATAATGACCTTAACAGTTGAAGCGCTCGGAATCACTAATCAATCAATCAATCGAAGCTCTTAATTGAAAATTACTTGCAACTGAGAGGGACACGGCTTCGTGAACGGTCTGGGCGGGTAGAGTAGAGCAAGGAGAACGCATTGTGGCGTGAGGAGCGGGGTGGGGAGGGAGTGTAAATTGTAAAATTACTTTTGTTTCAAAATATATGGAATATGATTTCTGTCCTTCCTGACTTACAAATCATTACATGATATATTTTCAATATAATCCACTGTACTTTGTGAAAAATATGTTTCATAAGTATTTTTTTTAATTTAATTTTTTGTACTTCCTACCATATTTTCAGAGGTTTCAGCGATAATAAATACACTTACTTGCCCCATCCTAGTCAAATTGTGTAGGGGAATTCATTTAAGCTGTAGTTTAAAATGTGAATATCAACTTAGCTCAGTTCAAAATTATTGTGCCACTGCCAAAAGACATGACCTCATATCGGACGCAAAACATAGGATTAGACATGTTTCATTTCAGAAAGAGGCTTTTGTCCCAAGCCTTCTCCCTAATACATGCTAGTGCAAGGTGATAAGACCACTTGCTCTTTCTAGGTAACGTTTAAAATAGAATCATCGCTTTGCGAGCAAAAGGTACTTTTTTGTTTTAATTGTAATAGTTTTCTGACCTTATTAAAACAGACACTAAAGTATTTTTCCAATAATTTTTGGTTTTATATTTTGGCTGTTTTGGATCACGTTGCAAGTGACTCCCTTGGTGCTGAGATCCCGACATATTTTCTCCGTATCGATTCCATTATCCATCTCTCCGTATCCATTATCGATACTGGTCATTAAGCGGAGGAGTTCTTTACATGTCACAATCTATCTGCGGATGCCAGATTTGGATGTATTCGTACTTTGTAATTTTAAAAAATTACGATAAAATGCAAATATCAATGCTCAAAGTGGGACTGAAACTGCGGCAAGAAGGTAGCTTTGATGATCTTAGTCACCGAAGTCAGAATACAATGTATATCTAATATATTCAATACATATAGTTTATGCCGAAGCAGGAATGATTTACACACTCATATTGATGATTTTTACTGTTACAACAACATTAGTGAATTTTTAGTTTGGATAAAATAATTGATATTTGTGAGAGCCTCAAGCATTTTCACTGAAACTATCATTGCTGCGTCGACAAGAATTTGAACATTAATGTTGCTCACAGTAATCGCCAACATATGATACATCCTCTTTAATGATACCCATAGTATGAAAGGTGCGAAGAGTTGAATCAGTGAGTTCTAATCTATGTTATCTTTCGTGTTTACATGAGTGTCCAGATTAGATAGACGACATGCCAAAGCCCGTGAGATTCTGCGTGATCCGACTACACTCTAGCAAATTCATGTTGTTTTTTAAAACAACAAACGATCGATGGCTTTAATAGCTAAAACGCATTTACAGAATGAATCATTTCAAATGAAAGAAGCTTTTTCTGGCAAAATGTCGGCGTTTTCTGGAACACAATTACATAACTTTCTCTTCTTACGAAGAATTCGTAAGGCGAGAAAATAAAACCAATCCTAACTTCATTCTTTTAATAATTATCTCAACATTACCGAAATATTACCTTTCATTTTAATTCCTACAGATAATTATTCCTGGTTTAAACTTACTATTTTTCAATGAAATTGCGTAGATCTTAGTTTCGGAATATTCATTGTTTTGTCATCAATCATCAGTCATAATATTTGAATGCATATTGGAAACATTGAATATCAACAAAGCGTTGATGTTAAATTGGTATAAAAATGTGCTATAGGCCCCTGCATTGAAGTGTTGCCAACACAACACTCATTTAACATGTTTAGCAAGTTCTGATAAACGAACAATAGATGGTCCAACACGCTGGCTACACAAAACTATAAAGTTTCATTTGGCAACAGCCCACTACAATCTAAACATTTAATATTATCTATAAATAACTGAAGTTAAGTAACTTCTTAACAACAAAAATCTTCTTTATTGAGTTTTTAAGCGACCTAGAACTCTTCGTGCGGAATAAGTTCCGAAATGAAAAGCCACCTCAGTCATGTGTTATTGCTTTAAAACTTACTAACACAAGAGAACAAATTTCAGTAGAGCAAGAGGAAGAAGGTCAAATTAAAACGACTCGAAAAAAAAACGAAAAAAGAACCAGTGATTATTTACTCAAGGCCTCTCGCGATGCTATCGAACGACATGACGTCATGCTGCACGTTTCTGCGAAGTCAATTCCTACCTACACGCGCGAAAATGCCAGAAGCACTTACATACATAGTGTAGTAATTAAACAGCAAGGGTTTGTTTTTTATTTTCTTATAAAGAAGTGGATGTTTACAAACAAAACTAATGAAATCGACTGTTGGCATACTTGCGTTTTCATACAATCAAGATAGTTCTTTTCCCTTTGCTGTGTTTGCTGAGAAATATTTTCCTTATAATCATGAAGAATGAACTGAAGATGTGCATTGGGAATTGAAAAATTCTTGTTCGTTCGCATTGAAAAAGTAGCTATTATTAGTGAGAACTACAGGAATGCAATTGTTTATAAACAGTCTATGAATTCAGTTGTTTTGAATGTTTCTTGTGACCATTCCGATTATGAAATTAAAACCAATACGTAAAAATGCCCCTTTCAGGGCGGTGTATCTCAAAACGTTTATCGCTTTTCCTATTCGATTTTTCTTTCTTCTCCCTACTGGCTAATCATAAACTGTGACTCATCTGTCTTACGAGGCGGTATACATCGATCGCTATGTCGATGTCCAATAACCAGCGTAAGTACTACAACATAACCTCTTTTATTTTAACTTTGCTTTAAGTTATTTTGAATATTTGACGCATTTTGGAACTCTGTTGGACATAATTTCATTCATGGGATAGTCCTATTGAATACCATTCGTACTTTGGAAATTCTCAGATCAATCCCCTCCTCGCTTAGGGAGTCGGGAATTTAGCAACAATTTATAAAGCACTCATGGTATTACCTATGATAATTTTCTGTGATGCCAAAGTTAATTCTGTGACTTCATTGAGATGCAAAGACGTTGGAAGTTTTTTTTCTTTTATTTCGGGCAGACGAATTCTAATTTGCAAAAAGGCAAACTTAAATTGTATATGATTTATTCATTACAGGTAAATTAGGTATAAGTCGTCTTCAAAACATCAGGCTTGTTCCCTATTGCAATACTTGTCTGCGTTATAATAATAATGATGTCACCTAATGTGTTAACTTGTTCTTTCTCGCCCAAAGGGGTGAGAGGAACTAAGGAGTTATTCGACTGGTTGTTGGTATCGTTTTGTGTCTAACAGTTTTTATGTATATTTTGTTTTAAATTTATATAATTAGACAGAAAATTGGGCTGGGAAAATGAAGTAAATTTCGTTGTGGGGAAAACCTGGAGATCTTTATGTTTCGTTGTGTAGATTCTAAAGAGGAGCACAGAGAGATGTAAAGAATTAGCTTACATGTCACTAGTGCGACCCGTGTTAGAATATGACGCGGTATGTTGGAACCCCTACAGAATATCGCAGCAAGGTAATCTAGAAAAGCTCTAGCGCAGATCATCAAAATTCTCAAATAAACAATAGTACAAAAAATAGAGGTGTATGGGGTCACTCAAAAAAAGGAGGATTAAGTTGCGGCGGTATGCTATGTAAAAAGCATACACAGGCTATCCTGCTTGGAATGAAATTAACTGTCGTCTAGGAAAACCAACATACTTCGGTAGAGCGGATCACGTGCACGAAATTAAGGCAAGAATACAGAAAACAGATGTTGGAAATTTCATTCACAAACCGACCTTTGGAGATTGGAACAGTTTGCTTGCGACAATCTTTAAACCTTTTCCTCAAAGGTTGAGAAAGTTTAAAAATAAATTAGTTTTCTAGCTATTTGTGTGTAATTTACGGTAGTGGTAAGAAACCGCATCAACTTTCTCGCAGTTGTAATCTGCAATATTATCCTGAAAATACACCACCTGATTTGCAAATCGAGCGAGTTATGTAGGCAATGGAATCAGAATCATTATTAAATATATGATTAACAATTTCTACTAATATTTATTTAACATGTTTGAGAGCAGATTGGATTAAGAAAATACAGAATGCTTATTTTCTTTAGGTGATGCGGTTTTTTGAGCACTACTGTAGGTCGATGTATTACTGTTATGTTTCTACTGTTAATTTATTAGATCGCTGGTGAAGAAGATACCTTCTAATAATTAAATGTGGTAAATAAAATATTTTGTAAATAAAATATTTTTGATTCCGGACATCTTTTATTTACCGTATTTAATTCTACTGTTAAAGTAGAAGTGTTTCCTAATAAGTAAGTTGTTTAATTGTTATTGTTAGTAGTTGTATTATTGTTATTATTATTTTATTACTATTTATATAGTGCAGTGCAGTGATATGTTATAATGTTGAGAGAAAGGAATGCGGAAGAAATACATCACAGTTAAGTGTTGTGCAGTGAAGTGATGTGTAGTATGGCTTGCGCGGTTTGTACTATTTATTGTTAATTATTGTTTTCTTAATTAACTACTGTTTTGTAATTTATTGTTAGTCAATGTAACTTTAATTCATGTAAAGTGAAGATATTCTGCCACCAAGTTGCGATACTTAATTGCAGAATTAATAATAAATCTAGCAGGACCTCCCAGCGCTCCCGTGGGATTTCTTGCGTAGGTTCCATCCGACGGTGACCAGCTAAGCAACGGTTCAAGACTATGTACAGCGCGGCTGAGATCAATGGGTTTACACAGAGTGGACAATTTTAGTTGATCACGGTGAGTCTTCCAAACGGTTTCAGGTACCAGGATGTGTTTTGCGCCAAGATATTGTAGTCTGTTGAATAACATATTTTTCTACTAGTTTATAACGTTTTGAATTTTTGAGGTATTGACACAACTTTAATTTTTAAATGGAAGGAAGATTTTGTTTCTAGAATTATTCTAAAGCACTCCAAGCGACGAATACAATTATAAGCATCGAGAACCTTTGGAAATAAACTACAAACTATAAGAATAAGCCGGAAATATTATTCGTTGCGTAAATACGGAAAACACACTGTTGGGCTACGTCAAAATTAGTTATCCTTCGCTTCCTCCGTCTTCTTTCCTATTTTTATACTTTTTATTCTTATCCTCTGTCACCTTCTTCGTTATCTTCATTTTCTCAGTCATTTTATCCTTCACGAAATCCATCGCCTTCATGAACTTTCGTCTATATTTCTGTTTTCTTTTCCTTTCCCTTTATTATTTTCCTTCTTTCTCTTCTATTTGTTATCCCTTTTTCCTGTTTTCTTCACGGTGTCTTAACTAATGCAGTTTTTATAATTTCAACTCTATGCAACACGAAATCGTTCGAGACTTAAACGTCAAGTGGGTTGCATTTTAAAACTATTGACAAGTGACAACGATAATACAACCATTTATTATATTCAACACAGTAATGAGCACAGTCAGAAGAGCAATGATTTCATAATTTTGGTCTGTTGTTTGTGGAAAAATTCTCTAGATAATACTTATCTAGTTAATGCTACAGAATGGAATCGGCTTTCATAACTCTTAAAAACCTCATTTCATTTGTTTCATTTGTCTCATGGAAATGATCAAAAGTATATTCACCACAGTTAAATACAGCTGACAGTACCTGTTCAGATATCCAGATAGACTAATAAAACTCTCTATTAATATTTCTTAGCGTTGAATTATTGTGCTTAATATCATCTTCAAGACCACCAGGATAAAATCAAGGAATGGATACACTAATGGGGGGCTACAGTGAATGCCGCGAAATCACAACATATCACTTTCTCATTAACCAAAAAAAAAGTCACCGAAGGTCCCTTAGTCCCTCTCAGAACCCCTCAAACCTAAACAGACACCTAGGGCTGCATTTAGATAAGCAACTTGAGAAACGCATATCAGAACTAAGAGGAAAAGTGCACAACTTAAAATGATATACCATGGCTCTTCAACCGAAGATCAAAACTTTCAATATACAACAGAGTGCTTTTCCTTCTTTCTCTTCTATTTGTTATCCCTTTTTTCTGTTTTCTTCACGGTGACTTAACTAATGCAGTTTTTATAATTTCAACTCTATGCAACACGAAATCGTTCGAGACTTAAACGTCAAGTGGGTTGCATTTTAAAACTATTGACAAGTGACAACGATAATACAACCATTTATTATATTCAACACAGTAATGAGCACAGTCAGAAGAGCAATATACAAAGCTTTTATAAAACCAATACGGTCTTACGGTATTGAGTTGTAGGGTTCTGCTGGAAACTCTAAGCATGAAATTATTTGAAGATTTAAATTAAAATTTAAAAAAGGCTCTGTAACGCGGCGTGGTTCTTGACAAGTAAAAGACTACAGAGATACCCACATAACTTATCTACAATATTTCATAACGAAGGCAAATTAAATATACAAAAATAAATTGTATAAGTACAGTAATGCATTAACCTTGGACAACAATGAACATGTAAGCAGAATTAAGAGAAAGAAATCTTTTATACTTATCTTACATTTCAAAAGGGTACTAATTATGTCGTATTTTTCTTCGTGGTTTCGCACAATTTGCTAAATGTTGAATATGAAGATTATAAATTGTCAGAAGTGAAAAGAAAAGATATTAGATATTCTTTAAACAGTCATTGCGTCCGAAAAAATTGTTCTGTACTTTATCGCAATCTTTAATAAAAATTCTTGCACATATTACTTACATGCTACATACATGTTATTTAAAAAATCCATGCCAAATTCGATGAAAATCAAACGACGCCTTTGGTCAAATAAAACAAATTTACAGACAGACAAAATGCCACTAAGTCGAGTTAAAATAAGATTTCGTTTCTCTCACAACAAGAAAAAAATCACGCCGCGTTTTTTTGAAGGTTGAAGTTTGTACCAGAAGACAATTACCAAACAGGTGTCTTTGTTTGTCAGGAGCTTCAATTATTCCACTTTTAGGCATTACTCATTTTGTAGTTTTTATTAGCAATGTATTAATTAACAAACGGGCCTTTGTATAAATTAGCTGCGATTTCCTTGGCAATATTCCATCATTATTCCGACACCTGGATTATTATTTGTATTGTCGCTATTTTATTGTAAAAATAGAGTGTTTATTTATTACATATTTTAACATATCAAGCTATTTCTCTAGGTGTGTTCAATGCAGAAAAATACAATAGCTCACATTCCTCCAAAAAATGTAGCCACGTTATGATAAACACTAGTGGAGTCCAGTCGTAATTCATTTATTCAAATAGAATTTTAGGTGCAGAGCTGAAAAGGGAAGAATATATATGCGACCTGCTTAAATTATGACTACGAAGGCTTTCACCGCCGGAGTCTATGAAACCTGGGCTGCACAGGAGGCGGATCATTCTAAACAATTTCTCATTCTTCGTTTTAGTAGCACTTATAGGATTAAAAAAGGTCAAAAAAATCCACCGTCGTTCTGAATGTTTGAGGTGATTAAAGCACCGGAACTATATTTCGATCAGTAGAGCTGCGGACTCGTATCTTGTCCTGAGAAGGGCTTTTTTTTCCTGTCTTTCGGGCATTACTCGAAGCTGTTCCCGCGTTGAGACGGGAACAATATGTGCAGTGAAAAAGATGCGGATTGATTCACCTCTTCTCACAAAAATACAATAGGATAATATAGATTCTGATCGATCAATACAACAAACGAAATACGAAAACCTGGCAAACAATTCTGTTCGTAAATGTGGCGAGGTGAATAATTAAATTAACCACTCATCTAATGGGAACTGAAGTTCTTAATGCATGTTCTGATATGCTTCTGTATCAAATTATGATTTGTAACTAAAGTTGAATTCAAGCTTGTTAAAAACATACTTCCTGCATCCAATGCAGTGCAGTAATTACGAGTCCAACGGCAGTGTATACGACCGAGATCTCGTATGACTGCGCGAGACCCGATAGTAGAAAGGCAATTCAACCGCACTGGACGGAGACAAGTTTCCGCCGCATCAAGTTCAGACGCTGTGGCTTCGCATCACCAACCAGTGGTTTAGTGACCACATGCTACTCACATTTACTCTCTGGGCATCGAAATTTATATTACGGCCGCCAGGAACTGTTGGCTGACAACAAAACCGTTTTGTGGTTGCCTTTCTCGGAGTTTTCCAGTTTCCAGTACCTCTCATTTCACCAATGCCTTTCATTATTTACATATTAACGTACCTATAAATTTATGTATCATTTCAAGTAAAAGTACTCCGGCTCGGCCATTGAATTCTCAATAAAATAGAGTTGTTGCGGCCTGAGCAGTAGGTAGATGAGGAAAGGTTGTCAACTAGTTTGCATGATAGTCTATAACCTTCACGGCCTGTTTCACCGGTGCCTGATAAAATTCTGAATACTAATTCGACAGATATTTTATCCATCAGATAAAAGTACCTGATATTTATTTTGCGTTTCACCAAGGTCTTTCTTGTAAACTATCTGACAGATATCTTTCTGTCAAATAATCTTGCTGATTGCTCTTTGACCAGCTGATTGCTTTTTCGCGTCAAACTAGCTCTGTTCGCGCGGATTCGAATGTGTTTTGTTAACGGAAGTGTCAGGCGTTTTAGCTTCATTCGTTGTTACTTTGTGTTGCAGTTAACTTAGGCGTACAAGTTTGCTTTATTGCATCGTACTTTGTGTGTGTGTAGGAGTTTCAAAGTGTAATGGGGAAAGAAGCGAGAAGGAGGGGGTAATTTTACGCGTGAGGAAACAAACTTCCTGCGTTCCTTAATCCCTTGTTGCGGAGAGAAAAAACATTAATAAATGTAAAGTAAATGGTGCTACCATGTGGTAGGATAGGGATTTTCATTTCAACTGTTCAAAGTTTTATGTTGTTGTTTTTTTTAAACCAAAGTATAATGGAAATGATGCTTACTAAAATTGACCGATTCAGAAATTATAAGTGGAGTAAGGCAAGGAAATCCATTGCAATTTTTTACATAATTACGGATGATATCATTGAAAATGGTTTCATTAATTTCTGTTGCCTATTTCTCATAAATTACTCAATATTGAGACTTTTCACTGATAACTATTATATAGTGTCGAAATTAATTTCTAAATACTATTCACTCCCTGAACGGAAAGCGCCTGGCTTTGACCATGTTCACCCAGAGTTCCTAATCCATTGTGGAAAAAATACCAAGAAATGGCTTACCAGTTTCTTTTCTTTTATACTTCACACTGGCATCCTACGGAAGGAATTCAAGAAGTCAAAAATTAATGCTGTCTTAAAGCCAGGAAAGAACGCAAAATACGCGGAAAACTATAGGCCAATCGCTCTTTTAAGCGCAACTTTTAAACTGCTGGAAAGATTAATCCACAATAGAATCAGCCCATATATTCTCGAAACACTCCCCAATGACCAAGCTGGATTTAGACCAAATCGCAGCTGTGAAGACCAGGTTCTCTCCCTAACACACTACATAGAATCCGGATACGAAAAACGTCTTAAGACCGGCGCGGCATTTATAGATCTCACCTCAGCTTTTGATTCAGTCTGGAAAGAAGGCATGTTATATAAACTTCTTAAAACCTTGAAGTGTAACAAAATTGTACAATTGATCGGTCACATGCTATCAGACCGCACCATTCAAGTAGTGACTGAAAATAAAATAAGTAAACCCAGGAAACTACAAAATGGATTGCCCCAGGGCTCCATACTGTCTCCCCTTCTATTCAACCTTTACATTGCGGACCAGCCAGAGACAGTATCCAGAAAATTTGCATACGCTGATGACTTGTGTATAGCTACTCAACAAGTTAACTTTAATAACCTAGAAGACACTTTAAACGCAGATCTTGAAATATTACGACTATATTTCAAACAATGGCGATTGATCCCTAGTCCTTCAAAAACTGAATCATGCTGTTTCCATCTAAACCACAGAGCCGCATCCACTGCATTAAGACTGACCCTTGATGGTATTCCTTTGCGACATAATCCGACACCGAAATATCTAGGTATAATCCTGGATCGCACTCTCACATTTAATAAACACTTATTACATCTCGCAGCCAAATTAAGATCGCGAAATTGCATTCTTCAAAAAATCGCTGGAACAACGTGGGGATCCTGTGCGACAACACTGCGGACATCTGCGCTGAGCTTGGTGTACTCCACAGCGGAATACTGCTCAACAGCATGGATGGGAAGCGTACACGTAAAAAGGATTGATACAGTCCTAAACGCTACGATGCGGATCATCTCTGGAACACTGAAATCCACCCCTCTCTACTGGTTACCAGTCCTGAGCAATATTATCCCTCCTAGTATCCGTCGACAAAATAACCTACTCCGAGAGTTCAAAAAGATTTCCTCAAATCAGTCTCTTCCTGTCCATGAGGTAATTATGCCTGTACATCGCAGACTCAAGTCCAGATCCCCTCCTCTTGTTACCGCTAAACGGCTCCTTGAGGAGGCGTATGATGGCATCGCTGCATGGAAGAGAGGATGGATCGATAGTGCCCCAACTGCATGGCACCCCCTACTGGACCCCAATTCACCGCCTCCCGGTTTCCAACTGCCGAGGAAGCTCTGGGTTACTCTCAACAGAGTCCGCACGGGGCATGGACGATGCGGAGCTAACCTTACCAAGTGGGGTTTCAGTACCAATCCTGCCTGTGACTGCGGTGCCTCTCTACAAACTACTGAACACATTACTTTCGATTGTCCCAGCCGTGCCTTTGGTGGTACCAGGGAAGACTTTCTAAGAGCAACTCCCGAAGCGGTGCTCTGGTTGGAGCAGCTCGATGTCCGGCTGTAAACCTGCGTAGTGACGTTCCAAAAGTGCAGACAAATTTTAGATTCTAGACTTGAACTTTTGTTACAAAAGTGCAGTATTTGTTGTTTCATTGTTCTTTGTTTATATTGTTTTGTTCATATTTAAATGTGTATTTCATGTTGTAATTTTTGTCGATGTAAATGCGATCTCACAAGTGAATGCCATAAGAAAATAATAAATAATACTCCCTGAACAGAATTTTAGAGTGTACATTTTACAATTCAATTAAGGATATAAAAGTCAGAGTAAATTGGTTTAAACATCTCAACAGAATGAAGTCGAACACACCGATTAAAATCTTAGGAGTGTGGGAAGCCCCATGAAACGAGAGTGATCTATTTTGAATACTAACACCGCCAAAACAATGTGGGAAAATATGATAGTCACTTGAATAATAATTATTCGAGTATTCGTTTGCTATTAAACAATCATGAAAATGTTTTGCTTCAAAAAATATATTAGTAGTTATTAGTAGATTTTAGTGTAGATTGTTTACGAATAAACGTTTTTGTGAAAATACCTGAGTTGGTTTTAATTCACCACCTTAGAATCGTCACATTATGGTATTTTTATTTTGGAAAGAATATTGTCATAAATGTTTGTGAAAAAAATTGACTCTAATACGCTCATAATCCATTTTATATTCTTCATGTCTTCCGGGCTGATGGGCCGTGGTCCAATTGGCTTTGAGATACCAAACGTTTCGCCCACGACTGCGGTGGGCATCTTCAGTGGCGAGGTCTCGGGCGAAGTGTCCGGGACGGCGGCTGACTGGCGACTGACGTCAGCTTTGATTCTTTTATTTTATTCACTATCTTTAAAATTTGTTGACATTTTTTTTATTTTCAGACGGATCTTGTCAATTAGGTCGGACTAACATATGTTGATGAGTGTAATTGATACATAAAATCGGTGTGTTGGACAATAAAGACTTCTTTTGAAGAAAACATATACATTAATTGTTAAAAAGAAAAGTATACTAGTGTTTAATTAATTTATTAAGAAACATTTCATAAATATTGTACACAAGACAGTCACTATGTAGAGTACACTATTCGATTCATTGGTGATACCTCAGAATTGATGACAAAACACAAAGTATATATTTTATTATTTTTACATAAAATGAATTTAACGTGACCATTACTTCACCAGGACATTACAGAAATATAAGTTGGTGTACACAAATCTATTTTTTGTTCTATCAAAGACATCAAGCTTTGCTAACCGTACGCTTCCGTAACCTAAAACAGGATTTGCAATCTTGTTCGTCAAAAATCTCAAAATATTCTGTCCGGCATGCCGTCTGGGCGGACGCTCTAAACCACAAAAGAATTCGTCGTCTATTATCTCTATTACATTATCTCTATCACGGAAATACCACAATTATTCCTTGAAAATCACAGCATTGATTTGGTGTGTTTTCAACAAAGAATAGTAGAAACTGTATTTGACGTATGGATGAGAATTATAATTTGTAGTAAATTTGTATGAATAAATTCAACCACTTATTGTTGCACTACTAATAATTGAAAATATTCTATTTCATACTTCTCCCTTCTCTGATGACATTACAGCCCCATGTGGGCTCTGACATGTCATCTGAATTTTTACATTTCTCCCAGAATCTTTGCAAAGCTTGGGGGATACGCGTACGAGGGTCATCGCTCGGTCCCAAGAATACGGATAGGAATAGGATGGGGAAAGAAGTACCGCGCGCAAACTATAGTTACTGCATCTTTCTACAATTGCTTGGAGAAAGCAACAGAAGCGATCGATCAGACCTGCAGAATTTAAAATTACCTTGCCCCGTTCTGATATTTAGCTGTAGAAAATCCTCTATCGTCGGAACTCGAACCTAACTTTCACAAATTTACGAAGCGTCGTTGTAAGACTCTGAGAATACAACGCGTTTCCAGTTTAGTCCCAACGTAATACTGTAATTATTTAATTAGAAAAGGAATATTTGCAGTTTGGCAAATAGTTATGCTTGATTTCTACTCCTATCCCAGTGAGACCGTTTGGAGAACCTATTTCCCGAATGGTGAACACAATTACCCAAAGTATCACGTAATAAAGGGGGAAATCAGTTATTAAACATCTTTGTGGGTATAAAATGCTTCATTACAAAATGAGTCGGAGCCTCTTTCAAAATTTTCAGGGGGCCCCTGTGCCAATGGCCGCAGACCTTACTTACATTCATTGCTGGCTTCTCTAACGCAGGTGGCTTATTACAGGGAAACAAGGTCGTTAGTAGATTTGAATGAGCGATGGCACGCTTCCTGCCTGCACCCATTGTTCTTCGCCTTACACTTCTAGATACTTGATCTCCTAACTTACGACTTGAACAATGTAAAATGTGTTTTTCAAGAGTGAAGATCTTAGAAATAAGCCCGAATAAGTATGCAATTACTAGACAGAACACTATGGTATTCTTCTTATTTTATAAATTAAAATGTTTGATGTGATGATGATAAATGATAATGTAGCCATTATCTTAAAAATAAGAATTTTCTTAATTATATTTTCTTTCATAATTAAGACAAATAATATAAATAATGATATATATATATTGTGCCGAGACGGGATTATACAACCCCATCACGCCACAGTTTCGTCAGCGTAATCGCTCACAGACGGCGAGAAGAGCAGTCGAATACCTGAGTAGCAAAACGCGCAGCCTGGTATCCGTTGCTCGCACTAGCAGCCACAAACTATCGAGTCACGTTTTTCCTGAAAGGAATGAAGTAGGAGAAATTGCCCCCCCTTCTCAGTATCTGCTCAGAATTTCCCCAGCGCGGCGCTAATAAATGGGCTGACGCGCATACGGAAAGCCTCTTTTGTCGCCATCTCGCCTGGAGTCAACATCTCTTCTGCTAGCACGCGTCAGGTCTGCAGCTCTTCACGTAAGGCACCGCTTGGCAAGTGTGCAGATGTTATCAGAGCGTTAGATTAGTTAGAAATCACCGCAACGACTATCTAGAATAGGAGTCTACGGCGTTGCAGAGAAACGTCTAGCTAGTCATCCGCGCAGTAGTCAGGAAATAGAGAAATATTCTTCTATTAACTAATGCGGGAAGTAAAAGTGTGCCCGTTCTCAGGAAAGCTCTGAAAGTTCTTAATTAACAGAATAAAGTTAGGAACGAGCGAAGTACTTGCACTGGCAGTTAGGGAAGTGCAAGGGACATTTTCTGCAAATTGGGCGTAATCGAAGGCGATAGCAGCCGTGGAGGAGAAGAAATCGGTTAGTGGAGACGGAAGAATACGCGAGGCGACCGAGAAGACGACGACTGAGCAAAGAGGACGGCGAGAGCAGCGCAGAACTTCGGAGTCGAGCAACGCGTTGCGGAGCGCAGCACGCTGTTTCAAGGTTGAAAGGCGGACAGTGTCGAGGTAATCCGTAGAACTGAATTTAGGTCAAGTTCACGTCGGCAGGAAAGAGAACAGTTTTAGAAGTGTTAAAAATTGAGGACACGGATATTAATGATTTGTAGCTTGGGAGTGGGAGATTTAATGCGTAATTGCTTGCCTTTAGCCATTCTATTGTAGCAGCCATTATTCTGTTACTAGCACTTAGAATTTAAGGAGAAATTGAGAGTGGTGCGCTTGCCCACAAGTTAATTATTGTATGTAAAATTTTGAAAGGCAAGAAATTGTAAATAGGATTAGTTTCACGTGCAATTGTAATTAGAATAAGTTAAATTTAGACGTAGTGAATAATCGGAGGGAATCCCAGTACTGGTTGAAAGAAATTGATTCAGAAAATCAGTTCTAAACAAAATTCAATGTTAATTTGTTGAATAGGTTGTCAAAGTTACTTGTTTGTGTTTATTCAATCATTTTTGGAAGGGTAATTCTATGTGTGTTTTGTTTTTCGTTATTATCAATTCATGCCACAGAATTTTGTGTGAATTATATGCTCGTTTATGTGTGATTTGTGTGACTTTTATTGTGTCAAGGGTTCAGACCTTTCTCGTACCCCAAAGATCCTGCTTCCTGAGATTCTAAGCTCGCTTCACGAGCATAATATCTTAACGACTTGCTTACAGTGCATGCTGAGTGTGCAGAGAAGGTACGAGGGTGTACGATAGGTAAGCCGGTTAGAATATATATATATATATATATATATATATATATATATATTGTAAACTAACCTAATGATGATGCACTAAACTAGCCCCACGTTGGGACCAGCCAAATGTAAACTATCCTACTAATGTGAGCGGGGGAGGGCGCCAGGTTCAGCTCCTGAAATGTGACTGGATGGAAGAGTTGGGAGGTCATGAATTAGCACAGTCATTTGTGACAAATAACAATTTATTCCTGGCACCAAAAGCTGCCAGGGAAGTTACATGTCGCAAAGGGCGACGCAAGTTTTCTACTAAGTCTACTTTGTGGACTGATTGTCCTAATTACTATTTGCTAATCCCCTTACAGCTAACACATTATGCTTACTCTTTGATGAAACGTGCTATTCATCATTTAAGGTCTGCGGGGCCTGAGCGCGGCCACTTGCAGTTTCTCGCCGTTACGATTGTTCTGCGAGACGGCTCCGTCTCGCATTTTTTCACCAGTGGCAGCGTTGTCTCCGCGGGCGGGCCGAGCTGCGGCTCCGGAGCAGAGGCGGCGGCTGTCCCGGGTCGCTGACCTTCAGCGGCGCGTCCTCTCTCGGCAGGCAGCGGCGCGTCCCCCTCTCGGCAGGTCGCCGGCTCGAGCAGGCTCAGAGGGGCGAATGGCCACGGGCGTTGACGTAACGCGGTGGGCTGTCACTGGGCCCGAAGCGGGAGGCGGCAAAGGCTGGTGGGCCGATGCGGAAACGGCGCGGGATCCGGTAGTCTCCCGCCCGAGTGTCCTCCGCGACAAGTCCACTAGTCGCGTCCTAACTAATTCGATTCTGGGAAAGTCTTTCCCAAACTCGCGTCCCGATCGTAAGTAACTGAGTAATCGAGCGAATTGGCAACCAAGAAGTATCTTGGAAGTATCTCGAAGTATCTCCGAAGTAGCTCTAAGTAACAAAAAAAAATAGCTCTCAAAAAATTCTTAGGAGCGTTCCGAAAAAATCTTAGATGTCTGGCCGAAAAAATCTTAGAAGTGTCTCTGGGAGAGTTCCTCCCCCGTCGCGCTCCGATTAACAGATCAAGTTTTCTCCCTGCATCTCGTTTTTAAAAGAAGTTCCTTTCCCCTTCCTAAAATGTTCCTAGCTCTGAATTTCTCCCTTCCCTCATGGCGAAGCTTCCCATTGGCTGAGGGTGGCTGCGTCGCAGAATCCTGATTAACCAATCATGTGGCAATTTTCCCGTATTTTTCCGTCGATTGTTCTCTGTCTGACACTGGCTTCTCTCTCTCGCTCGCTTCCCTTTGTCAGTTGTCTGGACACGTGCGCGTGCAAAAGCGCATTTCACGGATCCTCGACGGTCGGCATGGGCTAATCGACAGCCTACTGTATTTAGTTTGTAAACAGCCCCTGCGGGAATTCGGGTGCCTAGTCCAGTCGCGTGCCAGAACGGATGCGGGGGCGAGCATTGTTTGAAAAGGGATCGGTTGATGGCCAAGAAAGGTTTTCGCTTACGACGTGTTGTAAATGCGTCGTCGTCTTAATTGACACCCGGCCAACCCCTTTGGGGGGCTCCGCCTTCCTTCCAGGGTGGTGGCAAAGAAAGTGGGCGCGAGGGTGCGTATTGTTCGGCCGGGCTTCGGCCTGGGCCATTATGTCTATTTATGAGGGGGCAATAAACAGTCCGCCTCTAAAAAGGAGGCTGAGTGCGGTCGGGGCGGCCCTGCGTGACGAAAGAAACCGTCGCGGCGAAGGCAGCGTCCCTTTGACCCACTTCTTTCTCGACGCGAGCTATTTCCAGCTGTAGAAATTATTTGTTATTGGCGATGCCATAATAGAATAATATTAATTAATTGGTGACGCCACAATATATATATAACTATATATATATATATATATATAACTATATATATATATAGTTATAAAATGCAGGTTAGAAAAGTCTCTCCTTCTCTTCTCTCTCAAATTAGGTTGTCTTTTTTGTTGTCAAAATGTCTCTGTTATGTGAGGTATTAGTAGCCGTTATCAAGGGAATACACTAGAAAATGTCAGAAAGAAATACATCCTATATTTCTCTCTTTTTATTAAGAAGTAAATTTAATGAAATTTACATAGTATAGTAATTAGAACTATCTCAATTTATTCACTTTTTATCTCTTTGTACGCTTAGTATCTTATCAGTTTTGTCCACCTTTATATAAGACCGTATATTCCATAGCAGTAAAACTAAAGTTCTCCTTTCTCAGTCATTGGCACACGGAAAATGTTAGAGACCCTGAAACTTCAAAGTGATGATCACGAACATATTATTTTAGTGGCCCTAGTCTCCAATCTTAATTTTTGCTAAGAATTCTTGCCTCTCTACAATGAACTGCAACAGAGAAGACCTAATTTTCTCTGCCTCTTTATTCTGGTCGGTTAACATATTCATTACCGGGCGAGCACTAACTTTGGCCTCTAAAAATTTGGAGTTTCCCAGTTTATCAATAACGGACGTCACACTGTCTTTACCAATGGAGAGCTTGCTACACTATTCTTCTGATCTTAGCCGACGGTCATTACGAATGATTTCGACAATCCGCTTCCTGTTGCCTGGAGTTACTGTAGTCGCCGGCCGAGCGCCCTGCATTTCATCAATCAAGGATGTTTCACCTTCAGCTCAAACCCGCAGCATCACAGCGTCAAACCCGTAGCCTAAGAGCGTTGATATCCTCTGTTCCATCCCCATACACCTTCTTCAGCCTTTCATGAATGGGAATCTTCTTTTCACCTCCCGCATTCACGAATTTTATCTCAGCAAGATGTCGTGTACATCTGTCAATATCAACCTTTTCTAAATCGAATGTTGTGATGACATTTGTACAGTTGCTGCAGAGTACTGTAGAAGGAGAGTTCTGAAACCGCACTAATTGCAACATTTACATATTATTAAATAGAGAAGACAAAAATAGGAATTATATTTTCTGACTGACCCTCGAATAAAGTATTTTCTTTAACACATACTTTTTAAAAGTAAAGGGAGGGTCAAACTTTGAACCTATGACGAAAATTTATTTTTATTACTGTGCATTAAATTTTCGGTCGAAGATACTTTCTTAATATTCACCAAAACTACCCAAAATGACTTAATTACTTCTTCCTCGATTAACTTTGAATTTTTGTCACTGTTGGGTAACTGTGACAAAACACAGGTCACAGGGTAAGGTAACATGCTCACAGGGTAAAATAATATAAAGCTCATGTTATTAAAAACTAATTGAATCTAGGGCCTTCTACAACAGCTCACACTTTCTGGCATTCTTTATAAGGAATATGTAACACAGCAAACCCTGGCTGACACGAACTCGCTTAACAACGATTACGCTGCATTACGAACAAAATTTGGGTAACGGCAAGTCAATTAATAGCTATAAACGATATAGTAATACGAATGTATCTTTATAATTATAGGATATCACATTTTTTATAAGAAGACCACCATTAATTTGGTTCCTCCAAATTTGTGTTAACAAGGATTTACTGTATTATAATATTGCAAATTGTATCCTACTAATTCTTTAGTCATGTCACAAAACAACCATCTCGTCAAAAAAAGTCGGGAGATTCGGATTTGCGATTTTCGCAAGCTGGAAGGAAAATCGCATATTAATTTTCTTTTATTATCTCTCCTATGTTTGCCGAACAAAATAATTCGCCCGGCCAATAAAATCTCGGCCTTAGATGGATAAGTCAGAATTATAACTTCTTGCGTGCCGGTTAATGAAATATATGCGTGTTAATATTTAAAATACAAGTGATTGTAGAATCTAAGAAAATTCACACAATTAAACTCACAATTACTCCAGAAGTAAGAATATTTCGAAAAATATACATGAAATTATTTGATTCACGACTTCGTGAAAAGAACCCTTAAAAATTAAATATTCGTATCAAATTCGCAAGACCTTGAGTTTGGCCAGATCGGTCAGGGAATGTTAGTTTTAGGGAAAATCTTCTGAACGGTTTAGTCGCTAGTGGTATACATCGAAGTGTTTCCATACACCAATTTTTCGGTTTCAAGAACCCGTAACATGTATTCTGGAAACGTAAAGTATTCAATGCATAAATATGTACAACGATTAATACGGAAATAAATTAATCGTTAAGATTTCAAGTCACTTTTCAACTCTGGTGATTTCTGGAATGTACAATGACAATCTTGATAATCGCTTTTGAAGACTATTGATTCTGAATATGATATAAAGAAAATGGCAGAACCATCGTTAAAAAGAGTTTAAGTTTCAACAGTAGAGAAAATTGTTCGAGCTAAGGGTAAACTCAAGTACCTCGTACCCCGACGCTATGCTGGAAGCACGACCTCGTTTTTAGTGATATGAAATGGTCGCTATGCGAGATAGATCGCCCGAGAAAGCATATTCTATTCTCAGGAGGCGAATCCGACGATCACGAACCTTCTTGCAGGACGTCACGGAGATCTCGTGTCTACTCTGCCTCGCGCAGTATAAATATATCACGCTCATTCCACACAACTTATCATGTCAGAGCAGTTTCATCCGTGGGGACAATTTACTTCACCAATAACGACATTGTAATATGAATTGCATTTAAACATGGGAACTTTGTTTAAAATAAAATACATTATCTTCCCAGTGCAATTGTAATTGATCATCCTGCCATTTATTTCTGTATTACTTCGAAGTGTTTAATATAAAAAGTAAAGCAAAATATTTCGCACTCTGGGTAATTTGATCACATAAAATGTTCTGTGTCCGGTATCTGTAGCTTTTGGGAATAATACTGTGTTTTCTTTCGAGAACGCCAATAGTAAAGTCACAAAAGGGATTATCAACTTGAACAAACTCTTTATGCAAGGCGATTCATGAGATCGAAGAATCCTAGAATACGCCAGAGGAGCGCCAGGGACGTACCCGGCAAGGCGAAGGCCAGAAGGGAGTTCAAAGAGGAGTGAGAATGGTGGGAGCGGAGGCGGTGGCGATGGCGGAGGGGAAGAGGTGGCGGTAACGAGAGCAGACGAGTGGGGTTTAATTATTTTCGGACCCGTCAACAACTCGATTCATTAGTCCCGTAAGTGTATTTTCAACAGTCTCGTTAGTGATACAAATCCCGGGAGGTGTCAGAATAAGTATTCAGGGAGGTGACGGTGGCTTCTTCCGCTGGAACGTGCGCTTACCTCGGCTCGTGAGGTTTTGCCTCTAATAGGAATCTTTCATGAAACGACACTGATGTACCGGGGCGATGCCTAATCTCTCGGCTGGCCTCCCGACATTGTCTACAGTATGCTATTGTAGTGCATGTGAATAACGTAGTGCATGTAAGGTAAGAGTCTGTAAGGAGAGCGGATAGGACAAGAATGAGGAAGGAAAGAATGCGCGCGATCGTTGTCCCGTGAAGAGTATTGCTCCGTCATTCACGTGGTATTGATCGCAGAAACGAAGGAAAACTACAGATCAAAGGTGCCGGCCTCTAGAATTGTCCTCCAATTGTTTGAGTTTGACACAGCTTGTGTCGAAAATCGCGAGTCGGCGGCGGCATATGCGGAAGCGTGGTGAGGCGGAGACGGGAGTGTGGGAGGGGCCGGGGGCGGTGGAGGCAAGGGCTGAGATAGGGGGGGGCGGGGCAGCCCCTTGGCGGCGCACGTGAGGGGGCGTTAGTGGGGGCGGGCGGAGCTCAAGCCCCAACTCAACGGCGCACGCAAGGGCTCTGGATGCAGTGGACGACACGCAGCCAGGCAGGGATTTCTCCGTCACGGACAGGCTCTGACGGATCCAGGCATTTCCCTGCCTGTGCAGGTCGATAGCACATGGAGGAAACATGACTCATTTGTATTGTTTGATTTCAGGCCGCATTATTTGTAATACAAGGAGCATTCCGAAAGTAATGCAAATTATTATTTTTTAAATTAATTTATTGAACATATTTTCACAAACACTTAAAATTCTTCAAAATACTGTCCTTGGGCCTCTACACATTTTTTCCAGCGACTCTGCCATGAACGGTAGGCGCTCTGGAAGGCGTTTTCATGGACCTCTCGCAAGGTCTTCGTCACGGCTGATTGGATCTCTTCTATGGACGAAAAACGGGTTCCTTTCAGGGCCGCCTTAACCCGAGGGACCAAAAAGAAGTCTGCTGGGATGAGGGCAGGACTGTAGGGAGGATGGGGAAGCGTTGGCACCCGATGTTTGAGCAGGAACTCGCGGACTCGTAGCGCGTTATGGCAAGGCGCGTTGTCGTGATGGAGTTGCCAGGTAGTGGAGATGTCTTTTCTCGTCCTGACGACCCTTTTTCGGAGTCTTTCCAGCACATCCACGTAGTAGGCAGCGTTAACTGTTTGTCCTTGAGGAACGAACTCCATATGGATCATTCCTTTGCTGTCGAAAAAGACATTGTTGTCGGTTTTGCTGGTTGACGGACGCCCAGAACGTTGTTCATCGTGAACCTTCCCGGCCCTCCTTAAAGGCTTTTAACCCCCTCGAAACTTGAGAGTAGGACAGAGCAGAGTCCCCATAAACCTCACGAATCATTTTGTAAGTCTCCTCAAGAGACTTTTTCAGTTTAGCACAAAACTTAATCGCGTAACGTTGCTCGGTCGTCGATTCCATTTCTATCCGTGACACGGTCGGCGCGCAGAGATTCACAATAACCGACGTCTTGCCGCTTGCACAGCTTGCAGAGCATTGAGGCCGATTTCATAGCAAAGCTAAGCGTCCCCCCCACCTACTGCAAGTGGTGCGATTCCACTCCGACCAATAGGAGCGACGCGGGAAATTCAATTGCATTACTTTCGGAATGCACCTTGTACTTTGGTCACCAAAAAATGTACTTTAAGGAGCTTATAATGACATGACACTAGTAAGTGCGTACTGTTTCTTTTTTACAATTCTCTGGCCCAAAAAAACGTGTACTTTTTTGTCCAAATGTGTACTTTTGTGTACATCCGTGCCGCTAAAATGTTAACATGTACTTTGTGAGAATTAACGTGTACATTACATGACGGATTTTCTTTTATGTTAATTGTCGTATAATAATTGTATGAAACATTTTTAGTACCATAATTGTCATTTTACATTTTCCTGTTTAACGCAAACTAGTTTGAACACTAGTTATCTGTAACGATCGTTTTTACTCTGTAGGTGAATATTTGTCTTAAATTATACTAACATTTTTTTCAATTACTACGAGACCGTTTTGAGTAAGAAACGTCTTGAAGTACTTAGAAAGTGAATTTAGTGGAGTTCAGAGTATTTCTGTAAAGGAAGCATATCGCAATTACAAATATTTTAACTGTTTCATAAATATGAAGTGGAATAGACGAAATTGAATGCCATTTTATTTGGTGCTACATATTGTGGCGAAACCGATTTCGTCACACAAAATTTCATAAGGCTGAGGGGCAGTTGGGAGAATGTAAACAGATTCAGCTGTAGCCCGGAGCTCGACTGGGGAGGTAAACACTGCGTCGCACGTGCGATTTCACTTATCGCGGGAGGCCATTACCGCCTCCTCCCCATTAAGCAGGCCGTTTGGAGGACTGCCGTTGACAGACACTGTGCAAGTGTTCACAGCCGGCTGCAGATTTCGAGACCACCCACTTTCGGGGGAGCCCAGAGCAATACTTCCGTCATCAAACGCGCCCCCCCTGATGCAAGCACGGGGCGATGTTCTAGAAGGAATTAAAATAACATTGTGCACGTGCAGCTAGCACGCAGGGCGGAAAATTCTGTGGCTTCTCGCGTGGCGATTGGCTGAAAATAGCGTGATGCGCAACAACCTAGAGCCAATAGTGACCTGACTTTTATAAAGAGCTAGGGCACATAAGAGGAATTGGGTGGGGGAAAAAATTTACCTTATAAGATTTCGACGGAGAGAATTTCAGAAGAGCTGGGGCATCAGTCGGGGATAGAAGTTTCTTTCGGGGAGCTAGTCGTCGGTCAGAGGCAAAGTTCGCCTTCGCCGGACTTATAAAATTTTCATCTATCAGACAGGGCCAGAGTATTCGGCGCCGGGGAAAGACTACCGTGTCTCTGGAAAACGTATTATTTTCTGAGTTTGAATATTAGACTGAGGACAGTGGAGAGAAGAATTTGTATGGGGGTGGGAATTATTCGGGCGATAATGCCTATGTGGGGATTTACTGCGAGTTTTGAGCTGTGAGCCGACTGCAGTGGAGAGAGAATTTTCTCTTGGGGTGGGTTTCCGTCGTGAAGAGAGGCGAATGTTTCTCCAATCGAATTTTAAACTGTCCGAAGTTATGTTCGACTTCTTATCATAAAAGTCAGAGAGAGACGCATTGTTGGCAACTCCGTTCCTGAAATCGTCCGGCCAGCTCAGCTAGCACTGCCAGTTTCGACCAGAACTTCTAGTACTGCCAGTCACTTCCAGAACTTCGAGAATCCGCCAGATCAACCAGAACTTCTAGACTCCGCCTATGCAGCCACGCATCGCGGCCTTTTCGTGAAACTACGAGGCGACTGCCCAGCTGGCGACGAGAGAGGTCATTGCCTTTTCCCGAAGGCAATTTTTTTTTGAAGGCCGCCAGGCAACCCTCTCGACCGCGCCACGGCCGCCCCCCCGGCCGCACAAAGACCCTTCTCCAAGTGGTATCGTTAGGGCTACCGCCCTTATTGTATAAAATTTTAGTAATGCGGTGTCACGCTCTGACACACTGACTAGTAGTAATTTTACCCATTGTAATTGTTAGCTATAATTTTTTCTAGTTCTTTAAGCTTAACTCCTAAAACTAACTTTTCATTTTTTTTTCTCCTCTTTAT
Organism: Gryllus longicercus; assembly: GCA_038098605.1. NCBI lineage: Eukaryota > Metazoa > Arthropoda > Insecta > Orthoptera > Gryllidae > Gryllus > Gryllus longicercus. The sequence goes on from JAZDUA010000105.1 coordinate 3,717,497, forward strand.
CTAATTTTCCCGCTATTCTTTTATTAAACTTAAGAGTGTAACTTCCCTGGGGCATTTTAATCATACTGCCCAGGAATAAATGTGAATTTTTACCAGTGAACAAGTGTTTATTTTGTGTTTCTATTGTACTGCATAACAGTTCCTTCCATCACCGATCTGAGCTAGTGGCAGGGTCGCCAACCGATTCCACAGGTAATCGGTTCGGTTACAATTGGCGCTATCCAACGTGGGGCCTCGACGACCTAATTACCGCGGTGAGTGTTACAATTGGCGCGGCCACCGTGGGGCCCGACAGCCGAATAATTGAGGTTTTTTCACGCCCAAATTTTAAAATTAAATTTAACCAAAATTTTGTTATAAATGGATGGAAGGATATTGTTACGAGAGAAACAACTTGTTGACTGGTAATGATTTGTTTTATTGGTGTATTTTGTTTGTGAGTGCTATTGTGTTGTGCCTCGTGTGTTGCTACCGTGTGCGCGTTTCATTCAAAACTTCTAAAATGCTGGACGAATCGGGTATCGATGTGGCAGAAGAGGGGAGTTCGGGGGAACAATCACCGCCCGAGACCACTTCCGATCTTATCCAGATTCTCACGAAATTAATGTCAGAAAATAACGAAAAACTCACGGAAACTTTCACGAAACAAATGTCAGAGTTATCGAAACAACTTTCAGAAACTAATGAAATCCTTATGAAAGAAATGTCAGAATACTCGAAACAGATTTCAGAGTTTCATGAATCCCTCACGGAATCTATCACGAAACAAATGTCAGAAGCTAACGACAAACTTATGAAAATGTCAGAAAATCAGAAATCCCTTTCGGAACAAATCTCAGAGATGGACGAGAAACATTCGCAAAGATTTGACCGGCTGGACAGCAGCTTAGCCGACAACGGCGTAAAATTAGAAAAATTAGAAGCAGCAATTGATCGTGGGTTTGGAACAGTGCGGAACAGTCTCGAGGGTAGATTTGTGAAAATTCAGAATAGTGTAGAAAATTTGAGCAAAGAATTAGAGAAATCGGGAACTGATGTAAATTCGTATTCTGGGAATATTCAGGCAGAAAGTAGTCAAAAGCTCCAGGCAGGTGACAGCGAAATTGAAGCGTACCGCGAGCCAGTTATCGGAGGTATTACCGAGGTTAGGGCAGAAACGAGCGACGAACTGACTAGGATCGAACCCGAACTTGACAAAGAAGTCAGCCAAATCTGCCACAAATTCGAGAAATTAGGCATTATTAATGGGGGAAATGTTAGGAAAAAGGAAGAAAATTTAAAGATAGAAGTTGTGCAAAATTTAAATCGACTAGTGAAAGTGGAGGTAAAGAAGGAAATTGAAAATAAACCGACAGTACATTTGCTAGGCGCATTAAATTTGAGATTATCGTGGATTCTTCCGCAATTCAAGAAATCAGGTATTACCGACGGGGGAAATATCAGAAAAAGGGAGGAAAATCTAAAGAGGGGAATTGGTCAAAATTTACAACGGTTATTAAAAGAAGGAATAAAGAAGGGAACGGAAAATAATCCTACGGTTAATTTGATAGGCGTATTAGATGTGAGATTCCCGTGGATTCCTCCGCAGAACTTGTGTTTCTGGGGCAAACAGGCGGAAAATCCAAAACCACCCTGGTTTTACCAAACGGTTCTCTCTTTTCCTAAATTTTTTAATTTCACTAAGTTTTTCAATTTTTTTGTACTTTATTAGATTTAATTAGAAATCACATTCTTATCTTTAAATTACAATGGTGAACTAGATTTTATTAGAACTACGGGTAAAAGCATTCATTTCTGGTTTCGCTATTTTTTTTGAATTTTGACTTAAACAAAAAAAAAAATTCTCGCTTTTCAAAATTTAATTTTTTCGAACTCAAATTTTTTTTATTCGGAGGGGAAGGCCAATGTGGCGAAACCGATTTCGTCAGACAAAATTTCATAAGGCTGAGGGGCAGTTGGGAGAATGTAAACAGATTCAGCTGTAGCCCGGAGCTCGACTGGGGAGGTAAACACTGCGTCGCACGTGCGATTTCACTTATCGCGGGAGGCCATTACCGCCTCCTCCCCATTAAGCAGGCCGTTTGGAGGACTGCCGTTGACAGACACTGTGCAAGTGTTCACAGCCGGCTGCAGATTTCGAGACCACCCACTTTCGGGGGAGCCCAGAGAAATACTTCCGTCATCAAACGCGCCCCCCCTGATGCAAGCACGGGGCGATGTTCTAGAAGGAATTAAAATAACATTGTGCACGTGCAGCTAGCACGCAGGGCGGAAAATTCTGTGGCTTCTCGCGTGGCGATTGGCTGAAAATAGCGTGATGCGCAACAACCTAGAGCCAATAGTGACTTGACTTTTATAAAGAGCTAGGGCACATAAGAGGAATTGGGTGGGGGAAAAAATTTACCTTATAAGATTTCGACGGAGAGAATTTCAGAAGAGCTGGGGCATCAGTCGGGGATAGAAGTTTCTTTCGGGGAGCTAGTCGTCGGTCAGAGGCAAAGTTCGCCTTCGCCGGACTTATAAAATTTTCATCTATCAGACAGGGCCAGAGTATTCGGCGCCGGGGAAAGACTACCGTGTCTCTGGAAAACGTATTATTTTCTGAGTTTGAATATTAGACTGAGGACAGTGGAGAGAAGAATTTGTATGGGGGTGGGAATTATTCGGGCGATAATGCCTATGTGGGGATTTACTGCGAGTTTTGAGCTGTGAGCCGACTGCAGTGGAGAGAGAATTTTCTCTTGGGGTGGGTTTCCGTCGTGAAGAGAGGCGAATGTTTCTCCAATCGAATTTTAAACTGTCCGAAGTTATGTTCGACTTCTTATCATAAAAGTCAGAGAGAGACGCATTGTTGGCAACTCCGTTCCTGAAATCGTCCGGCCAGCTCAGCTAGCACTGCCAGTTTCGACCAGAACTTCTAGTACTGCCAGTCACTTCCAGAACTTCGAGAATCCGCCAGATCAACCAGAACTTCTAGACTCCGCCTATGCAGCCACGCATCGCGGCCTTTTCGTGAAACTACGAGGCGACTGCCCAGCTGGCGACGAGAGAGGTCATTGCCTTTTCCCGAAGGCAATTTTTTTTTGAAGGCCGCCAGGCAACCCTCTCGACCGCGCCACGGCCGCCCCCCCGGCCGCACAAAGACCCTTCTCCAAGTGGTATCGTTAGGGCTACCGCCCTTATTGTATAAAATTTTAGTAATGCGGTGTCACGCTCTGACACACTGACTAGTAGTAATTTTACCCATTGTAATTGTTAGCTATAATTTTTTCTAGTTCTTTAAGCTTAACTCCTAAAACTAACTTTTCATTTTTTTTTCTCCTCTTTATCTAATTTTCCCGCTATTCTTTTATTAAACTTAAGAGTGTAACTTCCCTGGGGCATTTTAATCATACTGCCCAGGAATAAATGTGAATTTTTACCAGTGAACAAGTGTTTATTTTGTGTTTCTATTGTACTGCATAACAGTTCCTTCCATCACCGATCTGAGCTAGTGGCAGGGTCGCCAACCGATTCCACAGGTAATCGGTTCGGTTACAATATTCCAAGTCATAACTTTCAAAAGGTGAATCAAACTGTCATTCCGCAATTAAAGATTAATCTTATATTATTTTTCTGGTGCCTCATCTGAAGTTGAGCACTTAACTGTCATTCGCGTACTCACAGTAGTGTAATGACACCAATAGTGGTCACTTCAAGCACAAATTTTAAAAATACTAGTAGGATGCAGAACGTGGATATGCTGTCCGGTAGTGACGATTAGAACGAAGATAATTTATGTATATTTCTTTATTTTATATATTTTAAGAATATGTTGAAAACATCATATTATTATTTGCAGTGGAATAAGGTAATATGAATCTGTGCTCTTTTGGGCATTTTTGTCTCAATGCCATTATGTGGATTGAAAATCGATTGGTCATTACTGATTGGCTATCCTGACCGCTACAAAAATTTTGCAATTTTCAAGTGGCAAAAACTAGAACAAAATTAGGATATTCAAATAAATTAATAAAAATACAACAAATTAAAAATTGAATATTATTAGGGAAAGAATCTGTTCAGAAAGAGGATTACTAATTGAGTCTGACAACGAGTTAAGTACCGTAGCTCAAGAAGTTTGAGAAAGCTATGAAAATGTTCTTAAATGTCGCCACTACTGGTGCACTTTAATGAAGGGATGGGTCAACATTTGGAAAAGGAAGATAATTTAGGCCCTAAGGATAGAGACGGGGGCAGGATGAGAAAGGGAAAACCGCACGCTGTCCGTGAAGTGTTGTGTTAGGTTTGGCTGCGGCACGTACCTGGAATTCATCGTTGGAAACCACTAGGAGACCGATCAGAGAAGCCAATCTCTGGAATTTTCCTCCTGACAGCGACGGCGTCCGTCGCAGCTGCTGTAGAAAATTCGTCCCCCGAACTCGGAACATAGGACTTCGCGATCAATGAACCTTGAATTGAACACTCGCAACTTCGCTATTACTCACCGTAACTACAACATTGGCCAATCTGGATGGCCGACGTGGTTAAGAGCGTGTACCGACTCAGAGCTCCGACCCAGAAGGTCGCGGGTTCCAGTCCCGTCGTGGAAATGTTTGTGTGTCCCTTGTCTTTCATGTGTGTTGTCGCGGAGAGCCTCACGTTTTAACCGCAGATCATAGTGTATGGTCATATATGCGTCCCATCTGAACGTAAAGGGCAACCGATTGTCGGCTGGAAAAAGCCCAAGAAAGAAGAACTTTCAACATTAAATTTTATTAAGAAACTTCTAAGCAACTAAGAACACACTGCTCTGAAAACCGCAAAGTAGGTTAGTAGTCACGAAAAAAGCGGCATCGAGCGAAAGGTGAAAAAAAGGACTACTTACAAAAGCTCGTAAAAACGACTTCGCTACGCATAACGGCGAAGTGTGAAGAACTGCAACATCTTTAACTTTGACGTGCCCGTAAATGCGACATTTACGATTATTTTCGAGTGGTAGATCGAATATTTGCTATGAATGTCAATGCTTAACTGACTGCTGTAAACATCTCTCACCACGGTAAATGGACAATATTATCTGAAGTTATAAGTATGTCATACCAAATATGAACAAAAGTAAAACCATGCACTCCAACAGATAAAAATAAATAAAATGAGTTTGTTGCATTAACACAAGATCGCCCATTTCTTTCATACAAGAGTCATAACGGAAAATTTCGACAGGCGACACATTCATAAAAGTATTCTTTAAATTACATCAGTATTAGCGGCTAATTTGTTATTCGTATTGGAAGTCAAATCATATTACGCATATTCCTGACTTTTGGTAATATTGTGCAAAATTTGTGGGGTTTTGTTGACTTTTTCATGATGAAATAATGGAAGCCATCTTTGTCAACGTAAAGAGAGCTGGCTTTCGACGGCTTCACTTTCATCATCAATCTAAAGATGTACAAAAGAAATAAAAAGTATTAAAAATATTTTAAAAAAGATAATACAAATAATGAAATTAAATAAAAAGAACTAAACGGATCGATTTATGTTAAACGTCTTGAAATTTAATTTTGTATTGTTAAAAGGTGAACTTATTTTAATTTAATTATTTGTATTATCTGTTTTTTAAAATATTTTTATTTCCTTTGTAGTTCATCTTTATACTGATGATGACGGAAAGCCTTCGACTCTCTTAATAATTTTCAGTTGACATAGATGACTTCCATTATTTCTTCCATTTTAGTAACAAATGTTTATTAAATAATGAATTTGAAAAACCTCATTATATATAGTTAGATATTACGTTCGTAATTTTGCAAATGTTAAGTGAGTTGCTATTAAAAGTCAATAGCGGACTATTCTTCCCTTCTCTCCTCAGTTAGTAATAATCCACATTGCTTCCTTTGCATCTCAAGGCAACAGTTCAATATGTGTAAAACATAATAAAAAGGTGCACAATAAAATGTGCTTTTTCGCACAGCATACTTTTTGTAATATTTTGTGCACTAAGTTCGTACTTTTGTTCAGAAAAGTGTGTTTTGGATACAACAATTTCCGGAAGAAGACGATGAAATATTCTTCGATAAGAAAATTAACACTTTTCCTGAGATTCAAAAATAAATTCAGTATTCTCATTCTAAATTACAGTAACCCCTCTCATTCTCATTACATAGATTAAAGATCCCCAAACGTACAAAACGGAGTTTATATGGAAAAGTATGAATTCAGAAGCCTTCATCTGAAAAAATATTGTAAATAAAGAAATAATTATATTAAACCATAACTAAAAGTTAAATTTAATTTTGCGGGGCTAATAACAATTTAGTCACATAAAAGCTAATCTTTCATATTGAATTACACGCAAATAGTATTGTAACGAATATTGCATCACCTGCCGGGATTCGCTGCGCGGATTGGGTCATCTGCCGGCGCCCCCCGAACTGGACGGTTCCGGGTTATTCGCGAGTCGCGTAGAAATGTGGTCCAAGTGCCGGTTATGTCGAGACGGGCGCCGACCAGGTATAAATTCGCCGCTGCCGGCGGCCGCTAGTAGTCAAGTAGGAAGTAGAAGTAGTAAGCAGTCAGTCTGTCAGTGTATGTAGGAGTATATAGTAGTCTGTCTGAAGTGGAAGCTGAGCATTGCGGTGAACAGTGGTGCAGTGGGTGAACAGTGGTGCAGTGCAGTGGTGCAGTGGTGCAGCAGTCAGCAGTCTTAAGTCTGCAGTGGAAGCTGAGCTGTAAAGTGTGCATTGCGGTAAACAGAAGTGCAGTGGACCCTGGTCTGCGCAGTGAATTGTTGTCAGCGCAGTGATTTGTGGTCAGCGCAGTGTACCGTGGACAGTGTATCGGACTGTGCGATTGTGTAGAAGTGAATAGTGTAAATAAATAATCATATTGCAGTGAACAGTGTAAATATATAATCAGAAGAAGTGAACTGTGTAAATAAATAATCAAGAGAACAGAGTTGTGTGTAAGGAAAATAATTAAGTGAACAATACAAGAACTGTGTAACCAATATGTAAATAGATCAAATATTTTTAGTGTAGCATTGTTTACAAATAAACGTAATTGTTAAATATTACCTACCTGAGTGTGTTTTAATTCACCACGTAGAAACGTTATAGCATGCACCATATTTTTCGATGACTAATAATCACAACGCACCAGTTCTTCTACCAAGAAATTAATCCCAAGTTGAACAGATATCGGAAATTACATGGTTTCTTCTAATTTCGATTATTCTAAAACTTCTTCAGCATTCTATCCTCACAATGAGCTTACTTTTTGTGATGTACAAGTCTGGTTTTATTAGGCAGTAATTTCCATTTCAGCAAGACACGTGTATCGTTTATCCCCTGGTACTAATACGGGAGTGGATGTAGTAAAATGTTCAAAAACGTTAAATCTCATAGAGTTTGTTTTCATAGTTCACACGCGGTATAAAACCCTGCTGCATTAAAATTGAAACGGGCCTCGGACCGGCTAAGCCTTCCTTGCGACTGAATGGCGAGCGTTACAAATGTTTCAACGTTGGGATTTCCGCATAGTTACTTATTTCAGTCATATTTTGACAAGAAATTTCTGTTACTCTGAATATTATTTCTTCACTCTGAAATCACCAACATATATATGTCACATTAGTAATATTTATGTAATACTTTTTATACTAGTTATGTAATTAATTTTTTTAAATAAATTATACAAATTAATGAATATTTGAATTTTTATCATTTGAATCATTTGAAATTTTGGATTTTCCTTTTCCTTTACATGAAGCCCCTGGGACATTAAAAAAAATTAAAAAATCCTCCAACAATGTAGGATGAAGGACATTTATACGAATGGTGCAGGTCTCATTTTTGTTGAAAACCCTTCAAAGTTGCTTCAAAGTTGCAAAAAAGTTCGAAAGTTGCAAAAGTTCAAAACTTTTCTAAATTTCTAATTTCTAGCCATCGAAATTTATATTTGTATTATATCCATCAAATTTCAGCTGCAAAATGCATGTATAAAAATGATTTTTGTCAATGATTTGCCATTTATCTAAACGGCAAACATTATCATATAAATGTAAACGGGATTGATAACAATAAATAAAAACGGGACTGTATTAAAGTTATGTAAACTGAAATTATCACGATTGAAAGAAAAAAGTTAATTGTGTAGATGATATATTAAATATAATATTGAAAATAACATATTAGTCTCGAAACACAAGTCTTACGAAAATGTTAAATGAGTCTCCAAAACTTGATATTGATAGATGAACTTACAGATTAACAAACCTGCCGGTCAAAGAAAGAATTCTCATCGCTGAAAATTAGATTGTAAATCCGTATCCATTATTAAGCGAAATGCAATGTTTTATTTAGTTTACGGAGGTATTAGGGGCACGCTTATTATAAATTTTCTTCGACAACAATTTTAACATTGTTGAAAATTTTGATCGCTCGTGTCTCCTCTTGTCCTTGCCAAACCGGCAGGCTTTCGAAGCGTCTGTCGGCCGCTCCGTCGCCACATCCGACTCACCAGCGGTATTTTCGGCGCAGTCGGGTCGGGGAGAAGGCGGGCGAAGGAACGAACGCTGGCGGGGCGCGGGGGCGGGGCGCGGGGGCGGGGAGCGGGGGGCGCCGCAGGGGTCCGCCGACGCGGCGCCTGGTCGAAAGCAGCGCGATGCCCGCGGGCGCCGCACCGCAGCCCAACTCAGGCCTCTCGGGGGGGGGGGGGGGGGGGGGGTGGCGCACGGAATTACTCTTCAGCATAAAGCTGTTTTGTTTTTCAAATAAATTATTTTAAAAAGCCTGATGCTGAGCAATTTCTTCGAAACGTCATTTTTACCATAAATAATCAAAATCTACTGGTATTAATTGAGTGATTGCTGTTTCGGAGCGTACCATTTGCTGTGATCATTAGTTCCGTTAGTGAAGTGAATTGAATGTATGGAATTGTGCAGGTCTCGTTTTTCTTAATATCCTCGACTTTTCGAAAATAAAAAAATTAAAACTTCAAATTTAGAGATTGAGATTTTTGTCTCAGACAAAGAATCTTGTGCAAAATTAGCTCTTCAATAAAGGTCATGCACAATTTTTTGAAAAAAAAGAAGAGTAGTTTTGACTTATTTTGCGATTGAAATTTACAAAAAACAAATATCTCAAGATCCGCACCAAATTTTTTCTTTAAATTGTCTCCACGTATGTAATAAGCAACGGTAAGAAACATAGCGCTTGTCTCATTTTCGGGTATTGCTGGAGTTTTCTGAAAATAACAAAATAAAAAAAAAATCAAAATCACAAAACGGAAAATAAAGATTTTTGCTTCAGACAAAGTCTGTTGTACAAAATTAGCTTTTTTAAAGAGTTATGTACAATTTTGTGTTCTTCAAAAATAGCTTTTCAAATAAGGTCATGTTCAATTTGTTGAAAATGTGAGTATTTTGAAGGTAATTTGGAGTCTAAAATAATGGTTGGTCCCAATCTTCTGGGCTTCTTTGTCATAATCCACAACATTTGGATGCTTCGTATGTTAGAATTTGAATATTTCATATATCTTTATGCGTTTCTTACATAACATACTTTTGTTATTCATTTACACATTAATCTTTCAGAAATTATTTAAAACCTATTTGAAATACTGTTAGCTTTCAGAGAATATCAGATTGGCATGTTAACAGTGACTCAACAACAATGAGTCGGAAGCTCATTTTTGTGATTTGCGTCTTACTGTTGGGGCATGATTTACCTGCATGAAAAACTGTCAAATTTGTGTTGATATTTGCTTGAAAATAATTAGTTTTTGCACTAAATGTTGTGCGATGTGTAATGAGAAGGGTTGGTCAGAATTTAAATACGTATATATAAAATACTACGTATTTTAAATAACTCACATGTTCATCCACACCACTTGAATGACTGTTTTCCTTTACAGATTTTATATATTCGCCAACTAGTGGTTTATTGTCTGTTTGAAAAATCAGTCGTTTGTAAGGAAATCCCATTTCTTGGTGATAGACATATCTTTGATATCATTTTATATTTGAAAACGTTTATACACATGGTTACAATACACTACAATATTTATTGTTCAGAAATTTGCATAACTATCAATTACTAATTTACTGTAATTGACAATATATTGTAATAAAAATACATTATACAAAATTGTTATGTATTTACAGTATTTTTAGTACAATGCACTTCCTGGAATTAATTCTTTATGTTGAAAAGTTGTAAACGTAAATACTTTGCAAAATGACAAGCCATTGTCATCCAAAAGGCAGTCGTTGGCGAAATTTCTAAAGGATCGGGACGGAAACGCGGAAGTCAGCAACACCATGCGCGCTGCGCGCTTCATTCAATTCGAGGGACAAGGTCCTTAACAAGAGTTCGTACACTTCCCTCGGTGAACTGTGAGAAACGGAAAGACGCTCACTCCTAGAAACTCTGACCTAAGATATTTACCAGATTTTCGGCAAAGCTGAAATTTGATGGATATAACACAAATATAAATTTCGATGGCTAGAAATTAGAAATTAAGAAAAGTTTTGATCTTTAAAAACTTTCTAAAAATCAGGGTTTTCAACAAAAATGAGACCTGCACCATTCGTATAAATGTCCTTCATACTATGGTTGGAGGATTTTTTTATTTTTTAAAAATTTTTTTAAATGTCCCAGGGGCTTCATGTAAAGGAAAAGGAAAATCTAAAATTTCAAAGATTAAAAAAATGAAAAAAAAATCAAATATTCATTAATTTTTATAATTTATTTTAAAAAATGAATTACATAACTAGTATAAAAAGTATTACATAAATATTACTAAAGGCGAGAGAGTGTGTGCTGTTTGAGCACCATTAGTTGTTTCTTAATTTAGCAACTAGATTTATCCACTTTTTCGTTATCAGGGCCCGGCAATGACTTTTTTCTGCTGAAAATCCGCCGTTTTTTCGCGCAGCATTACACAACTTTCCCTAAACTACGTATAGTACTCTGTGTATACGGGAAAGTAAAAATAACAATACAATATTTTTATTTGAGTAAAATATTTGATTAACAATTATTTCACAGAAACAAACATTTTTTAAAAACTTTTTCTATTAATTTATGACTTTTTTCAGCTCGGTATGTGGTCCACCTGGATGGGGACTCTAGGAAACTCTATTTAGCTTGCAAGTAAATTCTTCCCTAGTCCTAGCTAGTTCCTTACGGGCTCTGGTACCGAGTTCCTAGTCAATGTGGCCTGAGAGAAAATTCTAGAGACAGCCTGTATATGATTTCCTCTCCGATTTATTCCAGAAGGATGCCGGATCAGAATCCTAAACTTGGCCTAGGGACCACGCGCGATTCTTCCTTCCTCATCCATTCATATTCTCTACTCACTGAAAATCTACTCGCGGAACCATGCGGAGGGCACGTATAAATGCAATTTACACATGCGTTTTAGGTATTAATTATTAATTAACAATTACAATTAATTAGTATACACATTAGCTACTAAAAATTCATCGCTATGAATTACCGATGAATATCAGTAGTGTGTTTATTTAGGAAAAGTGGAACAAATGTGAAGAAGAATTCAGGTATTTTTCCACAAAAAATATCATCGACCAATGCAATGCTTTGTGACCATATTTTCAAATAATTTTCGGCCAATCTTCTGATTTATAAATATTGTCTTAGATTTATAAACTAACAATTCACGTTTTTTAGAAGCATAAAACGTGCGGAGCGAGAAAGATCACATGACTTCTTGCTTTGCTTCTGCACTAAATGTAGCTTCAATGTGCGGACGTTTAATTGAACTCTCCATTTACTTTCTCGACTTACTATAGAAGTATTACCTAAGTATTGTAATCGTGAGGTGGGAATCGGCACTTTTTTCAACAGATAAAACTTTTATTGCCGGGCCCTCGAAACGAAAAAGTCGATAAATCTTCCTAAATGTAGAAAATTACTTCCTCTAACAAGTTTTCTAGTCAGAATCCATGTTTTGTAGGTCCTTGACCGAAAGATCAATTGACTGAAAAAAGTTTCTCTCTGCCAGACTGAGATCAAAGCTGGCGCCTAAACCGTTAAGACGATTCTCTCCAAAACTGATATTCTCCGATTGATCTATACGCACTGGAAGTCTTGCAAGTTTCAAACGGATATTGTTATTTTTGAAAGAACTTTACATAAAGCCTCAATATTTTTGAAAAAATTCTTAAAAGTAGCTCCACATTTTTCGATTAAACTTTGGCCTCAAATATCGTAAAATGTCTTAATCAAGAGAAAAGGGTCACATTTTCTTTAAAATCCCTAATTTTTCTAAAATTGCAAAAGTTCCATTTATTTTCATTAAATTTTATCCTCGTTTATTGTAAAGGACGATAAAAAAATTTGTGCTGATCCCATTTTCGTTGGACTCTTGGTATTTAAACAAATAACATTGCAAAATAATAATAATATTGGAGATACATATTATGTCTTTAATGAAATTAGTTCTAAAAAATTAGATATTTAAAAATCATAATTTACAATGTTTTGAAACAAAATTAGTATTTTTAGTAGTTTGTGCTTGAAGTTAACGCAATTTGTAAAAAAAAAAGTATTCCCTCAAAAACGGCTCAAAATTTTTGTTTAAATTATTAAGGGATAGAAAAAAGTGATTGAGATGATGATGGGGCGTGTCTAATTTTCGTTTAACTTTCTGAATTATTGAAAATTTTATAAGTTAGAAATAATGGGAGAGATCATTCGTTTTTTAAGGGTCGGCAAAACTGAGAACGCCCGAGTGGCTGCGTGGTGTAGTGATAAAGCGAATGGCGAGTGCAAATCTTGGGGCAGAAAAAATATTTTTGCTGTTTGAAAATACCTTTGCAGGTTCATGTAGTAGCAGTTGTTAGGTTGGTCACGTAATGCAGTGGTAATGTTGTATTGCTGTAACAAATAATGGGAGAAAGTTTCAGCACCTCTAGTTGCAAGGTGCATGAGGGAGTATTCATTTGTCAGCAATACTATAAAATCAGATCTGTAGTGCGTTTGTCGATTCAAATGGGTTCCTAATACTTGTAAACGAAAATGTTAGGTGATAAAGTGTTGTCAATCCTGCTTGTTGGAACTTTGATTCATAATTCAACTATATACAGTAATCGAGTGAGGTCGGGATTTCGGGACTCAAGAAAACACGTGCAAATTATCATTATTCCTCCTATTTCACAAAGTTACGGTTTTGGCGATGAAAAAATAAACATTAGAAGCAAAACTTGTATATGCAGGAGACGTCTAAAGACTATGAAATAGCGTAGCCAGAGAATGACGTTTTTCAAATGTGACAAGCAAGTAGCCTAAAGTTAAGGCCTAGTTTCATATATTGATTCTTCATGATCTTGTTCAATTTTAACCCTTGGTATACAAAGGTTGGAGTAAAAAACAAACACTTGTCAACGACACCGTTGCCTTCGTCGTTCCTTCCTTTCCCTAAATGTTTTTGGCGGTCTAAATCTTGTATCAAGTCACCACTCTTTTCATCTGCAGTACTCACCGACTCGGAGTACCTTTTACAACCGCCTTAGAACACCTTTGCATGGAACTCCAATATACGAGTATAAATCCTGTGTATCTGTGTAAGTTTAAAGAAACTGTATTGGTTGTTTATTACCACTTGAGCAAATGATAAATGAGCAGCCGTGTTGCCAATAAAGTATAAAGATATGTCATAAAGAGTGATTTGACTATGCAATTTCGAAAATAATAGAAAAAAGATAAATTAAGAATGTTTTGATGTATATTGAGTTATTTTATGTAATACGCAATGCGCATTAGAGTCTTGTGACACACAAATCGTAAAGGTGGTGTTTTTTCTTGAAGAGCGGTTCACTAGGTGCTGTGGAGGTGGATCAATATTTAATGCATTCGTGTAGGACTTGCCTGTGCGAGCCAAAGCTTTCATGATTCATTCCCTCTGAATTTGCGAAACCTAGATCCGCATGAAATCTATGCAAGCATCTTAAGCACTTCTGACCGTATTAAGTGTATTGGGCACTTGTGAATGAAAACTCGGATTATGTGGTAATTATTGGTACGGTACCAGTGGCGTTGCAAAACCGAAATTCAAAAATTTCTATCTGATCAAACCTACAACCAATTGCTAACACCCCACCTCCACATCCACCAAAACGCACCCAGAAATCGAATTAAAAACATCCATTAGAAATCCTTCAGATTCCCCCTCCACCTACCTAGGGAAACGAGCAAAGACAACGACCTAACGAGACGTTTTTCCTTTTTGACTGACTTGTAAATTACGACTCTTGAGTGACTTATACATGTACTCTCAACCAATCCGACAATCAACAAAAACCATCCAAAATCACAACTTAACCTGAAATAAACCTTTCCATCCAAACCCTAAATCTACCCTCTCATAAAACTAACCTGAGAATAACCACAACAAACCAAAATGCAAAAACAATAGTAATTCCCTCTCATGCTTCTCTGGACCAAAATCACACACCTGAACATTAAAACCCGTCTTCCTAGCTCCACCATTTTTCCCTTCATAAACATCCGTCTACTCCAAATAAAATAACCCATGTACACCGAATACCTACCCCACAACCTAATCCCTGTCCTCGTATGGGGGAAGATTAATTATCTACAAAACAAAACAAACAACAAAATAAAAAAAACTCAGAATGCTGAGCCGCGAAAACGATGGCGGGCATTCAAAATCAACTACCCCAGGACAGAATTGAGACAGCGAGGAAGGCAGCAGGATAGGAGCAGCTGAATACACCGACATATCCGCCCAAATCATAATGGAACCTCCCGTACGCATGACTATAGGAAGCAGGCAGGTCGAATCGCAGGCTTGTTTTAGGGTCCTTCTTGTATAAACCCGGCCGTTTGTAGGAAATGATGTAAACGATGATTCATCGGAGTATTTTACAGTCTTTCAGTCGTCAAGTGTCCTAGTTTTATGTTCGTGTCACCACTTCTTTCGCAGCTTTGAATTTGCTTCCCTTATGAGTAATAGTAATACAGTAGACCTCCGATATTCCGAACTAATTTGGGGTGTTCGGAATCGGAAATCTTCGGATTATCCAAAAAGATATTTATGTACATGTACATTACTTGCACAAATGTACACATATATCAATAGGATTACCAGATACAATGCAAACGTAGCGTGCGATGTGAGTAAATGGCAACGTAGCGTAACGATTGCATCATCAAGCAGATTCAGTTCTTTACGGCAAATCAAGATTTACAATTTTGCTAGTTCCTCTTTGTGAAAATTACTGCTACATAAAAATGTGATATACACGATAGTTACTAGTGCAATAAACGTTTCATAGGATTCGTAGGAGAGATCGACTAGAAAGCATCGAAACAGATTATTTCAAATTCATTCTAGGAGTTTCTAGATGCGCAGCAAATGCCGAAGTCTTAAGAGAGGTCGGTAGTATAGGAATTTGGAGAGATTTTAAAATGAAACCCATTAAACTTTGGATAAAATTAGCAGATGAACAGGCTGACACACTTATACATAGGTGCTTTAGAGTGCAATTGCAGGGAAGCGACCAACGCTACTGGGCGTACAAAATTAAACGGCTACTTGATCGCGCAGAGTTGGGAGACGTCTCTCCGGAAATGGTGGGAGATAGGGGAACCCGTGAGATAGAACGGCTGATTTCCGATAGACTTGCGGATATTAAAAGGTAAGAGATCTGGGCAGCAACGGCTGAAAAACGTTCGCTAGTAGCTCAAATCCATGCGAGTCCGTTACGGTGTTGTGAAAGTTACGTACATACTCTCGGAAAGGACGCAAGAGGGGGATACGCTTGGTTCAGGGTTGGGGGTGGATGCAGCGTAGACTAAAGGACGCAAGTGGTAATGGCATCTGTGTGCTTTGCGGTGATAGGGAAGACTGGATGCACATCCTCTCAATTTGCTGTGCAACCGAAACATGGGGAAGAAAATGGATGGGAATGGGAAATTACTACTTCCTAAACAGGAACGTAACGCTCGCCCAAAACATTTTAGGTGATAAAAGGTCTAAATTTATGAAAGAATTAGCAACATTTTAGGAAAGGTTCGGACCATTAGGGAAACTGCAATTAGGGAGTGGGAAAACAGCACCGGTTAGCTTGAGCGGAGCCTAGACTGGAGAGAAATAAATAAGTCAATACGCTAACAATAAGTAAGTTAATCAGTAATTTTATGTTAAGTTAGTAAACAGTTAAGAAATAAGTCATAAGTCGTAGTCAGATGGTAAGTAACAGGTCAATATAATAAATAAAATAAAACTGGCATAGTAATAAGCACATTAGGGGGTGAAGGTAAGGGGGGATCGAAAATATAAGGGCAGAGGCGCTGGTGCGGACGATCTTCTGTGGCGCTGTTTGATTTCAGGTGCTGAGGAGGCCAAGCACTGGAAGGAGACGGCGGGACGCCCGCGCCAGAAAATAAATAGTTAAAATAAACGTCGGATAGATTAGTATGTACTCGGCTGCTGACGGCAGGTTTTTCCACCTTCAGGGTTTTTTTCCTGAGCCGTACCTTATGGTCTCTTTTCCGCGGCTTTGATGCGATGGAGAGACCATTTGGGGTGAATACCAGAATTCGAAAGATTAGAACGCGAAAGGATGTAGGTATTGTAATGGCTTAAAGGTCTTCGGCCTAGCCACATAGGATCAAGTAAGCTAATTTGTTTGTAATAATTACCTATTAAATAAAAATAAATAAACGTTTCATTTCGACAACTTGTTTCAATAACACTGGTTGACAAAATTTAATTTTTTGTCTGTTAAATGGGATATAATTGCTGTTTCTTATGGAAAATAGTCCTCTGATTTTAAATTTGTAAAGCACTTATTTGTAAAGGGCAAAGTTTTTTAATAGTCAATTAAAAAGTACATACTGTTGTTAAGTTATTGGGTTTCTTACTTTACTTCATATAATAATCTCAATCAAAATGTAATTTTGAACGATTGTTTATTGCATTTCGTTTGAATATATCTCTTTTTAGTGTTCAGAAATAGTCTGCAATCATATTTTGATTCCATTTTCTCTTACATTTTTCCATTATTGGAATGTCTTGGTGGAATCGCTTACCGTGTTTGTCGCTCACCGCACCGAGATTTTCAGGAAAGAAGTTCCGTCAAGACCTTCTTCGGCAGGTTTAGATCACTACCTATTTATTTTTGTTCTCATCGGTTGATTCTATGACATTCGTTAGATATTGCATCGAAATCTGGGTCTTCGTTGTCATCCTTTTCGGTACTTGCGTTTGAATCATCATCGCCATAGTTTTCGGGATATAAACTCGAATTGTTGGGTGGCTCTGGGATTGAAAGGTCGCCGCTGTGAGGAATAGGTCTGATACCTGAAGAAGGTGGCGAAAATCAATGGTCTTCTTGCTGTTGCTTGTGATTCCAGCAACTTTGGTAATGCTGACCCTTGGAGTGGTCCTTCGGTTTCCTCCATACCATGGGAATTTCAAATGACATATGTCGCGAGTTTCCGTAAAGCCAACGACTAAATAATGTTGCATAAGACGCATAGCAAATATGATGACCAATGATTTGCCCTGATCACCGATTTGACACCCCACATATAATTCACATTCTTTCCTTAGTAAGGGAGTAATATTCCGACGTTGGCTCTTCAAGTCATCTTACCACACGTAATAACAATTGTTTGGATGGTTTGCACACTGCCGCAACATTGCAAGGAATATTTTCGTACAAAAATAAACACTAGAATGCAACGAATAGACGATTTGTGTACTATACAGAAATATCAACACATTTCCCGCTCTACACGCAGGGCGCAACTAACATGAAGCGGCCCACCTGAACAAGTCGCCGAGAGGGCGTGTCGTTTACGTGGGTCTCTGCAATTCCTTTCGCAATGCCTCAAGTTGCTCAACTGATTTGACCGAAATGGCAGCTATTTCAAATCTTGAGGGCAATCTACAATATCATGTATTGTTGGCGACTACCGTCTTGTAATAAATCTGCAAGCAAGTTGCGTTCCCGCATAGACCACACGTGGCTATTTGCAAAATATATATAGTTTTAGTATATGTGCGATGTCACAAAAATTGAGCCCGGTGGGAAACTTTTGTGATTGTATTCGGCTTTAGCGTAGCACAGTACGTAAGAAACAGCTACAGTTAGCCATTAACAAAATCACTATCAACCAGTGTAATTATTTGTCCAGTTCTACAGTAACTACAAAATCCTTTCTTTACACTACAAGTGAGCATTTTATTTATTTTGTTTATTTTTCCTCCATACCGAATTTTGTTCGGATTATCCAAAATTTCGGATTTGCGGGGTTCATATTAGCGGAGTTCTTCTGTACATAGATTGCGTGCGATCCTTGGTAATCCCTCCTCGAGAATATTCAAAGCAGTTGGATGCCAGCCTCTTTTTCCACCCAGGCTTCCTTGGAAGCCCACCTCCGACGCTGGTCTTGGGATCCTTATGAAGGGTTTCGCTATTGCAGCCCATCCATGAATCTTAGCTTTGTGAAGCTCCCGTCGTACTGTTTTGTGGAAACAATATCGCTCCAGTGTTGAGTTCTGCAGATACTTTGGCGCGGTACTTTTACGTTGTCTGGCCGTATTCTTTTTTAATGTTCGTCGGTCTCTGCCAGTTAACTTCAGCTTTCGACCACTTTTCCTCTTCGCGAATGATATTTTACCATGTTTTGTGTATGATGTCATTACCATGGATATTTTCGGTCGTTTAACGTTAAACAGTTCCGCTGTTTTCATCACAGATGTTCCCTGTAACCGTGCACCAATGATCTCCTACTCTTTTGAAGTCTGAGACAAATTTCACCAATGCGGGGTACCCTAATTGCGATTGACAAATGTGAGTCTTGGAGTTTTGAATCTAATTTATGTAGCTACGCAACACATGCTACATTAGATTTAACAATTTAACCAAAAATGATTCTCCATAACTCTCTACCTTGAAGATTCCCATTCCTGCGACTCTGAAAATGTGTTTGTAAAATGTTGATTTTATAATTTTATAGTAGTACTAATTTTTATAGGATACAATCCTCTATTTGAGCAAAAAAACTAAAGAACAAATTTGAAGCCGTTTTGAGGGGGAATTTAGAAAATGTTGGTACTTAACGTAAAGAACCCCAGAAAATTACATTATCCATTTCCAATTCAAGGAGTCATGACATCAGCTAGATTAGTTGTGAAGTATCAATTTGTGAAAATATTGAGAAATGGTTCGATTACAATATTGTTCAGACTGTCTGACGGACAGAGAGAGGCACGGTTTGCCGAAAACCGTTTTCAATAACGGAGACACGGAAAACATGCATTCTAACTACACCTCGTATTCGAGAAAACAATTTACTATTTATAGGATTCCACTTTTTTAATGTGAGGAATTTACCTAAAATCAGGTATATTTACTTCAACATGAGAATACATTCTCTGTACTAAAGAATTTATAGTATCAATGTATCGTCCCGTATACTAATAAATCACTATTATGAATATGATTTCTATAATTTTGTAGTGATTTTCCCTCTGAAATCTGATTAATTTTAGAAGTTTCTTAAATTGATCTGAAACATCCTTTGCATGAAAATTAAATTATTCAAAAAATAATTATGAAATGAATAGTGACATTAAAAGTTTCACTTGAAGGAACTATACAGCTAATATTCATCGTGGTCTTCGGATTACGTAAACGTGGGTATTGATATGTTTTGATAAATTACTTCTCCGTGCTCACTTTCATATTACCTACTTCTCATATGTAGCAGCAGAGGTTGCACTGGAGGTTGAGATTACGATACGGTAGAATCTATTGCCTGGAGACGAACGTGAGATGGAGTTCTTTCTCCTTTGTTCGAA
Source organism: Gryllus longicercus (assembly GCA_038098605.1). Classification (NCBI taxonomy): domain Eukaryota; kingdom Metazoa; phylum Arthropoda; class Insecta; order Orthoptera; family Gryllidae; genus Gryllus; species Gryllus longicercus. The sequence continues at coordinate 3,737,339 of JAZDUA010000105.1, forward strand.
ATTTCCAACACTGCAGCCTTGAAGTGATGAGCTGACGCAGAAACCGAATGAAAGAGTATAACAGAAAGGGAACGAGAGCGGGAGAGGGTGAATAGAGAGAGGGGGAAGATCCTCCCTGAACACAAAAGCTTCCTGCATTATGCATAACAAGCAGTACTACGGAATCTTCTGGTCCCTCTGATGAATGGAAATTTGGAATCTTTCATGGAGTGCAGAGCAAAAAATTGGAAGTTTACCTGGCATGTTAATCAAAATGATACTTGAAATATTTTCATTCGTATTGAGTTATGGGTAAGCTTTGGGGTATCAGAAAATGCATAAACACACAAACGAAAGATTGCTTTATAATATATATTTATTTATTTTTATTTATTTATTTAAAAACAATTTTTATTTTATTTCAAAAACAGTTTAAACTGCTGCTGGGACAAGTTAAATTGAAGTTACATTTATGTCCAGAAGCAAAACAAGGGGCATTCTCAGCATTTGCTCAAGGATCGGGGAAACTGGACGAAAATCTGGATGGAGTTCATTGACCCAGAAGTTAAAATACACTACTTGTTACAGGTTCTTTAGAATTATACAATCCAAATGATAAATAATACGTTAAATGTTATTGTTAATTTTTTCTACTTTCGTTTTGGATGATCGGTATAGTTTATAATTGTATAGAAACAGTTGTGCAGCAGAAAATATTTTACTTGGGACTTAAACTTTTACGTCGAATTTAATCGCTTAATGTCATCTGGCAAGGTGTTGTAAAATAATGTACACGTGTTATATGTGAATTGCTTGTAGTGAGCTGTTGATACTCTCACCTGATGAATATGATTTCCACGTCCAGTGGGGTAGTTGTATACAACTGCGATAGCTGAAAATATATTCCCGCCCTCAAGTAAGTCATTTTTGACAAGAAATGCTGATTCATATATTAAGAGACAAGGTAATGGTAAAATACCTGGAATAAGGAGAGGCTTACAAGAATCACGTGGGTGGGATTTGCTTATTATTTGTTCAATTCTTTTTTGTAATCTAAAAGTCTGGGAGCTTTAAGATGTATTTGCCCAGAATACTATGCCATATCTCAGGCGGGAATGGACATTCGCGAAATATACCCAACGAGAAGCATGAAGGGTGACTGAATTTGAAATAATTCTGAAAGTGTAGCATAATGCACTTAATTTAGTATTCAATTCATTTAAATGGACGTCCCATTTAAGGTTTGACTAAATTGAAAGACCTAAAAATTTTGTTACCTTAACATCAGTCAATGTCACGCCGTTCATTTTCAATTCAGTGCAGAGCTGGTTTCTTTTTTAAAATGGAAAACTGCAGTGAAACCGTTTTCTTTTCATTCACTCATTCTTTTCATTTATATATACTGTAGGGAAAATAAACGTTGGCTTTACTTTTTTTTTTGTTATTTAAGATCACATCAACATTTAGGTCATTAGCGACCACTATTGCATTTAACGGCATGACAACTGTGAAGATGACACGGTATGGTGATGATAGGGGGTGAAAGGACAAACACAAATACAACCATACTGGAGGCGGGACTCCAACCCCCCGATCCTTCGGTACGAGATCGCTACGACACTACTGACGTAACTGTCTCGGCCATCCGACGCGCGCTTTAGTTCTTCACGGATTGTTTAATTTTTGTGTATAACATGATTCGGTTTCTCATCGAATAGAGCTGGAACATGGCTGGCCGTGCCCGAAGCCAACCGTCCACATGCATCCACTCGGAATCAATCCACCGCGCCCCGCTCGCTGTCGGGGCCGGGCGCAATCTCGGCCCAAGTCGAGACTGCCCGGGGCGGCGCTCGGAGGTGCCCGCTGCAGAGGGGCAGACGAGGCGAGTTCCGCCCACCCTCCGTCACCCGCCCTTCGCCCTAGAGGCGCGGCCTCCTCCAGCCTCTCAGGGACAAAGGCGGCCGAGCTGAATGGCGGCGGTGGAGCGCAAGTGGGTCGGAGGTTCGGCAAAGGCTGCCCGCCCCTTTCCACCACGCCCTCGTGGACCTTCCCACTTCTCCCGGCTCCACCCCATCTAACCTTAAGAAAATTCCTTTGAATTATAAAAGTACTTCTTTGAAACAAACTCCTTTGAAAAATCAATACAATTATGACATACTGATATCGATTCCAAAAGTATATTGACAAGAAATACATTTAATTTTAATTTTTTTAATTTCAAGCTATTTTTTCTTTTGTTCGATAAATATTTATGCGGATTTGAACTGAAGTTTCTCCCCCCTCAAGCACAAACTCTACCAGCCGCTACCCATTCCGATGTTTCTCGTCCTCTTGGCCGCTCTGCGACCAAGCCCCGCAGTTTTTCCCCACCAAACCATCGCCGCTGACGCTGCCTCCAAACCCCCTTTACCGTCGTTTCTCTGCTTCAGCTGCAACCTCACAAATACCCAACCCCACCATTACCGTCATTATCACTATGATACATTTGACAACGTTCATAGCGGCGGCCTTCGCAATATCTCTAGCGACGTCACTATCATTGCAGTCGTCATTTCCTTCACCTTCGACATTCAATATCTAGCTACCGTATTTACTGATGCACCCTGTGTTTCAGAAATCTCCAAGTCCGCTATCGTTCTCACTACCATTTTGATACGTTTGACCCGCGAAGGCTCAGGACATTTTGCGGTGACAGGATTTTTTGTCACTAGCTACAATCGAATTCAGTCGCTGTCTGGAGGTGAATTCTAGCGGCCGACTACGGTGATGGGTGGTTTTTCCGATCAGGCGAATGCCGGAGGCGAATACCCTTCCAAACGGGCTACGGTGCTCGCGCGATCTTTCCTTCCTCTTCCTTGTCTTTTCCTCGTCCCTTACTGAGACACACTTCCATTCACATGCACAACACTACCTACATGTCGAGAGACAGGTCGGGAGCTTAGAGCACTGGCGGGGCTCTGCCACGCCGCAAACTGATACAATTGACCAAAAACCTGACTATAATTACAAGCTATGTATAAAATGCTACCAAAATGTGCATATTATGATTTTTGGAGTAGCTGATTGCAAATTTAATGTCAAAATTAGAAAACCCAAAACGGCGGATTAAATATTTAAAAATACAGCAGGTTCCTATGAAACTGTATATTTAAGTATTTTAATAGTTGCTGATTATAAATTTCATATCAAAATTGAAAAATTCAAAAGCACAGTTAAGTATGGTGAATCGAATATCTGAAATAAAAGCAGTTTCGTCGGAAAATGTAGAAAGGTTTTAGGTGTACTTTGATGCAACCATCGACTTTACATGGTAATGTTTACTTATTGGGCGTAGGGATTATTAAACATTTTTAGACAAAAGAACTCTCGAGAGCAATGGTTTGCAGTTCCCTGTTGGCAACGGAGAAGCTTCAAATATTGCGTACCACTGAATTAAAATCACATGAACCGATGTCGGCATAGGGTACCATGGGTATAGTTCTACGTATCGTTTTGCAACCTCCAAACAATACAATTTAAATTTTTCAATCCATAATCTCAGCCCATTTGAAATAGCTTGCAACAGTGCTTTGATTTTTGCAATAATCTCTTCATCCACTCCTAAAATGAATTATGTTGTCTGCTCATTGTCAAAATATCGCCTGAGGGCATGTTTGAAGTCATCTTGAATTTTTGATTTTCGAGATGAACAATTTTGTTTCTGAAATGAGAAAGGAGCTGGCCACTTTTTCTCGGGACCGCATTTGATATCACTGGATCTGCCAGATAGGTGTAGAAACCACTCCATAAATTTTATCCATGCTTGTAGCGATGATACACCAAAAGGAAAGTTATTGTCATTGATTTTTTTATCAACCACTGCTTCTATTTATTAATATTCTTTGACTTAGACTTGCAGATGTAACAACGCATAGAGGATGCAATATCAATAATGGCATTTTTTTTACCTTCTCTCCAATCATTGCAAATACCAACTAATATTTTATGTGTATGTTTTAATTGCCAACAACAAAGTTAAAAAGTACAATAGTTTTAATTTTATATTCGTTATGTTGCTGGTCTTGGCGACTACTTTCTGTGCTGGGTGAGGGGGGGGGGAGCGATCGGGCGGCGCGGGCCTTGTCTTGCCGTATAGAGACAGGCAGGTTGCGCACTCCAGTAGTTGAATGATGATAATTCAAAAAGGAGAAAATATGTGCGGCTGCAATTTGGTATACTGATAGAGAACATTCTCTTGTTTGTACCGCTTTCAAACAAGATAAATTTCAAAGCGGTACAAAAGTTATAGATCTCAATTTGTAAAACAAGCGTGGGAAGTGTTACAAAACACACGCGTTATTCATCAAAATATGCAAAAAAGTAAACTTATGAGGTATTTAACTTACGTTCAGACGTATTATTCATTCGTCAACACAGAAAATCCAAGAAAAAATTTTAAAAACACCGTTTTTACTGACGGAAACATGCTTCACAATCTTGCGTATTTTCCAACGTTCCGATACTGCCAATTTCGCCTTCGAGTGAAAGAAGAAAATAAGGTTGGAATTTCTCTGTCACGCTGGAAATGATGCACTAACTACATCGGTACACGATTTGATAGGATTAACCTCCAAGCTGAAGTTCGATTTTTTAAATTATATTTTGATCAGTTGGAATCATTGTGAGTCGGTGAGAGGTACCTCGTTCGGAAAATCCCCTAAACCGACATAGGTCGACGCCGGATCTCGCCAGCCGGCGGAAGAAGATCACTGCCACCTCCCTCGAGACAAAACATCCACTCCACTTACGGGAATAATGACTTGGGAAGTTGATGCGCCAGGAATCACTAATCAATCAATCAATCAATTAACGCGTCTGTACTTCCCGACACTTCACCATAAAAGTCACCCTCGCTACTACCAGCCACTCTCAAAACGACCTTCCTCTTCACTGTTTTTCGACCCCGAAGCAGTCTACAATGACAGAAGTCTCACTATGGGCATTTCTGTCAACCAAATTGTCTCAGCCAAAGCCTCTCTTGTTACATCGTCGCTTCTGGCCATCTTAAAAGTTCTAGCCTCATTCCCGACAGCAGACCATCCGTTCGTCTGTCCGTCCGTCTGTCTGGTGTACGTGAACAGCACTAGCGCCTAAACTATGTATACCATTTTTTCCAGATTGAATGAACACCTCTTTAATTGGCCTGAGTCAAAGCTCTTCGATTTTGAAAAACATTCATTAAGTTATGGGGGTACTTTATATGAACTTCCTTGGACATTTTCAAAATTTCCTCGAGAATGATTCCAATTTTTTCTTAAAATTTCATTGGCATGAGTCCAATTTTCACTGATAACTGAATTTTCAAACAATTCCAAAAGTTTGAATTTTATTTGGCGATTTCCTACAACTACAAAATTAAACATAGAGATTTTTCCTTCAGATGAAATTTGTTCTCCATAATTAGTTCTTTAATTAAGCTCGAGTACATTTTTTTCAAAATTTGAGTGGTTTTGGGGCAATATTGTTTGCAATATGTGCAATTTAAACAATTACAAAAACAAGATTTTCTCGAATACGGCTCGAATTGTTTTAAACTCTTGGCACGTATAGTGCTATATGTACTATATGAGATCACATAAACGTCATATTGCTCTATTCTTTTCTTTTTTCAAAAATTACAAAAATGAATTTTTTTGGCTTGTCTCTCACGTTGTTAATATTTACATTTGCGGCGATTTGTTCACAATATTGTATTTACATGCCCTTTAAATAATGACATAAAGTTTTTGAAAACTCAACAGTTTTCTGTGAAATCTATTTCAAAATTTCGCATTTCCACAAACGCGCATACGCTATTTTCTCAAAAACAGTTCCAAATTTTTTCTTCGAATTTTTCGTACAAATTGTGCTTATTGCACCCTTTAGTATGAAGTAAAGTTCATTTCAGGTTTTTTTTTCTTCAAAAATCACACATATGTAATTTTTTGAAAGATCTTTCACGCCGTTAATATGTACATTTCGAGCAATTTGTATTTGAAAGTTAATGTGCTTCAAATGACTTCTAATGAAGTATTTCGAAAACTCAAGAATTTACAGTGATAAGAAATTCAAATTTCAAATTTATATTAGAGCTTAAATGCCATTTTTTAAAAACTGCTCCATATTTTTCAAAAATAATTGCCATTTTGGTTCGAAGTTGTACTGTTATTTAATATTCTTAAAATAATATTTCTGTGCTACTATAAGGAAGCAGAAAAATTAAGGAAATGCCAAAAAAATGTACTTTGGTGATGGATAACACCCGCAGGACTATGTGGCAAGTACTAATAACTAGCGGAGACCAAAGAAAATAGAAAACTAATACGGGAAAGTCTGCGCCATTCTCTAGCATCACTAGTATTATTTGGTGTTAAGGGACCCTCAACTACTGAGATCATTGGAGCCTATGAGTGATGATGATCCAACGATGGACCAATGTTGGAAAGAGCAGGAGATCAAGAACAGAAGAACTTTTTCACCACAACTTCCTTATGGACAGAAATCGTGCTTGAGTTCCAGAACCGGAAGAGGTGGCTCAACGGAAGAGGTGGGCATCAACGGATGTTGCTGTGATACCTTTGACCGGGAGGTTCTGGGGTTGCAGGATTTTCGACACTTGCCGGATAGCTAGGTCGAGTTCTGTCGCTATCTGAAGGAGAATTTTAGCGGCCGGCTGCACTCATCGGTAGTTTTCCGTGTTTTTCCAATAAATACGAGGCCAATGCCAGAGAAGTGCCCTACCAAATGGGTCACGGACCGCGCGCGATATTTCCTTCCCCTTCCTTGTCCTATCCTCACCCCTTACACACACACTTACATGCTATAGGCAATACACATGCCGGAAAACCGGTCGAGAGCTGGTTTAGTCTCGGCTGGGGCGGTGCTCCGCTGGTGGGAGATACCTGTTCGGGAATCTTCGCTAGGCTGATGGTAGGTTGGCGCCAGATCTCGCCATCCAGCGGGGCAAGTTCACCGCCACATTCCGAGCAAAACATGGAGTACACTTACGGGACTAATGACCTTAGCAGTTGACTTACTACTAATTTCTACTAACCAATCATCATCCGAGCCGCCAGCGTATCCACTCTTGCCAACATTTCTCACCGGCCACGTGCGCCTTTCAATGATGTAACTCCACTTCTAAAAAATCCTTCACTGTCGTCACTGTTACCGACGTCACTGCAACTTCCACAAATGCTAGACTCCTTAAAATCATCCTTCCCCATAACAGCCGCTGCGACCATTTTAGCTGCTAAGATACTACGTCGGTTCCCGATATCTCCACTTCTCCTTTCCTGCAGAAGCTTTCAACCCCATTCGTTCTGAACTCTATGCCCTCGCGTTCGATACAGTAGGACTTCAATTATCTGGATTAATTGGGACCGAAGCCGTTAACATTACTAGATAAAAATGAAAAAAGGCATTTCTTAAGAGCAAAAGCAATATTTGTGTATACGCACTACTGCACATACACATTGTGTAAAGTAAAATATCAACTCGTATATATTAAAACACACTTACCAAATACAAATAAACACTGCAGATGGAACTTATAGCAACAAATCAGTCTAGATAGATAGATAGATAGATAGATTTATTAAAGTTCGCTTTGAGCTAATGATCGGTGGCAAACATGATAACAATTAAAATTAGAATTACTAAACATTTTCAACATTTACAATTGGGTTTACTATTAGAATTAGGGGTTCGATATAATAGTTCCAATTTATTTCTAGCTAACTCTAAATTCACTTCTAGTTTACATAACACTTCACTACACTACACTACACTACACTCCCTTCCCCCCCACTACACTACACTTCACATCACTTCACTGTATAAGGGCCATGACGATAATAATTATGACAATTCTTCTTCTTCTTTGATAATAATAGTAATAATAATAATAATAATAATAATAATAATAAAGATAAATGTCTCAGTCAGTATTATTCGAGATGATCTAGATGGAATGAAGCATATTTTTAAATTTGGCTACATTAGAGGGAAGAGCCTCTAGTGCTTCTTCAGGTAGTTTATTCCAATCTACTATAGTGCGATTCACAAAGGAGAACTTGCCTACATCAGTTCTTTGCTTTCTACATCGTATTTTCCAAGGATGGTCTCCTCTGCTTTTATAATCTGATTTCTGTAATCTTTTACCGATATCTGCCCATGCTGTGTCCCCTCTGTATGTCTTATACATTACGCATAAACGCGCCCGTTCCCTTCTCTTAGATAAGGACTCCCATTCTTCTCGTTCGTCACCAACGCACCCGTGATTTACAAACTTTGAGGCCCGTTTTTGAATTTTATCTAACGCTTCGATTTGCCCTTTTCTGTACGGGTCCCAGCATGCCTCTCCGTATTCTAAAATTGGACGAACAAGTGTAGTATATGCTAGGGATCGGGCATTTGGACTACTATTTTTTAGAATACGCATTACAAAGTGCAGCGCTCTCCAGGATTTTTTAACCGTATTGTTATATGATCCGACCAACCTAAGTCGCTTTGCAGGGCCAAACCCAAATACTTACAGTTTTTTACACGTGGTATAACGTTAGTTCCTAATTCATAACTGGAGCGTACGTTCGAACGAGACTTGGTAAAGCAAATGAATTTACTCTTTTCCGGATTTAATTCCATCTTATTTCTGCACGCCCAGTTCCATAAACAGTTAAGATCGCTCAGTAAAACATTTTCGTCCTCAGACGAGCCAACACTCCTATATATTATGCAATCGTCGGCGAATAGTCTAACTTTTGATTTTAATCCAGTTGCAATGTCATTAATAAACGCTAAGAATAGCAAAGACCCTAACACACTCCCCTGGGGGACCCCCGAGGTTACATCGGCTTTCGATGAATATTTGTCTCCTATTCTGACTGTTTGAGTGCGCCCCGTAAGAAATTCTTTTATCCACAGGATTATTCGATGATCTATTCCCGTTTCTGACAATTTGGAAATTAAAAGGCCGTGTGGAACAAGACCAAATGCCTTAGAAAAATCTAATATTATTGCGTCGACCCTACTCCCTTCGTCTAATGAATCTGCTATGTCCTGACAAAAAGCAATTGTCTGGCTGTCTCACGAATACCCAGGACGAAAACCGTGTTGATTTTGAAATAGCCAATCAGTTTTGTTCCAAACTCGTCTAATATACTCCGCGATTATGTGTTCCATCTGTTTGCATACGACTGATGTCAAACTTATAGGCCTGTAATTGTTAACAATCCTTCTGTCTCCTCCCTTGTGAGTCGGCACTACGACTGCCTCTTTCCAATTTTGAGGAATCATGCTATTATTTACAGTAACCTCCATTAGGCGCGCAAGGTACGGAATCATGGCTTCCCCTCCCAGTTTTAGTATTTCTCCTGGTATTCCATCAGGACCTACTGATTTATTTCTCCTAATTTTTGCAATTCGTTTTCTAATAATTCCTCCATCGATTCGAAAGGTTTCTATTACGGGTGTTGTTTCACTTACTAGGGTTTGGTCCTTCGGCTTGAAAACAGATGAATAATGTCTGTTTAGATTCAGATCACGACAGAGAGTAATGTAGGCCGTGCTGACTGACAGACGCCGAGAAACACAACAATGCACGTACTGTATTTATTGCTCACTGAAATACTTTTTTAATACATTCGCTGCGAATTGATTTTAGAACGAAAAAACTACAACAAACAGTGCACTTTACAATGTCAAAAAAACAGCTTGTTGCTTTAAAGAAGTAATTGTAGTCATATATATTTTTTGTTTTTCTTCGTAGAGATCCGAATAGGGGAATTGTACTCTATCGCCTTTGCCGCTTTTATATTATATCTGCGCATCCTCCTTGCCCGCGAGTTTTTCCCAAACAACCATCAATCTCCTCGAAGACTCCATTTCCGCCGTGTCTTTCCCGTCTTCCACACGACTAACCTTCGCAGCCCTTACGGATCGCCGCGTGCCTTCGATTTGGCTGGAGCGCGACTGCGAGGGCGGGGGCGGGGGCAGGAGCGGGGGCGGGGGCGGGAGCCGAGCAGGAATGCCGGAGAGAGCATTAGCCACCTTCCGGGAGAAACTGAACGACTAGGTAGAGAAGTAGATAGAGAAGGTAGTCTTTGACGCAAGGGAAACTAGGGCTAGTTAAAATTCCCTTAGAAATATTTCATCATTCCTAAAAAATGTAATAACAATTACTGTAATTTAAGGACAGAGCTGTAGCTATGATAGACTTTACCTTAAAATCTTCAAATAAATATGAGTCAAAAACTTCGTTCTCTTTGGCAAAAATATGTTTCTTGTGTATTAGTTATATGCAGATTATTTTTGAAGCGCCTACTCGTATTTGAGGTACCTACTTTTCTCTAAAATTAATACCCCCTATCAACTTCATAGTGAAGTAATAACAAATTAATACTTAACCTGAAAAGTATATTTATGATGGTAACATGATATAGAAGTAAGCTTTTGCATTTTCTTTCATTCTTAATTTCATTCAATTCATCTGCTTTAATTGAATAACGTGAATATTTGTAATTACTCCACGATATGCTTATTTATCTCACATCCTCATTACCTGTGAGATTAAATTTTCATATCCGTGGTTTTTACTAATTTAAGAAGAAACGTTTTACAAATGCCATATTGCAAGCAGCAGACTTAATTTTCCTTATTGCTACTTTCAAATATCTTGAGGTTTCATAGCTGTAATCACAGTGAAATAGCGACTTCTCTTTTTATTAATAGCTACTTTTCTTAAATTTCAAGATATTTTCTCTTAAATAAATTTATGAAATTGGCATGTCAATCCACATGCAACGTTGTAAGTGATGTCCAATTAAATCAGGACTTGAAGGGGAGTTTACGTAAGCAATAATCCTCTTACTGATACTTTTTACGAATTTACCGCCCACAAATGGATAGCTCACTTCCTATATTGATTCAGATGCTGTGTAACGAGGGATATGCAACAAGCATAGAGAAATTCATGCACCTTGGATAATCACCTGACAGTAGTGACGGTCTTACCAATATCGGACAATTTTCTAGAAGAGTTTCTGGAATCTGTTGTGTATTTAAAATGCAGTAAGCAAATGTATGCAACATACACCACTTTTTTGAAGAAAAAAGAATTTATACTTGAATTGGGATAGGTGTCAATAACAAAGTCAATTCCATCGAATTGTACTTTCAGAGATTGGTACGATTGGTACTGAGAGAAAGATAATTGTTCTGCAGGGCAATGGTTCAAATTTCTCTCAGCAGTGATTCCTAAACTTCTGATCGTCACAGACCCCTTTTTCGTCGTTGATCATTGTCGACGATCCCTTCAGGCATTAATGGGTTACTCCAACAATAGCCTTCATAAATAATATTTATAACTCAATATTAAGAATTGGTTACTATCCAATACTTTGGAAAAACTCAAAACTTATTCCTGTCCCAAAGCCAAATAAAAATCACAGTAATCCAGAAAGTTTCAGGCCAATCAGTTTGTTGCCACCTCTGTCAAAAATTCTAGAAAAATTAATTCTGAAAAGATTAAACAAGTATTTAAACAAAACACAAAACATACCCAAACATCAGTTTGGCTTTATTAATCAAGTTTCCACTTCACACCAACTTCTTAGACTAACTGAACACATTCATTCAGCATACCAAGATAAAAAGCACACAATAGCAACCATCCTGGACATATCACAAGCCTTTGACAGAATTTGCAACCAAGGTCTTATATTTAAACTGCAATCAATTGGAACACCACTCTACTTGGTCAACATTATAAAACATTTTTTAACAGATAGAATATTCACAGTGACAGTAGAAAAACACAATTCAAACCCCCGTAAAATACAAGCAGGCCTACCACAAGGCTCCCCACTTTCGCCAATTCTATTTAATATCTACTCGTCAGATATTCCGACCACAAACCAGACCCACATAGCACAATTTGCAGACGATACAGTAATTTACAAATCCAGTCAATCAATTAAAATCATTAGTGAAAAAATACAAAAACATCTAGACAAAATAGATAACTGATCAACATTATGGAAAATTAAACTAAACCCAACAAAACCCACTGCCAAAATATTCTCGCTTAAGCACTTCTACACTCCCTCCCCCTTTACAATCAACAACAACACAATTCCATGGACTCCTCACTGTCAAACAGTCAAATACCTTACCATAAACCTAGATACAAATCTGAACTGGAACTCCCATATTACAATCAAAACTCAACAAGCAAAGTGCAAAATAGCCCAATTAAAACCTCTAATAAACTTCAAAAGCTGCCTATCAATAGACAATGCTACAACAATATATAAATCAATAATCAGACCATTAATGTTAAACGCGTATGGACAAACGCATCAGCCACAACCATAAATAAATTGCAAATAATACAAAATAGATTTCTTCGTTTAGCAACTCACGCACCATGGTTTATATCCAACAAACAACTAGAAAAAGAATTGAATATAAAATCCATCATCAAACACATAGCCCATCTCTCCAATAACTTTTATTCAAATATCAATTCTATACCACACATCAGCCACTACAACCTCGCCTCAACAGACTATACTCCAACAGGAATAAAAAGCCGTTACCCTTTAAATCCCTTCCTAAACGTATTTTCCAACAATTGTGAATAGCAGACGCAGATTGTGGCTTCCTACCCCTTCCTGTAGCTAGAGTTAGTTTTTAGATAGGTAATAAGAATATTTGTAAGTCATACAATACATATGAAAAAAGTGATGTAACTGAACTATGTACTTCCGAATGAAAATAAAAAAAGGCATTAATGGGTTTGCAAGTAAAATAGATTTAGAAATGTGTCAAATGAATAGCCGTTGCGTATTTTGACTTACCATCCTTTATTGTTTGCTATAAATGATTTGATATAAATTCTGAAGTTTGATAGAAAAATTTGCATTGTTCAAAAGTATGGAGAGATTTAATTGAAGTGCTAAGTTTAAATAAAAGAAAGACTACTCCAGTAATCATTTATTGAATTCTGACCTTGAATATGCATATTATAAAAATATTACCAACACACATTTTTAAACAAATGGAATATTTGTTTGGGATCCTTCCCCTAAATGAGAATGATGAATCTATAAGAGTTTTCCGAACATTTTTAAATATTCGCTAACTTTAATACTAAGTTTGTAGCGAAGAAAAGTAACGGGAGATTAAGGGAAAGACTAATAAGTCAATCCACGTCAAATCGCACAAATTTAATGAAATTTGACCTTCATGATTAAACGCTTTTTCTGTGAAGAGTATAACTGTGAAACATATGAAACACGTGCTTTTCATTTTTTACCAAATATTGTTTTTCAAGACTATATTAATTTTCAAAATTTCGATAAAATGCTCGCATTGCTAATGTTAATAATTTTTTACTCCTCTTGTAATTGTAATGCAAATTTAATATTTTGCGACTTTAAAGAACAAAATATGTTTTTATTTGATGTATGCATTGACTTTATTAAAGTTTTAAAAATAATTTTGCCCTATTTTATTTAATTTTTAAAATATTTTCTCAAACATTGATTGTTAAAAAATTTGAGACAAATACCATTGTAATTTCTATAACGTTCTACATAAGTGTGGTACGTGTTCTACAAAGTGGGACATCGAGGTGACGTACACTTTTTCTGCAATTATAGATTTTCGTACTAAAAAATGCAAATAACAATAGTATTGATATTACAGTAAGTCTATCTGCGGTTACTGATTTCACAGAACAACGCAAATATTTTGCGTATTCCTCTGTATTCACAAAACTGACTCCGTATATCTGAGAAAGAAGGCTGTGCTGTTTCGGCAGACCCTAGCAGTGTAAGTTGTTTATAAATAAATTTAATAGTTGCACTTCCTCTGAAGACTTCCATTTGAGACCGTGTGTGTGTTTCTGTGATGCATGACGTAAGTCTCATGGTTGCAATATGTTTGGACGTCACGATGCGTCGTGTCATTAACGCCCCAAGTAGCGAGTTCGGCAGACAGCGTACGTGCTACCTACGTGCGCCGGTGAACAAACTATTTTTTAAATATTAATGTCTGTACCACATTGAAATTTGGCAGATAGATACAAAATTAGTGTATAAATACATGAGTTATTTTTACAATTAATTTAAGCGTAGACCTAAAGTAAAAATTTGCATTTGAAAAATCAAATTGTATGTTTTAAATATTTAAATAATATGTTTACAAAACGTATATTTATATCACATAAAAGTTCATGTTTTAAGTTAAATTTGAGTATAATATTATTTTCCTGTATAAAGCGGAATTTGCGCAAACATATTTAAACATTAGCGCCAACATGATTCTTAGGAAAAAGTAATTAGTAATATTTCTGAAAAGGGTGGTATTAGAAAAATAATACGTGTCACCTACTATCAACACTAGAACTCATAAAAAAATTGGATGTGGCTAAAAAGAAAGTGATGTTTTTTGAGTGTGCGATTTGACATGGAATGAACCCGATATGAAAAGTAGAATCGCTGGAGGAAAACATAACATGTGGTAGAGGACTGAAAAGGGAATCGATAATCGGAGGACAAGAAAGTAGAGAAGATGTTTGTGCTCAAACTACGGTTAACTATTTGAACTCTGCAAACTTTAATCCATCAATATTTGTTACCAACTAATAAATTATCGGAATTAGCGAATGGAGACGAAAGTATTTGGCCTACGCGTTCCAAACAGTCGACAGAAACAGTATGACGGAATATGACGTGTGATGTAGTTTAATTAGAGAATAATTTAATTCATGTACGTTTTTTAGTACAATAAAATACCCAAAAATGTGTTGTCGAAATTTACATTGTAATAATGTTAGACTTGTCTAAAATTATTGAAAAGCGTTAATTTATATCTATTCCCATCGTTGTTGAACGGAAGCAGTGTTATAATTGTCTTACGTCTTTTAATCGAGAATTTCTCGCTAATTCCTACCTCTAACAATTTACTTAATAGTGTGTTCATTCAGAAAACGTTTTACACTTTTACCTCAACAACAAATTTGATTTTAAAAAAAAATCTGAGTTTTAATAATATTTCCGCAATTTTCCAGTGTTTGTAAATGCGGAATTTGATTTTTTGAGGATGGCGGTGGTGGATGGAGAGTGCGGAGGCGTCGTCCCCCTCTTGCGGCTCGGCGCGGGCTGGCGCTTGGGCACTGGGCAGCGCGCCGCAGCGCGCCGAAAAGGCTGCGGTGGCCCCTCCCGCGCCGCTCCCCCGGGCGGGCAGGTGCCTGCCGCTGGCCGCGCTCGATACCGCCACTCGCCTCGCCTACCCCCAACTACTTCTGTCTTTCCTCCTACGTCTTCTACTGCCCTTTTTGGCCCCTCCCCCTGTTTTCGCATTTCATTCACGTCAGTCTGTCTCTTCGTCCCACCCCTGTTACTCTACTTCCACTTCGCCCAATATTAACCAAGAATACCTGCCATAACTCCTCTTGCTATCTTCCATTTTCTCCTCTTTTTTCCATCTTACCGACTTAGTTTTCCTTTTTATTTTCTTATTATCATTCTTCTCCTTCAGTTCGCCTCCTTTCGCATCCCTCGCTTTCGTTTTCTACTTATTCGTTCTGCGTTTCTATTTATTCATTCTTTTCAACCATATCCCTCTTTTCCAACACTGTTTAGTTTCCGCCATCTCCACCTCCTGCCACGTCGGCGTTGCCATCTTCAACGTCGTTGCCGATGCCTCCTTCTAGGCCCTTGCCGCCACCACCAACTCTGCCGCACTCCCCAAACCTTCCTTTCGGGCGCTCAAGGACGTTTTTAGGTCGCCCAGGTACGTCATCTGACGACCCGGAGATTCCCAAAATGCGTCAACTTTTCTCATTGAAGCAACGCAGCACTTTGAACGGTAAAGAATGTCATCTACCATGTCATTAAAAAATATTTTTCTACTTGCTACGACACAGAATCTACAACAAAGCAGCTTATAAACTCTTCTGAAATTAAGCATAGTCAGCGATTACTTCTGTAAATATAAATCAACAAATTACTTCTTTTACTTGTTTAGAATTATAGTAATTTTCTAATGAAGATTGAATGCAACCACATTATTATGAGCGAAGAAAACTCCTCTCAACTTCATTAAATCTAAAAGAAAGAAAAAAAATCAGCGAAATTACGCAGATTTTTGAGAATTTAATGAAATAAGTTACAGATTATTCCACTACGTATTTTTGTAGTGTAGTTGAGATTTCAAAATCCCAAAGCGATTAGTAATTTAGTTGTCCGAATTCAACATTCGTGCTAAAGTGTTTGATGTCAAACATATTAGAGCATTTTAAAACAATGGTATTGAAATATTCGGAGTACCTAGTACTGATACATTATAAATTTATAAATTTGCCAAGATATTACATTTATCTTTGTTTTTTGTGGCAATTACACCAAATATGTCAATTGTGATGTTAATGAAGTACATCCATTAATATAATTGAATGTATTTTTGTTGATATTATTATTTGTTCAACTAATAAATAGTGAAAATACTACTTTGAAAGTATCTAAACATGTATAAATTCCTCGTTGAAATTTTCAGGACGTATTGTGATGAAAATATATTTTTTTCAATGCTGAAGTATACCTAACACACATTCGAGGTCAGATGATATAACCTAAAAAGAATCCTAACATGGAACAGATTACAGATCGTTACAGATTTTATTCATGTTGTCGTAAGTTTATTTGCTATGATGGAAACATTCCCCGTTTCGATCATGTTCCGGTCAATGCCTTTGCTCTGCGTGTC
Organism: Gryllus longicercus; assembly: GCA_038098605.1. Classification (NCBI taxonomy): domain Eukaryota; kingdom Metazoa; phylum Arthropoda; class Insecta; order Orthoptera; family Gryllidae; genus Gryllus; species Gryllus longicercus. The sequence goes on from JAZDUA010000105.1 coordinate 3,754,109, forward strand.
ATGTGAGAAAGTAGCATCCCACTTGCACTGTTCGTATTTCGCTACAGAACTAGAATCTCGTCTGATATTCTCCATGTCATGATTCCTCTTTCCAAAAATACAAAAGAAGTGTCTCTTGTCAAATATATCTGCAAACTTTCAATGTTTCTGTAGCCTGCTTTCACAGATACCGCGTTGCTTTGTTCACCGAGAAGTCTCTATAATGTAAGATTTGGTGCCTGAAAAATTGTGGCGCAAAATACGGATACAATTTTACTGCCTGAAGAAATACTGTGGAGATGTATAACGTCGTTTCCGAAATTACTCATTCAGTTCCAGTGGATGAGTGAGCAGTATTCTAATCATCAGGTTGGATAGAGTGCGTGATATCCTACTTGGCATGAAATTCTACCTAACATTTTTGTTTATTTAAAGTCAAAAACTGTTAAAATCTGTGTGACATACTACGAGTATAAGAAGTGTAATCTGTGCACGGTTTCTTGAGCTTTGGGATCTCCCACCTAACTTTGGTTTACGGGCCCTTGATACCGAAAATCGATTGATGGCAAAAAGTCTGTCTATCCGTCTCTCCGCTTGTGAACAATGCTAGCGGCTAAACGGTTCAGCCGATTTTTTCCAAAATTCATATAATCCAATTGAACTAGTTGATGTTGCGGCCCCTTGAATTTGAAACTGATATTTAAGGGTAGGGGTATTCGGGAGGGTACTTTTCATGAAGCCCCTGAGACATTTCCAAAATTTTCAAAAAAACAAAAACGCTCCACGTTTTTGATTAAAGTTCGTTGTTGGATAGTATAATAGGCGTATAAGAGAATGGTGCAGGCCTCATGTTCGTTGAAAACACTGATTTTTTGAAAATTGAAAAAAATCGGCGTCTTCCTACAACTAAAATATTATTGATAGATTTTTCCCTTAATAAAACCTGTTCCTTAAAGATAGATTATGAAATAAGGTCACGTAATATTTTCCGAAAATTTGAGTATTTTTCGCGCAGTTTTGCGATAAATTTTAATTTTTTTGAAACAATTTTATTTTCAAAATCGGCTCCATTCTTTTAAAATGAAATTTGGGGTTGATAATCTGAAGAACGTTTAAGAGAATATGAGTGTAGGTCTCATGTTGGTTAAAAATCCTGATTTTTCGAAAATTGAAAAAATTCAAAATTGTTTTGGCGCCTTCCTACAACTACAATTATGTATGTACAATTTTTGTATTATCGAAATGTGTTCGTATAAACAAGATCTTCAAATAGAGTCATGTTCGATTTTTCAAGTACTCGCCTGACCGCTGTGGTGTGCGGATCGTTCCCGCAGCTCCGTAGTGTCTTACCTTGCTCGCCCGCGAGGGCGCCAAGATAAGGAAAAGTCTAGCGATAATAACCAGTGCGCACTAGCTCTAAGTGAACAGTTACAGTTGTGAAGCATAACGGTGTTTCATCCTCTTCATATTCAAATCAACTTAACAAAAGATAACATATACTAAAACTCAGTTGATTACCGAAGTATTTTCGGGTAGGATCAGTAGCATGTAGTGCGATTGCATGCTACTGACACCCGGGAAGCTGTTTACTTCAAGAAATGTCATCCGAAGAATCAACAGGCAGCGACAGCAACGCCATGGATCATGATTCATCTGCTCCCGTCAACCTGACGCAGAATGTATGGCAAATATACACACCAGCTCGGTCAAAAAGGCCGAACCCTGACGTCCTCGACCCTGATGCTAATAGAAGGGTAAGGCAAAAGACAGCGTCTTGCGATAGTAATACTAGTGTATATACAGTTCCCACCAAGAATCAATTCAGTGTTCTTGATATAGAAGGCACAACAGAAAACAATGAGGAAACCTTTCCAAAAACCACTGTACCTCCAATATTCGTGCCAAATGTGAATAATGTTCCAGCTATGATAAAGTTTTTAAAGGAAGCCTTAAAAACAGAAGATTTCGAAATAAAATCTCTAGCAAACGACAAAATTAAAATAACGCCGAAAACTCCTAATACCTACAGGGAAATAATAAAACATTTATCAGCCAACAGTCACGTATACTATACATACCAGTTGAAACAAGAACGTGCGTATAGAGTTGTCTTGCGACACATACATCATACGGTAGATGTAAAAGATATCAAGGCTGCGCTTCTGGAAAAGGACCACAAAGTTAGAAACATTATAAATGTTCGCCACAGACTAACTAAATCACATCTGCCTCTATTTTTTGTAGACCTTAAGCCCAAACCTAACAACAAAGAAGTGTTCAAAATTAACCGACTGTTAAATTGTGTTGTTGCTTTCGAACCACCACGCCTGAAACGCGAGATAGTACAATGCAAAAACTGTCAGAGATATGAACATACCAGGTCGTACTGTGCATACCCGTATAGGTGTGTTAAATGTGGAAAAGAACACGACCCAGATAAGTGTTTAAAAGAAAAGCAAAGTCAACCGACTTGTGCTCTGTGTGAAGGCAATCATCCCGCCAACTACAAAGGTTGCAAAGTATACCAAGAAATACTAAAAAGGAAAGGGTACAACAACTCAAGTAAACACAGAATGTTTCAACAAGAGATGCATGTGCAGACACAAAACAGCAACATTGAAACTACTTATTCTCACGAAAACTCAAGAAGCAGACACGTAAATGCAGGAACATGGGCCGATGTTGCGCGATCAAAGCCTGTAGAAAGACATGAACACAACGACGATAGCCATTCCATTATGAAAATTATACAGCACTCCTTTGAGAGGTTTGAAAACATACTAATGCAGCAAAGTCAACAAATAAACTCTCTCATTAACCTCATAACGTCGCTTGTCTCCAAACTATCTAATGCCTAAATTCCTTCGCATTGCAGCTTGGAACGCCAACGGCTTGGCAAATCATCGCCAAGAAATCGAAATATTTCTCAACGAAAACAAAATAGACATGCTACTCATCTCTGAATCTCACTTCACAGAAAGAAGCTACTTTAAACTGAAGAACTACACTTTATACGATACTAAACACCCTAGTGGCAATGCCCATGGTGGCACAGCAATATTAATAAAAAGCACTATAAAACATCAAGAACAGGAAGCTGTACAGGAACAGGATATTCAAGCAACGACTGTACAAATTATGGACTGGAGTGGACCAATTACCATCAGTGCCATTTACTGCCCTCCAAGATTCAAAATAGACAAAAAACGATTTGAAACCTATTTTAAGTCTCTAGGAAATAGGTACATGGTGGGAGGAGACTACAATGCCAAACACACGCAATGGGGATCCAGGCTCATCACCCCAAGAGGTGAAGAAGTGTGGTAACTGCTGAAAGCAGTTACCACACTTCAGCTAGAAACCATTTCTACAGGAGAACCTACCTACTGGCCTACCGACCTAACCAAAACTCCAGATGTAATTGATATATTCATAACAAACGGAATCCCATCCACTAATTGTATCATAGAATCTTCCCACGAACTGTCCTCAGACCACACTCCAATTATTATCACAGTCGGCAACAAAATTATTCTACAACCCTCTCCCGCGTCACTAACGAACAGAAAGACAAACTGGAACTTGTATAGAAAACAGATATCTATGAAAACAAACATCTGATTACCACTAAAATCAGCTGACCACATAGACGAAGCGACTGAGTATATAATACAAAATATTCAAGAAGCAGCTTGGACCGCTACACCGCATCTTCACTACACCCAAGGCTGCGTGAAATATCCAAAAGTTCTTTTGAACAAAATAGCCGAGAAAAGAAGACTAAGAAGAATCTGGCATACTTCAAAATATCCTGAAGACCGTACCAACTACAACAGAGCAACTAGGCAACGCCTCCTAAACGAATTCAACAACAACAGGTTTCAAGATTTCATAACCAACCTTACCCCAACAGAAGATACCAATTACTCCTTATTTAAAGCCACAGGGAAGCTAAAAAACCGACCAAATCAAATCCCCCAATCAGGGACGAAAACAAGTGTTGGGCAAGAAACCCCACAGAAAAAGCGTCTACCTTTGCCAAATTCTTTGCTAATGTATTCCAGACTCATCCCATTATAAATACTAACCAAGAGCAACAAATCAGAGATTATCTTAACTCCGCAAACCAAATGACTCTTCCAATCCCGCACTTCACTCCCAGAGAAATTACCAAAACCATAAATGCCTTATCAAACAAAAAAGCTCCTGGCTATGACTTAATTACAACACCTCTTCTCAAAGAACTACCACGAAAAGGCAAGACTATAATTACTGCATTGTTCAACAGTATTATAAGAACAGGGCACTACCCGGAGCAATGGAAAGTAGCCCAAATTCAAGTTTTTCTCAAGCCTGGGAAACCTCCACATGAACCCTCCTCCTACCGTCCCATCAGTATACTTCCCATTCTATCCAAAGTATTTGAGAAACTTCTTCTATCAAGAATACGTCCTCACATTGCAACCAATAACCTAGTCCCTGATCATCAATTTGGTTTTAGACAACAGCATTCTACCGTCGAACAAGTTAATAGAATCACCAACTACATTGAGAATTGCTTCCAAGAAAACAAATACTGTTCAGCCGCCTTTCTAGACATTGCCCAAGCGTTTGACAAAGTCTGGCACGATGGACTCTTATTTAAACTCAAGAATTTTCTACCGTATCCCTTGTTCAACATTATCAGATCTTTTCTATCCCACCGCACCTTCCAAATCAAATATCAAAATGAATTATCTGAATTCCATCCAATCAAGGCCGGAGTACCACAAGGTAGTGTACTCGGCCCTATCCTATACCAGCTCTATACTACTGATATACCAAAATCAGATAAAACAACCATAGCCACTTTTGCAGATGATACGGCCATATTAGCTTCGGATGACGACCCTAATGACGCATCAAGACATTTACAAGAACATCTCACAATAATTGAAGATTGGGCCAAAAAGTGGAAAATAAAAATCAACGAAAATAAATCAGTCCATAAAATCTTTACCCTGAGAAAAAACAAATGTCCTACTGTCCACATCAACAACAATCCAATAGTACAGGTGGAAAGTGTAAAATACTTGGGAATACATCTAGACAAACGGCTAACGTGGAAGCATCACATCTTAGCCAAAAAAAAGCACCTTCAACTTCAAACAAGAAAACTATACTGGTTACTAGGATACCACTCAAAACTATCACTGGAAAATAAACTGTTGATTTATAAAGCTATCATAATTCCAATATGGACCTACGGCATCCAAATCTGGGGCACAGCAAGCAAGAGTAATCTCTCGCTCATACAGAGATTTCAATCCAAGACCCTAAGAATGATCGCGGCAGCACCATGGTTCATCACAAATGCAGCACTGCACAAGGACTTAAAAATGCCCACTGTCTTGGAAAGAATAGAATTTATCAGCTCAAACTATCTCCAGCGCCTTGAAAACCATCCAAACCACTTAGCCCTCAACATCCTAGACAATAGTGCAGATATCCATCGACTAACCAGAACCTCACCCCTACAACTCCCATATAGATTTTCAACAAATAACTGAAACATTACCCTCAGCTAATAAACTATCCCACTTGCAGCCAACCCAAAATAATACTTGCTTTTTGTTATAGTATGAAGAAATAGATGAAGAGTACCGATGGGATACCTTCACTGGAAATAATCATTGTCATAACAAGTCTACAACAACATATTTACTTATTATTTTGTAAAAAATAGATTGTAAATTTTTTGTTATAAATAAAAATGTTCGATTTTTCAAAATTGTGAGTATTTGTTCCGTAAACTGGAAAATAATTTGAAGTGGTAAATTCGAATTTCCCGTGCTTCTATTGAGGCTGTGTCAATCTGTAATTTGAGAGGCCCTGATATTCTGAAAATCCCTTCTTATTGTTTAAGTTAATATTACAAATCGTAGACCAGTAGGAGCGAAAATTTATATTTATATTAGCTGCAATATAAATGTAGTATATTGCGTAAGCTTTACATATATTGCGTTGAAGAATACGATTTCTTGCAACTATTTGCTCGAGAAGCAAAGTAATATCCAGGTCAGGGCTTGCCAACTCAATGCTCTGTGACGTCACAAAAATCTGTTCTGTTGGGAACCGAGCCTCGGAGCAAAGCCAGCGCCGGCGCGGCGTCGCTGCTACAGTATTCCAATGATGGTACGGAAGTGGAGGAAAATGGTTCGCTCAATAATTACGTTTTTTAATTGGTAATTATTATTTAAATGTTTATAATTCAATAAAAATATGAAAAATTAAAAAATGAAACTTGCATTATTTCATAACACAACGCGATATCCAACTGTATCGCAACCAGTTCTGTAATTCCACTTCCATTCTTCTATCACATAACATTTTTGGAGAAGACAGTTTTAACATTCTAATACAATATTTTATAAAATGTTATATAATATAAAAATTTTAGTTCGTCCCGAACGTATAACGTAGGCACACAAAATTACAAAAAGTTGTTAATAAGTGAAATAAAAGACCCGAAGCTTTGACACATGTTTCTCTATGTATGTCAACACTCTGAATCCTAATCTGCAGCTAGAATTGCGCCACCACATTACAGTTTTTTAATCGCGAAAAAACACCGTAACATTGCATTTTTTTGGTTTCGGGGGTTGTTGTCATACCCAAAACTTGACACATATTTCTTTATGTATGTCAAAGCACTAAATCCGAATCCGAAGTCAGAATTGCCTTCGGACCACCTCCAGTTGCTTTTTAATTGCGAGAAAACAATGAAATTTACAATGATAGTTTTTTTCGATTTAAAACATCTGGGCAGTGGTGGCGCAATTCCAGCTTCAGAATAGGATTAAGCGCGACAGCATGCCTAGAGAAACATGTGTCAAGTCTTTGGATCTGAAAACTTTTTTATTTTATGTCTGTGTAGTTAATGTTAACAAATAGGTACAAATAGATACCCGGGTGGTGTCACGTAGGAGAATTTGGACTCTCGGCTTGATTATTTATACAGTATAGTTTTGTTTGAAATTGTAGTAAATCCTCACGATTTTCAATTTATTTTTCATAATAATCTGTCGGCAAAATCCTTTTCTCATTTCATGATTGCAAGCTATCTGTAAATTATCTGAAATTATATTTATCTCACGGGTTCCTCTGAGTTCCAATGCTGCGTAATGCCTCTGTCGGGTGAACTCTTTAACATACCGCAGTTCTTTCGAATACACTAAACGCTCCGCCATTGTTACGGTATCTACAAAAGGAATTTTTCTTCCCAAACTGAAAGAATATTAACGGGTGTAGATGGTCTCCCACTCACGTTCTCTGAAACACCGGCAAAGGCCCACAGGTTTTCGTCATAGGCTACCGCCGTCTGCCCCTCCTTCCAAGTGTGTGTACATTAAATTTCATGTGCGTTCATGATATTTACTTTCATATACTTTTACATTAACAGAAATGCAGAAATTTCCGACTCTTTTTACTTCTCCTTCCAGAGAACATTCTTCTACTTCTAACACGACATGGCTTTTTGTTTCTAGTATTACTAGAACTCTTATAATGCCCTTGTTGCATATATAACCATTAACTTGTATACTCAATATTATTGAATTAATTTTACCAAGAATGTATGCATATTATTTATTTATTGAATAGAGAAGAATGAATAAATATTGTACTTTTATTAATAAACAAAATATTATTTGACTCAAAAATACAAAACCATCAGCACTTGAGAAATGAAAATTTCACAACTTATTACAATGTACACTTCATTGTTTTTTGCCCATCTTTTCGGACAATTTAAAAATTGCAGAATCAATTTTTTTAAACCTTTTGGAGGTCTTTTGTCTCCTTCTGTTGGGTTTATTTTCATAACTTCCACGAAAGAAATAATTTTATTGGTAATAAATAATATTTATTCATCATTACTTTTTACACAGTTAAACAAATGACAATAAAAATAATTCACAGAGGCAATGGATTTGCTTGTACATAGTATGAACTGAGTACAAAAAAGAGAAAGATACATACACTATAAAAGAACAAAATGAGAAATAAAAACGATTTAATGTAAAACAAAATTATTAGTAATATTCTATTATATTCTAATTATATAATATTATCTAATTTTCTTCTTTGGTCATTCTAGAAACTACTAAATCAGAAAAACTTTTTGATTTGTGAGTATACAACCCATTCTCTATTTAACAATATCCATTTGGCAATGTATTATTTAATGCAATTTTACTATTAATTAAAACAGAGACCGATTGCCATTTTATTAAAATTTCTCAAGCTTGTAATGAAACTATTTTTTCTCAAATGTTCTATCGATAGTAATAATTTGTTTAACGAGTATTTTCTTTTAATGTAGTGCATAATAGTAATACAACTTCAACTTACCTTCGTATGAATTTGCAGAATAGGTATATCTAAAAATGTAATAGTGGCAAATAATATTATCACGCCTTCAATAACGTCTTTACAAATTACTGGAACCTTTTTTTAGAATCATAGTCATGTACTTTGGGCTTACTCTGTACCACTCATTTCCTGAACTTCAGTTCTTTGACTTAACTTCTTTGGTCCATTCTTCTTCCTTCGATTTTGGCCTACTATGGACCACGTGAAATAACTTCTTATGATTGCTTTTCTCTCTTTTTTCTTTCCTTCCAGTACTCTTTCATTCTTTCTCCATGCTGTTTCTTTCTCTCTTCTGTCCATTTTGCTCCTGTTTTCTTCTTTGCCTTTTCTTGGAAACCCTGAAATCCTCTGATCTTTTTTCTGAATTCTTCTCTTCTCCCCACCTCTTCTCCATCTATTCCCATTTCTTCCATGTCTTTCTTGACCTCCTTGATCCATGTCATCTGTGTTTTGGGGTTTCTATCGAAGTAGTTGAATATTCTCTTTGTCAATCTTCCTTCGTCCATTCTTTTAATATGTCCGTAGAAGGTTACTCTTCTTCTTCTCATTGTGTCTGTTATTTTTTCTGTTTTTTGGTAGATCTCTTTGTTGCTTCTCAGTTTCCATTTTCCATCTTCATATTTTGGTCCCAGGATTTTCCGTATAATTTTTCTCTCCTTTTTTTCTATCTCCTCTATTTGTCTGGCTGTGTTCAGTGTAAGGCATTCTGAGGCATAAAGGCCTTCAGACTTAATAACTGTATTGTAGTGTCTTAGTTTTGCGTTAATGGATATGGACTTTTTATTATATATATTTTTCGTCAATTGGAACGCCAGTTCCATCTTTCTTGCTCTTGTAAGGACTGCTTCTTTGTCCAGGGCATTTGGTTGGATTAATTCTCCCAGGTATTTGAATTTGTTGACCCTCTTGATTTTACCATATTTTGTTGTGATCTGTCTTGGAGCATCTTTTCTGTTTGTCAAATATTCTGTCTTTTCATATGATATTTGCAATCCTGCCTTCTCTGCTGTCTCTTTCAGTATATTGATTTGTCTTCTGGCGTCTTCCATGTTTTCTGCTAGCACGGCCAGGTCGTCCGCAAAGGCTAGACAGTCAATTTCAAGGTTATCTTTCTTTCTTCCTATTTTTATTTTGGGAATTCCTTCTTCCTCCATTCTCTTCCTCCATTCTCTCATTACCTTCTCCAGCACACAGTTGAAGAGTAGTGGGGAGAGCCCATCTCCCTGTCTCACTCCCGTTTTGATCTCAAATGGTTCTGAGACCTCTCCCATAAATTTTACCTTTGACTTTGGTCCATTGTTATATTTAAAAAGTCACTTGAAATCTGCATCACATACATCAGTAAATGGAGATTAACAAGTTTCACATTTCATGATCAATAATATTAAATAATAATAATTAATTTTATTTAGAATGTATGTTCACAAATCCAATGCCTGAATTGCTGCAGCTTCTCTCGACGTTATCCACGAACTGCTATAGGAACCTGCTGTGATAACAACAGGAAGTGAAGATTAACATTCAACGCTTTCATATCAGAAAGTTACGACGTTTCTTTGGTTTTGCACTCGTTTTAGAATTTGAACAACTCTGCTATTACTCTACCACGTACAAACACTCGACTACAAGAGCTTTGGAATCGGAACGAATCCTGCGGAAACGCAGAGAATCTATGTTCCCGCAGGATTTCGGCCTTTCTATTTCCAGAAATAAGGTACCAAGGTACCAAGTTTTTGGAAAGTGCTCGGATTTTCCAAAGTCGTTTTATTCTCCCAAAATATGGCATTGGGAAGCATTCATCTCGAAAAGAAGGTACAAATTGCCATGTATCCATTTTTTCCAACTGCGAATATTGAACGTTCAAATACAATATTAAACAATTACAATATAATACAATACAATTATACAATATTATACAATATTAAATGGTTTTGTGGAATGATGAATTATTGTACAGAATAAAATATGGAACTCAAACTAGACAAAATAGCCAACGTTTTTTTGAAACCTAACATTCTTCTGTTATGAAACAAGTTTATAAAAAATAAAACTGGTTCAAAATAAAATCATGAATTTATGTTACATTATGCAACATCGCCCGTTAACGGAAGCAATGGTGGTATATGAAAATGCAACAATGTTTAGGGAGTTGCATCGTGACGCGAACGGTTTGCTGCCAGGGTTGCGACTCATTAAAATAATGTGTAGAAAATAAATACGCTCATTTTGACGGTATTTTGGGAAATGTGATGGATAACGGATGTCTTACTCTCCCCACTCGCAGAGGGGAAATTTATTTCATTGCTTATCGGAGAAATGACATTTGTGGAACGTACTATGAATTAACAGCGTCGTGTTATAAGTTATAATTAAGTTAATTCTGTAGTTTACAATACTTTCAAATTCAACGGATATTCTAGGGTATTTCCGCTACATTTGAAAGGATTTGTAAGCTACAGAATTAGCGTGCTATGTTGGCCGCTAGAATTTCATTACCTATTTGTTATCAATTTGAATATAAATCAAAAGTTTCAAATTTTAATTTTGAGAATACATGTTGAGATAATATTTTAAATTTATTGTACGTTAGTTCAAATAGTGGGAATAAAGTGTAAGTTTTTATAAAGTATCTATGTTCATTGTGTTCTACAATTATAAATCAATTACTGATGTTCATTAAATCTACATTGATTTTAATTTAAACACCAAATTTAATGTACAAGCACATTAATTTCGTTGTAATGTACAAGGAACATTAAATTCCATTTACAGTCTACATTAAATCTACATTGCTTTTAACGTAAGCATAAAACTCAATGTACAAATTCTCTAATGTACTTGAATGTTTTTAATATCCTTTAAATTTAATGTAATTTCTGGTAGTGTACTAATGGACTAATCTGACAGAGCAACATGGAATTTGGATAATCATATTCCCCTACTCTCCCCATCTCGTTGAGGTACGAATTTCAGATGTTTGCTTGGCCCAAAGTCAATCTAAGATTCTGGACATTTACCACTTTTCATCAATTGAGGGTTGTATATTGGGGGTCATTTAGTGCACATCATCATCGAATGCATCATGCACATCTGTACCGCATAGAGTTCGAATTGGATGAAAGCCGTAAGTTGAAATGTGTTTCAGGCTAGTATGAAGTATGGTAATGGCGGAAAGCGAATGTACATATAATTATGCTTTATATTTTAATAAATCTATTGATTGATTAATTCATTGCAACGGCACTGAAAGCGTGTTGCAAATACCCGCTACGCTTGCAAGCAAACATTCTGTTTGTCCCTGGCTGCGCGAAGGAAATGTTCCGTGATGCCAAACGACGCGACAAATAATTCAATTTGCGGCAGAGGGTACGTGGTTTCCCTTAGAATATGAATGTAATTACTGGACATAAATGACCTTACACGTAAAGCCCCCTAACAACTCAATCAAATAATCAATCAAACAAAGTAAATGTGTTAACATTTTTTCTTGGGTCTTTTTCCAGCCGACAGCCGGTTATCCTTTACCTCCCAATGGGACGCATATTCGACTATGCGCGATACAGAAACTCATTTGAAGGCTCCTCTAATAATAGAAATGTACTAGCTTAAAATGTTTATTTCAAGACTCACTCTTGTGTCATGTAAAAACTTTGTAATAACTTTATTTTAATATTCGTGTGTGCATCGCTTTATTGCAAATTCAAGTCGATTTTTTTCATCAGGATTTTTGGAGTGTTATAAGGCCATGTTTTCCCTCCCCCCACGCCCGGTCTTTAGGCCAGGGCCCTCACCAGCGCAACGCCGCGCCAGTATCTCTCTGCCCGTTTCTTTACGAGCGTCGCCGCGGCGCAGGAAACGAGCGGCCGAAATTCCCGGTTGCGCCAGTAGCACCCGCATCAGCCGTGCCACGCCGCGCCGCGCCGCGCAAGCCAGGGGGCGTTCCCCTCAGGCGCCGACTCATGCCGCATAGTGGGCCTAAGAGCGACTACTGGAGCTAGTGCACACCCCAAACACACTACCTTTCTTTTTACTTTCCCGTATACATAATATATACGGAGGAATATGGTAGTTTAACGAAAGTTATGTAATGCTGGACAAAAAACGGCGGATTTTCGGCAGAAAAAAATTCATTGCCGGGCCCTGATACCCAATAAGAGAATAAATCCAGTTGCTAAATTAAGAAAAACACTCTTTTAACTCGTGGTGCAGCCAGAAGCCCTATTCTGTGGGACCTTAATACCGAAAAATCAATTGACGAATAAACGTCCGTCTGACCGTCTGTGAACGCTATTAGCGCCTACACGAGTGCGTAGGATTTTTTCCAAATTGAAACATCCTTGTCCATCTGTCTCGAGTCGAAGATTTGAAATTTTGCAAACCATTGTTTAAAATTTGGGCGTACTTCACATAAAACCCTCTGGACATTTTCAAACTTTTCTCCAAAACGGTTTCAGTTTTTTTCTTTAAATTTCTTGTGAGAATTGAATACACTTATAAAAGAGGCGTATGTCCGAGATTCACGGTTAACTTTGAATTTTCGAAAATTTCAAAAGTATGAATTTTGTTGGGCGTTTTGCTACGACTAGAAAATTTAATACAGACGTTTTTCCTTCACATGAAATTTTTTGTCCTTAATAAGTTCTTTCATTAAGGTCATACACATTTTTTGAAACTAATAGTAGTTTGCGCGCAATATTGCGTGCAAGATTTGCAATTTTAAAAAAATATCGAAAAAGATTTTAAAAAATGGCTCCAAATTTTTTCTCTAAACTTTTGGTAGGGATATTGCCAAATGCACTTTATAAAATGCCATAAAAGCCATATTGCTTCATTCTTTTATATTTTCAAAAATTACAAAAGTGTATTTATTTTCACTTGTGTCTCACGTCGTTAATATTTATATTGGCGTTGATTTGTTCACATTGTGATATTTATGAGTACATGTGAGGCTTTAAATAACGCCATATAAAGTTCCTCGAGAACAACTGTTTTCTGTAAAAACTAGCTCAAAATTCTGCATTTTCAGAAACACTCAAACGCCATTTTCTCAAAAACGGATCATAATTTTTTCTTCAAACATTTCGAACGGATAGTGCTAATTGCACTGTTTAAAATGATGTAAATTTCTTTTCGAAGTATTTTTTTGGTTTTTCAAAAATTAGCCAAATGTATTTTTTTTAGATATATCAGACCGTCAATATGCTCATTTGTAGAAATTTGTAAACACTAGTATATTTGTAAGTTAATATACTTAAAATTTCTTCTAATTGTTTTTCGAAAACTCAAAAATGTTTCAAATTTGAGCTTCAAATTGCGTATTTACAGTCACTCCTAAACACAATTTTCTTAAAAACGGCTCCAAATTTTATAATCAAAATTGCCTTTTAGGGGAAGGTTTTTCAATTTTTTTAATATTGATATAATAATATTTCCAGTCTACTATTAGGAAACCGAAAAATGAAGAAATTATAAAAAAAATATGCTTTGGGCAGCGTCTGTGCCATTCAATAGCACCACTACACATTTTACAGAGGGTACATAGATCAGTACATAATAGACTTTACATTCGAAGTGAAGGATTACTTTCTAATTACCTTAAATTATATTACAAAATAATTTGAGGGGGAACATATTCTTGAAACACCTCTAAAAACAATTCAGATCGGAAAATTTGAAGGAATACCTGGTTTGAGTACATAATTTTACTTTCCCGTATACGAACGTATATACGGCGTAATATACGAAGTATAGGTAAAAGTTATGTAATGCTGCGGAAAATTGATTTTGATTTTTCAACGGAAATACGTGTTTTGGGGTCCCTTGATACTTTTTTTTTTAAATTTATTTTCTTCCTGTTCGGCAGTTATGCCTTTCAGAGGATTGTACATAATTTTAATATATAACATTTGGGCATACAACCTCTCACTCTTGTATATTACTACTAATTTACATCGTTTAATACTTTATATATATATATATATATATATATATATATATATATATATATATATATATATATATTGTGACGTACCTGGTGATGCCGGGTACTTTCACTGCAAGAAATTACTAAAGGAGGGTATCTTTTCCGTGAATGGGTCCCTACGATAAGTTGGTATAGCATTAGGAAAGTTAATTAATAAATGAAGTACAATCATGAACAGCATTTATTCACAAACCAGATTTGTTAATTACATGATCTAACAACATTTATACACTCTGCCTTGGTACCAAGATTAGGTGTAATACATATTATCATACCTTCGGGGCCCCGACCAATACCTTCGATGCTTGGAGCACGGCTCGTGTCGGCAGGGGTCGCCGACTTTCGCAGCAGCTGGGCGTCGTCGGCGGCTGATGGCGTAGCGATCGCCTCGGCTGGTGACCTTGCGAATCCTTCCTGATTCGGCTCCTGGTACCTCGGTGTTGCACCTCACTCTGATTATTTTCCGTCGCTGGATTTAATCACTTAACCCACGGCTACTGCACGTGCTGGCCTCAGTTCCGCACCACACAATTCCAGTGTTATTCTTACCGCGATAAATAATACAAGCGCGATCGATTGTTCTCTCGTCGCTGATCTCTCATCCTAATAATATTCTCGATCTCTACTTCACGTATCTATTGTTCTACAGTTGCTACTACTTTACAAAATACACCGCATGTTCCCTTTGTCCATGCACTAAGGCGAGCTCTTCGCCACACGCCCGTACCTACCGGCCACTTCTCCGCGACTGTCCTAACGGCTGAAATCTTCGCCGTTCGCTGCCCAGTTCGTAACCGACATTCTCACGCTGTCCTCGCGGCGGCGGCAACGGCGGCGGTAGCGACCGTTGCTAGTTCCCATCGTTGTTCGCAGCGCTTGACGTACGTACCGCGCAGTCCAAAATATATACTGATTACTTACGCTAATGTTCTAATTAGTGTAAGGAAACACATTATGTGTTTCAATATATATATATATATGTGTATATATATATACACACATATATATATTTAACATATCTAGATTATTTACACATAATACATTCTTGATACAATATTTTACACAATTTTTATATATATATATTGTGGCGTCACCGATTAATTAAATATAATTTTATTATGGCATCGCCAATAACCAATAATTCCTACAGCTGGAAATAGCTCGCGCCGCGGCACAGAAGTGGGTCACGCGACGCCACCGCGACGGGTTTCTTTAGTTCCGCATCGGGCCAGCCCCAAACGCACCCAGCCCCCTTCTGAGAGGCAACCCCGTTTTATTGCCCCCTCATAAATAGACATAAAGGCCCAGGCCGAAGACCGGCCGAACAAAGCGCCACCCCCGCGTCCTTTCTCCAGCCGCGCGACCGGGTGGTGCCAAACCCCGAGCGAGCGAGAGGCCGGGTGTCAATTAAAGGCGACGACGCATTTACGACACGTCGTAAGCGAGAACCTTTTTCGGCCTCTTCCAAACAATGCTAACTCCCCACATTCGTTCTGGCACGCGTCCGAGCAGAAGTCTCGCGGGAGCAGTTTCTCCCTAAATACAGTAGGCAGTCAATTAGCCCATGACGGTCCGGGAATCCGGGAATCGGGAATCCGTGAAATGCGCTTTGACGCGCGCACGTGTCCAGACAGCTGCGATCAGCTCCCGGAGTAACTGACCAAGGGAAGCGAGCGAGAGAGAGAAGCCAGCGACAGACAGAGAACATTTACGGAAAAATACAGAAAAATCGACACGAGATTGGTTAATCAGAATCCTGCGACGCAGCCACCCTCGGCCAATGGGAAGCTTCGCCATGAGGGAAGGGAGAAATTTGGTGTCAGGAATATTTTGGGAAGGGGAAAGGGAGCTCTTTTATAAACGCGATGCACAGTGGAAGGAGGACACTTCTTAGATTTTTTGGGGGGACTTCACTTGTAAAATTTCTCCGGGGAACTTCGAAATTTTCGTTACCTGAGAACTTCACTTCTAAAAGTTTTTCGGGACACAGCTGCTAAGATTTTCGAGACTACTTGTAAATTTTTTGTTACTACGGGAGAATTCCAAGATACTTCTTGGTAGCCAAATGTGCTTAATTATTTAATTACTTACGATCGGGACGCGAGTTTGGGAAAAGACTTTCCCACAGCCGAATTAGTCAGGACGCGACTCGTAGACTTGTTGCGGAGAAAACTCGGGCGGGAAACTACCGGACCCCGCGCCGGTCCCGCGTCTGCCCGCCAGCCTTGCCGTCTACCGTCCTGGGCCCAGTGACAGGCCTCTCCGTTACGTCAGCGCCCGTGGACACTCGCCCCTCTGAGCTTGTTCGAGCCGGCGACCGACGCGCTGCTACCTGCCGTGAGAGTAGACGCACCGCAGAAGATCAACGACCCGGAGCCGCTGCCGCCTTTGCCTCGAGGCTGCCGCCTCGGCCCGCCCACGAAGACCAGCAGCCATTGGTGAAAACTATGAGACGATGCCGTCTCACTGAACAATTGTAACGGCGAAAAAACTGCAAGTGGCCGCGCTCAGGCCCAGCAGAATTAACCACTTGTAATTAAGTCACAGAATAGTTTTAGTGAAAGACTTGCGTCGCCCATTGCGACATTGTAATTTCCCTGGCAGCTTTTTGGTGCCCGGAATAAACAGTTGTTTGTCACAGATGACTCAATTGCTCATTCTTGACCTCCCAACTCTTCCATTCAGTTACATTTCAGGAGCTGAACCTGGCGCCCTCCCCCGAGCACATTAGGTTTGTTTACATTTGGCTGGTCTCTAGTCGGGCTAGTTAAGGCAATTTGATCGCTATTATTACATTTGGCGCCCAACGTGGGGCTAGTTTAGTGCAACATTAGGTTTGTTTACAATATATATATATATATATATATATATATATATATATATATATATATTGAAGCGAAAAAAAGAAAATACATATTTTTATTTTTAACATATATTCTTATAGAGGATACTTCTTTTCATGGGGGTTTTAACATATCTTTCGGATATCGTGAGTTTATTCTCTTGGGATTGTTTAATGTTTTTCCCATTGTAAATTTTATGCTGCAAGGAGAAGATGGATGAAGTGTAAAAAATTTGTCACAGTTATTTCTTATATATTCGATTAGGGGCTCCATTTGAAGTTCTCTTTGAGTGTGTGTATTAGAAATGAACCAAGGACAAGCCTTTGCACATTTTCTTAAAAATTTGTTTTGAATGATTTGAAGTTTATGAATGTTGGTTTTAGCTGTGTTATTCCAGACTGGACAAGCATAAGTGATTGATGGCCTAATTATCGATTTAAATATTAAGATTGCGCATTCCAAATTTAAGGCTGAGCGAAAATTGATTAATGGATATAGTTTTGATATTTTGGCATATGTTGCATTTGTTGTTAGTTGTATGTGTTTTTTTCAGGTTAACCTGCTATCAATGTGAACCCCAAGATATTTCACAGGTGTATCAGATGCTAGCCACGGGATGAGAGTATTATTTAATACTAGTGGGCGAGGTAACTTTGGTTTACAAAGTGTAAAAATGTTTGCCTGGGTTTTAGTTGGGTTTATTTTTATTCTCCATTGTTCAGCCCACTTTAGAAAACATGAGATATCTGCCTCAATGCGATCTTTTGCTACATTTATATCTGCATGTGTTGTGTATATTGCAGTATCGTCTGCAAATAGTGCAAGATTTGAGTCTTCTAATGTGGGAATGTCTGAAAAATAAACATTGAAGAGGAGTGGTGATAGTGCAGAACCTTGAGGTACGCCTGCTCTTATTGTTCTAGTTTGTGAAAGTGCACAGTTTATTTTAACTCTGAACGTTCGGTCTGTAATAAAACTATTAATAATGTCCTGCAAATAGAAAGGTACTCCCAGTTGTTTGAGTTTGAATAGTAGCCCAGTATGCCAAACTTTATCAAATGCTTTTTCTACATCTAAAAACCGTCCAATTGTATGTTGTTTGTTATGGAATTCATTTGCAATATGTTCTACGAGGCGTATGAGTTGATGAGTTGTACAATAATTTTGCCTAAACCCGAACTGTTCATCTGGTAAGGCCCTTATTTCTATGAGGTATTTGGAAAGCCTTGTTTGTATTAGTTTCTCGAATATTTTTGATAAAGAGGATAATAAGCTAATTGGCCTTTAGCTCGTTACTTCTTTAGGATTTTTGCCTGGTTTACTGATTGGAAGGATAATGGCCTGCTTCCATGATTTTGGATAATACCCAATTCGAAGTGCTGAGTTATAAACTGCTGCTAGGACTGCAATCGAGCTTCTTGGTAGTTCTTTCAAGGCTCTATTTGTTATTCTGTCGGGGCCTGGGGCCTTCCTAATTTTAAGATTTTTTATAATAGTGGTAATTTCGTTGGGGCTAATAAACTTAATTGGGGTGGGAACTCTGTAATATGTGTGTGGCATATGCTCTTCAATTATTTTGTTATGCTTCACATCGGTAATTGGGTTGGGGGTGAAAGTATTTTCAAAATTTTCGGCAATATAATCAGCCTTATCTTGGTCCGTATGTACCCAACCTCCTGTTTGAGTGCTTAGAGGAGGAATATTTGTTTTTTCCCGTTATATTTTTTTATTGTTGTCCATAGCCTTTTTGAATTTGGATGTATTTGGGATAGATGAGTTTGGAAGTTAGAATATCTAAAATTATCTAATTCGATTTTAATTATCCTCGCTAGTTTATTTATTTTTCTTTTGTAATTAATGTTTCTATTTATTTGCCATTCCCTCCTCAGTTTTCGTTTTTCATGAATCAGATTCAATAGTTGTTTTGGTAAATTCCTATAGAGTCTGTAAGTTGGAGGTGATGATACAGTACTCTCATCTAAATTTTTATGTATTGCATTATTTATTCTGTTTATCTCTGATTCAAGTTGGGTATAATTTTTTATTGAATTCGGAAATTTTAGATTTTGTGACATTAGATAGTTAAATTTACTCCAGTTGATGTTTTTGTTATTGGGTTTATTAATGTTTGTTATTGAAATTTTGCCTTTGAAGGAGCCAATAACCGGATTATGATCCGAATCTAGATCCGGAACAACCGTTTGATAAATTTGGAAATTGATTCCTTTCGAGATTATTATATCTAGGATATCTGGGATGATTCTATTGTTGCAAGAGTAGTGAGTTGGCTCACTGGGTGCTTGGATACTTAAATTGTTGTTAATAATTAGTTGTAATAGCTTTCTGCCTTGTGATGAGGTTGAATTGCAACCCCAAGCTGTGTTCTTACTATTTAGGTCTCCTATTATAAGAACTTTCGAATGCTTCTGGATAATATTTTTATAAATATCTTGTGGGAAAGGGTAGTTTGGTGGTTTATATGCT
This sequence comes from Gryllus longicercus, assembly GCA_038098605.1. NCBI lineage: Eukaryota > Metazoa > Arthropoda > Insecta > Orthoptera > Gryllidae > Gryllus > Gryllus longicercus. Next base: position 3,773,810 of record JAZDUA010000105.1, read on the forward strand.
GATACAATCACGATTTCCTAATTATTCACGTAAGTTATAATTGCTACCGTTTCTAGGCTTTTGTCGGATGAAATATCTATATGGGAATGTTTAATGCTTTTGTGAATTAAGATTGCAACTCCTCCCGAGGCACAATGCGTTAATCTATCGTTTCTATATATTGCGTACCCATTAATTTTAAATTTTTCACCTGGCAGTAAATGGGTTTCAGTTATGCAAGCAATTTTTATTTTATTATCATTTAAAAAGTGATTGAATCGATTTGTTTGACTTTTATGCCATTGACATTCCAGTTTAATATCCTCATTTCATCATTATTATTTAATGCCATTAATAAGAGCAGGAACTAACGATTGAATCATTGTTTGTAATTGAGGGACTATTATTGCTAATATTTGGTTTACTATTGTGCTAATTAAGTTTAAATTGTTTGCATTATTAGGGCTTTGGGTTCTCCAATTTGAATTTGAGTTTGGATTTGGATTTTCGTAATTTGGAGGACGCAAAGGCATGTTTACTTGAGGCAGTGGGGGAAAGTTTTGAATATTATCTGCTGGTGGCGGCCTCCTTGGAGGTTGCGCACTCCGAGTGGTTGTATTGGAAACTTGTGCACTGTAAAGGCCTTGCCATTGCTTACGTCCCCTCTCTGCCTCTTTAAATTTTTGGCAGCCACGATAATTTGCTGTGTGATTTAACCCACAGTTAACACAAATAGGTTGTTCTCTTTTTGATCTATTACATTGCGAAAAATGATGGGATCCATCACAACGAACACACCTTGGACTTAATTTACAGTTTGCTTGGGTGTGTTTGAATCTCTGGCAACGCTTACATTGTATTACTTTGTTTGGAGACCTTCGCATCCGCACTTTAATTACAGAATAAAATAATTTAGTTTCATTAAATATTGATTTAGCATTTTCAGTTTCCATTAAATCTACAGCACAGGACCACAGAGGTTCTCTATTTTTGTTATATAGCCTTGTTATGCCGGTTACTGGGTAATTAAGTCTTGCTAATTCATCAAATATTTCTTTCTGAGAGTAAACTACAGGTATACCATAAATTATAACTGAGAGCTTGGAATGATAGGGATCTCTGAAGGAATGATATTGTATATTATTTTCATCGCAAAATTTTCTGTAACCTCTGTAGTCTTCAATTGTTACAAAGTTCACTTTATAAAAATCTTTTTGTTGTTTAATAGTAAAATCGTTTTTTGCTACTTTTGTAATGTCACTAACTAGAAGTAGATATCCATAGCCGTTAACATTATGAATGAATATTGGTAGAATTTTTACAGCTTTATCACTTTCAGTATTAGCATGATTGTCTAAATTTCTAAGCACTTCATAGCGTGAACTTACTGGTATATTGTACCTGATATTCTCCTCTGTTCCGTGGTCAAAGCCAAACCTTTTCCTCTTGTTTGAATCGGAGCACTCGTTGCCGTTGAAACCCAAGTTCTGTGATGAGTTTTCCTGATGTTCACCCACTGATAATGGCGGTTGCGGTAGCAGTGGACAGGCGCCCACTGATGATGAGGATGATAATGGGAACCCCTGTCCGTAGAATTTACCGCCGTTTGGATTTTCGTTAGTCACTTCCATTGACTGCACTATTAACCCTGAGGTTTCTAGTAGCCCCCCGGAGGGGGCACTATCTACACTCGTTTGGTCAGATAAATCGTTGCACTATAAGTACTATAAGTCGAAGTACTAATCGTTGCACTATAAGTAATAATACACACTAAGATCTTAATACACTGGTGCGCGGCGGCCCGCGCAGGTCGAGAGCGCACTGACAACGCGGCCTCAACGTAAGATACGAGCTCAAGACGGTGTTCACCTCGGCTCGAACCGGAATGGGCCCTTGATACTGAAAAAGTTTTTTTTTTCAAAACGTCCTTCCGTCCGTCCGTCCGTCTGTCTGTCCGTCCGACTGTCTGTCCGTCCGTCTGGTGGCGTCTAAACAATGCGAGTGATTTTTATCAAATTGAAGAAACCCCTCTCCATTTGGCCTGAGTCGAAGTGATGCCATTTTTAAAATCATTCATTAGTTTTTGGGAGATACTTTACATGAAGTCCCTGGAACATTTTCAAAATTTTCTCAAAAATAGCTAAAATTTCTTCCTTAAATTTTGTTATAAGAATTGAGCAAAATGCACATATAAATGTGGCATAGTCCAATTTTCGCCGCGGTTCGCCCGGTTAACTCTGAATTTTCGAAAATGAAGATTGCAATTTTTTCTTAAAATAAAATTTGTTGTCCATAATTTGCTTTTTATTAAGGTCATGTACATTTTTTTCAAAATATTAGTAGTTTTTTTTGCGCAATATTGCGAGAAAATGGTGCAATTTTAAAAATTTACAAAAACAAGATTTTCTTAAAAACCGCTCCAAATTTTTTCTTTAAAGTTTTGGTAGGGATTGTGCTACGTGCTCTGTATAAGATGAAATCAACGCCATTTTGCTCCATTTTGTGTTTTTTTTAAAAAATTAGAAAAATTTGTTTGACTTGTCTCTCACATTGTTAATATTTACATTAGCAGCAATTTGCTGACATTATTATTTTTATGAGTCCATGTCCTTTAAATAATGCCACATAAAGCTTCTCGAAAACTCAACCGTATTCTGTCAAAACTAGCTCAAAAATTCGCAATTTTAGGTACGCTTAAACACTATTTTCTCAAAAAAATACTCCAATTTTTCTCTTCAAACTTTTCCAACGGATAGTGCTAATTGCATTCTTTAATATGACGTAAAGTTCATATTGTTTTTAAGAAAATACACAAATTATTTTTTAAAATATTTCTCACGCCAGTAATATGCACATTTCCAGCAATTTGTAAACACTACTGTATTTGTGAGTTTATGTGCTTCAAATGACTTCTGTTGAGGTTTTCCAAAACTCGAAACGTTTCTGTGAAAAAGTGTTTCAAATTCGAATATACTGTAGAGCTTAAGCGCCATTTTCCTAAAAACGGCTGCAAATTTTTCATAGAAAATTGCCATTTAGGACGCAGTTTTTTTTTGTTTTTTAATATTCTTCAAAACACATTTCCGTTCTACTATTAGAAAAAACGAAAAATTAAAAGAAATTCAAAAAAATGTAGTTTGGGCGGCGATAGATGGCAGCACGCAAGACTATGTGGCAAGTTTGAATAGCTAGCCGCGACCGAAGGAAATATAAAACTAATACGGGAAAATCTGTGCTATTCTGTTGCAACACTAGTTAATTCTGGTTCTGTGAGGGTGTTGTTCTGAACTCTGAAGCTGACTAGATGTGAAATTTGGGGTATGAACTGATAGAACTGGATGGAATGATATGTTACATGGAGTCAAGTTGGAATTCTTTGTGGAGTTGTAAGTTTGTGACAAACCAAGCAGCATTTGTGATCATTCTAATACACACACTTTCTGCCGCCGAATATAAGAGGTTCAGTAATAATCAGTAAAATGTTTGTATTTCAAGTCAATCGTTCAATCAAGAAAAAAATTCCGACTTTTATGCTATGGCAAGTTTGATTAGAGCATTTATGATGATTCTTTTAACACCTTTCTTGACAAATGTGCTTTTAACATGTTCTTAAACTTTTTTTAAACAATTGGAAATCGTTGTGTAAACTAATGAACGTGTATATGTTATTTTGTTCTAATAGAACTAAGTAACATTATATAGGCTACAATATTCTTTAATTGAAAATACTAGTATTTTGTTTGATTTTTCGATATTCACACCTACGGGCAAAAACTATGGCCCTCGACGGTCGGAAAAGAATACGTGCCGTAATGTTCAATTAGGGCAATCACGCAGTCACTGCTTGAGATTGAATTTCATCACGACCGTTTAAACGACACAGTTTTTGTTGGACCCCAGAAAAATGCGGCTTGAACGATGGAAAATGTCATTATTCAAATCGTACAATGTTAAAGATTTGCTTAAGAGCATAACAGGAAAATATATAATTATTCTACAACCTAAGAATTATTTTAATATTTGTTTACGTGCTATTTCTTTCCTAATTAAAAAGATGAATGGTTACAAATAAGGCACCAAAAATAACACTCCTCTACTGTATACAACAAAATTTGTTCGTCCTCATTCCTTTTTTCCATACCTCGTGTTCAACGTTTCAACGTTTGTAATCACGCCGCGAGATGTTCAAAAATACTGAACCTTAACCTAATAGCAATGTTTCCCTTTAAACGAAGAATAGAACAGTTCAAAAAGCACTTTGGTTTTGCAAGAGTTTCGTTTTGAAAGATAATTTCCTTCATCTCATTACACGAGTTGAAAATGATTTGACATTTCACAATCTAAAGTAGAAAAGTGCACAAAAACGAAAAAAAAAAAACAACCTGTACTCGCTGTAAAAGCGAGAAAAGGATTACTGGCCGTATTGTTTCTTGAAAATAGAAATGTTCAAATAGAAGTTAAAGAGAAAGATGTTAGTCAACTCAATTTTGTGCCGGAAAAATTAACTTTTACTAAAGAAAAGTTCATGCGTACTAAAGTACATTGTTTGATCATTATTGAAGTAAGGACGTTCACATTTTAAGAGTATTTTTGTCTGTAAATGAGGTTTAAAATCTACATAAGGTGAAATTAGTTAAAAGTGTAACGTTACTTGAGCCTCGTTTGTCTGTAATGGACAAATATTTTTATTTTTGTATTTTATTAACTAAAATTTTATTTTAAAAATCGTCTGAGCTAATTAATAAATAAATGAAACATTTGTTTAATTGAAATGGTATCTTACAAAAAATGTTGCTAGGGCTTCTTTTATGTTATCTTCGGACAAGTGTGAGTCCGCCGGCAGCCCACGGGCCGAAGTCCGCGCGCCACAGCGGGCTCTCGCTCCGCCAGCAGCTGATCTTGGTTGCCACCTTTTGATGGTCTGTGTCCCGAAAATTGTTGATTTGAGAAGAAGAGAAGGATAAATATTTCAATATCGAGGTACTGGGGGATGTGGAGAGATGAAAATAATTCTTCGGACAGTTTGGAAATGTGTTCTTTAATTGTAGGAATTTACAATTTCTGATGACTTTGCTTGTTTTTAAAAAAAATGAGCTTTAATATTGATTCTCAGCGCTTTATTCCGTGTGATTTGCTGAAAGTTTAGATTATATTTGGCTGCACTTCCCTATATCCAGCAAGCGTACGTCATTGGTAGTCTCTATTTTAAGGGAGTATTTTTTTTTAAATTAGTGCATGAAGTTGGGATATTTTTGCTTTTGTTTTTGTTCGGTGAATGTGCGTTTTCGAATTGTTTTGAATATTGTTTTAGTCCTAAATACTTAGTTTCTGATTGACTTGCTATCCACGGAATATTTTCTTTGTGAAATATTAATTGGATTAGGGTAAAAATTGTTGCCTTCGTCTTGTCTGAATTAATTTTAATTCTCCAATTTTTAGACTATTCAATGAATTAGTCGCAATCGTCTTGTAAGTTATTCCTTGCTGTGTTTAAATTATTTTTTTTAACAAAACGCAGTGCCGATAGCACGTACAGAGAGCTATTTGCGAATCTATTACACGTGAATAATCAGAAACATAAATTGAATAATACTGTGTTTTATGGGAAACCCTTTGGTACTTCTGCTCAAATATGTCCTAAGGGTGATATGGCATTGTTAATTTTGACTTAGCAATGCTATATCACCCTTAAGTCAAATTAGTTTCTTTGATTTAAAAAAAAAATATTTTTTCATTATTTGGTATAGTGAGTAGTCTAAAGTGCCGATTATCTTCGTGTGTAAAAAATGACATATTTTGTCGAAGGCTTTAGTTATGTCTAGAAATATTGCAATAGTGTATTGTTTGGTATAGGATCCTTGCGCTAAGTATTCAGTTAATCGTAATATTTGGTGTCTTGTAGGGTGGTTAGGTCTAAATCCAAATCCTGTGATTACGTGTGTTTATCAGAAATATTATTAATCATTTTCATATCAGTTTCTTTAGTAGTTTCGACAATGAGGGGAGAAGGCCTGTTGGTATATAGTTTGTAAGATCTTTTGTTTTTAATTGATTTACGGATTATTCGAAATAAGCATAAATAATTGTAGGCAGTGTGCCTCAGATTGGAAACGTCAGATTGTGATTTCAATATTTAAAACCGAAAGTCGCTCTTGCTGTTCTAATTACAAACAACTACGCATATCATCTGTCATTTACAAACAAATGGAACATCTGGTAGCGGCGTTCTTGCGACAGAAATGGCACATATTAGGGTGCCGACTTATAAGAAGAGCAACATGGATTTCGAATTCCCTTCTCTTGTGAAAGCCGAATTATTACGGGTAAAGATATTGCTAAAGCATTAGATTCGGGAAAGAAAACAGACGCAATTGTTATAGATTTTTCAAAAGCGTTCGATCTTGTTTCGCACAATATATTATACTTACGAAAATGCAAATACGAGTATTGCATCTTCTGTATTGACGTACGCCTAATGGCATGGATACGGGAATTATTGATAAATTGTGACCAGGAGAGTTGGCCATGAACTATTTCAGGAGAAATTTAAGTACGACTGGAGTCCCCCATGAAAGTGTCTTATGATCGCTGTTATTTGTAGTAGACATAAACGATCTGCCTGTATGTCTTAAGTATTTTATCGTCGAATAGATTCAGATAATGATAGTTTCCTTCTTTAAAACGATCTAGATAGCATATATTCCTGGGCTGACAAATCAAATTAAGATGCAGTAAAAAGTAAATCCTGAGCTTTCCTAAATCAGCAAAAAACGTTGCTCGGAATAACACTTGCGAGGCGTAGCCACTACACAAGTATCGTGTTGTAAATATCTAGGCGTTATTTTACGCCAAGACTTGAGATGGGGGAAAACGTTACTTCTATTGCCAGAACAGCGTGGAAGTCACTACACTTCGTAACGAGAACACTTAAAAAGGGCAGCATGGAGAGTCAAAAAGTAGGATACACATCGTTCGTTAGGCCAATTCTTGAATAGGCATAAGTTTATTGGGACTCCTACAGAAAAAGTCTGTTTGAAGAGTACTTTTTTAAGTCGATCAAATTCATAAATAAAGGATCTTCGGGAAGTTCAAATCCACCAACATTCGCATTGTGATGATCGGATAAACCACGGAAACCCCGATCAAAGCAGCTAGCCGCTAGAATTCTCCTCCAAGCAGGGCTGAATTCGACATAACTATGGAGCTAATTGTGACGATCCTTCCACCGCGGTGTACCGACATCACTTGATGCTCTGAACTACCTTTGCTGTTAAAAATTAATTCAAGTGCATTGTTGTGTAGAGCGCATAAAGTGTAGAGTAGTGCAGGGAAAAGCTATCCCAATAAGCTGTCGATAATCTATATGGCAAAAACGAGAAAGTAACAATGAAAGTGTTTTGTTGTGAAGTGAAGTGATAGAGTGGTTGGAATCTCATTTGAAAGTTTGTTTTCAAAAATCCATATTGTGGTTATGTAATAAAAAAATGTACGACTGCATCTAAGTGCGTTTCTATGTTTCTGTCTATGTACTTATTTGGGGGGCAAGTATACTGTATTTGAACTGTATAAGTGCATATGTTTGTGTAATACAAATATAGATATGTGTCTGTAAGAGTTATAGATGTATGTGTGAGTGAGCATTAATGTATAAGACTGTATACATGAATATATGAATAGGTGAAAACAAAAATATTATTACAATTGTTATTATTATTGTTATTATTACAATTTTTAATTGAAATAATTAAGTAAAAAGTTTTATTGATACATAATAAGTTTAATAAAATTACATTTAAAGTGAAATTGATAAAGTAAAACTGTTTATACTTCTCATCATTGCGCCAAATGTGCATCATGGCAGGCATCATATTACGAGTATTAATGGGCGGTCATTCAAGAACGTTGACGTTAACATTAGACATTCAAGCAAACGTTTACGAAGTCCATATTTTAAGACCACGTTAACGTAGTACAAAACTTTTCGAATAATGCGGCAACAAAAAAAAACACTTCAAAGCAATTTGTATCGATGAAATCTTCATAATTTTGCTTTAAAGATGGCAACTGAACAAGTGGCAACATGTGTATTATGTTCATGGGAATATCTGAAGATTGGAATCGTTTATGTCTTGCTGTCTTAAATGTTATGCATTTTGGAAATGCATGTCGCAGTAAATGAACGATATGCGTGCTACATATTATTAGAAACAAGTTTTCATAACGCCCGTGAACAAATTATATTATGTAAAACAAAAAATATGCGAACATTTCTGTATTTCCATCCGATTGAAATCCAATTTATTACATTTATTACGTTTCGTTTCTATAGATGTTCCGATTAAAAAAAACAACAACAAAAAACGTTGAGGATATATATATATATATATATATATATATATATATATATATATATATATATATATATATATATATATATATGTGCGAGCTTACTTAATAGAGATTAATCAAAAATACATTTTTCTACGACACCATGATCTAAACTACCAACGCCTCTCTCGAAAAAAGATTAAAATGTTCTTGGGTCATACATGTCTACATTCTCATAAATGAAATTGTTCCACGTACTAATATTGAGTAGAACTCCTTGAATGCCATGTTAACATCCGTAGTTGGTTGACTCATTCTCCTTGAAATGACGTTGCCCGAAACGTGTTCCTACTAACACTTTGGGAGTTAGTACTTTACCATGACTGAGTGAGAAGTGATTCGAAGAACGTGCCGCATACACTATTTAAAGGATTGCTGAAGGTGCTGATGCCGCACCGCACGACGTTCTCAGCTCTGTCTGCAGCTGTTAAAGGGGACACACCAGAGCATGGATACGCGCAGTGGTTTGGCTTAGTCAAACAGGAAGCAATGTAGTGAAAATGAAAGGGTTCTTTTCATTAAATAGATGTCCAAGTTTTCTGTCGGCAAAAATTGAATGAAGCTCCATTGGGAACCTCTTTTATAGCAATGTGTTCTGATTTTGTATTTTTCATTTTGTATTTGTGTGTAGGTATTCACATTATTTTAATGTAATATTTATCTTTATTTTTAACTTATTTGTAAAATTAAATGCAAGCCGTCATACGTAATACAGAATTCTCAATTTTCAAATTGCCCTGTTTTTACGTTTTCATTTTTTTTAAAAAAACAACATAACTTTTCACATATAATTTTCTCGTACAAAGATCAAGTACAAATGATACAAAATCTCAATGAAACAAATCATCATTGCACTTCAATGATTTGGCCTCTTGGTTGCCTTGGGAAACAATAATCCTCTGCATTTTCTTTCCAGTGTAAATTATTTTAAAATAATATAATCCTTATTTTCTGTGAAAAAGGGATTGACAAAATTCCGGATCATATTATTTGTACTGTAATAATGGAAGTAGTATCGTAAAACCTAGTTCATCACAACGATGCGATCAGCATCGCGATGCTACATAACTACATAATGCAACTACAACGCCGTAAAGAGTCAATTTAAGATTTTTATTCATAAGAGTAGACGTAGTAATAGAATCGTCGAGACCTCTGGGTGGATCACAACAACTCTACAAGTAAAATATTTCCTAATAGAAACATTTTCAATATAAAATATTACGGTAGATAAATATTCGTAAACAATTGAAACATAAACAAAATTCTATTGACAAAATAGTTCGAAGTAAATAAAAATAAGGGGTGCTGCAAAATGACAGATTTTCTCGCACTAGTTAGTTTTCTAACCTCTTTAGTTTAGGCTACCTTGTCGGTATTTCCCTATCAGCTTCTCATACTGCTATCTATCGGCACCTAATACACTAAGTTTCATATTTTCTCATATTTTCGGTTCTTATAGTAGAATTGAAATATGAATTTTAGAATACTACAGAAGGATCAAAAGAGCGTTTCTAAAAATATGGAATTTTGATCTCATTTTCACAGACAATTTTTGTTTTCGAGAAACTTAATCAGCAATCATTTGGGACATCTGTGCTCGTAAATGCAATCCTGTATTAAAAATGCCCGAAATGGAGATATTAACTACGTGAAAGATGATTTAAAAATACATTTGTGTAGTTTTAGAAAAATCAAAAGATGTGCATGAATATGATTATGTAATATTATCCAGTGCATTGGGCACTATATCCGTATTGAAAATAAAGGAAATATTAAGAGTCGTTTTTGTGAAAATACTGTTTCTGAAATTGCCTTTATTTCACGCAAAATTACGCGAAAACTACTCATATTTTGAAAAAAAGAATGATCTCATTTTAAGATGTAATTTTCAAGATCAAATTTAATTCAGAAAAAAGTTATATCTTCAATATTGTAGTTGTAAGAAGACGCCGAAATAATTTTAAACTGTTGCAATTTCCAAAAATGCAGAGAATTCCACGAAAATCGGACCTGAGCCATTTTTATAAGCTCTATCCAATAAAAAAATAATACAAAAATTGTGGAGGAAAACTGAAAGTGTTCTTGAAGCTTCGTGTAAAGTACCTCCAAAAATTAAAATCACTGTATCAAATTCAAGAGGTCGCGACATCTTTTAGATCGATCGGAGAACATCAGTTTTGGTGAAAATCATGTACACGGTTTCGTCGCTAGCATGGCTCACAGACGACGGCTCACAGACGGAGAGACGTTTTGCCGAAAACCAATTTCTCGATATCAAGGACCCACAAAATGTGTATTCTGATTTCAATCCTTTAAGGTTAATTTCAGTAATTAAGTACGTATAGGTTCAATAATTATCTTTTTTCAGTGATCAACAATTGTTTTTCAGTGATTTACAATCAATTTTTCTGCAAACAAATCGTCATTTTTCGCTGCTGCATTGCATAACTTTTTTATACTAGATATGTATTATGAGAGAAAGCAAAAATACGAAAAAAAAAATTGAAAATGATTGCTGAAGTCACATTATAAACGTATAGAGACTACAACGGCATAGGGAGTGTCTTAACATTTCTAAAAGACGAAAAAAGTATTATTGTATTGAAAAACATGCGCTACCAATAAGCCATATACACACAAAGTGAAGATTCCTTTCGTTTTGACAGGACATAAATACAGAACAATAGCTAAAATGCTAATCAGAAATGTCGCAAGAGCAAAAAAACACTGACCTAGGTCATTTAAATGCTCGAGCGAGAGCCTTCCATTGACGTCACGTACCTGTTCGCCCAGTTGTTTGAATAATGCGGTAACTGCAACACTAGCTCTGACCCGGAGACGCCTCGCGTGTGGAACAGCCTTCGCGTGACAAAGAGGGTGTATGGCCCTTCTGCAAGGGCTGGGGGATTAAATAGAAACGAAAAAGCCTCTTCCAGACAACGTGGAATTATTCAAAGGGATGCATTCTTCATGGAAGTCGATAATCAGTATTATAAATTAACACTGACTCAAATCGCGCTCACTCAGCGTTCTTGATTAATACCTGCCCAGGATTTTTGAAAAGACGTTTACAGATACAGTACGTATATTTAAAAATTGCTCAAACTGATTATTAATATAATCCTTCAAATTATTGAGATAGTATGAGATCCAGTTAACAGTAAAGAATATAGTTTTACCCTAATTTAATTGATACAAGTTGGGATTGGCAAATATTCCGCACCTTGTAAGTCATTTTTGTTTTAAAAGGGAATACAATTTCATGCTGCAACGCAATTTATGTCTTTGTAACAATCCGTGCTACGAATGAGGAATACCCTCGAAAATGAAATATGTCCAAAAAGTAAATGTTATGCCTCATTGCGTAGAATACATAAAAAACATAACTTGGGTTCCTTTGAACATAATTGGTACGCCAAAGCTCGTTTTTTTCTAAAACGCATTGTTTGTTATTCACGATAATAAAGCGTGCAGCAGCGTAATGAGTATTAAAGGATGCATGGGTACTTGATTTTTTATCTCTACCATAAACAGCGAATTTTAATTTTTTCGTCATACGTCTGTTTGATGCAGGACTGAGGGGCAATTTCCTATTCACCTGTAGCACACATGGGATTTGGTGTCGATAGTTAAATAAATAAATGGTACAAAACAGTCATATTTCCTTAGCTTATTAGATACAGAGAGGATGATTAATAGTTAACTGCTCTTTAAATTATTTGTTAATATTTTTTTATAAACAGATCATTTTTAATAGACAATTTTTGTTTATTCATTATATTTACACAGTTACATGGTTTTATTATACAATTAGAGTTACTCAAATACAAAATATAAATATTTGCCATTTACGGCTTAAAGAGACTGAAGTTAATGCCTTATTTTGCATGGCAAGACTCGGGCCCTCAGCCCTCTTCTGCCCACGCAAATTCCATTACACTCCTTCAATCATCTTCCAAAGAAGAAAGGTATTATTCAGGTGATGAAACAAGCTATTTTGAGTGTATCTCAGAGGCTTCTTTTAGGCTTGAGGCTATTTTACATGCAGTAAATCTACTACATGGGACAACCGGCTTTCGTTCCCTCCGAAGGAAGGCGTACGAAGGATTTTTTCACCCTTAAAAATCCACGACTTAGATGGGGGTTTGAATCCATGCTCTCGTGGCTCAGTGGGGAAGTCGCTTGCCTTTCACCACTGAGTTGAATTTCTTTACTTCAATAATATTTAGATCAGCACTTACGAATCTTTCTTTGTTAAAGGTCAATTATTCTTCCATAAAAACGGTTGACAGACACATTTGTATATAACTTTTTTAACATTTCCTATTTAAAAAATCAATAGTAAGGCCAGTAAATCTTTACTCGTTTTTACAACGCAATGTCCTAAAATTTAATGTAAGCTTTACGGTAAAGCTTCAAAAATATATAATACACGGAAAAGTTTGTAATGTTTTAAAATAAAGGAAGGTATTTGACCCCACCCTAATTTTTTCAGTAACCATTAATTTTAATTTCTCAAGAAACGTTTAAGTAACTAGTGGTGCTAAAACACCATGTACTTTCTCGCCCTGATTTTCACGAACAATTACGCTAAAAGTACACAAATTTTCGAAAAATTGTTCACGGCCATACTTCAAAATCTATCTCTAAGGAACAGATTTGATTAAGGAAAAAATCTGAGTTGTAGGAATATTCCGGAAAAAGGTTGAGCTTTTGCAATTTTCAAAAAATTACTGATTTAACGAACATTAGCCCTGCACCATTCTCTTAAACGTCCTTCGTACTAACAAAAGAATAATAAAAAATGATGGAACTGTTTCTGCGTTTTGCAAAAACTGGCGTTTAAGTACTACTGTAAATTCGAAATTCAAAGCTCTTTTTCACAGAAAATTTTTGAGTTTCGAAAAACGTAATTAAAATCACTTAATTTAAAGTCATACTTTAACTCACAGGTACAATTGTGTTTACAACTGCTGGAAACGTGCATATCAGCGGCATGAGAGATCTTTAAAAAAATTTTACATTTGTGTATTTTTTCAAAAACAATACACCGAATTGAACTTTACGTCATATTAAAGATTACAATTAGCACAACCCGTTCGAAATGTTTTAAGGAAAAAGTTGGACCCGTTTTTGAGAAAATGTCGTTTGAGCGTTTCAGAAAATGTGGAATTTTAAGCCAGTTTTCACAGAAAACGGAAGAGTTTTCGAGAAACTTTATGACATTATTTACAGCACAAGTACTCATAAATATAATAATGTGGACAAATTGCTTCTAATATACATATTAACTATATGAGAGTCAAGTCAAAATATTACATTTTAATATTTTTAAAAAAAAAACAACAACAAAGAAATAGAGCTATTTGGCGTTCATGTCATCCTATAGAGTGCATTTAGCACTATCCCTACCAAAAGTTTAAAGAAATCAATTTGGAGCCTTTTTGAGAAAATCTTGTTTTTGTAATTTAAAAAAAAAATCATATATTGCACCCAATATTGCGCGAAGACGAAAAAAATTTTGAAAAAATGTACATGACTTTAATAAAAGAATTCACTATGCAAAACACATTTTAGTTGAAGGAAAAATCTATATCTTTAATTCTGTAGTTGTAGAAAGACACCGAAAAAAAATCATACTTTGAAATTTTCGAAAATTCAGAGAGAACCGAAATAATCGGACCTATGCCAAGTTTATAAGTGTAGCTTACTCTATTGTTACAAGAAAAGTAAAGAAACAATTTTGAGCAGTTTTTGAGAAAATTTTGAAGATGTCCAGAGAACTTCATGTAAAGTACCCCTAAATTTTGAAGAATGTTTTTCAAATTCTTAAAGTTCTGACTCGACTCAGATGGAGAGGGGTTTCTTCAATTCACATGGTTTATGCGCTAGTAGAGTTCACAGGCTCCAGGCGGACGGCTGGATAGACAGTCAGTCACACCGACGTTTTGGAAAAAACAAAACATTTTTTCGGTATCAGGGGACGCCAAACTGTGTATTTTCGTCGAAATCTCGAAATCAGTTTTCTGCAGCATTACATAATTTTCCCTAGACTACAAACATTACTCCGTATACCCATACGTATTCGGGAAAGTAAGAAGCAACCAAATTTAAAATTACAGAAAGAATAGCGCAAGTCACATACAACTGCCATGTATCACAGTCCACACGCAAAATTTATGTTTGTTGTATCTGGACGTCTTTACATCAATGTCAAACTATAAACTAATATTTTAAATAATACACCATTTCATAAGGTGTCGGTTCGCTAAGACATTAGTACGTAAACATCGTTTGAGTAACATTCCACTGTACCGACGTGAAGTTTAAGCATAGTATTTATGACTCAAAGGTGAAAGTATTAATTTTATTATTTTTTGGCTCGGAATTGCTTTTCGTAAGGTACGAAAGAACGCAGAAAATAATCCAATACTTGTTAGTATACAAATACGGTAATTTGTTAATTTTTGTACCCTTGCAAGCTGGTACCCTGCCCCTAAAATATCCGCTCTATTCCTTATAACAAATCCAGAAAAGTTAAATAATATTGCAAAGAGGAAGGTTGTACTTGCCCGACCCTGCATTTTTTCATGGAAAACATTACTTGGCTTTCGTAAGAGCAAAAAGTTCTAATGTTTGTTTGTTTTTGTAAAACTTTTTTTAATATGTGTTTTGCATTTCAAGGAAAATGAGAAGCTAAATGTCAAGGAAGATAGAATATTAATTCCAAATGTAGTTTTAAAGAAGTCTGAATTGTTCAAAGAACATATCTCTACAATACTAAACAAATCTCTATTGAAATTTTGTTTCTAACAATAATTGCATTGTTTTTATTTTTTGATTTTCTGTAAGTATCAAGTTACATTTATACATTTTTAACAAATAAGCAAGTTTCATTAACAACTTTCCTTCCTAATGGAAAGGATAGGGAAAGGGTGGGGATTAACATGCGAAAGTTCTCCCACTCGAACGCTAGTATATATATATATATATATATATATATATATATATATATATATATATATATATATATATATATATATACAGCAGTACACACACACATATATATATCGTCATCATCATCATCAGCAACAAGGTTTGGGCCTAGTGGCCCGTTCCGCTCTCAAGAGTCTCTTTCCATCTTGTGTGGGGTCTGCCTCTGGATCGTTTCCCCCTTGGTTTGTATTCGAGGATAGTCTTGGGAAGCCGTTCTTGTGGCATTCTGGTTAGGTGTTCCAACCAATTCTTCCTCGTTGAGTCGATCTTCTCCAGTATGCTGGAGATCTGTAGTTCACCTCTGATGTCTTCATTTCTCTTATGATCTAGTAGTGTATATCCTGCTAATGGTCTCAGGAATCTCATTTCTGCCGCTTCGATCCTTCTTCTGTCTGACCTATTGACTGTCCAGTTTTCGCATCCATAAGTTAGCATTGGGACTGCCATAGTTTTGTAAAATTTTAGTTGGGTGTCTTGTCTGGTCTTTTGTCTTAGTGCTCTGCGTATAGTACCGCACAATTTCTGGAATTTTTGGATCTTTATGTTTATATCTTTTTTGTCGCAGTATGAGATGTTAAATCCTAAATAATTAAAGTTGTTTACTTGTTCAATACTTTTTTCGTTTATCACTACTTTACATCTGATATGGTTTTTCCCCTGGAATGCCATTGTTTTCGTTTTAGAGGTTGATATCTTCAAGTTATAATTTTTCCCTGTTAACTCGAGGTAATGGGCAGCTCTCTGTAGGTCGTCTTCTGAAGTACTAAAAATGGCCTGGTCATCTGTGAATAGAGTAGTGTTTAAAATTGTATTGCTTATTTTAAAATGTGTGGTTAGTTTACTTTGCCATTCTTGAATAACATGATCGATATATATATATATATATATATATATATATATATATATATATATATATATATATACATTAAAAAGGGTCGGGGACATCGGGCACCCTTGTTTGACTCCTTGGTTTGTATATTCAGTTAGGTTGTTTGCTGTTCCTTTGTCAATACTGATAGTGGTTTTAAAATATAAGCTTTTGATGGTTTCTATGATGTGGTTAGGGTATCCACTATTACGCATAATACTCCATAACTTATTCCGAGAGACTTTGTCAAAGGCTTTTTCAAAATCTATGAACAGGATATAGGTAGGAAGGTTATATTCGCGTCTTTTCTCGATCAATTGTTGTACAATAAGTATGCTATCTGCGCATGAACGTCCCTTTCGGAATCCATTTTGGAATTCCGAAAGTAGGTTATTACTTATTTTATTTAATCTCCTAGTAATTATCTTTGCATAGATTTTGTAGGCAGAGTTTAATAGGCTAATTCCTCTGTAATTGCTACAGTCTTGTCTATTTCCTTTCACGTCACTACGGTCACAATATATATATATATATATATATATATATATATATATATATATATATATATATATATATTTTGTGACCGTACTCACCCTTGATCTTTCCACATGGTTTGTCATCACGTATGTGAATCAATGATCACATATTATTTCATCGATTGGATGAAATTTGTTTATATGGAACATGGAATCCATTTCAGGGAGAGGGATCTTGTTCTCTCTGGTGTCTTGGTTCGTGAATGGGCTTTTGAGAGTTTGACGGGAACTTCATCATCAGTTTTTTTTAAACAAACAAACAATTTATTACCAAAATCACAAATTTAGTACATCAATTCCAGTCTAATCACTTCTCGTTTTGGTACCAAAACTATACCTATGAGCTCAGATTACACAATAACTTGAATGCCATAAACCGTTCGTTTCTTCTCGGATGCTCCCCAGTGGCTGCGGCGATCGTCAGCCTTCGGCGCGTCTCGGCGCCCGTCGGACGGTTGACCGTCGCTTGGAGGTCAGTGGCCCCAGCTCTCCGCGCGGGTACACAATGACACCTTTGCTTCGACCCCGACCGTTGTGCATGTATTTCAGATCGGGTATGCACTCACCCAATATCACTGTCCACCTATCATTTGTTGGTTATCTCAGTTCTCCCTTGCTGCACAACCTACCAGTTCTACTTCGTTTATTTTTCACAATCACCTATACGCGTGGCAACTATCCACTGCCGTTACCAGCCATGCGGTCTATAGTTTTACTTTGTCACCACAGTTACCGACACATATTCCGCTTCTTCAAGCTTACACTATTTATAACCGGCCACTGTCACACTTAATTCACTCCCTAATGATGTTTCTTCCATTATTTAACTTCACTTCGTTCCCTTTTCGACGCGCGCATCAACCGCTCCGCTCTCCTTCGAGTTCTCTTCCTCACTAACTGTCGTCGTCTCGCCCAGTCTCGCCGCCTTCTCGCACCTGACCCGTTCCCTGATGTTGTCAGCTACTCGCCGCCGTTACCGCACAATTCAAAGTACATGTATCTAAGGAAACCCACCGCGTTTCAATGTATTTTAGAGAAACGCACCGCCTTTAATCACCCCCTCCTCCCCCTTTTTCGGATTTTTTTGGTAAAAATCCAATGAACTAATACAACTTAGTCTTGAAGGCTGTGGGGCATGGCCTCTTGTGGGGCATGGTCTCAAATTATGGATATTGTAATGTCGTACCACCTCTTGCCTGTCGTTCAACAATCTAGCCACATTCTTATCGGGATGATCTACGAAACAGCTGTTGTAGAACATTTCTTTCAACTTGTCGAACGCGTCCCAGTATGCACCGTCCCACTTCCAATTGCGAACTTTTTTCAAACGTTGGCAGAACGGGTACATCACATCCGCAAATCGTGGACAGAACCTTACATAATAGTTGCATGTACCGATGCGTCGGCGTACTTGTCTGACCGTTCTCGGTGACGGTAGATTTCTGATCTCTTCGTTCCAATACCGTTCGAAAAATCTGTCTTTAAACTCCTTCAGCGACCCAGGAAATACGTCGAATATCGCGGCCCACGTCCGGGCGTTCCCCTCCAACATTAGATATAAGAACTGGACCTTGCATCTTTCCGATATGTTAAACACTGCTAAGTGCCATTCTGCCGCCCGCATAAATGCACAAGGATTTTCCCTGCCATCTCCCGAAACTTTCAATGATCTTGGGGGCGTAAATGGCGCCATCCCACCTGCGGCAATCGGCGATACTTTAAACTCTTTTATCTGTTCAACATCAGCTTGTAGTGATGAAACTTTCTCTTTGCACTCTCGTATGTTCCCCTTGATTTCTTCTTTGATTGTTTGCTGTAATTTTCTCGAGTCTGCTTCTACTCTGCAATCATCGTCCATGACATTGACTTGGAGTTCCGCTATTTTGCCCTCTACCATTCTGATATCCTCTCGAATTTGGTTTTGCGCCCCCTCAATTTTATCACCCTGTGCGTCAATCTTGGCATCCAATTGTTGGTGTAATTGGGTTTCCAATTCCC
This sequence comes from Gryllus longicercus, assembly GCA_038098605.1. NCBI lineage: Eukaryota > Metazoa > Arthropoda > Insecta > Orthoptera > Gryllidae > Gryllus > Gryllus longicercus. Next base: position 3,792,578 of record JAZDUA010000105.1, read on the forward strand.
CGCCCGATTTACTTAACTGAGACTCTAGTTTCTTATCCTGTATCAAAAGTCCATTGGAAAATAATTGGTCTCGAGCCTCCAGTCGTTCCGTAACCCCAGACATTTCACTATTGATCGTTCCGATTTGTTTGTTAAGAGATTCCATTTGCCTTCTTATTTCATCTCGTAATTTGCTTTTCCGTTCATCAGCTTTCCTATCCTGTTCCTCAAATTTCCTATCCAATTCTTCCAATATCTTCCTACTTCGTTCTTCCTCTTACCTGCCCAGTTCTTCCAATATCTTCCTACTTCGTTCTTCCTCTTTCCTGTCCTGTTCTTTGGTTGACTTTCGACTCTATTCCTCAAATTTCCTCTCCAATTCTTCCTCCATTCTTTCATATTCTTCCAATATCTTCCTCATCATCTGCATTATATCTGGTTAGGTATCTGCTCGGTCCTCCCGATTTGGGTTCCCTGCTGCCTGGTTTATCGGCGTCGATTAAATTTTTACCTTTTCATTGAAACAATCTCCCGACGTGTCATCTACAATTTATTACATAAACGGGAAGTGATTAGACTGGAATTGATATACTAAATTTGTGATTTTGGTATTAAATTGTTTGTTTGTTTTAAAAGAATGATAATTGAGTTTTTCCAATGTTTTCGCCAAACCTGCAGAGGCCCATTCACGAACCAAGACACCTGTCCCTTTCTAAAAATAAATGTAGTGAATAGTACCGCATTGAACGTCACAATATATATATATATATATATATATATATATATATATATATTGAAACACGCTAAGTGTTTCCCTCCGTAATTATAGATAATTAATACAAGAGTATATTATTACTCATTTGGACTGTGCGGTACAGCGGCAGGTGCGAGCGAGCGGTGGGGGATTTGCGAACGCGACCGCTGCCGCTGTCCATCGAAGGGAGGGGGATTCTCGTCCGTTACAAGTGGCGACGGTTGCGGACGCCGGGTGACGGTTGAAAAATCAGTTGCGAGAGACGCGGTGTGGCGAACAGACGCCGAGTGGCGAAGGTTGGGTAATTACGGAGAGCGTGTGGCAGAGGACATACGAATAGTTATAGACAAAGTGAACCCATGCTAATGATGAGAAGCATGTAATAGTATTACGTGTATCATTATTGATTAGAAGCCGATGATTTATAGTGTAGTAGTTGCGAGAGAGAAGTAGAACGAAACCAAGGAGGGGCGCAGTAACAATTCACGCGCGTGGTGTGAACGTAACGGACATTTTCAAGACCCAGTAATTACGCGTGTGTGAGCGAAGGCGAAAATATCCGAGGGTGCGGCCAAGGGACTTCTAGCGCCGCGTCTGCAGACCAGCACAGCACGTGTCTACGTCATCAGCAGCCCAAGGACACCGAGCCGCGGCGGAGATCGACCGTTGCCGTTGCCGGGGTGAGGAATCACCGCGACCGAATTGTTAATGGGGCCCCAAAGGTATGATAAGACTACACGGTTAACTAAATCTTGGTACCAAGTTAAAGAGGTTTTTTTTGTAATTAATCAAGTGTATTGAACATTCCATTATAAATAAATTGTACTTGTTTGCTTATACAAAATTATCATTTTGACGCACCAATATAGTACCAAATTCCTCAGATGACCCATTCGCGAGCAAGATACCCGACCTTTAGAACCTATAAATTTGTAGTGAAAAGTACCAACCAACAGGTGCGTCGCAGCTGGCGTCCGATCAGTGTATGCACTGATAAGTACTTCACAGCTGAGGCAGAAACAGGTACGTCACAACTGGCGCCCGAACAGTTTGGACTCGTGAATTTAAGAAATGTGGCTCTGAGGAATTTGTTGAAATATTGGGAAATATTGTGTGTGTAACTGAATTGAGAATATTAATGCTAATGTGTGTGTAATGTATGATAATGAGATGCAACAAAGTCAATATGAAAGTAATTGGTAAGCAGTAAGAGAATTCATTATTTGGAGGGAAGGAAAATAACATATTTGTACTGACAAAACATAGGTAAAGTGTTGAGAAAGTAAATGATTATTTGGCGATTACCAAAATTTTAATTAGTAGTGGAAAGGTATATAGGATTATTTTGAAAAGCGACCAGTATCAATCTGTTATTGTGTTTACTGGGTTTATGAAAACAAACAAGATGTACATTGTAAGTGATGAAAAGTAGTATAATTTCCAAGATTGTATAATGCAGATTAATATTAATCTGATTGTTCATGTTTTCATGGCATGATAGCTAAATAATTTATGAAATAGAAAGAAAGTTTTGTAACCATAGAGGTACTGAATAGTGTTGTACAAGTTGTACACGATCTGGTTGGTTATGGGGATATTAAAATTTATTGGAAATAACATTACTTATGAAGTATATGTAGTAGCATTGTAAATAAACATATGGAAGATTCATGTATTAGGTGGAGAAAATTTTAGGAAGTAGGCATTGCACTTAATTATGTATGATTGGTGCACATATAATAGAGTAGTAATTGAGATGCAAATTAATCCAAAAGGCAAATAGTGGATTTACATAAATGTGGGGGCATGATTGTGGCAATTCCAAGGAGTTCTATAGTAGTGCATATTCATTTAGGTGGTAGTAGTATTACCTATTGTGAAGGATATTTTATGTATTGATAAGTGATTGGGAATTGATGTGACTACAAAATTAGTGTTGTTATATTTTTGTGGTGAGTGAGAAATCGTTATTCATGATTTAGTGTCTGTGGTAATAGTGCATCAGAGCAGTCGTGAAGAGTAGTGATTGCAGGGATTGGCATAGTCAATTAAGAGGGTGACTGTTGCATCGCTGCCGAAAGAGGTAAATGGAAAGATCGTGTGAACATTTTGAAGTAGTTGGAAACGAACGTGAGGATAAAAGTAATAAAATGGAGGCGCAAAACGTAGCGTTGGACCTGGAGGGGAAGGTAGATCAAGTAAGGGAGACAGATGAAGGAATTGGTAGTAGCACTTTTTCGGAAAGCAGGGATAGCGAAATCGGAAGCAGGTTGGATGAAACGTCGGGGGATAGTTTCAATAAAGAAGTAGAAGTTACATCAACACCGATGAACCAGGCAGCAGGAAACCCAAATCGGAGGGGTGGAGGAGACAATTATCCAGATATAATGCAGATGTTAATGAAAGTATTGGAAGGACAGAGCGAACTGAATAGGAAGTCAGAAGAACAGAGTAGGAAATTAGACGAACAGAAAATATTCACGGAGGAACAGAATAGGAAGTTGTCTGAAGAACTGAATGGGAAATTAGATGAACAGGATAGGAAATCCGAGGATCGGATCGGCAAATTACAAGAGGAAATAAGTGGGCGAATAGGACGCATTGAAGAACAAATGGAGTCGACTAAAAACGAGATGACCAAGATCGCGGAGCGGGTGGAAATTCATGAGCAACGGATTTCCGAAAGATTCGAGAAACAAAAAAAGGAGGTGGAATCCAAAGTAAATAGTTTGGGGGGGAATTGGAGACCAAGTTACATCAGCAATTAGATGCCAGAACTGCCGCGCAGGATGAGAAAATTGAAAGGATGCGAAATCAATGTAGAGAGGAAATTAGGACAGTGGAAGAAGATGCGAAGAAGCTGCAATTGGCGGTCAAGGAAGAAATAAAGGAGAATAGGCGGGAATGCGAAGAAAAGGTTTCAATATTACGAGCAGAGGTTGAACAGGTGAAAGAATGCAAGGCATCCCCAATGGCAGCGAGCGGGACGGTACCATTCACCCCTCCAAGATCACTGAAGTTCTCAGGTGATGGTAAAGAAAATCCTTGCATATTCATGAGGGCGGCAGAACGGCATCTAGCTGTCATCAATACTTCGGAAAGGTGTAAGATACAATTCCTATACCTAATGCTGGAAGGGAACGCAAGGACATGGGCCGATACGTTTGATGTGTTTCCCGAATCATTAAAGGAATTTAAAGATCGTTTTTTCGAGCGATACTGGAATGAGGAGATTCAAATCAATTTTAAAATAAGCTTGATGAATAATTACTACAACCAGTCAATGGGAAGCTTGCGGGAATATGCAACAAAGCGTATCATGGAGTACAAGACATTATCTCCGCCGATGAACGATCAAGAAATCATGTGTGCTAACGAGACAATTCCCAGTTACGGTGAAAAACTTATTACGTAGTGTGCAGCACACCAACTTGGAGAGATTTCAGAACGTGCTGGGAGGGTACGACCTAACTTTTGCAGGCGCCCCTAAGAACAGGAATGAGGGGAATGTAAATATGATAAGAATGGAACGAAATCAGGGGCAAGGGAATGATAGGGGCACTAGTAACCAGGGAAATCAACGTGGAAGAGGGGGAGACGGATGGAGACCAGAGCCGAGGAACCAAAGACCGGAGTGGAACGGATCCAACCCAAACCGCACGGAGACAAGAGGCGGGGGCGGGAGTGCACCCGACCGACCAGCACAGCCCAGCACAAGTAGAGAACAAGGGCATTATTTAAACCAGTAAAGTCCGTGGTGAAAGGTGGCCCCATTGCGGACGTGGAAGTCGATAAAGTAAACGTGGTCTCCATAAATACTATGCAGCCAGTAACTCACGATGCCCAACCGTGGCAGAGATGTAAGAGCTCAGCGATCAGAATTAGGAAATGTCCCACGATTAGTATAGAATGTGAGGGAGTAATCAAAGAAGCATTAGTAGACACAGGGTGCACGACAACAGTGGTGTCGGAGGAAATGTACGAGGAATTGAAAGCAAAGGGAAAAGAAATAATGTGTTTGCCTATGAATAGGGCGTATGTGATCGGAGCTACTCAGAAGAAGTCAAGCCCCATCACAAAACAAATAATGTTTAGAGCCAGGATTGGCGACCAAGTATACGAGATAGTGGCCCTGGTGGTAAAAAAATTATTGCATCCGATAATCATAGGGACGGATTTTCTGGTTGATCAAAGAGCGATTATTGATCTAGAACGGCAAGTGGTGGAATTGGGGAGCCAGGCGATAGAATTCGATTTGGGGATGGAAGAAGGATACGAAACATGTACGGGGGTAGTGGCCGAAGAATCAATAGAGGAACAGTTGAGGCAGCAGACGGAGAAGATAGAGATACTAAATACGCGACACAAAGAGCAATTGTTGCAGCTATTGATAGAGAATAAAGAGGTATTTCAGAAGAATCGTGCTCCAATAAAGGGATTCAAATTTCAAATTCAACTTACAGATACAACACCATTTCGACAGCGTAATTACCCGATACCAGCAGCGTTGAAGCAAGACGTTTCCGAACTGCTAGCATCAATGGTAAATGATGGGATCATAAGAAAGGCACAGACATCTTATACGAACCCAATCGTGATCGTAAAGAAGAAAGATGGAGGAATACGATTATGCCTAGATGCACGAAGATTAAATGCAGTAACACTACCATACAGGGATGCTCCGTTATCGGTGGAAGAAGCATTGCAGAGGTTTGGAGGGAACATCATTTTTTCTAGTACCGATTTTAGTAAGGCCTATTGGCAAATGCAAGTGGCGGAAGAAGACCAGCAGTATACAGGTTTCGCATTTGAGGGGATATGCTATGTTTTTTGCAGGGTGCCATTCGGGCTACGCAATAGCGGAGCTGCGTTGATTCAATGCGTGGACAAGATTTTGCAAGGGAAGCTGCAGAACAGAGTTACAACATACGTGGATGACATAGTTCTGCAAGCTAAATCGATAGAACAGCACTTTGAAGATTTACGAGAATTGTTTCACATATTAAAGGAAAATAATTTAGTACTGAATGTGAAGAAATCAACATGGTTCACTAAGAAAATAGAGTTCCTGGGCTACGCGATAACCACAGAAGGAATCAGCATGAGGCCGGAAACTATCGAGGAAATCAAGAACATACCACCACCGAAAACAGTTAAGCAGGTACGTAGATTCATCGGCACGTGTAATTACTATGCCAGATTTTGCCCACGATTCGCAGAAGCAATACACCCATTCTACCAACTACTAAAAAAGGACCGAAAATGGAAATGGGATGAAAAGTACCAAGAAGCATTTGAGAAAGTAAAGGAGATGTTTTACGACAGTTGCTTCATTGCACATCCGGATTTTTCAAGAAAGTGCGTGGTACAGACAGACAGCAGTGACTTCGGTATGGGAGCAATGCTATATCAGATGATTGACGGCCAGGAGAAAATAGTGTCAATAGCCAGCAGAACCTTGAAAGGACCCGAACTCCGATTTTCAGCTACAGAAAAGGAGGCGAACGCCATCATCTGGGCAGTGTCAAAATTCAAACCGTACTTAAAGGGAAGACATTTTACAATAAGGACCGACCACCAAGCTCTGACGTTCTTAAGCAGATGCCACTTGCAGAACGACAGATTGCATAGATGGGTACTAGCATTACAGGAGTTCTCCTTTGATATAGAACATTGTCGAGGGACTCAGAATCATTTACCAGACCTCTTAAGTAGGCGCGAACCAGGCAAGGAAAGCAAATACGCCAATGCTAGGGAATTCCAAGTAATGGTGATCGACCTAGGAATTTTAAGATCACCACTTTTTGACTGGAACGATCTCGTAACATTACAGGAAAGAGACGACGAGATTCGCAAAATTAAACGATTCAAGCAAGGACATATGGCGGAAGAAGAGGCGGAATTTGCAATTTTACAACAAAAGGAGGACAGGTGGAAAGTAGTACAAGAAGCGGTACTGATCAAAACCAAGGACAACCCGGAAACATGGAGGATCTGGATACCTCAGGATTGCACCAACGACCTAATCGGATTTGCACATACATCATTGGCGCACTTTGGTGCGAAAAAAATCCATCAAATATTACAATCTTTATGTTACTGGAAAGGGATGCGGAAACAAATCCGGAAGGTAATAAATTCATGTATGACATGCTTGAAGGCAAAGCATCCGAATCGGAAATATGACGGCCCAATGCAGAACATAATACCAATAGAGAAAATGATTTGGCTGCATTGGACGTGTACGGACCGTTGCCTCGTACAACCCAAGGCAATAAATACATTTTTGTAATCCTGGATGTATTCTCAAAATTTGTTCAAGTGTACCCAATCAATAAGGTGAATTCAAGAAACTGTTTAAAACTAGTTGAAAGATTCATTCAGATCGCTGGACCATTCAAAAGAATCCTATCCGACCACGGGACAATGTTTACCAGCGAAAAGTGGGAAGAAGGAATACGCAGAATGGGGGCAATTCCCATCCATTCGACGGTGCGACATCCTCAATCTAATCCGTCAGAACGGATAATGAGAGAACTATCAAGATTGTTCAGAACCTATTGCAGAAATGACCATACAACCTGGAACAGATTAATTCCGGACATCAACCGCTGGCTAAATCAAATCCCTCACGACAGTACTGGAATCACCCCCTGGGAAGCGCACTTTCAACAGAAACCGCCCCACATTTTATATGCACTGGAGAGACCCGAAATATCGCAAGAACCAACAAAAACAACGGAGCAGATATACCAAGCATTAGTGAAGTCAGGTAAGGAAAGGAAATCAAAATTAAAGAAGAAGACTTACCAATTCAGAGAGGGGCAACCGGTACTACTACGAGTTCCGAAGGTATCGAACCCAAATCTAAAGCTGTACGCAAATTTTTTTCCATTATATGAGGGGCCATATGTCATAGACAAAATAACGGACAAAAATGTGGCCAGACTGTTGAATGACAAACAAGAAGTGGTGGGACACTACAACTTCCATAACCTGAGACCTTGTCCAATAGGTGAGGAAAACAGTGAAGTGTAAATAAAGTGTATTTATAGGATTAAACAAATCAATCATGTATAGAACTCTGATTTTAGAAAATAAGTGTATATAGTGTGTCATTAGTGTATAAGTTAGCGCTACTATCAGTAGAGAAGACAGTGATAGAGTGAATTTTTCTTAGGCAAGAAAAATCCCAAAAAGGGGAGGAGGGGGTGATGAAACACGCTAAGTGTTTCCCTCCGTAATTATAGATAATTAATACAAGAGTATATTATTACTCATTTGGACTGTGCGGTACAGCGGCAGGTGCGAGCGAGCGGTGGGGGATTTGCGAACGCGACCGCTGCCGCTGTCCAACGAAGGGAGGGGGATTCTCGTCCGTTACAAGTGGCGACGGTTGCGGACGCCGGGTGACGGTTGAAAAATCAGTTGCGAGAGACGCGGTGTGGCGAACAGACGCCGAGTGGCGAAGGTTGGGTAATTACGGAGAGCGTGTGGCAGAGGACATACGAATAGTTATAGACAAAGTGAACCCATGCTAATGATGAGAAGCATGTAATAGTATTACGTGTATCATTATTGATTAGAAGCCGATGATTTATAGTGTAGTAGTTGCGAGAGAGAAGTAGAACGAAACCAAGGAGGGGCGCAGTAACAATTCACGCGCGTGGTGTGAACGTAACGGACATTTTCAAGACCCAGTAATTACGCGTGTGTGAGCGAAGGCGAAAATATCCGAGGGTGCGGCCAAGGGACTTCTAGCGCCGCGTCTGCAGACCAGCACAGCACGTGTCTACGTCATCAGCAGCCCAAGGACACCGAGCCGCGGCGGAGATCGACCGTTGCCGTTGCCGGGGTGAGGAATCACCGCGACCGAATTGTTAATGGGGCCCCAAAGGTATGATAAGACTACACGGTTAACTAAATCTTGGTACCAAGTTAAAGAGGTTTTTTTTGTAATTAATCAAGTGTATTGAACATTCCATTATAAATAAATTGTACTTGTTTGCTTATACAAAATTATCATTTTGACGCACCAATATAGTACCAAATTCCTCAGATGACCCATTCGCGAGCAAGATACCCGACCTTTAGAACCTATAAATTTGTAGTGAAAAGTACCAACCAACAGGTGCGTCGCAGCTGGCGTCCGATCAGTGTATGCACTGATAAGTACTTCACAGCTGAGGCAGAAACAGGTACGTCACAATATATATTAGCCGATCAGGTGGCCGAGATCGCTAAGGCAGTAGTGCCGGAGTGGTCTCGGACCAGAAGATCGCGGGTTCGAGTCCCGCCTCGGGCATGGGTGTATTTGTGAGTGTTTGTATAAGTGTGTCGTCCTTTCACCCCTCATTATCATCATTTCATCTTTCATACCCCCAGGACTAACAACCCTGGGGGATAAAAATCGGATCCAGCTTAATGCTGGTCCCCCCAAAGAAGTGTTCGCAAGCACCTGCCACCGTGATATTAAAATGAAAAACTGAGCCACGGTAATTGCAGGTTGCTTGCCCTGCGTGGTCCTAAGTTGGCCGAAACGAAAATTATATATATATTGTGGCGAGATGGGATTATACAACCCCATAACACCACAGTTTCGCCGGCATAAACGTTTACAAGCAGCGAGAAGAGCGGCCGAAAACAATAGTAGCAAAACGCGCAGCCTGGTATCCGTTGCTCGCACTAGTCGCCGCGAACTATCAAGCCACGTTTTTGCTGGTGGAAGGCACAAGTAGGAGAAATAATCCCCACCACGTCGAATTTCCCCAGGCGAACGCCAATAAATACGCAAACGCGGAAGCGGGAGCTCTCTTTTGTCGCCACCTCGCCTGGAGTCAACATCTCTCTTCTGCTAGCACGCGTCGGTCAGCAGTTCTTCTTGTAAGGTACCGCTCGGCAAATGAGCAGATTTTATCAGAGCATCAGATTAGTTAGAAATTGCCGCAACGACTGTTTAGATAGGAGTGTACGGCGTTGCAACAAAACGTCTAGCTAGTCGTCCGCGCAGTAGTCAGGAATTAGCGAAATATTCTTCTATTAACTAATGCGGGAAGTAGAAGTGTGCCCGTTGTCAGGAAAGCTCTGAAAGTTCTTGATTAACAGAATAAAAGTTAGGAACGAGCGAAGTACTTGCACTGGCAGTTAGGGAAGTGCAAGGGACATTTTCTGCAAATTGGGCGTAATCGGAGGCGGTAGCAGCCGTGGGAGGAGAAGAAACCGATTAGTGGAGACGGAAGAATACGCGGGTCGACCGGGAGAAGACGACGACCGAGGAAAGGACGCAAGAGGACATCGAAGGCAACGCAGAACTTCGGAATCGAGCAACGCGGCGCGGAACGCAGCACGCTGTTTCAAGGTTGAAAGACGGACAGTTTCGAGGTAACCTGTAGATCTACGAAATTAGGTCCAGTTCACGTCGGCAGGGAAAGAGAACAGTTTCAGAAGTGTTAAAAATTGAGGACACGGATATTAATAATTTGTAGCTTGGGAGTGGGAGATTTAATGCGTAATTGCTTGCCTTTAACCATTCTATTGTAGCAGTCATTATTCTGTTACCAGTAATTATAATTAAAAGACAAATTGAGAGTAGTGCACTTGCCCACATGTTAATTACTGTATGTAAGATTTCGAAAAGGCAAGAGATTGTAAATTAGGTTTAGTTTCACATGCAATTGTAATTAGAATAATTTAAATTTAGACGTAGTGAATTTTCAAAGGGAATTCCCAGTACTGGTCAAAGAAACTGCTTCAGAAAATCAGTTCTGAACAAAATTAAGTATTCATTTGTTGAATAGGCTGTCAAAGTTGCTTATTTGTGTTTATTTAATCATTTTTGGAAGTGTAATTCTATGTGTGATTTGTTTTTCGTTGTTATCAATTCATGCCACAGAATTTTAAGTGAATTATATGCTCGTTTATGTGTGATTTGTGTGACTTTTATTGTGTCAAGGGTTCAGACCTTTCTCGTACCCCAAAGATCCTGCTTTCTGAGATTCTAAGCTCGCTTCACGAGCATAATATCTTAACGACTTGCTTACAGTGCATGCTGAGAGTGAGCAGAAGGTACAAGTGAGTACGATAGGTAAGCCGGTTAGAATATATATATATATATATATATATATATATATATATATATATATATATATATATATATATATATTCCCCTATCCCCAATTCATCTCTGGATTCGCCCCTGCTTAAAAGAATATTAAAATGTAATGGTTTTGTGAATATTGTTGTTGTAAATCATTGCAGTGAGTGCAGTGAAGAAACAAAATTCCCATGCGGACAATCATTCATAATTTCAAGCTCAACAAGAAGTGTTAAAATATGTTACCTCAACACAAGCTTAAACACTTCGCAAATGATCAGGTGGTGTTTGCGGAAGATGAAGACGACGCTCTATACATACTGTGGAAAATATATGAAGAGTTCTCGGACTGGGGTTTAGGAATAAACCCTCAGAAGAATGATTATATGGTTGTAGAAGGAAGTGCAAAAAGTCTGAAACTGGATGATGGTTCGGAAGTAAAACACTATCAAAAATTTACATACCTCGGTACAAAAATAAACGCAAATCTAGGCAGTACAGAAGATACTAGAAACAGAATTGGAAAAGATAGAGGGGCTGTAAGACAATTATATTCACTGACCAGGGAACATAAATTAAGTAAGAGTGTTAAAAAGTGTATAAGACTGTTGTAGAGAATTTTGCCCGTTATGGATATGAGGTATAGGAAGTAACAAAAAAAGAGCGATAAAATTGTCAGCAATTGGGACAATCTAGTGGACTTCTAGTTGTTGAGGACTGACTTGAATGGATAAAGTTAAGAACGAAGAATTTGAACATAAAACAGAAGTAAGTTTTAATGTAATTGACACCATAAAAGTGAAAAGACTAAAATGGCAACACATGCAAAGAATGAACGAAGAAAGTTTGCCAACAATATTGTGTAAATGGCATCCACCTACCCATCGAAAAAGAGGAAGACTTACATGTGAAGAAGGAGTGGATGATGCAATGGTGAAAAGAGAATTGAGTAACAAAGACTACAGCGATAGAGAGATGTGAAGGCTGGGATGCGAGAGACACCCTAGGGTGTAATATAACTCGCCATACTACTACTACTACTACTACTACTACTACTACTACTACTACTACTACTACTACTACTACTACTACTACTACTAAAAATATAGTCAAATTTAGAAATCAAGAACGAACAGAAAAGCCACAACATGTCTTTGGAATGTCAGAAAAGCTTGCACATGCAGAGAATTCTAAGAAGAGGGCCAGTATGCACATATCTTGTCCCTGCTGTGAATGAGGTTCATCGCGGATTTGGTCTATGATCGACAACACACCTCCACGAGCTGCTCTACCATCCATCAGTCCCCAGCGATATTTAAGAATAGGGGGCTTCCAATGCTTATCCATCTAGTGTTCTAGTGCAGAAAATGTATATATAAAAAATAGTTCCTGTACAGACTGATACATACTCATCATTGTACGCATTCAACTTTTTACTTGGTACAACTATTACTATTTATATTAACACACAGGAATCATCAGACATTTTCCTTGGGTGTTTTGATTAAGGTTGTTACAGGAAACAACTGCTCGCAAATGTATGTAGGACCAACCTCAGCGAAACTAGTAATTCTAGCCTCGCGCAGTCAAGCGGAGTCTCCTCCATTACTCTCGGCGCGGCGCCATGGCCAGATGTTGCCCGAAGGCGCAACTACTGCCCTTGGTGTTCCTCTCGGAAATCACGAGCGCGGATTGGCCAGGCCCGTCTCAGAAAATGGGTCCCTCCCTGGCGTCAAGGAACGCAAGACAGGAAAGCTAATCGTGCCAGGGCGGTCTAAACATAAGAACCCTACTTATCAAAAGCCCGTCATTAGCGACCAATCATAGCTGCAACGACAACTCATGTTCCGCCTGGCTTCAGAGCCATCATCCTCTGCTTGTCCCTTCAAAGTGTATACAAGTAGCTATCATAGCCCCGCTGCACCAAAGCCTTATAAGCGTGAGTTAACAACGTCCAGGTTACGTTTGGTTTCGATACGTGAATGTACGAATAAACTCAACCGGTGAATATGTTTAAACACTTAAGTCTTTGTGCAACTGCGGTTGTGCTACTGTCATTCTTGTTTGGCCTTGGTAGTACAATCACACGCACACTTCACACGCAATAATTCTCGGTATCGCCAATTGGTAGCGATGCAAAGACTATCAAAGACTCCGAAATGAAGTGTTGCATGAAAACGTTAGTTTTTAAGGTTAGAAGAATTAGATTTTTTAAGACTAAAAGAAAAAAATCGAAAACACAATTCGTGAATGACAACCATGATGTAAGTGCCAATTGATGCCCATTGGTTCTCTAACACAAGATATAGTGAACTGCAACTGAGAGCACAAGATCGCGCATGTTTGAATTTGTTCTATTGGCACTTCAAATAATTCACAAGAAAACCAATTTCCATTTTATGTACTACGGACCTTTTACAATCAAACAGATGCCTTAGATAACCCGTCTGCGTATATTGGAAAATGGACATTTTTCCAGTGAAATGGCCACAATTACACACTGTGCAGTGACTGAAGACGACCAAGCTAAATTTTGTCCTTTTAATGAATGAGAGAAGTATTATAGATAGGAGCTTTAAAAATAGACAAATTAAAAGTATCAGAAACTTTCCTGTGTAGTATGTCGCTAACGTGTTGCATATAATGCCGTTACTAAGACCATAATTAAAAATCTTTGAATCTTAACACATGAAATTCTTTTGAAATTGTATTGTTGAAGTTGAAGATTGAACATACACACACATAAACACGACAGAAAAACAAAAAACACTTTCGTCTTACGCAGATGAATTAACGATAGCATACATCTGCTTCTTTTTTCTCAGATGCCTCACCCTCAACGACGCTGCCATTCATCTACTCATTCGGAGTCTTTGGAGGTCAGAGATGAGCCTACGTGGATAGAAGATCGGCTCATCACCCTGCCTTGGAGAGTGCGAGTACAACGAGAAAGAAAAGATCGCAAGAGGTTCACGGCTAAATATTTAAGACTATCCCTCGTCGTATACATGAAATTGATACGAGGAACCACAGATGCCACTGACCAGAGCGGCCGCCCTCTCGAATTCCAATCCAGGGAGCGGTGGCGTCCTGCCCCACTAAATTCGTGTCCAAATTTCGTCCCGGTAGACCGGGAGAGGTGGTTTAGAGCACGAAGGTGGTTTAGAAGCTATATAGCTTAGTCGAGTTCTGACGCTGTCTGGAGGAGAATTCTAGCGGCCGGTAGTTTTATGAAGTTTCCTTGGTTTCCCCGATCAACACCAGGCGAATACCGGAGTATACTCTACTAAGCGTGCCACGGAGCGCGTGATCGTTCCTTCCGACTCCGCTTTTATGTTCTACCCCTTATACGCACTTACACGTATATGTACTACACTATCACGTATGCCGGGAGACCGGTCGGGAGCCTAGAACTTGTCCTGGCTGGGCCAGTGCGCCGCTGGTGATACCTGGTTGAGGATAACCCCGCTAGCCGTCGGTAGGTCGGCGCCGGATCTCGCTATGCAGCGGATCAAGATCACCGCTACCTCCTGAGCAAAAAAATTACATCACACTTACGGGACTAATGACCTTAGCAGTTGACGCGCCGGGGATCATTAGTAATCAATCAACCGCTGGAATAGAAATTCACACAAAGGCTCTGCCGATCTACAAAATTTGGGGTGAGGATGTAATGCATTGATTACGTAATGCATCGGGTATAATTCGAGATCAGGCTTTCCTTTTTCCATAAGGTACACGGTTAACGTTCTTCAGGCATCTCTGGCTGCAGCTGTCCATCATGTCAGCGGTTTGTGGGATGTCGTGTCGGCTCACTGGGCCACGGGCACGTGCCTCGCGCTGCGTCGCGTCGCACTGCCGCCCGCCCCCGCCCCGGGCGGAAATGGGCGATTGAGGGCGCAAGCGACGACCCCCCCCCCCCTACAGGCGACGCCATCCCTGTCGGAGACGGCAGGCAATTGAGCCGTCAATTTCGAGGAGAGAGTGAACCTAATTTTTGATAAAATGTTTTATAGCTCTAGTTAGTTTGTGCGCTTTACATTATAGAACAATTAATTACTTTAGCAGAAAAGTAGTATTCGTGAATGTGACGAAAGGTAATATCGCTGAAATGATATAACAAACAGTTTCCCTAGTTATCTCTGCTTTTTGTTGATCTATCTTCCGTTGGGCTTGAAGATATATGATCTCCGCGTAACAGCAGAATCTTTTGGGTATGTTCATATTCAAGCAATGATCTAATTTTCACCCAGCGTCCCGATGGAATCTAAAACTTACTCGAGAGTAAGACTTTGCACGGTCCTCCACTTCTGTGAATACTTGAGACAAATTGTATCCAAGTTGCGTAATAAACCCGAACATAATCGCTGTTCTACATTAATTCTAGTAAGATGCGAAAGAACGTGCTGTACAGCGTGAACCAACACAAAGAAATTGAACAAACAATATTCACGTAGAAAAAAATCAGAAGTCGCTAGAATAAATTTAATTGTCGTATTTCAGAGATAGAATATGTCACTTTTTATTAATTTTTATCAGTGCTTCGAACATTTATATCTATTCTCAACACGGTAGTAAGCAGCATAAGAAACGTGAAGAAAAAACAGCACTTTCTTTTTCAGTAGTACAAATCAATTTGATATCTTAAAACACTTGTCTTTAGTGTTTATCAAAACAACTTGTGCATCTACAATTCACCCCTTTTTTCACGCATGAACAAATTAGAATTGGGCGAGAGCAGTTTAGTTCGATGTGGAATAGTTCGGTAGCTATGGTTCGTTTAAATTGCATTTTCACTGTATACACTTTATTTATTTCATTCGGCACTACAATAATATTTTGTGAAATTCCGTTACAATTTACACTACAATAATATTTTGTGAAATTCCGTTACAATTTGACAAAAAAGTGATGTATAGAGAATATTTGGGTTCAGAATATCTGCACCGACTTGCACTGCAAGAATTAAAACGACGAAATTTGTTATAGCTCAGACGAAAAACAAAAATGAAAACTTCTTCAAAATAACAGCATGATTTGGGCCTTGAACCTTTTCCAGTATTACTTATCGATCGATAAAACGTCAAATTTCAGTCGTTGAAACGGATAAAAAATAGTATTCAATTTACTAATAAGAGGACGGTGAAATATACAAAGAAACTAGAGGTGCTACAGAATGGCACCGACTTTCCACTATTAGTTTTCTATTTCCTTTGGTCTTGGCTAGCTACACGAACTTGCGAAAAAACTCTTGCCAGCTGCCATCTATCGCCGCCCAAAGTACATTTATTTGAAATTTTCCTAATAGTAGAGCTGATATATTACTTTAAGAATATTAAAGAAGAGTTAAATTTTGTCCTAAATGGCAAATTTTCTTAAATCACTTCGAACAGTTTTTAAGCAAATGGTGTTTTCGCGTAATTGTAAATGCGAAATTTGAAGATCATAGAAAACTATTGAATTTTCGAAAAATTTCATTTGAAGCACATCTAGACACAAATGCAATAATGTATACAAATCGCTGGAATTGTGCATTTTAACGCCTTGAAATGTTTTCAAAAAAAAATCATTTGTGTATTATTAAAAAAAGAATACAGCAAAATTAATTTTCTGTCATCTCAAATATTGCCATTAGCACTATCCGCACAAAACGTTGAAGAAACAATTTGCATCCGTTTTTAAGAATATGTCGTTTAAACGTTTCTGAAAATGAGAAAATTTGAGCTCGTTTTCACAGAAAACTTTTGAATTTGGATGGAAACTTTATAAGACATCATGTAACGCACATGTAGATAGTAATGCAATAATGTAAACAAATTCGCGCTAATGTAACTATTAACGACGTGAGAGCAGTCAAAAAGTAAAAATGTTGTTGGAAAACAAAGGAATAGAGCAAATTGGTGTTTATGTCATCTTTTTTGAGTCCATTTAGCGCTATCACTATCAAAAGTTAAAAGAAAATATTTGGAGCCTTTTTCGAGAAAATCTTGTTTTTGTGATTTTATAAAATTGTACATACAGCTCGAAATATTTCGCGAAAACTACTAAAATTTTCAAAAGGTGTACATGACTCTAATGAAAGAACTAATTGAAAACAAATTTCATTTGAAGGAAAATTCTCTTTCTTTAATTTTATTGTTGTAGGAAGAGGCCGAAAAAATCAAACTTTTGTAATTTTTGAAACTTCAGAGTTTTTAGTCAAAAAGGGACATTTTGTAGTGTATTTTTCTCTATTTTTACAAGACATTTCAAGCAAAACTTGAAGACGTTTTAGAGAACATTTTGAAAATATCCCTGGATGTTTATGTAAAGTACCCCCAAAAAGTAATTAATGTTTTTCGAAATCGCAGAGCTTCGACTCAGGCCAGATCGACAAAGGTTTAATCAGTTTTGAAAAATCATACTCATAGTTTAGGCGCTAATTCACATACACCAGACGGACGGACGTATCGATTTTTCGGTATCAAGAATAAACAAAACATGAATTCTGGCTACACCACGTGTTAGAGAATATTGTTTTCTAAATTCAATAACTGGATTTATCCACTTTTTCGGTATCAGGTCCCGGCAATTAATTTCTTTCCTGCCGAAAATCCGCCGGTTTTTCCCGCCGTTTTACCTTTCCCTAAACTACGGATATACGTATGTATGCGGAAAAGTAAAAATATGTAAAAAACATTCAAAATTACTTTATGATTTTACCTGAACGCCTACATGAATTTTTACACGTTTCTACTACTCTATTTACAAGTTGATCCCATTGGTATTCTCTACGAGAATGTTTATGCTATGTTGCACCAATAATTTTATCTTAATTACTTCTTCTACAGTTTTAAATAGCAATGCAGTGTACAACTAATAACGGAAGTATAATACTATTTTTGTTAGATCATGTTAAATATATATATATATATATATATAATATATATATATATATATATATATATTGAATTTCATAAGTAAATGGGAAAGAAAATAATATAATATTTATTTTTCCGAAAATCCAGCTCTCCATCACCCATCGTTTGGACTAGAAAGGAGGCGATCCCTGTTGGAAAGCAAATCTTGGTATAAAGTCTGCTTTTCCTATTCGATTTCTCCTTCCCTGTAAACAAGAAGAAAATAATAATAGTTTTCTTTTAATTTTTGACTGGAATATAGAAAAGTACGCGGATTGTAAATGCAACATCATCACAAACACATCATAAAACATGCCTTACACAGGTATGGAACCCAAAGACAAATGACCGCGAATTTGGGCACATCCGCCCAAATGAAAGAGCCATATAGCCTACTGACTTTATCGTAGAGTTTGTAAATATGTTGTTATTAATAATAATAATAATAATAATAATAATAATAATAATAATATAGCCAAAATCACTTGTGCAAATGACATTTGCATTAAGTGTGGTCTTGACAAGTGTGAAAAAATCAAGAGGCAAAATGACGACGTTAGAGAACATTAAAGTTGATATTCACACTATGATTCAAGATCTTGAACCACTTTAAAGTTAGAAATATCTAGGCATTGAAGAATGTGAGACCATCTCCAACGACACAATGAAAGAGAGAATTCGCAGGGAATGTTACAGAAGAGTGGGACTTGACCTTCAGTCCGTTCTGAACTCCATGTATAAAATATCTGCAATAGGTTGTTTGGCGGTGCCTGTCGTCCGACTTGTAGACTGGATTGAGCAAGAAATTCGAATCATGGATCGAAAAAACAGAAAACTGCTTATAATGCATCATGTCGTCACTAACGCGTTGGGCACCAACTAGTTTCTGGATAAAATTGAAGTAACAGAGTGTGACAACCCATAAAGCATTTTAGCCAAAAGGTTTGTGGTTCATAGCATTCCTATTCTTTTTTGCAACTACTAATTTTATAGCTTTAACTTTTTAATTTCAGCGAAATTTAATTCAGCTTGGTCGACAAATGTGTTTTCTTCAAGATTTGTTCATCGAGTGTTGTTGTTTTGACCAAGTTTTGCCCATACGTTTGGTCGTGTTGAGTTTCATCTGCAGAGGGAAAATATTTGCTACTGGCCAAATTGCTTTAAAACTTGGAGGTGAGACTTACGTGCGCACCTGTGACAGCTGCTAGAGGGTTGGTCGAGCAAGCGACAAATAGAAATCGACGCTGAAAGTCGTCCCCGTGGTCTGAGAAGTATTGGGAAAAAGTGAAATTGATTCTTGCGAGCCCTTTCCGGAGTCAGAAGCCGGTAACAAGTATATTATCACAGTGTGCAAATTTCCAGATGCTAAAGCGTTAAGGAATTTACCGTCAGCAACGGTCATCGAAGTCCCTTCAAAATTTATTAATAGAGTAGTGTTTTGGCGGGAAGTACCAGATCTAGCGACAGGCTTTACTAGGGCGTTGACGGCCAAAATCACAAAACCTTGCGGCCACAATACATGACCATCGCACATAAAAAGGCGGCAGATGAATACGAGGGTTGCCTTTTATATTTCAGGATTAGAGAACAAAAACAAATTTTAATCATCGAAAATCACTTTATTGTTTTTCAAAATATTCCCCATGAAGATCTATACACTTTTGCATGCGTTTGAACCAATTGTCGAAGCACTTTTGCCACTCTTATTGAGGTATCTCCAAAACATGCATTCTGAATGCAGCAACCGCTTCTTCAGGTGTCGAAAAACGTTGACCTATCAGTTGGTGCCAAGTCAGGACTATAAGGCGGATAACTCATCAAATCGATGTTTTGGGCGTTCAAAAATGCAGTTGTTTGAGCCGACGTGTAAGAGCTCGCATTGTCGTGGTGAAGAGTGATCCGTCTTCGGCGGTTGGTTTTCCTGATTTCTTGGAAGACAGCTGGCAAATAAATGTTGTGTACCATTCAGAATTGACTGTTCTGCGTTGTTCTAGTGGTACGGTTGCGACATGTCCAGTTTTTTCGAAAAAACAGGCGACCATCTGTTTGGAAGTTCTTTGTGCGCGAACAACTTTTGTTGGATTTTGCTCATCTTGAAACACCCATACAGTCGACTGCTGTTTACTTTCGGGTTCATACGTGTAAATCCACGATTCATCACCTGTAACGATGCCATAAACGTGTTTCGAAGCACCGCGATCGTATTTTTTGAGCATTTCTTTCGACCAATCGACATGAGCATTTTTTTGAGCGATTGACAAATTGTGTGGGATCCAACGCGAACAAATTTTTTGACAGTCAAATGTTCATGCAATATTGAATGTATGCTGGTCCCACTAATGCCTAAGGTTGTCTCAATCTCACGATAGGTCACGTGACGATCTTGCAATATCGGTTCACGCACAGCATCAATGGTTTTTGGAACAACTGATTTTGGACGACCTACGCGAAATTCGTCTTGGAGTGACTACGACCACGTATGCATTCACCGTACCATCGATAAACACTAGTCCTTGATGGAGCTTCATCGCCAAAAATTGAATTATGTTCATCCATGCACTGTTGCTGAGTTAATCCACGTCGAAAGTTTTAAAAAGTAATCGCACGAAAATGTTCACGATTTAATTCCATTTTTGAGCCAAGATGAATCTTTTAAGTTACTATAAACAACACAAATAGCGCTCGTATGTCAAAACGTTCTGAGTACGTATAACCTCAAAACATCCAACTTTACGATAGAGCTGTCAGTTGCCAGATTGCAACACCAGGGTTGCCAAATCCCGAAACATAAAAGGCAACCTTCGTACTACTAATACTATTACTACTACTACTACTACTACTACTACTACTACTTTTTACGAGGGGAACTGTGGAAATCTTCGAAAGACACCTCGGAGGAACCGCTCTCCTCGGTAGTGTGAGATTTTTACCCACTAAAACCACAAACCCTTTATGGTCCTTGACTGTTCCACCCCGGAACCGCTTTCGCATTACTTCAGGGTGGAGTCAAGCTAGCTTGGGCAGTTGAAGAGTGTGTGTTCTTCTTCGTCGTTATTGTAGCCACAGTAGTCACAGTCAGCGCTGTCTGCTTTTCCAAATCTTTTTAAGTAAGATTTGAAAGATCCGTGTCCTGTAAGAGCTTGACTACTAATACTACTACAACTACAACAACTACTACAACCACAACCACAACTACTACAACTACTACTACTACTACAACTATTACTACTACAACTACTACTACAACTACTACTACTACTACTACTACTACTACTACTACTACTACAACTACTACTACTACCACAACCACTACTACTACCCTATCGCTCGCCTTAGGAAATTAACTTGAGAAAAATAATTTGTAGACACTTTTATGGGCTTGTTGACAGAAACATTACTCAAAACAGTAGTTTTTAAATTACAAGATTTTTTTAAAAAGGCGATTTAGAGATCGATAAGGAAAAATACTTCTAATGTTCCTCCACCAAACTACCATTTGACGGAGCGCAAACAAATTCATTCGACACAGAAGGTAACCTTAGCGCGATCTGCTGAATTATTTTACAACTAGAAGCATTGTCGCGAACAGAGCGCGCGCAAACATTTCCTCCGTTTCCTACACCTTTTCTTTCTTTAGTTCTCGATAAATTCTCATTTTCATCCTTCGGGATTGTTATATTTTACAAATAATTTTCAGCCAAGCTGCCTACATATGTAAATAATATATTGCATTCAAATGCTGTTACATTTCGCGGTATCAAATATTTTAAGCAAATGGTCTCCTGACTCGGTGGCGAAGTCGCTTCCCTTTCACACAGAGGTTCCGCGTTCGCTTCCCATAGAATCCCCATGTGAAATTTGTTACGACAAAACGAATTAGCATGTTTTACAGGGCTAGTCCAACCCTTGTAAAGCGTCCTAAACCTTACCCCTATCCTTATTCCGTCCCAATTTTTGCCGACAGGTAGATGACGCAGGGTGCGTGCGAGACGCGAGGGCGAAGACGCTACCTATCGGCGATTCCTTGACTTGACTGCGACTGACGTTAGTTGACTACCCAGCGGCTTCTGGAGGTGCTGGGAGTATAATAAAGGAGATTACTCCTATAAAAGTAGTTAACGGAGGATTACTCCAAGGAGCGGTCAACGCTCTTAGGAGCTAGGAGACGCGTTGCGTGTATAGATGCAACAAATTAGAAACAAAAATACTGAATAGTTCTCTGAAATTCGTACGATTAAATTACGAACTTCGAACGTAAGTAAAAATGTGGCCTCTGCATAATAATTTGACATTTTTGTTTTTTGAGGACCCTGTGTCCTGGTGATCTTTAAAGATTCGTCTTCTAGGATAAGGGTAAGCGAAACTATTTTAATTCTTGAGACTAGTAATTTATTGATTTAAGCCTTCGAGGCAAAATAAGACACTTAAATAAAAACACTTTCAATTGTGGAATATGTTGCTAAAAATTCAAATATTAAGGCTCAACAAAGAATTTGCTTTGTCAAAGTAAGAAAAGTTTGGATGCAAGGGAAGAGTGACTTGTAAAGGAAATTAAAAGCAAATCCTAAATTAAATGTGTCAAATTGTGGATTTTAGAAAAACTTACCTCAGCGAATGAAGATATTATACCTTCCACCGGTAACTTTAGAGCAGTAGCAGTGACGGTGAGTTAAATTTGGTGTTGCAAAAGCAATAGTCGTGAGGGGGCTCTCACACTCCAATATTCTCAAATTGATTAATGAACACAATTATTACATTTTTAAAGAACATTTCATCTTAAATTTCAAGTATTTTTAAAAATATTTTAATTGGAATCTTATAATTAGTGGGAAAATTTAAAACTACTAAATAAATAAAGAATATAGGTAACAAAAAGTATCTTTTCCATTTCAAAAACTTATTATAAACTTTTCTCGGATGCGCAACCCACATCTGACAACGCGCCGTGAACGCGAGGCGGGCAGCCGTTCCAAAATCGAGCGGAGGTCAGTGTCACATCTGTTGCCGGCGACATGTCAGCTCACGCGGCACGTCTGGTGTATCATATTCCTTTCAATGTACTCGTACGCATCGACTGATAAGAGGATGTTGGCTGACTACTTTTGCGCGGTGAAGGGACACGATGTCTACTATGATACTGTTGCGACTTGACCAGATAATTTGTGAAGAAAAGTAATATGTATAATATTAATAACCAGACTTGAAAAAATTATTTCTCATTTATCGCTTTATATTACTTTAGAACTTGACCCTTCTGCATGTACAGTAACCATGTTACAATAGTTTAATTGGGTAACATTTGGACCGAGACATTATCTATCTATCCAGAAATGAAGAATTTGTAATCTTACTTTGTTTACTTGAATTGAAAACACAAGGGCCGATTTTTAAGATGAATACATTTCTCCATCGCTAATCCATTGAAGTTACTGGTTTCACGGATAAGTTGCTTCTCTGTCTATAATACGTTTCTGATAGCATTGCGAGGCCGCATGATCGCTCGGATGTCATTATATTTCTATGAAATGTTTTATCCACTTCATTATTGAAAATGATCGTTCAGCTTCTGAAGATGTCATTGGAGTATTGGCAAGAGCTCGAAGACGTTTGCAGACTTCTGGAAAAATTTCTTCCGACATTTCATTTTGCAACAATACTGGAAATAATGGTACCGCTCATGATGGATATCTAAATTCGCTTCTCTTATACATTCCTTCGAACAGTGTTTTGTATTGAACTTGACGTTGATTGTTAAAGCACCTTCAATGGTACTAACGGAATTCACTAACCCTCGAAATATTCCAGGGTTTTCCGATTGTTAACTGTCGTATCCTCACAGCGCTTCGCACCACAGAATTTGACACAGTTTATAAGTGTCCATAATATGTCTGTTCTTACGCACTTCATCGTTGTCGTTTTGTAGTGAGACGGTAAATCAAGCCAAATCACAATATTCAAGTGAAGCCAGTTCAACATTAATGTTTTTATAGATATGTGTCTCTTGATTTTTTTCTCACTCAAAGTCAGCGAACGTTACGCCACTGATTTTGATATAGAAGTGTCCGTCGTGCGCACTCCCCGGCGTGCAGGGGCAGCTAGTTTCAGGTCAGGCAGCGCGCCAATTTGTGACGTCACGCTCATGGGCGTTTTACATTGTGAAGCACGAGCAGGCCCGGCGCTTAATGTGGATATGGTGAGTAGCTATGCCCACACGGAAAATCCCGAGTAGTTAAAATATCCACACGGAATTTGGGGCGAGAGAAATATTCCATAAACGTAAATTTCCATAAATGAACGACGTTTCTCGATATCGAGTGGACTCAAAACGTAGATGAGTCATTCTATGTCAAATCGCACACTCGCAAAACATCACTACTTTTAGCAACTTGAACTTTTTTTATAAGATCTAGGGTTAAAAAGTGGTGAAACATTTTTATAGTAATCCCACTCCTTTCAGAAATATTATCAATTATTGTTTCCGAAAAAAGTTTCCTTCAGAAAAAGAAAATTATACTTAAAAATATGTACAAATCATGTATATGTATCATGTACAAATCATGTATCATCATCAATCAAATATATCATGTACAAATCATGTACTACAATCATCATAAATCAATCATCATCAATCAAATGTATCATGTACAAATCATGTACATGTAAAAATATTTTTGTAAACATATTTAAAATATATTTTAACTTTTAAAATATAAATTTTTACACTACGTCGACACTTAAATTAATTGTAAGAAATACTCACGTATTTCTACACAAATTTTATAATCTCAAAAATTTCAAAGTGAGACATACATAAATAATTTTTTTAAATTGTTTGTTCTTCGGAGCACGTACGCAGCCTGCTGCCCGTCGGACCCGCTGCTCGAACTACGGGGCATCAATGACAACGCATCGTGGCGTCCAACATTAAGAAACCGTGAGACTTGTCATGTTATGAATCGCAGAAACACACGTACGGTCTCAAATGAAAGTCTTGTGACGAAATGTGACTCTAAATTTAGTTATAAACAACTGACATTGCTAGGGTCTGCCCGAAACAGAACAGCCTTCTTTCTCAGATATACTGAGTCAATTGTGTAAACAGAAGAATTCGTGAAACATGTGCGTGGTTCTGTGAAGTTAGTAATAGCCTTACAATAATATCAATACTATTATTTGCATTTCCTTAATATGACGATCTATATTAGCAGAAGTGTATGTTTAGGTTGTTACAAACAGAATTCTTCAAAGTTGAAAATTGACTGGCTACCGAAAAAAAATAAGGTATGAGTATTGGAAAAATTGGTTTTCAAAATTCCTTCCCGTGACGAGTTAAGTGAAGTTTTTTCAAGAAAGTCAGAATCAACCATACTCGTTAATACTGCAAATAAATTGTACAGTGACAATGATGAATAAACGTGCACCGCTGGTCCTGGTCACCCTAACTTATCACCCGATGCGAGTAATAAAGAAACTGACCAAGAAAGTTCGTCCTTTTCTTCAGTCTTTGTCCATCGTTTGCCGCCTTCACCTCTTTCCATGAGACAAAAGTTAAATTTGACGCTACGAGGTTTCATTGTCCAGTGTGATTTTTTTAAAGAAAATTATTCTTTCGTACATCAAGATGTTATTCAGAGATTGCTGTGAATTAATGTCTTGGCTACTCAACATCCTTTTGTGCTATACTTCAGAGAAAGCAAAGCATTAAAAAAAAAAAAAAAAAGATCCCTGAAACACGACACGAATTCAATTCACCCTTTTCAGTGTAAACTCGTAACACTTCTCAAGTAAGATTATGTCAGTGTTAACAGACATACTTTTCGGATGGGGCAGTACCTAGTGTTACAAAACAATGCGAGTTTATGCTTCCACGAAGATACGTTCAATAGGGAGTTTTGGCGCCACGCGTAAGGTGGCGTCGTTATGCACTACAAGTCACGTGTCGGACCTTACAGCTGTAACGTCTTACCCTACGCGTCAGGAACGACTCTATTCCTCAACGCATAGTGCACGCGCTAAGGTCGTCGTTAACCTGCCAACGAAACTGACAAAATGGCTGCAGGCAGCGAGCGATTGAGGTTTAGTAATGCAGAAGAGTTAATTCTGTTGTCTATAAACCCCTTCCAACATCCTGATCAATGGAATACATCGGCAGAAAATGTTGGAAGGGGTACAAACAAAGCATTCAGCAGAAGGACTGTAAAAAGTCATTTGATAGGAATGCTGAAAAAATGGAATACTGCAAAGAGAAGAAATCGAGGAAGGTAAGCAAAACTATTTTGTATATTTGTAGTATTGAGTTGAACAATTTTTAATGGCGAATTTTATTTAATTACAGCAAAATATTTTCTGGGTAACAGGTCAAGTGTGGAGCCACCTTTCACTGAGCTGACGATACTGTTCCAAGAATTAAATGAAATGATCCCAGAAACTGGAAGAGCCGCTCTCAGGAATGTGGAAAGGGAAAAGCGACTAGGTGAGGAAGCAAGAGAAGAGGCAGTAAATTTGTTGCGAAAAGCTCAATTTGAAGGTGGAGAGGCACAGAGTAGTGCGAATGAAGTGCCCCTTATACCTGTTGAAGTTACATTAAGTACACCACAAATTGAGGAAACAGTAAATGTAGAACCTAAAGTGATGATACAAACAGTAAATGGCAATGAAACAGAGGTCCAGAACTGCAGTTGTAACTCCGAATTTCAGGTGATTTCATTTCTTTGTTATTATTTATTTAATAGGTAATTATTACAAACAAATTAGCTTACTTGATCCTATGTGGCTAGGCCGAAGGCCTTTAAGCCATTACAATACCTACATCCTTTCGCGTTCTAATCTTTCGAATTCTGGTATTCACCCCAAATGGTCTCTCCATCGCATCAAAGCCGCGGAAAAGAGACCATAAGGTACGGCTCAGGAAAAAACCCCTGAAGGGGGAAAAACCTGCCGTCAGAAGCCGAATACATACTAATCTATCCGACGTTTATTTTAACTATTTATTTCCTGGCGTGGGCGTCCCGCCGTCTTCTTCCAGTGCTTGGCCTCCTCAGCACCTGAAATCAAACAGCGCCACAGAAGATCGTCCGCACCAGCGCCTCTGCCCTTGTATTTTCGATCCCCCCTTACCTTCCCCTCCCCTAATGTGCTTATTACTATGCCAGTTTTATTTTATTTATTATATTGACCTGTTACTTACCAATTGACTACGACTTATGACTTATTTCTTAACTGTTTACTAACTTAACATAAAATTACTGATTAACTTACATATTGTTAGTTTATTGACTTATTTATTTCTCTCCAGTCTAGGCTCCGCTCAAGCTAACCGGTGTTGTTTTCCCACTACCTAATTTCAGTTTCCCTAATGGTCCGAACCTTTCCTAAAAATGTTCCTAATTCTTTCATGAATTTAGACCTTTTATCACCTAAAATGTTTTGAGCGAGCGTTACGTTCCTGTTTAGGAAGTAGTAATTTCCCATTCCCATCCATTTTTTTCTCCATGATTCGGTTGCACAGCAAATTAAGAGGATGTGGATCCAGTCTTCCCTGTCACCGCAAAGCACACAGATGCTATTACCACTTGCGTCCTTTAGTCTACGCTGCATCCATCCCCCAACCCTGAACCAAGCGTATCTCCCTCTTGCGTCCTTTCCGAGAGTATGAACGTAACTTTCGCAACCCCATAACGGACTCGCATGGATTTGAGCTACTAGCGAACGTTTTTCAGCCGTTGCTGCCCAGATCTCTTGCCTTTTAATATCCGCAAGTCTATTGGAAATCAGCCGTTCTATCTCACGGGTTCCCCTATCTCCCACCATTTCCGGAGAGACGTCTCCCAAACCTGCGCGGTCAAGTAGCCGTTTAATTTTGTACGCTCAGTAGCGATGGTCGCTTCCCTGCCATTGCACTCTAAAGCACTTATGTATAAGTGTGTCACCCTGTCCATCTGCTAATTTAATAGGTTTCATTTTAAAATCTCTCCAAATTCCTATACTACCGACCTCTCTTAAGACTCCGGCATTTGCTGCGCACCTAGAAACTCCTAGAATTAATTTGCAATAATCTGTTTCGATGCTTTCTAATCGATCTATCCTATCGACTCCCCAGATTTCTGCTCCATAGTTCATAGCTGGGAGAACTAACGATTTGAACATTGTATCGCATACTTTTACCGGCAATTCCGGAACCCTGCGCACTGCGCAAACGATTTCTTTGAGCGCAATTCTTCCTTTGCTGTGAGCCGTCAATATGTGATTATTCCACCCCCATTCATGGAAAATTTTGCACCAAGATGTGTAAATGTTTTGACGCGGTCAATTTCTTCCCTAGCGTAGTACCATTTCTCTTTGCTACCCCAGATAAACCCATTCTTGAAGACTACTACTTTCGTTTTTTGAATATTTACTTTTAGTCCCCATGTCTTACTATACCGTTCTAGAATATTTAAACTTCTGTAAGCCCTCAATCGTCTCCGAACATCTAACAGACTAAATCATCAGCATATAGTAGTCCGGGAATTTTCAAGCCATCAATTACCGGAGCCGCTGTATCCGCTTCCTGTACCCACGTCAATAAATCATTTATAAACAAGATAAACAGCAGCGGTGAAAGAGGACACCCCTGTCTTACTCCTACTGTCGATTTTATTTTTTGCGTTATACTTCCGTCACCGCACCTGACGCAGAAATTTACTTCCTTATACATGCTCTGCAACACGTTTAAAACTTTACGTGAGACGCCTAGCTCATTTAGTTTTCGCCATAAAGCATCCCTATTAATAGAGTCAAAAGCCTTTTCAAAATCCACAAAACTGCAATATACGTCGCCCCGTTTACGCGCCAGCGCCTGTTTTACTAATTGTTTAATAATGTTTTACTTCATTTCTTTGTGCTAGGAGGAGGAAAGTTACCTATTCTCTTCGGTTAGTGGAAGACGGAAAACGCCAGAACTCATTTAGAAAAAAAGAAAATAAAACTCGAAGAAGAAAAGTTGGCTTTTGGAAGAGAAAAGTTCGAGTTTGAAAAACAGGAACGGAGGAGAAAATTAAAAATAGAAGAAGCAAAACTTGAAATTGAACTGCTAGAAAGGAGACAGACATTAGGAATAAATGAGTGCTATGTAAATGTGTTGCAATTGCTAATGAAAGTGATAGAACAATTGCTAAAAAGAAGTAATTAGTATTTTATTTTCGTGTGCATTTGTTTTTAAGTTCAATGTTTCATATTAAGTGATTAGTTAGTTTTTATTTCAATAATTTTATTAGTGGTGGTTTCACATAGTATTAGGTTTTTTGTGTAGTTATGTGTATTTCATGTAGCATTAGGTTTTTGTGTTTTATGCAAATCAAGCAATAAAATGTGTTAATTGTTTGGGTCCTTAATATCATTATCAAATTAGTCTTCCTCACAATAGTATCTCAAATTTACTTCAATATTGCAAAGGAACAGAGAGAAAATGATTAATGTAAATAATTGTAATTTAATAATTGAGTCATGAAAGCAAATACCGTTTGTGTGTGGTTAAGTTAGTTTTATGTAAGAGCTGAATGGCATTTCTTCGCTTCGCAACGTCTTATGGAAAGGGACCATGCAACGTAGGGAGGGAAAGGGCAACTATAATATTCTCTAGCCTTCAATCCTATCGATGTAAAGAACAAATTTAGAAACGCCGAACAATACTTAGAAAGAGGAATATTGTAACAATGATATAACAAAACAGTAGAAGGAATAAAGAAAATATAGATTGATTTATTTTTGAAAAGGTGGATTACAACGATATTCTCTGTATAATGAAGTAAAAGAAATATGAACGTAATTAACAGTATCACATACTCTTATTCGTATAAATGTTCCATCCGTTTAATACTAAATTGAATCCGTTTGACCCTTTTTAATTTGAATTTATGGGCCATGAACGTACGTATATGGCCCATAGTAAGATGTGAAGGGACTTCTATTTATTGTTCTCTGAAAATATATTGATGGTAATCGTCTACTGCTGATCAGCACGTGCTTGAAGGATGACACTCTAGCAGACGCTACAGCAATGCAAGTAGACATTTCTATTGAACTTAATTTCTCAGAATCATCTCAATTTGAAAAATCTCAATCACTTGTAACTTACCAAACTTATGTAGAACTTTCCCGACATTTTAATAGCATTTTTCGATTTTTAAACAGTCGAGTTTGGGGAGAAATTTAAAAAATAAAAAAAAGGTCAAAAAATTAATGAATTCAATATATACATAATGAAAGAGCGTCTTTTGTTCTTTAATGTCCCAAATTATTAAATTTCTGTCACAATTACAACAAGCGTTAAAAATGATTAACTTTATCCATGCGAGCATTTCTTCGAAAATTAATATAACCTTTAAAAATTATTTGGGAAAAAATGAAAAATACGTTGTTTCATATTTTTGCTTATACTCTTCATAGAAAAAAAATTTAAAATAATATCAAGGTCAAATTTTCCTTAAATTTGTGCTATTTGACGTGGAATTACTCATATACGATCACCTATCGGTCCTCAACATGTTTGTAGCAACATGACCGACAAAATCAATTTGCAAAAATTGTTAAATGAGTTTATATAACAAAATGCAATGCGCAGCTGTTTTTTCATCGCAAAAATGAAGTGCCGAAGTTATACAAAATAAATGTGATAATTTATGATAAACATGACAATTCAAATAAATGTTTCGTATTTATCTCTTCATGTACAACGCTTCAGCTCGACAACGTACACCGACATCCTGATTTGCCTTGGAGAAAAATTTAAGATACCAGTTTCCAATCTTCAATGATTAGTTGAGGGAACGGAAACTCGCCTATACCACTGCAGATGGTCTTCATAATCGCGACATTACAGCGGGAGTAGTGCAATGATTGGTTGATTGATTAGTGATTCGGGGTGCGTCATCAGCATAGGTTCCCGTTAGTGAGATGCATGCTTTATCGCGGGAGGTGGCTGTGATCGTGAGCTTCCTCCAATGAATGGCGATATCCAGCGCCGACCTCCGTCGGCTTGCGGGAGCTTTTCCTCAATCAGGTATCTTCCACCAGCCTGGCACTGCCTCAGACGGGACAAGCTCCCTAAGCTCCCGACTAATCGCCAGACATGTGTGGTAGTGTCAGTGCATGTGGGTGTAAATGTATGTAAATAAGGGGTGCGGTCAGGATAATAAAAAGGAAGGAAAGATCGCGAGCGGTCCGTTTGTTAGGGTATTGCTCCAGCGTTCACTTGCGGTTGGACAGGAGACACCACGGGAAACTCATTAGAGCAGCCGGCCACTAGAATTCTCCTCTAGACAGCGGCTGAATTCGACCCTAGCTCACAATTTTTTCGAAAATCCTGCCACCGTCGGGACTCAGATCCCAGGACCTCCCGGTTAGAGGCACAGCACTGACATCAACTGTTGCCCTGAGCCACCTTTAGTGCAATGATTGATCCTACGACCTAGGCTTATGTCGTATATGAGTCATAGTCATGACGGCGGCAAATAAAAATATCAGAAGACGCAGCCTTGGAAAGGAACGCCCACATTGCAGCGTTCTTACAAGCACACACTGCAATAGAGCTTCAGTGGAAACTCAACCAAGTCATGGAGCATGTAAGAACATGGATGGAAAATTACGAACTCAGCCTCACTACAAAAGACGTAGCTCACCTTCTTGACAAGAAAGCATATATCAACGCTTATCCTTATGGCTGACGACACAAACGTTCTCGGAACAAAGCTGTTAGTGAAAAACGCGGGCCTCATATTCGGTCACATGTACTATTTTTTTGGAGTGACTAGGGTACTGATACGAGCAAAGGCTGAGGGAGCAAACGACGGAGGACCGAGATCGAACAAACGGCTACTATTCGTCTCTGTGATTCATTCCAGTGGCGTAGCGTTCGGGCCTATGTTTTTATAAAAGAGGGTCTGTTATAATTTGTTGGTAATATTGAGATTTCTGCAGTAATCAGAGACCGATGAATATGTATTTGTTAAAGGCCATTTTTATTATTTAAGGCACTAACACTTATTGAGTTTACTATGCACTTTTATAAAGGGGGTCGGGATAAAAGTTTTGCGGGCGGGCCCGCACTCACTTCGTTAGGCTACTGACTCACTCCATCGTCTTATCACATTGAACGAATCTCACTCACGGATCAATGATATGGACAGATACACTCGCAAGGGAATATCTAAGACGACACATGAGGTGAGGTACAGATGAAAGGAGTATTGAGAATTGCTTGCTTCTACAGAACCATTTCTGAACCAACAATAATGCTGGTGGTGGCTGGAGTCAAATCCACCTCCTTGCACCGGAAAGGAAACTCATCTACCAGAAGAGACAACTGGCCTGCCGACTAGCCCGCAGCTCACGTTGAAACGTTGGGAGAACAGTTTGGTTTTCCAAGCGAAAGCCGAAGATGGACAGCAGACTTCACCCCACAGAGAGCAATCTAGGCCGGGGCAAGCACTGCGAAGTCTCCTTCCATCTAACACACTGAGCAAGGATAATCTGTTAATATCTTCACCGGATAAAGTAGAAAGCACAGGGAACGTGTGTGTACAGTCCTTCTGGTGCTCTGTATGTACACAAGTACGTACAAGACGCTGCAGCACTCTTGCTTCGCCTGCGAAGATGAGCCGACAACAAAAATTCGCTAGAACAACGGGTTGTGGCAGTAACTCTCGACAGTATCATTGAGACGATGCTCGCAGATGAAGAAATTTGGTGCGCGATTGCAAACTACCGTACATTGTAAAGGTACTTCGACCAAAGTAGTCCGAGGAACTCGCGTCTTTAGCTTCTGGCTCGGAGAAAACGAAGCAGTGTAATGACGCGAAAATATCTCTGAAGGCAAAAGGCAAGACGAAGTAATGACACAGCAGTTCCGAAATTGGAAAAGGAAAATGGTTCATGGCTTTAGTGGCTCACTTATTTAGGTCAGCAGCTTGCCCTGAATTCCATTTAAAATTTCCAGTATAGGCTACTTTTAGTTTTCATTATTAATTATATAATCTATTCCCCCATAAATTCATCTCCAAGATACAAATAATGAAAATCCATTTAACTCTTTTATGGTTACTTATGAATGCTCAGTGAAAAAATTGCAAAGAAAGCAAGATTTTTCATCAGAATTAGCTCGTGTTACAAGCAAATTAGACCAGGAAGGATATTAGAGAACTTCACTGCCAAATCTGTTAATGGAAATAAACTTTCACCACAATAAAACATTTCCAAGGTTTCAGAAAAGGATGTTTCATTGTGCCGATGTAAAAATTTTATCTAACTGGGGAACGCTCTGGGGAGTGATTGTTTGAGTCATGTTTCTTTGGACTTTTGTAAATATGTTTAATTAACAAATCAAATGCAATGAAACAAAAGATAAAATAATCTTTTGATTTTTACAAAAACGCCAGTGTCCCTGAAACAACCATGCTAGAGAAAATGAAAAAGGAAGATTTCAAAATTGTAACATATGATTGTGATTCAACAGTGCATGCCAAAAATAACAAGCATATTTATTATTAGCATGTGAACAACACAAAATAAAAATACTTCTACAATCTTGTTAAATACAATGATCTACAAAGCACTGTCTGCTGGCAACACCTTCACAAATGTTCAGTGTTTGCTGACAATATATTTTACACAGAAAGTGCTGTAACAACTACTCTAAGATATTATTTGTGGTTAAACACAAATAACCTGCTCAATATTCTTATAAATATCAATGTTTGCAGTAGTTTAAAACTATATTTGAGTTTATGTCAGTCAAATCACTGCATGTGTAAAATGTAGACAGCAGAGTTTTTAACAGACAATTCTGAGGAATTTCAAGTACATACTAAAAACAAAATATTCGACTAGGTGTTCACCAGGTAATAAAAATATATTAGTAGTTCTTTCTGAAACTGCATAAAATAATGTTATCCTTCATTACTTAATATCAATTTTTCTCATTAGAAAACAAAGGGAACCATTATCTTCAAACTTTTATCTATTTAATTAATTACATTGAAGAATTTTCTTACTACATGTTTTTTAAGTTGTTTTCCACTTATAAACAGTAATTTAAATAGGGTACATATTTTAGGCAATATGAGTCTACTTCCCCCAAAAAACTCCCAGAACCAACACAACTAATTCAATAAAACCAGCAACCCATATTTAGTGCAATCTACTAACAAGTTGTGTTGGAAGGTTAAGGATTCTTAAGAGTGCACAGAAACTGCACCACAAGTCAAATGGTACTCAACTCAGTCTTGTTACTAATCCATTAATTCACTACCTTATTGGTTCATCAGTAGGAAGATGAAGGCTTAATTGGAGTTTGCTCAAATTGCCACAGAGAACAAGAGCAAAAAACTTTCCTTAATATTCACACAAAACCAGCTGAGGCCTATTAATGCATTTCTCTTGCATGTTAAATTACAATTACAATAATGTTATTGTACAGAAATACGAAGCAATCAGTATTCAAAAAACAAGAAGAATGAGCCATGTACCACCCTGTTTCTAACACTTTTCTTCAATGCAACTGTCTAAAACAACTATAAGGATACAAGCAAAATAACATTTCTTGGCTAAACCTCCTCACCACAATGATATTCTTTAAGTACATGTAAATAGAGCTAGTATTATT